>CM033646.1:62497164-63787935 GCA_019512145.1 Engystomops pustulosus
ATAGGGCACACGGCAGTGCGGGGGGAGAGGAGGAGGGTGACAGCGCCGTTCAGCACCAGCCCTCTCTATTGGAATATATGGCGCAGTATTCTGGAGAAACTTTGGTCATGTCCTATCTTTCTACGGGGTATGGAGCGGTAGGGTGGCACACGTGTGCTGCACCGTTCCGCTCCTGTTGGGCGCTGTGATTCCATTGCAATGTTTGTTGGATCTTTATTTGCTGTTTCTACGTGGCCCGTATATACGTCCCCTATACGTTCGTTTGAATATAGCCTTAAACATATGCATCAGGGCTATGCTCCATTCACACTGCCGTATTGTGGACGTATATACTGTCAATGTATAAACGGGCAATATACGACCCCTACAGACGGCAATGGCTGCACGGTTCCCAACGGCAGTGGTATGGGGCAGCACACGTAAGGCCCAGTACTGCTAAGTAACCTAAACCAAAAAAAGAATTTTTGCTAGCAATATACACAATTTGATATTAGTAGTACCAGTGGAACTTGTGAATACTATTTAAACCAAAAAAAGAGTTCCACAAAAGGGAGTTAATCAAATATAGATAGTTTTATTGTAAACAAAACAGTTTTAAAACCATGACAACAAATACATACAAGATAATAGAAACCTGTGCCCAGGGGAGATATACCCCGACACTAGACAGCGTGGGTTAACATTGTGTGTAATATTTAGCACAGTGGCAGTAAGAACAACATAGGAATATTGTGTAAGCACACCTGGGAGATGGACAACGAGTACCTATTGTGGAAACTAATCCCCATCAGACATATCTCAAGAAAACAATGCAAGTGCACATAAAAAGAGGGATTCTTATAAGGTTAAAAGAGTCAAATAGTCCTCACTAAGTAACCTGCTAAGTAACCTGTAGAAAGTTAGGACGTGCACAATATATTTTTGACAAGCTGCTTGAAAGTAAAAAATATTTATAGTTGGCCATGGCAACCAATCACAGCTCCCCTATAAAATATTCATGGACACTGAAATTTAAAGCTGAGCTTTGATTGGTTGCCATTGGCAACTAGAAATATTATGACTTTCTAACAGGGTGACAAATCAGCCCCACAGTGTTTATTACAGTCACAGGTCATCCAAATTTAATCATTAAAGCACACACCATGATCGTCATGACATGAACTACAACATCATCAACAAAGTCGTTAGGCCACAAAGTTTTTTAAAAAGACACTCCGAAGGCAATGAACAAAAAATGGCATTTATTCTTATAATTAGTGTTTTATTTCCCAACATTGCAATCACATAAGTCAATTGTACAGAAACAGTTTTCCACCTAATATTTTCCAACACACATAATAAACATGATTTAAAGAATATTTTGCAAGTTTTTTAAAATATTAAACAAACTCTAAAAAATGTTACACACCTGCCTTACATTACAAAAATGTAACAAAAATATATAATTAAATTTTAATAACAAAAAAGGACTCATAGCTGAAAATGCATTTCATCATGGTATAAGTCACATTTGCAGGGGTTTGTCCTTACACTCTTCATCTTAATTTATTAGTTAAGAGCATGTGAACCTGATATGTTATGAACTGGTTTTAGACTATCAATTGAGAAACTGGTATGAGCACTGTTTTACAAACGCACCCATGAATAAGTGTTGCCACCAGGACAAAAACTAATAACCTGGTATTTTAACCCATAGACACCAACCGTCTTACCAGGGGTAGAAATGTACATATCGAACGGCACGATATATATTAACTTCCACACCAACAATACGTATCCAATGAGTCCACAAAAGATACAGGCCCGTCCGGTGAATGTCTGTCGCGGCCCCCCTCAGTGCAGGAATCCCCTCCGTTCAGGAGAATTGGTTGTGAGTGTTTACAGCTGCACGGTACACAGGGCCCAGGCTCTCCTCGCTGACCGGCCTGCCCGTCCCCTTGATATGCCGTCAGCGTCACTTCCATAATTTCGTCATGATCTCCCCATACGCTTTTCCCCCGCTGAGTCCGGCAGTGTTTCCTCCAACAAACGAGCGTACACAAAAGCTGGCGGTAGACCCACCCCACCCTAGTCTTCCTTCTTCCTAAAAACAGAGCTCACGGCCACTCCATTTCCACATCACCTCACACATTAACCCTTGTAACAACGACAGGCTCGTGCACATGCGTTGAGGCCTGTTCAGTGGCGCATATCCGTTGCACTTTGTCTCCGTTTGACCGCCACGCTCGCAGAACGTGTGCCCGCCCCTTGCCTTGTGGCCCACGGCTCTTTTGCCCCTTTTTTTCGCTGTTTTTAAGCATCCCGTCAAAAAATGGGTGTAAAAAGCGTGGGCGTTGGGACCGATGGTTTACGCATAGCGAAGTACGATAATTTGAAAAACGACAAACTGTCAAAACACGATGCTTGTTAAATGCCGGCATTGTTTTATGGACTGCTTGAAACAACCGACTAAGGGCGCGGTCCCGACCGCGTTCGCGTTCGCAACGCAACAAAAACCGCGCCCACCAGGCGGTCCGGCGCATCGTCGTTTCTTGGAGACGCGCGATCGGGAAGAGCCACCGGTGTTTTGCTTAAATTTATGGCAAAACACCGCTGCTCTTACCCGAGAGCAGGCGTCTCCTAGAAACGCCTATGGCAATCGGACCAGCCCCGGTGGGCGCGGTTTTGTCTGCGTTTGCGAGCGCAACGTGGGATGCGGCCCTAAGAAAGGGGTTCAACTGCCTCTGAAGGACCTTTGATTTGCCTATTACATTACTATTTACATTTGGTAACACGATATTAATGCATTGCTTTGACAAAATGCCTAAGTTAAACCCTATTTGTTAACACAATTTTGTAAACATCACGTTTAACGATGCTTTGTTACCATGTTGTATTAGGCAAATTAAACCTCTCTCCCCCATCTTTGTAATGCTTTTAAAACGCCAATGAAAACGCACCAAATACGCAAAACGTGTGACGGGTCACTGAGGGCACTGTCGCCAGCGTGGTATTGTTTTGTGTTTTTAAACCTGCATCCAAACACTATGGCGGGGCTTTGCAATGAAATGCAATTCTTTTCCATTGCAAACGCATAGCGTTTTTTCAAACCCGCGTCCCACTTTTGGTTCGTTTTTTACATTTGAAAAGACGCTCTGTTCCTTTTCATTCAAATGGCCTGTGTGTTGTTGTCATGGTTTGGCTACACAATATCGTTTTTTCCAATGCGTTGATTTTTTTACTTGTTGCTCGCCGACGTGGCTTGGTTGCTTTTTTATCTCTTTTCATCCATCATGTTTGTCTCTGCGCTGTGTTGTCATTTTTATATGCTGTTCATTCTCAAGTGCTGAGAAGGTCTTCCTCCTCAGTGCAGTCTTTGGATTCATCAAAACGATTTCTTTGGTGAGTGGGGGTTATCCTGGTGAACTTTCTGCAACCCTGTTCTTTTTCCTTGCATTTGGGGGGAATGTGCAGTTCTTTCCCTCTTTCTTCATTTCCAATTGGATTTGTTCGTTATTTTTTGATGTCTCTCTTCACGTACTGTTGACTAGTCCTAACTATCATTACCTAGAAAGAGGACCTGTCATCATTATAGCGTCACAAGGAGATTTTTTTTTTTTTAAAAAAAGCTCCTATTGGCAAAGAACTAGATTCACACTGCTGTTGTCCGCCGTACTCATAGGGCACACTGCATTTCGGGGGGGGGAAAGAGAGGGAGTGGGGTGTGCACCAAGCCCCGGAGTTCCCCCCCCGCCCCCCCCCTCTGTTTCAGCACCATCCCTCTCTATTGGAATATATTCGCATTTCCTGGCAAACTTTGGTCTGTTCCTAATCCTTTCTACGGGTATGGAGCGGTAGGGTGGCACACTGTGCTGCACCGTTCCGCCCTCCTGTTGGGCGCTTGTGATTCATTTCCAATGTTTGTTGGATCTTTTATTTGCTGTTTCTACGTGGACCTTATACGTCCCCTATACGTTTTCGTCTTGAATCTAGCCTTAAACATATGCATCGGTTTATGCTCCATTCCACCTGCTGCAGTATTGTGGACGTATTACGGTCCACTGTATAACGGAATATACGACCCCTAGCTACGGCAATGGCTGCACGGCCCCACGTCATGGTATGGGGCACACACGTAGGCACCGTCCGCTAAGTAACCCTGTAGAAAGTTAGACTTGCAATACAGGTGAGCAGGGAACGCCGCAGAGCTAGCCGGTCTCACGTTCATGTCTGAAGTACTAGGAGCTCGTGTAGAGCACTGTGTGAGCCAGAACATGCGGAACAGCGTGGATGTCCGTGGACTGGCGACAATGCTTCGGCAATGTGTCCCACCAGTCAGTCGTCCCCGCAGTCCCCCATGTCACCAGAATCGGCACGACCTCTCCGCTCCTGCACCTCAGCCTCCTCCCCCCCAGTCCCCCCGCAACCAGGAAAATTTGGCCATTTGAAAACCGGCTACTCTGAGGAACTGGTTTTCCTGGACCCTTCCCACAGTCACAACCACTGTCCCGATTAGACTACTAGAGCCATGTTCCGATGCCCAGTGTGTTCCACCATCCGCCGTCTGTGGTGATTATAAACCTTCTTGACGTAGTGACGAAGTGTGTAAGAGGGTGTCTGACGATGCGGAGACACGTTTTTCGACATGGGTGCAGTTTGTTTCAAGGGCAGGAATCCGAGGTGGGAGGCAGACTGAGGGATCGAGTAGTATAAGGGTTATCAGACCACAAAGCGGGGGTTGAGAAGCCGGGTGAACAAGTGGATTCTGAGACGGAGATAGTCCTCGACCAAACAGTTGGGAAAGGCAGTGGTGGGACCAGACAGAGAGCCGGCCATAGCATGTGCATCCAGCGGCCAAATGTTCACTTAGTGAAGCTCCCTGGCGATGTCCCAGCGCGAGGCTAATTTTCAAAGTCTGGAGTTCCTATCTAAGTGAACACCGGATGACCGACGACCGTTGGTGGCAAACACGTTGCCAAACCGGATCAGCAGGGGGTTCCGACCACACAGCTTAACTACCACCGTATGCGCAGGGAGTATGATGCTAAACACGCCCACCAGTGGCAACCAAGCCCGTGCACCTCTGCCTTGCACACCACTGTCTCCTTCCCTGTTTCAGGCCCCCTGCCCAGGACCCTGGCACAAAACCCCACGGCGCCATCCACTAGCCTCCCAGCATCCCCCAGTTTTCAGCTCTCCATATCCCAAACGCTGGCGGAACGGAATTGTGCAACCCACCCCCCGCCCAAGCGTATTAATGGTCCCTCTCCAGAGTTGCGTAGCCTGGAGAGGCTGCCCTATAGCCTAGTAGAGACCGAGGCCTTTCGCCAAAACCGATGGCGGCGGCCGCGCCGCTTTGTATTCGGGTCCGCAGCCGCCACTACTTTCCCCGATGTGCCATCCCAGCCCCTACACCGCACGTTCAACGACAGCCAGTCCGGCCCTGACCAACGCCGTTTCTACAAGTCCACCTGACAACTGACACTTGGTACGAGTGCTGCCGGCAGGGCCACTATCTAATCGCTGCGCTGAAACGGGGGCACATTGTTAACGGTTGGAGGCTGTGGACCGAGTTCTGACCCTGACGCTGGTCATATACTATCCTGCCAAACTCCGAGGATTGCGGGGGCCTACCTCGGTCCAGTTCTTTCCCCAGGCCGACTATCCTCCCCACCTCGCCCCCCCTCTCCACCTCCGCCGAACTACCATCCGTGTCATGGCGCCATCAGTCCGCTACTCTAGGCACGCAAGCGAGTGCCTTCGCTAACGACAGCAAACTGTAGCTCAACTGCGAGCCTAGCGAAAATGCACCCGCCCAAGACTATTCCAGGGCATCACGGCGCAGACGGCTCTGTGGCTGGCTAAACCGCTGACCTGAACGCCAGGCCGTGGTTTGTTTGACAACGCCGTAACCTGATGCTGCTCTGCAGCTCGGCAGACTGATACTGTGCCCTGCCTGGCCCATGTGTTAAATAGATAGTTCGCGTTTCCCATCAGACATACCCCAATCTTTCTGATTTGCTCACGAAGATGCGCAGGCGCATCTGTGCGCATTTCAGGAAGTCTCAGCACAGATACTGCCACTCTCTCAGAGGCAATCGCAGCCGCCTCCGACTGGCCCCTCAAACCGACTTTTGTGACGACGTGCCCACGAGTTTGAATTCAACATTACCATGTTATCCATAGTTTACCAGCAGCGCAGAGCGATGGTAGACTGCCAGATGTCAACTCCACCAAACTAGGGTAGTCAGGTCAGTCAGCTTCCTCAAGTCTACAATTAGGAGGTTGACGTGGATTCGGATATCCGATCAGGTGCTGAGTAACTTCGAGGAGTTTCAACCCAGATGGTCAGTGGCGATGGCCCATCATCAGCCTCACCAGCCCCTGCTTGGCCTGTGAAAAACTCCTCGTATCACATGAATTCTGAATTGCTTTGCGCTCGCAACAAGAGACGGGGAAGAAGATTCTTATTGATAGCCCACGAGCCCCCTTAGTCTGTTTTCTCACGCATATCGGAGGGAGTGTAGTGGAGAGGATGATATGAAGAGGATGTAGAATGTTGAGGCGAGCCAAACAATAAGGGGACACTGTTCATCGACGGGGCCTTTCACTGTTACGGTGTATGGGCAGAAAATGAAGATTTGGGACGTTTAGATGAGGAATGGACATTCTGCCGTGAGGGATTGAATTCGTGCGCGTTAGGTACGCTGGCGACATATTGCATAGTTCATACTAGCTGCCTATCCGTACCCTCACGTCAAGAATTATTCCATCCCGATTACTGGTGGATGTCACTCTTCTCCTGACTCCACGGTAACAAGCAAATCTTATCCACTCTTGCATCCCGCATCCCTGGAGATGAAATGATGTGAGAAAGCATGAATACCAAGCAGTGCCCTGGTGCACATCCAAAACAGTATTTCCCTTCAGACGCCTAAAGCGGCAGGTGCGTCGTTCTGCGGGAAAGTATCGCGGGAGAATGGCGCTCAGGCAGCTTGTCCAGCAACTGGCAATGTACGCTTTAACAAGGCTTTTGCCAGATTATGTCACCTAACCCCACAAAACACTGTCACCATTTTCCCCATCTCGGCAAGTAAGGGCTGATCTTACAGAAAGATGTGAGGGATACATAGCTGACCATACCATCGTCCTAAATGATCACACAGCTCTTACAACTACAGGTTTCAAAGCGGGACATTTGGCCGAACTGGGGCGCTGTATCTTGTAGGTCTTGCCTGCCCTGCCCTGGCCGTAGCGTGTTGTTCCAAGCGGGTTTTTCAGTGCAGCTGGTTGCATCATCACCGTAGCGTACACAACGCCTGTCCACTGAACAGCTCTTACGCAGGCTGACGCGATATTAAGAATAATAAAGCCTGGATTTCTCCTAATGTCAAATCTCCCCAGGTAAGGAACATCAACCGGAAATAATGTATGCACGCCCCTCCCTATTTTCCTGCCTTCTCCTCCTCTTTGGACACTAGAAGCAGAGAAAACTGGCGTTTGTGGACAGGGGCACTGGGCTCTAGCTATAGTCCGTTTAAGGCAGTGAGTTTTTCTGGGAGGGCCACCGACCCGGAAAAACCCGACCTACTACCCCCCCCACCGGTCCTCTGTTTAAAACAAGTTTTGGAGTGCCACATAACAATAAAGCCCTCAGCGAATTTCAATTTATTTCTGGAGGGCCACCCACCTGCTCCTCTGTTGAAAACTTTTTTGGACTAAGGAGGCCCACACATACAGGCACTCAATCTAATTTCATTTTTCTGGAGGCCACCTACCTGCTCACTGTTTTTGAACTTGTTGTTGGACTGCCACATCACACTCAATATCTTTCAGTTTTCCTGGAGGGGCCACCGTACCTGCTCCTCGTTTTGAAACTTTTTCTGGGACTGCGCACATACAGCTCGCAATCTATTTCACCTTTTTCTGGAGGCCACCTACCTGCGCCGCTGGGGGAAAACTGTGTTGGACGCACTACGGCACGCAATCTATTTCATTTTTCTGGAGCCCCCCTACCGGATCCTCTGGTTTGAACTTATTTGGGACTGCCACATAGCACTCATCGATTTCATTGTTCTGAGGGCCACCTACGCTGCTCCGCTGTTTGAAAACTTTTTTGGCTCCACATACAGGCACGCCAATCTTTTCATTTTTCGGGAGGACCACCCTAACGGCTTCCTCTGGCTTAAAACTTTTTTTGGACTGCCATATACAGGCACTCAGTCTATTATCATTTTCTGGAGGGCCACCTACACCTGCTCCTCGGTTGAAAACTTTTTGGACTGCCAACATAAAGGCACTCAATTCTAATTCAAATTTTTCGGAGGGCCACCTACCCTGCTCTCAGGTTGAAACTTATTTTGGACTGCCACAAACAGGCACTCAAGCTATTTCATTTTATTCTGAGGCCACCACCTGCTCCTCCTGGTTAAAACTTTTTGACTGCCACTACGGGCACATCCAAGGTAAATTGTCTCCATGCGCCTCCACAGCGTTGTCTCATTGCTTCCTCCAAAAGTCGTCCATATAGCTGGGCCGTCCAGACATCTCCCCGTTATCAAATCGAGGTGTGTCAGGCAGAAATTTGGGTGTTGTTTTCAATGCTTCCACTCAGACTTGTTAACTTTGTGTCGCCACCGCACCCCCTGCGTGTTCTCCACCAAATTTACTGGCAACCTTATTACCATTTAACGGATTTATTTCAGCACTTTCTTGCGCAGTCTGTTTCCATTCCCCTAACCCCCCATAAATCGCCAACTTATAAGAAAGCTACTACACTTAACTTGGTGGAGCTGGGAACGAGTCTGACCCTGGGTGACTGGTCATATACCTGCCCGACGCAGAAGATTGCGGGCCTACCTCTCCAGGTCCAAGCCTACTATACCTCCTCCATCCCTGCCCACGCCCGCCTCCACCCCCTCGTCCTCCCCGAATACGCATCCAGGGCATGGCGCCATCAGTCGTTAGCATCTCGGTCAGCAACAGCCCATGCCGTCCTAAGCGACAGTCAATGCGGTGCTCAAACTGCTGACCTAGGCGATAAAGGCACACCGCCCAAAGCTATTACAGGGCATTCCACATCAAGCTTGTTAACTTGTCGCCACAGCTGCTAGCTGCTTGTAAATCACAAAATAACTGGCAAACTTTTACCATCTCCCGATATTATTTCCAGCTCTTCTTGCGCATCTGTTTACTTCCCCTCACCCGCCATAGCCCCCAAACTTATAATACGCTACTACACTTGATCTTATACAAACGGGTCTTGAATGCTGTGATGGGGGAGGTAGCCTAGAGACAGGGCTGGGTGGCAGAAAGGCTCGCCTGGAAGCGGAGCGCCAGCTCCATCCCAGAATCCCGCTAACATATCTTAACTGCAACGCACAGCACCTTTAATCTACTACTAGTTTCACTCCTCCATAATAATAATACTCTGATTTATATAGCGCCATCATATTCCGAAACAACGCTTTACAAATCATAGAAACAATACAAATGTAATGTCACAGAGCAAACATTTGTATGGAACACACAGGACTGAGGGTCCCTTCTCGCCAAGCTACGGTTGTATAAGATGAGGGTAACACAGTACACTAATATTAATGTTCAAAGCCATTCTTCGTAAGGGATAGAACAAATACAATAAATGGAATTGCTGATCGCTTGAACCACTCAGCCGTCATCTTATAAATACCAGAAGGTCCAGGGTGAATGTGGTCTGCAGAGATTCTGGTGCCTGTTGTGCTGATCATAGGGGATGACGACACAGACGGGTTAGTAAACATAGCTAAAAACTCATGCAGTTAATGAGGGTTACGCTTCTAACAAATGGTTTTAAGAGCACGTTTGAAAACCGTTGAAGGTTAGTAATTAGTCTGATAGTCCGTGGCAGAGCAATCCAGAGAATGGTGCAGACTCTAGAGAATCTTGGCGACGCTAGTGGAGTCGCACTAGGGTATAGGTTAATCTAAGATCACTGGCTATCTTCAGATCACGCCGGTTGGGCGATAGACTGAGATAAGAGAGGGGGTAGGGGTAGGGTGCAGCATTAGTACAGAGCTTTATGGATGAGGTTATTTTTTAAAAACTGTATTCGAAAGGAGACTGGCAACAGTGCAAAGCGACGGCATGAATCTTGCTCAGGTCCCCTGATGTCCCCCTTATCACAGCTGTGTCAGGCAGAGTTTGGGTGTTTTCATGCTTCCACAACAACTGTTAACTTTGTCGCCACCACTGCTGTGGAATCCAGGCACAATATACTGGCAACCTTTTAATCATTGACAATATATGTTCAGCGCTTTCTGCTTGCGCATCTGTTACTTCCCCTCACCCCCGCCAGATGCTAAATTATAGAACGCTACTACACTTGAATCTTAATACAAAAGGTTCTTAGAGTGCTGTTTGGGGATACCCCCCCGCCCCCCCCCTCAGAGACAGGCTGAGTGGCGAAAGCTCGCCTGGCAGCGGAGCGCCAGCCTCCCTCCCAAATCCCACTAACATCGTGTTGTAACTGCAGCGCACCTTTAATCTACGACGTAGTGTCTCTGCTCCAGACATGGTCCACCTTATCAAGGAGCTGTACCAGCAAGAATTTGGTTGTTGCATGGCTTCCACATCAAACTTGTTTAACTTTCACCACCGCTTCCTGTGTAATCCACAAAATAGACTGCAAACGTTATCATTTAAACGATAATTATGTGAGCTCTTCTTGCGCACCCCTTTGGTTCCTCTCTGCCACCCATTGGTTTTAAGCCTGAATCCTTTTGGGTTGTTGCCAAGACACTCTCTAGCCTGCCGCTGCTGCCCAGCTGCCTCTGCAATGGCCGTCCCCTAGAGTGTCAGGGTCAATTATTGATGTTTTAGATGCTATCATAGCTTCATTCTGTCACGCTTCATGGCCATCGAGTGGCCCATTTTTGCATAATAGGCGCCTTTAAGCAGCCGCAGAGGCATCACATGCATGCTGCCCCGGCCTGTTTTCCTCCATGTCCATTTGGTGTGCCAGCCTTTTTCTTCAGTTCCCATGTGTTTGGCCAGCTTCCCGTGCAGAGCCTTGTCCCCTTGAAAAATGCTCGAGTCTCCCAATTGACTTCATGGGGGCTCATTATTCGAGACAGCACTCGAGCATCGGGAAAAGTTGGTCGTCGAATAACGAGTTCCCGGCAAGTTTAATGCTCGCTCATCTCCTCATTTACACTTTTTATCAGACCCTCTATAGTCCCCAATTATACAAACGGCCCAGGACAGTAATGCAATAACCTGTCAGATTTTAATTTTCCATCCCTTACTGCCTCATATCGAGATAGTTTAGATGGACCCTTTTACCTTGAGGAGCTTAGGCTCTAAAAGTCTTGGCCAAGGGTAAAGTGGCCAGGCCGACGAGTTCCCCAGCAGAAAATCACACGTCCCAATAGCAAAAACCAATAGAACCGTTCTCCAAAAAAAAGAAAAAAAAGGAAAAAGAGGGGGAAACAGAGAAAAGAGAGGGAGGGGGAGGCGGGAAAAGAGAGAGCAAGAAGTGGCAACGGGGGCCAAAAAAAAAAACAGAAGGCGGGGAGGAGAAGCAAGGGGTAGTGCACGGGGCGAAGACAAGGTGCTTTTCAATTTGCAAACGTCACGAATCCTGTTTTAACTTTTACCCACATTCTGCGTAGGCTAGGAGGTTCAAACACTATAAAAGACGAAATCAAAACCTGATGCCCCTATCGATGCGCAGATCCCAGGTACGAAGCTGAGGAAGAATGGGAAGAGCGAAAGCTGAGAAGGCTTACCAATTAGCCAGCGCCATCTCTCCACATAATGCTTAGCCTACCCTATAGGCGGAAGTCCTTGCCATCCTTCATACACTGCACTAAAAACAACTGATAACCCTATATATACCCTGCAGCTTGAAGCCACCTGCTTGATACGGCCAAGAGTTAACAATTTAAAGGTTTTTGGCCAAAAGATATATGCTTATTAAACGCTGTAAGGCAAAGAATCAGCTGTTTGAGTACTCCAGCTTGCCGTCTGTACAAAGAAACTCAAGGTCAACGTAAAAATTATGTCACTATAGGGACACTAATTGTTGTCTTGTCTGTTTCCTTCTTTTCTCTTCTCCCCCTCCAGACCACCTTCAACCGCCACCGGATACCTGTCTGCCTCGACTTGGCCACTCGCAGATCACACACACTAGATAGATCCTCGCCATAACCCTCCGCCAAGTGGGGTCACCCGGACATTTGCAATGGATATCCAGAGACTTTCCTCCCAAGATCGCAACTCCCAGGGAACGGGAAAGACCCGCCACACATCTGTACAATTCATGCCTTCCCCCACCAGTTAAGCCATCCTCCGCCCTAAGCCCACCTTGCCAAGCTTGTGAGCCCATCCTCCTGAGAAATCATATCCCACCATCCTCCTTCACTGAAGTGTTCTGCTGTTTAGCCGTTTCCTGCCGTGTGGAATTTGAATAATAACTGTAAGGTTTGATTTGCACAACCTCCTCCTGTAAGCTTGAATTAGGCTGCTCACCATCACATGCTCTCCAACCCTCCATCATCCACAGACTCCAAGATATCACCCTTAAGAGATTGCCCCAGGGAGAAACCTATTGCATCAACAGCCTCTCCTCCATATTTCTTTTCTTGCACAAACCATATGCTTGGACCTGCCGACGTGTAGGCCCTACCTTTGGTTCCCATACCAAAACACCGTGACCAGCAGCCCAAGGCCGCATAATGCAGCCACTAAACTCCGTTATTCTGGGCCAAGCTGCCTACCGCCACCGAAGAAAGTTAGCCCCGGGGGGAATATACCGTATTGGTTTATCCTAACACCAGCAGAACCCCCAGTCAGGCTCCAGGGGTTGGAGACCCGGGACCACCACGGACAATGAGTAAAACGGCACCGTGGGACCAGAGTCTAAGTGGCACCTGTTTTTTCACCATAGGCGCGCCTCAAAGTGGTTGGACATTCTGCGGCTGTACCACCCTGTCTTCCACAGGTTCTAGTTTTGTCAGCCACGCAAAGTACGAACGAAGGCATGTTCGGTTTGTGAACCAGCAGGAGGTCAGGAACGGCAGAATGGAATCCGGCGGTGACATAGTAACAGGTCAAGGCAGGGCAGCAGAGGAGCGTACGATAAACCGGAACTCAAGGTCACTACGGAACACTTATACACACAAAGGAATGGGAAAAAGCTTTTTCTATGGCTGTGGGAAAAAAGAATCTGGCAAGGAATGACTGGGAAGAGGTGACAGGTAAGGAGTGTAGGCCCCACGAAGGTCCCGTGATTGTATTTAGTTTTGCATGCCGGTCACTGGGAACCTGCGAAAAAATTGCAAATTGCTGTGGAAAGTTGACAAACAATAAAATTTTTTTGAGCCATTATTGGGTCCCTTTTTCTACGGCTTTCATCACGTGTTTTGCCTCCAAATGACATACCCTTCTTATTCATACTTCAGTGTTGGACCTGTGTAGTGTCATTTTTGCTGTTAGATGATGTTTTCCAACGCTCCATTTTGAGACTGTCGTGAGCACTTTTTATTCAAATTTCTTTTTTTTTTTTTCTGTTTGCAAAAAATGGCAATTGTGGACAGGATATGGACCCTCTATTATTGGTTACAGGCGTTTACTGCCATGAACAATCGTTTTCTTATTTTGATAGAACAGGCATTTTAGGACACAACAGTACCTAAACATGTGTGATTACATTTGTTAGCTTATTTTTTTATCAGTTCTAAGGAAAGGAGGGGTGAGGGGGATTTAGGACTCGGTCCTCGTGGCGGATCGTGGCCCACCTGCTTTTGCGCAGCATCATTTAAAATAGTTAACCCGGCAGTAACCCCCATTAACAACAATTGCCTGGCTGTTAGTGGTTGAGTTTCTTTTTGCATTATAAGCAAACACCACTGTGTTTATTTTTGTACAAAAGTATTTTCCTTTTTTAAATCTACTAAAACCATAATAAAACTTGGGGCCTAGCCATCTGTGTTTACTTTAGATAAATCTGCCCCATTGTATCCATTCCTAATGTCAGCAGGAGTAGGTGAAATTGACAACTTGTGTTTTGCCTCTGGATAAACTAGCATAACCTAATTGAAATTTCTTGGTGAAAATGTTCACGTAATAAACTCGAGTTTTTTCTAATTACTGTTATTTTTCTGACTTCCCGAATGCATAATTGGGGGGGTCTTGAAGGATATTTTCTTTTACTTATACATTATAAACCTCACACAAAATGGTAGCCAATTGGTGAGAGTCAAACTAAGACCCCAGCAACCCACAAAAGAAAGCTGAAATGGTTCCATGTGAATAGAGCATGGTGCTTTGCCACTCACTGTTCGCTCTTTAGGCATGTGTTCACATGCTACGTAAAGAACATTTTTACAGAGGCAGGTTACCAATACTACTGATGAAGGTTTGCATTAACATGTTTGTTAACATAGAATGATCTAAGGGGAAAAAGATATCCATTAAAAAATAAGCGAAAGGCCACTTGTTATGGAAACATGTACAATAAGGCCTCCCAGCCGTGATGTTAGCAAGGAATCGAAAATGTGTCCCTCCAGGGAATATACCGCACATACTTTACCAAAGCGAGAGCATAGAACACATTATATTATATATATATTCCAGCAGTGAGTACCAATCCATAGATCAAACCTGACTAGGCTGCACTATATAAGCATTCAACAGCAATGAAAACAGCACATAATAATATCATGCACTATAAATAATACTGAATTTTATTTCTTTAAGGTGTGCAGTGGATGGCCATATAGATATTATTAGACAGGGTCCTTATGTTAAATGTTCCGATTTTTTCTGATCTTTTGTAAATAAAGACCAATCCGTTTGAATGGTTGATTGTAACCATATGTTTTGGGTACATAAACTTAATTTTGTCGAAAAACTGTAGCCTTTTTTATCCTTTGTCAATGGTCTCCACTTTACTTTTAATTTTTTTTCACCCAAAAAAATGGACAGCAGATTTACATTCATATTGTATTCAGATATTTTCTACAAAAAAAATTGTGTATACTAACTCCAACAACAAGGAGGCTTATCCTTTAAAAGAAACAAAAAATCATGCTATGCATTATAGGCCAAATGCAAACCTCATAAGGGAGAACATTATGTTGGTAAACAGTGAAATGTCGTCATACACTTATAACTTTGCCATTGCTGGAAAAGTAAACACCCCATGCCAACAACACAATAGCAAATATGGAGCCAGCTCAAATTTCACCATGGTACATCGTGTTGCTTATTTTAACCCCTTCCAAACTTGCGCCATACTAGTAGTGGCACAAGCCGGGTCCCGGTGCATTAGGAGGCTCGTGGGCTAACCCTCTTCATAGCCCGTTTTCTTGCTGCTATTCCACAAAGGCTTACCGGTTAGCACCGCGGTGGTAGGCTAACCGATGCGGACGCTATTGCTTCTAAAAAATGGCGGCAACATATGCCTCGGCCATCTTTGCAGACCGTCGGCACCGTGACATCATCGGGGAGCCACATCGTCTTTCCGTTGTGCACATTGTATTGAGTTGAGGATGAAAATCCCCATATACTGCCATACTGTATTATCGGCAGTATATGATAGGATCGATCAACAACCTAGGGTTAAGTACCCTAGAGAGTCTGAAAAAGTAGTAAAGTGTAAAGAATATAAAAAAAATAAAAAAAAAAATATATAGAAAAACCTAAAAATTCAAATCACCCTCGTTCCTAACTGGCATAACATATTAATAAACATTGAAAATCATACACATTAGGTATCGCCACGGTCTGAAAAGCCCGCGATCGTATCAAATTATAAATAACGTTTGTACCCCATAATGGAAAATAGCGCCCAACGTCAAAATGGCACTTATTGCATTTGAAAAATTAAAAAAAAATGTTGTTGAAAAGTGATTTAAAGGTCGCACAGTCATAAAATTTTATAGCATCAAGAACGCCACCAAAAGTCACCAAAAAATTACACCACCACCCAGCCCGTAGCACCAGAAGTCGAAAAAGTTTATTCGCGCCAAGATGGCAAAAAGAAATTTTTTTAATTTTGAAGGAGGTTTTAATTTTTCTTTTTTTAAATGTTATGGAAAACATCTATAAAACTGTACAAATTTGTTTATCCTCGCGTGGATGGCTAGCACCAACCCCAAGAATAAATAGACATGTCATGTTGTGGCGCACAGTGAAAGCTGTAAAATCCAATCCCACAAAAAACGTCGCAAATGCTTTTTTTCATAATTTTCACACAGCATTTTTGAATTTTTTTTTCCCGCTTCCCACGTACAGACATGGAATATTAAATACATCAATATGAATGATCATTTGTTACGAAAAAATAAGTTATTTCAGAGCTTATTGGAACAAATAAAAAATTATTAGATTTGAAGGTGGGGCTGAAAATGGAAGGTAGTAAAAACTAAAAGTATACGGATTATGGGTGCTGGCTGTGCATCTCATTCTCTGCACACAGTATATGATTTCAACCAGCTCCTCCAGAATAACCTAAATACTTATAAAAATAATATCTAAATATTCCCAAAACACTGCACCCCCTTTATTTTATCTGGTTTTGGTCAACATATCTTAGTTAGGTTTATAATACAAATGTACTTGAATCATTAACAAATCGTGTTGGAAAACACAAAACTCCTTTTGTTCGCGCATAAAAAAGTAACCATTCCATTGAAATTCATGAAATGGCTACATAACTGTTATGTATTTATAAAATCTTAGACCAAAAAAAGAAGCCAAAGTGTTATTCTTTATGGCGTAACATGGGGAGCCTTCACGCACCAACATTGTAGTTGGCTCAAAATCCTTTGCATGGTCGGAACCGGTCTCTAATGCCGAATACTGTTGACGGCACTGGGTGCACGTTGTTGGTTTGCCGGACTTCACACTATTATCTGGGTGCCGGAAGCGCGTGTTCAAGCCCGGGTTTTCTCATGAGCCACGCCCCCCGATTTCCGTCTCATGCATGCCGGTGCCGATGCGCCAATCCGATCGCGTTGCATACAAAATCCTGGGCAATCAGGGAACAACGTCGCAAAACTTAATATTCGGAACCCGGCAAAAAAAAAGCGATTTGGTTGGGCCTAAGTAAATGACCCCTGTAATGTTGGTGGGTGGTGAAAAAGTTGTCGCATCCTTCTTGTTTTAACAGTACCAAGCTGATGTTTATACCAGTTCTTATTAGCATTTAATACTAAAAATTAACAATTGCTTCTTCTCACGCGCAGTTCAGACATTGTTGCTAATAATTGCAAAGATATCACACATGTCTTTGGTTACTGACTTGTCGCAATAATTTAACTGCTTCACCTTCAAAGCAAAGACTGGGGATTGAGACAAGTTAGTGGCTTGTCTCTTGAAACATGCCTGTCATAGTCGGTGTGGGTGGCCGCCTAGATCAGGCTTTCTGGCTGTAAAACACCCGTTCAATTTCCGTCTGGGTTTCCTCTTGAATATTTGGCACTCTTCCTCAGAAGCGGGCCTTCGGCTGAGCTTCAGTGGATGCTGCAGCTAATGTTTGGCTCTGCGACAGTATGGCCTTGTGATCTGTTGGCAATATATTTATTTGTTGTTTTTAATTGTATGTCAATAAAGTATGCTAAATGTACGTAGTTTTTATTTTACTTTAAAAAAATTACTACTACTTCATGCAATTCTCGATAAACGTATATAGTATGCCGCTTCCTGTAGCTTCCTTCCCCGTGGTCCATGAAACACTATTGTCACGAAACATTGCATGTAGCCCAATCTTTGGAAGCGCACTTGTATGACATTTCACATCTGTAACTTGTTTATACAAATTGTTCTTAAAACATGAACGTAGTAAAACTACAGACACAGGGATCTACGCATGTGATCAATAATATATTTTTGCCTTGTTTTTAGTCATTTAGAATTCCAACTGTAGAAAGCAGCATCCCTAATATACTGTGCTATGAGTTTTCAAAATAAAAGTAAGTGGCCACAAGTGAATTGTAATGTTTTAAATGTACAGCAGAGTGGATTAACGCAATATTGATATCGAGAGACATACTTGTTGGCCAGCTGGCCTTGTATTGACATTCTTGTTATGTGTTCAATATAAGCGGACAGTGAGTTGAGCTAAAAGTAAAAAATTAAACGTAGGGCCAAAATTTAATGTAAAAACTAGTACTACGGGCAAAAACTTCGATTTTGGAGCAAGAAACATTAGCTCTCTCAAAGTGAAATAGGCGTGGTTTGGGTGGCGATTCTTCCATTTCCATTTGAGAATATAAATTCCCAAAACGTTCGACAGACCCTCCATTGTTTGCAGGGCCGGATAAAGAGGGGCTCTGGGGCCCCCCCACTTTCATCCTTTTGAAGGGGCCCCACCAGTTTCAAACAGTCTCTGTGTACAATGCCAGCCCCATGGCTGCCGAAATGCAAATAGGGTGTCTAGAATGTCAGTGGTTCAGTGAGACACGCTGCCTTGAGGGGGAGATGCTGAGTCGCCATTTTCTACAGGGCACTGGGCGCTAAAGTTACAGGGGGGCTGGTGGACTAATGTATACTACAAGGGCTGGGTCTTCTGTATACTACAGGGGCTGGTGGCTTGATACACAGGGGGTGGCAGGCGTATATGCTACAGGGGTCAGACAGGTACATACTACAGGGGGCTGGACAGACAGGCATACATACTACAGGTGCGCCCTGCCAGGCTCATAAATATGGTGCTTTCAGGCATATATGACAGGGGGCTGAGGCATGACTTCAGGTGGAGCTTCAACTCCCAAAAACTTGTTCGAAGGTCCCCACCACCCATACCGGCCTTGAGTCGTTTGCGTTAGTTGATCATCTAATGCAAAGTAAAAAAATTTGGTTATAATTCTACAAACAACATTTTTGGTGGGAAAAATAAAGGTTCAAAAAAAATATGCGTTTTCCATTACTCATTTTTTGGCGTTTGATTTTCCAAAGTAAATCAAACAAAACCAAACAATTACAAAAAATTTTTAAGGAAACAAAAATGAGCTAAAACAAGGTAAAAAAAACAAATGTATGTATGTCTGCCATAAGCTGACTGGAAAACTTCGGCCAATATGAGAGTAGGAGCCAAATACCTTCCCTCAAAATTGAGAAATGCAACTCTTATCCCCCATTGGGGTGAAGAAAATACAGAGTTTATTCCATGTAAGGGGACGAGTGTCACGACCCACCAGTGGCAGCTGCACACACGTACCCATACAACAGGTCGTGTGAATATGATCATGGAAAACAAAGACAACATTATTTAAAGAGACCTCTTAACAAGTTTTCCTGCTCTTTATGTGATTTCCCTGCCAATTTTGGGAACAAATTTCACAGATTGGACCCAAACTGCCTCACACCGCTTCTACTCAGAGCGGTGTTGTGCTTTTTATCATAATAGGGATGTTCCCGTACCCTAAAATGGAAGATCAATATTTAGTGGCATCAAAAAGTAAGTTACAAGCCAAAGAAATAGCTAAAGCAAACAAGAATAGATACTAATTAACAAAAAAATATTAAACCTGCTTTCAAACAGTGGTTCAACTTCTGAAAAAAGGTACAAAGGACACAACATCCAAACAACGTTTCATTGATCTGTCATTTTGTAATGGCGCATACTGTGGATTTTTTTGTTACCCACATTACCTTTAGTACTATCAGAAAGTGAAGCTGTGAAGTATTTGGTCTTTGTGACCAAATTTTTAATACCATGATGAAATGCATTTTCATCTATGAGTCTTTTTGTTATCCAAAATTAACTTATATATTGTTGTTACATTTTTGTAATGTCAGGCAGGTGGGTAACATTTTATTTGAGTTTGATATTAATTTGTAAAAAACTTGCAAAATGTGTTAAATCAGTTTATATGTGTGTTGGAAAATATTAGGTGGGAAATGTTTCTGTACATTGACTTATGTGATTGCAATGTTGGGAATATAAAACAGCTAATATAAAGAATAATGCCCTTTTTGTTCATGCCTGTCAGTGTCTTTTTAAAAAACCTTTGTGCCTAACGACTTTGTTGATGATTTGTAGTCATGTCTGACGGTTCTTGTGTGCTTTAATGATTAACATTTGGGATGCCGGTGACTGAATAAACACTGTGGGGCTGTTTGTCACCCTGTTAGAACAGTCATAATTTTCTAGTTGCCATGGCAACCAATCAAGCTCAAGCTTTAATTTCAGTTGTCCAGGATATTTTATAGGGGAGCTGTGATGGAATATGCCATGTGCCAACAAAAAACAACGAATATAAATTTTTTTACTGTTCAAGCACGCTTGTCAAAAATATGGGCCGATCTAACTTTTACAGGTTATATTAGAGTTACTTTACGTGAGACTATTTTGACTCTTTTAACCTTATAAGAATCCCCCAAATCTATGTGCATCATCTTAGGCACTTGCATTGTTTTCTGAGATATGTCTGATGGGGGATTAGTTTCCACAATACGGTCTTCGTTGTCCATCTCCCGTTGCTTACAAATATTCCTAGGTTGTTCTTACTTGCACTGTGCTCTAAATTTCACACAATGTTAACCACCTGTCTAGTGTCGGGGATATCTCCCCTGGCAAAGGTTTCTAGTTATCTTGTATGATTTTTGTCATGTTTGTTAAACTGTTTTGTTTACAATAAACTATCATATTTGACTTAACTCCCTTTTGTGGAACTCTTTTTTTGGTTTAAATAGTATTCACAAGTTCCACTGGTACTACAATATCAAATGTGTATATGCTAGCAAATTCTTTTTTTGTTTTAGGACGTGCAATATATTTTTGACAAGCTGCTTGAAAGTACAAATATTTATAGTTGGCCATGGCAACCAATCACAGCTCCCCTATAAAATATTCATGGACACTGTGAAATTTAAAGCTGAGCTTTGATTGGTTGCCATTGGCAACTAGAAATATTATGACTTTCTGACAGGGTGACAAATCAGCCCCACAGTGTTTATTACAATCACAGGTCACCCAAATTTAATCATCAAAAGCACACACCATGATCGTCATGACATGAACTACAACATCATCAACAAACTCGATAGGCCACAAAGTTTTTTAAAAAGACACTCCGAAGGCAATGAACAAAAAAAGGCATTTATTCTTATCATTAGTGTTTTATTTCCCAACATTGCAATCACATAAGTCAATTGTACAGAAACAGTTTTCCACCTAATATTTTCCAACACACATAATAAACATGATTTAAAGAATATTTTGCAAGTTTTTTAAAATATTAAACAAACTATAAAAAATGTTACACACCTGCCTTACATTACAAAAATGTAACAAAAATATATAATTAAATTTTAATAACAAAAAAGGACTCATAGCTGAAAATGCATTTCATCATGGTATAATAAATTTGGTCACAAAGACCAAATACTTCACAAGCTTCACTTTCTTCTGGCTGGAGCTGTTGAAATCATACTGTGTGCAGAGAATGAAGATGCACAGCAGCAACCCATAATACCGGTAATTACCTTTTAGTTTTTTCACTTCCATTTTTCACTCACCACCTTCAAAAATCTATAACTTTTTTATTTTTCCACATAAAGAGCTCTGAAATAGCTTATTTTTTGCGTAACAAATTGCACTTCATAGTGATGGTATTTAATATTCCATGTCCTGTACTGGGAAGCGGGAAAAAAAATTCAAAATGCTGTGAAAATTATGAAAAACGCATTTGCGACGTTTTCTTGTGGGATTGGATTTTACAGCTTTCACTGTGCGCCACAAATGACATGTCTACTTTATTCTTTGGGTTGGTGCAATCACGGAGATAACAAATTTGTACAGGTTTTATAATGTTTTCATACATTTACAAAAATTAAAACCTCCTGTACAAAATACACTTATTTTTTGCGTAACAAATTGCACTTCATAGTGATGGTATTTAATATTCCATGTCCTGTACTGGGAAGCGGGAAAAAAAATTCAAAATGCTGTGAAAATTATGAAAAACGCATTTGCGACGTTTTCTTGTGGGATTGGATTTTACAGCTTTCACTGTGCGCCACAAATGACATGTCTACTTTATTCTTTGGGTTGGTGCAATCACGGAGATAACAAATTTGTACAGGTTTTATAATGTTTTCATACATTTACAAAAATTAAAACCTCCTGTACAAAATACAAAAAATTTTTTTTGCCATCTTCTGGCGCGAATAACTTTTTCATACTTTGGTGTAGTCACATTTGCAGGGGTTTGTCCTTACACTCTTCATCTTAATTTATTAGTTAAGAGCATGTGAACCTGATATGTTATGAACTGGTTTTAGACTATCAATTGAGAAACTGGTATGAGCACTGTTTTACAAACGCACCCATGAATAAGTGTTGCCACCAGGACAAAAACTAATAACCTGGTATTTTAACCCATAGACACCAACCGTCTTACCAGGGGTAGAAATGTACATATCGAACGGCACGATATATATTAACTTCCACACCAACAATACGTATCCAATGAGTCCACAAAAGATACAGGCCCGTCCGGTGAATGTCTGTCGCGGCCCCCCTCAGTGCAGGAATCCCCTCCGTTCAGGAGAATTGGTTGTGAGTGTTTACAGCTGCACGGTACACAGGGCCCAGGCTCTCCTCGCTGACCGGCCTGCCCGTCCCCTTGATATGCCGTCAGCGTCACTTCCATAATTTCGTCATGATCTCCCCATACGCTTTTCCCCCGCTGAGTCCGGCAGTGTTTCCTCCAACAAACGAGCGTACACAAAAGCTGGCGGTAGACCCACCCCACCCTAGTCTTCCTTCTTCCTAAAAACAGAGCTCACGGCCACTCCATTTCCACATCACCTCACACATTAACCCTTGTAACAACGACAGGCTCGTGCACATGCGTTGAGGCCTGTTCAGTGGCGCATATCCGTTGCACTTTGTCTCCGTTTGACCGCCACGCTCGCAGAACGTGTGCCCGCCCCTTGCCTTGTGGCCCACGGCTCTTTTGCCCCTTTTTTTCGCTGTTTTTAAGCATCCCGTCAAAAAATGGGTGTAAAAAGCGTGGGCGTTGGGACCGATGGTTTACGCATAGCGAAGTACGATAATTTGAAAAACGACAAACTGTCAAAACACGATGCTTGTTAAATGCCGGCATTGTTTTATGGACTGCTTGAAACAACCGACTAAGGGCGCGGTCCCGACCGCGTTCGCGTTCGCAACGCAACAAAAACCGCGCCCACCAGGCGGTCCGGCGCATCGTCGTTTCTTGGAGACGCGCGATCGGGAAGAGCCACCGGTGTTTTGCTTAAATTTATGGCAAAACACCGCTGCTCTTACCCGAGAGCAGGCGTCTCCTAGAAACGCCTATGGCAATCGGACCAGCCCCGGTGGGCGCGGTTTTGTCTGCGTTTGCGAGCGCAACGTGGGATGCGGCCCTAAGAAAGGGGTTCAACTGCCTCTGAAGGACCTTTGATTTGCCTATTACATTACTATTTACATTTGGTAACACGATATTAATGCATTGCTTTGACAAAATGCCTAAGTTAAACCCTATTTGTTAACACAATTTTGTAAACATCACGTTTAACGATGCTTTGTTACCATGTTGTATTAGGCAAATTAAACCTCTCTCCCCCATCTTTGTAATGCTTTTAAAACGCCAATGAAAACGCACCAAATACGCAAAACGTGTGACGGGTCACTGAGGGCACTGTCGCCAGCGTGGTATTGTTTTGTGTTTTTAAACCTGCATCCAAACACTATGGCGGGGCTTTGCAATGAAATGCAATTCTTTTCCATTGCAAACGCATAGCGTTTTTTCAAACCCGCGTCCCACTTTTGGTTCGTTTTTTACATTTGAAAAGACGCTCTGTTCCTTTTCATTCAAATGGCCTGTGTGTTGTTGTCATGGTTTGGCTACACAATATCGTTTTTTCCAATGCGTTGATTTTTTTACTTGTTGCTCGCCGACGTGGCTTGGTTGCTTTTTTATCTCTTTTCATCCATCATGTTTGTCTCTGCGCTGTGTTGTCATTTTTATATGCTGTTCATTCTCAAGTGCTGAGAAGGTCTTCCTCCTCAGTGCAGTCTTTGGATTCATCAAAACGATTTCTTTGGTGAGTGGGGGTTATCCTGGTGAACTTTCTGCAACCCTGTTCTTTTTCCTTGCATTTGGGGGGAATGTGCAGTTCTTTCCCTCTTTCTTCATTTCCAATTGGATTTGTTCGTTATTTTTTGATGTCTCTCTTCACGTACTGTTGACTAGTCCTAACTATCATTACCTAGAAAGAGGACCTGTCATCATTATAGCGTCACAAGGAGATTTTTTTTTTTTTAAAAAAAGCTCCTATTGGCAAAGAACTAGATTCACACTGCTGTTGTCCGCCGTACTCATAGGGCACACTGCATTTCGGGGGGGGGAAAGAGAGGGAGTGGGGTGTGCACCAAGCCCCGGAGTTCCCCCCCCGCCCCCCCCCTCTGTTTCAGCACCATCCCTCTCTATTGGAATATATTCGCATTTCCTGGCAAACTTTGGTCTGTTCCTAATCCTTTCTACGGGTATGGAGCGGTAGGGTGGCACACTGTGCTGCACCGTTCCGCCCTCCTGTTGGGCGCTTGTGATTCATTTCCAATGTTTGTTGGATCTTTTATTTGCTGTTTCTACGTGGACCTTATACGTCCCCTATACGTTTTCGTCTTGAATCTAGCCTTAAACATATGCATCGGTTTATGCTCCATTCCACCTGCTGCAGTATTGTGGACGTATTACGGTCCACTGTATAACGGAATATACGACCCCTAGCTACGGCAATGGCTGCACGGCCCCACGTCATGGTATGGGGCACACACGTAGGCACCGTCCGCTAAGTAACCCTGTAGAAAGTTAGACTTGCAATAATATTTTTGACAAGCTCTGAAAGTACAAATATTTATAGTTTGGCCATGGCAACCCATCACGCTCCCCTAAAAATATTCATGGACAACTGTTGGAAATTTAAAAGCTGAGCTTTGAATTTGGTTTTGCCATTGCAACTAGATATTATGACTTTCGGACAGGGTGACAAATCACCCCACAGTGTTTATTAAAATCACAGGTCACCCAAATTTAATCATCAAAATCACACACCATGACGTCATGAATGAACTACAACCTCATCAACAAACTATCGACGGCACAAAGTTTTTAAAAAGACACTCCGAAGGCAATGAACAAAAAGGCAATTTTTATTCTTATCATTAGTGTTTATTTCCCACATTGGCAATCACATAAGGTCAATTGTACAGAACATTTTCCTTAATATTTTCCACAAGCATTATAACATGATTTAAAGAAATAATTTTGAAAGTTTTTTTAAAATATTAAACAAACTATAAAAAATGTTACACGACCTGCCTTACATTAACAAAAAATGTACAAAATATATATTAAATTTTAATACAAAAAAGGACGCAGAGCTGAAAATGCCTTTCATCTGGTATAAATAAATTTGGTCACAAAGACCAATACTTCACAAGCTTCACTTTCTGATAGTACTAAATGGCAAATGTGGTAAAAAAAAAAAATCCACCAGTATGCGGCCATTTAAAAAGTGACAGACTCAATGACAACGTTGTTTGGGATTGTGTGGTCTTTGTACCTTTTTAGGAATTGACCAACATGTTGGAACGCAGGTTTATTTTTTTTTAGTTTCGTTGTTTGATGTCTCTCTACAAGTACGGTGAGATGTACTCAACGAATAATTACCTAGATAGGACCTGGTCATAGTTATAGCGGCACAAGGAGATGTTTTTTTTTAAAAAAAGCTCCTATTGCAAAGACTAGAATCACACTGCTGTGTCTGCCGTAACATAGGGCACACTCAGTGCGTGGGGAGAGGAGGAGGGTACGCGCCGTTCAGGCACCACCCTCTCTATTTGGAATATATGGCGGCAGTATTCTGAGAAACTTTGGTCTGTCCTAATCTTCTACGGTGTAGCGACGTAGGGTGGCACACTGTGCTTCACCTTTCCGCTCCTGTTGGGCGCTGTGATTCTTGCAATGTTTGTTGGGATCTTTAATTTCTGTTTCTCGTGGGCCGTATATACGTCCCCTATACGTTCGTTTGCATATGCCTTACACTTATGTCATCAGGTTATGCTCCATTCACACTGCAGTATTTGTGGACTTATATACGGTCAATGTATACAACGGGCAATATACTACCTCCTACAGACGGCATGCTGCACGCCCTCAACGGCAGTGGTATTGGGAGCACACGTAAGCGGCCGTACCGCTAAGTAACCTGTAAAATTTAGGACGTGCATAATTTTTGACAGCTGCTTGAAAGTACCAAATATTTATGTTGGCCATGGCACCCATCACAGCTCCCTATAAATATTCATTGACACTGTAAATTAAGCTAGCTTTGATTGGTTGCCATGCCACTAGAAATTATGAACTTTCGGACAGGGTGACAATCAGCCCCCACAGTGTTTCTTATCAATCACAGGTCAGCCATTTAATCATCACAAACCACACCATGACGTCAGACAGACTACCCCATCCTCAACAACTCGATAGGGGAAAGATAGTAAAAAATAATGGAGATGCACTACGCGGAAACCACAAAGTTTTTTAAAAGACACTCCGCAGGCAATGAACAAAAAAAGGTATTGCTTCTTATCATTCGTGTTTAATTTCCGTTCCAACATTGCAATGCACATAAGTCACTTGTACAGAACATTTTCCCACCTACTAATTTTCGCAACACACATAATACACATGATTTAACGAATATTTTGCAAGTTTTTAAAAGATTAAACAAAACTATAAAAAATGTTACCATCACACCTGCCTTACATTACAAAATGTAACAAAATATATAATTAAATTTTAATAACAAAAAGAGCCTCAGATCGTGAAATGCATTTCATCAGGGTATACATAAATTTTGTCACAAGACCAAATACTTCACACGCCACTTTCTTTACTAAACTGGCATAATGTGGTAAAAAAAAAATCCCATTATGCGGCCATTTAAAAGTGACAGCCTCAATGAAAACCGTTGTTTGGATTGTGTGTCCTTGTACCTTTTTTAGGATTGACCACATTTTTGGAAAGCAGGTAATTATGTTTTTTTATAGTCTATTCTTTGCTTTAGTCTATTAGTCTATTTCTGTGCTTTAGCTGCATTCACACTACAGTATGGGGGACTATAACGGCCGATATACGTCCCCCATACCTCTATGGGGGCTCACGGCCCTGTACGGGACGGTACGGTGGCAGCCCACGTGGCGGCCCCGTACGCGCTCTCGTAGCCCGGGGAAGATAGGTCATTCCTATCTTTCCCCGGATTATGGCGTCCGTGCGCCATAGTGTTTCTATGGAGAGGGGCGGGGGTGAGCTGCGCTCACCTCCTCCTCCTCTCTCCCGCGCGTGGCGTGTGCCCGCCCGCCGTACTACGGCGCGGTGGCTCACGGCATGTTAATTTAGGCTTATACCTCCTTTTGGATGGCACACTAATTTGATCTTCCATTTAGGTACGTGAACGACATCCTATTTATGTGGATAAAAAGCACAAACAACACACCTGATGTCTAAGAGCGGTGTGGAGGAGTTGGGTCACAATCTGTGAAAATTTGTTCACAAATTGGCAGGGAAATCACATAAAGCGCAGGGAAAACTGTAAGAAGTCCTTAATAATGTGTCTTTGTTCTTTCCATGTTCATATTCACAACGACCTGTTATGGTGACGTTGTGGCAGCTGCCACCTTGGGGGCGTACACTCGCCCCTTAGATTGGAATAAACGTCTGTATTTTCTTCACCCCAATGGGGGATAAGAGTTGCATTTCTAATTTTGAGGGAGGCTATTGTGCTCCTCCTTCATATTGGCCAAGTTTTCAGCAGCTATGCAAGACATACATCATTTGTTTTTTTTACCTTTTTTATCTCATTTTTTTCTTAAATTTTTTGTTTGTATTGTGGTTTTTTGATTTTACTTTGGAAAATCAACGCCAAAAATGAGTAATGGAAACGTCATATTTTTTTATGACCCTTTATTTTTCCCCAAAAATGTTTTGAGAATTATAACCAAAATTTTTTTTACTTTGCATGTAGATGATCAAATACGTCAAACGATCAAGCCGGTTATGGGTGTGTGGGGCCCCTGGCGCACGGTGGGGGCCTTCGAACAATGGTTTTTGGAGGTATATATCCTGCCACCCCATGTATTATATGGCCTGGCAGCCCCTGTAGTATGTAGCCGCCAGCCCCCTGTAGTAGTAGCCTGCCTGACCCTGTAGCATATAGCCTGCCAGCCCCTGTATATACAGCCACCAGCCCCTGTAGTATACAGCAACCAACCCCTGTAGTATCATCCACCAGCCCCCTGTAGACTTAGCGCCAGTGCCCTGTAGAAAATGGCGATCTCAGCGATCTCCCCCATCGAAGGGCAGCTGTGTCATCTGACCCTCTGACATCCTAGACCAAATTTGCATTGAGGGCAGCCATGGGCGCTGGGCATTGTACACAGAGACTGTTTGAAAAGGGTGGGGCCCTTCAAAAGTGAATGTGGTGGGGGCCCCAGAAGCCCCTCCTTTATCCGGCCCTGCAAACAATGGAGGTCTTGTCGATACGTTTGGGAAATTATATTCTCAAATGGAAATGGAAAATCGCCCACCAAAGCCAAAGCCTATGTGCACTTGAAGAGCTAATGTTTCTTGTTCCAAATCGAAGTTTTTGCTCGTGAGTATCTAGTTTTTTCATTAATTTGGCCCTAGTTGATTTTTAACTTTTAGGCTCAAGCACTGTCCTTAATATTGAACACATAACAAGAATGCACTATACCAAGCCAGCATGGCCAAAATGTATGCTCTCTACATCAATATTGCTTAAATCACTCTGCTGTATCTTTTAAAACATTTACAATTCAATGAGCCACTACTTTTATTTGAAAACTCATAGCACAGTATTTAGGGATTGCGCTTTTACATTTGGAATTCTAAATGATCTAAAACAGGCAATATATTTATGATCACATGGTAGATTCCTGTCTGTAGTTTGACTACGTTTCATGTTTTTAAGAAAATTTGATATAAAAGTTACAGATGTGAAAATGCCTACATGTGCCTTCCAAAGATTGGGCTACAGCAATGTTTGGGACAATAGTGTTCATGGGACCACGGGGCAAGGTAGCTATCAGGAACTGGCAGGCGACTATATAAGTTTATATAGTTTATATTGCCATGAATGTAGTTAATTTTTTTAAGTAAAAATAAAAATACGTACATTTAGCATACATTTATTGACATACTAATTAAAACAAAAATAAATATTATTCCAACAGATCACAAGGCAATTCTGTCGCAGAGCCAACATTAGCTGCAGGCATCCACTGAAGCTCAAGGCCGAAGGCCCGCTTCTGAGTAAGAGGTCCAAATATTCAAGAGGAAAACCAGACGGAATTGAACCGAGTTTTTCACCAGAAAGACTGCTAGGCGCCACCACACACCACTCATGGAAGGCATGTTTCAAGATGACAAGCCACACCGTTGTCTCAATCAGCATTCTCTTGCTTTGGAAGGTGAAGCAGTAAATTATTGCGACAAGTCAGTAACAAAGACATGTGTGATAGCTTTGCAACTTTATAGCGAGACAATGTCGTGAACTGCCTGTTGGAAAAAGAAAAAGCAATGCGACAGCTTTTTCACCAACAACCAACAACATTACAGGGGTCATTTACTAAAGGGCCAAATCGCTTTTTTGCGGGTTTCCCGAATATTAACGATTTGCGACGTTTTCCCTGAATTGCCCACGGATTTTGGGTGCACGCGCGATCGGATTGTGGCGCATCGGCACCCGGCATGCATGCACGGAAATCGGGGGGCGTGGCCATTGGAAAACCCGGGCGCTTGACACGCGCTTACCCTGCACCCAGGATATAATGGAACTCCGGCAAACCAACAACGTGGCAGCCAGGGCCTCAACAATCTTCGGCATTAGAGACCGTGTCACCATTGCAAGATTTTGAGTTGCCAATACAATGTTTGGTGCGTGAAACTCACCCAATGACGCCTAAAGAATAACACAGTTGGCTTTCTTTTTTTGTCTAAGATTTTATATACATAGAGTTATGAGGCCATTCATGGATTTTTCAATGGAATGGATACTTGTTTTGCTAAAAAATGAGTTTGTTTTTCCAACACGATTTGGTAACAGATTAAAGTACATTTAATGAAAACCTTAACAAGATATGTGATCAAAAACCAGAATACAAATAAAGGGGCAGTGTTTTGGGAATTATTAGATATTATTTTTATAAGTATTAGGTTATTCTGGCGGAGCTGTTTGAAATCATACTGGTGCAGAGATGAAGATACAGCAGGCAAAACCTACTAACCTTATATACTCGAAGTATATTAAGCCTAGTTTTTCAGCACAAAATTTGTGCTCATGCTAACCCTAACTCTGCTTATACCCGAGTCAACTAAACATAAAGACAAAACTCACCTTCGACGTCACCCGTAGGTCCTCTTCTGTCTGAGACAGTCTGAGCAGAAGAGGACTACAGGGGACATTGGAAAGGATGGTACAGTGTTATTTTTTTCCTAGCTACAGGGGCTGGGCAGGCTGTATGCTACAGGGGCTGGGCAGGCTTGCTAAGATGTGGCGGCAGGCTGTATGTCTAAAGGGGCTGGGCAGGCTGTAATCTACATGGGCTGGCAGACTGTATGCTACAGGGGGCTGGAAGGCTGCAGGACTGTGCTACAGGGCTGGAGAAGGCTGTATGGTACAGGGGTTGGGCAGTGCTGTTGCTACAAGGGGCTGCAGACTAATATGGGAGCGCTGTAACCAATGGCATTTCCCACCCTGTCTTATTCTCGAAGTCAATCGGTTTTCCAAGTTTTTTGTGTTGAAAACGGGATTCGGTCTTATACTCGGGTCGGTTATACTCGAGTATATACGGTAATTAGCCTTTTAGGTTTTTTCACACTCCATTTTTCACTCACCACCTTCAAAAAATCTATACTTTTTATTTTTTCCCACATAAAGAGCTCTGAAAATAGCTTATTTTTTGGCGTACAAATTGGCACTTTCATAGTGGATGGTATTTAATTTCCATGTCTGTACTGGGCAGCGGGAAAAAAAAATTCAAAATGTGTGTAAAATGAAAAAAAAACGCATTTTGCGACGTTTTCTTGTGGGATGGATTTTACGCTTTCACTGTGCGCCACAAATGAATGTCTCTTTATTCTTTGGGTTGGTGCAATCACGTAGATAACAAATTTGTATATGGTTTTATAATGTTGTTTCATACATTTTACAAAAATTTAAAACCTCCTGTACAAATTAAAAAAAATTTTTTTTGCCATCTTCTGGCGCGAATAACTTTTTCATACTTTGGTGTACGGAGCTGTGGGTGGTGTAATTTTTTGTGACTTTTGGTGGCGTTTTCATTGCTATAATTTTTAGGACTGTGCGACCTTTTAATCACTTTTCATACATTTTTTTTTATATTTTTCAAAATGGCAATAAAGTGCCATTTTTGACTTTGGGCGCTATTTTCCATTATGGGGTAAAACGTTATTATATTTTGATAGATCGGGCATTTTCAGACGTGGCGATACCTAATGTGTATGATTTTTAATGTTTATTAATATTTATAGCAGTTCTAGGAAAGGAGGGTGATTTGAATTTTTAGGTTTTTTATTATATTTTTTTTTTAATTTTTTTTTATATTTTCCTTTTACTATTTTTCAGACTCTCTAGGGTACTTTAACCCTAGGTTGTCTGATCGATCCTATCATATACTGCCATACTACAGTATGGCAGTATATGGGGATTTTCATCCTCACTCATTACAATGTGCTAAAACGGAAGACGATCGTGGCTCCCCGATGATGTCACGGGTGCCGACGGTCCGTGGCAAGATGGCGGCGCATATGTGCCGCCATCTTTTTGAAGCCGTCCGCAGCATTGTTAGCACCAATCGCGGGTGCTACCGGTAAGCCTTTGCTGGAATATGCAGCAAAGATTAAACAGTCACATTTGCAGGGGTTTGTCCTTACACTCTTCATCTTAATTTATTAGTTAAGAGCATGTGAACCTGATATGTTATGAACTGGTTTTAGACTATCAATTGAGAAACTGGTATGAGCACTGTTTTACAAACGCACCCATGAATAAGTGTTGCCACCAGGACAAAAACTAATAACCTGGTATTTTAACCCATAGACACCAACCGTCTTACCAGGGGTAGAAATGTACATATCGAACGGCACGATATATATTAACTTCCACACCAACAATACGTATCCAATGAGTCCACAAAAGATACAGGCCCGTCCGGTGAATGTCTGTCGCGGCCCCCCTCAGTGCAGGAATCCCCTCCGTTCAGGAGAATTGGTTGTGAGTGTTTACAGCTGCACGGTACACAGGGCCCAGGCTCTCCTCGCTGACCGGCCTGCCCGTCCCCTTGATATGCCGTCAGCGTCACTTCCATAATTTCGTCATGATCTCCCCATACGCTTTTCCCCCGCTGAGTCCGGCAGTGTTTCCTCCAACAAACGAGCGTACACAAAAGCTGGCGGTAGACCCACCCCACCCTAGTCTTCCTTCTTCCTAAAAACAGAGCTCACGGCCACTCCATTTCCACATCACCTCACACATTAACCCTTGTAACAACGACAGGCTCGTGCACATGCGTTGAGGCCTGTTCAGTGGCGCATATCCGTTGCACTTTGTCTCCGTTTGACCGCCACGCTCGCAGAACGTGTGCCCGCCCCTTGCCTTGTGGCCCACGGCTCTTTTGCCCCTTTTTTTCGCTGTTTTTAAGCATCCCGTCAAAAAATGGGTGTAAAAAGCGTGGGCGTTGGGACCGATGGTTTACGCATAGCGAAGTACGATAATTTGAAAAACGACAAACTGTCAAAACACGATGCTTGTTAAATGCCGGCATTGTTTTATGGACTGCTTGAAACAACCGACTAAGGGCGCGGTCCCGACCGCGTTCGCGTTCGCAACGCAACAAAAACCGCGCCCACCAGGCGGTCCGGCGCATCGTCGTTTCTTGGAGACGCGCGATCGGGAAGAGCCACCGGTGTTTTGCTTAAATTTATGGCAAAACACCGCTGCTCTTACCCGAGAGCAGGCGTCTCCTAGAAACGCCTATGGCAATCGGACCAGCCCCGGTGGGCGCGGTTTTGTCTGCGTTTGCGAGCGCAACGTGGGATGCGGCCCTAAGAAAGGGGTTCAACTGCCTCTGAAGGACCTTTGATTTGCCTATTACATTACTATTTACATTTGGTAACACGATATTAATGCATTGCTTTGACAAAATGCCTAAGTTAAACCCTATTTGTTAACACAATTTTGTAAACATCACGTTTAACGATGCTTTGTTACCATGTTGTATTAGGCAAATTAAACCTCTCTCCCCCATCTTTGTAATGCTTTTAAAACGCCAATGAAAACGCACCAAATACGCAAAACGTGTGACGGGTCACTGAGGGCACTGTCGCCAGCGTGGTATTGTTTTGTGTTTTTAAACCTGCATCCAAACACTATGGCGGGGCTTTGCAATGAAATGCAATTCTTTTCCATTGCAAACGCATAGCGTTTTTTCAAACCCGCGTCCCACTTTTGGTTCGTTTTTTACATTTGAAAAGACGCTCTGTTCCTTTTCATTCAAATGGCCTGTGTGTTGTTGTCATGGTTTGGCTACACAATATCGTTTTTTCCAATGCGTTGATTTTTTTACTTGTTGCTCGCCGACGTGGCTTGGTTGCTTTTTTATCTCTTTTCATCCATCATGTTTGTCTCTGCGCTGTGTTGTCATTTTTATATGCTGTTCATTCTCAAGTGCTGAGAAGGTCTTCCTCCTCAGTGCAGTCTTTGGATTCATCAAAACGATTTCTTTGGTGAGTGGGGGTTATCCTGGTGAACTTTCTGCAACCCTGTTCTTTTTCCTTGCATTTGGGGGGAATGTGCAGTTCTTTCCCTCTTTCTTCATTTCCAATTGGATTTGTTCGTTATTTTTTGATGTCTCTCTTCACGTACTGTTGACTAGTCCTAACTATCATTACCTAGAAAGAGGACCTGTCATCATTATAGCGTCACAAGGAGATTTTTTTTTTTTTAAAAAAAGCTCCTATTGGCAAAGAACTAGATTCACACTGCTGTTGTCCGCCGTACTCATAGGGCACACTGCATTTCGGGGGGGGGAAAGAGAGGGAGTGGGGTGTGCACCAAGCCCCGGAGTTCCCCCCCCGCCCCCCCCCTCTGTTTCAGCACCATCCCTCTCTATTGGAATATATTCGCATTTCCTGGCAAACTTTGGTCTGTTCCTAATCCTTTCTACGGGTATGGAGCGGTAGGGTGGCACACTGTGCTGCACCGTTCCGCCCTCCTGTTGGGCGCTTGTGATTCATTTCCAATGTTTGTTGGATCTTTTATTTGCTGTTTCTACGTGGACCTTATACGTCCCCTATACGTTTTCGTCTTGAATCTAGCCTTAAACATATGCATCGGTTTATGCTCCATTCCACCTGCTGCAGTATTGTGGACGTATTACGGTCCACTGTATAACGGAATATACGACCCCTAGCTACGGCAATGGCTGCACGGCCCCACGTCATGGTATGGGGCACACACGTAGGCACCGTCCGCTAAGTAACCCTGTAGAAAGTTAGACTTGCAATAATATTTTTGACAAGCTCTGAAAGTACAAATATTTATAGTTTGGCCATGGCAACCCATCACGCTCCCCTAAAAATATTCATGGACAACTGTTGGAAATTTAAAAGCTGAGCTTTGAATTTGGTTTTGCCATTGCAACTAGATATTATGACTTTCGGACAGGGTGACAAATCACCCCACAGTGTTTATTAAAATCACAGGTCACCCAAATTTAATCATCAAAATCACACACCATGACGTCATGAATGAACTACAACCTCATCAACAAACTATCGACGGCACAAAGTTTTTAAAAAGACACTCCGAAGGCAATGAACAAAAAGGCAATTTTTATTCTTATCATTAGTGTTTATTTCCCACATTGGCAATCACATAAGGTCAATTGTACAGAACATTTTCCTTAATATTTTCCACAAGCATTATAACATGATTTAAAGAAATAATTTTGAAAGTTTTTTTAAAATATTAAACAAACTATAAAAAATGTTACACGACCTGCCTTACATTAACAAAAAATGTACAAAATATATATTAAATTTTAATACAAAAAAGGACGCAGAGCTGAAAATGCCTTTCATCTGGTATAAATAAATTTGGTCACAAAGACCAATACTTCACAAGCTTCACTTTCTGATAGTACTAAATGGCAAATGTGGTAAAAAAAAAAAATCCACCAGTATGCGGCCATTTAAAAAGTGACAGACTCAATGACAACGTTGTTTGGGATTGTGTGGTCTTTGTACCTTTTTAGGAATTGACCAACATGTTGGAACGCAGGTTTATTTTTTTTTAGTTTCGTTGTTTGATGTCTCTCTACAAGTACGGTGAGATGTACTCAACGAATAATTACCTAGATAGGACCTGGTCATAGTTATAGCGGCACAAGGAGATGTTTTTTTTTAAAAAAAGCTCCTATTGCAAAGACTAGAATCACACTGCTGTGTCTGCCGTAACATAGGGCACACTCAGTGCGTGGGGAGAGGAGGAGGGTACGCGCCGTTCAGGCACCACCCTCTCTATTTGGAATATATGGCGGCAGTATTCTGAGAAACTTTGGTCTGTCCTAATCTTCTACGGTGTAGCGACGTAGGGTGGCACACTGTGCTTCACCTTTCCGCTCCTGTTGGGCGCTGTGATTCTTGCAATGTTTGTTGGGATCTTTAATTTCTGTTTCTCGTGGGCCGTATATACGTCCCCTATACGTTCGTTTGCATATGCCTTACACTTATGTCATCAGGTTATGCTCCATTCACACTGCAGTATTTGTGGACTTATATACGGTCAATGTATACAACGGGCAATATACTACCTCCTACAGACGGCATGCTGCACGCCCTCAACGGCAGTGGTATTGGGAGCACACGTAAGCGGCCGTACCGCTAAGTAACCTGTAAAATTTAGGACGTGCATAATTTTTGACAGCTGCTTGAAAGTACCAAATATTTATGTTGGCCATGGCACCCATCACAGCTCCCTATAAATATTCATTGACACTGTAAATTAAGCTAGCTTTGATTGGTTGCCATGCCACTAGAAATTATGAACTTTCGGACAGGGTGACAATCAGCCCCCACAGTGTTTCTTATCAATCACAGGTCAGCCATTTAATCATCACAAACCACACCATGACGTCAGACAGACTACCCCATCCTCAACAACTCGATAGGGGAAAGATAGTAAAAAATAATGGAGATGCACTACGCGGAAACCACAAAGTTTTTTAAAAGACACTCCGCAGGCAATGAACAAAAAAAGGTATTGCTTCTTATCATTCGTGTTTAATTTCCGTTCCAACATTGCAATGCACATAAGTCACTTGTACAGAACATTTTCCCACCTACTAATTTTCGCAACACACATAATACACATGATTTAACGAATATTTTGCAAGTTTTTAAAAGATTAAACAAAACTATAAAAAATGTTACCATCACACCTGCCTTACATTACAAAATGTAACAAAATATATAATTAAATTTTAATAACAAAAAGAGCCTCAGATCGTGAAATGCATTTCATCAGGGTATACATAAATTTTGTCACAAGACCAAATACTTCACACGCCACTTTCTTTACTAAACTGGCATAATGTGGTAAAAAAAAAATCCCATTATGCGGCCATTTAAAAGTGACAGCCTCAATGAAAACCGTTGTTTGGATTGTGTGTCCTTGTACCTTTTTTAGGATTGACCACATTTTTGGAAAGCAGGTAATTATGTTTTTTTATAGTCTATTCTTTGCTTTAGTCTATTAGTCTATTTCTGTGCTTTAGCTGCATTCACACTACAGTATGGGGGACTATAACGGCCGATATACGTCCCCCATACCTCTATGGGGGCTCACGGCCCTGTACGGGACGGTACGGTGGCAGCCCACGTGGCGGCCCCGTACGCGCTCTCGTAGCCCGGGGAAGATAGGTCATTCCTATCTTTCCCCGGATTATGGCGTCCGTGCGCCATAGTGTTTCTATGGAGAGGGGCGGGGGTGAGCTGCGCTCACCTCCTCCTCCTCTCTCCCGCGCGTGGCGTGTGCCCGCCCGCCGTACTACGGCGCGGTGGCTCACGGCATGTTAATTTAGGCTTATACCTCCTTTTGGATGGCACACTAATATATTGATCTTCCATTTAGGTACGGAACGAATCCTATTTATGGGATAAAAAGCACAAACAACCCTCGATGTCTATAGAGCGGTGTGAGTGACAGCTTGGTCACAACTGTGAAAAATTTGTTCCCAAATTGGCAGGGAACATCACATAAAGACGCAGGGAAAACTTGTTAGAAGTCTCTTAATAATGTTGTCTTTGTTTTTCCATGTTCATATTCCCACGACTGTTATGGGTGACTTTGGCAGCTGCCACTTGGGGGTCGTACCTCGCCCCTTAGATGGAATAAACGTCTGTATTTTTTCACCCAATGGGGGATAAGAGTTGCATTTCTCAATTTTGAGGGAAGGCTATTGTGCTCCTACTTCCATATTGGCCAAGTTTTCTCAGCAGCTATGTCATAAGACATACATCATTTGTTTTTTTTACCTTTTTTGACTCATTTTTGTCTTAAAATTTTTTAGTTTGATTTGATGGTTTTGTTGATTTTACCTTTGGAAAATCAAACTGCCAAAAAATGTAGTACTTGGAAACGTCATATATTTTTATGAACCCTTTATTTTTCCCCAAAAAATGTTTTTAGAATTATAACCAAAATTTTTTTACTTTGCATGTAGATGATCAATACGTCAAACTGATCAAGGCCGGTATGGGTGTGTGGGGCCCCTGGCGCACGGTGGGGGCCTTCGAACAATGGTTTTTGGAGGTATATATCCTGCCACCCCATGTATTATATGGCCTGGCAGCCCCTGTAGTATGTAGCCGCCAGCCCCCTGTAGTAGTAGCCTGCCTGACCCTGTAGCATATAGCCTGCCAGCCCCTGTATATACAGCCACCAGCCCCTGTAGTATACAGCAACCAGCCCCTGTAGTATCATCCACCAGCCCCCTGTAGACTTAGCGCCAGTGCCCTGTAGAAAATGGCGATCTCAGCGATCTCCCCCATCGAAGGGCAGCTGTGTCATCTGACCCTCTGACATCCTAGACCATATTTGCATTGAGGGCAGCCATGGGCGCTGGGCATTGTACACAGAGACTGTTTGAAAAGGGTGGGGCCCTTCAAAAGTGAATGTGGTGGGGGCCCCAGAAGCCCCTCCTTTATCCGGCCCTGCAAACAATGGAGGTCTTGTCGATACGTTTGGGAAATTATATTCTCAAATGGAAATGGAAAATCGCCCACCAAAGCCAAAGCCTATGTGCACTTGAAGAGCTAATGTTTCTTGTTCCAAATCGAAGTTTTTGCTCGTGAGTATCTAGTTTTTACATTAATTTGGCCCTAGTTGATTTTTAACTTTTAGGCTCAAGCACTGTCCTTAATATTGAACACATAACAAGAATGCACTATACCAAGCCAGCATGGCCAAAATGTATGCTCTCTACATCAATATTGCTTAAATCACTCTGCTGTATCTTTTAAAACATTTACAATTCAATGAGCCACTACTTTTATTTGAAAACTCATAGCACAGTATTTAGGGATTGCGCTTTTACATTTGGAATTCTAAATGATCTAAAACAGGCAATATATTTATGATCACATGGTAGATTCCTGTCTGTAGTTTGACTACGTTTCATGTTTTTAAGAAAATTTGATTATAAAAAGTTACAGATGTGAAAATGCCTACATGTCCTCAAAGATTGGGGCTTATCAGCAATGTTTGGGACCATAGTGTTTCATGGGACCACGGGGCAAAGGTGAGTAGATACAGGGAATGGGCAGGCGGATATATTAAGTTATATAGTTTTATATTGCCAGGAATGTAGTATAAATTTTTTTTAAGTAAAAATAAAAATAGTACAGTTTAGCCATACATTTATTGAACTACTAATTACAAACAAAAATAAATATTATTTCCAACAGATCACAAGGCAATCTGCTCCGCAGAGCCACACATTAGCTGCATCATCCACTTGAAGGCTCAAGGCCGAAGGCCCGCTTCTGAGAAGAGGTTCCAAAATATTCAAGGAGGAAAACCAGAACGGAAATTGAACTCGAGTTTCACCAGAAAGACTAGCTAAGGCGCCAACTAACCACCACTCATGGAAAGGGCTGTTTCAAGATGACCGCCATACCACGTTGTCTCATCAGCATTCTCTGCGTTGGAAGGTGTGAAGCGTAAATATTGCGGACAAGTCAGTACAAAAGACATGTGTGATAAGCTTCTGCAAGCTTATTAGCGAGACAATTCGTGAAAACAAGCCTGTCGGAAAAAGAAAAGGAAGCGGACAGCTTTTTCACCAACATAACCAACAACCATACAGGGGTCATTTACTAATGGGCCCAAAGTCGCTTTCTTGCGGGTTTCCCGAATATTAACGATTTGCACGTTTTTCCCTGAATTGCCCACGGGATTTTGGGGTGCAGCCGCGATCGGATGTGTGGCGGCATCGGGCACCCGGCATGCATTGCGACGAAATCGGCGGAGCGTGGCCATTGGACAAACCCGGGCGCTTCACGCGCTTACATCCTGCACCAGGATAGAATCGGGAACTACCGGCCAAACCAACAAATGGCAGCAGCCAGGGCCCAGGGCCCTTCACAATCTCGGCATTAGAGACTCGTGTCACCATTGCACAGGATTTTGTAGTTAGCCAAATACAATGTTGGTGCGTGAATACTCACCCAATGTACGCCTAAGAATAACACAGGTTGGCTTTCTTTTTTTGTCTAAGATTTTAATACATACGAGTGTACTGAGGCCATGTTCAGGATTTTTCAATGGAATGGATACTGTTTCTTGCTAAAAAAAGTGTAGTTTGTTGTTTCAAACACGATTTGGTGACACAGATTTAAAGTACATTTAATAAAACCTTAAACTGAAGATATGTGAATCCAAAAACCAGGAATACAAATAAAGGGGCAGTGTTTTGGGAATTATTGTAGCTATTATTTTATAGAGTTTAGTTATTCTGGCTGGAGAGCGTTTGAAATCATACGGTGCAGAGACTGAAATGACAGCAGCAAAACCTTACATATACCTTATATACTCGAAGTATATTAAGCCTAGTTTTTCAGCCACAACAAATTTGTGCTCACTAAAACCTAACTCGGCTTATACCACGAGTCACCTAAAAACATAAAGACAAACATCACCTTTCGACGTCACCCGTGGTCCTTCTTCTGTCTGAGGACAGTCTGAGACAGAAGAGGACTCTACAGGGGACATTGTGAAAGAAGTGCGTACAGTGTTATTTTTTCCTACTACAGGGGCTGGGTCAGGCTGTATGCTACAGGGGCTGGGAGGCTTAGCTAAAGTAGTGGGGAGGGCAGTGCTGTATGTAAAGGGGCTGGGCAGGCTGTATGCTACATGGGCTGGCAGACTGTATGCTACAGGGGGCTCGCTGGCAGGACTGTAGCTACAGGGCTGGAGAAGCTGTATGGATACAGGGGTTGGGCAGGTGTCTGCTACAAGGGGCTGCAGACATAAATCTGGGAGGCTGTAACCAATGCATTTCCCACCCTGGTCTTATCTCTCGAAGTCAATGGTTTCCAAGTTTTTTGTTTGAATTGAAAAGGGATTCGGGTTATACTCGGGTCGGTTATACTGAGTATATACGAATTAGCCTTTTAGTTTTTTTTTCACCCCAGTTTTCACTCCCACCTTCAAAAAAATCTATACTTTTTATTTTTCCACATAAAGATCTCTGAAAATAGCTTATTTTTTGCGTAACCAAATTGGGCACTTCATAGTGAGGTATTTAATATTCCATGTCCTGTTACTGGGAGACGGGAAAAAAAAATTCAAAATGTGTTAAAATGATGAAAAAACGCATTTTGCGCGACGTTTTCTTGTGGGATTGGAATTTTACAGCTTTCCACTGTGCGCCACAAATGACATGTCTACTTTATCTTTGGGTTGGTGCAAATTCACGTTAGAAAACAATTTGTATAGGTTTTATAATGTTGTTTCATACATTTTACAAAAATTAAAACCTCCTGTACAAATTAAAAAAAATTTTTTTGCCATCTTCTGGCGCATAGATAAACTTTTTCAACTTTGTGTACGGAGGCTGTGGGTGGGTATTTTTGTGTGACTTTGTGGCGTTTTTCATTGCTATAATTTTTAGGACTGGTGCGACCTTTTACACCACTTTTTTAACATTTTTGTTTTATTTTCAAAATGGCAAAAATTGACTTTTTGACTTTTGGCGCTATTTTCCATTATGGGGTAAGAAACGTATTATATTTTTGATAGATCGGCATTTCAGAACGTGGCGAGGGACATACCTACATTGTATGAATTTTTTAATGTTTATTAATCATTATACAGCAGTTCTAGGAAAAGGAGGGTGATTTGGATTTTTAGGTTTTTTATTATAATTTTTTTTTAATTTTTTTTTTTAGATTTCCTTTTATTCTATTTTTTTTCAAGACTCTCTGGGTTACCCTTACCCTAGGTTGTCTGAATCGCTCCTATTCATATACAGCGCATAGCTACATATGGTCAGTAATGGGGATTTTTCATCCTCACTCATTACAATGTGCTAAAACGGAGACATCGTGGCTCACGATGATTGTCAACGGGTTGGCCGACGGTCCGTGCGCCAAGATGGAGGCGCCATATGCGCCGCCATCTTTTTGAAGCCTCCGCCAGCTCATTTGTTAGCACCAATCGTGACAGACTCAATGAAAACGTTGTTTGGATTGTGTGTCCTTTGTACCTTTTTTAGGAATTGACCAACATGTTTGGAAAGCAGGTTTAATTATTTTTTTTAATATAGTCTATTTCTTTGCTTTAGTCTATTTCTTTGCTTTAGGCTGCATTCACACTACAGTATGGGGGACGTATATACGGCCGATATACGTCCCCCATACACTCCTATGGGCTCACGGCCCTGTACGGGAGCGGTACGGTGCAGCACACGTGCGGCACCGTACCGCTCCGTAGCCCGGGGAAAGATAGGTCATGTCCTATCTTTCCCCGTATTATGGCGCCGTGCGCCATTAGTTTCTATGGAGAGGGGCGGGGGTGAGCTGCGCTCACCTCCTCCTCCTCTCCCCGCGCTGCCGTGTGCCCGCCGTACTACGGCGCGGTGGGCTCACGGCAGTGTGAATTTAGCCTTAGACCTACTTTTGGATGCACACTAATTTATTGATCTTCCATTTAGGTACGTGAACATCCCTATTTATGGGATAAAAAGCACAAACACCGCTCTGATAAGAAGCGGTGTGAGGCAGCTTGGGTCACAATCTGTGAAAATTTGTTCCCAAATTGGCAGGGAAATCACATAAAGAGCAGGGAAAACTTGTTAAGAGTCTTTAAATAATGTTGTCTTTGTTCTTTCCATGATCATATTCACACGACTGTATGGGTGACGTATGTGCAGCTGCCACCTTGGGGTCGTACACTCGTCCCCCTTAGATGGAATAAACGTCTGTATTTTCTTCACCCAATGGGGGATAAGAGTTGCATTTCTATTTTGAGGGAAGGTATTTGTGCTCCTCCTCTCCATATTGGCCGAAGTTTTTCCAGCAGCTATGGCAAGACATACATACATTTGTTTTTTTTACCTTTTTTTATCTCATTTTTGTTTCCTTAAAAATTTTTTTAGATTTGTATGGGTTTTGTTTGATTTTAACTTTGGAAAATCAAACGCCAAAAATGTAGTAATGGAAACGTCATATATTTTTATGACCCTTTATTTTTCCCCAAAAATGTTTAGAATTATAACCAAAATTTTTTTACTTTGCATTTAGATGATCAAATACGCAAACGATCAAGGCCGGATTATGGGTGGTGGGGGACCTTCGAACAATGTTTTTGGAGGTATATAGCCTGCCAGCCCCCCTGTATTATATAGCCTGGCAGCCCCCTGTAGTATGTAGCCTGCCAGCCCCCTGTAGTATGTAGCCTGTCTGACCCCTGTAGCATATAGCCTGCCAGCCCCCTGTAGTATACAGCCACCAGCCCCCTGTAGTATACAGCAACCAGCCCCCTGTAGTATACATCCACCAGCCCCCTGTAGACTTTAGCCGCCAGTGCCCTGTAGAAAATGGCGATCTCAGCGATCTCCCCCATCGAAGGCAGCTGTGTCTCACTGACACAGCTGACATCCTAGACCCATATTTGCATTGCGGGCAGCCATGGGCCGCTGGGCATTGTACACAGAGACTGTTTGAAACTGGTGGGGGCCCCTTCAAAAGTGAAAGTGGTGGGGGCCCCAGAAGCCCCTCCTTTAATCCGGCCCTGCAAACAATGGAGGTCTTGTCGAGACCGTTTTGGGAAATTATATTCTCAAATGGAAATGGAAATCGCCCACCAAAGCCAAAGCCTATGTGCACTTTGAAGAGCTAATGTTTCTTGTTCCAAATCGAAGTTTTTGCCCGTGAGTATCTAGTTTTTTCATTAAATTTTGGCCCATAGTTATTTTTAACTTTTAGCTCAAGCACTGTCCTTAATATTGAACACATAACAAGAATGCACTACCAAGCCAGCAGTGGCCAAAATGTATGCTCTCACATCAATATTGCTTAAATCACTCTGCTGTACATTTTAAAACATTTACAATTCAATTGAGCCACTTACTTTTATTTTGAAAACTCATAGCACAGTATATTAGGGATTGCGCTTTTACATTTGGAATTCTAAATGATCTAAACAGGCAAATATATTTATGATCACATGGTAGATTCCTTGTCTGTAGTTTGACTACGTTTCATGTTTTTAAGAAAAATTTGATATAAAAAGTTACAGATGTGAAAATGCCTACATGTGCCTTCCAAAGATTGGGCTACAGCAATGTTTGGGACAATAGTGTTTCATGGGACCACGGGGCAAGGTAAGCTACAGGAATGCAGGCAGACTATATTAAGTTTATCAGAATTGCCATGAATGTAGTATAATTTTTTTAAGTAAAATAAAAATAAGTACATTTAGCATACATTTATTGACATACTAATTAAAAACAAAAATAAATATTATTCCAACAGATCACAAGGCAATCTGTCGCAGAGCCAAACATTAGCTGCAGCATCCACTGAAGCTCAAGCCGAAGGCCCGCTTCTGAGGAAGAGGTTCCAAATATTCAAGAGGAAAACCAGACGGAAATTGAACCGGAGTTTTCACCAGAAAGACTAGCTAGGCCGCCACCACCACCGACTCATGGAAGGCATGTTTCAAGATGACAAGCCACACGTTGTCTCAATCCGCAGTCTCTTGCTTTGGAAGGTGAAGCAGTTAAATTATTGCGACAAGTCAGTAACAAAGACATGTGTGATAGCTTTGCAACTTTATTAGCGAGACAATGTCGTGAACTGCCTGTGGAGAAAAGAAGCAATTGTATAATTTTAGTATTAAATGTAATAGAAATGTATAAACATCAGCTTGGATATGTTAACAAGAAGGATGCGACAACTTTTTCAACAACCAACAACATACAGGGGGTCATTTACTAAGGGCCCAAATCGCTTTTTTTTGCCGGGTTTCCCGAATATTACCGATTTGCGACGTTTTTCCCTGAATTGCCCCGGGATTTTGATGCACGCGATCGGATTGTGGCGCATCGGCACCGGCATGCATGAGACGGAAATCGGGGGGCGTGGCCATTGGAAAACCCGGCGCTTGACACGCGCTTACCTGCACCCAGGATAGAATTGTGAACTCCGGCAAACCAACAACGTGGCAGCCAGGGCCTTCAACATCTTCGGCATTAGAGACCGTTGCACCATTGCAAAGGATTTTGAGCCAACTACAATGTTGGTGCGTGAAGGCTCACCCAATGTACGCCCTAAAGAATAACACAGTTGGCTTTCTTTTTTTGTCTAAGATTTTATATACATACAGTTATGAGGCCATTTCATGATTTTTCAATGGAATGGATACTTTTTTATTGCTAAAAAATGGAGTTTTGTTGTTTTCCAACACGATTTGGTTACAAGATTCAAGTACATTTTGATTATAAACCTTAACTAAGATATGTGACCAAAACCAGAATACAAATAAAGGGGCAGTGTTTTGGGAATTATTTAGATATTATTTTTATAAGTATTTAGGTTATTCTGGCTGGAGCTGTTGAAATCATACTGTGTGCAGAGAATGAAGATGATGAAGATGCACAGCACAGCAACCCATAATTGCCGGTAATGACTTTTAGTTTTTTCATTCCAGTTTTCACTCCCACCTTCAAATCTATAATTTTTATTTTTTCCAATAAAGAGTCCTGAATATACTTATTTTTTGCGAACAAATTGAATTCATAGTGATGGTATTTAATATCCATGTCTGTACGGGGAAGCGGGAAGAAAAAAATTCAAAATGCTGTGTGAAAATATGAAAAAAAAAAAGCATTTTGCGACGTTTTTGTGGGATTGGATTTTACAGCTTTCACTGTGCGCCACAAATGACATGTTACTTTTATCTTGGGGTGGGCAATCACGGAGATAAACAAATTTGTAAGGTTTTATAATGTTTTCATACATTTACAAAAAATAAAACCTCGCAACAAAAAAAAAATTTTTTTGCCATCTTCTGGCGCGACTAAACTTTTTCACTTTGTGTACGGGCTGGTGGTGGTGTAATTTTTTGGACTTTGGTGGCGTTTTCATTGCTATAATTTTAGGACTGTGCGACCTTTTAACACTTTACTTTTTTTTTCATTTTCAAAATGGCAATAAAGTGACCATTTTTGACTTTGGGCGCTATTTTCCATTATGGGGTAAAAACGTTATTATATTTGATAGATCGGCATTTTCAGACGTGGCGATACCTAATTGTGTATGATTTTATGTTTATTAATATTTATAGCAGTTCTAGGAAGAGGGTGATTTGAATTTTTAGGTTTTTTATATATTTTTTTTTTTAATTTTTTTTTATATTTCCTTTACTATTTTTCAAGACTCTCTAGGGTACTTAACCCTAGGTTGTCTGATCGATCCTATCATATACTGCCATAATACAGTATGGCAGATATGGGGATTTTCATCCCAATCAATACAATGTGCTAAACGGAAAGACGATGTGGTCCCCGATGATGTCACGGTTGCCGACGGTCCGTGGCAAGATGGAGCGGCATATGGCCGCCATTTTTTGAAGCCGTCCGCAGACATCGTTAGCCTCCACCGGGGTGCTACCGGTAAGCCTTTGCTGGAATAGCAGCAAAGATTAAACGGCTATGAAGAGGGTCTAGCCCACGAGACCCTCTCCATGCACCGGGACCCGGCTTGTGCCATACTAGTAATGGCGCAGTTTGGAAGGGTTAAAATAAGCACACGAATGTACCATGGTGAAATATTGAGGGCTCCATAATTGTGCTGATTGTGTGGTTGGCATGGGGGTTACATTTTCCAGCAATGGCCAAAGTTATAAGTGTATGACGACTATTCATCGTGTGTACCAGACATATGTCTTCCCTTATGAGGTTTGATTATGGGCCAAATGCCAAGCGATTTTCTTGTTTTTTAAAGGATAAGCCTCCTTGTTGTTGGAGTTTTATACACACATTTTTTTTGTAAAAATATTCTGAATACAATATGATGTAATCATGGCCATTTTTTTGGTGAAAAAAAAATTAAAAGTAAAGTGGCAGAAAAATTTACAAAGGAAAACAAAGGCTACAGTTTTGAACAAAATAATTTATGTACAAAAAAATATGGTTACAATACCATCAAACGATTGGTCTTTATTTAACAAAAGACAGAAAAAAAGGAACATTTAATCATAAGGACCCTGTCTAAATAAATCATATTGCCATCACTGCACCCTTAAAGAATAAAATTCAGTATATTTATAGTGCAGGATATTATTATGTGTGTGTTTCATTGCTGGTAAATAGTTATAAGTGCAGCCTAGTCATGGTATCTTTGCATTTGGTTGGTACATCACTGCTGGAATATATATATATATATGTGTTTGCTATATTCTCTTTGGTATAAGTATTGGCGGGTATTTCCTGGAGGGACACATTTTCGATTCTATGCTAACATATCACGGGTGGGAGGCCTTATTGTACATGTTTCCATAACAAGTGGCCTTTCATTATTTTTAATGGATATCTTTTTTCTCTTAGGATATTACTATGTTAAACAAAATGTTAAGCAACCTTTCATCAGAAGCTATTGGAACCTGCCTTCTGGTAAAAATGTTCTTTAACGAAGCATGTGACACAGCCTAAAGTGAGAAAGTAGTGGCAAAGCACCAAGCTCTATTCACATGGAACTACATCAGACTTCTTTTTGTGGGTTGCTGGGGTCTAGTTTGACTCTCACCAATGGACTACAGTTTGTGATGAGGGTTTAGTGTATAAGTAAAGAAAATACCTTCAAGACAATATCGCATTCGGGAAGTCAGAAAATAACAGTAATTAGAAAAAACTCAGGTTTATATGAAAAATTTTTCACCTAAGAAATGTTCAAAGGTTATAGCTATGTTTATCCTAGAGGCAAAACACAAGTGTCAATTTCACTACTCCTGCTGACATTAGGAATGGATACAATGGGAAGATTATCTAAATAAACAGATGGCTAGGCAAGTTTTATTATGGTTTTAGTAGATTTAAAAAAGGAAATATTTTGTACAAAAATAACACAGTGGGTGTTTGCTTAATGCAAAAAGAAACTCAACACTAACAGCCGCAAGTTGTTAGGGGGTTATGCAGGTGTTAATATTTAAATGATGCTGGCAAAGCAGGTGGGCAGATCCGCCACGAGGACCGAAGTCTAAATCCCCCTCCCCTCCTTTTCCTTAGAACTGATAAAAAAATAAATTAACAAATTAATCACAACATGTTAGGTACTGTTGTGTCCTAAAATTGCCTGTTCTATCAAAATAATAAAACGATTGTTCATGGCAGTAAAGCGCTGTAACAGAAATAGGGTTACCATATGTCCAAAATGCCATTTTTTTGCAAAAATAAAATTTGAATAAAAAGGGTCATGACAGTCTCAAAAAATGGTAGGTTGGAAACATCATTAACCAGCAAAAATGACACCTTACACAGGTACCACACTGAAGTATGAATAAAGGGTAATGTGTCATTTGGAGCAAACAGTGAAAGCCGTAGAAAAGGGACCCAATAATGGTCAAATGTAGTTTGTCAATTTACAAGCAATTTGAAATTTTTTCCAGGTCCCAGTGACGGCATGCAAAACTAAATACAATCACGGCTCGTGGGGCCTACAACCTTACTGTCCACCTCTCCCAGCATCTTGCCAGATCTTTTTGCCTCACAGCCATAAGAAAAAGCTTTTCCATTGTCCTTGTGTGTATAAGTGATTCCGTAGTGACCTTGATTCCGTTTACGTCGTACGCTCCTCGTGCTGCCCTGCCTTGACCTGATTACTATGTCACCGCCGATGATTCCATTCTGCCCGTTCCTGACCTCCTGCCTGTTCCAACCACCGAACATGCCTTCCGTTCTGTACTTTGCTGGCTGACAAAACTGACCTGTGGAATGACGGTGGTACAGCCGCAGCAAGTCCAACCACTTTGAGGCGCGCGCTTGGTGAAAAAACAGGTGCCACTTAGACTCTGGTCCCAGGTGCGTCTGTTACTTCATTGTCCGTGGTGGTCCGGGTCCACTACCCCTGGAGCCTGACGAGGTTCTGCTGGTTTAGGATAAACCAACTACGGTATATTCCCCACCGGGGCTTAATCTTTCTTCGGTGGCGGTAGGCAGCTTGGCCCAGAATAACGGAGTAGTGGCGCTTATGCGGCCTTGGGCTTGCTATGGTCACGGTGTTTGGTATGGGAACAAAGGTGGGCCTACACGTCTGGCAGGTCTCAAGCAATGGTTTGTGCAAGAAATATGGAGGAGAGGCTGATGCAATAGGTTTCTCCCTGGGGCAATCTCTAAGGGTGATATCTTGGAGTCTGTGGATGATGGAGGTTGGAGAGCACTGTGATGGTGAAGCAGCCTAATTCAAAGACTTACAGGAGGATGGTTGTGCAAATCAACTTACAGTTTTATTCAAATTCCAACGGGCAGGTAAACGGCTAAACAGCAGAACACTTCAGTTGGAAGGAGATGGTGGGATATGATTTCTCAGGAGGATGGGCTCACAGAGCATGGCAAGGTGGGCTTCAGGGGGAGGAGGATGGCTTAACTGGTGGGGGAAGGCATGAATTGTACAGATGTGTGGCGGGTCTTTCCCGTTCCCTGGGAGTTGCGATCTTGGGAGGAAAGTCTCTGGATATCCATTGCAAATGTCCGGGTGACCCCACTTGGCGGAGGGTTATGGCGAGGATCTATCTAGTGTGTGTGATCTGCGAGTGGCCAAGTCGAGGCAGACAGGTATCCGGTGGCGGTTGAAGGTGGTCTGGAGGGGGAGAAGAGAAAAGAAGGAAACAGACAAGACAACAATTAGTGTCCCTATAGTGACATAATTTTTACGTTGACCTTGAGTTTCTTTGTACAGACGGCAAGCTGGAGTACTCAAACAGCTGATTCTTTGCCTTACAGCGTTTAATAAGCATATATCTTTTGGCCAAAAACCTTTAAATTGTTAACTCTTGGCCGTATCAAGCAGGTGGCTTCAAGCTGCAGGGTATATATAGGGTTATCAGTTGTTTTTAGTGCAGTGTATGAAGGATGGCAAGGACTTCCGCCTATAGGGTAGGCTAAGCATTATGTGGAGAGATGGCGCTGGCTAATTGGTAAGCCTTCTCAGCTTTCGCTCTTCCCATTCTTCCTCAGCTTCGTACCTGGGATCTGCGCATCGATAGGGGCATCAGGTTTTGATTTCGTCTTTTATAGTGTTTGAACCTCCTAGCCTACGCAGAATGTGGGTAAAAGTTAAAACAGGATTCGTGACGTTTGCAAATTGAAAAGCACCTTGTCTTCGCCCCGTGCACTACCCCTTGCTTCTCCTCCCCGCCTTCTGTTTTTTTTTTTGGCCCCCGTTGCCACTTCTTGCTCTCTCTTTTCCCGCCTCCCCCTCCCTCTCTTTTCTCTGTTTCCCCCTCTTTTTCCTTTTTTTTCTTTTTTTTGGAGAACGGTTCTATTGGTTTTTGCTATTGGGACGTGTGATTTTCTGCTGGGGAACTCGTCGGCCTGGCCACTTTACCCTTGGCCAAGACTTTTAGAGCCTAAGCTCCTCAAGGTAAAAGGGTCCATCTAAACTATCTCGATATGAGGCAGTAAGGGATGGAAAATTAAAATCTGACAGGTTATTGCATTACTGTCCTGGGCCGTTTGTATAATTGGGGACTATAGAGGGTCTGATAAAAAGTGTAAATGAGGAGATGAGCGAGCATTAAACTTGCCGGGAACTCGTTATTCGACGACCAACTTTTCCCGATGCTCGAGTGCTGTCTCGAATAATGAGCCCCCATGAAGTCAATTGGGAGACTCGAGCATTTTTCAAGGGGACAAGGCTCTGCACGGGAAGCTGGCCAAACACATGGGAACTGAAGAAAAAGGCTGGCACACCAAATGGACATGGAGGAAAACAGGCCGGGGCAGCATGCATGTGATGCCTCTGCGGCTGCTTAAAGGCGCCTATTATGCAAAAATGGGCCACTCGATGGCCATGAAGCGTGACAGAATGAAGCTATGATAGCATCTAAAACATCAATAATTGACCCTGACACTCTAGGGGACGGCCATTGCAGAGGCAGCTGGGCAGCAGCGGCAGGCTAGAGAGTGTCTTGGCAACAACCCAAAAGGATTCAGGCTTAAAACCAATGGGTGGCAGAGAGGAACCAAAGGGGTGCGCAAGAAGAGCTCACATAATTATCGTTTAAATGATAACGTTTGCAGTCTATTTTGTGGATTACACAGGAAGCGGTGGTGAAAGTTAAACAAGTTTGATGTGGAAGCCATGCAACAACCAAATTCTTGCTGGTACAGCTCCTTGATAAGGTGGACCATGTCTGGAGCAGAGACACTACGTCGTAGATTAAAGGTGCGCTGCAGTTACAACACGATGTTAGTGGGATTTGGGAGGGAGGCTGGCGCTCCGCTGCCAGGCGAGCTTTCGCCACTCAGCCTGTCTCTGAGGGGGGGGGCGGGGGGGTATCCCCAAACAGCACTCTAAGAACCTTTTGTATTAAGATTCAAGTGTAGTAGCGTTCTATAATTTAGCATCTGGCGGGGGTGAGGGGAAGTAACAGATGCGCAAGCAGAAAGCGCTGAACATATATTGTCAATGATTAAAAGGTTGCCAGTATATTGTGCCTGGATTCCACAGCAGTGGTGGCGACAAAGTTAACAGTTGTTGTGGAAGCATGAAAACACCCAAACTCTGCCTGACACAGCTGTGATAAGGGGGACATCAGGGGACCTGAGCAAGATTCATGCCGTCGCTTTGCACTGTTGCCAGTCTCCTTTCGAATACAGTTTTTAAAAAATAACCTCATCCATAAAGCTCTGTACTAATGCTGCACCCTACCCCTACCCCCTCTCTTATCTCAGTCTATCGCCCAACCGGCGTGATCTGAAGATAGCCAGTGATCTTAGATTAACCTATACCCTAGTGCGACTCCACTAGCGTCGCCAAGATTCTCTAGAGTCTGCACCATTCTCTGGATTGCTCTGCCACGGACTATCAGACTAATTACTAACCTTCAACGGTTTTCAAACGTGCTCTTAAAACCATTTGTTAGAAGCGTAACCCTCATTAACTGCATGAGTTTTTAGCTATGTTTACTAACCCGTCTGTGTCGTCATCCCCTATGATCAGCACAACAGGCACCAGAATCTCTGCAGACCACATTCACCCTGGACCTTCTGGTATTTATAAGATGACGGCTGAGTGGTTCAAGCGATCAGCAATTCCATTTATTGTATTTGTTCTATCCCTTACGAAGAATGGCTTTGAACATTAATATTAGTGTACTGTGTTACCCTCATCTTATACAACCGTAGCTTGGCGAGAAGGGACCCTCAGTCCTGTGTGTTCCATACAAATGTTTGCTCTGTGACATTACATTTGTATTGTTTCTATGATTTGTAAAGCGTTGTTTCGGAATATGATGGCGCTATATAAATCAGAGTATTATTATTATGGAGGAGTGAAACTAGTAGTAGATTAAAGGTGCTGTGCGTTGCAGTTAAGATATGTTAGCGGGATTCTGGGATGGAGCTGGCGCTCCGCTTCCAGGCGAGCCTTTCTGCCACCCAGCCCTGTCTCTAGGCTACCTCCCCCATCACAGCATTCAAGACCCGTTTGTATAAGATCAAGTGTAGTAGCGTATTATAAGTTTGGGGGCTATGGCGGGTGAGGGGAAGTAAACAGATGCGCAAGAAGAGCTGGAAATAATATCGGGAGATGGTAAAAGTTTGCCAGTTATTTTGTGATTTACAAGCAGCTAGCAGCTGTGGCGACAAGTTAACAAGCTTGATGTGGAATGCCCTGTAATAGCTTTGGGCGGTGTGCCTTTATCGCCTAGGTCAGCAGTTTGAGCACCGCATTGACTGTCGCTTAGGACGGCATGGGCTGTTGCTGACCGAGATGCTAACGACTGATGGCGCCATGCCCTGGATGCGTATTCGGGGAGGACGAGGGGGTGGAGGCGGGCGTGGGCAGGGATGGAGGAGGTATAGTAGGCTTGGACCTGGAGAGGTAGGCCCGCAATCTTCTGCGTCGGGCAGGTATATGACCAGTCACCCAGGGTCAGACTCGTTCCCAGCTCCACCAAGTTAAGTGTAGTAGCTTTCTTATAAGTTGGCGATTTATGGGGGGTTAGGGGAATGGAAACAGACTGCGCAAGAAAGTGCTGAAATAAATCCGTTAAATGGTAATAAGGTTGCCAGTAAATTTGGTGGAGAACACGCAGGGGGTGCGGTGGCGACACAAAGTTAACAAGTCTGAGTGGAAGCATTGAAAACAACACCCAAATTTCTGCCTGACACACCTCGATTTGATAACGGGGAGATGTCTGGACGGCCCAGCTATATGGACGACTTTTGGAGGAAGCAATGAGACAACGCTGTGGAGGCGCATGGAGACAATTTACCTTGGATGTGCCCGTAGTGGCAGTCAAAAAGTTTTAACCAGGAGGAGCAGGTGGTGGCCTCAGAATAAAATGAAATAGCTTGAGTGCCTGTTTGTGGCAGTCCAAAATAAGTTTCAACCTGAGAGCAGGGTAGGTGGCCCTCCGAAAAATTTGAATTAGAATTGAGTGCCTTTATGTTGGCAGTCCAAAAAGTTTTCAACCGAGGAGCAGGTGTAGGTGGCCCTCCAGAAAATGATAATAGACTGAGTGCCTGTATATGGCAGTCCAAAAAAAGTTTTAAGCCAGAGGAAGCCGTTAGGGTGGTCCTCCCGAAAAATGAAAAGATTGGCGTGCCTGTATGTGGAGCCAAAAAAGTTTTCAAACAGCGGAGCAGCGTAGGTGGCCCTCAGAACAATGAAATCGATGAGTGCTATGTGGCAGTCCCAAATAAGTTCAAACCAGAGGATCCGGTAGGGGGGCTCCAGAAAAATGAAATAGATTGCGTGCCGTAGTGCGTCCAACACAGTTTTCCCCCAGCGGCGCAGGTAGGTGGCCTCCAGAAAAAGGTGAAATAGATTGCGAGCTGTATGTGCGCAGTCCCAGAAAAAGTTTCAAAACGAGGAGCAGGTACGGTGGCCCCTCCAGGAAAACTGAAAGATATTGAGTGTGATGTGGCAGTCCAACAACAAGTTCAAAAACAGTGAGCAGGTAGGTGGCCTCCAGAAAAATGAAATTAGATTGAGTGCCTGTATGTGTGGGCCTCCTTAGTCCAAAAAAGTTTTCAACAGAGGAGCAGGTGGGTGGCCCTCCAGAAATAAATTGAAATTCGCTGAGGGCTTTATTGTTATGTGGCACTCCAAAACTTGTTTTAAACAGAGGACCGGTGGGGGGGGTAGTAGGTCGGGTTTTTCCGGGTCGGTGGCCCTCCCAGAAAAACTCACTGCCTTAAACGGACTATAGCTAGAGCCCAGTGCCCCTGTCCACAAACGCCAGTTTTCTCTGCTTCTAGTGTCCAAAGAGGAGGAGAAGGCAGGAAAATAGGGAGGGGCGTGCATACATTATTTCCGGTTGATGTTCCTTACCTGGGGAGATTTGACATTAGGAGAAATCCAGGCTTTATTATTCTTAATATCGCGTCAGCCTGCGTAAGAGCTGTTCAGTGGACAGGCGTTGTGTACGCTACGGTGATGATGCAACCAGCTGCACTGAAAAACCCGCTTGGAACAACACGCTACGGCCAGGGCAGGGCAGGCAAGACCTACAAGATACAGCGCCCCAGTTCGGCCAAATGTCCCGCTTTGAAACCTGTAGTTGTAAGAGCTGTGTGATCATTTAGGACGATGGTATGGTCAGCTATGTATCCCTCACATCTTTCTGTAAGATCAGCCCTTACTTGCCGAGATGGGGAAAATGGTGACAGTGTTTTGTGGGGTTAGGTGACATAATCTGGCAAAAGCCTTGTTAAAGCGTACATTGCCAGTTGCTGGACAAGCTGCCTGAGCGCCATTCTCCCGCGATACTTTCCCGCAGAACGACGCACCTGCCGCTTTAGGCGTCTGAAGGGAAATACTGTTTTGGATGTGCACCAGGGCACTGCTTGGTATTCATGCTTTCTCACATCATTTCATCTCCAGGGATGCGGGATGCAAGAGTGGATAAGATTTGCTTGTTACCGTGGAGTCAGGAGAAGAGTGACATCCACCAGTAATCGGGATGGAATAATTCTTGACGTGAGGGTACGGATAGGCAGCTAGTATGAACTATGCAATATGTCGCCAGCGTACCTAACGCGCACGAATTCAATCCCTCACGGCAGAATGTCCATTCCTCATCTAAACGTCCCAAATCTTCATTTTCTGCCCATACACCGTAACAGTGAAAGGCCCCGTCGATGAACAGTGTCCCCTTATTGTTTGGCTCGCCTCAACATTCTACATCCTCTTCATATCATCCTCTCCACTACACTCCCTCCGATATGCGTGAGAAAACAGACTAAGGGGGCTCGTGGGCTATCAATAAGAATCTTCTTCCCCGTCTCTTGTTGCGAGCGCAAAGCAATTCAGAATTCATGTGATACGAGGAGTTTTTCACAGGCCAAGCAGGGGCTGGTGAGGCTGATGATGGGCCATCGCCACTGACCATCTGGGTTGAAACTCCTCGAAGTTACTCAGCACCTGATCGGATATCCGAATCCACGTCAACCTCCTAATTGTAGACTTGAGGAAGCTGACTGACCTGACTACCCTAGTTTGGTGGAGTTGACATCTGGCAGTCTACCATCGCTCTGCGCTGCTGGTAAACTATGGATAACATGGTAATGTTGAATTCAAACTCGTGGGCACGTCGTCACAAAAGTCGGTTTGAGGGGCCAGTCGGAGGCGGCTGCGATTGCCTCTGAGAGAGTGGCAGTATCTGTGCTGAGACTTCCTGAAATGCGCACAGATGCGCCTGCGCATCTTCGTGAGCAAATCAGAAAGATTGGGGTATGTCTGATGGGAAACGCGAACTATCTATTTAACACATGGGCCAGGCAGGGCACAGTATCAGTCTGCCGAGCTGCAGAGCAGCATCAGGTTACGGCGTTGTCAAACAAACCACGGCCTGGCGTTCAGGTCAGCGGTTTAGCCAGCCACAGAGCCGTCTGCGCCGTGATGCCCTGGAATAGTCTTGGGCGGGTGCATTTTCGCTAGGCTCGCAGTTGAGCTACAGTTTGCTGTCGTTAGCGAAGGCACTCGCTTGCGTGCCTAGAGTAGCGGACTGATGGCGCCATGACACGGATGGTAGTTCGGCGGAGGTGGAGAGGGGGGGCGAGGTGGGGAGGATAGTCGGCCTGGGGAAAGAACTGGACCGAGGTAGGCCCCCGCAATCCTCGGAGTTTGGCAGGATAGTATATGACCAGCGTCAGGGTCAGAACTCGGTCCACAGCCTCCAACCGTTAACAATGTGCCCCCGTTTCAGCGCAGCGATTAGATAGTGGCCCTGCCGGCAGCACTCGTACCAAGTGTCAGTTGTCAGGTGGACTTGTAGAAACGGCGTTGGTCAGGGCCGGACTGGCTGTCGTTGAACGTGCGGTGTAGGGGCTGGGATGGCACATCGGGGAAAGTAGTGGCGGCTGCGGACCCGAATACAAAGCGGCGCGGCCGCCGCCATCGGTTTTGGCGAAAGGCCTCGGTCTCTACTAGGCTATAGGGCAGCCTCTCCAGGCTACGCAACTCTGGAGAGGGACCATTAATACGCTTGGGCGGGGGGTGGGTTGCACAATTCCGTTCCGCCAGCGTTTGGGATATGGAGAGCTGAAAACTGGGGGATGCTGGGAGGCTAGTGGATGGCGCCGTGGGGTTTTGTGCCAGGGTCCTGGGCAGGGGGCCTGAAACAGGGAAGGAGACAGTGGTGTGCAAGGCAGAGGTGCACGGGCTTGGTTGCCACTGGTGGGCGTGTTTAGCATCATACTCCCTGCGCATACGGTGGTAGTTAAGCTGTGTGGTCGGAACCCCCTGCTGATCCGGTTTGGCAACGTGTTTGCCACCAACGGTCGTCGGTCATCCGGTGTTCACTTAGATAGGAACTCCAGACTTTGAAAATTAGCCTCGCGCTGGGACATCGCCAGGGAGCTTCACTAAGTGAACATTTGGCCGCTGGATGCACATGCTATGGCCGGCTCTCTGTCTGGTCCCACCACTGCCTTTCCCAACTGTTTGGTCGAGGACTATCTCCGTCTCAGAATCCACTTGTTCACCCGGCTTCTCAACCCCCGCTTTGTGGTCTGATAACCCTTATACTACTCGATCCCTCAGTCTGCCTCCCACCTCGGATTCCTGCCCTTGAAACAAACTGCACCCATGTCGAAAAACGTGTCTCCGCATCGTCAGACACCCTCTTACACACTTCGTCACTACGTCAAGAAGGTTTATAATCACCACAGACGGCGGATGGTGGAACACACTGGGCATCGGAACATGGCTCTAGTAGTCTAATCGGGACAGTGGTTGTGACTGTGGGAAGGGTCCAGGAAAACCAGTTCCTCAGAGTAGCCGGTTTTCAAATGGCCAAATTTTCCTGGTTGCGGGGGGACTGGGGGGGAGGAGGCTGAGGTGCAGGAGCGGAGAGGTCGTGCCGATTCTGGTGACATGGGGGACTGCGGGGACGACTGACTGGTGGGACACATTGCCGAAGCATTGTCGCCAGTCCACGGACATCCACGCTGTTCCGCATGTTCTGGCTCACACAGTGCTCTACACGAGCTCCTAGTACTTCAGACATGAACGTGAGACCGGCTAGCTCTGCGGCGTTCCCTGCTCACCTGTGGGTGCTACCGGTAAGCCTTTGCTGGAATATGCAGCAAAGATTAAACGGCTATGAAGAGGGCTCAGCCCACGAGCCCTCTCCATGCACCGGGACCCGGCTTGTGCCATACTAGTATGGCGCAAGTTTGGAAGGGGTTAAAATACAGCAACACGAATGTACCCATGGTGAAATATTGAGCTGGCTCAATAATTTAGCTATGTTTGTTGACATGGGTGTTTACATTTTCCAGCAATGGCCAAAGTTATAAGTGTATGACGACTATTCATCTGTTGGACCAGACATACGTCTTCCCTTATGAGGTTTGCATTTGGCCTATAATGCATAGCTGATTTTCTTGTTTTTTTAAAGGATAAGCCTCCTTGTTGTTGGAGTTTATACAACACTTTTTTTTGTTATAAATAATTCTGAATACAATATGACTGTAATCTGGCCATTTTTTTAGGTGAAAAAAAAATTAAAAGTAAAGTGGCAGAAAATTTACAAAGGAAAACAAAGGCTTACAGTTTTGAACAAAAATAATTTTATGTACAAAAAAATATGGTTACATTCACCATTCAAACGATTGGTCTTTATTTACAAAAGACAGAAAAAAAGGAACATTTAATCATAAGGACCCTGTCTAACTAAATCATATTGCCATGCCACTGCACCCTTTAAAGAAATAAAATTCAGTATATTTATTAGTGCAGGATATTATTATGTGCTGTTTATTCATTGCTGGTAAATATTTATAAGTGCAGCCTAGTCATTGGTATCTATGCATTTGGTACATTCATTGCTGGAATATATATATATATATGTGTTTGCTATATTCTCTTTGGTATAAGTATTGCGGGTATTTTCCCTGGAGGGACACATTTTTCGATTCTATGCTACATTCACGGCTGGGAGGCCTTATTGTACATGTTGCCATACCAATTGGCCTTTCCTATTATTTTTAATGGCATATCATTTTTCTCTTTAGGATTATTACTATGTTAACAAAATGTTAAAGCAATCCTTTCATCAGGAAGCTATTGGAACCTGCCTTCTGGTAAAAATGTTCTTTAACGAAGCATGTGAACACAGCCTAAAAGTGAGAACAGTAGTGGCAAATGCACCACTGCTCTATTCACATGGAACCATTTCAGACTTCTTTTTGTGGGATTGCTGGGGTCTTAGTTTGACTCTCACCAATCTGACTACCATTTTGTTGATGAGGGTTAAGTGTTATAAGTAAAAGAAAATACCTTCAAGACAATATGCATTCCGGGAAGTCAGAAAAATAACAGTAATTAGAAAAAACTCAGTTTACATGAAAAATATTTTCACCTAAGAACTGTTCAAAGGTTATAGCTATGTTTATCCTAGAGGCAAAACACAAGTGTCAATTTCACACTACTCCTGCTGACATTAGGAATGGATACAATAGGGCAGATTTATCTAAAATAAAACAGATGGGCTAGCCAAGTTTTATTATGGTTTAGTAGATTTAAAAAAAGGAAATCTTTTGTACAAAAATAACACAGTGGGTGTTTGCTTAATAATGCAAAAAGAAACTACCACTAACAGCCGCAATTGTTGTTAATGGGGGTTAATGCAGGTGTTAAATATTTAAATGATGCTGGCAAAGCAGGTGGGCCACGATCCGCCACGAGGACCGAAGTCTAAATCCCCCTCCCCCTCCTTTCCTTAGAACTGATAAAAAAATAAATTAACAAATTAAATCATCAACATGTTAGGTACTGTTGTGTCCTAAAATGCCTGTTCTATCAAAATATAAAAACGATTGTTCATGGCAGTAAAGTCTGTAACAGAAAATAGGGTACCCATATGTCCAAATTGCCATTTTTTTGCAAAACATAAAAATTTGAATAAAAAGGGTCATACGGTCTCAAAAATGGTAGAGTTGGAAACATCATCTCATACAGCAAAAATGACACCTTACACAGGTCCACACACTGAAGTATGAATAAAGGGTATGTGTCATTTGGAGCAAACAGTGAAAGCCGTAGAAACAGGGACCAAAATAATGGCTCAAATGTATTGTTTGTCAATTTCACAGCAATTTGAAATTTTTTCCAGGTTCCCAGTGCACGGCATGCAAAACTAAATACCATCACTGGACCTTCGTGGGGCCTACAACCTTACCTGTCCACCTCTCCCAGCATTCCTTGCCAGATCTTTTTGCCTCACAGCCTTAGAAAAAGCTTTTTCCCATGTCCTTTGTGTTTATAGTGATTTCCTGTAGTGACCTTGATTCCGTTTCTGAGTACGCTCCTCTGCTGCCTGCCTTGACCTGTTACTATGTCACCGACTCTGATTCCATTCTGCCCGTCCTGACCTCCTGCCTGTTCCCAAACACGAACCTGCCTTCCGTTTCTGTACTTTGCCTTGGCTGACAAAACTCGCACCTGTGGAATGACCTGGTGGTACCACGCCGCAGCAAGTCCAACCCACTTTGAGGCGCGCTCTGGTGAAAACCAGGTGCCACTTAGACTCTGGTCCCAGGTGTCGTCTTACTTCATTGTCCGTGGTGGTCCAGGGTCCACTACCCCTGGAGCCTGACAGGGTTCTTGCCTGGTTTTAGGATAACAACTACGGTAGGTATTCCCCACCGGGGCTTAACCTTTCTTCGGTGGCTGTAGGCAGCCTTGGCCCAGAATACCGGAGTGGCTGGCTTATGCGGCCTTGGGCTTGCTATGGTCACGGTGTTTGGTATTGGGAACAAAGGTCGGGCCTACAGTCTGGCAGGTCTCAAGCAGATGGTTTGTGCAAGAAATATGGAGGGAGAGGCTGATGCAATAGGTTTCTCCCTGGGGCAATCTCTAAGGTGTATCTTGGAGTCTGTGGATGATGGAGGTTGGAGAGCCTGTGATGGTGAAGCAGCCTAATTCAAAGATTACACGGAGGATGGTTGTGCAAATCAACTTACAGTTCTTTATTCAAATTCAAACGGCAGGCAACGGCTAAACAGCAGAACACTTCAGTTGGAAGGAGATGGTGGGATATGATTTCTCAGGAGGATGGGCTCACAGCCTGGCAAGGTGGCTTCAGGGTGGAGGATGCTTCAGTTTAAGGCAGATTTCTGGTGCTGGAGGTCTGCAAGGAATGCCATGTGCTGAGGAGTAGGAAAGGAGGAGGAGGAGGAAATAGACCAGAACCATCCAAACCCAAAGTTTATATAACCTTAGAGAGTGTCCAGCTCAGCTGGATTATCCAACCAGCTTACTTCTTCCTTACAGCATTTACTAAGCATATCTTTGGCTAACAACATTTTACATGTTAACTCTTGCCTTATCAAGCAGTGGCTTCAAGCTGCAATTACTAAGTTTACCTAGCAGTAGCTTCTGAATGAGTTGTGTAGGCTCACCAGGTAGATTCTGATAAGGAGAGGGCGCTATTCTCATTGGCACGGCTGTTGCAGTAGCATTGTAAAATAAAGGAGTGAGTTGCCATCTGAAAAGACTCTAGCAAGGTGGGGAGAAGGTTCTCCTGGTATTGGGAGTAGATTTCTGCTGGAAATCTGTCCGGCCTGGCCACTTTACCCTTGGCCAAGACTTTTAGAGCCTCAAGCTCCTCAAGAGTAAAAGGGTCATCTAAACTATCTCGCTATGAGGCAGTAAGGGATGGAAAATTAAAATCTGACAGGTATTGCATCAATGTCCTGGGGCGTTTTGTCATAATTGGAACTATAGAGGGTCTGATAAAAAGTGGTAAACGTATTAAGGATATCTCTGCACTAGACTGGTTGCCCAGCTCAAAGTTCCTCTGTTAGAGGATTGGAATACCCTCTAAAGTAAGCCTTAAGTGCTTCCCAATGACAGGTGGCAGGGTCAAAATTTAAAGCTACAAAGATTTGCAGGAGAGATGGAATGGTATCACCATTTACGATTAGGGACAGACAGAATGGGTGAATCTTGTCCTCTAGTCTGAACTCAGACAATATTGTGGAATGGTCTGAAATTGCTCTGGGGAGGTGGGCAATAAGATTGAGAGTAGAGTTGACGTTAGGGTTACCACAAATATAATGTATACGTGAGAGGGCCTCTCTTCCGAGAGTATGGCAGGTAAACTCCTTAGCTGTGGAGTGGCGAGTGCGGCATAGGTCAACCCAGCCCATTTCAGTAAGCGACAAAGCGAGTGGGGCCCGCTGAGGAGGACACAGTGGGGCAACTTCTCCATGAAACCTGTGCACTAGGGGTCCAGCAAGGTGTTGAAGTCCCCCATGCAGAGAACTATGGTGTGTGGGTACGAGATTGCAAAATTGGCTACCTCATACCAGCACCACCAGGAAGTCTAGAGGAGGAGGAACATAAAGGCCCAGCAATACATTTAGTTTACAATCAATCCAGGGGGGCGAGGCCTAGCGGGGAATGGAGTAGGCAGCACGGCGCCAGAGCTCCGCTACCCGAATCCTGATAGCATCCTGTAGCACTCACCTGCATCGTGCCAGGACCCAGAAAAGCGGCAGAGACATCGGGGACAGCCGCGGCAGTGAGGCATAAGAGCAATGCCGGGCGGCAGGCGCAGTAAGCTGAGGGAGAAGCACGGGGAGCGCAGCTTCCAAGATGGCACCCGGAACACACAGGGGGAGCGCATGGAGCGGTCACTGCGGGCGGAGACCGCTGCCAGATTGAGCGGCTTCGCACGTGCAGCACCAGGAACGGAGAGGAGAAGGGGAGGCAGCAGCAGCATGTCCCAGACAGGGACGTCAAGTAAGTTTCCAGGCTCCAGATATGAAGTCCTGCAGGACTCAATGTCAGGGGAGGAGGAAGAAGATGCAGGGACAGCACCCAAAGAAGTGCAGGAAGAGGGAGATGATCCCCAAGAATCTGATATTGAGGCAGAACCCACATTGGCAGATATTCTTAGAGCAGTGCAACATAATACATCTACACTGCTGAAATTGACAGGCCGTGTGGATAGCCTGAAAGAGGACATTCTGCTGATGCGGCAAGATATTCATAAAGTTGTGGAAAGGACGACTGTGGTGGAGGCCAGAATTGGAGAGGTGGAAGAAGTAATAATAAGGCCGTGATAGCCTTACAAGCAAAAGCTGATGACCTGGAAAATCGGTTGCGTCGCAACAATGTGAGGATAGTTGGAATGCCGGAAAAGGTAGAAGGTCAGAACCCGGATGAGTATTTTGAAAAGTGGCTTGGGGAGACCTTTGGAAGAGAGAACTTAACTCCACTATTTGCAGTAGAACAAGCTCATAGAGTACCCACAAGACCACTACAGCCTGGCAGACCGCCGCGACCTGTACTCATCACGCTGTTGCATTTGAAAGACCGTGACCGGATTCTATGCATGGCCCGAGATAGAAATAATATCCTGGTAAACAGGGTGAGAGTGGCTGTCACGGTTACACCCGCGATCCTCGGTAAGGATTGAGGGTGTACCCGTGCCTGCTGCCGTGGTCCCCGCTCCCCCAGCTCTCACTTACCTCTCCTGGCTCTGGCCTGCACTCTTGCTCCCAGCGTGTAGGCCACATGCTGTTTCCATGGCTATATAGCCTGGCGACTCCCAGCATCCCCTGCCGGATCTTCATGTCCTGTTACTGAAGAGAAAGCCCTCCGTGTTTCTGAGCGTTTCCAGACGCCTCTGTGGATTCTGTGATTCCTGTGTTCCGTGGTGTTCCCTTGTTCTGTGTTATCCTGTGGCGGTCCTGTTATCCTGTGGCGGTCCTGGTATCCTGTGGCACTCCGGTATTCCACCAGCCATCCGAGGTCCTGCCAGCCATCCGTGGTCTGCCAGCCATCCGTGGTCCTGCCAGCCATTCGAGGTCCTGCCTGCCTTCCCGAGGTCCTGCCTGCCTTCCCGTGGCCCTGCTTGCCTGCCTTCCCGTGGTCTTGCCTGCCTGCCTTCCCGTGGTCCTACCTGCCTTCCCGTGGTCCCCGTGTCCCTATCTTGGCTGCCACCGTGGGCCTAGTCGCACCCGCGGAGCGACCTGGTGACTCCTGCCGCAGCAAGACCATCCCGCTTTGCGGCGGGCTCTGGCGAAGACCAGGAGTTCACTTAGACTCCGCTCCTAGGTGCGGCTACGGTTGTTATCTCCCGCGGTGGCCCAGGGAGTCCACTGACTTAGTCCTAAGGGACTATTCCCCATAGACTGTGACAGTGGCCTTCTATCAAGATTTTTCAGCTGAAGTCCAAAAGAAGCAGATGCAATTCTTGGACATTAAACGGCGATTGAGGGCCTTGGATGTTGCATATTCCATGTTGTATCCGGCGAGGCTGCGAGTAGTGGCTCTTGGCACCACTCATTTTTTTGATGCACCAAGAGCGGCGCTGCAATGGCTGGACACTCATGAGGCCCGATTGAGGGGACGACCTGAAGACCCAGGAGGGGTCTGATCAGCTGCTTGGGCAGTAAGAGGCGGAGTGGAGGTCCACTGAAGGGAACTTTGCTAAGAGCTCTGAGGGGGGGCTTCTATATATCCTTGCTATAAGTTCAATATATGTCTTAAAAAAAATTTTTTTTTCTTTAGTTACCTGATTAATATGATTATGTGATGCTGCTGCCTTAATAGTAGTAGCGCAGGTGGGAGCTACATAGAATGTGGCTAGGTGGTGGAGCTACAATGTATAACAGCAGAGGTGGCGGAGTGCTTGGGAAGGAATAGACATTCTCTGGGAGAATGTGGAGGAAAAGTGAATTGAGATTGGGTATTCAATGTACCATGTATATATATGCTAGGATGCTAAATATTTTCCCTGTTCCTCTTTGGAGGGAAGAACTGTTAATGTTGGGGGAGTTGGAGGGTAGGGATGGGGGGGAGGGGCTGAGTTTGGTCTGGCTGAACAGGTGGAGCAGGAACTATCTACTTAGGGGAAATAGAAAGGGGGGTAGATGGGTAATATGGAATGATGGTGGAGAGCTTTAAGGGGCTGTCCTGGAATGTCCGGGGCATGGGATGCTCAAAGAAAAGGAGGGCCATATTTGACTATATAAGGAATAGTGCTGCAACAATGATAGGATTGCAGGAAACCCACTTGACAAGAGATACCGTGTCTTTGATTCACAGGGCGTGGGTGGGGCATAGTTTCCACGCTTTCCACACCACATTTTCTAGGGGGTTAAGCCTCTTGATAGCTAAATCACTTCCGTTTACACTTTACTCTTCTTACTCCGATTCAGAAGGGAGGTTTGTGGTGGTACATTGCCGAGTATACCATTGGGAATGCGTAGTGGTGGTATTGTATATTCCGCCGCCGTAGAGGTATTGCCGGATGTGCCCTGGCTAATAATGGGGGACTTTAATAAAGTATTATGCGAAGGGAAGGACAGATTAAATAATGGAGGGGGTGGAGGAACGAATACTTTAACTTCCCTGGTGGTGTGAGGAGATAGGCCTTCATGACCTGTGGCGGGAGCGCAATGAAGAAGTACGCCAATATTCATGTGTATCCATCTACATATGGCTCCTTATCTCGTATAGATATGATTCTGGGTACGGAACGGGCAATATCAGCTGTGCTGGACATTCAATACCTGCCACAGGCATTGTCGGATCATTCCCCTATCTTACTGACAGTAAACTGCGGGGGGGGGGGGGACGTATTAAGGGTGGGTGGCACATGAATGCTTTTTGGCTGCGATTGATAGATGGGATGACGGTAAAGGACCGATTGAAGAAATATCTGGTATATAATGAGGGATCTGTCTCTAGAGTGGTTCTATGGGACGCTATGAAAATATTCCTGCAAGGGGCTCTGGCGAGGGAAATTAAAAAGGTTAAAACTAAATCTAGAGAAATTGGAATGGAGCTACAGGATAGAGTGAGGGAAGCATAAGAGCAACATATTCAAAATGGCACACGAGAGGCGGAGGTGGGGTGGATAGCAGCGCAAAAACAGTTAAAAGAGCATATGCTGGAACAGGCAGAGAACAAGCTTATGTTCTTGAAGGAACAATTCTATGCCGAGGGGGAACAAACGGGGAAACTGTTAGCTAGGATGGCAAATGCCTGGAGGACTAATTCATATATATATATGGATTGAAGAATGTTGAAGGGAGAGAAGTGACGAATGCGAAAGGGATATTAGAGGTATTGAGTACTTATTATAAACAACTGTATTCTTCCCGGGCCAATTATTCAAGGGAACAACTGGACTCTTATTTAGGAGGGGTGCGCATGCCCAGACTAAATGCAGAGGCAAGGGAAATGCTGGAAACCCTAATATCTCTGGAAGAGTTGGAACAGGCAATGGGGAGTATGGCCAACGATAAGGCACCAGGGATGGATGGCCTTCCCATAGAAGTGTTTAAAGAGTTTGGAGATATACTATTACCGCAATGGTTAGAAACGCTGAAAGAAAGTATGGAGCAGGGTAGCCTGCCAGCCTCCTGTTATGAGGCACTGATAGTAGTGCTCCTTAAAGAGGGGAAGGATACAAAGTTGCCGGAGTCATATAGGCCGGTTTCTCTCCTGACGGCAGATGTTAAATTGTTACAATCAATCCAGGGAGAAACAAATACGTATTTTCCCTTTGGGTTCCTTATAGTGGTATCCACCTCCCACCTTACCGATTTATGTACCAGCAATGACACCCCACGGGAGTAGAAGGTGTGCGTGGAGTGAAGTGTCAACTGCAACCAGAGCTTATTAAGGTACCTCTCAGTCTGTGGCGTGAGGTGTGTCTCTTGAAAACAGATTTACTTATAGTGCTGCTAGAGTTCACCAAAATGGCAGCACTCTGAGATTCAATGTGATAAAAAGTACTGGTTTATTCCAACATGTGCCAAGCTACTTTCGGCTCCTAAAGCCTGGAGCCTTTCTCAAGCAAAGGTGTATACAATTAGCAATGGGTTATATGACCAATACAGTTTGGTTGTTGTTGGGGCGTCCATTCCAATGGTACCTATGGAACCTAGCAACGTAATATAGGGACTACGAATAGTTATAGAGATATATTCTCATATACTCACAGTATTAGCAGTCTTCCCTTATCCAAGATGGCAACGGCGACAACTTCGATACATGTGCGCATGCGCGCCTGCCGCCGTCATCGCATGACCTCCCATTACCCATAATTCTTTATGTTGATGACAGCCATGTAACCGCAGTCATGCGCAGTAAGCAATACAGAATGCCGACAGACCCGGTCCACTATGATCCTGTGGTGAGTGATCGATCTATATTGTACATGATGGCATCACACAGTTGCCGCAGATTTGTCGGCTGCACATCCATGATGCGAATCTCCCGTTCCACCACATCCCAAAGATGCTCTATTGGATTGAGATCTGGTGACTGTGGAGGCCATTTGAGTACAGTGAACTCATTGTCATGTTCAAGTAGCCATCAGATGTTGGGTACATTGTGGTCAGAAAGGGATGGACATGGTCAGCAACAATACTCAGGTAGGCTGTGGCGTTGCAACGATGCTCAATTGGTACCAAGGGGCCCAAAGGGTGCCAAGAAAATATTCCCCACACCATGACACCACCACCACCAGCCTGAACCGTTGATACAAGGCAGGATAGATCCATGCTTTCATGTTGTTGCCAAATTCTGACCCTACCATCCGAATGTCGCAGCAGAAATCGAGACTCATCAGACCAGGCAACGTTTTTCCAATCTTCTACTGTCCAATTTCGATGAGCTTGTGCAAATTGTAGCCTCAGTTTCCTGTTCTTAGCTGAAAGGAGTGGCACCCGGTGTGGTCTTCTGCTGCTGTAGCCCATCTGCCTCAAAGTTTGACGTACTGTGCGTTCAGAGATGCTCTTCTGCCTACTTTGGTTGTAACGGGTGGCGATTTGAGTCACTGTTGCCTTTCTATCAGCTCGAACCAGTCTGCCCATTCTCCTCTGACCTCTGGTATCAACAAGGCATTTCCGCCCACAGAACTGCCGCTCACTGGATGTTTTTTCTTTTTCAGACCATTCTCTGTAAACCCTAGAGATGGTTGTGCGTGAAAATCCCAGTAGATCAGCAGTTTCTGAAATACTCAGACCAGCCCTTCTGGCACCAACAACCATGCCACGTTCAAAGGCACTCAAATCACCTTTCTTCCCCATACTGATGCTCGGTTTGAACTGCAGGAGATTGTCCTGACTATGTCTACATGCCTAAATGCACTGAGTTGCCGCCATGTGATTGGCTGATTAGAAATTAAGTGTTAACGAGCAGTTGGACAGGTGTACCTAATAAAGTGGCTGGTGAGTGTATGCACTTTTGCACTTTATGACACGATCATGAATTAATCATATATATGAATATTAACTTGTATGTTTATAAATGAATTGGAATGATCACATGTTTCTATGCTAAAAGTGATGCCATTTCCTTTTTACTTTGTATAAATTCTATCACTGTTGTATACACCTTTACTTGAGAAAGGCTCCAGGCTTTGGAATAAACCAGTACCAGTATGCTACGGATGAACCTTGGTCCAGGTTCTTGGACGTGCACCTGAGTGGTATTTATATACTAGAGTGCTACTATAAGCTTTTTATGAAAAAAAAAATATATATATATGCAAATACTGCATGACGTTTCCCTGAGTCTCCCTAACCTCTCACATTCCAGGATAGTAACTACAGGGACATGTTGGTGCATCAGGGGGGCACTCTGGCACGAAACTATGAGTATAACAATTTAAAACGAAATTTAAATGTAAAGAGGAGAAACTAAATGCGTTGAGAGCTTGCAGACCCTCTGTGATCCACACTGCAGTTTAGGCACAGACAGCAGACTATTGCTCCGTAGACCAGCGACCGTAACCTGAAATGTTACACTACAACACATAGCTTGGGTCATTTCGACATAGAGGGGTCACACCCGTATGACTCAGCCCCTTGTTTGTGTAAAGATGGGGTGCTAACTGTGCAACAAAAATCACTCAGTTAAAGGATAACAGCTCAAGCAGTGAAGTGGAGCCTCAAAAGGGCTTCTTTGGGCAGATAAACATTGGGTTGGGAAGTCTTTGCAAGGAGCATCAGAGACGTGGAGAACTGCATCGCAAGTCCAGCCATACATTCACTTCACCCAGGTTGTCAAAGACGTGTGATCTCTGAAATATGCTCTCACCTTTTGTAGGGCAGACCCACCTCCACCTTTAGCTCATCTATTTTGCAGGTAAGAGAGGTGGTGGACTCCTGGATTGCGATAGCAGCAGCTGGGACACCTCTCGGAGTGCCAAAGCCCGAGTTGCAGCCGAGGGGCCGACGCCATTACTGTCAGACAAGGCAAAGGCCAGGTTTTATGCATCCTACCGGTACAGTGAAGACCCGCTGTGTGTCTGGACTTGTGAGCAGGTATGGTTGTCGCCTGGTAATAAGGATTAATAACTGATTCTTGGATGATGGATCAGAGCTCCGCTTAGATGCGTCCACTCATGCTGCACGCTGGCCACACCCGGATAGGACAGAATGTTAGTCCTCTAGGTAGTACATCCAGTTCAAAATTTGTGAGTTTGTACGATGACAAATTAATCACTTTTTGTGTGATACTGTAACAGGTTTGGCTTTGGGCTGCACAAAAAGGGGTTCTCCAAGTGTCCCCATCAGTTTTGGACTTTGCTTCGTCAGGAACACAAGACTGCTAACTCTCAGAGTAGTTCTGTCCAGATGACAGCCTCCCAGGTGGATCAGAAGAGTACCATGGGAAGTACCATGGGCGAAGCAGAGAGGAGAGTAGGAGGAGACAATGGGGCACATTTACTTAAAGAGTCACCGGAGTTCACTGAAAGTGCATTGTCCGTCTATAATACAGTGTGCGGTGATTCACTAAGATCATGCATCTGAAATCATAAATGAGCCGCTTGTTCGCTCCAGTCCGATAGAGTTTGCTATCTTTATTTTTGTGCCCCTTAAACATATGGCGTGCAACATAATTTAAAAGTTACATATGGAGCTCAGTCCGAATCAATTGGATCGCTCAATGTCACGCTCCCTAGTTTGTGTTGCATGGAAGCCAGCGCAGCTGTGGTACAAAAATTGTTGCGTGCGCCACAATCCCAGCGCACACACTTATTAAATACCTGTGCCAGCCGTTTTATTCACAAAAAAGGTGCACAGTCCGGCTAAAGTGCACACCGCGACCCTTAGTAAATGAGCCCCCTATATACGCTTGGGGTAGGTGGTAGAGACGAAATACAAACTATGAGCCTTAAGTTATAAAACAGAAATCCAGAAACTGCAGGTATATAACACATTTGTTTGGAACACTAAAAACTAAAGCATTCTGAGTGGGCACTAATTAGCATGTTAGACATTTGGTGTGGGCACATTAGGCCTTTAAATCCTAGGAAGCGGCTACAAGCAAACCTTAAGACCCAGCAGCCGAGGAGCAGAAAGAGGAGAAAAGTGGCCAGGATTCCGCAAGAGACCAAAAAGGGGGACAGCAGCACAACAATAGGGCTAATTTACTAAGGGTCCACGGAGCGCATTTTTGCCGGGTTTCTGGACCAATTCCGTTTAGCACCGGCTGGCACGCGACACAAATTGGGGGGTGGCCCGTCGACACATTTCGAATTGTGTCGCAAGACACGCACTTACAAGTATCGCGAAGAGGGTGAACTCCGGTGGACCTCGGTGGGGAAGTGACAGATGCAGGAACTCGGGCGCACAAGCTTCTTGAGTCACGTCGTACTTCCGAATCGGGGATCGCGACAAGTCCAGGTAAGTATATTTACCCCACTGTTTGTTAACACCAGAACATGTAATATTGGCACAAAAAGCAGGAATAATTGACATAAGCTGAGTTATTATTTGTAGGACCTTAGTTTCTATAACATGGCAGAGTTACTTCACTACTGACCTGAAATGCAACAGTCACCTTATACCTAATGACTGCATGAGCTAGTTCAGGTGCATGGACTATAAAGTGCAAATAAATAGGATGTTATTGCACTCTTCTATGGTGGCACATTGTACCCTATATGTTAATATTTACTGCTCCTGTTGTAGCATGACCTCTATTTCTTATTATTTGCAGTTTGGTGAATAGGCTTCACACAAATCTGGCATAGACCAGTTTGAAAAATAGTTTTTTTCCTCTTTATTCTTAACCTGACCTTTATACAAGTTATATAATGACTCATCTTTTTTTTATTTAACTTGTTTGTTTCTAGGCGGATAAAAGCAGGTAGCAATGTATTTGTAGATGGGTGAAACAGATGGCAGCTCTCCTTGTTCCACTAAAAAAACGTATTTGAACTTTATTCTTGGAATCATAGCACACACAATAAAAGAAACAAGGTATTTTCTAGTGTGTCTGTCTGACACAATCAATCTGTGCTAACAGTAGCGTTAGAACTTCTATGCAGTTCAGGGTTTTATAAAAATTTGAAGGAGAAAAGCAAGGGTGTTTTTTTTCTGCTGTATTTTCTAAGCTACATGCACATGAACATTGATTTTTATCTGTGTGCTATTGGAACGTTACAGCAAGGAGCTGCTAGAAGATGGGGAGGCTGCAATGTGGATAAGGGATCCCTCGCGGGCACTTCTGGTGAGTGGTGGTAACAGATCCTCAGGCAGATGGTGAAGGGGAGACCCGTGGTGTTAGCAGCAGACCAGCTTCTTTAACCCCTTAACGCTCTGCGCCGTAGCTCTACGGCGCAGAGGTATAGGGAATGTATGAAGAGGGCTCACAGGCTGAATCCTCTTCATACAAGGGTGGGGGTTATTGCATATTGCAGCAAACCCCCACCGCTAATAACCGCGGTCGGTGCTTGCACCCTTGGCCAAGACTTTTAGAGCCTCAAGCTCCTCAAGAGTAAAAGGGTCATCTAAACTATCTCGCTATGAGGCAGTAAGGGATGGAAAATTAAAATCTGACAGGTATTGCATTAATGTCCTGGGGCGTTTTGTCATAATTGGGACTATAGAGGGTCTGATAAAAAGTGGTAAATAGAGATGAGCGAGCACTAAAATGCTCGGGTACTCGTTATTCGAGACAAACTTTTCCCGATGCTCGAGTGCTCGTCTCGAATAACGAGCCCCATTGCTCTGTTACATTACATTTGTATTTGTTTCCTATGATTTGTAAAGCGTTTCGGAATATGATGGCGCTATATAAATAAAGATTATTATTATTATGGAGGCAGTGAACTAGTAGTAGATTAAAGGTGCTGCAGTTAAAACTATGTTAGCTGGATCTTGGGATGGAGCTGGCGCTCCGCTTCCAGGCGAGCTTTGCCAATCCAAGCCCCTGTCTCTAGGCTACTCCCCAAACAGCACTTCTAAGAACCTTTTGTATAAGATCAAGTGTAGTAGCGTTCTTATAAGTTTGGGATATGGCGGGTGAGGGGATATTGCAGCAAACCCCCACCGCTAATAACCGCGGTCGGTGCTTGCACTGATCGCGGCTATTAACCCTTTCATTGCCGCCGGCAAAGTCGTTTGACCCGAGGCTATCTGGCATCCGCAGATTTGTTACAATGAGCCAGTGGCTCATTGTAATGAATGAGCTGCAAAAATGGCATATATTACAATACAGAAGTATTGCAGTATATGGTAGGAGCGATCTGACCATCTAGGATTAATGTACCCTAGATGGTCTAAGAAATAGGGGAAAAAAAAAAATAAAAAAAAAGTTTAAAAAATAAAAAAAAATAATAAAATATTAAAAATTCAAATCACCCCCCTTTCGCTAGAACTGATATAAAACATAATAAACAATAAAAATCACAGACACATTAGGTATCGCTGCGTCCCAAAATGCCCGATCTATCAAAATACAAAAACGGTTACGGCGGTGACCTCCGAGACGGCTAATGTCCGAAATGTGACTTTTACACCTTTTTACATCACATAAAAAATCTAAGGACGCAAGGTTTTTTCGCTCATTCTCGCTCTCCACCTTCAAAAATCCATAACTTTTTCATTTTACATGTACAGACTCGTGTGAGGGCTTATTTTGTGCGTAACAAATTTTACTTTCCCGAATGTATTTATTTATTTTTAACATGCCATGTACTGCAAAGCTGAAAAAAAAACAAATTGGAAAAATTGAAAAAAAAAACGCACGTGCATCACATTCTTGTGGGCTCAGTTTTTACGACTTTGAATGTGCACTCCAAATAACACCTCAGTTTATTCTTGTGTTCTGTGCAATGCCGGTGATACCAAATTTATATAGGTTTTATTGTTTTAATACATTTCAAAAATTAAACGAATGTGTACAAAAAAGAAAAAAAAAATTTTTGCCATTTTCTGAAGCTAATAACTTTTTCATGCTCATTTGAGCCTATTTTTTCAAACTTGCATTTGTCACTTTATCTGATAATAGCTTTATAAGGCTTTAACCCCTTAAGGACGCAGGGTTTTTTCGCTCATTTCTCGCTCTCCACCTTCAAAAATCCATAACTTTTTCATTTTTACATGTACAGACCTGTGTGGGGGCTTATTTTGTGCGTAACAAATTCCCGAGGGGCGACGCCATTACTGTAAGACAAGCAAAGGCCAGGTTTTATGCATCCTACCGGTACAGTAAGGACCCCTGTGTGTCTGGACTTGTGGCAGTATTGGTTGTCGCCTGGAATAAGGATTAATAACTGTATTCTTGGATATGGATCCAGAGCTCCCTTAGATGCGTCCTCATGCTGCCACCGCTGGCCACACCCGATACGGACGAATGTTAGTCCTCTAGGTATAATCCAGTTCAAATTTGTGAGTTTGTACGATGACAAATTAATCACTTTTTGATTGATACTGTAACAGTTGTGGCGTTGGGCTGCACAAGAAGGGGTTCTCCAAGGTCCCCACATTTTTGGACTTTGGCTTCGTCAGGCAACACAAACTGCCCTAACCTCAAGTAGTTTGTCAATGACAGCCTCCCAGGTGGATCAGAAAGTACCATGGGAAGTTACATGGCGAAGCAGAGAGGAGATAGGAGGAGACAACTGGGGCACATTATCTTAAAGAGTACCGGAGGTTCACTGGACAGTGCATTGTCCGTCTATAATACATGTGCGGTATTCACTAAGATCATGCTCTGAAATCATACAACTGAGCCGCTTGTTCGCTCCAGTCGATAGAGTTTTGCTATCCTTTTTTGTGTGCCCCTTAAACATTATGGGTGCAACATAATTTAAAGTTACTTTGGAGCTCAGTCCGATCAATTGGATCGCTCATGTCACGCTCCCTAGTTTGTGTTGCCTGGAAGCCAGCGCAGCTGTGGTACAAAATTGTTGCGTCGCCACCAATCCAGCGCACACACTTATAAATACTGTGCAGCCGTTTTATTCACGAAAACGGTCACATCGGCTAAAGGCCACCGCGACCCTAGTAAATGATCCCTATATCCTGGGTAGGTGGTAAGACGAAATCACAAACTATGAGCCTAAAGTTATAAAACAGAAATCCAGAAGTGCAGGTAATTAACACATTTGTTTGAACATCGAAAACTAAAGCATTCTGGTGGCACTAATTAGCATGTAGACATTGGTGTTGGGCACATTAGGCCTTAAAAGCCAGGAAGCGGTACAAGCAAACCTTTAAGACCCAGCAGCCGAGGAACAGAAGAGGAGAAAAGTGCCAGGATTCCGCAGAGAGACAAAAGGGGGGACAGCACCACAACAATAGGGCTAATTTACTAAGGTCCACGGAGCGCATTTTTGAGCGGTTCTGGCCACCAATTCGTTTAGCACCGGCTGGGCACGACGACACAAATTGGGGGGTGCCCCGTCGACACATTTCGAATTTGTGTCGCACAGACACCACTACAAGTTACGCGAAGAGGGTGGAACTCGGTGGAATCCGGTGGGGAAGTGAATGCAGGAACTCGGGCGCACAAGCTTACTGAGTCCGTCGTACTTCCGAATCGGGGATCGCGACAAGTCAGGTAAGTGATATGTACCCCACTGTTGGTAACACCAGAACATGTAACATTGGCACAAAAAGCCAGGAATAATTGACATAAGCTGAGTTATTATTTGTAGGACCTTAGTTTCTATAACATGGCAGAGTACTCATTAACTGACCTGAAATGCAACAGTCCACCTTTATAACCTAATGACTGCATGAGCTAGTTCAGGTGCATGGACTATAAAGGCAAATAAATAGGATGTTATTGCACTCTCTATGTGGCACATTGTACCCTATATGTTAATATTACTGCTCTGTTGTAGCATGACCTCTATTTCTTATTATTTGCAGTTTGGTGAATAGGCTTCAACAAATCTGGCATAGACCAGTTTGAAAATAGTTTTTTTCCTCTTTATTCTTAACCTGACCTTTATACAAGTTATATATGACTCATTTTTTTATTTAACTTGTTTGTGTTTCTAGGCGGATAAAAAGGTAGCAATGTATTTGTAGATGGGTGAAACAGATGGCAGTCTCCTTGTTCCACTAAAAAACGTATTTGAACTTATTCTTGGAATCATAGCACACACACATAAAAGAACAAGTATTTTCTAGTGTGTCTGTCTGACACAATCAATCTGTGCTAACAGTAGCGTTAGAACTTCTATGCAGTTCAGGGTTTTATAAAAATTTGAAGGAAAAAGCAAGGTGTTTTTTTGTGTTTTCTAGCTACATGACATGAACATTGATTTTATCGTGTGCTATTGGAACGTTACGCAAGGACTGCTAGAAGATGGGAGCTGCCAATGTGGATAAGGGATCCCTCGCGGCACTTTCTGGTGAGTGGTGGTAACAGATCCTCAGCAGATGGTGAAGGGGAGACCCGTGGTGTAGCAGCAGACCAGCTTCTTTAACCCTTAAACGCTCTGCGCCGTAGCTCTACGGCGCAGAGGTATAGGAATGTATGAAGAGGGCTCACAGGCTGAATCCTCTTCATACAAGGGGGGGGGTTATTGTATTGCAGCAAACCCCCACCGCTAATAACCGCGGTCGGTGCTTACACGATCGCGGCTATAACCCTTTCATTGCCGCCGGCAAAGTCGTTGACCGAGGCTATCTGGCATCCGCAGATTGTTACAATGAGCCAGTGGCTCATTGTAATGAATGAGCTGCAAAAATGCCATATATTACAATACAGAAGTATTGCAGTATAGGTAGAGCGATCTGACCATCTAGGATTGAATGTACCCTAGATGTCTAAGAATAGTGGGAAAAAAAAAAATAAAAAAAAAAGTTTAAAAATAAAAAAAAAATAATAAAATATTAAAAATTCAAATCACCCCCCTTTCGCTAGAACTGATATACAACATATAAACAATAAAAATCACAGACAAATAGGTACGCGCGTCCCAAAATGCCCGATCTATCAAAATACAAAAACGGTACGGCGGTGACCTCCGAGACGGCTAATGTCCGAAATGTGACTTTAAACCTTTTAACATCACATAAAAAATGGAATAAAAAATGATCACAAATGTTGACACAAACGTAGCAATGTAAAGGTCGGCTCATTTCTCAAAAAATGACACCTCACACAGCTCCGTGCACCAAAGTATGAAAAAGTATTAGCTTCAGAAAATGGCAAAAGTTTTTTTTCTTTTTGTACACATTCGTTTAATTTTTGAAATGTATTAAAACACAATAAACTATATAAATTTGTTATCACCGCAATTGCACAGAACAAGAATAAAGCTGAGGTATTATTTGGAGTGCACAGTCAAAGTCGTAAAAACTGAGCCCACAAGAATGTAGCACGTGCGTTTTTTTTTTCAATTTTTCCACATTGGATTTTTTTTCAGCTTTGCAGTACATGGCATGTTCAATAAATAACATTAGGGAAAGTAAAATTTGTCAACCAAAAATAAGCCCTCACACGAGTACTGTACATGTAAAATGAAATAAGGTTAATGGATTTTTGAAGAGGGGAGGAGAGAAATGAGCGAAAAAACCTTGCGTCCTTAGGGGGTTAATGGCAGGCACAGTCCACACAGCAGCAGGTAACAAACTGATGATGGTCCTTCATGCAGCTACACACTAGGCTGTACATTGGTTGGCTATGATGATGATTCCTTTGTGGAGTAGGAATTTAGAAGTACCTCAGCCTTGATCCAGTGGTCAGAAGGCTCAAAATAGGAGACTGGTTGGCTCTGCTACTTGTGCAGCAATCTAGGTACAGAGTGACGTCTCTATGGCAAGGGACCAGCCAACCAGGAAACTAAGTGGCGCTAAATTTAGTGATGACACTATTCTTTTTTATTTTATGGTACACTGTCACATTCATTTCAATGGACCCATGCACATGAATGTATTTTTCATGGATCCATGTGGAGACTGTAGAAAATTCAGAGCAGATCATATTCCTGTCTTTTTATCTGCTAGGGCCTTCCCATATAGAAACAAAAATACAGATGCCACACAGGTGTCATCCGTGTGCTGTCCGTACTTGCAGGTCAGTTGCTTATTAACACAATCTTGTGACTTGTGAATCATTTGCCAGGCTTCCCCTTTATTTTTCAGAGCTGCAAAACAGATGACATACATAAGACACAAGGGGGGAGATTTATCAGAACCCTGAAATAATCGCAATTACTGTCTATTCACTTATTTCCCACTTTATGCCACCTGCACTCCAACTGCCTGTGAAAGGATGCGAAGGGAGTGCAGATTAGGTTGGCAAAGGGCCTTCCTGCTCCACACCTGCACATTCACTATAGCCTGTATGTGAACCTTTGCAGATTATTCCAAAATTGTATGTTAGGCCCAGCTGAAGCCTCGTGTATGAAGAGGGCTCGGCCCATGGCTGCTTGATCATGATGTTGGGGAATGTTATGGTGCAGCTAGGAGTTAAAGGACATCTACCATCAGAATTAAAATTTACCATCAGATCCTTATTACTGACTTGGTGGCTGAACTGCAGTGCACATGCAGTAATCATAATGCTTGCTGCTATAATGCGGCCTCAGAAGATTTGGGGCGTGGCCAGGGTTGGACTAGGGGCGTGACTAGGGTGTGGCTTACAGCGAAACGTCACCACGGCGCACATAGCACGCTGCCATTTTGTCCCTCTTTCTCATCTGAAAAAGTTGGGAGGTATGAACCTGTACCTTGATAATCTAACCCCATTGTCACCACACAAAACTACAGGGATCACAATTTGTCTGCTCAGAGAACCCCCCCCCCCCCCCACACACTCTGGAATGTTACACTGACAGTGATAAAGGGGTTAAAAATTATCTTTATTGTGTAAAAATCACTAGGGGATTTAAATTTGAGTATTTTCTTTCTTGGGCAAACCCCTTTAAAAACAAACAAACTGCACATACCCAAATATCCTCTTCATCCCAACCCCGGTGGTGTTCTTTAATGTTGACACGCCAGAATTGCCTGAAAAAAACACTTATAAGGGTTTAGGACAAGATGTTCGGCGCTTCGGGCTGCTAATTATTCACACCCCACACTGGGAGAGGAAGGTATCTATCACGCAGGAGCCATGAATAATTAGGAGCCCGTAGTGTCGGACATCTTGTACCCACCCTTAGGCTAGCTAATTATAAGTCTGTTTTCCAAAAACACTGATGAGATTGGGATAAAGAGGAACGTATGTGAGTATATGCAGTTTGTTTTTTCTTAAATGTCCTGCTCACTCATACTAACGTCATAAATGTGCTATTGTCATAAAACCGCTGATGTTTGATAATATAAAAGTGCTATTTGTCCTATTTGATTTTGCTGGTATATGAAATTATATGATATGATACTGATATATACATTCCAAAAAAACTGTTGAAGTAATACCTAGATGAAATATTTGCATGCCATTTTCTGGGCCGGAATTTGATTAATTGGTGGCCAATTACAATGAGGACAAGACAAATATATGTTTTGGTTTCAGTATCCAAAGATTTCCAAAAATATGGGCAGAGCACCTTATCCTGCTTTCTATTTTTCCAGGCCTGAAACAACCCCTGACCTAGAGCGCAGAGTTCAAGAATAGAGTTTTCAGAACATCAATGGCGCACCTTTAATGTTTCTCAGTCATTAGTAAAACAGAATCCTTGAATCCTTCATTGAGATCAAATCTACATTGAATATAATTCATCAAATAAAACAGGTGAAGACTAAACAAATCAACATTTTCAGGGAAAGTGTAATGGATGATTCATGTGTCGTTTGTTATCTTCAGGAAGGGTGCAAAGTCATCTGTAACTGCCACAAAGCCATCAATATCAGCTCCAGTATTAGTGCATTCTCTCTTTATATTGTGAATCCAGGAGGGTGACCACCGATTAATATTGCGAATCCAGGAGGGTGACCATCCATTAATCGCGACTGGTATCCATAGCAAAAACCTGTCCCTTCCTCCCACTGCCATAAAGGACGCAATGGGGAAAACAAGGACCTTCCTCTCACATCCATAAAGGATGCGGTGGGTATCCAGAAGCTTTTTTGGTCCACTCATCGCTAAACAAAAAACTGCTTGTTTAGTCTATATTTTTGTAAATAGTTTCAGTTTTTGTGAAAAAAGTTTATTTTTCCACAAAGCTTAGTTTTTTCTAAAATCTAAATTTTTTTCCAAAAGTTTAAAAAGAGAATGTTTTCCTACGGTTGTCCTGAAACTGGTGGCACTGGTCGATTCTGACTGGATAAGGAGGCAGGAGAAAAGGAAGCGGATTAGGAGGATTAGGCAAACGTTGGCAAGGAGTGATGGCCTTGCACTCCTCAGTGGTGGATGTGTATGCTCCACAGTGATTCCTTACTCAAGCCCGACAGCCACCATAGATAAGGGGTTAAACTGCCTGGCAAGGAGAGATCTCCCTGCCAGGCAGAGGCTGCATGAAGCGGGAAGTATTTAACACCTTGTCTCCTGCTGCGGATCGCACTGGCACACAGGATGAAATACTTAATGCGGTAACGGCTTGCTTATTAGGACAATCTATTTTGTTCTCAATCGCTAACTAGTTAACTTTGTCTGGCCTGTACATTCCGGGAGTACGCACACAGTATTCGACACCGCCTTAAAAAAGCCAATTATTTGAAATTTCAAGCCTGACGTGGACCTGAGCAGCGACACACCAATCCATGTGTTACATCCATGTTAGATGAATGGGACTGAGCTGCAATACCACACACAACAGGTGTAATGATGTGCCTCTATTTCTGATAAAAGCAGCAATTGAACAGATATAATTTAATTATTTATTACTAATTTATTTGATTAATTTGTTATTTCCACTGTCTTAATTTTATTACTCCCTGCACCTGTATGACATCAGCAATGGATTTTCAGACTAATGAGTTATATCTGGGCAGATAATCAAGTTTACACTTCACAAATCATTTCCAAACCCAGCATTTCTCATAAAAGTCAATAGTAGGAGCGCCACCATTCATTATTCCTGAGCACAGCCATAATAAAATAATACCTGGAAATGTGCATAAAGACTATATAGATATGCATAAAGAGAGCTTAGGGGGGACACGGCGGCCAGTGCCTGGGTTAATTTGAGAAGCCAGCGAACTTTCCTTCATGAGTTTTTTTGCCAAATTATGCCCAGCGACCGTGCCACCACCAGATACATCTAGGCCTATTGATCAGGGCAGTTTCTAGGTAATTTGTTGTACAGGAAGGAATCTCAAAAAAATAACCCCCTGGCCCACCCAGGTTATTAAAATATATACAATGTGAAACGATTTTGAGCAAAAACAGTCCCCCACAAATTACAAATACATATTTATGTATGGATCATAGTGTATGCCGCCCTAGGCCACTAGGTTACCGTAGACATTGCTCTTCCAAAATTTATTCTAACCTATACAGTGCCTACCTTTTAATTAAAATGTACAGTGTGTACCAAATTGTAACATTGGGCCTGTCAAGAATTATTATAATGGCTATATACATATATTCTTCACACGGTACAAAAATACAGCACCAGTATGGAGTCCATATATAAGTACAGAAACAAAACCCAGCTTCAAAAAGAAAAACAGCAGTCCCAATATACATATATCAAGTATCCCAAATGATTTTACATATGTACAGAGCCCTCAAATTTACATGTATACAGTACCGACTGTGAGAAAGTGAGAGGTGTTGTTTGGGAGAACCGCTATCTGTCATACAGGCTCATAAAGGGGTTAATTCAGACATGTGGTAAGTAGGAGTAGTCTGTTTAGCCTATGTTGGCGTAGCTAGCATTGACACCTATGCACTGTCCATTCTGTGCCTGCTTATTATGGAGTAGGGGCAGGCTGGTAGTGGGACGCCTACTCTATCTGAGCTACGGTCATGGGTTTTTGTATAGCCCACAAGAGCAGGTCACAGGTCTCATTAGAGCCTGATTTAGACTTAGACTTTTGGATTTGGGCTGATAAGTTTTGTGTTTATTTTTTTTAAAAAAGCTAAAAAGTGATACATATTTTGAAAAATTTACCATTTTTAAAATTCTAAATCATTGCGTTTTTGAGGCAGATAGTTTTACCACTTAATTAAGTTGCTGAATAACATTTCCCATATGTCTGCTTTACATTTTCATAATTTTTGGATAATGTCTGGATAATTTATTTTGATGTCACGCTACTTACAAATCGAAATATCGGTTTTCCGGATTTTCAGAATTGACTATTTTACGGATAATTACTGTTTTAAATGAAATTACAGCTGTGTCTGTTTGAAATAAACAGTGTGATTTGAGTGCATCGGAAGACCGGACTGTGTCTTTCTTCTACTCATCTCCCTCAAAGGGATAGCCAGCAGCTATCTCATCCTCCCTCAAATGGTTAATTAGGACTCACCTTACAAAAGTCAAGAGGGCTGTTGGGGCCCTGCATAAAAATCCCTATCAGTGTTATGATTTTGACTTTATTTGCTTTATATGTCTCTTTATATGTTTATGAGGCTTATGGGCATTTTTATTGATTCATTTTATTTTTATTTAAGAACAATTTTACTTTTTTATTAGTTTCACCATGGGACATGATGTATTGCAGGGTATTAGTTGTGTCAGCCTTTGCACATGCACATCGGCACCCCCTGATGATGGCACGGGGGGGGTTGATCATGGGGTAAGACCCCTGTCAGACACGTTTAATGCGACGGTGTCGATCTTATTGCAACTTTTAACGGGTTAAACACCTGCGATCGAAACCCTCTCTGACCACGGGTGTTACACTGGGATGTCAGCTATTAGCTACAGATGACACCCAGTGTATTCCGATGCCGGCTTGGTTCCGATCTTCTTTGACTGCAAAGTGTTAATAAAACACTTGATTTGAACTATAACCTGCGTGTGTCCTTGCTTCCTGCACTACTACCAAGCGTCACCAGAGCAATAATGAATGAATACATGCAGCCCCCCCTTTTAATTCATACTGCGCCCTTGTAATACATATAAATACTGTGCCCCTTGTAATAAATATAGATACCTTCCAACCTGTTTTAACTATATACTGTGCCGTTCTTTATCAAATACCATCCTCCCTTTGTTAGATGTAGATACTGTGCCCCTTTCTATCCTCTCTATTATAAATATATATATATAAATTTATATATATATATATATATATATATATATATGAGAAAGTGAGAGGTGTTGTTTGGGAGAACCGCTATCTGTCATACAGGCTCATAAAGGGGTTAATTCAGACATGTGGTAAGTAGGAGTAGTCTGTTTAGCCTATGTTGGCGTAGCTAGCATTGACACCTATGCACTGTCCATTCTGTGCCTGCTTATTATGGAGTAGGGGCAGGCTGGTAGTGGGACGCCTACTCTATCTGAGCTACGGTCATGGGTTTTTGTATAGCCCACAAGAGCAGGTCACAGGTCTCATTAGAGCCTGATTTAGACTTAGACTTTTGGATTTGGGCTGATAAGTTTTGCGTTTATTTTTTTTAAAAAAGCTAAAAAGTGATACATATTTTGAAAATTTTTCCATTTTTAAAATTCTAAATCATTGCGTTTTTGAGGCAGATAGTTTTACCACTTAATTAAGTTGCTGAATAACATTTCCCATATGTCTGCTTTACATTTTCATAATTTTTGGATAATGTCTGGATAATTTATTTTGATGTCACGCTACTTACAAATCGAAATATCGGTTTTGACTATTTTACGGATAATTACTGTTTTAAATGAAATTACAGCTGTGTCTGTTTGAAATAAACAGTGTGATTTGAGTGCATCGGAAGACCGGACTGTGTCTTTCTTCTACTCATCTCCCGCAAAGGGATAGCCGGCAGCTATCTCATCCTCCCTCAAAGGGTTAATTAGGACTCACCTTACAAAAGTCAAGAGGGCTGTTGGGGCCCTGCATAAAAATCCCTATCAGTGTTATGATTTTGACTTTATTTGCTTTATATGTCTCTTTATATGTTTATGAGGCTTATGGGCATTTTTATTGATTCATTTTATTTTTATTTAAGAACAATTTTACTTTTTTATTAGTTTGACCATGGGACATGATGTATTGCAGGGTATTAGTTGTGTCAGCCTTTGCACATGCACATCAGCACCCCATGATGATGGCACGGGGGGGGTTGATCATGGGGTAAGACCCCTGTCAGACACGTTTAATGCGACGGTGTCGCTCTTATTGCAACTTTTAACGGGTTAAACACCTGCGATCGAAACCCTCTCTGACCACGGGTGTTACACTGGGATGTCAGCTATTAGCTACAGATGACACCCAGTGTATTCCGATGCCGGCTTGGTTCCGATCTTGTTTGACTGCAAAGTGTTAATAAAACACTTGATTTGAACTATAACCTGCGTGTGTCCTTGCTTCCTGCACTACTACCAAGCGTCACCAGAGCAATAATGAATGAATACATGCAGCCCCCCCTTTTAATTCATACTGCGCCCTTGTAATACATATAAATACTGTGCCCCTTGTAATAAATATAGATACCTTCCAACCTGTTTTAACTATATACTGTGCCGTTCTTTATCAAATACCATCCTCCCTTTGTTAGATGTAGATACTGTGCCCCTTTCTATCCTCTCTATTATAAATATATATATATATATAAATTTATATATATATATATATATATATATATATATATATATATGATGCATCTGTATACATATCATTTATCATATGCTATATACCACAATGGCATCACCGTTCAGGACGGGAGCGCTGCACTGCTATCCACAGGGAGAAAACAGAATCCAAACAATGAATATTTACAATAGCAGCTTAAAATGATAGCCCCCAAGTATATAGGTATCCAGTGCACTGCACCCCCCCCCCCCCCCCCCCCATAAGGTCATACAGAAAACTACAGCCCCCCCAGCACACTGCACCCCCCCCCCCAACTGTATATAGGTAGCCAGCATACTGCAGCCCCCCAACTGTATATAGGTAGCCAGCACACTGAAGCCCCCTCCCCTAGTATATAGGTAGCTGTAGCCTACAGCCTATAGGTATATGTGTACTGTAGCCTCGCTCTCCCCACCCAGTATATAGGTAGCCAGCACACTGAATTCCCCCTTCATTTCCCACCCACTAAATAGGTAGCCAGCACCACAACACCTTGCCCCCACCAGTATATAGGTAGCAGCACAATGCACCCCCCCAACCCATTATATAGGTAGTCACCAGACTGCAGCCCCTCTCTCCCAGTATATAAGTAGCTAGCACACTGAAGCCCCCCTCCCCACTAGTATATAGGTAGCAGCACACTGCTCCTCCCTCCCTAAGCATTACTTAGGTAGCCAGCACACTGCCTCCAGTAAAAACAAAAATGAAGTACTCACTGTCCATTGCCCCCACGGCTCCTCTTCTCTTTTTTTAGCAGTGGCATGTCCATGCTCTTTGCGCTGCTACTACTGCTAATGAAGAGGAGAAGACAAGTGGTGGGGGTGCCAGACATTGAATTTTTTTTTACCTGGGGTTGGGGCAGTGTAAGACTTTTGACCCCCCCCCCGTTTCTTCCTGTCGCCAAATACGCTCAGTGGTATCTGGACGCGGGGGGGGGGGAAGGGGTGTATGTTATATCTCCTATAAGTCTATGGCTAGTATCCTCAATGCTGCAAATAAAAGCAGAACACTGATTGTCAATTGTGGACAATGGATAGTAAAGCTACAGCTTTGACACCCGAACAGGTTACCTTGCTGTAAGTCAGTAGTTTACCATGAGATATTTTAAAACATGCAGTTTTCCACAAGCTGAATACATAGTTTTTTATTCAAATGAGACTGTATGAACCTTTAGAGCAGCAGAGCAATAGTAGGAATGAAAGGGTTGTTGGGTAGTGGTGTAGAAGAACTCGTGTAAGGGACCCTCCAAGTACTCTTATTGTATGGGCCAGTAACTCATACAGTACAGACAGTTTAGTAAAGAAACTATCTCTAGCTGTAGATTACAAGGTTTGTCTACAAATTAATTTCTAATTATAGCCTGTCCACTGGATATACGAAAGCTGTGACATTGGTAGGGGTCCCCAAAGTTTCTCCCATATACCCCCCACCCCCACCAAGTAGGAATACTAAGATAAGGATGAGCTGAACAAAAGAGCACCGAATAATGCACACTGCCCTGTAGTCAAAGCCTCTGACACTGACAGAGATTCCAGAGCACTGTACTTTATTCTTTATGGACTATTTGAATCAGTAGTGTGCTCCTAATGCATTCTAATTAGAGATGAGCGACCACTAAAATGCTCGGGTACTCGTTATTCGAGACGAACTTTTCCCGATGCTCGAGTGCTCGTCTCGAATAACGAACCCCATTGAAGTCAATGGGAGACTCGAGCATTTTTCAAGGGGACCAATATTTGTTTCCATGATTTGGTAAAGCGCTACGAAATATGATGACGCGTATATAATAAATATTATTTATTATTATGATGGAGGCAGTGAACTATATGTAGCTTAAAGGTGCTGCAACCATGGTTTATAGTTGGATCTTGGTATGGATCTGCTGTGCCTCCTGCCAGCGAGACGCTTTTTGGGCCAATGCCAAGCCCCTTCTCTGAGGCTACTCCCCAAACAGCACTTCTAAGTAACCCTTTTATACAGATCAATTCAGTATAGCGTTTCTATAAGTGTAGGATACTGGCGTGGGTGTGAATGTAACAATGCCTAGAAGCTCGGAAATAATATCCCAAATGGTAAAATGTTGCAAGTTATTTTGTGGGGGATTACCGGCACAGAGTGGCGACAAATTACAACTTTGACTGTGAATGTCCCTGTAATACTCTTGGGCGGTGTGTGCTTTACGCCGCCTAGGCTGCAAGCAGTTGCGCACCCGCATGCTGTCGCTTACGACGCAACTGCTGCTTGTGCCTAGACTAAACCGACTTATGGCTGCAATGCCCACGATGGTATTCGCATGAATGAGGTGGAGAGTGGGTGGGCGGAGTATAAGTAGGTGCCTTTGAGTACCTTGGACTCTAGGTGGCCCCCGCAATTCCTCTCCTGCAGTCAGCTATACCTGACACGCCCAGGGTCAGTACTCGGTCCCTCCCACCAAGTTAGTGTAGTAGCGTTTTCTAAATTTTGGTATTGGCGGGGAGGTCTGGAAGGTAAACAGATGCGGCAAGAAGCGCATGATGCGCATCGAGCTGGCTGGCTCCTCCAGCGCAGCGATTTTCGCAAATACAAACCCTGTCTCTAGCTACTCCCCCGACCCACTTCTAAAACCTTTGGGTATAAGAATCAAGTGTATTAGACTTTCTTATAAGTTTAGGATATGTCGGGTGAGGGAACTTACAACAAATCGCAGAATCGCATGATGCGCATGGAGCTGCGCTCCGCGCCAGGCGATGCGTTCGCCATAGTCAATAGCCCCTGTCCGTCTAGGCTACTCCCCAACAGCACTCGATAAGACCTTTGTAAATCATGGTAGTAGCGTTCTCTATAAGTTAGGAGTATGCCGGGTGAGTGGAATGTAAGGAAACAGTGCGCAAGAAGCGCATGATGCGCATGAGCTTGGCGCTACCGCTGCCAGGCGAGTCTTTCCCAAGTTCCAAGCACCTGTCCTCTAAGGCTACCCCAAAACAAGCACTTCTAAGAACCTTTTGTATAAGATCAAGTGTAGTAGACGTTCTTATAAGTTTAGGATATGCCGGGTTGAGGGGAATGTAAACCAATTCGCAAGAATCGCTGACATATATCCCTAAAGGAAAGGTTTGGCCATAGTATATTTGTGATAACACACGCGGTGCGACAAAGTTATACAACGTTTGATGTGGAATGCCTGAAACAACCCAATTTCTGCCGACACACTCGTTGTGATAAGGGACGATGTATGGGGTACAATGGCAGACAACGTGTGAGGCTGCTATGGACACAATTAATTTGGATCGTGCCTGTTGTGGCATCCCACAACTTTTTCCAACCAGAGGAAGCATGTAGTGTGGCCCCCAGAACAATGAGAATAGATTGAGTGCCTGTATTTGGCAGTCCCAAAATGTTTCAAACCCAGCGATCAGGTAGGTTTGCCCTGCAGTAAAATGGAATAGATTGAGTGCCTTTATGTTGCAGTCCCAAAAATTTTCAACACCAAAGGAACAAGTAGGTGGCCCTCCCGTAAAATGAATAGATTTGAGCCTGTATGTGCAGTCCCCAAAAATGTTTCAAAACCAGAGAGGACATAGGTGGCCCTGCATCAATGGAATAGATGAGGTGCCTGTAGTGGCACTCACAAAAATTTAGTTTCAAACATGAAGGACCGTGGTAGGTGGCCTCCAGAAAAATAAAACATGCATGAAGTACTATAGCAAGACCAGTGGGCCCTGTCAAAAAATACCATTTTCCTCTGCTTTACTGTACAAAGAGGTGCGAAAGGAGAAAATGAGGATGGAGGAGGATTGGATCAATTTTCAGGTGAGCTTCCTTCACCTTGTGGAGAGTGAAATTCTGAAAATCCAGCCTTTATCCCAGTTTTAATAGACGTCAGCCTGTCGCGCTGTCGTCGACAGGCGGTGTAGCTGTATCGTGATATGGCCCACAGCTGCACTGAAAACCCCTCGGACAAGATTCGGCAGGGCAGTCAAGAACCTCCAGGCTTACAGCGCCAGTTGCGTCCACATGTCCGCTTGTGAAACCCAGTAGTGGTAAGGAGACTGGTGTGATCATTTATGGACGCTGGCTAGGGTCAGCTACGTACTCCTCACACATCTTTCTGTAAAGATCACCTACTCTGCCGATGACTGGGGACAGGTACAGTGTCTTCTGGGGTGACATAAAGCTGCAAATAGCCTTTAAGCGTACCCTTGCCATGCGTGGACAAGCGATCTTCTCGCCACTCTCCCTCGCCTACTTGTCCCGCATACTCGCACTCTGGCTAGCTACGCGCTGTTCACAAAGGGACATACTGTTTCAGCTTGTGCACCGCATGGTCCTCTGGTGATTCAATGCATTCTCACACTCTTTCCCTTGCAGGATGAGATGTGAAAGATTTTCTTGTTACCGTGGGTCCAGGAGGTGAGAAACCCAGTTAATTCGTGTGCGTTGGGAATAAATTCTTCTGAACCGAGGTCCCGGAATAGGCAGCCTATCATGATCCTGCCAATACTGCGCCAAGTACCAACTCGTAAGGAATTCCCTCCCCTCACTGGCCTACTGTCAATTTCATCCTCCTCCACTCTCGCAAACCCTCTTCTTCCGCAAAACACCTTGACCACGTGACATTAAAGCTCACATGGTCCCCTCTTTTTGTCTCACCAACATTCTCCTCCTCTCCTCCGCATCCTCCTCCACCCTCTCCACCCTCCTCCGATAGCGCTTAGAAACAGACCTGAGGTGCTTTGGCTATCAACCAGGGAATTCTTCCCCGTCTCTTGTGCGAGCAAAGCTTCCGACTTCAGCCTTACCGAGAGTTTTTTCACACAGGCCAAGCCGGAGGTGGAGGCATGGATGGCGGCAATCGCCACTGACCATCTGTTTGACTCCTCAAAGTTACTCAGCACCTGACAGATATCATCCATCCACGTCCCCTCAATTGGTAGACTTGATTAAAGCGACTGACCTGAACTACCAGTTTGGGGGAAGGTTGACCATCGTGGGCACGGACGTTACAATCCTCTCACTGCTGTAAACTCCTGGATACATGGTCAGTGTTGAAATTCCACCTCGGGGGCCACGGTCGCACAACAGTCGGTGACGGGCCAGTGGAGGCAGGCGCTGCGCGGCCCTTAGTATGGCAGCATGCTTGCTGGACTTCCTGAAATGCGCACAGATGGCGACACCTTCTTAGTCAAATCACATTTGGGTATGTCTTGAGGAACCTGAACTATCAAGCTTTAACACACATATTGTTGGCCATTCATGTGCACTATGTGTCATCTTGGCCGAGGGTTTGCAGAGCCGCCAACCAGTGTACGAGCCGTTGTCACAACACACACCATTCCCGGCTGTGAGGTTCGCGTGCCGCCACAGACTCAGGCGTGCGCTACGGAGGCCCGCTGTATAGCTCTTGGGCGGGTTGCCTTTGTCCTGCCTAGGCTCAGCAGTTTTGGCACCGGCCTGCTGTCCGCTTAGCGACGCACTGCTGCTGTGCCTAGAGTACACGACTGATTGGCGCACGTGCCCACGATGGTAGGTGTGAGTGATTGGTGGAGGATGGTCTGGGATGAGGATCAGGAGGTATGCCTGAAGTCCCTGGAACCGAGGTAGGCCCCCCGCAATCCTCGTCTTCGGCAGTATAAATGAGGCACCCCATGTCAACTCTCGGGTCCCAGCCTCCACATTGTAACCAATGGCCGTCCATGCGGATATATATTGTTCCCTGCCCTGCATGCACTCGTCCACTTGGTCCGTGGGTCATGGGGACCTTGTCCAGAACGTGCGTTGGTCAGGGCACGGAATGATGTGGTCTGACACTGCTGTGCATGGCGTTGACTGTCACACTCGGAAAAGTAGTGTCTGTCTGGGGATCGAATCCGAGGGGCGACGCCGCCATAGGTTGCGAAAGGTCCTCGGTCCCTCTACTAGCTATAGGCCGACTATCTCCTCGCTAGCACTGGAGATTGCAACATAAGGGCTTGTGGCGTGCGGTGGGTTGCACTATATTTTTCGTTTCCCCTCCATCGTCTGGGTTGGGAAGCTTAACGCTGGTGGATGCTGTGAGTCGTGGAGGGCGACGATGTGGTTTTGTGGCAGGGCGGTGGCGGTGGGTGACTAGCGCTGACACATGTGTAATGGAGCATGGTGTGCACAGGCCGGAGGTGAACGGGCTTGTTGCCACTGAGTGGGTGTTTAGCTTCATGCCTGCGCATACTGGTGTAGTTAAGCTATATTGGTGGAAACCCCTGCGAGCCTGGTGTGCAAATGTTGATCACCCACAGTCCCGTGCGCATCCGTGTATTTCCTAAAAACCTCCAAGACTCCTGAAGATCTAAGCCCTCGCCGCAGGAGCCCCTCGCCACGGAGCTTCACTATTTGACACATTTTTGGCGCCTATGCTCAGGCCCACGCCGAGCGGCCCTCTTCGAGCCGCCCTCTCCGTCTGGCCCCACCACTGCCTCTTCACACCGCCTGCTCTGGTCGAGGACTCTCCTCCTGCTCAAAGCACTGGTCACCCGGCCTCTCAACCACGTTGGGTCTGTCCACCTCATTCATCCTCCGATCCCATCCGTCCCCCCCTCACTTCCCTGCCCTTGACAACAACTTCCCACTGTCTGACACCGTGCTCCTATCGTCGTGACACCTCTTTACAACACTTTCCACTACTTCCAGAAGTCCATCAGCACCCCCAGACTGTGACGTTTGGAAACCTGGGCATCGGAAAATGTGCTCAGCAGCAACCTCGGAACAATTGGTGTTTGTGATTTCTGTGGAAGGTGTCCCAGAAACAGTTCCTCAAGATCGGGGTCAAAGCAAATTTTCCTGGAGGGGGCAGACTGGGGGTGATGAGGGCTGAGGGTGCAGGAGCTGGATGAGTGGGCGATTTCGTGGCACTGGGTCGGACTGCGTGGAAGACTGGACTGGTGGGCGGACAACTTGGCTGAGCCATATTGTCAGCTCCAATCCCGACTCACCCCTGTTCGCACTGGTCTGGCCTCAACAGTGCTCTACCACAGTTCCCAGAACTTCAAGACATGAACCTGTGGAGTGTAGCTCTGGCGTCGTTCCCTAGCTTCCCTCCTCAGCAGGTGGTGTCTCCCCCCACAGGCCGTGCGAGGACCACGCCTCTGCACCCCTGCATAGTTTGCCGCTCCACGTCCCCTCCCGCCTTCGTCCTCTACCCCTGAGCCCTCGTGTTAAACTTTTTAAAATGAGAGTTTATCACTTTATTTTTTTTTACTTTTTTTGTTTTTTTTTGTTGGTTTTTTTTTTTTGTTTGTTGTGTTTTTGTTTTGTTTGTTGTTTGGTTGGAAAAACCAAACAAATGCTATCCTATTGCTATGGCTATTTTCTAGACCAAGTATCATCAACACTACGTATGCCAGATGAGACACTGAGTTAGTGTCGTATTGAATCCAACCCCTACAAATTTTCCCATTTCGGTTTTTTGCTATGGATATTGTGCGTCACTAAGCCAGTAACACAGCGTCCCAGCAATCGCACACATTGCTCAGAATTGGCTAGTACACTGCACTGCAGAAAGTCGCCACACCAGCAGATCAACCAGAAATCAAATATATAGAACGCTCTGTATGCGTAAGTAAGCTCTTTGTATTCTCCTATGGCTATTTTGCCATATCAAAGCGACACTACTATGCCAGATGATGACACTGAGTTAGTGCCTAATTGAATCCAACCCCTATAAATTTTTCCCACTTCGGTCTTTGCTATGGTATGTGCGTCACTAAGCCGCAGAACAGATCGGTCGCAGTCTCACTACAATGCTCAGAATGGCTAGTACATGCACTGCAGAATCAGCCCCAGCAGATCAACCAGAAATCAAATATATAGAACGCTACTGTATGCGTAGTAAGTCTCTTGTGATCTCCTATGCTATTTCTAGCCAAGTATCAAAGCACACTACTATGCCAGATGAGCTGACCTGAGTTGTGCCCTAATTGAAATCCACCCCCTACTAAATGATTTCCCACTCGGTCTTTGCTTGGATATGTGCGTCACTAACGCAGAACACAGCGGTCGCAAGTCTCACTACAAATTGCTCGATGGCTAGTACATGCACGGCAGAAAGTACAGCCACCAGCAGATCAACCAGAAATCAATATATAGAACGCTACTGTATGCGTAGTAAGTAACTCTTGTATCTCCTATGGCTATTTTCTAGCCAAGTATCAAAGCACACTACTATGCCAGATGAGATGCACACTGAGTTAAGTGCCTAATGGAAATCCAACCCCTACTAACTTTTCCCACTTCGGTCTTTGCTATGGATATGTTGCGTCACTACGCGCGAACAACATCGTCCGCAGTCTCACTACAAATTGCTCAGAATTGGCTAGTACATGCACTGCAGAAAGTACAGCCACCAGCAGATCAACCAGAAATCAAATATATAGAACGCTACTGTATGGTAAGTAAGCTCTTTGTATCTCCATGGCTACTTTTCTCTGCAAGTATCAAAGCACACTACTATGCCAGATAGATGACACTGAGTTATGCCTAATTGAAATCCAACACCCTACTAAATTTTCCCACTTCGGTCTTTGCATGATATGTGCGCACTAACGCAGAACACAGCGGTCGCATATCTCACTACAAATTGCTTTCAGATTGGCTAGTACCATGCACTGCGAAAGTACAGCCACACAGATCAACCAAAATCAAAATATAGAACGCTACTGTATGCGTAAGTAGCTCTTTGTATTCTCCTATGGCTATTTTCTAGCCAAGTATCAAGACACTACTATGCAAATGAGATGACACGTGAGTTAGTGCCTAATTGAAATCCACCCCTACTAAATTTTCCCCACTTCGGTCTTTGCTATGGATATGTGCGTTCTAAGCGCAGAAAACCACAGCGGTCGCAGTCTCACTACAAATGCTCAGAATTGGCTATACATGCAACTGCAGAAAGTACACACACCAGCAGATCAACCAGAAATCAAATATATAGAACGCTACTGTATGCGTAAGTAAGCTCTTTGTATTTCTCCTAGGCTATTTTCTAGCCAAGTATCAAGCACACTACTATGCCAGATGAGATGACACTGAGTAGTGCCTAATTGAATCCAACCCCTACTAAATTTTCCCACTTCGGTCTTGTGCTATGGATATGTGCGTCACTAAGCGCAGAACACAGCGGTCGCAGTCTCACTACAAATTGCTCAGAATTGGCTAGTACATGCACTGCAGACAAGTACAGCCACCAGCAATCAACCAGAAATCAAATATATAAGACGCTACTGTACCGTAAGTAAGCTCTTTGTATTCTCCTATGTCTTTTTCTAGCCAAGTATCAAAGCACACTACTATGCCAGATGAGAATGACACTGAGTTAGTGCCAATTGAAATCCAACCCCTCTAAATTTTCCCACTTCGGTCTTTGCTATGGTATTGTGCCACTAAGAGCTAACACAACGTCGCAAGTCCCCTGCTAATTCCTCACAAATGGTACTAGATGCAAATTAAATAAAAAAAGTAAACGTTATTGTGCCCTAGAAAGGGCTGTTGGGTTCTTTGAATCACCCTGCCTAACAGTAAGCTAATAGAACACCAAACTCTTTCCCTGACCAGCAGCAGCTCTCTCCCTAGCGGCATCCAGACACAGAAATCCGAGCACGCGGGCAGCGGCTAGTCTATCCCAGGGTCACCTGATCTGGCCACCAACCATGTATCGACGTGTAAGGGTACCACGTCATGCTGGGTGGAGTGCAGAGTCCTGGCTGTGATTGGCTCTGTTTTCTGCCGCCAAAAGCAAAACGGCGGGAGCTCCATTCTGGCGTGGCGAAGTATTTCGCCGAGCAACGAGCAGTTTCGAGTACCCTAATGCTCGACCGAGCATCAAGCTCGGACGAGCATGTTCGCTCATCTCTAATTCTAATCCTCCTTGCTACAATTTCCCTGCCAGGCAAATGTGGGATCCTTGCTCTAGAAAATAGATCGGGTCCCAGCAGGCAGACCAGGGAAAGCCATAGAAGAGGTGATTATTTATAATAGAGATGCCCCTTTAATGGAGTTTTTCTTATCATGAGTCAGCTTGAGAGGGTCTAAAGCCAGCACTTCTCTCCAGGCTTGTCTGTTTGCACACAGGGTGCAACTGCAGGAACAGGAAAGATCATCTTGTGTTCCATTCCCTTTTAGAGGATGTCCTATTTACTATAAGGCACCTCATGGCACTTTTGTTCCCCCTTTCTTTTGATCTTTGGAGGACCCTGTAGACAGGGTATACATGTCTAATAAGGCATATCCCCTTTAAAGAAAATCTACCATTAAAAATCCATCATGGTAAACCAGGGACACTTACGCACAGAAGCAGACACTGTAACTGTGATAATCTTCTTATATTTGTTGTCCATGGCCTCTCGAAATAAACTTTAAAATTATGCCACTGAGTCTGAAGGACTCTTAGGGGTGTTAACAGAGCCCTTCCATGCTGCAGCTTCACAGGCTGTTAAACTGTCTCTCCCTCCCTCGTCTTCTGCCTGATGTAATCTCAATGCATCAGAGGAAGTTTCAGCACACAGCAAACATCTGCACCAGGGAGGGACATTAGTAAAACCCCCAGGAGACCTTCAGGCTTATAAGCATAATTTTAAAAGTTGATTTTAAAAGGAAGTAAGTCATGGATAAAAAAATTTAAGAAGCTTACCACAGTCCCAGTGTCTGAATTCAAGAATATTTTGCCTATTTTGCTATATTTTTTTGTGATGGCTTGTTTTCTGCGTAACAAATTGCACTTCATAGTGATGGTATTGAATATTCCATGCTGAGTACTGGGAAGCTGTAAAAAAATTCAAAATGCTGTGAAATTGGTGAAAAACCGCATTTGCAGCGTTTTCTTGTGGGCTTTGAATTTACAGCTTTCACTGTGCGCCACAAATGACATGTCTACTTCAAAGGGGTTATCCGGGTGTTAAAAATTACTTAGGGCTGGGCTAGGGTGGGCTATTAAAAAATAATAAACATCTACTTACCTCGACAGGCGCTGCCGATGTCCCGCCCCGTGGTCCGTCTCGGTTTTATTACAAGGGCGCACAGGGAGCTTCCGGAAAGCCAGAAGCTACCATCCAACACATCTCGCAGCGCTTACAATGCTGAGAGATAGGGACGGATGGGAGGAGCAGGCCACATCGCGGACCGGAAGCTCCCTGTGTGCGGCTTCTGTGCCCCTGTCAACAAACAAGGGCACGGATCAAACAGATCGCGGCACACGACATCGGCGGTGCTGGAGGAGGTAAGTACACGTTTATTATTTTTAAATAGCCCACTCCAGCCCGGCCGTAAGTAATTTTTAACACCTGGATAACCCCTTTAATTATTTACAAAAATTCAAAACTTGTGTAGAAATTTTTTAAAAATTTTGCCTTCTTCTGCTGTAATAACTTTTTTATACTTCGGTGTACAAAGCTGTGGATGGTATCTTTTTTTGCGACTTTTGATGAAGTTTTCAATGCTACCATTTTTAGGACTGTATGATTTTTTGATCACTTTTTATTGATTTTTTTAATATTTTTCAAAATGGCAAAAAGTACCATTTTAGACTTTGGGCGCTGTTTTCCGTTGCAGTTAAAAACGTTTTTTTTGATAGAATGGGCATTTTCTGATGCGGTGATACCTAATATGTTTGTGATTTTTACTGTTTATTTATATATTACTTTTTATAATTTTTACTTTTACTATTTTTCAGACTCCCTAGGGCAGTGATGGCAAACCTTTTAGATACCAAGTGCCCAAACTACAACAAAAACCCACTTATTTATCTCAAAGTACCAACATGGTAATTTAAGAGGTAACTTATTTCTCCTCACTCTGTCACAGCTTTCCATCATATTTGCACTCTGAGTACACCAATACAGTACAGTAGAAAGAAAGAGGAGAAATTTGGAATATTATTGTAGATTCCCTCCAGGGTCCCCTTACTAGGAAAAATTTGTCACTTTAAAATAGCACTGAGCATGGCATGTCTCTTACTACCTCAGACTGCAGAAGGAAGCCTCATGTCCAGTCTGGTGAACTCTGTGACGAATTGTGTACCAACAGAAAGGGCTCCGAGTGCCACCTCTGGCACCCGTGCCATAGGTTCGCCACCACTGCCGTAGGGTACTTTAACCCTAGGTTGTCCGATTGATCCTACCATATACTGCCATACTACCGAATGGCAGTATATGGGTATTTTCCTCCTCATTCATTACAATGTGCAAATCGCACATTGTAATCAATGCATTAAAACAAGACAGCCTCAGGTCTTCAGAAGACCCGGGGCTATTATGGCAACGGATCGGCGCTGCCCGATGACATCACAGGGAGCAGCGATCTCTGACGGTGATATGCGGGTTAACACCGACAGCGGGTGTTACTGGTAAGTCTTTACTGCAATATGCAGCAAAGACTTACCGGCTATCGAGAGGGCTCAGCCTGTGAGCCCTCTCCATGCACCCACAGCAGACCTGTGACGTACTATTGTGTCACGGGTCATGAAAGGGTAAAATGTCAAGTCTATTTCTGTTTTGATTGTTATTAACTACACAGAAAGCATGAGACTTTTCTTATAAAAATTTTATTAGGTTCTTTTGTTTTTCTATGAACCAATAGTAAATAATAAAAAAATAAACCTAACATACATTATATATAAATCAATATAAAATATAGAAAAGAACTTTTAAAGAACATTAGAAACTAAAACTCTTCTCTCTCTCTTTTTCTCACATTTTTATGCCTTCTCAACTCACAGACTATACATTGCTTGCTTCACATACTCTTTACAGTGTTGTGTCTTCTTACTTCTTTATACCTACACCTCTCTTATTTACTATACACAAAATAGAGAAGTATATAGAAAAAATGTAAGACAGTATACAGTACATTTTACTAGGTAGATCAACCCCATTACATCTAACAGCCCAGAAAGCAGTGGTACCACTTATAGACCACATAGAAATAGATTCTACTGGAGTGAACCCAAGTTTAAGATAGAGCAATTTGCTTTTCTAAAATCTGACCTCTACCACTAATCCCCTAAGTGCCTCACACCTGCTTTAATTTCTCTTCTAAAGAGTTCAGTTCCCAGTCTATCTCATAGGGCAAATCTGCATTGACTTGGTCATCAAAGTATTTCCTAATGTCCTTCACTTCATCTTCCCAGAAGTCCTTGGATATTTCGAACAGTTTTTCCATGTTGACATCTACAAGACCTTTTAGGTTTAGAGATCCCTCAGTAGGAATGTAGCCGATGGGGGTCTCAGTGGCACAGTCTTCCCCATCAATCCGCTTAAACATCCATTCAAGAACACGAATGTTTTCCCCATAGCCTGGCCACAGGAAGTTTCCTTGGTTGTCTTTACGAAACCAGTTAACATGGAAGATCTTAGGTAGCTTGGCGGATGGGAGGTGTTCCATGCTGAGCCAATGAGCAAGATACCGGCCAAAATTATAGCCAAAGAAGGGTCTCATGGCAAAGGGGTCATGCATTATGACTTTGCCTTTAAAGAAACAAACAAGTAAAGTATTTATTTAATTCACAATAAAGGACTGAAGATGGAAATGCACAGAGATAATTAAGATAATTTGTAATGACCTACCTTTATGTTCAGCTGCAGCAGTGGCCTCAGATCTCATTGCTGACCCAACGAAGACTCCATGTTGCCAACTCAGTGCTTCATAAACCAAAGGCACACCTTAAAATAAAATACATTTATTATTTAAGTAAGACAATAAACAATTTGACAGCTTTATCAAAGAGAAGCAGTATAGTTACTGACCAGCAGGTCTGCGTCCACCAAAAATAATGCCTTCAATAGGCACCCCTTCTGAAGACTCCCATTTAGGATCAATGATAGGACATTGACTGGCTGGAGTACAAAATCGGGAGTTGGGGTGGGCCGCAGGCTCTCCTGGAAAAAAATTAAGAGGGTTATTAGCTGGGCCGTTTTGGCACTGTGGTTAAAGAAGATTGTATGATGAGGTAATTTACTTGTCCTTTGGTATGTATACCTAGACTATTTTTGAACAAATAGTGTCAGTATTTTTATTGGCGCTTACCAAATTCTTGAGTCCATTCCTTGTTCTTCCATGAGGTCAGTGTAATACCTGGCGCCGGAGATTCATCCATGCCCTCCCAGTAGACACCACCATCACTTGTCTCTGCCACATTAGTAAATATTGTGTTTTTCGAAATGGTTTCCATGGCATTCGGATTGGTCTTCACAGATGTTCCAGGGGCCACACCAAAAAATCCATTTTCAGGATTAATTGCCCTAAGATTGCCTAGAAAATAAGATGTCTATTAAAATATGAAGTTTTGTATTTTGATGACATATTTATCTACCCCTTTATGCTTACATTCCTAACAGATACTAGTTTTTTATGCTAATTCAGCAATTTTCAGCTATACAGAGCTTTATCACGAAGTTAACATGTTCACAATATACTTTGAAATATAATTACCTTGCTCATCAAACTTCATCCAAGCAATATCATCTCCTACACACTCAATCTTCCATCCAGGGAGTGATGGTCTCATCATTGCCAGATTGGTTTTCCCACAAGCACTTGGGAAAGCTGCTGCAAAATATTTCTTTTTTCCTTCAGGGTTGGTAATTCCCAAAATCTAAAATAGGTTATGATTTCCATTAGCAAAAATATAAATGAATGAACAAAAATTTCTTTATGGGATTTGGATATCTTATTTTGGTTACTTTCCATAAAACTGTTGTATTCACTACTGAACCCTCCCCATTTATTCTGGTCTGATTCTAAAGTCTTGTGACTTTAATTCTGGTGATCTCTTTGATGTTCGTTGAATCCCTTTGTCTTAATTTACCCTTTCATGTACTGTATTATTCTGCTAGTAAATACATTACATGAATAAACTCAGATAATAAACTCTTGAAAGCAGGTTCCTCATTCATTATTTTGTTTGTACCCCATGATCTATATAGAGCTTTGGAAAGTGATTGGGCTATATAAATAAAGATCTATATTTGATAATAATTATGAATAATTCTAATAAAAATTATGGAATATTTCTTACCAACATGTGCTCTGCCAGCCAGCCTTCCTCCTTTGCAATGCGGCTGGCAATCCTAAGAGCAAAGCATTTCTTTCCGAGGAGGGAATTACCTCCATATCCACTTCCAAAGGAGATAATTTCTCTACGGTCAGGAATATGGGCAATGAGGGTAAGTTCTGGGTTGCATGGCCAGTTATTCACAAGAGGTTCTAAGAGAAATAAAGGATTTTAGAACATTGCTTTGATGTACAAACTTTATATGGGCTCTCCTGAACGGTTTCTTATAATTATTATAATTACAAATTTGTATAAAATTATTTTTTAAACTATTAAGAAGTTTTTGATGGAAGATTACATTTTTGATATCTGATAACTTACCTCTTAGAGGTAACGGGCAGCCAACAGAATGAAGGCATTTCACAAATTCTCCTTTCCCCAGAGCTTCAAAGACAGCAGTGCCCATTCGGGTCATAATTCTCATGCTTGCTACTACATATGGAGAATCTGTCAGTTGGATGCCAATCTTAGAGAGGGGTGAGCCTATGGGTCCCATGCTAAATGGAATGACATACATTGTGCGACCTGTAAATAAGGACACTGGGTAAATGGAGCTGACATTGACTGTAAAATTTCTGTATCCGTTATGATTTCTTTCTCACTTTACCTCTCATACAGCCAGGAAATCTTGATTTAAATGCTTTTTCAAAATCGTCTTCTGACATCCAGCGGCCCAGTTGGCTGACTCCACTTTTGGCAACTGGTACTGTGTCTCTCTGCTCTTGGGTAACAATTATAGTTTTGCTTTCAATCCGAGCTACATCCCGGGGATCTGTACGAGCCAGCCAACTGTGAACAGTTATTAAAAAAAATCAGTACTTTAAAAAGTACCCAAAATGTATAAAATGGTATTATTCTATATTGATACAGCTTCAGTACATCCCTTTATAGCAATACAGATTTATCATTAAGTTTCTATTTGTGGAAGTATTCTAATTAATTAAGACCTCCTTGTTATTATACTTACCAGTTGTCATATTTATGGAGCCTTTTGATCATACCAATTTCCTCCATTTGATGGAGAAGCTTCTTGTTCTCCTCCTCAGAGCCATCACAGATGTGGATATTTTCTGGCAGGCAGATCCTTGCATAGGTAACTATGAAGTCAATCACATCTGCACTTAAGCTCTTCAGGTTACCCTGAGACACGATGCCGGAGACCTCGAGTTCTGCTTTCTGCTGGGCTGGCATGGCAGGACTATTTAGTTTGTTCTAGTTCCTAGACAAATAGCATAAAAAGGGAAGAATCAATATCTTTATAAATATTGCTTCAATCTATTCGAAGAATACAACCACATTCAGGTACCCATTAGCATCCTGAAATCCAATTGCCAGGATAGCATGAACAATATATAAATTGGTATGGATTTCAGAAATGTACATCTAGAAAATTATAATTAAGGATCGTTGGCCGTCCCCTTCACTGTACATATTTTGCACTAATAATTAAAAAATGCTACAAACATTTAATCCTAATGTTAAAACCCATAATAGTGATAAACATAATAACTGATACTGTCTAGATACTCTGTACATCTATTTCTAGTTAAATTCACCATACTTGAAAGGATAGAAGTAAAAATGCTGTGATGTGGGCACTCTCAAACAGACTTCATTGTAAGTTTGACCAAGTGCAATAAACTTGTCTACTATAACATATATAAGCAAATTGGGTAGACTAATGGACAATAAGTGGCACAGGGATAAATGAACCATACCTTAAATAATCTTGATAACAGAAATGAATAATCAATAACGATGTTACCGCTATAATAACAGAAGTAACTAAATAAAAATATAAAATTCTTTACTTACAAGGTAAAATGTAGAGGAAGGTTTTCTTGATTCTTTTTTAGGTCTTTCTCAGACTTTGCTCGCAATGTCTTCTGATGATTGCAAGTTGGTTGAAATTTATTTTAAATACTTTAAGTGTCTCAGGCTCCTCCCACTGCCCCCTCCCAATTTGGGAGGTTTGTCTCATCATTATATTGATCTCTTTTGAGTCTCAGAAGACAAACAGGTTTTTGTCGTAATAGGTTTTCTGAACAACAAAATTCCTTTAAGAGCTAATGATTGATCAGAGGACAGGGCCGCGGGATACACAGTGTTCTCAGCTGTTATCACCTGCAGTACTGTAACAGCTTCCTATTTGCAGCCTCAGCCCAGTTCAATAGCAAATGAACTGATGCACACATTCTCCCACAGAAATACACATGACTAATCATAGTTATAGGGTTGCCAGTTAGAAACATTATAATAGAATGGATGGAATAGAAATTTATTTTGGAATCCATGTCATTTGTCAGATGGTGAGATAGACATAGAACGGATAGAAAACATTTTTTTTATATATAAACGGTCTCATTTGGAGAAGATAATCTACTCTGCTTCTCTGCATTATGCAGTCAACTTTCACCTGGTTACTGATGCAATATCTCTTGGCTGTTACAGACACAGTACATAGATACGACAGCATTACATCAGGGGAAGACCGCACACAGGCTCGATCGCAGTAAGGTTTCTCATTGGCTGGGGGATAGAGGCTTGTACAAGGTGTGTGTCCTGGAGAGCTGCCTCATCTTCTGTTCTGTGCAATCATTGCTTGTACAATGCACTCCCTGACATCAGCAGTTATCGGGCTTTTATTATGTACGGGTTAAGGAGAACTATCTGTAGCGTATTGCCAGCTAAATGAAGTTAAAGAATGATTTAGAAGACGAAGGCTTAAAGGGATGGTCCACTTGCAGATAAAAATTGATATTGTTTGTGTAATGAAAAGTTATGTCATTTTCCAATATACTTTTGGTCTTCTTGATCTCTGCTTGCTTCATTCTATAGGAAGATTAACTGTTTACTTCCAGTGGAAAGAAATCTGTCCATGATTGTGTGATGGACACACATGTGCAAGAGGTGTTATTATCACAGAGAGTATGGATACTAACAGCTTGTGCACCTGCCTGTCCATCATATAACCATGGACAGATTTGTATCCACTGGAAGTAAACATGTAGATTGGCAGCAAGCAGAGGAACTGAGACAGAAAGTATCTTTGGCAGCTTGGTTCAGTGTTTAGCACTACAGCTTTGCAGTGCTGAGGTCCTGGGTTAAAGTCCCATCCAGGTGAACATCTGCAAAGAGTTTCTATGTTCTCTCCGTGTTTCCGAGCTTCCGGTTTCCTCCCACACTACAAAACATACTGGTAGGTTGATTAGATTGTGAGCCCCATGGGGACAGAGACTGATTTGGCAAGCTGTGTGTGCACTATATAAACCAAGGAGTAATTATTATATTGGAAAACTGTATAACTTTTCCTTATACAAACTATATCAATTATTTGCTGAAAGTGGACAACCCCTTTAATGGCTGCAAGATTGACCCCAGTGGTAATATAACAGTTATTCTGCAAACATCAGATACCAACCAATATCATCCGCATGACACATGTAACATGTCACTCTGGCTACAGATGAGAATTGTCATAAATACCATTCTCTACAATCCTGCAGATTTACCATATACCCACCTAAGACAAGTCATCTCCAGCCCCTTCAAAGTAGCTCCATTCTTCCTACATGCAGGACAGCAGACTGATATTTGTAGATGCAAATATTAAGGTTCAGAATAGCATTGCAACATATGAATATGTAATTTATGTAGATCCAATATTACTGACAGCTTCAGGTGTATTAAAATTGTTTCCAGAATAGACAAAACTTTATATGATACAGACATCAGCATCACATATCTGTCCTTCGCTCCAATAATCCACAGCAATATATCAGTATAGATGAAATGTAACAAGCGAGTATCAAGGTTTTTTAGATAACAGAGAAATGTCCAGACCAGATATAAACCCTCTGCTGTGAGAAGTAAGATTTTTACAGTTTTTAGACTGTGCATGTTAAACAAGAATGTTGCTATTAACTGACAGCAAGCACAGGAAGTGAAACACACAGGAGACATTTATTATTGGTGGCTGTGCCATGTGCGCTATATTTGTTATTTGTCAGGGCCACATTTAATCTCCTTTTTCAGCACTCACAGCGTTTTTTCCATCTTGACACTTTTCCTGCACTTCTAGTTTCTGATTTATTTGGCACAGTTTTGGTGCATAATTAGACCAACATATATAGTCCCAGACTGCAATGATCAGCTGAGAGGTGTCTGTAATAAGGATTTATTGGTAATCTTTGGTTACAGCAATTACAGCAAAAAACTGTGGAAACTCCAATTGTCACTGGGGCAAAACATTTTTTGTCTGGATCTACAATTATAAAGTATACAGTTTTGACTTACATACAAATTCAACTTAAGAACAAACCTATGGAACCTATGTCTGTTTACCCGATAGTAAGTCACCCCCGATAGTAAGACATAGTGGGGGTTTTAGGGGGGTTTTAAGACGTACCCCAAAAGTAAGACATAGTAAACTGTACGTTGGAAAAATATAAGCCATAGTACCGGTAACAGATGGATGCGGACGGTTAGAGTGGGATGCGGACGGTTAGTGCGGGATGTGGATGGTTAGAGTGGGATGCGGACGGTTAGTGCGGGATGTGGACGGTTAGAGTGGGATGCGGGCGGTTAGAGCGGGATGCGGACGGATCTGGAGCGGAATGAGCGGAGGGATGTGGAGGCCGCGTGAGCAGCAGTAATGTTGTCCGTGGTTCATCAGGACCATGAACAACATACAAAAACACGCAGCCTCAGTGCCCTCATGTGCAGCCGCTGGTGGCGCCTCTGATTGGCCCAGCGGCTCCTCCATGAGGAAGAAGAAGCCACACCTCTACCCAGCACCGCAGAGGAATTGATCCGATCGCCATTAGGGTACCAAGTAAACAATTCACAAAATGCACCATGTAAAGTTTCCTTAACTTTTTCCAATATAAGACATACCCCAAAAGTAAGACATAGTGGGACTTTTGGGGGTAAAAAGAATGTATGACACTGTCTTACTTTCGGGGAAACACGGTATCTTGTACGTAGCCTGAGGACTGCCTGTATGGTTTGTCATTTTGGATGCTCATCTTACATTAAGGCCTTGCCCCACACTATATAACCACAGTGAAAAACACATTTAAAATTGGGTTCCAAAAAAACAATACCTAGCGCAAAAATAACCCCTCCAGATCCCAAATAAAAGACAATTTACTTTAATTTTTATAATGTTGTGATTAAATAACAAAAGAGATAGGACTGGGCTGAGCTGGACCCTATCTTCTAATGGATAGGATATAACCATAGTACAGTTTCCTTTTTTTGGAAGCTTACTGGCAGCTGAGATCCCAAGAATTGCAAATGATAAAGTGATGCCATCCACTATGTGCAATTACTCTAAATTGAATAAATTCTTCAGACGTGTTAGAATGTAAGCCTGTAGCCAAGCTCTGTAGATTCCTTGTATTCCTTGTATTCAGCTGCATGCAAGCCTCTGTGTTTATAGGGTCCATGTTCCCACAGATAAGGGCTATTTTCCTCTCCATGAAGGCCATGTGTTGGAGCAATCATGTTGATGTTTCAGTCTGCTGAATGTTGGTGAAAGTTCAGGAAAAACTAGTGGTGACGTCTGTCCCTCTCTATGTTTTCAGCAAGTTTTCAGTTAGTGGTTTACAAGATTGAGAACAGGGACCAGGATGAGTACAACCAACAAGAGAAAAGTACAAATATACAGAACTGCACTTCGGACTCGAAATTTTCATTTAAACAAGTGCTAAAATAATAAGTCAAGACAGTGGTAGCAATAGAGATAGAGGCATCTCACTAGAGAACTTAATGTACCATAAAAGTTTAGAAAATGCACTATACCACTTATTTGTATGCAAAGTGTTGTTTTAAAGAGAACCCGTCAGGCAAATTAACCCCCTAAACTAAATATATTTTCATAAACTGCCATTAGAGAGCATTGTCTCTATCCCTTCACTGTCCCTCTACATGCCTGTAAACCTAAGCAATGAGGTCCTAAAGCTGTATGCAAATGACCTGTGAGATGTCCAATGAGTCATTAGCATATTCAAGCTGTCCAGCTTATTCATGAGTGGGAGGCACAGCCACACCCCCAGTGCTTGACTGACAGCCTGTATAATGGTGTGATGTATAATGGTGTAATGGCTCCTCCATGTTCCTCCTGGTGCTGGAGCCCCCTGCAGCCTGTGTGTGTATGAGATACTCCTATACACATGACTGAGAGTCTGTATAATGGGCTTCCTGGTGCTGACGGTCACACCCCCTGCAGCTTGTGTGTGTATAGGAGAGATAAAACAGCTCCAGGCAGGCATGTTATAGCAGAACATGTCAGGTACATGTGTAGCTGATATCTGGGTCTCACACATGTGTATAGGAGGGAGAGCATGTCTGCAGATAAAGACACAAGCAATGCTTTACTATACATTACACACAGATATGAGCAGGGGGAGGAGACGGGTGACATCACTGCCTCTGACCATGTGACCAGCCTCATTTACATAATAAAGAAAAGATGATTTTATAATGATTAATGTATGAATTGACTAGATAAAGGCTGGGATGGATCCTTGTGAGCTGCTCCAACAGGTAGAGGTGACAGAAATAGTGACAGAGACCTGATGAAAGATGTCCTTTAATGAAAATTATAATATCTATTTATTGGAGATTTTATGAAAGTAAACAGGGTTGGTTGCTAGCATACCTGGGCAAGTGCGGGGCCCCGAGCTGCTGGGGGGCCCACATAAGGCTCCTCATAAGGAATCCATGGGGTTGAGAGAGGCTGTATCTAATTAATCCATAGGGGGTAAGGGGAGCTTTATATAAAATAACCATGAGGGCCTGTATATAAAATAACCATGAAGGGGCTATATATAAAATAACCATGAGGGTGCTGGGTATAAAATAACCATGAGGGGGCTGGGTATAAAATAACCATGAGGGGGCTGTGCATAAAATAACCACGAGGGAGTTGTTTGGTATGATAAACTAGGGAATATTTTCGGCAACAGGAGATTGTTGTAGTTTCTGAATTTTTAATGCCACCGTGTAAGTTTACTGCAAATGGGGCCACTAAGGCTCTGTCACCCAGTGGCCTACTGAAACCTGGAGCCGAACCTCATAGAAATATAACATCCATTGCATATATCGAGGAATTTGTGTAGACAGGGCCGCCATTGAATCAGTGCTGGCAGTATTGCCTTCAGAGGCCTGGTTGTATCTAAATTAATAAGTAGGCCACTGTATATAATTCCATATATAATAATGCTTTTTATAAATTGGTTGTTGTGGAGAGTTGCTGTATTTAACATAACTTAGGGGTCATTGGTTATAACAAATTGGGAGCAAGCGCATTGTATCTAAGTAATTTAGTAGTATTGCATAGTAGGGTGCTACTTATTTTATTTTGCTGGTAAAGTATACCCGTATATTGAGGAGAGAGGCACTGTATAACATTTATTCAGAGAGGACAAGTATATATTTTAATATGAATTGGAATGTGTTTATTTTATATACATTTGGATCACAACCTTCAGTCCCTGAAACCCACCCAGGATATCCAATTCCCCTCCCATTTAACTATTTAATCTCTTAATAATGATAAAGTTCCCTCCATGCTGTCAAACTCATACCACACTACTTGTGCGGTTGATACAGCCCCATTGCATCTTATCTCCAACCTCACCATTGTGCAAATTTCAGCTCTAACTCACTCCTTAACCTTTCACAATCCAATGGTATTGTTCCATCTCCCTTTAAACATGCAACAGTCACACCCATCCTAAAGAGCCCACCTTTGGACCCATCTTTTCTGCTCAACTATCTCACTACTTACATTTGCATCAAAACTCCATCCATCCATCTGGAACTACAAAGGAGAGTGCTGGAGGTTTGTTTTACTCATCTGGAACTATCCTCCCACTTTTCCTCCCACTTGCTTTTCAACAAACTACAATCTGGTTTCCGACCTGATCACTGCGGTGAAACTGCCCTGAACAAAGTCTCCAACTACTGTCTGCCAAGGCAAAACAACAAAGCACTGATCTGGCCCTTTCATGGATCTCCTAATAGCTCTCTAACCGGACTTTCATTATGTATCACTTTGATACCACCTGTTCACCTAGCCCCCTCTCTGTTTACATCCCACAAGGCTCTGTCCTAGGACCTCTACTCTTCTCCATCTACAGTAGACCTCTGAACCAGGACAGCTTATTGAGTCCCACAGATTTCAATACCACTTCTATACAGATGAAATACAGATCTATATTTCTGGCCTAGGTATCACCACTCTTCTATCCAAATCACAGAGTGTCACCCGTAAGCTTCTTTTTCTAAAATTGAAGGATTTTCTAAAACTGAACATGGTCAAAAGGAACTAATAATCTTTTCTTCACCTGCCTTGGAGACATCTTTGATTCTGCCTTATCCTTTAAAGAAAATCTACCATTTGCTTTTATACATTATCAACCAAACATACCTTACGAATGCTGTAGTGACACTGATGCAGAAACATATTTTGTTTAATCCCTAAACTGAGTGGTTTTGCTGAAAAAACTATTATAAAATTATGATAATGAGGGTCTGTCGTTCCTGTGGCTGCCCGGATGCCTTCCTCACCCTAATTATGCACTGTCCCAGCCTTGTCCTGTCCAACATAAGCCGAGAATATGTAATCACTGTGTTATCCCTGACAGGCAGAAGTAATCAATCGCTGCAGCATCCCCCAGCTGCTGTGCATGAGTCATCCAGCTCAGGTTGATTAGTCCTGTCTGGACAGTTCAGGCAGCTCCTGTGTATGTGGAAGTAATGTGTTTATGTACGGTAGCCAAGGCATCTAGTTTTCCTAAAGTCCTGGATTTTATAATAGTTTTTTGAGCAAATCCACTCAGTTCAGGGATTAAACAAGATATGTTTCTGCATCAGTGTCACTACAGCATTCTCAAGGTATGTTTGGTTCGCAATGCATAAAAACAAATGGTAGATTTCTTTTAAGCCTCACATTTAGTTACTTACTAGAACCTGCCACCTACACCTTAGTCTATACATAAACATAGAAAGAGATGATGGCACTCACCGGTTCCAAAAGCATGAAAAGCGTCCTTTATTGGTGGGGAAGCATGCAGGGGGGTAAACAGACAGGTTCCGGCAACGGGGCCGTTTCACGCACTTTCACGGGGCGCTTTCTCAAGCCGATCACCTTAGTCTATATTCACACGAACGTATAGGGACGCATATATGGCTGGCATATGAGGGTCACGTGGACCCAGTGCATGTAGCTGGGTCGGGCTATTGCAGAAGATAGAAAAGGAGCCATGGGAAGGGTCAGAAGATGAGTATTTTTTTTGTACTGGGCAACTGGCTACAGGCTACGGGCGCTTCTTGTTTCTTCCCCCCTGTTGTACCTGGGGCTGTGGAAGAAACAGACCTGATAACACGCACAGCTATGCTATGCCTCCCTCCCCTCAGATAAAAACGTTATCTTATCTGCAGTTTGTAGAGTAAACTCTGCACAGTGCTTGCCAGCAGGAAGTTCCTATGTCTGTAGTGTATCAGAGCTGACAAAGGGGCATTAGGTAGCAAGCAATGCAGCATGCAGAGAAGAGAAGCTATTCATGGGAAAAATATGACCATTGTCAGAAGATTTGCGGTCATATCTAGGGACAACCAAAATTGCAAATGCTGATAGATACAGGCTGCAATTATATCTGTGAAATGCTGTACTTTTGTTACTAACAGTGAATTAAAAAATGTGTAATTTTGTTATCCTGTGTATATTTAAGAATCTTGACTTCATAGGAATACCCCTTTAAAGCAGTTATATTCTTTCACATAGAGGGTGATATTACAATGGTTAAATTCTTATACATGTTTCAAGGTAACATGGTGTATACATTCCTTTACAAAAGAGGTTGCATTATATTATTTTTTTTTAGTATTGTAGCAATTGCTTGAACAGCCAAATTATAGTAAATAAAATATTTTACATAGAGGCCAGTATTGCAGTAGTTACGGTATATTAATATACATAGTGGCATTACTACAATAGTTATAAGACTTTATTGTAGTTATATTTTTGTACATACCTTCCAATATTATCTTAGTTTTCTTCTTTTACACATGTCAAAGTATTACAGTAGTAGTAAAAGCACTAGAAGGAAAAATTTCTCTGTTGTGTGTGATATTTATTATGGTGTTATTTCTCCAGCTTCTTCCTTTTACATAAAAGACCTTTCACCTGCTCTGAGCAAAACATGGTGTTCTTGTTTCTTATCTTCTGAGGAACACACTGTCATATTCAGTTTTCTACCTTTATAGCACAACTCTATGCCTCAAAATCCAGTACAATAGCACACACTATCATGAAAATACTGGGAATGTGTAGAGAATAGGTGTAATATGTTCCAGAAAGAGAGGCACACATTGAATATGCTAAATAAGCTAAACAAATGTGCCCAGTACCATTTAATTCTGTGCAACATATACCAGTTCTAATTTTAGCTGGAAATAGTGCATGTCCAACAAAAGTCAATAAACTGTGCCAGATAAAGTACTGCCTGTATACTGGTCCATAATGGTCATGACAATCCAAATCTGGTTTTACAATCTAATGCCAATTCAAATCTGGCTTTCTAAGCTAAGTGTGTGAGAATTAAAAGTGTGTGGCAATCTGTGGTTATCTAATCCCATTTTAGTTTAACAACGCACCCTAAAGCTAAATCTACCATCAAAATAAACCATGATAAACCAGGGGCGCTTACTCATAGATCCAGGCACCATGACTGTGGTATTCATCTCATACAGTATTTGTTAACCGTGGCCTCCTTTCTGCCATTCCAGAGCCCCTCCATGCTGTAGCTTCACAGTCTATTACACTGTCTTACCCTCCCCCGCTCATTTGGCAACTACGCCTCCCTCTGCCTGCTGTAATCTCCTTGCACACTGTAACAGCCTGTCAATTTGCAGCACTGAAGGCTAATTAGCATAATTTGAAAAGTTGGAGGTTACAGATATCAAAAATAAGATTACCACATTCACAATTTATGGATCTATGAGTAAGTGCCCCTTGTTTATCATGCTTGATTTTGATGGAAATTATATTGTCTAGTGGACTGTTCATCAAAACCTATTCTGAACATAAGTAAATCTCTCTCTAATCTTCTCAGCATGCTTCTATTATGAGCATTAGTGTGGTGGTTATAGGAAACAAGTAATAGTAAAACAATATTATACAGTACTTAGCCTCAATCTATGCAGGTTTGTTACAACTCACCTATTGCATTTACAAATACAATTTACATCTATGCTTTTCTTAATTAACCCATTTGTTTACATCATTTTTATACAAAGCATGTTTCTTACATTTGATTAAAGGCGCAGTTTACACACCATGAAGAAAATACATAGTTAACACCATTGAAATATAAATTCTAAAGTTCTTAGATATGTTGACAATATATGACTTTATGGCTTTATTGAGAGTGTGAAGGTTCAAAAACAATGTGCTGTAAGTGAAATGTCACCTGGCTTTGGTTGTGGGTAGCTTGTGCTTACAGGTACAGGAGGTCTTGTGGGCTTATGGCAATACAATTGCTTGTCCTGCCTGTCTTATTTTTTTATATGAAATAATATAACTTATCACTGTCTTCACTGGAATCCAGGTAGACAGGAATGCTAGAGTTAGGTGATTATGCAAGCAATTGTATCTTTAGGGGTTCACCCCAGAAAAAAACACCAGACTATAACCACTGTTGCCATAAAAATAACAATCTTTATTAATAACAATGCATTAGAATGTTTACATGATATAGTATAGAATGCAATACAACGGTAGCAATACGCAGGTATAAAAAAGGGAGCTAAACCCTGACAGTGATGAGAGTATGGGAATCATAAGTAGGGAAGGGACTAGTTTATTACCTTGGTGGGACTTTTTGTGTAAGCACATGCCCATATAACTTCATCATTAACATTCTTGGTTACATCATATAAGAACCTATGAGCCCACCAAAAGAGTAAGTGCCTTACCAAAGTATAGTGGTAATAACTAACGTCCCACTGTCCCGAACTGTCCATTTCACTAGGTGTAGTTGTGGGCTTCCCCATAATCCTGTTTTCACAATATTATGTAGTTAGGTGATTATGCAGATTTTATTTTAAATTCTATAAAAGCTATTTCAAGCATAATCTACTACTGACCATAGGTTTATGTGCCTTTCCCTTAAAATGTGCACATAACTAATAGATGGTATCAATAAGGCTGCTATCCTTAGGGCAATAACCTGCACATTAGCTTCATATGACACAATACAGTTACAGTAAGTCCCTAGAAACACAAGTACGTGACAGCAAAAGACACAGGTGTCAACCGGAGAGGCAAAAAACACAGTTTTTGTACAAAACAAGTAGTATAGTACCTAGATGGGCATGCAAATGTCTGCCAATTTTATCATAACTAAGAGGTCAAACAGGTGTCCTACTATATATCAATTTGGTATCCCATTCAGAGTAAAGCATATGTCAGTTACATGTAATAATACTGTGATGGTATGTTACTATGTATTCACACCCACATTGCTATATAAGGATGCTATTATGTGAGCTGCTACTCAAAATATGTACGTCACCCCAATAATGATTACATATTTATTTTTCCAAAAGTGTTTGGTTTTCTGTTTGTAGGGATAGAATCCACAAACCCAGCAGCATGCATTGAGATGTAGAGTTCTTATGGAGAATGCGGAATGGGGGATCTTCACCAAATAATATCAGATCGTTAAAGAGGGATAAAAGCATAAAATATAACCACTGCTACTCCTCCTTAGGGAAAGCCATACATGACTGGATATTGTCATACAGTTACAGCAAAAATTAGACCTCAAATCAGAGAAACTTGTAGACTTCTTTTAGTTTTTCATTGGTGGATTTCAACAATGAAGGATATTTGATCTCTTTCCAGAGAGCAGATCACTACTTGTGCATGCTCTTTACATGCGGTTTCTTAACATCAAAAACGTAGCCACTTATGTAACACGTTCACCTCACTCGGTAGCAAAAACTTATAGTGCAGACCGTTTTTTAAAAAAAGTTCTTTATTTATGTATATATTTTTTAAATTACAAAAGTAAGGTTAAAACAGATCGTCAATTAAAATCACAAGCAGGTACACCAAACTTTTTACAGTAGACCAAGATGAGAAAGGAGAGGAAGAAACGTATGCATATCCAGTGCAGTGTCTGGCACAAAATGGAGGCATTATTGTAGCATCTGGATTAAAATATGGACCAGGCTGCTGATGTGAAGGGAACCTGTCCCACGTGTTTACCTCACTAAACTAGCAGTCCCTTCAGCCTATGATATATCATTTCTAGAATTCCTTCATTTATATGAAATCTCCCATTTACCTATAAAAGAAATCTACGTCAAAGTTAGGTATAAATGAGCAGAAAACGTTAATTTTTGCCGGAGACTTAGAGGTCGGAGGAGAAGTGTCACTTTAGATGCTTATCTCTGAGCCTGACTCAGATAACTGGCAAAAGTTAATAACAGTTTTCTGCTCATTTTGACTTTGGTAGAGAACTTGTTATAGTTAAATATGTGAGATTACATAAAAGAGGAATTTCTAGAAAGTATATATCATGCCCTACCTGAGGGGGCTGCCAGTTTAGTGGGTAAAAGTAGGTGACAAGCTCCCTATATGGATACATTGTAATGAACAGAGTTTAAAAAGAGGAAGACCAGTTATTACGGTGTTGCAGTAATCAAGGCAAGAGTGAATTAGATCGCGAATTAGGGTTTTACAGTTTTCTATGATAAACAGAGGGAAGATTCTAGAAATGTTTTTGAGATGTATTTGAATGAACACAGGGAGTAAAGGAGAGTTCTGAGTTAACAAGAACTCCAAGCCAGTGGGTCTGCTACTTCTGTGAGTTATTGTAAGACCACAGAGATATCAGTATTGGTTGAGTTTAGTGGTGACAGAAAGACGTTCAGGTCTACAAAATTTAAGCTTAAAGGACATCTACCACCAGGATCAAGGATTGTAAACACTGACATACTGGTGTGTGCCCCCTTTGACAAAATCTGCTCTTTACTTAGCTTCTTATGCTCTGGTTTTCACAAAAGAAAGGCTTTAAAAATGATGCAAATGAGTCTTAGGGCCTCCAGGTTCCATAGGTGTTAATAGAGCCTAGAGCCCACCAATTTGCATAACTTTAAAACCTTTTTTACTTTAAAACAAAGGCATAGGAAGCTTAAAGAAGAGTATTTCCTACCAGTATGTCAGTGCGTTTGGTTTACAATCCTTGATGCTGGTGGTAGATGTCCTTTAAGGAAGGGAGAAGACATGATACTAGAGACAATCGCTGGTGGTCTTTAATTAGGCAGGGGTATTTTAAATTAAGAAGTACAAAGTTTGATATCATACGTAAAAAAAAAATTAAAACCAAATCTGCTGATGGACAGACCAATAGAGGCTGTGAAAAGAAAAAGGGATTTGAGGAATCCTGACAATAAGAAGAGGACAAGAAGAAGAGTGGCCATAGAAACTGTGCGGAAGAGAGCAATGTGCAACAACCCCTACCGGGGCCTAGCATTTTCTTGGGGCCTGAAGGCAGCCGGGGCCCAGAATACCAGAGTGACTGGGTATTGCGGCCTAGGTCGCGCTGAAGTCAGTGTGCTTGGTATGGGGACCGGAGGGCTGTCCTACAGCCTGGCAGGTCTCCAACAGGTGGTGTGTACAAAAAATATGGAGGGAGATTCTGAAGTACTAGTTCTCCTTAGGGCAACCCCTGAGTGTCTGTAAGATAAGTCCCTGGGTAATGGATGGGGAAGCTTGTGGTAGTAGACAGACGTATCCAGGAATCAGACTGAGACAATGTTATGCAAATCAACTCACAGTTCTTTATTGAACAACAGGCAGCAGGAAACAGGCCTAAACGGTCAAACAACAGATCTGGATTCTGGTACTGGATTGGTTGTGGAGAGTGGTTTGCAGGAATAAAGCAACAGCCTGGTAGTAGATTCAGCCTGGGATAATTGAGAAGGAGCTGTGTCCAAACCAACACCTTACACCCACTTAACTATAGGCTACAGCTGCAGATTACCTGAGTTCTCACTGAATTACCACCTTGGTGAGTTGCACAGGCTCACCAGATGGATCCTGACAGGGAAAGGGCCTTATTCGAAACTACTCCCTTGCCTATACGTTGGCAGGGGTGTTGCAAATGTCCATAAGGTCTGCAAAAGACTGGTCAGTAGTCAACAGAGGAAGGGCGGAAAAGGGAAGGTTAAATAATGAATATAATTTTAGAGGATGTTGAAAATAATCTTTTATAGCAGTAAACAGGTCAGTAAATGTAATGTTCCAGACTGAACTCTTTACAGCTTAAGATTTCTCACATATAACGTAACAGTGAAGGAACTTTCACATTCTACTCTGTGGCTAATTGATCTGTTTTTCAGCTTGGCCAGGAGATTTAGGAGTGTTATGTTCAAGACGAAGATGCAGGTAAAAGGTGAAGTCAATCCTGTTTTGAACACAAGTGTCACCTCCTGTTGTACATTTTGCTCAGGTATAAAAATATCTAGTGTCAAGTTCATCTCCAAAGGGGCCTTCAGTGGGACCACAAATACACAAAGCCGTAGACATGAAGGGGTTCCCCAATAAAATTCACTGTGCCTCTAATTCTAAGGTCATATAAGGTCATATAACTTGACCATCCTTTTAAATAAATCAATTGCATAGATCAAACTATATACATAAAAATACTTCATACAAATAAAATTATTATAAATGTATAAAACATTGTAGCCAGGTGAAGGAAAGTCTTTATTCAGCAAGAAAACTCGCTCTATCTTGTAGTATATGTAGTAAATGGCAGACTAGGCGTGTCCTAGATCCTGGGCTGCTCACAGAGCTTGAGACCTCTCTCTCTCTCTTATAGCCCCTACAAGTCGTTAATTCACTTCCTATGTATGGTACTAGGATTAAGCTTCATGGGGAACGGCAGATGCATGCCTTCTGCCTGCTTTAAATTTGTGGTTTCAGGACCTTTGGAGGACCTCCCAAGGTCCTGAAATGATTCTTGTGTACATGTATATTAGTAGCAGAAACAGATGTACATGGATTTCATGGGTGAAGGTCCTTCTGAATATAACATTAGTAGATGGTTTGAGTGACCATGGGCCCTCTAGAAGGCTTAGCCCAAACCGCCTGTTTTGTAATCTACTACCGCTGTAGAGTCTAACTCTGCAATGCTCTATTCAGCAAGACTTTATAAATATCCTACCTTCTACTATATGTCCACGACCTCTGCCCAGGCAACTGCCTAGATAGGACATATTATAATCTGTTATATTCAGGTTTTACTTAGTTATGTCAAATCTGGTACAATGCTCCGCTACCAACTCCACATTGCTGTGCTGTCCTGAAGCCTGTTCTGTTTCTGGCTCCAAAATTATTCTCCACAGTTATTAAAATTAGTACTGCTATATTTTTATAGAGAAGCGCTGCAGGTCCTGGCTGTGGTCAGTGTAACACTTACACAGGCTGCAGACAGAGGCTGCACAGGGAGCGCTGTGGTGGTGACATTACTGCTGTATCTGTATACATACAGACTGGGGGAGATGGGGGCAGCGCTGCAGGTCCACATACACACAGAAGGTGAAGGTGGGCAGCGCTGCAGGTCCTGGCTGTGGTCAGTATAACACTTACACAGGCCACAGGCAGAGGCTGCGCAGGGAGCACTGTAGTGGTGACATCACTGCTGTACCTCTGTGTACATACAGGCTGAGGGTGATAAGTGCAGCCGCTGCAGGTCCTGGCTGTGGTCAGTATAACACTTACACAAGCAGCAGACAGAGGCTGCACAGGGAGCGCTGTGGTGGTGACATTACTGCTGTATCTCTGTATACATACACACAGAAGGTGAAGGTGGGCAGCGCTGCAGGTCCTGACTGTGGTCAGTGTAACACTTACACAGGTAGCAGGCAGAGGCTGCGCAGGGAGCACTGTAGTGGTGACATTATTGCTGGATCTCTGTATACATACAGGCTGAGGGTGATAAGTGCAGCCGCTGCAGGTCCTGGCTGTGGTCAGTATAACACTTACACAAGCAGCAGACAGAGGCTGCACAGGGAGCGCTGTGGTGGTGACATTACTGCTGTATCTCATGTAAACATTACACACAGAAGGTGAGGTGGGCAGCGTGCAGGTCCGATGTGGTCAGGGGTGAAACCACTTACACAGGTAGCAGGCAGAGGCTGCACAGGGAGCGCTGTGTGGTTACATCACTGCTGTATCTCTGTGTGCATACAGACTGGGGGTGATGGGGGTAGCCGCTGCAGGTCCTGGCTGTGGTCAGTGTAACACTTAGACAGGCCGCAGGTAGAGGCTGTACAGGGAGCGCTGTGGTGGTGGTAGCTCTGTATACATACAGACAGGAGGTTATGGAGGCAGCCGCTGGACTGGAGAACCAGAGGGGGAAAGTGATTTCTTGTTATTGCAGCCTCTTCACTCAACTAATAAAAAAAATACCAGCCTGGGCAACCCCTTTAATCATGAACACCATGCCTGTATATATATTATATATACCACTGGCAGAATAAATATTCACTATTTATCTTGCAGTGCTGCTTCCTTCCTTGGAGTTTGTATTATATATACACTCACCGGCCACTTTATTAGGTACACCTGTCCAACTGCACGTTAACACTTAATTTCTAATCAGCCAATCACATGGCGGCAACTCAGTGCATTTAGGCATGTAGACATGGTCAAGACAATCTCCTGCAGTTCAAACCGAGCATCAGTATGGGGAAGAAAGGTGATTTGAGTGCCTTTGAACGTGGCATGGTTGTTGGTGCCAGAAGGGCTGGTGTGAGTATTTCAGAAACTGCTGATCTACTGGGATTTTCACGCACAACCATCTCTAAGGTTTACAGAGAATGGTCCGAAAAAGAAAAACCATCCAGTGAGCGGCAGTTCTGTGGACGGAAATGCCTTGTTGATGCCAGAGGAGAATGGGCAGACTGGTTCGAGCTGATAGAAAGGCAACGGTGACTCAGATCGCCACCCGTTACAACCAAGGTAGGCAGAAGAGCATCTCTGAACGCACAGTACATCGAACTTTGAGGCAGTTGGGCTACAGCAGCAGAAGACCACACCGGGTGCCACTCCTTTCAGCTAAGAACAGGAAACTGAGGCTACAATTTGCACAAGCTCATCGAAATTGGACAGTAGAAGATTGGAAAAACGTTGCCTGGTCTGATGCCATGTATGCTTTCCTTGAACAGCCGTTCGAGGGGGAATACTGCTGTGTGGGGTGTGTGAAAATTGCTCATCTGGAAGCCCAGATTCTGGATCTAAATGAGCAAGTTTCAAGGCTGCGGGCAATTGATAATATGGAACGAAGTTTGCTGCTCCTGGAGCACAAACTCTTTGGGGAAGATGGCTGTGGGGAGGGAAGTATGGAGGTGCAGAATGAGGGGGCAGCTAGTTGGGTAACATGTAGAAGGCGGGGTAGAGGGAAGAGTTGTAGGGAGTCTAGTCCTGATCTGGTGCACCCCAATAAGTTTGCCAGGCTGGCGGATGAGGGGGATATCAGCTCTGGGGTAGCAATGTTGCAGCAAGACATGGCCGCTAGTAACCAGGGGACTGTCTGCTCCAGTAAGAAGGGTAATGGGAGCACAGGCAAGGTCAGACAGGTGCTGGTAGTTTGAGATTCCATTATTAGGGGAACACACAGGGCAATCTGTCACAAAGACCGTGCATACCGAACAGTGTGTTGTTTGCCGGGTTCTCGGGTTCGGCATGTTGCGGATCGGGTTGACGGATTACTGGGAGGGGCTGGTGAGGAACCAGCGGTCATGGTCCACATTGGCACTAATGACAAAGTAACAGGTAGGTGGAAGGTCCTTAAAAATGATTTCAGAGATTTAGGCCATAAGCTCAGGACAAGGACCTCAAAGGTAATTTTCTCCGAAATACTGCCTGTACCATGTGCCACACCAGAAAGGCAGCGGGAGATCAAGGAGGTAAATAAGTGGCTCAAAAGTTGGTGTAGGAAGGAGGGGTTTGGGTTCATGGAGAACTGGGCTGACTTTTCTGTGGGCTACAGGCTCTACAGTAGGGATGGGCTGCACCTCAATGGGGAGGGGGCCGCTGTTTTAGGGGAAAAAATGGCTAGAAGGTTGGAGGAGTGTTTAAACTAGAGACCTGGGGGGAGGGCAATTACACTTGTGCAGGGCAAATAGACGGTGTACATAGAGAGCTGGGAAGAGTCATAGTCCATGGGGGAGGAAGTGGGGCTGGAATGAGATTGGGGAATAAGGACAAAAGGAATACGGACAGGGAAAACCATATAAAGTGTATGTACACAAATGCCAGAAGCCTCACAAACAAAATGGAGGAACTGGAACTCTTGATGTTGGAACGGAAATATGATATAGTGGGTATCAGCGAGACATGGCTGGACAGTAGCTATGACTGGGCTGTTACTATAGATGGTTATAGTCTTTTTAGAAAGGATCGTATAAATAAAAAAGGGGGAGGGGTTTGTTTATATGTGAATTCTTGCCTCAAGCCCGTCCTGCGAGATGACATCAGTAACGCAAATGTGGAGTCCCTATGGGTGGAGATAAGAGGAGGGAAAAAGAATAATAAAATATTACTAGGGGTTTGTTATAAGGCTCCAAATATAATGGAGGCAACAGAGGAAATGCTGATAAGTGAAATGGATGCGGCTTCAAAGCATAAAAAAAAAAAAAAAAAAAGGGACTTCAATTACCCAGATATTGACTGGGGGGCAGAAACCTGCAGGTCCTTCAAAGGTAGCAGGTTCTTGTCAACAACAAAAGACAATTACCTGTCGCAACTAGTCCTGGAGCCAACAAGAGGGGTGGCACTGCTGGACCTTATCCTTACCAACAGACCTGATAGGGTATCAAAACTACAGGTTGGAGGGAACCTGGGGAATAGTGATCATATGATCATTGATTTTGTATTACGCTTTACTAAGCATGTTAGTGAAGGGGCAACCAACACTCTAAACTTCAGGAGGGCAAATTTTCATCAACTAAGGGAAGACCTTAAAGGCATAGACTGGGATAAGCTCTCAAGGACAAAAGCCCCCCCCCCAAATGGGATTTTTTCTTAATTCTGAAAAAGTCCTGTGAGAAACACATCCTTATGGGAAAAAGCATAAAAGGAACAAGAAAAACCCTATGTGGCTAACTAGTCTGTAAGGAAAGCAATAAGCGATAAATGATAAGCGTTAGGTGCTAAAACGTGAAAGGTCATGTGAGGCATTACAGTGATTATAGAGAGAAAAATAATCCTGTAAAAAGCAGATAAAGGCCGCAAAAATAGAGAGACTGAGAGAAATATTGCCAGGAGAGCAAAAATAATTCCAATTATTTTCAAGTATATAAATATAGAAACTAAAAAAGAGAGCGTGGGTCCCCTTAGAAATAAACATGGGGTCATGGTGGAAGGAGATGAGGAAAGGGCCAACTCTACTGAATGTCGCCTTCTCATCTGTCTTTTACCAGGAAAATCCCCTGGTGGAAGACCCATGAGAATAATGTAATTTTCTTTATAATGTCAACAGTTTCAACCCGGAAGAGGTACGGCGCCGCCCATCGCAACCAGCTAACGATAGAGAAACACCGGGGCAGATGGCATACACCCCCGGGTTCTGCATGACAACTATGTCCCGTTGATAGGACAGAGACCGTGATTTTTAAATATTTGAAAGACTTCCACTGGGATCTGGTTTATGTTCCACAGTGAATGGCGCATACGCAATGTGGTCCCTAATATACAAAAAAGGAATCAAATATAGCGATCCTGGAAACTAACGACCCGTACAGTCGACTGCTTGGGCGGGGAAAATATGTTGAGGGGGGTTTATTAGATGATTACTCCTTGAGTTATCTCACTGTGAACACAACCTATAACCCAGCGCGTCAGCATGGGTTATTGAGAGATCGGTCCATGTCAGGACTAATCTGAATTGGTTTCACGGAGGAGTGTAAGTTCAAGATGGATCTGGGGACGCTGGTGAGTTGGTTTTACTGGCTTTTCTCAAAGTCAGATTGGCAACGTGCTATCAACTACAAAGGTTATGGTAAGTAAAATGAGACTGCTGGATAGAGAAATTCTGGTATCTTGGGTAAGTAATTGGCTTAGTGCTAGAAAACAGAGGGTGTCCCCTTAATGCACTTCCAGATTGGGTTTGATGTTACCAGTGGAGTGCCACAGGGGTCAGTATTGGGCACTTCTTTTTTTTATAATTTTTTTTAATGACTTGTAGTGGGTTTACACAGTCAAGTTTCAATATTTGCTGCAGATGATCCTAAGCTGTTAAAGTATAAATACGAGGTCCCGAAGTTTAAGCATTACAGAGGGATTTGTGGAACTTTAGGGATGGGCACAGAAATGGTGATGAGTTTAATGTAGATAATTAAAGTTTGCACTTGGGCCATAGAAACAAAAATTATAAATTATGTTTCAAACGGTCAAATTAACTTAGTAAAACTGAAGCGGAAGACTTGGGCGTATTGGTGGATGGTAAACTTAATTTTATTGAACGCAGAAGCCAGGCGGCGCTGCTGCTAAAGAAATAACATAATGGATGTATCAAGAGAGGAATAGATTCTATGATAAGACATAGTTCTGCCCCTTATCACAAATCCCTGTCATACCACCATGAATATTGTTATCAGTTTTGGGCACCAGTGTTAAAAAGGATATAATATAGAGCTGGAACGGGTGCAGAGGATAGCAACCAGGATTATTAGGGAATGGGGGGACTAGAATACAATGACAGATTACAAAATTTGGGATTATTCAGTTTAGAAAAAAGACGACTGAGGGGAGACCTCATTACAATGTACAAATACCTGAACGGACAGTACAAGGATCTCTCCAAAGATCTTTTTATACCTAGGCCTGTGACCAGGACAAGGGGGCATCCTCTACGCCTAGAGGAGAGGCGATCCTACCATCACCATAGACAAAGGTTCTTTACGAGAAGAGCAGTGAGACTATGGAACTCTCTGCCGCAGGAGGTTGTTATGGCCGACTCTATGTACATGTTCAAGAGAGGCCTGGATGACTTTCTGGAGAGAAAAAATATCACGGGTCATGGGGATAAAACATTTATTTAATTCTTGAAGGTTGGACTTGATGGACTTGCGTCTCCTTCCAGCCTTATATACTATGAGTCTCGATTTCTGCTGCGACATTCGGATGGTAGGGTCTGAATTTGGCGTCAACAACATGAAAGCATGGATCCATCCTGCCTTGTACTCTTTGGGCCCCTTGGTACCAATTGAGCATCGTTGCAACGCCACAGCCTACCTGAGTATTATTACTGACCATGTCCATCCCTTTATGACCAGACTGGCTTCTTGAACATGACAGTGAGTTCACCGTACTCAAATGGCCTCGACAGTCACCAGATCTCAATCCAATAGAGCATCTTTGGGATGTGGTAGAACGGGAGATTCGCATCATGGATGTGCAGCCGACAAATCTGCGGCAACTGTGTGATGCCATCATGTCAATATGGACCAAAATCTCTGAGGAATGCTTCCAGCACCTTGTTGAATCTATGCCACGAAGAATTGAGGCAGTTCTGAAGGCAAAAGGGGGTCCAACCCGTTACTAGCATGGTGTACCTAATAAAGTGGCCGGTGAGTGTAGATATGTATATATACATACCCACAGACCTGAATAAGTACATAACAACAGAATCAAAACCAAGCTCGGTGTTGTATAGTGAGTGGATAATTTTGAGATAACGGTGACATGTATCTTTATTTCTGCTAGTTAAATTGCCTCATTTTTGCAACTTTTGTTGTTTTGCAACTTTTCACTGTGACTTTTGCTGTCGTTTTTCAATTATGCCTTGGTCTGCACCTTGTGCAGTGTGCTTTATGTATTTTTATTTTCCAGATGTTCCATGGGACTTTTCACTTATCACTTTTTTTAGGCGCCAATCTGCACCTGGTCCAGGGCAGGTGCAAAGGAAGGATTTTTTTTCATGGACCCTGTTTTAACATGTAAATTGGAATTATTTCACATGCTTTAAATGTTTAAAATATTGTACATTAAGCTTTTTAATTAATACATTTTGCAATTACATTTTTTTAAAATTTATTGGTTACTTCTAAGGGTGAGGTCAATAAATAAATTATAAGTTAACGCATATTCAAACACCAAGTTAAAACATGCATTAACAATGCGGTAACATGTGCATTTTGTAAATGCAAATGTCAACAGTATTCTAATTGGGCAAATCCCCTCTCCTCAGCTGTTGTCTTTCAAAACACAATGAAAATGCAACGTGTGACCTCAACCTTAACACCACGTGTGACCACAGCCTCATATGTTGTCCTCTTCCTGGGGTGTGACTAGAGTGCTTAAAAATGCAGGACACGGTCTCAAATCCAAAATTTACAGTAGTCTCCACTCCTGCATTCAACCCCCTCACGTGGCTTGTGTCCATGTGGATTTGAGACATTTGCAAAAAAAAGTCTAAAAAAGAAGCCAAAATTTACGCCTGACAGGATAGGAAAACCTGCACATGTATCACAAGTAAAAAGACAGGATCATACATAAGGTGCAAAAAAGACCTTCCATATGTCTCTTATACACCAAAGGAAAAAAAAAACTAAGATACATGTCCCCCATGCATCTGTAATGCCAGCGCTGGAAATCCAGCAGCTCACACATGGCGTCTTTGGTTGGAGGAATTTTCTTTCTTCTTTGGCTTCTGCCAGATAAGAACTCGGCTCTAAAGATTAAGAAACATAAAGAGTTATGCCTGCCCCGCATGTTCCCTCCATGTCACACACACCCTTCACCCCCCACATTACATCCATGTCACCCGTAACCCCCACATAACAACCATGTCACACTGCACCTCACATAACATCCATATGATGCCTGACCCCCACATATCATCCATGTCACACTGCACCCCACATTACATACATGTCACACTGCATCCCTCATAACATCCATGTGATGCCTGACCCCCACATATCATCCATGTCACACTGCACCCCACATTACATACATGGTCACACTGCAGGTCCCCTCATCACATCCATGTGATCCTGACGCCCCACATACGCCATGCATACCCCCCAACTTTTGCAGAGGAGACAGAGGGACAACATGATTTTTTCCCCACAGGAAGCCACACACTACCACACCCCTAACCACACCCCCGCCACACCTCTAACCTTACCCGCACTGCTCATCCCTCCACGCATCCACTGTACACCAATGTATAGCACATTATATTTATATATCACTGCTGATTACCCCACTGTCACCACTTGTAATATTATTTATATAATTGGGGGGCATATTCCACTCTCCCCCTATACAACGAGGCATTCCCCCCCTATAAAATGACAGTTCCCCCCCCCGAGACAACGATCAATTCCCCCCCCTAACAACAAGCTTAGTCCTCCCCCCACCTAGACAACGATCATTCCTCACCCCTAGACAACTATAAGGCCGTCCCCCTCCATGGCTGCATGCCCTTTTTTGTGTGTTTGTGTTATTGTGTCTTCTCAGACCGTGCCTGCCTGTGGCCTACTTGGATTCGACGATTACATCGATGACTGACATTTCTAACAAATAAATGGTCAATGAGGGTGTGTCCTGCGTTTTTTGTTCAGTATTTTATATTTGTTACAAATCTTTATATTTGTTATATTTTTGTGATTTCTTTTTTTTTGCAACACATCCTTCATAGTTTGCATAGTAAGTGGTGCCGGCTAGTGCTCATTACTAAGGGCTGGCCTTAGTGTTTGGCCTTAATTGTTTTGGCACCTTCCAACACACAACGCCCATACCATTACCCCGGTACACACACCGACAGCCCAGTGTGCCGGAGAGCCAGGCACAAACCAGTATGGGGCGGCTGCAGGGTTATTGTTTTCGCTGGAATAGCCCCCTAACGTGGCCTATCCCATCTCAGTAATACGCTGCTGCTTGTTTTTTTGTATCTGGCTAATTGAAATAGGGGGCCCCCCTGCCGCCTTTTCCTCCAATTTTTGGGCTAAAATATGCGTGGGTCCCCCCTTAAAAGGGGCCCCAGGCTGTTTTCCCCCTTTTTATAAAAATGGGGGGGGGGGGGACTGCGTGGGGGTCCCCTATTAAATCAGCCAGATACAAAAAGCATCAGCAGCCTGCCATTACTGAGCTGGGTAGGCCACTGTTGGGACATTCCATCGCATAATAACACCTGACCGCCCCACTACCTGACCATCTATAGAACGGTCAGTCTGGTTTGTGCCCGGCTCTTCCCGTCACCCGCTGGTGGCGGGGTCCGGGGTATGGTATGGGCGTTAGTTTGAATTTTGCCAACATTACGGCAAACAGTAGGCCAGCCCTTAGTAATCGCACGTCATCTAGCCGCACCACTCACCATGGCAAACTATGAAGAATCCGCAAAAAAATAAAGCACTAGTGGCTTAGCACTAGGAGCTGCCCTTTAGTAACATATCTGGGCGCGATCACCGGTGCATTTTTGCTCCTGCGTTTTTCATTGCGTTTGAACCCATACAACACTGAAGAGAGGCGATTTGCCTAATTACGTTACTGTTTACGTTTGTTAACACATGCTTGTTTTGGCAGGACCTCCATGTCATGTTCAAGAGAGCCTGGAGCAGGACCCCCGCCATCTGCCAATGAGGCGAGATGAAAATCCTCGCTTCAGGCGGCAGATTGCGGGTCCCTGGTAAGGGCGGCGATATTCCCGCTCTACTGTGGGTGATTCGGGCCCCGCTGCCGCCCAAATTGCCCACCAGCTAAATAAAACGCTCCGGTCTCTTTAGAGACATACTCGATTTTAGCGGCGGCAACGCAGTCGCCTATCTTGCCTGCTGGCGTCGCTCCCTTCTAAGCAGAGACCACAGGCGCGGATGATGACGTCACCCGCCTGTGTCCTCTGATCAGAGCCGCGGCTGACAGAGAGCCGCGAGAAGATGGAGCTGTGCTCGGGAATGCACCCTGGGGGCCGAGGTAAGTATAAGTTTTTAATATTTTTGATGTTCCCTCACTAATTAAATTGGCCAATAAGGGGGATTATAGGATTATATAGTTAATATGCTTGTGAGGGGTGGGAGTTTTTCTATATATTTATATCTTCGGCCCATATTCCTTTTATCTGGGGGGGGAGCTGTTTCAGTTTAATAGGGCCATATCCTTTTATCTCAGGGGGGGGGGCTGTTCATTTTATATTGGGGCCATAATCTTTTTAGTCCTGGAGGAGGGGAGTCTGTCATTTTAAGTCCATAATCCTTTTATTCTGGGGGGGGGAGGCGTTCATTTATATGGGGCCATAATTCCTTTTAACTGGGGGGGAGGGGGAGGCTGTTCATTTTATAATGGTGGCCATAATCCTTTTATCTGGGTGGGGAATGCTATAACCATAGGGGACTCAGCCTCTGTTTGGCTTTAGGACGCGGCCCATTCTTCAAATCTGCCTTGTCACTATAAGTGGTTATAGCTTTGGAACGCTATGAGATATCCGGGGATTTTTAAGATTGTTTTTTCTCGTGACACATTGTACCAAATTAGTTAAAAATTTGATGATATCTTTGGTGTTTAGTTATGAAAAAAAACAACATTTGGAAAAAATTTGGAAAAATTCTTTATTTCAACGTTCTAATTCCTACTTTTGATGCAGATAGTCCATAGATCCCAAATAAATATTCTAACTTACATTCCCAAATGTCTGCTATTTGGCCATGGTTTTTTAAGATTCCACATATGTTACAGAATTGTTTATGACTCAGAATTTAGATATCATTTTTTCACATTTTTGTAAAATCACCAAAACCCGCATTTAGATGGACCTGCTCAACTTCTAATTGACACTGATAGGCCTAAATAATTAGTGAGACTTGTAAATTAACCCCATTGGTGACTACACACCTCAACGTAATGAAAAACCCCACTTTTAACGAGTTTTGTTAACGCTTTACGTGTTTTATAGGGGTTTAAACAAAATGGAGGTGCAGTCTTGCAAATTGGTAATATTTTTTCACAATACACCCTTTTGGTGGAAAATTAAACCTTTTCCAATGGATTAAATGATAAAGGCCCGCCCTCCACAAGTTTGTTACCCAATTTCTTCCCAGTACACGTTTACTCTACATGTGGTGTTTAACCTTCTGTATGGGCGCACGGCCGCATCGAAGGGAAGGAGGCCGCCATCCAGATCAATTTCTATGTCCATGGTACAGGCTATAATTTTTTTTCTTTTTTTTAATGTGGACCTATAGGGGCTTATTTCTTTTGCCCCAGGAGCTGCACTTTTCTGGTACGTAATTTGGGTGAATCTATAGGCTAATTGGTGAGATTTTATTAACTCTTTGTTGGTGGAGGAAATGAAATCATAAACTTTTCAGGAAGATTTTTTCTGGGTTTTTTTTTTTTGCCCGTTTACCCATACATAAAAATATATATTAATTTTTATTCTATGGTCGCCACATTACAAAAAGATCTCATTTATATAGATTTTTTATTTTTTTCCCATTTTAACTGCATAAAAATTAATTTGGCAAAAATGTGTTAATTTTAGCCTCATCGTCTTTCATATGCATCACTTTTTTATTTTTTTGCCTCAAATCTGTTTACGGGCTATTTTTTGCGAGAAGGATTGTTCTTTTTAGTGGTCTTATTTTAGAGTGCTAACATGTTTAATCCCTTTTTTAGAGCCTTTTATAGGGTATTTAATGAAAATGATCTTTTTTCTGGAGCTTTTTTTGTTTGTTTTTTACGGGTTTCACTTTGTGGGATCTAATAACATTCTGTTTTATTACGAGATTGTTACGCACACTGCATCCCTCATAACATCCATGTGATGCCTGACCCCCACATAACATCCATGCATACCTCCCAACTTTTGCAGAGGAGAAAGAGGGACAAAATGATTTTTTACCCACGGAAGCCACACACTAGCCACACCCCTAACCACACCCCCGCCACACCTCTAACCTTACCCTCACTGCTCATACCTCCAACGCATCCACTGACACCAATGTATAGCAGCATTATATTTATATATCCACTGCTGATTAACCCCACTGTTTTTTTGCAACACTCTTCATAGTTTGCCATAGTAGTGGTGCCGGCTAGTGCTCATTACTAAGGGCTGGCCTTAGTGTTTGCCTTAATTTGTTTGGCAAATTCACACTAACGCCCATACCATTACCCCGGTACCCACCGACACCAGGGGTGCCGGGAAGAGCCAGACACAAACCAGTAGTGGGGCGGCTGCAGGCTGTTATTGTTGCGCTGGAATAGCCCCCTAACAGTGGCCTATCCCAGCTCAGTAATAACAGGCTGCTGCTGCTTTTTTTGTATCTGGCTGAATTGAAAAATAGGGGCCACCCCATGCCGCTTTTTCCTCCAATTTTTGGCTAAAATATGCGTGGGGTCCCCCCTTAAAAGGGGGCTCCCAGGCTGTTTCCCCCATTTTTATAAAAAAATGGGGGGGGGGGCGGCGTGGGGTGCCCCTTATTTTTAAATCAACCAGATACAAAAAAGCAGCAGCAGCCTGCCATTACTGAGCTGGGATAGGCCTAGGCCACTGTTGGGACATTCCATCGCATAATAACACCTGACCGCCCCACTACCTGACCATCTATAGAACGGTCAGTCTGGTTTGTGCCCGGCTCTTCCCGTCACCCGCTGGTGGCGGGGTCCGGGGTATGGTATGGGCGTTAGTTTGAATTTTGCCAACATTACGGCAAACAGTAGGCCAGCCCTTAGTAATCGCACGTCATCTAGCCGCACCACTCACCATGGCAAACTATGAAGAATCCGCAAAAAAATAAAGCACTAGTGGCTTAGCACTAGGAGCTGCCCTTTAGTAACATATCTGGGCGCGATCACCGGTGCATTTTTGCTCCTGCGTTTTTCATTGCGTTTGAACCCATACAACACTGAAGAGAGGCGATTTGCCTAATTACGTTACTGTTTACGTTTGTTAACACATGCTTGTTTTGGCAGGACCTCCATGTCATGTTCAAGAGAGCCTGGAGCAGGACCCCCGCCATCTGCCAATGAGGCGAGATGAAAATCCTCGCTTCAGGCGGCAGATTGCGGGTCCCTGGTAAGGGCGGCGATATTCCCGCTCTACTGTGGGTGATTCGGGCCCCGCTGCCGCCCAAATTGCCCACCAGCTAAATAAAACGCTCCGGTCTCTTTAGAGACATACTCGATTTTAGCGGCGGCAACGCAGTCGCCTATCTTGCCTGCTGGCGTCGCTCCCTTCTAAGCAGAGACCACAGGCGCGGATGATGACGTCACCCGCCTGTGTCCTCTGATCAGAGCCGCGGCTGACAGAGAGCCGCGAGAAGATGGAGCTGTGCTCGGGAATGCACCCTGGGGGCCGAGGTAAGTATAAGTTTTTAATATTTTTGATGTTCCCTCACTAATTAAATTGGCCAATAAGGGGGATTATAGGATTATATAGTTAATATGCTTGTGAGGGGTGGGAGTTTTTCTATATATTTATATCTTCGGCCCATATTCCTTTTATCTGGGGGGGGAGCTGTTTCAGTTTAATAGGGCCATATCCTTTTATCTCAGGGGGGGGGGCTGTTCATTTTATATTGGGGCCATAATCTTTTTAGTCCTGGAGGAGGGGAGTCTGTCATTTTAAGTCCATAATCCTTTTATTCTGGGGGGGGGAGGCGTTCATTTATATGGGGCCATAATTCCTTTTAACTGGGGGGGAGGGGGAGGCTGTTCATTTTATAATGGTGGCCATAATCCTTTTATCTGGGTGGGGAATGCTATAACCATAGGGGACTCAGCCTCTGTTTGGCTTTAGGACGCGGCCCATTCTTCAAATCTGCCTTGTCACTATAAGTGGTTATAGCTTTGGAACGCTATGAGATATCCGGGGATTTTTAAGATTGTTTTTTCTCGTGACACATTGTACCAAATTAGTTAAAAATTTGATGATATCTTTGGTGTTTAGTTATGAAAAAAAACAACATTTGGAAAAAATTTGGAAAAATTCTTTATTTCAACGTTCTAATTCCTACTTTTGATGCAGATAGTCCATAGATCCCAAATAAATATTCTAACTTACATTCCCAAATGTCTGCTATTTGGCCATGGTTTTTTAAGATTCCACATATGTTACAGAATTGTTTATGACTCAGAATTTAGATATCATTTTTTCACATTTTTGTAAAATCACCAAAACCCGCATTTAGATGGACCTGCTCAACTTCTAATTGACACTGATAGGCCTAAATAATTAGTGAGACTTGTAAATTAACCCCATTGGTGACTACACACCTCAACGTAATGAAAAACCCCACTTTTAACGAGTTTTGTTAACGCTTTACGTGTTTTATAGGGGTTTAAACAAAATGGAGGTGCAGTCTTGCAAATTGGTAATATTTTTTCACAATACACCCTTTTGGTGGAAAATTAAACCTTTTCCAATGGATTAAATGATAAAGGCCCGCCCTCCACAAGTTTGTTACCCAATTTCTTCCCAGTACACGTTTACTCTACATGTGGTGTTTAACCTTCTGTATGGGCGCACGGCCGCATCGAAGGGAAGGAGGCCGCCATCCAGATCAATTTCTATGTCCATGGTACAGGCTATAATTTTTTTTCTTTTTTTTAATGTGGACCTATAGGGGCTTATTTCTTTTGCCCCAGGAGCTGCACTTTTCTGGTACGTAATTTGGGTGAATCTATAGGCTAATTGGTGAGATTTTATTAACTCTTTGTTGGTGGAGGAAATGAAATCATAAACTTTTCAGGAAGATTTTTTCTGGGTTTTTTTTTTTTGCCCGTTTACCCATACATAAAAATATATATTAATTTTTATTCTATGGTCGCCACATTACAAAAAGATCTCATTTATATAGATTTTTTATTTTTTTCCCATTTTAACTGCATAAAAATTAATTTGGCAAAAATGTGTTAATTTTAGCCTCATCGTCTTTCATATGCATCACTTTTTTATTTTTTTGCCTCAAATCTGTTTACGGGCTATTTTTTGCGAGAAGGATTGTTCTTTTTAGTGGTCTTATTTTAGAGTGCTAACATGTTTAATCCCTTTTTTAGAGCCTTTTATAGGGTATTTAATGAAAATGATCTTTTTTCTGGAGCTTTTTTTGTTTGTTTTTTACGGGTTTCACTTTGTGGGATCTAATAACATTCTGTTTTATTACGAGATTGTTACGCAGCAGCAGCCTGCCATTACTGAGCTGGGATAGGCCACTGTTAGGGGACTATTCCAGCGCAATAATAACAGCCTGCAGCCGCCCCACTACCTGACCATCTATAGACGGTCAGGTACTGGTTTGTGCCCGGCTCTTCCCGGCACCCCTGGTGGCGGTGGGTACCGGGGTAATGGTATGGGCGTTAGTGTGAATTTGCCAAAATTAAGGCAAACAGTAAGGCCAGCCCTTAGTAATAAGCACCGTCATCTAGCCGGCACCACTACCATGGCAAACTATGAAGAGTGTCGCAAAAAAATAAAGCACTAGTGGCTTAGCACTAGGAGCTGCTCACTTTAGTAACATATCTGGGCGCGATCACACGGTGCATTTTGCCTGCGTTTTCATTGCGTTTGAAACACATTACAACAGCTGAAGAGAGGCGATTTGCCTAATTACGTTACTGTTTACGTTTGTTAACACATGCTTGTTATGGCGGACTCCATGTACATGTTCAAGAGAGTGTATACAGAGATACAGCAGTGATGTCACCACCACAGCGCTCCCTGTGCAGCCTCTGCCTGCAGCCTGTGTAAGTGTTACACTGACCACAGCCAGGACCTGCAGCGCTGCCCCCATCTCCCCCAGTCTGTATGTATACAGAGATACAGCAGTGATGTCACCACCACAGCGCTCCCTGTGCAGCCTCTGCCTGCAGCCTGTGTAAGTGTTACAATGACCACAGTCAGGACCTGCAGCGCTGCTCCCATCTCCCCCCAGTCTGTATGTATACAGAGATACAGCAGTGATGTCACCACCACAGAGCTCCCTGTGCAGCCTCTGCCTGCAGCCTGTGTAAGTGTTACACTGACCACAGCCAGGACCTGCAGCGCTGCCCAAATCACCCCACAGTCTGTATGTATACAGAGATACACCAGTATTGTCACCACCACAGTGCTCCCTGTGCAGCCTCTGCCTGCAGCCTGTGTAACTGTTATACTGACCACAGCCAGGACCTGCAGCAGCTGCTCCCATCACCTCCTGTCTGTATATTTACAGAGATACAGCAGTGATGTCACCACCACAGCGCTCCCTGTGCAGCCTCTGCCTGCAGCCTGTGTAAGTGTTAAACTGACCACAGTCAGGACCTGCAGCAGCTGCACTTATCACCCCCAGTCGGGGGGGTTTGTGTTTGGTTTTTAGAGAATCATAGTTGTGGCGGTTAATGAGTAGGGTCGCTGCAGAGATCCACTATTCCAGACAATTCGATTGAGTAGCTACTCATCCTGTGATATTTACATACGAAAAAATAGCAGCCCAACATGTGAAATTTTAAAACAGTTGAGTGTGATTATTTAATAATTTAATAAAAGTTAAGTTTTAGGCCTGACCAATAAGGCCTTTTTTCTGTCTTAGGACAGATTTGTAAATTTGGTATATGTTGCCTTGGCAGTCCTAAAGGGCTATCACAGGAGGAAACACACAGAATCAGCTCTGCATCACTTGCCATAAAGATCATAGCTTGTAAAGCAAATCTCCTCACACTGCTGAATGCCGGCGGGAAGTGTCTGTGAGTGTCTATGTGTCAGCTGGTCTTGTAATGCAGGGGGAGGGGCAGGAGGCAGAAACCACACTGCATTGTGCAGACAAGAAAGCTATTCATGAGACGAATCTATCCTGCCCGACCATAATCAGAATGTTTACGTTCGGACCCCAGGGCAACCGAAATTGTATACACCAGGACGGATAGAGACAGGCTGGAATTATATCTCTGAAATGCTGTATTTTTGTGTGAATTAGGGGAACAGTGAATTAGAGAATGTGTCATTTTGTTATCCTGAGTATATTTAATCTTCTCTTCGTGTGAATACCCCTTTAAACTCCTTTGACAATTTCAATTTGAATGGCATAGTTTTCATAATGTCTCTTTGTTGTGTTTTTAAATGTCAATTTTTTTAAATTATTTTCAGAATTTTGGGGTGACATTTGTTATTACTTTACACACATCAGTAAAAATATATAACAATTTAAAGAAATCTACAGAATATTTACTAGTCTTAACCACCAGAGGGAGCTGCAGCTGCATGCAATGCAACACAAAGACCCACATTTACTAAAAACAGTACACTATGGGGCACATTTACTATGGGTCCAAACATTTTGTCGGGTTTCCCGACTTTTTACCGTTTTGCCCTGAATTCCCCCTGGTTTTTGGCGCACACGATCGGATTGAGATGCATCAGCGCAGGCTTGCATGCGACACAAATCGGGGGCGTGGACGTTGGACAACCCGACTGATTCGGACAAACCGTGGAATTTAAAAACGAAATTATGTCACAAGATCAGCACTCACGTGCACCGGGATGAAGAAGGTGAACTCCGGCGGACCTCTGCGGGACCTCAGCGGGAAGTGACACATGCAGGAAATCGGGCGCATGAGCTATGTGAATCCCGGAAGATCCAAATCCTCGTCGGAACAACGCACAGTGGGGATCGCAACAGGACGGGTAAGTAAATATGTCCCTATATGCAGATTGCCTGTGCAGTGTACAGTGGGCACCAGATTCTTGATTTGTGGTGCCCATTCTTCATAAGTCTGGCGTCCCCTGCACTGCTCCGAACAGAGAGCATCATTCCCCCCCCCCCCCTAAATACAGGGCTTGCGACACAATTCTGTCGGACTTTATCTGTAGTGATCTGCAGCAACCATATTGACACAGAACAGTGTTAAGTCTATTTTGGTTTCAAAACGGTATTATTTTTCAGGAGAACAAAAACGGGACACTCACCCCTCCCAATCATCAAAAGCCCTTAGCAAAACTCTATCAGGGTTAGGGTTCTCAGGTTAGCATTACATGTCTAATGTCAGTATTTTGGGGTGTATGCAATTTATTTATTCTGTATTGTAATCTTTTTTAAAATAAATATTTATGTTTAAATTGTTGTATTTTGGCCTGTTTTTTGCAGGACAATTTGTATTTTTTATTGGTACCATTTTGGCATTTAGTCTAAATTAATGTGCTGGAGATTGTTCTTGGCAATTTGCGATACTCATATAGTTTTGAATGGATCAGCAAGACACATGCTCGACCTGCTGCTTCATTTAATTATGGAGAATGGGATCCCCATTCTTTTGAACGGTGGCGATCCACACTTATTATCCCCCATCCTGTGGATAACAATTGAACCTGATACCCTAACTTGATCATTTAAAGGATTGTATTAAGTGTTCCATATGTCTATAATTGTGAAAATATTACTGCAACCAGTGTTATTTTCGCAATTATAATTGACAGAAGGGGCATCCTTTATACTCTTCTATAATAAAACAGCATAATAGAAAATGAAGCGCTGTTGTGAACTAAACGTTGCAGACTGATATCTAGTCAGCTTGGTTGTGGTCGTGTAATTATATAGCAAGCTTGTTTGTGGCACTATATCAATGTAGTAGGTTCTAGCATCTATGTAGAGAGTTTGGTTTTGGCACAATACTATGTAGTAAGCTTTGTATTGGTACCATAACTTAATAGTAAGCTTTTTTTCTGGTACTCTATCAAAGTAGTAAGCTTGGTTCTGGATGTATATATCTTGAAAGCTTAGTTTTGGTATCATTTCTTTGAAGTAATCATGGTTCTGGTACTGGATCCATGTAGTAATCTTGGTTCTGGTATCATTCCTTAGTAGATACCTTGATGGTTGTACTATATCTATGCAATGAGCTTGGTTCTGGTTTAATTCTATGAAGTAAGCTTGGTTCTTGTACTGTATCTATGTAGTAAGCTTTATTCTGGTACCATATCTAAGTAGTAAACTTGGTACTGTATCTATGTGAATATCTCGGTTCGATATTAATTATTAACTTGGTTCTGGTAGCATTAGGGACGGCACCAGCACCCGGCAAACCCAGACAAGTGCCGGGACCCACAACTGCACAATCGTGGCCACTTCCCGGTCCCCAACAGCCTGGGTGCTAAAGCGGCACTCCGTGTGCTGTAGGATGCTGCCATGCGTCTCTGCATGTAAAGTGCTGTGTGCTGCCGGCCGGAGGAGGAAGACGGTGAAGGGGAAGCTGCAGACCAGAGCAGAAGACTGAGGTGAGTACTATTCTTTTATTTTGGATAGTCACACTTACTAGTCCATGGGGGGTGAGGAGGGGGCTGTATATAATGAATGGGTGGGGTGAGAAGGGGGCTGCATATATTGAATGGGGGAAGAAGGGAGCTGTATATAATGAATGGGAGGGTTAGGAGGGGGCTGCATATAATGTATGGGGGGGGAGGGGACTGCATATAATGTATGGAGGGTGGGGAGGGGGCTGCATATAATGCATATCGGGGAGAGGGGCTGCATTTAATTTAATTATGGGTGGTGAGGGGGCCCTGGGCTATATATATTTAATCCATGGGGGGAAGGTGGCTGCACATTATTATTAATCCACGGGGGGTGCATATAATTAATTTATGGGGGTGAAGAGGCTGTATATAATGAATCAGTGCCATTACGTGAGTTTACTGCAAAGGGGCCCACTGAGGCTCAGTCACTCAAGGGCCCACTGAAACCTGGAGCCGGCCATGGGTAGCATATATATGTACTAAGCTTGATTCTGGCCATGTATTGAATTTGGTTTCTAAATTTTATACTGTTGTGAGACACACAATATTTATACAACTCAGGCCCAATGTAGCCTTAATCTGCCCCTGAACACTGGTACTATAACACAGTATGGTATGATGCAGATATTAATATCACGGCTACTATAAAGCTAGAACGTATTTCTGCCACAAACAGTACGACCACTGGTACTATAAGCAGTACGGTAGGATGCTGATATTAATAACATTGATACTACAAAGCTGGAATGTAAGTATGATGCAAATACATGTGCAAGCAGTTTGTACATTTTTTTGAGTGCAAATTCAGACAGAAAACTGGCACAAACGTTTTAATAAATGTGAGTCTAGGACTTTTTGGGTTGGCAGCACTGGCTAATGGGACATGGGGGCAGCAATGTGACTACCTGATGGCAGCACTGGCTACCGGGTCCCAGCGCCCGGGCCCCCGGATCCTGATTTATTGGTTAGGGACCACCGGGCTAGCCCTCTAAAAGCGCCAGTGATTATGCTCCTGCTGGGGCCCCTGGCTGGTCCCGGCAGTCGGGCAGGGGCCTCCGTCCGTCCGGACAGGAAGTTCCTGCTCGTCACTGTAGAGTGCTCAATGCGGCCAAAAACATCCATTTGAGCACTATTACTGTATGAACCAGTCCATGAACCAGTGTACCCCTTCCTGCCCGTCCACGGCAAGAAGATAGAAGACGCGGGAGCCAGTGGTAAGTACAAGGATTTTTTTTTTTTGTAAATCAAACAGCAGTAAAATATGGTGGTGGCCAAAATATATAAAAGAATTAATTGTGTGGGCAGCATATTACCTAATTAAATGTGTGTTTGGGGGCAGCGGCATATCAACTTATTAATTGGGGGGGACAGCAGCATATTAACTAGTTAATTGTGGGGGGCAGCAGCATATTAACTAATTAATTGTGGGGGGGGGCAACAGCATATCAACTAATTAATTAAGGGGGAAGCAGCATATTAGGTCATATGCTGCTGTTCCCCTTAATAAATTAGTTAATATACAGCTGCCCCCCCCCCCCAATTAATTAGTTGATATGCTGCCCCCCCTCCCCCCAAACACACAATTAATTAGTTAATATGCTACCCACACAATGAATTATTTTATACATTTTGGGCAGCAGAGGTGCAGGGTCTGTATGAAGAAGGCTCAGGGGTTGAGCCTTCTTCATACAGATGTGGGGTTTGGTGCATATTGCAGCAAACACCCACCGCTAACACCCACGATTGGTGCTAGCACCGACTGCGGGTTATTAACTCCTCCGATGCAGCCCGAAGCATTTGAAGGACAATGGCACACGGACGTCGTCATCTTTGTTCCAATCGTCACTCCCTGGGCATCGTCGGGGAGCGGCGATCCGTTGCCATGACAGCATTGGGTCTTCGTCACATCCGAGGCTGCTTGGCATCTGCAGTTTTGTTACAATGTGCCAGCGGCTCATTATAATGAATACTGTGTAAAATGCCATATACTGCAATACAGTGTAGATTATCATTTATTATTGCAGTTTTATTCCGTATCATTATTCAGTAATATTATGGTGGAAGTATTTTTTGGTTTGTCATGGACCAAAATTGGAAATCGTTTAGTAAAGGTTGGAATTTATCAAAAAACTAAAGATACCATTGTGTCTATTATCCTAGAGCTTTGAAACAGTGTAACTATGTGATATCTTTTTACATATATTCTTGTGGGAAGAGGCCCCGCATCAGCTGTCGGGCTGGGGGAGGCCCATCCTAAAAGAGGTGCTCCATACCCCTGGGACCCTTAATCTGGCCCTTTCTGTGACTATCTGGCATCAGCAGTGGCTACTGCGGTATGGGGCCAGCACAATGACTACCTATGGGTATTACCCCTTATCTCACAATTCTGCACTCAATGCACAACATTGAGGTTGGCTTTGGTCCTTTTTTTTTACTACACGTCTGTAGATATATACATATATAGAGTGGCTATGGAAAATATTCAGACCCCTTTAAATTTGTCCACCTTGAAATATCACATGATCATAAGTATTCAGACTCTGCTCAGTAGAAGTACCTTTTGAGCTTCTTGAGAATGATGCAACAAGTTTTTCACACCTGAATTTGGGGATCCTTTGCCATTCTTCTTTGGAGATCCTCTCCAGTTCCCTCAGATTTGCTGGTGAACGTTGGTGAACAGCCATTTTCACTCTCCAGAAATCCTCAATTGGGTTTAGAACAAGGCTCTGGCTGGGCCAGTAAAGAATGGTCACAGAGTTGTTTTATTACCACTGCTTTTTAGCTATTTGCAGAGGGTCATTGTTTTGTTGGAAGGTGAACCTTCGGCCCAGTCTGAGGTCCAGAGCACTCTGGAAGAGGTTTTCATCAAAGATATCTCTGTAGTTGGCCAAATTCATCTTTCCTTCATTTGCAACCAGTCGTCCTGTCCCTGCAGCTGCAAAACACCCCATAGCATGATGCTGCCACCATGTATCACTGTTGGGATTGTATTTGGCAGGTGATGAGTAGTGCCTGGTTTTCCCCTCACATACCGCTTAGAATTAACACCAAAAAGGTCAATCTTAGTGTCATCAGACCAGAGAATCTTATTTCTCATAGTCTGGGAGTCCGTCATGTTTTCTTTTGTAAACTGTATGCGGCTTTCATATGTCTTGCACTGAGTAAAGGCTTCCATCGGCACTCTCTGCCATAAAGCCCCAACTGGTGGAGGGCTGCAGTGATAACTGACTTTGTAGAACCTTCTCCCATCTCCCTATTGCATCTCTGGAGCTCAGCCACAGTGATCCTAGGGTTCTTCTTTACCTCTCATTAAGGCTCTCTCCCACAATTGCTTAAAAAATAAAAAAGTTTTCCCACCAGGAAAGTTAGGCTCTATCCAGGGGATAGAGTGGATCTCTGTCAGCTCCATAGAGATTAATGGAGCAGAATGGTCGTGCGCTACCATCTGCTCCATTAATTATGACGGAGGGACTACGTTTTCGCGATTTGTGGGGTTCTCAGCACTAAGACCCACACTGATCAGCCAGTTAGGCCCTATACCGTGGATAGGGCCTAACTTTCATTCGTGGGAAAACCCCTTTAACATTAAAATGTCCCATCACATATAAAACAATATATAATTTTAAAAAGGTGGAAAAAGAACACAACATATTAGGTATTACCGCGTCCCAAAATTCCCACTCTATAAAAATCTAAAACAGTTATTCATTGTGGTGAATCCCATAATGGAGAAATGCACCCAAATGTCTGAATCAACACTTTTTTGCTGTTTTGCAACACATAACATATGTAATCAAAAGTGATTAAAAGTTTGCACAGTCCCCAAAATGGTAGCAATGAATATGTCAGGTTGTCCCAGAAAGAATGACATTTTAACCAACTCCGCACTCTTAAGTATGAAAAAGTTATTGGAGTCAGAATATGACAAAGAAAAAGCCGGTGTGTATAGGCTGAAATGAGTATAAATTTTATTAAGCAACAAATTCTAAGCACACCAAAAAGAGGGTATCACACCTCAAATCTAAAAACATTTAAAAGAGTGTACAAATACACAAAAACATGTGGATCAATATGGGTAAAAGAGAACCACATCAGGCCACAGGTCAATCAGTATACAGACACCAGTCCCCTATGCATAAAGTCAATACATGATACAATGTGCATGCCAAAACACCCTATACCAATACCCATGTAATCCTGTATAAGTCCCCAAAGGTGAAGGACGTCCTAAGAGGTGAAGGTAGGAACAGGGCAAGGTCGAGCAATTATGATGGCATTGGGTGAAGAAGGTATCTGATGGGACAAGGTGGTCCGGGACCTGAGGCCAGAGGCACCCCACGCGTTACGTCGCAGTCATGCGACTTCCTCAGGGGTCAGGCACAACACTGCTCTTTTCTATTAAATTGGGGTTATGGGTGGAGGCATTAGCTTGATGGCTCTGATAGGGGGCGTAAGCACTTAGAGTGCCTAGGGCAGCATCAACACTATGTACGGTCCTGATTAGTAGTTTTTTTTTTGGTGGGGGGCACAGGTGCACACCACCACCTCTTGTTTTTCTATCCATAAAACCACATTCATAATAGAACATGAAGTTATGAAAGTTTAGGAATGCTGACTGTCAGGTTACAATTGGTCCATCGTTTTGAACTTGTTTACGGGAGAAGAAGGAAATATTCAGCAGAAGACGTGCAAAACTCTAGCAAACAAGATGTAGATTTCCCCACCAGCGACAGACAAGCGTTTAATCTGTAACTGACAGAGAATGAATGCTCCTGTCTCTGTTTGCATAACTGCTTGTGTGCCACGGGCAGATCCCTTCGTAGAAGTTTAATCCAGAAGCTGAGTGAGAGCAGAGGTAACTGGTTGCACAGCAGCTGCAAAGGACAAGCAACCTGTATGTCGTTCGTCATATCTAGTTAATAAAGTAGTGATGTGGACTATGCTCGTAAATACACAAGAACTAAACCTTTCGGTCACCCGGCATGCACCAGTTTTTTGTTTAACTTTGCACAATCTTTTCAGTGCAAACTGCTTGCACATTTATACTATATAAATTTGTGTCACAGCTGCACTATGCCAGACATGAAAGGGGCGACACATTTATCATGATGTGTCCAACAGAATTGTGTCCCATGCTCTATGTTAAAGGTGCACCAAAAAAAAGTTGGTGCACTCTGCCGGGACAGTGCAAGGGGCAACAGATTCATTAAGAACGGGCGTCACAAATTTTTTTTGTTCAATAATAAATGTGGGTTTAAAAATATGGTAAAAAAATAAGGCATCTCTTGAAAATACACCTGATCCATTATTTCCAGCAAACAATAACATAATCCTGTTCAATTTTCAGAGAAACATGGTAAATTAATCGTCCACAGTGCCCCAGATGGTCATAATACCCCTTTTATATCCTATGCCAGTGATGGCGAACCTTTTTAGCGGCCGAGTGCCCAAACTGCAACCCAAAACCCCCCTTATTTATTGCGAGGTGCCAACCAAAAATGAAAGCAGTAACTTATTGCTCCCTGTTCTTCAACAATGTTCGATCATATTGGCCTCCTGAGAACAAGATGGATAATTTGCATCATTTTAGCTTCTTGCCAGTGTCCCTCTGTACACAGAGAATTGTGGGGCAGCAGAAGGTCTTCCAAAGATAATTCGTCCCTGTCTACTCATTCTCCCTCTTCCTACATACCCAAGTAGTGAACTTAAATATATGACTGAAAGCAGCATCTTTTAAGTTGCTTAGAACTGCAGGAAGATTCTTTGAGTTCTGCCTGGTGTGCTTGGGTGATGGCCCGGGTGCCCACAGAAAGGGCTCCAAGTGCCGCCTCTGGCACCCGTGCCATCGGTTTGTTACCACTGTCCTATACAATTACCATGCCCTCTTTACACCTCACATAGTAATTGTGCTCTTCTCTTACACAAATATACATTCCTAGTGCCTATAAAAAATAGGAGTAGCACCTGCAATTCATATTGTCTTTCTCACTTGGTTTTGAGTTCAATAGCCAAAACCTACGCTGTTGATCAAGAGAAAGGCAAAAGTTACTTTATTGATGATGAATTGAAAATTCCTATTTTACCAGACAGATACCTGAATCAACCAACATAAAACAATAATAAACTGTATTTTGCAGTTGACATAAAAGATATTTAACCCTCACCCAAAGTTTTGTTACTAAATTGCACTTCCATTAACCGTAAGCAGTGACAATTGTGTTCTGTAATGGGTCTGCTGAACAAATAATGAATTGTAAGGACCAATCCTTACTAATCGTACAACAAATTACCTTACATTTTGACACACAATATAATCTCCTTCCTGACTATGGCCTTTTTTTTTTTTTTTGTGTATGGAGCTTTATGGGGGATTATTTTATTCCCAGTATTTATTTTCAATGTCATGTACTGGGTAGCAGGAAACAAATCCAAATGCAGAGGACTTTAGGAAAGAACATTTTTGCAGCATTTTCTTGCTTTGTTTTCATGGCTTTAACTGTGCACTCCAAATCACATCTTCCCTCTATTCTCTTGGTCAGTGTGATTATGGGGATACCAAACATATATAAGTTTTATTATTTAAAAAAAAAATGTTAAGCTTTTGTAGGAAAATTTGCCATAATCTGAAGCTAATAACTTTTAAATACTATGGAGCTGTGTAGGTTGTAACTTTGCAAGATGTGATGACATCCATTTGTGGAACTGTATAACCTTTTGATCACTTTTTATTTCAATTTTTACAAGTTACAAAATAACAAAAAAGTCTCAGTTTGGACATTTGGGCACTATTTTCTATTATGGGGTACACCGTTGGGAATAAACAGTTTTATATATTAGATTAGGAATTTTAGTACAGAGCAATGTGTAACATGTTTATGATTTTTACTGTTCATTTTTTATCAGTTCTAGAGAAAAGGGGGGTATTTGAACTTTTAGGGGTTTTAAATTTTTATTTTTACTATTTTTGAGACCCCCTACGGTACTTTAACCTTATTTTATCTGATTGAACCTACCATATACTGCCATACCAAAGTATAGTTGTATATGGTAGTATATAGCAGTATATGGGGATTTTGCACATGATCTGTTACATTCGGTTAGGTAGGATAAGTCCTTGGGTCTTATAAAGATCCAAGGCTGTCATGGTAATAGATCTCCGCTGCCCCATGATGTCACGGGGAGCAATGATCACAGACTAGATGGCGGCACTTATGAGCAGGGCTGTTACATGTTGAAAATTTGCAGCAAGGGGTTAAAAACTAATATTCTTCTTAGTTCTCATGCACCCAAGAAAATTCACAGCTGTGTGCATGAGTTTATAGAAAGTAATGGGGCAGTGTACTAGCCACTGAAAAAAATACTAGCACACAGACAAAAAACATGTTTGTGTGCATGAGACCTTACAATGTATTAGTGCCCCATTTTGTTCCCCCATGCAGAAATAATGCAGCTTTTACTGCTTACTACTAGCCCATACCACAAAAAGAGAAAGACAAGTGTGTAAAGGCTAAAATACAGTAAACTTTATTGAAATTCACAAGCAATAGCTAAAGTGTCCTATATGCAAGATTAAAAACATTTAAAAAGTGTACAAATACACATCCATATACAACTAGGTGGGTCAGAGCCTGGTAACCAGGACCCACCTACGGCCACAGATCACAAGAGGGTATGTGAATGCAAATTCCTCACGACAAATAAAAATGGAGCCCTGACCACTATACCTATAATCTATCCAAAAGAAATATACTATACAGTCCAAGTACTCCCCCCCCCCCCCCCCCCTGTCCTCCTCCTGTGCCCCAGCCCACCCTGTCCTCTATCCTCCTTCTGTAGCCTCTAGCCCCCCTGTCCCCTCAGTCTCTTACCTGCAGTCAATAATCTTCTCCCGGGCTGGAGTCTAAATGACTCGTGGAGGGGGCGTGGCCAGCCGGGGGCTAAACTACGTAGCTCTAAACTACGGGGGCTGGAGGAGGTGGAACAAAGCGGGGAAAGTGGGCGGGCCCGGGACATTCTCTCCTCCTTCCGTGGCAGCGTGACAGAGCCCATAAAACGGGACTGTCACGCTGAAAGCGGGACGGTTGGGAGGTATATTACATCCACGTTACCTTGCACCCCACATTACATCCATGTCACACTGCACCCCATTTCACATCCCTGTCACGCTGCACACATGTGTGGAGTGTGGAGAGGTGAGTCCAGGCCGGGGAGCGGGACAGCGGCACGGGCACAAGTACGGGCACAAGTATTGTGTGTGCATCTGTGACAGTGCTATTATCATGAATTGATTTTATGGCTTCTAAGGAGGCAGAATTTTTGTCTGTTGAATGCCATAAAAAAGGCGTTGTCCTGACTGTGCCTTACAAAGGCATTTACAAGTCAATTAAAGGTGCACTGTATCTGTCACACCACAAAGTGGCAGTAGCTGCCTAAATATTTTCTTGCAGCAACTATATAATATATTGCCTTTCAGAATCTTGAATCATATTTGTGACATGTTGTGTTGAGTATTTAAGCCCATAGTGTGTGACACCATCTCAGAGGAGCCTAGAATGTGGGGTATCATCTAACAGCTGTATATAAATATTACCAGCTGTTGGGGAGCTTTTTTTTTTGTCTAGTTGCAGTAAATCAATAATTTCAATAAAGTCTCCAGAGAAAACAGAACATTGTGCAGAAAAGAGCCATTTCCTGCTTCGGTTAATAAGTAATGTACTCATAGTTCTCAACTGTCCTGGATGCAGTGGGACAGTCCTGTTTTTTTGGGTGCTGTCCCGGGCAGTTCGGAGAATGTCCCGGGCTGCCCTGGGTTGTCCTCTTCACATACTGTTGGCATTCGTCATCTTCCGTCTTCTTTCTGAGCCTCTCGTTCCTGAGCGGAGATTGGCCACAGTCATTGGAGCACATTTACTAAGGGTCCGCGGAACGCATTTCCCTCAGGTTTACCGAATTTTTCCGATTTGCGCAAATTGCACAGGAGTTTTTGGGGCACGCGATTGGATTTTGGCACAATGGCGCCGGCTTTCATGGGGGCGTGGCCGTCGGACAACCCAACTGATTTGGACAAACCATGGAATTTGAAATTCCAATTGTGTTGCAAGACATGCGCTCACATACACCGGGAAGAAGATGGTGAACTTAGGCAGACCTGAGCGGGGAAGCGACACATGTGGGAAATTGGATCTTAATGAATCGTGGCAGCTCCGAATCCTCGTCAGACAACACAGCTCGGGGATTGTGACGGCACGGGTAAGTAAATGTGCCCCATTATGTTTCTCCTCTCTTGCTCTCTAGTACTATTGTTCTCCTGTTGCTGCTCAGCTGTAAAGTTAATCTATATAGACTCACCAGCCACTTTATTAGATACACCATGCTAGTAACGGGTTGGACCCCCTTTTGCCTTCAGAACTGCCTCAATTCTTCGTGGCATAGATTCAACAAGGTGCTGGAAGCATTCCTCAGAGATTTTGTTCCATATTGACATGATGGCATCACAGTAACGGGTTGGACCCCCTTTTGCCTTCAGAACTGCCTCAATTCTTCGTGGCATAGATTCAACAAGGTGCTGGAAGCATTCCTCAGAGATTTTGTTCCATATTGACATGATGGCATCACACAGTTGCCGCAGATTTGTCGGCAACATTAAACTGTAAAATAACATGTATTTCCGTAAAATGAGTTGTTTCTTCATGAAGCGTTCCTGCTTGGATTGCTGAAGTCTAACCTTAGCTAGAGGGTTTGACCACTTTACCTCATGTTTTTTGTAAATTGTTTGTAAGTGTGGGGGGTAGAATATTGGGTAATTTACCAACATACATCTATTAAAAGTTCTGCTTTGCTTTCTTGATATTTACATCATCAGCCAGAAATTGGTGTCCATAAAATGGCCACAAATAAATGGTCATGTGATCTGTATCTGTCCATGAACAATTCTCCTGCCAGGACCTTGATCTTCTACTCATGAATACCATCATAAGGTCCTGGCAGGGTGATTGCTCATGGAGACATAGAGAACACATGACCCTCCGTCTGTGGCCATTTTGTGGTCAGGAATATCTGGCTGATCAGGTAAATGACATGAGACTTCACATATCAGTAAAGTGTTGCAGAACTTTTAATAAATGTATAGTGGTAAATCACCTAATATCCGGCCCAGACACTTACACACACACTCACTCACACACTCACTCACACACTCACTCACACACTCACTCTCACACTCACTCACACACACACACACACACTCACTCACTCACTCACTCACACACTCACTCACACACTCACTCACACACTCACACTCACTCACTCACTCACACACTCACTCACACACTCACTCACTCACACTCACTCACTCACTCACTCACTCACTCACTCACTCACTCACTCACACACTCACACACTCACTCACACTCACTCACTCACACTCACTCACTCACACTCACTCACTCACTCACACACTCACACACTCACACACTCGCACACTCGCACACTCACTCACACACTCACTCACTCCTTTACATACAGGTAAAGTGGCCAACCCCTTTAACATTCAGTGGTTTAAACACTCACCACATCAACAAGTTTATACTTACTTAACTGAGTACAGTGAACTCATTGTCATGTTCAAGAAACCAGTCTGAGATGATTCCAGCTTTATGACATGGCGCATTATCCTGCTGAAAGTAGCCATCAGATGTTGGGTACATTGTGGTCATAAAGGGATGGATATGGTCAGCAAAAATACTCAGGCTGTGGTGTTGCAACGGTGCTCAATTGGAACCAAGGGGCCCAAAGAGTGCCAAGAAAATATTCCCCACACCATGACACCACCCCCACCAGCCTGAACCGTTGATACAAGGCAGGATGGATCCATGCTTTCATGTTGTTGACGCCAAATTCTGACCCTACCATCCGAATGTCGCAGCAGCAATCGAGACTCATCAGACCAGGTAACGTTTTTTCCAACTACTGTCCAATTTCGATGAGCTTGTGCAAATTGTAGCCTCAGTTTCCTGTTCTTAGCTGAAAGGAGTGGCACCCGGTGTGGTCTTCTGCTGCTGTAGCCCATCTGCCTCAAAGTTCGACGTACTGTGCGTTCAGAGATGCTCTTCTGCCTACCTTGGTTGTAACGGGTGGCGATTTGAGTCACTGTTGCCTTTCTATCAGCTCGAACCAGTCTGCCCATTCTCCTCTGATCTCTGGCATCAACAAGGCATTTCCGCCCACAGAACTGCCGCTCACTGGATGTTTTTTCTTTTTCGGACCATTCTCTGTAAACCCTAGAGATGGTTGTGCGTGAAAATCCCAGTATATCAGCAGTTTCTGAAATACTCAGACCAGCCCTTCTGGCACCAACAACCATGCCACGTTCAAAGGCACTCAAATCACCTTTCTTCCCCATACTGATGCTCGGTTTGAACTGCAGGAGATTGTCTTGACCATGTCTACATGCCTAAATGCACTGAGTTGCCGCCATGTGATTGGCTGATTAGAAATTAAGTGTATTAGGTGTACCTAATAAAGTGGCCGGTGAGTGTAGATAAGCTATAGCTCCCAACTATCCCGTATTCAGTCGGTTGGGAGTATGTCCCCGGCTACCCCACGCTGCCCCAGGATGTCTCACCTCCCGGTTCCCTGCTCCAACACACTAGACTGCAGATCCAAGACCAGTAGGCGGGACCAGCTCCTGTGGCTTCCACACATCTCACAAACTCAGAGCCCGAGAGAAGATGAAGCAGATCTGCTGGGGAACGAGGAAAGGTTGGTGACACAATTTTTTAACACCCAGGAACAGTGGAACATGAGGGGAATTTAACTTTCAAATTATGTTGCAAGCCCTAAGTTATAATGTATTATATGCACCAAAAAAGATGGTGAACTCTGTTGGACCTAAGCGGAGAAGCGAAACATTCATGATTTCAGATGCACAATCTTAGTGAATAACCACACACTGCATTATAGACGGACAATACACTTTCAGTGAACTCTGGTGACCCTGTAAGTAAATGTGCCCCAATGTAAGGGGAGAGGGGAGCCATAATATGTGAGAGAACAGAGGAGCCACAATATGTGATAGGACAGAGGAGCCACAATATGTGATAGGACAGAGGAGCCACAATATGTGAGGGGACAGAACAGCCACAATATGGTGGAGGACAGAGGGCCACATTATGAGGGAAATGGAGAACAAGAGGCCACAATGTGAGGCGGATGGAGGACAGGGGGCCACATTTTGAGGGTGATAGAGGACAGGAGGCCACAATATGAGAGGGATGGAGGACTGGAAGTCACAATATGAGAGCAATGGAGGACAGGAGGTCACAATATGAGAAAATGGAGGACAGGAGGCTAAGATATGAGAGGAGATGGAGGACATGAGGCTACAATATTAGGAGAAAGGATGACATGGGGCCACAATATGAGAGTGATGGAGGACAGGATGAGGGAATAATATGAGGAGGATGGGGAATAAGAGGCCATAATGCGAGGGGATAGAGGACAGAGGGACCAACATGAGGATGACAAGCTGAGCTAAAAAGATCCTTCCTGCTTGGTCCACGAGGTAGCTGGTGGTAGGTTGTGTGTGTTGGGGGGAGGGGGTGGGGGTAGCTCACAGCTCTGATCCTGTATTCACTGTGCGGGGCTGGAAACTATCTTAGCAGGCTCTGTGGAGAGATGCACACAGAGCTGCGGTCTTATAAAGTGGAACCTCTCTGAGATGAGATAGTCAGGTGGGCAGGCTGACTGTCTCTGCAGCCCTTCTGATACGGACTGGCCTACAACTTGCCCAGAAATTCTCTGGAAATCCCACGGCATAGAGGAGAGAAATAGGGGAAAGGGAGAGTGAAAGGAGACTGTAAGAAAAAGAGAAAGACAGGTGAGAGAAATGGGCTGAGGTGGAGATGGGATAGGTGGAGGAAAGCAACAAAAGGCAGAGGAAGAGGGCTATTAATAGGTAAAAATGAAGGGTAGAGTGGGGAAGTACAAAGAGGGTGATGGAAGGAGGAGATATAGGGAGATGAGGGAGTAGGAACACGACGCGAGGTGGGAGAGAGGAGGGAAGGAATCGTGAGTGGGGATTGTGGGAGAAAGAACGCATGGGAATTAGAGGGCAGAGAAGGGGGGCAAGGAAGAAGGGCGATATAGACGAGAAAAAGAGAGTAGCCAAGTAGGCACAGCAGGAAAAGATGAGGGGAGAGAGGGGAGGGGGAGGGAAAAGGGGAAAGACAGACGAGTAATTTAGAACAGAAGAGAGGTCAAGGCAATAGATGGAGGGTCGGAAGGAGTGGAGCAAGGGAAGAAGAAAGGTGAAGGACGGCTAAAAGAAGCCGTAGTAGGAAAAGCCAACTAAGAGGAAGGGGAGGAGTAGTGGGGAACAGTGAAAGCAGACAAGAGGGAATCCAAAGAGAAAGAAAAAGGAGAAAAGGGAAGTAGAACGAGTGGGAGCGGTAATCAGAGAAACGGAAGGTACGGAGGGGGGCGATTAGTGAAGAAAAGAAGACGTAAAAAAGACGGGAGGCTAAAGGAGGAAAAAAACAGGCTATAAAGAGGAATGGCAGGGCTAACAGAAAGAAGGATAGATTGTGGGCGGGACGTGAGAAGGAGAGTGAAATAATGGGCCGGGAGAGAAAAGAGGAAAGAAGAACGGGGGACTAGCAAGGAGGAAAGATAGAAGAAAGAAGAACTGAACGGTATGTCACGAGGGCAAGGGGAACAAAACTAGAAGGAGTATTTATAAAATTCCACTATGAGGGGAATTCCAGGCTCCGACCAATGGCTGATCCCTAATCTATCAAACTATAACAACGATTATTCCTAACAGAAAATTGTATAAAAGTGATCAATATGTAGTACAGTCCCCAAAATTTTGAATGAAAAATTTAGGTTTTTACGCACAGGTTTTACATTTTTTATGTATTAGAACACATAAACCTATATAAATGTGCATCCTTGTGATCATTCGACCACAAAGAATAAAGTAGATGTGTAATTTGGGGCCACAAAAAAATTTTTAAAATTGAATTTCTTCCCACTTCAAGTACATGGCATATATATTAAATACTTTACTTTCAAATACAATTTGTTACGTAGGAACAAGCCCATGCACAGCTCTGTATATGGAAACATTTAAAAGTTAGATATTTTTTGAGGTGGGGAGTGAAAAATGAAACCCAAAACAAAAAAGAGCCAAGCAGTCTAAATACTACTTGGGGGGCAGCACTTTAACTACTGGAGGCATCACTGTGACTGCTAGCTACTGGGTCACTACTATGAATACTTGCTACTGGGGCATTCACTGTGACTACTAACTACTGGGAGCATTACTGTGACTACTGACTACTGGGGGCATTGTTGTGACTACTGGGGGCATCACTTTGACTGCTGGCTCTGTGACCAATTCTTCCACCACTACCTGTTGGAGCAGTTCACGAGGATTCTATCCCCATCTTTATCTAGTCAATTCATACATTATCATTCTAAAATCACTTTATTATGAAATGAGCCTGGGCCCATGGAGAGAGAAAGTGATGTCACTGCTGTTCCACCTCTCCTCCCCCTGCTCATGTCTGTGTATGTAAAGCATTGCTACTGGCTGTGCTTTATCTACTGACGTGTTCTGCTACATGCGGTTGAGATGAGACACAGACATCAGCTACACAAGTACCCGACATGTTCTGTCTATACACATGGCTTCAACCTGGAGCAGTTGAATCTCTCATACACACATGGGCTGCAGGGGCTGTGGCTGCAGCATTGGGAAGTATAGAGAAGAGCCAGCACCAGGATGTCACATCATTGGTACAGGCTGTCAGTCATGTGTATAGGAGTATCTAATACACCACCAGTTGCAGGGCATGGCCGCCACAACCAGGATTACATAGAGGAGCTAGAACCAGGAGTATCATCACTCATTATCAGGCTGTCAGTCATTGGTATAGGAATATCTCTACCACACAGGCTTCAGGGGGTAGCCAGCACCAGGAATAAAGAAGGCAGCCAGAACCAGGAGTGTCATATTATTATACAGTCTGTCATTCATGTGTATGGGACTATCTCATACACAAAGGCCGTAGGGAGAGTGTCTGCCAGCACCAGGAAGTATAGAGAAACAGCCAGCACAAGGAGTGTCACATCATTACACAGGCTTCACTGTGCCTCACACTCACGAATAGCTGGACTGCTGAATATGACAATGATTCATGTGCCCATCTCAGGTCATTCTATACAGCTTTAGTACCTGATTTTTAAGTTTACAGGATGTAGATGACAATGACAATGAAGGTATAGGGTTAATGCTTTCCAATGGCAGTTTTATGAAAATATATTTAGTTTTGGGGGGACTGGTTCTATTTAAAGAGGACCTGTCACCCCGGAAAAACCCACCCACCATGTGCCCTCCATAATCCTTCCCCCAGCCCCTTCTCTCCCTAGCCATTTTTAAAAAATTATGTGCAGTAAGAGGTCGATCGTGTATCTGGCGTGCTGGCAGTCGGCGGTATTCATTAAGGGTCGTGCCGACAACACCCCCCCTGCCAGCGGTCACATTGTAGAGAGCTGACAGCATCGCATCGCTGCTGGCTCTCCGCGGTGTGGCCGCACCGCACTAACGAGCTGGACTCACATTGCCAGCGATGCGATGCTGCTGGCTTCTCCTACAATGTGACCGCTGGGAGGGCGGGCTGGGGGTGTGTCGGCACGCCCCCTAATGAATACTGCTGACGGCCAGCATGCAGATACACGATCCGACCTCTTATTTGGTAAGAGGTCGGCAGTGTAAATCAATTTACTGCACATACATTTTTTTTAAAAAATGGCTAGGAGAAGGGGGCGGGGAAGGATTATGGGGGGCACATTTGGTGGGTGGTTTTTCCGGGGTGACAGGTCCTCTTTAATTAATCACAGAACCACCTTCATGCAACTTTGCAGCAAACTGTGGAAAATGCAAAAATAACATGAGATTCAAAACTCCACTAACATATGTACAAATCCAGACACTTATTTAAAGACAATGTTGCACATTTACTAAGGCTCCGTTGGACGCATTTCCATTGGGTTTCTGACTTTTTTGATTTAATGTCCACCCTGATGCCCCCCTTTAATTAAATGTCTAATAAATGCACACAAGCAGAGAAGCAGAGATTCACCCCCCTATTAATGAATTGTCTGTAACAGGGCCCTCTTAATTTAACCGACTTGGCCATTTTGCACCTTCCTGACATGGCCCTTTTTTAAAACCTGACGTGTCACTATAAGTGGTCATAACTTTAGAATGCTGTAACATATCCAGGTGATTTTGAGATGATTTTTTTCGTGACACATTGTACTTCATGTTGGTTGAGAAATGTAAGCAATATGTTTTAGTATTTATTATAAATAAATAACAATTTGGCAAAACATTTTTTAAAAATAGTTTGTATTTCTAAATCAATTTTCATTTCTTTTGAAAGTTGGTCATATCACCAAAACGACTATAATAACAGTTCCATATATCTGCTTTAACTGGGCATAATTTTTCAAACACCTTCCTTTTTTTAGGATGTTAGGAGGCTTATAACTTTGAGTGCGATTTTTCCGATTTTCATGAAAATCATCAAAACCTATTTTTGTTGGGCCAGTTAGAATGACTTTATAAGGCCTACATGAACAAACCCCAAATAACAACATTTTAGAAACTGCTCGCCTCAAAATATTCAAAACAACCTTTGGGAAGTTTGTTAACCCTATAAGCGTTTCATGAGGGTGAAAAATAAATGGAAGTGAAATTAAAGAAATGTAATTTATCTTACTATAGATTCATTGAACACAAAAATATGCACCTTCCAATGGGTTTAAAAATTCCTCATGAGTATGCCAATACCTATTTGTCACTGTACCCTTCTGTACGGGCACAGAAGGGCACTTGGAAGGGAAAGAGCGTTGTTCCGTTTTGGAGGCCAAATATGGCTGAAAAATTTTCATGGTAAGGATGCATATCGAGAGCCCTAGTGGTTCCAAAACAGATGAGAACCCCAACAGGTGACACCATTTTGGAAAGTACACCCCTTGGAGAGTTTAGCAAGGTGTAGTTGTGTATTTGCCCCAACAGGTGTTTAAATCAATTAGGCCCCAAAAAGGGAAAAAAGTGAAAAGGTAGTAAAAAATCACTTTTACCCCAAAGTTTTGTAAGCCCAAGGATAAAAAGATGAAAAACCCAAAGAAATGTGTAAAACTATTTCTCCTAAGTGCAGAATTGCTGCACAGGTGCATATAAAATGTTCTATGGATATGCAGTAGGGCCGAGATGGGAAATAGGGATATTTGCCTATTCAAAGCCAAATTTGACAGAAATCCTTTACACCTGTCAGGATGCATTTGGAGATCCTTGGTACGAACAGAGGAGAACCTCAACAAGTGTCACCATTTTGGAAAAGAATACCCCTTGGAGAATTTAGCAAGATCTAATATGTGTATTTGCCCATACGGGTGTTTTTGATTCAATTACCAGAAAGAATCAAAAATGTTATAACCCCCAAAAATGTGTAAAACTATTCTCCCGAGTGTAGATGTACCCCACATGTGTATATAAAATGTTGTATGGGCCGCACAGTAGAAGGAAAGTGGGATGCTTGCCTTTCAGTAGTCAAATTGACAGAAAATCCTTCCATGCATTTGGAAAGCCCTAATGGTATAAAACAGAGAAGAACCCAAAAGGGACCCTATTTTTTGAACGCACACCCTTGGAGAATTAAGCAATGTAATATGTGTATTTGTCCCTACGCTGAAAGATTCAATGAGGCCCTAAAATTAAACAGGTGAACAATTTACCCTTTTACCTAATTTTTGTAAGCCTAGGGATAAAAGATTAATAACCCTGGAGAGTAGCAGTACCCCACATGTGCATATAAATGTTATTGATATATTGTTTGAATGCACACTCCTTGGAGAATTTAGCATGGTATAATACAGTATGTGGTGTAGTGTAATACAAATGGTGATATGAGCATGAGGTGGGTTTTCAAATATGATGTGCAAAGGAGCCCAAGATGGAAATTGCAATTATTTCTGAAAAGTTCAGTGCCCATTATGTGATGCCCAGTTTGTGCCACTGAAATGTCAGGTCTCTGATTGGAAGCCACGTTTCCTGATGCGAGAAAGACCCTACATGTGATCCTAAACGCTAGCCAGAAAATACAGCAGGGCTCCGAAATGATAAAGCACTTGGAATATAAATAATAATAATAAATAAATAAAGAACTGTGAGAATTATAAAGGATCTGCTACCAAATCCAAAGGCTTGGAGAAAGCCTAAATAAAAAACATAAACCCTAGTTTGCAAACTACATCCCGTAATGAAATAATCGAGGGGTTGTAGTGATCAATTTGACCTAACAGTTGTTACTAATTTCTTTTACCGAAATTAATTCACAAACAAAGGTTGGACGTGAATTGTGAATGCGTTGTGTATAAGGAGGTGGAATATACCAGGGAACAACTAAAATGTTGTCACTCTAGAGTACTTGCAGTCTCTTAGTAGTATGTAGTGTCCATCCTAACTCCTCTTTTGGAACAACCTTTTCTGAGTCCTTACTTTAGAAGCAGCGGAATTCACTGGAAAAAGCTGTCCTGGCAAAACCGGTGGACATTTAATCCAGAGGTTACTAGGGCCCAAATATTAGTTTCCTAATATCCCCTCTTGAAAATGGAGAAATGATGTGGCAGGACTGCACATTGGAACAGCACGTAAGAGTTTGTACAGCATCATCTGTACAATGTACACGGCAAGTGGCTTTTGTACCATAACTTCGCTTTCCGCGGCACTGTACAGCTTCCACACATGATCTACAGATCAAACCCACCGATGTATTTATTGTGGCCTGGGGGCAGCAGTGGAGCTACCTGGTGAGGGTGCTTGAGTCCCCATGAATTGTGGTCAGAACAAGGACATCGCTTTTGTCCTTTTATTTGACCAACATCATGTTCTGATTGCTGAGGAACTTTATGGTCTGCTATGCGCTTTAAATCTTCCCTAAGCCCAACTTGCTTGGCACGGGCCATTACCACTCCTGGGGTTTCCATGAACCCAGAGATGACTGCCCAGTGCCACAACATCCTCCCGCTGCCTCCTGGAAAGTGCAGAGCTGGAATGAGCAGTGAGACAGCCACAGCTGCCAGCAGAACAGGGCCCTTTATGATGTCTGGTGCCAGTTTCCAAGGGATCCCCACTGTGACATGCACAGTGTTCCGTGGGATGCAAACTAGCCTCATGCTTTCTTCTGCGGGCAGCCATTTTGTATTTTTCGCCTCTGGGGCGCCATTTTGAACCCCACTGCCATCTTCTATTGCCATGCACCAGAAAATGGCGCTTGCAAGACTCCTAAATCAGACACCTGCCTTCCAGTAAAAATAGATGCCACACATTCTGGGGGTGCTGCCATCACCTTTTAATCTTTTGTAATCTGCATCCAACCCCCATTTGCCAACTTTCTAACTACTTTGCCATGATCCCTTTAGATTTTGCAAAAAACGTGTGGAATTGGAGCAAAATGTGTAAAAATCCAAGCTGGCATAACCTACTTTGACAGGTTCCACTTAGAAGGCTAGTGGAGGGGGGCACTGGCACATAGGGTTGGATGTAGGGAACTTAAATGTTCTCCATGAAGCAAGTCTTACACCCAGGTAGACACTTCCCTAGATTGTAGATCTTTCATTCCAAAGCAACAGTTGACTTTTAACAGGATTAATAAAGACTGGTGTTTGCAGACAGTGGCAAAGCGGCCCAGGCTGATTCTACTTTGCATTGTAAAGCTGGGGTGGGACGTCTAGATTAAGACTTGCCTGCCGCTATTGATGCTCCAAAAAACATATCTGTATGCAGGACTAAAAAGACAGCCATCTAATCCCCTGCAAAAGAACATGATGCATGATTTTTGTGCTTTTATCATTATGGTCTGCTATGCGTCTTTAAATCTTCCCTAAGCCCAACTTGTTTGGCACGGGCCATTACCCCCTCCTGGGGTTTCCATGAACCCGAGATACTGCCCCAGTGCACAACATCTCCCGCTGCCTCCTGGAGATCGAGAGCTGGAATGAGCAGTTGAGACAGCCCCACTGCCCGCAGAACAGGGCCCTTTATGATGTCATGGTGCCAGTTTCCAAGGGATCCACTGTGACATGCACAGTTTCCGTGGGATGCAAACTAGCTCATGCTTTCTTCTGCGGGCATCCATTTGTATTTTTCTGCCCTCTGGGGCGGCCATTTTGAAACCCACTGCAAGCTTCTATTGCCATGCACAGAAAATGGCGCTTGCAAGCTCCTAAAATCAAGAACACCTGCCTTCCAGTAAAAATAAGTGCCACACATTCTGGGGGTGCTGCCATCACCTTTTAATCTTTTGTAATCTGCATCAACACCCCATTTGCACAACTTTTTAACTACTTTGCCATGATTCCCATTAGATGTTGCAAAACGTGTGGAATGGAGCAAAATGCTGTAAAATCAAGCTGGCACTAACCTACTTTGACAGGTTCCACTTAGAAGGCTAGTGGAGGGGGGCACCTGGCCACAAGGTTGTATGTAGGAACTTAAATGTTCTCCATGAAGCAAGTCTTACACCAGGTTAAGACACTTCCCTCAGATGTAGACCCTTTCATTCAAAGCCAAAATTTGACTTTTAACAGGTATTAAAGACTGGTGCGTAAGCAGACAGGGGCAAGCGGCCCAGGGCTGATTCTACTTTGCATTGATAAAGCTGGGGTTGGGGACGTCTAGATTAGTACTTGCCCTGCCGCTATTATGCTCCAAAAACATATTCTGTATATCAGGACTAAAGAAGACAGCCATCAATCCCATGCAAAAGAACATGATGCATGATTTTGTGCTTTGTAGCATTATGGTCGTCTATGCGCTTTAAATCTTCCCTAAGCCCAACTTTCTGGCACGGGCCATTACCCCCCGGGGTTTCCATGAACCCAGAGATGAACTGCCCCAGTGCACACATCTCCCGCTGCCTCTGGAAGAGCTGCAGAGCTGGAATGAGCAGTGAGACAGCCACAGCTGCCAGCAGAACAGGCCCTTTATGATGTCTGGTGCAGTTTCCAAGGGATCCCACTGTGACATGCACCAGTGTTCCTGGCTGTAAAAATCAAGCTGGCATAACCTACTTTGACAGGTTCCACTTAAGTGCTAGTGGAGGGGGGCACTGGCGCAATAGGTGGATGTGGAAACTAAATGTTTCTCCATGGAGCAAGTCTTACACCCGGTAGACACTTCCCCTAGATGTAGACCTTTTCATCCAAAGCAAAAGTTTGATTTTTAACAGGATTAATAAAGACTGGTGTTTAGCAGACAGGGCAAGCGGCCCAGGCTGATTCTACTTTGCATTGATAAAGCTGGGGGGGGGACGTCTAGATTAAGCTTGCCCTGCCGCTATTATGCTCCAAACATAATCTGTATGCCAGGACTAAAGAAGACAGCCATCTAATCCCATGCAAAAGAACATGATGCATGATTTTTGTGCTTTTAGCATTTATGGTCTGCTATGCGCTTTAAATCTTCCCTAACCCAACTGCTTGGCACGGGCCATTAACCCTCCTGGGGTTTTCCATGAACCCAGAGATGACTGCCCCAGTGCACACATCTCCCGCTGCCCCTGGAAGAGCTGCAGAGCTGGAATGAAGCGTGAGACATCCACAGCTGCCAGCAGAACAGGGCCCTTTATGATGTCATGGTGCCAGTTTCCAAGGGATCCCACTGTGACATGCACAGTGTTCCGTGGGATGCAAACTAGCCTCATGCTTTCTTCTGCGGGCAGCCATTTTGTATTTTTCTCGCCTTGGGGGCGGCCATTTGAAACCCCACTGCAGCTTCTATTGCCATGCAGAAAATGGCGCGTGCAAGCTCCTAAAATCAAGACACCTGCCTTCCAGTAAAAATAGAGTGCGCACACATGCTGGGGGTGCTGCCATCACCTTTTAATCTTTTGTAATCTGCATCAACCCCCATTTGCACAACTTCCTAACTACTTTGCCATGACCCTTTAGATGTTGCAAAAACTGTGTGAATTGGAGCAAATGCTGTAAAAATCAAGCTGGCATAACCTACTGTGAACAGGTTCCACTTAGAAGGCTAGTGGAGGGGGGCACTGGACAATAGGTTGGATGTAGGGAACTTAAATGTTCTCCATGAAGCAGTCTACACCCAGGTAGACACTTCCCCTAGATGTGACCTTTCATTCCAAGCAAAGTTTGACTTATTAACAGGATTAATAAAGACTGGTGCTTAGCAGACAGGGCAAGCGGCCCAGGCTGATTCTACTTTGCATGATAAGCTGGGGTTGGGGACGTACTAGAATTAAGACTTGCCCTGCCGCGATATTATGCTCCAAAAACATATCTGTATGCAGGACTAAGAAGACAGCCATCTAATCCATGCAAAAGAACTGATGCATGATTTTGTGCTTTTAGGCATTATGGTCTGCCTATGCGCTTTAAATCTTCCCTAAGCCCAACTTGCTTGGCACGGGCCATTACCCTCTGGGGTTTCCATGAACCAGCAGATGATGCCCCAGTGCACACATCTCCTGCTGCCTCCTGGAAGAGTGCAGAGCTGGAATGAGCAGTGAGACAGCCACAGCTGCCAGCAGAACAGGGCCCTTTATGATGTCATGGTGCCAGTTTCCAAGGGATCCCACTGTGACATGCACAGTGTTCCGTGGCTGTAAAAATCAAGCTGGCATAACCTACTTTGACAGGTTCCACTTAGAAGGCTAGTGGAGGGGGGCACTGGCGCAATAGGTTGGATGTAGGGAACTTAAATGTTCTCCATGGAGCAAGTCTTACACCCAGGTAGACACTTCCCTAGATGTAACTTCATTCCAAAGCAAAGTTTGACTTTTAACAGGATTATAAGACTGGTGGTTTAGCAGACAGGGGCAAGCGGCCAGGCTGATTTCTACTTTGCATTGATAACGGGGGTGGGGACCGTCTAGATTAAGACTTGCCCTGCCGCTATTATTCTCCAAAAACATATCTGTATGGGCTAAAGAAGACAGCCTCTAATCCCATGCAAAAGAACATATGCATGATTTTGTGCTTTAGCATTCTGGTCTGCTATGCGCTTTAATCTTCCCTAAGCCCAACTTGCTTGGCACGGGCCATTACCCCTCTGGGTGTTTCCATGACCAGAGATGACTGCCCCAGTGCACAACATCTCCCGCTGCTCCTGGAAGAGCTGCAGAGCTGGAATGAGCAGTGAGACAGCCACACGCTGCCAGCAGAACAGGGCCCTTATGATGTCATGGTGCCGTTCCCAAGGGAATCCACTGTGACATGCACAGTGTTCCGTGGGATGCAAACTAGCCTCATGCTTTCTTCTGCGGGCAGCCATTTTTGTATTTTTCTGCCTCTGGGGGCGGCCATTTGAAACCCACTGCCAAGCTTCTATTGCCATGCACAGAAAATGGCGCTTGCAAGCTCCTAAAATCAAGACACCTGCCTTCCAGTAAAAATAGATGCCACACATGCTGGGGTGCTGCCATCACCTTTTAATCTTTTGTAATCTGCATCAACCCCCATTTGCACAACTTCTAACTACTTTGCCATGATCCCTTTAGATGTTGCAAAAACGTGTGGAATTGGAGCAAAATGCTGTAAAAATCAAGTGGCATAACCTACTTGACAGGTTCCACTTAGAAGGCTATGGAGGGGGGCACTGGCACAATAGGTTGGATGTAGGAACTTAAATGTTCTCCATGAAGCAAGTCTTACACCCAGGTAGACACTTCCCTAATGTAGAACCTTTCATTCCAAAGCAAAAGTTTAATTTAACAGGATTATTAAAGACTGGTGCTTAGCAGACAGGGGCAAGCGGCCCAGGCTGATTCTACTTTGCATTGATATAAGCTGGTGGGTTGGGGACGTCTAGATTAAGACTTGCCCTGCCGCTATTATGCTCCAAAAACATATCTGTATGCAGGACTAAAGAAGACAGCATCTAATCCCATGCAAAAGAAATGATGGCTGATTTTTGTGCTTTTAGCATTATGGTCTGCTATGCGCTTTAAATCTTCCCTAAGCCCAATTGCTTGGCACGGGCCACTTACCCCTCTGGGGTTTCCATGAACCAGAGATGACTGCCCCAGTGCACACATCTCCCGCTGCCTCCTGGAAGAGCTGCAGAGCTGGAATGAGCAGTGAGACAGCCACAGCGCCAGCAGAACAGGCCCTTTATGATGTCATGGTGCCAGTTTCCAAGGGATCCCACGTGACATGCACAGTGTTCCGTGGGATGCAAATAGCCTCATGCTTTCTTCTGCGGGCAGCCATTTTGTATTTTTCTGCCTCTGGGGGCGGCCATTTTGAAACCCCACTGCCAAGCTTCATTGCATGCTAAGAAAATCGCATGCAAGCTCCTCAAATCAAGACACCCTGCCTTCCAGTAAAATAGATGCCACACATGCTGGGGGTGCTGCCCCACCTTTTAATCTGTAGGGTACCCCGACTGAATATGGAGGGTGCCTCTGACTGGGGTGTCCAGGAGTTCACGAAGTGTTTTAGTGTGGGTGTTTGCACTTACGGGGGGATTGCTCAATTGTTGGGATTCCCTCCCCTTCCCTGTGGTTTCCCCTCCCTTGGGTTTTATAAGCTGGTGCTGGGCGTGCTGCTTCCTCTTGCCCGGCGCCACCGGTGAAAGCTGTGAGCGTGGAGCGTATGTACTTGGGTTTGTGGCCTGTGTTCCTCCAGCCCAGGTTTGCTCATGGGCGATCCCTGATAGAGGCGCTTCGCGCCCGCATAAGGCTGGAGGGAGAGGCTGGCTGTCTCAGGTCCCTCTCTCCCTCCAGCCTGTCATCCCCGCTCCCCCCCCCGGCGCCTTCTCCTGTACATTCTTCGGCGCCGGGTTATCGTCCTCCCCCCCCTCCTTGTTCGCTCCCTCCCCCTTCTTTTCTCCCTCCCCATCCACCTCCTCTTTTATCCCTCCTCCTGCTGCGGCATGTGATTAGCCGCGGTCCGGACGTGTGTCGCGGCGCCGCCGGCGCGCATTATTGAAGGACTCGCCCTGCTGGCTGGTCCTGGCTCGCGCGCCCGGCAGGGGGCGTCCCTGTCCTTCTGCTGTCGCGAGCGCGCCTATCGGGCCTCGGTCCCCGCCCCCACGGGCGGCCGACATTACCAGCATGGGGAAACATACAGCTCCCCTGCCCTCCTCCTCCTCCGAGGCTTCAGCCTCCAGCCACCAGGTTAGGGCTGCCCTGGTGACCGAGGGGCGGCAAGAGCTCTCCGGCACCGGTGGCAGCAGGCTGCTGCGGCCTTAGAAGCGGAGGCTAGTGTCTCTCCGCAGGCCCCCTCACAGCTCTGATTTCCCCCCGCCCTCAGGCCTGCATGGCCCAGCTGTCATGGCCCCTGCACTGCCCTGGTGGCCCCTTCACAGCCCCTGGTGGCCTGCTCACCCTGGGGGCCCCCGCTCAGCCCTGTGGTCCCCTGCACAGTCCCTGGTGGTCCCCTCACATCCCTGGGGTCCCCACAGCCCCTTTCTGCTCCTTCTCAGCCATTTGCAGGGTTGTGTCAGCAGCCCGTTCCCTTGTTCCATCACAACCCCTCCAGGACCGTCGGCTCTGTGGGTCCAGGCGCAGGCCCGCAGCAGGTCCTATTCATCCTCGCCCGCCCGGATGCACGCAGGCGTCGCCGCCGCGGCTCTGCGGTGCATCGTGACGCAGTGGAAGGTGGTCCCGCTCCTCTCATCGGAGAGGAGATCCAGGTCGTACAGAGGCGTTCCCGTCTTCATCGGCGTTCATCGGACGCCCGGCGAGTCTGTCAGAGGAGTCGTGGACGACGTGGGAGCAACAGGAGCCGTTCTGCCAGGAGATCCAGCTGGTTGCCACCGCCGATGCCATCGGCCACCCATTGCGACGCCTGTGCTCCGGCCACAGGTGACTACTATTTCTGGCGAGTATCCTTTGTGGGTGCTTAGGCGGGGCGGGGCCTAGTGGGGTGGGTTCGGAAATATGGTCTTCCTTGAAGCAGATTGTGGAAAATTGCCTTCTTCTGTAACCCATCTGTACGCCCCCTCAGGTTCCCGTCCTTCTACCACCGCTGCGCCTGCGTTAGCTGGGGTTCAGAAGGACGCTGTGTATTGTGCTGTCAGCCCGTTAGGGGATCATTAGACATTGCGTTGAAAGAAAAGATTTGGGCTAATGCGTACATTGACATCTGGTCGCTAGTAACGGTCATGACCAGCCATACAGTGGATAAGGAGCGTCGGGTTTGGTCTGAGCGGCCCCAGGATAGGAAGCCCCGGGTGGCCAGACCATAATAACTGGGTCCAGGCCTTTTTTGTTTGGGGGGGGTCATGGGGCAAAAGCACCCGGAACGGTGTTCCGAGTTGTTTATGTACATGGACGGTATTTATTCTTCGTACAAGACACATGGCGGTTCTGCATGGTGAAGTACGTATGAGGTTTTCGGAAGCGGTTAACTTCTGGCAGCCGGAAATGGGTTGGGGTGGTAAAGCGACGTGATCGTGGTTCGGTTAATGGTTATCACAAAGCCCTCTTCCTTGTCGCAGCCCGGCCGCCTCCCCCGGGGCAGTCAGTGCTCAGGGGCGGTGGCCGTTAGGCGCCCGGGAGCTGTTGGCTCTTTAACGAAGGACACTGCGTTTTTTCGGCCTTTGGCAAGTCAAAACACGAGTGCTCGTCCTGCGAGGTCCTCACCCCTTCTCCCGCTGAACAGGGCGGCAGGCAAGCAGCCGCCTAAGCCCTCAGATCCAAAAGACCCGGTGAGCGTGGACGCGATTCAGCCGTTGGCTCGACGCTTACCCAATAGGGAGGCGGCGAATCCTATCTCTCGGTTTCCGTGACGTTTCGTTTCATCCTTTTTCGCTGTCCTGGGAAGGTTTTTCGCGGATAATTTGAAATCGGCCAGGGAACATCCCGAAGTTTTACGTGAAAAATTTGCGAAGGTATTCGCTTGGGCAGATTGAGGGCCCTATCAGTCACCCCCCGTTTTCAATTTGCGTGTGTCCCCGCTTGGGGTGGTTCCTAAGAAGGAACCGGGCAAGTACGCGCTTAATCCATCACCTTTCCTTTCCTAAAGGTTCGTCGTCAATGATGGTATTTTGCCGGAGAGTCCTCTGTCTCCTATGTTCCTTTCGATAGGGCGGTCGCGTTGATGCGCTGTTGCGGTCCTGGCGCTCTATGGCGAAGTCCGATATTGAATCGGCTTTCGGCTATTGCCTATACACCCAGATTGTTCACTTGTTAGGGTGTGGTGGACGGGGGTTATTATTATGACACTTGTTTGCCTATGGGTATGCTCATTTCTGCCGTTATTTTCGAGTTGTTCAGTTCCTTTTGGAGTGGGTGGTGCGGTATGAAACGGGTTTCAATTCCGTCATGGCCTACTTGGATGATTTTTGTTTATTGGCCCGGGAGGTTCCCCTTTTGCACCTTTTTGTGAAGACTTTTCAGATATTTTATGCTTTATTTTGGTGTTCCTTTGTCAGCAGACAAAGACAGAGGTCCGTGCCGGTTATCACCTTTTTGGCATCGAACTTGACTCGGTGGCTATGGTTTTTCGCCTTCCTAGGACCAATTGAGCAAGCTCATGGTTTGGTTGAGGGGTTTGCGCAGCGAAGAAGGTGTACGTTGCGGCAAGGTGCAATCCTTGCTGGGCATGTTGGTTTTTGCATGGCAGCATAATGCCCATGGGGAGGGTTTTTTCAGGCGCCTTTCTTTGCCACGCGGGTGGCCACTAAGCCGGCGCATCACATCCGGGTCACCTCTCAGTTAGGGCTGATCTCAGGTGTTGGCGTGTTTTCTTCCTCTTACAATGGCAGACGTGTGGCCTTTTCCGGAAGTTCCCAGCCATGAGCTGTCCCTTTTTCTGAGCGTCGGGTCTATAGGTTTTGGGGCCATTTTTGGGTCTGATTGGTGCGCCGCCGAGTGGCCTTTGGCTTGGCGGGATGCAGGTTTGTGCAGGAATCTGACCCTCTTGGAGTTGTTCCCGATCGTGGTTGCAGTGGAACTCTGGGGGCCTTCTTTTGCAAATCGTAGGATCTGTTTTCATACTGACAACCTTGCGGTCGTTTTGCATCAATAGATTGACGTCCCTCATCTCTCCCAGTGTTGTCTCTGTTACGGCACCGGTCCTCGGTGTTTGGAGTGTACATTGTGTTTTAGGGCCCAACATGTTGCCTGGTTGTGTTAACATTGTTGCTGATTCTCTTTCCGTTTTCAATGGCAGGAGTTTCGGGAGTTTCTTCCTTCGGCCGCCCAGGGAGATGGGACGGGAATGCCCATCGTTCCTGTGGACCTGATCCTCAATTGATGTCGCTGGTCATTCCTCTCTTGCTCTATCGACATGGCGTCAATATGGTAAGGCGTGGGAGTCGTGGTTGGCCTTTGCGGTGACAGGCCTGTTTTTTACTGCTCGTCGGACAGGGTCGAAGTGACTTTTAGCTTTTTATCCTCTCTCCGCTCCGTGGAGGCTTCCGGGGCGGTTGCGCAAAAATGCCTTGCGGCTTGGCATTCCATTTTCCGTTGCGGGGCTGGCCAGATTTATTACAAAGGGTTTTTCTCATTAGACAGATCTTAAAGGTTGGAAAAGGGAGGCGGTGACTACGGAGTCGCAGCGCCCAGTCTCCTTCTCGCTTTTGGGGTTCTTGGTGTCAGTTGAGGGTCGGTTTGTTTTATCTGAGTTGCGAGGCTTTGCTGTTTTCCTTGGCTTTCAGTCTTGCATTTTTGGGGCTTTTCGTATCGGGGAATATTGCCGGCGTCCGCTTCTTCATCTGGGGGTTTGCTTAGGCAGACGTGGTTTTGGCCAAGCTGTTTTGCGGATTAAGGTCCGCAGGTCTAAGACGGACATTTAGGGAGGGGTCATGGATTCGTTGTGCGCTGTACCCGGTCCTTTTGCCCTTTTTGTTGTCCCGCAGTTTCTCATCTCTTTCTCCCCAAGGGGATCGTTTTTGGTCCATGCCGACGGTTCGCCTCTTACCCGTTTTCATTCTTGTCTGTGTTTCGTGGATGTTTGTCAACTTTGGACTTTCCCCGTCTGAGTACGGCACCTATGTCATTTAGGATTGGTGATGCCACGGAAGCGGCCAGGGCGGGTTTACTGATTCCGATGTATGGCGGATCGGGCGTGGCGCTCTGGTTGTTTTGCTCGCTATGTCCGTCCTGATCTTCTTAGTAAATGTTTGCCAATAATTTCCTTTGTTTCTGTTACAGGTACTTCTGCGCTGCGTTCGCGCCCGGCTTGGATACTGGGCATTCATCATGTCTATTGGCGTCCCAGGGCAGAGAGTCGCGCGGGTGGGAGGATCTGGGTTTCCATGTGTGGATGTATTCTGGCGTGGCATAAGAGGTTTGTTATGGTCCCAGGTCCTGACTGAGGTGGTGGACATTATTGTTTTGTTAATTCCCCGGTTCAGTGCTGGTGATTCATGTCTGGCGGTAAGACCTTGGTTCCCTTAGGGGTGCAGAGCTGCTAACGGTTATGCGCTCGGATGTGGACAAGTTTGTCTATTCTTTGCGAGGTTGTTATAGTATGGTCTGAGATGGTTCCTAGTTGCTTGGCAGGGTGAAAGGGATGTTGGGGCTATTGATCGTGCTAGGCGACTATAAATGCTCGGATGGCGCGCTTGTGAGGTCACGAGTTTGGTGTGGTGGTTAGACACAGAGAGCTGGAAGGGAGAAGGCTTTGATGCTGGTGATTGGGTTCATTGACGGCATTGGATCTTGACATATTTTTGTCGGGCCTGCAGACGGCATTGAGCAGGCGGCTTTCCTGTTTGTTGGCGGTCGGAGCTACGTGAGTTACCTTAGCCTCGCCACGGAAGCGGCCAGGGCGGGTTTACCTGATTCCGATGTTATGCGTATCGGGCGCTGGCGCTCTGGTTGTTTTGCTCGCTATGTCCGTCCTGATCTTCTTCAGTAAATGTTTTGCCAATAATTTCCTTTGTTTTCTGTTACAGGTTCTTCTGCGCTGCGTTCGCGCCCGGCTGTGTGGATACTGGGGCATTCATATGTCTATTGGGCGTCCCAAAGGGCAGAGAGTCGGCCGGGTGGGAGGACTTTGGGTTTCCATGGTGTGGATGTATTCTGGCGTGGCATAAGAGGTTTGTTATGGTCCCAGGTCCTGACTGAGGTGGTGGACATTAGTCGTGTTTGTAATTCCCCGGTAGTGCTGGTGATTCATGCTGGCGGTAATGACCTTGGTTCCCTTAGGGTCGCAGAGCTGCTAACGGTTATGCGCTCAGATGTGGACAAGTTGTCTGCATTCTTTGCCGAGGTTGTTATAGTATGGTCTGAGATGGTCCCGCGGGTGGCTTGGCAGGGTGCAAGGGATGTTGGGGCTATTGATCGTGCTAGGCGGACTATAAATGCTCGGATGGCGCGCTTTGTGAGGTCAAAGTTTGGTGTGGTGGTTAGACACAGAGAGCTGGAAGGGGATAATTCGGCTTTGATGCTGGATGATGGGGTTCATCTGACGGACATTGGGCTTGACATATTTTTGTCGGGCCTGCAGGACGGCATTGAGCAGGCGCTTTTCCTGTTGGGTGGCGGTCGGAGCTCTGTGTAGGGTTACACGGAGCTCCTGGTGGCGGAAAATGGAAGAGATTGGTGGAGATTGGAGATTTGGAACGAGATTTGCCCGGAAGACGCAGTGTTGGCCGGGAGTCCGGCCGAGCAAACCGCTTCGGGCAGCTGCGGTTTTTTGGCACAAAGGAACATCATAATAGTGCCGTTTAATTTTGGAGTTTTGTTAAATTGTTAAATAAATAGCTGTGACCTTTTTTACACCCAACAGGAAGCCTCATTGCCTTTACTTGGTGGGGATGTTTGTTAGAGTTTATAACTCTGTTAATATTATGGGTCTGTTCTAAAGTGCCTTATTGGGGAAAGAATTGGTGTTTAAGTTTACTACCTCCCAGTCTGCTTAGTATAAAGGCATGACTTCTGTCTCATATGAAAACACATAGAGGGGCACAGACATTTACTTACCGGGTCCTGCGGAGTTCACGAAAGTGCATTATCCGATGATTGTGAGCCCACTCTTTTCCTTTTCTTTTCCCCCCCTTTTTTTTCCCCCTCTTTTCCCTTTTTTCCCCCTACGCGAATTCTTTTGCACTCCCCTTCCCCTGTGGTTTTGTTGTCGCTTCCACAACGTCTCATGCGGTGAGGTACCTCTCAAAGTCAAGATGCCGGGTCGCCCCTTTGGCGATAATACCAGTAGCAGCTAGAGTAGCCAGGACCAGGACTTTAGGGTTCATACCCCAGGCCATACAACCTCAGGTAAATTCAATAGCCGTTCATCAAACCATCTTATTGTACCAGAAAGAAAGCAGTATTGCACAGTTGTTTAGGCAAATTGGCAAACAAAATTTATTATCAGCCTAACCTTACTAATGACTCCCCATTTCTTCCCCATAAGTCCCACTTAGTCTTCATATTAACGTAACGATCCTTTGCACCATATCTAACTGTCACCAATCCCAAGCAAACAGAATCGCCCCCCCCTTTTTTTGTAAAGCCGTGTAGTAATATTAAGACCAGTATAATACAATAATAGTCAATAAATAGATCTCTCACCAAGGCACCCTGTGGGTCAGAAAACCGCCCTTTAGATTAAACTCGTATATGTACTGTTTATACCATAAGTGAAGATTCGGAGTTAGGAAAAAATGTTCCATCTCCGCTGCTTTGGTGGGACATTTTCAGAGCTTAAATCGGCTCAGTGTTTATAAGATGGCTCTTATCATGTTTTATAGGAGCATTGTGCAGTAACAAAGTACCATGCGATTATTCTCTTTTACCAATGGATTATTTTTGCTTAAAAGCCTTCCAGTAGCATGGCAAATATTTTTAGGAATGCTTCATTTGTAAGAGATAAAAACGATTTCTAAATGAACTAATCTAGCACGGCCTGTCGTTTTTAGCCTACCTGCCATACCGCTTTAAGAAGCATTTCATTGTACGTACCTATTCTTTAGACCGTGCATTCATCTCTATAAGGCAGATATTTTTATGGCAGCCAAGGCCACATCATTTGTATTAATCATGGTATTATTAGAAATAGCGGTACATTTGGTTAGTCTTTTAAATTATGTGACCCCTTTTGGTAGTAATTATACAAAGTAAAAATTCTAATTAACAATTAATTGGGAGGGACCTAGTCAATCCACTTTGACATTGAGAAGTACCCCCAGAAATTTACTCCACCAGATTTAATTATTGATAGAAAACAAAATTTCGAACTCCGCATTCTGTAACTGCTATTTTCCCGGTTACCATATAAGGTTTGCCCCACAATTTTAACAAAAATCCTTATTATTTTATTAAGAATTTAATCCCCTCCCAAGGTTGTGAACCCTTTATAGTCCCACCCACCCCACCACAGTGAGTATTTTATTAGATGATGGTACCTTTCCCAGTGCAAAAGTGACCTGGTAAGCGGTGCCAGGCTATGCGCTCATCATCTTTTTTTACCATCAGGTTCTTCGCCCCCCGCCTTATTAATTTCCTGGTGCGCTCATCATAGTTAACAAACGACTCCTGGGAATTCTATCTGGAAAGAACTTTATATTTTTTCTTCCAATTTGAAATCATATGTGCCTATATGCATGTTATAGCTTGTGCCGCCAGGCCCACAAGATTACCATGTTATTGAGGGTCACTTTATTTCGAGGGCCGAGGGGAATACACGCCCCTTGATCCTTATTTTACCCCCTACCTGATCCTATACTCTAGTGAGTCTCTCTTTTTGCGCACGCGGTTAACGCACTGACCCCGATTGATTGTAAGAGTGCCGGACGAGCAATGACGGGCGTGCCCTAAACAGGTTTTTGCAAGCAATTCAATATATTTTACTCGTCTACCCGGTAGATGGCCTGGTGAGAGTGTCGATCCACAGCCGCACACACCCATGTTGGTTTATAGGGATCAGGATCGGCGGAGCTGGTATTTTCGACAGCGAGACCTAGGCATAACCCCGCCCCTCTTGTGTTTCCCTTTTTTTCTTGCTGGCTTGCTTATACCTCCACCTGCCCTGGCTATTGTTAGGGTTCGCACACAACTTCCTGACAAATAAAGAGCGCGAGTGTTTTCCTGTTTGTTATTGGTATGTGTCGAGGGCAGCATCTTTTTCTTTATTGTTTTGCTAAAGCAGATTCTTAGTTCTACGCTGACTGGGGCAGAGCGACCACCCTGCCTATCATTATCTCTGGGCGGCGGTCTCAGGATTGTCAGAGTACGCAAAAAAGAGAGAATGAAATGGAAGATAGTAGGCCGAGATAGCGGCCCCCAGTTCATTTCATCTGTCATATCGGATGTCATGGAAAAGCTGGATACGGGGATCAGCCCATTATGTTTATGGGAACGCTTCAAAGATGTATGCATGCAGTACTTTGATCAGGAAAGATCAGTTTTTACACTGCATAGTGGGATTTGTGCTGTTTTGGTGGTCTAGGGGAAAGCTCACGTCGTGTGTATCTTGGTAATCTTCAAAAGTGGAGGGAATACCTTACCACAATCCAGTGGTCTATACCGTCAACGAGGGTCTGAATCGTAAGATCCTGGTGGTTTGGACACAGTAAAGAAGGGTTCTTTGATGGGAGCGGCAAACGTAATGGATGTATACCCACCGGTGGGTGGGTACTTCCAACTTTCTGATAGTTCTACACAGAAATAATTTGATTAGAGAAAAAACCTACCCTTCGATCGGGCTTCTAAGCAGCGAATGCCGTGCACCAGCCAGGGTGAGATGGTGCCGGCGCTATCTTCGTTATGTTTGTAAATGTTTAAGGCATTTAAACACTGTATTAATGCTTTATATCCGAAGTACAGTAGCTTCTCCGCACCGTGGTCTGTGTCGGTGACACATGACGGCGACCACTTCCTATTTCAGTGCGCACACACAGGCGCTGCGCATGGTCGCTCCTTTGTGTAGGGTAGTAGAAGGATACAGGTGGCTATGTTTTATATATGTTTGAGCAGAGTGATTCAGGAGCACCTCTTTACCTTGTCATAAGGGGAAAATCAGAAGTCTACATGGGAGCCAGACCAACTATGCGTTGAGAAATGTGTGGACCAAGATAGTTTCTAAAAACTATATAAAATGTTGTTGTAGTAGAAGATGACACCCATTTGGTGGTTGGTAATAAGGATACTATAGTAGATAGTTGTTCCAGGATAGGAAACAGTTGAAAACGGTGCTATATTTTGAAGACAAAGCGCACACCCTGTTAGATCATCAAGCCATGACTTTAGGTTTAAGCCTTTTCTCATATACAATCACCCGATTGCAGGATTAGAGAGGAGGGTGGTTACTTTTCCCATCATGGAATTTTCAACTCTATTTTGTTCCTGCACTATTTTCAATCTGGTATAATTCAAGTAGAACATCAATAGACTTTGTACAGTCTGCACAACGCCTCAAAGGCGGCGGATCTACTTGCCAAAGTCTTCTTCGTTAAGGGAAGAAATCTTTACCATCTCAACCTGCCTCCTTCGGTCGGCTAATTAAGGACTAATTCTGCAAATTTAGTATAGGAAAATGTCACATCTCCTTCTTTCCATCATACCCCTTTTCTTTTCTTTGCTTCTCTCATCTTTTCCTTCTTCTCCCCCTTTCCCTCCTTCTCTCCCTCCCCTCCCCGCCCCCCCCACACCTCCTTTTCTCACCCTTCTCCTTCTTTTCGCGTTCTTTTACAACCCCCTTCCTTTTAAACCCCCTCCCCCCTCTTTACCCCCATTCTATCTCTCCAATTATTCTCATTCTTGCCCGCCCCTCCCCTTCTCGGCCCTATTGCCTACCCTCATCTCCCTTCCCTCCCCTCCTCCACCCCCCCCTCCCTCTCCCCCTACCCCCAACTTTCTTCCCTGTTGCCCTGCCCCTCCATTCTCCCTCTTACTCTTTCCTCCCGTAATCCAATTCCTATTCTTCGCCTTCTTTTTCTCCCTTTTCACTTCTTCTCATCCAAATATCCCCTCCTGTTTCTTCTACCGCCGCCCCGGCCCGTCTGCCCCCCCCTTTCCCACACCCCCCCGCCTTTCTCATTTTCTCCTCCTCCCTCCCCCCCCTACCCCCCCCCCCACTCCTATACTAATTCTTTCCCCTTCCCTCCCTCCCCCCATACCTCCTTATCTCTTCACATCTTCCCAATCAACTTTTCCCTCTCTACTCCTAACCTCTCTTCTCGCTTCCCCTTTTTTCCAAGTTTTGCCCCCCCTTTCCAGCTTCCCCCCCTCCCCCCCCAAAATATTCTAATTATCTGACCTATCACGCCCCATTCCTATATCATCCCCTCCCCCCCTTCTTCATTCATCCCTCCTCCGTCTCTCCTTTCCCCAACGATCTTTCCACACACTACGACCTCATATCCAGAAGCAAGAGCCCTATCAGAGGTGGTCTGGGGGGGGGGGGGGGGGGGGGGGGTGGAAGGAGGGGGGGGGATAGGGGGGGCCCGGGGGTAGCGGGGGGGTTGGTTTGGTTTCAGTGACTCTGTCGGTTGGCTCGCGGTTGGTTGCTCCGCGGGTGTGCGGCCCTTTTTCCCCCTCCTCCTTTTCTTCTTCCTGCCCTCGCATCCCCCAGCGGGTCCCCGCCCCTTCCTCCCTCTCGCTTTGGTCCTCCCCGGTCGGTGTCGGCCGTGGTGGTGCCCTCCCTTGGGCAATATTGGCGTTTCTGGTGGTGGGTGTTGGGGGCGGTGGTGGTGAAGGGGCGGGGTGGTGGTATAACCTTTCGCGGTTCCTTGTGTTGCCGTCCGGTCTTTTGTCGTTTGTCCGCGCCGTGGGGGGGAGGAAGTTTGTTCCGGTTGGGCCGGAGGGGTGCGCGGGATTATGTCGTTTCGGCTAGGGTGTCTGCCCTGGAGGTGGACCCTCGACGGGGGGGGCCCGCGCGGTGGTGGCGGAGGGGATGCGGGCGGGTCGGACGGTGTGGCTGGGGTGGGGGTGTGGGGTGGGGGGGTTTGGGTGTCGAGTGGTTTAGTGACAGGGCGGGGGGAGGGGTGGCGGATTTGTTGGGGCGCCTGTGAATTGCGGGGTGTGCCCACGTTGGTGCGTCGGGGGGGGGGGGAAGGGTCGTGTGGGGCGAGGGGCCGGTGGTGCCGCCCGAGGTGGATGTGGTTGCCGGGCCCCCCGTCTGGTGGTGTCGCGGGGGCTTCGGTGGTGGGCGGGTGTGGGACGTCGTTCTCTTCTTGTTTGTGCGCCTGTGGGGTGTTGGTGTAAAGTGGTATAAACCCCATGCCCCGGTCGGGCAGCCACCTTTTGGAAAGTTCCAGGCGGCGGAGGTTCTCCCGTTTTGCCTTTCCCTGGTCTTGGGGGCGAACCGCGCGGGTCCGCTAAGCCTGCCCGGGAGCCCCTGGGGTGCCCCCTGGGGGGACCGGGAGGTGGCCTGCCCGGGGTGTTTCACGGTCCGTTAGGCCCCCCGGGGGTCGTCGGGGGTCCCCGCTGTTGGGGAGCTCTTTTTTGCGTCCTGGCCGGTGGCCAGGGCTGTGGTGCCGCTGCCTCCGGCTCGCGGTTTTTGGCTACGGTTGCGGCGGGTGGCGGTTCCCATGGATTTGGATGTTTCGTTCCGGGGTGTGCTGCTGGTGCCGCGGTCCGGACGGGGGGTGGACGGGGTGGGCGGGCGGTATAGGAACACCTCTCCCGGTGGGGATGGGTGCCGGGGGGGTGGGGGGTGGGTTGGCGCTGGGTGTGGCGTTGGGGTTTGCGGGGAGGACCTTCGTGTGTCTGGGGGGCTGCTCGGGGGCACGTTTTTGTGTCGGTGTCCCCGACCGGGCTGTTGTTAGGTATCCCCCTGGACTCTAGAAGTGGGAGGGGGCAGTGGATTCCGCCTCGCCATGGCGGGGGGGGTCATCTCCCCTCTGATTAGTGGTGGGTGCGGGTGGTTCAATGGGGCTGCGAGGGGGGAGGGTTTTACTCGTTGTCGGCACGGGGAAAGTGAAGCGTTTCTGGGGTGTTGCCTGTTTGTTCTGGGGTGAGGCAGTATTCGGGAATCCGGCACGGTCCTTGGGTTTGTGTTAAAACTGATCGTGGGCGCAGCTGTCCTGTTTTGTTGGTGGTGTACCTGCGTGTGGGGGTCTCGCGCTGCGGTCCTGTGGTTCCATGTGCTGTGCGTGCGGTTGTAAATGAGGTTGTTGGCGATTATTCTTTCTTGGTCTAAATGCTATGTCCCTGCCCGCATTGTCTTTTGCTCCGTGTTGTTTTTGCCTTGTTCAGTTTTTCTTCTCCCCCCCCTGTATGTAAGTGTGGTTCTTTTTTAGTTGTTTTTTTGCTTTGGTTTTATTTATATGTTGCTTTTTGGCCTTCTGTCTTTTTTTTTGTCGATCCGCTTTTTCTCTTGTTTTTTTGTTTTTTGTGCTGTTAATCAATAAAATTTATTGCTGGTTTTAAAAGTTTCTTCAGATTATATAATAATGAAGACAATTTTAGAATAAATATATTGGTTTACTTCTCAGTCTGATATACATAACATCAAAAATTAATTTAAAATAAACTATTTCTTATCTTTATCTAATTATGATGTCTTCGCTTCTCTGTAAAGAGATGTTGTTAACGTTGCCACGACGACAAATTGATGATCTTCTGGGTCACACTCCAAGCGGATTGAGTAGGTTCTGATGTAAGATGTGCTTTTCAAACATAAAACCACGGACCCTTCCCCCCCCTTAAAATCCATTTTGCCTTAATATAAAAGGCACATTGGATATTCCTGTGTTCCGGGTCCTTTGGTTTGCGGTTTTCTCTTTCACTTTGTGTTCTTAACAAAAACATAAAAAGAAATACTTTTTATGGTGGTCTTGAATTTAATGACTGTAGATACCACTGGTAATTATTAGACTTACTAAACCAGAAATTTGTCAGCTTCAGTAATAAACGGAAGGTTGATTTTTTTCACATATTTCGAACAAATGAGTTTATATGTGTACATAGTCTTTATATTGCACTCCTGATTTACGGGAATCCTACCACCACCGATTCTACCGATAAAGGTGTCTAGTCCTAGATCAGCGCCGCCTTTTCTCCCCTTCGCCGTTCGGTAGGTGGATCTGCCCTTTTCGGCAGTGTTACTGGATAACTTTTCCCCCCATCACCATGCCATTTAGGCTTGTTTCGGCACCCACATTATATCACCCATTCCGTCATTCACTTATCTCCACTCACCGGCCAATTTTATTAGGTATCACCCTGTTCCAACCTGCTCTGTTTACAAACTTAATTCTTTTTTTTAATCCAGACCAATTCAAATCGCCGGCAATTCCATTTTCACCTGCGTTCATCAATACCCGAGCATAAGTATGGGGAAAAAGGTGATTTGACTGCCTCTTGACCAACCATGGCATGGTTGTGGTGCCGAAGGGTGTGTGCCCTTGGAGTATTCCTAGAAACTGCTGATCTACTGGGATTTGCTCACTGAAACTATTACACATATCTAGCCGTTTTACACGAGAATCTGTCCGCAACCCTCCCCTCGAAAAGAAAAAAATCCAGTGAGCGCCAGTTATTGGGTCTCGGCGGAAACCGCATTGCTTTTGTGATTGCCAGAGGCCAGAGTTTAAGATATTCGGGCAGTTCAGATTCCAGCACCGATTCTGTGTCGTTCGATGCTGATAGAAACGGTAAGAGTGACTGGATAATCGCCACCCGCCTACAACCAATGGTAGCAGAAACGATGCATTCTGAAAGTGTACAACAGTACGTTCCGAATATTGACTCGGCTAGGATGGGTCCTCACAGCACAGATGATATAACACTGGAGTGTTCGGTTTTTGCCACTCCTGTCAGCTAAAAAAAAACTTTTGGGGAAACAGGAAACTGAGGCTTACAATTTGCCCCCAAGCTCATCGAAATTGGACAAGTATGAGATTGCGAAATAAACGTTGCCTCTGGTCTGATGAGTCTGCGAGTTCTGCTGCACTGCACCCATTCGGATTGTTATCCAACGGTTCAGGCTAACACGGGTGGTCTGGCGCGCCTTCCGGGCCGCGGCCTTCCTGTTGTGTAATGGGCCCCCCGGTGGGGGAACTATTCTCTTGGCCACTTTACTTTTGACCGCACACCCTCTTCGTGACGTACAACCCCTTTGCCAGTATCGTCTTGCCAAAACGCCCACTAGCCTTAAATTTCCAGTTTGGAGTATTGTTGTATTTGATGATCACATTGGTCCATACCCCCTGTTTCCTCGACCACACAACTGTACCCAAACCATCTCGAATTTTTGACGCTACCTTTACGAGCAGTGACTAATGCTTTTTCTCCAGTGTCACCTAAAGCTGGATATTTTTGGCAATCAGATCTCAGACCTGTGAGCCTTCAATCTTCGCAACCATTGAGAATTTTGGGTGTCACTTTTGTCGTATGCTCAAACTCCATTGCGGCCCCCCTCATTCCACACCCACGTCACTAACGATTCTCACCCACGCCAATATGACGCACTTTTTGGTTTCCTTGATTTTCCCTCTTTGTCTTGGTGGACTTACGGGGAGATCGTTTTATTTCCCCCATGGCATGTGATGCCGTATCATATCTGTACTTTTCCCGGCACACTGTGTGTATCTGCCCATTCCATTTTTCCGTGTCTAATCATGCACCCAAATAATCTTTCCGCGCCCCAGAGTACTTACCCCCCCGACACCCTGTGTTGAATATTGCCACCCGAAGTTTATAGAATTGCCATTGGCAAGCCTCCCTGAAGTGCAAATGGCGCCCCCGGTCAAACCCACGTTTACTATGTCATGGTTGTACCCTCCACTGAAACGTGGCCCCGGGAGTGTATTCCCATGAACATTGACAGTCAAACGCTTATTGAGCCCCTAAAAGACACAGAAAAAGTTTACGATCAGGTTTACAGAGGATGTAATTACGTGGGGACTCTTTGAAAGTCACATGCATTTTTTCACACGAGTTGAGATAGAGGAATGTGTCTAGGTCTGACTAAACGGCTATGGATCTTTGTAATTTGATAAACGTGTATTAGCTCAGTGTGGCCTCTGGTCGGGTGCGTAGAGATTTCAAAGATTGGTGGGCAGTCCTGCTAATATATACAGTGGTCGCAGTCGCAGCTTAAATGACCCTTGACAGGTCCCTGGCAAACCGGCAATGCGGTAGCTGGCAGCTAGTTACTAAGATGAGCGGACAGAGATGGGTAGGCCGCACCTTGTGTGCAGAGCCTTTCGTGGATGAAGGTGAACTTGTATTCGAAAGGAGATGGGGTACGGGCTTTAGTAATCAGCCATAGAACAGGGGGCATCCATCTCAGCATCTTAGATTGAACATCCATTCACTTTTTTCTGGCAAGAAGCTAAAGGACATCTTGCCAGAGGTCTGTTGTCACTCCGTCCTGTCATAACTACTACCTTGTCTGGTAAGTCAGCTCACCAAAGGAGTCAATCCCAGCCTTTATCTAGTTTCTCTTGCATACATTAATCATTGCTAAATCATCTTTCTTACCTTTTTTTCTCCCCCGTAATTGTACAATTTGCTCCAGGTGTGTAACATGTGGTCCCAGAGGCACCCTCCAGTGATCGTCATTCCCACCCTGTTACCACCATCTCACCCTCTTTTCGCCTCACCCCATCTGCCTTTCATTTCGTCGGCGCGTACTGTATAGATCCCTAACAAGCATGGGTTAGTGTGTTTCATGCTTTTTGGCATCTTGCCAATCTTGACTATGATGTCCATTCTCTAATAGACAGGTGTTGTAGAGACTACCCAAATCCTATTCAGCTACACAAGTACCTCGACATGTTCTGCTTGTATAATGGGCTGTCTGCGGCCCCTGGAGCCTTTTTCTTGTATCTCTCCTAATACACTACACACATATTGCACACACATGGCTTTTCTGTCACCGCCCGGTGTCGGACACCTTCAGCACATGGAAGCACATCAACTATCACCGCAGTCAAATCATTTATGTACAGGCTTTTGTCAGTCATTTAACTTTGGGGCGGTGTGGCGCTTCGCCCTACCCATTTTTTTCATTGAATTAAGGTGGACTTACGATTTGAATCCCCCGACATGCTAATGGCTTATATTGGACAGTTCATATTCCGGCCATGCTGAGCCTTATACAGTTACTTAGGACCTCATTGCTTAGGTTACAGGCATATGAGAGGGACAATGAAGGTAGAGGCACAATGCTCTTTTCTAACTGCCCAGGTTATTTGAACAATATATGTAGTTTTAGGGGTTTGGTTATTTGGACTTCCCCCTCCTTTTCCCCTTTTTCTCCCCTTCCCCTAGACGGCGTTCGCCTTTACTTAGCGAAATGATTCGTAGAGTAGAAAAGCGAGGAATTTTAGTAACAAACCACCGAATAATTGGCTCATTTGCTAATACCAAGTCCGTTCGCTCAATTAATTGATTGTAATCCAAGTATTGAATTTGGTCTCCCTGCTCTTCTAAAGGTGTCTTTTTTAATGTGGGTGAGTTACCCTACATCTTAGCACATTTGACCCTCCATTTGATTTGTATCAAAATACTCTCTACGTGTTTTATGATGTCCTCCTCGTGCCCGTATTTCATTCACAGATCCTTTCACTATCCCCGACTCTTCCGTTTCCCCTCGTCCCCCTTTCTCCTCTTCCCCCCCTTTTCGAGTGCCTTCCCATACAATACACTTCCGCCCTGACTTTTCTTTGCTCACTTTCCCCCCCACTCTCGCTTTCTCACCTTACTCGTGTATGCACAGCGACCCCCTTGTCTGCCTACAATAGCATGGGCAGAACTATAGACCATGCTCCTACTCATTTGGCACTCTGCTTACTTGTGGCAACATGTTGTCTAGAACATACCTCCCGTCTCTTTCTTTCCTCATACTCATAGGCACATGATGCCCTTTTTCATTATGTCCTCTAATGGAATACCCCATTTCGTGTACCGTTGAATGTTTTGAATGTGGTAGCCCCTTAGACATTGACTCAACCTTCATCCGTATCCTCTACTACTTCAAGATACATGGTGATTTGTGCTCTTGTTTCATTATCTTATCCTGCATGTATACAATCTTACAATTATAATTCATCATATCTTTTATTGTGTTCAAAACTGTATGGAATTATCAAGGAATATATTAAAAGAATGACAACGGTCTGTTTATAGGCCACATTACGGAATTTGGCGCCTGTTTACGTGGTGTAGCTATGAGCAGCCTTTCGAGATGTTGGCACTCACATGGACACATGTGCTTGCGCAGTTACATCTTTAACATAGAGTTACCAGGTAATATCTTATAAACGGTGTTTGGCTCCCGACGTACCGGTAGATGCCAGCTATTCCAGAAATACAGAAATGTGTTTAGTTGCAGCCGCTTTTCCTTTTTCCCCACCGTCAAGTAATATATAACAATACTAAAATTTAGTTTGGCTTTTTCAGCTTTTGATCAGAGCTTATGTGGGTTAAAGCCGCGTTCTCCCGGCTTTTTTAACGCCCTCGGACATAACTAATGATCCACAGCCTTGCACTTACTTTACGACCTCGTAAAGCTGTTTTTTCTTTCTCCTGTGATGTAACCAATTCTACATTTGTTTCCTCGTTTCCCTTTTGTCTGACACACACTCCCCCCTTGTGTTATCACATTAGAGGTGACCTTTTGCTATTTGCACACTGACTCTTTCGCCTCCTGATCGTCCATTGGACCAGGCCTGGATCCCGGTGGGTAACATTCCTAGGTCACAACGATTGCTCTAACTCTGTGTGGATTCGCTGTTCGCGCTGGCCCACCTACATTTCTTTGTGCTTGCATGACGATCCCACTGTGACATGCACAGTGTTCCGTGGGATGCAAACTAGCCTCATGCTTTCTTCTGCGGGCAGCCATTTTGTATTTTTCTGCCTCTGGGGGCGGCCATTTTGAAACCCCACTGCCAAGCTTCTATTGCCATGCAGAGAAAATGGCGCTTGCAAGCTCCTCAAATCAAGACACCTGCCTTCCAGTAAAAATAGATGCCACACATGCTGGGGGTGCTGCCATCACCTTTTAATCTTTTGTAATCTGCATCAACCCCCATTTGCACAACTTCTAACTACTTTGCCATGATCCCTTTAGATGTTGCAAAAACGTGTGGAATTGGAGCAAAATGCTGTAAAAATCAAGCTGGCATAACCTACTTTGACAGGTTCCACTTAGAAGGCTTGTGGAGGGGGGCACTGGCACAATAGGTTGGATGTAGGGAACTTAAATGTTCTCCATGAAGGAAGTCTTACACCCAGGTAGACACTTCCCCTAGATGTAGGCCTTTCATTCCAAAGCAAAAGTTTGACTTTTAACAGGATTAATAAAGACTGGTGTTTAGCAGACAGGGGCAAGCGGCCCAGGCTGATTCTACTTTGCATTGATAAAGCTGGGGGTGGGGACATCTAGATTAAGACTTGCCCTGCCGCTATTATGCTCCAAAAACATATCTGTATGCAGGACTAAAGAAGACAGCCATCTAATCCCATGCAAAAGAACATGATGCATGATTTTTGTGCTTTTAGCATTATGGTCTGCTATGCGCTTTAAATCTTCCCTAAGCCCAACTTGCTTGGCACGGGCCATTACCCCTCCTGGGGTTTCCATGAACCCAGAGATGACTGCCCCAGTGCACAACATCTCCCGCTGCCTCCTGGAAGAGCTGCAGAGCTGGAATGAGCAGTGAGACAGCCACAGCTGCCAGCAGAACAGGGCCCTTTATGATGTCATGGTGCCAGTTTCCAAGGGATCCCACTGTGACATGCACAGTGTTCCGTGGGATGCAAACTAGCCTCATGCTTTCTTCTGCGGGCAGCCATTTTGTATTTTTCTGCCTCTGGGGGCGGCCATTTTGAAACCCCACTGCCAAGCTTCTATTGCCATGCAGAGAAAATGGCGCTTGCAAGCTCCTCAAATCAAGACACCTGCCTTCCAGTAAAAATAGATGCCACACATGCTCAGAGGAGCCACAATATGTGATAGGACAGAGGAGCCACAATATGTGAGGGGACAGAACAGCCCAAATATGGTGGAGGACAGAGGGCCACATTATGAGGGAAATGGAGAACAAGAGGCCACAATGTGAGGCGGATGGAGGACAGGGGGCCACATTATGAGGGTGATAGAGGACAGGAGGCCACAATATGAGAGGGATGAAGACTGGAAGTCACAATATGAGAGAAATGGAGGACAGGAGGTCACAATATGAGAAAATGGAGGACAGGAGGCTAAGATATGAGAGGAGATGGAGGACATGAGGCTACAATATTAGGAGAAAGGATGACATGGGGCCACAATATGAGAGTGATGGAGGACAGGATGAGGGAATAATATGAGGAGGATGGGGAATAAGAGGCCATAATGCGAGGGGATAGAGGACAGAGGGACCAACATGAGGATGACAAGCTGAGCTAAAAAGATCCTTCCTGCTTGGTCCACGAGGTAGCTGGTGGTAGGTTGTGTGTGTTGGGGGGAGGGGGTGGGGGTAGCTCACAGCTCTGATCCTGTATCTGGGGCTGGAAAATATCTTAGCAGGCTCTGTGGAGAGATGCACACAGAGCTGCAGGTCTGATAAAGGGGAACCTCTCTGAGAGGAGATAGCAGGTGCAGGCTGACTGTCTCTGCAGACCTTCTGATACGGACTGGCCGACAACTTGCCCAGAATTCTATGGAAATCCAGCTAGAAGGAGTATTTATAAAATTCCACTATGAGGGGAATTCCAGGCTTCCGACCAATGGCTGATCTCCTAATCTATCAAACTATAACAACGATTATTCCTAACAGAAAATTGTATAAAAAGTGATCAATATGTAGTACAGTCCCCAAAATTTTGAAATGAAAAATTTAGGTTTTTTACGCACAGGTTTTAAATTTTTTTATGTATTAGAACACAATAAAACCTATATAAATGTGCGATCCTTGTGATCATTCCGACCCAAAGAATAAAGTAGATGTGTAATTTGGGGCACACAAAAAAAATTTTAAAATTGAATTTTTCTCCCACTTCCCAGTACATGGCATACAATATTAAATACTGTTACTTTCAAATACAATTTGTTACGTAGGAAACAAGCCCATGCACAGCTCTGTATATGGAAACATTTAAAAAGTTAGATATTTTTTGAGGTGGGGAGTGAAAAATGGAAACCCAAAAACAAAAAAGAGCCAAGCAGTCTAATATACTACTGGGGGGCAGCACTGTAACTACTGGAGGCATCACTGTGACTGCTAGCTACTGGGTCATCACTATGAATACTTGCTACTGGGGCATTCACTGTGACTACTAACTACTGGGAGCATTACTGTGACTACTGACTACTGGGGGCATTGTTGTGACTACTGGGGGCATCACTTTGACTGCTGGCTCTGTGACCAATTCTTCCACCACTACCTGTTGGAGCAGTTCACGAGGATTCTATCCCCATCTTTATCTAGTCAATTCATACATTAATCATTCTAAAATCAGCTTTTATTATGTAAATGAGCCTGGGCCCATGGAGAGAGAAAGTGATGTCACTGCTGTTCCACCTCTCCTCCCCCTGCTCATGTCTGTGTATGTAAAGCATTGCTACTGGCTGTGCTTTATCTACTGACGTGTTCTGCTACATGCAGGTGTGAGATGAGACACAGACATCAGCTACACAAGTACCCGACATGTTCTGCTATACACATGGCTTCAACCTGGAGCAGTTGAATCTCTCATACACACATGGGCTGCAGGGGCTGTGGCTGCCAGCATAGGGAAGTATAGAGAAGAGCCAGCACCAGGAGTGTCACATCATTGGTACAGGCTGTCAGTCATGTGTATAGGAGTATCTAATACACACCAGTTGCAGGGGGCATGGCCGCCACAACCAGGATTACATAGAGGAGCTAGAACCAGGAGTATCATCACATCATTATACAGGCTGTCAGTCATGTGTATAGGAATATCTCATACACACACAGGCTTCAGGGGGCAGCCAGCACCAGGAAGTAAAGAGAGGCAGCCAGAACCAGGAGTGTCATATTATTATACAGTCTGTCAGTCATGTGTATTGGAGTATCTCATACACACAGGCCGTAGGGGGCGCCAGCTCCAGGAATGTCCCATCATTATACAGGCTGTCATTCATGTGTATGGGACTATCTCATACACAAAGGCCGTAGGGAGAGTGTCTGCCAGCACCAGGAAGTATAGAGAAACAGCCAGCACAAGGAGTGTCACATCATTACACAGGCTGTCACTGTGCCTCACACTCACGAATAAGCTGGACTGCTGAATATGACAATGATTCATGTGCCCATCTCAGGTCATTTCTATACAGCTTTAGTACCTGATTGTTTAAGTTTACAGGAATGTAGATGACAATGACAATGAAGGTATAGGGGTAATGCTTTCCAATGGCAGTTTATGAAAATATATTTAGTTTTGGGGGTGACTGGTTCTATTTAAAGAGGACCTGTCACCCCGGAAAAACCCACCCACCAAATGTGCCCTCCATAATCCTTCCCCCAGCCCCTTTCTCCCTAGCCATTTTTTTAAAATTTATGTGCAGTAAGAGGTTGGATCGTGTATCTGGCGTGCTGGCAGTCGGCGGTATTCATTAAGGGTCGTGCCGACACACCCCAGCCCCTGCCAGCGGTCACATTGTAGGAGAAGCTGACAGCATCGCATCGCTGCTGGCTCTCCGCGGTGTGGCCGCACCGCACTAACAGCAGCTGGACTCACATTGCCAGCGATGCGATGCTGCTGGCTTCTCCTACAATGTGACCGCTGGGAGGGGCGGGCTGGGGGTGTGTCGGCACGCCCCCTAATGAATACTGCTGACGGCCAGCATGCCAGATACACGATCCGACCTCTTATTTGGTAAGAGGTCGGATCAGTGTAAATCAATTTACTGCACATACATTTTTTTAAAAAATGGCTAGGGAGAAGGGGGCTGGGGAAGGATTATGGGGGGCACATTTGGTGGGTGGGTTTTCCGGGGTGACAGGTCCTCTTTAATTAATCACAGAACCACCTTCATGCAACTTTGCAGCAAACTGTGGAAAAATGCAAAAATAACATGAAGATTCAAAATCTCCACTAACATATGTACAAATCCAGACTACTTATTTAAAGACAATGTTGCACATTTACTAAGGCTCCGTTGGACGCATTTCCGTTGGGTTTCTGACTTTTTCTGATTTAATGTCCACCACTGATGCCCCCCTTTAATTAAATGTCTTATTAAATGTCTAATAAATGCACACAGCAGAGAAAGCAGAGATTCACCCCCCTATTAATGAATTGTCTGTAACAGGGCCCTCTTAATTTAACCGACTTGGCCATTTTGCACCTTCCTGACATGGCCCTTTTTTAAAAACCTGACGTGTCACTATAAGTGGTCATAACTTTAGAATGCTGTATCATATCCAGGTGATTTTGAGATGATTTTTTCGTGACACATTGTACTTCATGTTGGTTGAGAAATGTAAGCAATATGTTTAGTATTTATTTATGAAATAAACAACAATTTGGCAAAACATTTTTTTAAAAATATGTTTTCCAAATTGAAAATGTTCTACTATTTGGAAAGTTGGTCATATCACCAAAACAACTTGATAACTAACAGTTCCATATGTCTGCTTTAACTGGGCATAATTTTTCAAACATCCTTTCCTTTTTTTAGGATGTTAGGAGGCTTATAACTTTGAGTGCGATTTTTCCGATTTTCATGAAAATCATCAAAACCTATTTTTGTTGGGCCAGTTAGAAGTGACTTTATAAGGCCTACATGACAGAAACCCACAAATAACAACATTTTAGAAACTGCTCGCCTCAAAATATTCAAAACAACCTTTGGGAAGTTTGTTAACCCTATAAGCGTTTCATGAGGGTGAAAAATAAATGGAAGTGAAATTAAAGAAATGTCATTTTATCTTACAATATATTCATTGAACACAAAAATATGCACCTTCACAATGGGTTAAAATTCCTCATGAGTATGCCAATACCTATTTTGTCACTGTACCCTTCTGTACGGGCACAGAAGGGCACTTGGAAGGGAAAGAGCGTTGTTCCGTTTTTGGAGGCCAAATATGGCTGAAAAAGTTTTCATGTGTAAGGATGCATATCGAGAGCCCTAGTGGTTCCAAAACAGATGAGAACCCCAACAGGTGACACCATTTTGGAAAGTACACCCCTTGGAGAGTTTAGCAAGGTGTAAGTTGTGTATTTGCCCCAACAGGTGTTTAAATCAATTAGGCCCCAAAAAGGAAAAAAGTGAAAAGGTAGTAAAAAAAATCACTTTTACCCCAAAGTTTTGTAAGCCACAAGGGATAAAAGATGAAAAACCCAAAGAAATGTGTAAAACTATTTCTCCTAAGTGCAGAATTGCTGATATAGGGATATTTGCCTATTCAAAGCCAAATTTGACAGAAATCCTTTACACCTGTCAGGATGCATTTGGAGAGTCCTAATGGTACGAAACAGAGGAGAACCTCAACAAGTGTCACCATTTTGGAAAGAATACCCCTTGGAGAATTTAGCAAGATCTAATATGTGTATTTGCCCATACGGGTGTTTGATTCAATTACCAGAAAGAATCAAAAATGTTATAACCCCCAAAAATGTGTAAAACTATTTCTCCCGAGTGTAGATGTACCCCACATGTGTATATAAAATGTTGTATGGCCGCACAGTAGAAGGAAAGTGGGATGCTTGCCTTTCAGTAGTCAAATTTGACAGAAATCCTTCACATGCATTTGGAAAGCCCTAATGGTATAAAACAGAGAAGAACCCAAAAAGTGACCCTATTTTTTGAACGCACACCCCTTGGAGAAATTAGCAATGTGTAATATGTGTATTTGTCCCTACAGCTGAAAGATTCAATGAGGCCCTAAAAATTAAACAGGTGAACAATTTACCCCTTTTACCTAATTTTTGTAAGCCATAAGGGATAAAAGATTAAATAACCCCTGGAGAGTAGCAGTACCCCACATGTGCATATAAAATGTTATTGATATAATTGTTGAATGCACACTCCTTGGAGAATTTAGCATGGTATAATACAGTATGTGGTGTAGTGTAATACAAATGGTGATATGAGCATGAGGTGGTTTTCAAATATGATGTGCAAAGGAGCCCAAGATGGAAATTGCAATTATTTCTGAAAAGTTCAGTGCCCATTATGTGATGCCCAGTTTGTGCCACTGAAATGTCAGGTCTCTGATTGGAAAGCCACGTTTCCTGATGCGAGAAAGACCCTACATGTGATCCTAAACGCTAGCCAGAAAATACAGCAGGGCTCCGAAATGATAAAGCACTTGGAATATAAATAAATAATAATAAATAAGAACTGTGAGAATTATAAAGGATCTGCTACCAAATCCAAAGGCTTGGAGAAAGCCTAAATAAAAAACATAAAACCCTAGTTTGCAAACTACATCCCGTAATGAAATAATCGAGGGGTGTAGTGATCAATTTGACCTAACAGTTGTTACATTAATTTCTTTTACCGAAATTAATTCACAACAAAGGTTGGACGTGAATTGTGAATGCGTTGTGTATAAGGAGGTGGAATATACCAGGGAACAACTAAAATGTTGTCACTCTAGAGTACTTGCAGGTCTCTTAGTAGTATGTAGTGTCCATCCTAACTCCTCTTTTGGAACAGACTCTTTTCTGAGTCCTTACTTTAGAAGCAGCGGAATTCACTTGGAAAAAGCTGTCCTGGCAAAACCGGTGGACATTTAATCCAGAGGTACTAGGGCCCAAATATTAGTTTCCTAATATCCGCCTCTTGAAAATGGAGAAATGATGTGGCAGGACCTGCACATTGGAACAGCACGTAAGAGTTGTACAGCATCATCTGTACAATGTACACGGCAAGTGCTTTTGTACCATAACTTCGCTTTCCGCAGGGCACTGTACAGCTTCCACACATGATCTGACAGATCAAACCCACCGATGTATTTATTGTGGCCTGGGGGCAGCAGTGGAGCTACCTGGTGAGGGTGCTTGAGTCCCCATGAATTGTGGTCAGAACAAGGACATCGCTTTTGTCCTTTTATTTGACCAACATCATGTTCTGATTGCTGAGTAACTTGATGTCCCCTATTTCTAAGTGGCTGCCTAACAAGGGTTCCAGGGGACCTCTATGGTTTTTGCGTACAGTTCCGCACACTACAGAATCTCTGGAACTGAGTGTTGTAATAGGGGAACGCTGGAATAAAAGTTATCCACATACAAGTTACACACATATTCAGCTGTTGGTGCACAGATCGGTCAATTGGAGCTCTCTGGAAGATGGCATGAACCACCAGACATGGCCCATTCCACTGATGATTGGTGCTGTCCTAGACAGCAACAATTATCACTGAGTGTTACTCTTATTCACCTATTCCAGATCGACCATCCAATAGCGGGGAACATGAACAGAGGGGAGCAGCGAAACCCCTCTGGACTGCGAGCATCAGCCTCCACCTTGCCTCCATCATTATGTATACAGACATGGTGATCGGTATTACAGACATCATAAGTAAAATTGTTGCTATTTGCTGATCTGGATTAATAAGCCAATAGCAGCGATCATGAACTGGGGGGGAGGGGGGTGACGACACCCCTCTGGTTCTCGGGGCAGGATGGATGGCTGTCAGGAACAGCTGCCATCTTGCCCAGATCTCTGTGTCAATCTATACAATCTTTATTTTTTTGCCATTTTAGACAAATAAAGGCTTAGTTTTTGAAAGACGAGATGCACTGTAAAAAAGCCTTCATTTTAGCCATTTTAATCTTATTGATGCAGTTTTTAGTGCTCTACTCCTTATGATATTATCAACAATAGGAAACTGTCACCATCTTCCTGTAGATTGAAAATAAAAGATATACCCCGACTCCTTGCATCACCATACGTCCTCCTGTGCTGGGCTCAAGCGCGATCTCCGACCCGTTGCCATGTCCGTGATACGTTCTTAATCCTATATCAGGAGGTTGCATTTATTTGTTGGAGGTTGTATTTATTGAATATACTCACAAAAATGCAGTTAAAAGTGTGCATATAGTAAAAAACATAAAACGCCAAGACACCTCGCCCAGGTTTCGCCTCTTCAGGCTTCTTCCGGCTTCAATCTACAGGAAGGTGGTGAGAGTTTCCCATCGTTGATAATATCATAAGGAGTAGAGCACTAACCTTACAATTTTGGACTATATGACTTTTCTGGCTTATACGGGAGTATGCCGTGTCAGTGGCTCCTCCAATTTTTATAAGTACTTCTAGTTCTTCCCTTTTTTCCGGACTTTATTTTATTTTCTGCCAAATAAATTTTTTTGCTGGGGGCCTTCACTGTAGCATAAAAATAATATATTGGGGCAGATTTACTTACCCTGTCCATTCGCGATCCAGCGGCGCGTTCTCTGCGGTGGATTCGGGTCCGGCCGGGATTCATTAAGGCAGTTCCTCCGACGTCCACCAGGTGGCACTGCTGCTCTGAAGAGCATCGGAATGCACTCAAGTTCACCGACCTATTCCTAGTGAAGGTAAGTGCAAGCTCCACAACACTTTTTTTGTTTTAAATGCGGCGGTTTTTCCGAATCCATCGGGTTTTCGTTCGGCCACGCCCCCGATTTCCGTCGCGTGCATGCCAGCGCCGATGCGCCACGATCGCGTGCAACAAAATCCCGGGGCAATTCAGGGGAAATCGGCGCAAATCGGAAATATTCCGGTAACACGTCGGGAAACCGCGAATCGGGCCCTTAGTAAATGACCCCCATTATCTTTATTCTATGGAGCACTACAATTACATTGATACCTGATTTATATAGTTTTTTTTATATTTGTCCAAATTTAGAAAAATTTTAAGAGAAATTAGAATAGAAAAAATTCCATTTGTTTTAGTATTGCCAATTTTGCAGCGGCATAACTTTTTGGTTGTGGACTTATTTTTTGCGTGGTACCAATTTGGTGCTTGTAACTTTTTTGCATCACTTTTTAGAGTTTATTTTTTGTAAAGCAATTTGATAAAAAAAATATACATTTTTGGCAAGTTTTTCGGGTTTTTTTACTGCATTCATGTGGGTCCAATTATGATTTTGATTTGTTGTACAGAATGTTATGAACGTTCGGAGCTGGCGCCTACCATGTGCCTTAATAGTACGGCGCACATCGTTAAGTCACTTCCCTTACTATTAGCGAGCGCATCGGGAAGGGGTTAAGGACCAAGTCACTTTAGAGCTTCCAGACCAAGCGTGATTTTTTAAATCTACCCTGTGCCACTATAAATGGTTATAATCTTCAAATGCTTTAACATTTCGAGGTAATCAAATATTTGGATGATATCTTTTATGAAAAAAATTAATTTGTCAAAAATTAGCAATTTTCAAAATTCTGAATTCTTTGCTAGTCAAGTAAATAGTCCTAGCACCGAAATAATTTTATAAATAACATTTTCAGAATGTCAGCTTTATTTTGGCAAACGCTTTTTTATGCATCCTCTCATTTTTCTAGGTTGCTATGGGGCTTAGAATTGTGGGTGCAATTCTTATGAAAATTGCCAAAACCTACACTCACCGGCCACTTTATTAGGTACACCATGCTAGTAACGGGTTGGACCCCCTTTTGCCTTCAGAACTGCCTCAATTCTTCATGGCATAGACAAGGTGCTGGAAACATTCCTCGGAGATTTTGGTCCATATTGACATGATGGCATCACACAGTTGCCGCAGATTTGTCGGCTGCACATCCATGATGCGAATCTCCCGTTCCACCACATCCCAAAGATGCGCTATTGGGTTGAGATCTGGTGACTGTGGAGGCCATTTGAGTACAGTGAACTCATTGTCATTCAAAAACCAGGCTGAGATTATTCCAGCTTTAGACATGGCGCATTATCCTGCTGAAAGTAGCCATCAGAGTTGGGTACAGTTGGTCATAAAGGGATGGACATGGTCAGCAACAATACTAGGTAGGCTGTATGCGTTGCAACGATGTCAATTGGTACCCAGGGGCCCAAAGAGTGCCAAGAAAATTTCCCCCAACCATGACACCACCACCCCCAGCCTGAACCGTTGATACAAGGCAGGATGGATCACATGCTTTCATGTTGTGACGCCAAATTCTGACCCTACCATCCGAATGTCGCAGCAGAAATCGGAGCTCATAGACCAGGCAACGTTTCCAATCTACTGTCCAATTTCGATGAGCTTGTGCAAATGTAGCCTCAGTTTCCTGTTCTAGCTGAAAGGAGTGGCACCCGGTGTGGTCTTCTGCTGCTGTAGCCCATCGCCTCAAAGTTCGACGTACTGTGCGTTCAGAGATGCTCTTCTGCCTACCTTGGTGTAACGGGTGCGATTTGAGTCACTGTTGCTTTCTATCAGCTTGAACCAGTCTGCCCATTCTCCTCTGAACTCTGGCATCAACAAGGCATTCCGCCCAGACTGCCGCTCACATGGATGTTTTTCTTTTTACAGACCATTCTCTGAAACCCTAGAGATGGTTGTGCTGTGAAACATCCCAGTAGATCAGCAGTTTCTGAAATACTCAGACCAGCCCTTCTGGCACCAACAACCATGCCACGTTCAAAGGCACTCAAATCACCTTTCTTCCCCATACTGATGCTCGGTTTGAACTGCAGGAGATTGTCTTGACCATGTCTACATGCCTAAATGCACTGAGTTGCCGCCATGTGATTGGCTGATTAGAAATTAAGTGTTAACGAGCAGTTGGACAGGTGTACCTAATAAAGTGGCCGGTGAGTGTATATTCACAGGCACCTGCTCAGTTTTCAAACGACTTTGAGAGGCTTAATAATAGAAAAAACACATAAATTACCCCATTATAGAAACTATGCCCGTCAATGTATGAGAAACCAGCTTTAAGAAGTTAGATAACTCTTTAGGTGTTTTACAGGGGTAAAAACAAAATGGAGGTGAAATTTACAATTTGTACATTTTTTTAGACAATACATTAATTTCGTCCCAAAATTAAAAATTCACCACGTCATTCAGAGCAGAGTTGCATTGTCACATTTTACAGGCTATAAAACGTTTACTTTTTTATAACGTGGACATATGGTGGCTTATTATTTGCGGGATTAAATCTACTTTTCTGTTGAATCATTTAGGGCGGTTCAATAGCTAATCAATAGCTAATTGATGAGATTTTATTAACTCTTTCTATTTGAGAATAAGAAAATCTTTCATTTTGGTTTAGTTTTTTTCTTTGTAGGCCCTTCACTGTACCATAAAAATAATATGTTATCTTAATTTTATAGGTCACCACGATTCCAGTGATACCCCATTTATATACCTTTCTTATATACCTTGCTTTGCTGAATATATCACTCATTTGTTGAGAAATTAGCTTGTTTTTGCATCACCATGTTCTAAAAGGCAAGGCATTTTTATATACGAAGCTGTATTGGCGCTTATTTTTTGCAGGACAATGTGTACTTTTTATTGGTATCATATCGGGGTAAATGTTACTTTTTGATCACTTTTATCCTTTTTTTATGACGGTGGATGTGAAAATATCGTAATTTTTGCAGCTTTTTTAACAAACTTTTTCACAGCGTTCACCCTATGGGTTGAGTAACAATTTTATTTTATTCTACTGATTGTTACAGATGTGGTGATACACAATAAGTAGTGTTTTGTTGAGATTTTCACTTTTTTTTAATTTATCTTTATTCATTTATTTTATTATTTTTTCATTACACTTTTTTTTACTTCTTTTATACTTTTTCACTTTGTCCCAGTGTGGGACATGAACAAGTGAACATTTGATGAATAAAGATCCCCTAATGCTAATATATTGCTATATTAATAATACTAATGTATTGTAGTATATACCCTTAGTCAGTATTCTGCATAGGCTGACAGGCACTGTGTTGAAAGCACGATCTAACAGACACTTACTGCCAGCCTCCCTGAGGACCTCCGTGCCTCCGTGAATGGAGGATGCCGACCTGCCGGGTAACTATCCGGCTCTGCTCCATAGGTGCTGCGGTCACTATGACCGCATTGTCTACAGGGTTAAACAGCCGGGATTGCGAGTATCACGATCCCAGCTGTTACTGCGGGAGCCTGGCTGTCACATACAGCCATGCACCCGTGGCGATTGCACAGGCTCTGCAAGCCCAGGCGATCACCAAGACATATATCGTCATGGATGTGGCAACAGACCATATTTCCCAACATACATTTACGTCCTAATGTGCAATAACATTAAAGAGCGATTCAGAAAGTCCTCCTGAACTGATTAGTAACACACACATAATGATTCCTAGAGTAACATGTTGTAAAAGCCATATTATATTCACACATTCTGGTTTACACAAAGTACAATATTCCGCAAACTTTTATGATGAACCTGACAATTACTGCCTCCCCCACCTCAGCATATGGTCCTCTACATTGTGCCACAGTATATGGCCCCTACTTTACATTGCATACCTCCCAACTGTCCCGGATTCAGCTGGACAGTCACAGTTTTATATCTATGTCTCAACGCCCCGGACGGTCGAGAGATTGTCCCGGCATTGTCCCGGACCAAAAGACAAAGTCCTGTCTCCTGGTCCCGTGACAAATTACTAAAGACGAAAAAGACACAGTGTTGGGAGCAGCGGGGCTGCAGGTCAGTGAGGTCACAGCACTCCCTCCTCCTCCTCCCCCGGACCAGACCCTCCCCCTGTGTGAGCTGTGCCTCATGTCTCCAGTCAGCGCAGGTATCATCACGGGGCACAGCACCAGGAGAGGAGACCCGGCCATACACCCAGGAGACTCCTCTGCAGCTTCTGTTGTGGAGGTCAGGGGGGAGGGTGGCAGCACAGACAGAGGCTAGATTGCTGCCTTGTGTGATATGCCCCCCTTCATGACTATTAGCTCCAGATCTTTACACTGACACAGCTTGGATTAAGGAGACCAGCATGACACTCATCATACATACATGACATCATACAGTAAGTAAGGTCTGTGTACTGTATGATAGAAGACATTTATTAGGGCTTGTGTGTCAGTTTTGTGATGTACAAGCCCTGAAACAATCTCAACGCCTTGCAAACCACCTGACATTGTGATTAATTTGATCATCACGCCTTCTCCATGCCAAGAGGGCATAAAGGAAATGCGGACAGCGGCGCATGTGCCCTCGCTATAACCTGTGAATTTTCATGACTGAAAGTTTTCAGGTTACTAAGCAATTCCACACCTGATTGTAGCTGATTTATTACAATGCACGATTTGCACATAGTAATAGATTATGTGGAAAATCCCCATATACTAGTAGTATTGCATTTTTTTCACTAATTTCACTACATTTGGATTGTTTTCCCGCTTCCCAGTGCACGGCTTGGAATATTAAATTAAAATATGAAATGCAATTTGTTACGTAGAAAACAAGCCCTTGCACAGCTCTGTGACACTGGGTTAAACTAATGTCTCTAACTCCATACCAGACTAATGCTCATCATTCAGATGGCACCCAGAAGCAGAGGGGCAAGTGTGGGCATTCTTCAGGACACCATTGCATATGTGCATATAGCATGCATACACATCAGGGTGCAATCACACTGCCACTAGTGCAGCATATTGTCAGGGCCCGGTGACAGTGAACCCACTGGGCCACTGCAGGATATGGTACTAGCCAACACCTGGGACCGGAATCTAAGTGGCACCTCGCCTTTACCAGAGCCCGCTGCAAAGCGTGATGGACTTGCTGCAGCCGGGTGCCACCTGGTCATTCCACAGGTGCGACTAGCCAATGGTGGCAGCCAAGGTCGAGGTACAGAATCAGGATCCAGGCTCAAGGTAAGGGAAAGGCACAAAGTCAGGGCTGGCGGCAGAGATGTAAGGTCACTGGTCAGGTCCGAGGTCACAACAGGAATTCAAGGCAAGCAGGAACGGGAACAAGGAACAAATGCAGGGAGCAAGGAAGCTTTCTCTAAGGCTAAGGAGCGCAAAGATCCGGCTGGGAGTGATGGGTGCCGCCGGTCTTTATCGGAAACCCGGAAGTGGGCAGCGGCAATCAGTGGTGCTCCGGCCCTTCAAATCTCAGAGTGGCGACGAGTGTGCAGCCAAGCCGGGATGGGAGCAGGATCATGGAAATGTAAGTGAGGGCCGGGGACCCAGCCACGGAGAGGGGCACGGGTGTGCCGTGACACATATACACATGACAACACTGGAGCATGGGGGCAGGCCTCAGCCCGATCCCATTTTCATTGCCAGTGAAACGCATGTGATTGTTTCCAAACACAAATGCGATGGGGCTGAGGCAAGCTCAAAACACTAGTGTTGCGTTTGTAAATGCAGCGCTAGTGGTATGTGTAACCGCACTCTGAGTCTTTCAAAAATTATGTGGTTACCTTTGTATAATTCAGCTTTGAAAGAAAGCAATTACTGTGAATAGCGGGAAGGGGGCGTGACTAGGGGTGTAGTCAAGGGCGCGGTTAATGTTCCTCTTTGTATTTTTGAAAAGTTGGGAGGTATTACATTGTGCCCTCAACTTGTTGTAAAAAATGAGAATGCAGCCCATACTCAGTACTTCTGGCCCACCCCTCAATGTGTGCTTTACCCTTAATAATGCTCTTTCTAATCATGCCCACCTATGCTAAATAATGTCCCCCACAGTGCTAAGTAATGTCCCCACAATTCCAGTATTGTCCCCCACAGCCCCCAGTAATGTCCCCCCTAAGTCATCTCCCTTTTCACTTCCTCTTCTTGCTGTGGATTGCTAGAGAGGGCGCGGTGATGTCATGACTCTGTGTCTCCTGCTCCCATCATTGCAGTCATTTGCCCCCTGTAGTAGGGAATGGAGCTGACAACTTCGTCCATCACTACAGTAGTCATAGTTATCTACGTCCTGGGGGCGCAGATAGTTGTGAGACTGGGGAGAGATGCCTGGATAGTGTGTCCAGTGTCCTGCTGACCTGGGATTCGATACCCAGGTCTTTTGAGCTAGCAACGCTCTGTACATTGTAGTATTGTTTAGGGCCCCCTGAAACATTTGTGAAGGGGACGCATGGTGACGTAGCTCCCTTATATTACATTTTATTCATAGGATATTGGTTTATGTGGTGGTACTTAAGTGGTTAATCGGGAAGTCTATATTTCCCGCTTTTGGCAGGGTATTTGCCTGGTTACTGCTCACTTGTTCAGGTTCTGATGGCCTGAGGTAAGCTCAGCTTTGATTGGTTATGGGCTGGAGCAATGCCCTATTATTAATTTTATGCTATTATCGTCACTGTGTTTATTAGTGGGAGTTATGTCTCCCAGCCGTTGCTGGGGAGACTTGGTTTAGTTTATTAAATACTTGTGATTTTAGATATTGATGTATGTAAAATATTATTTAACGTATTGTTTGAATTATTTAATTATTTATGGAGTTATTTAATTATTAAATATTTTATGGTTACCTTTTAATAAACATCACGGCCAATTTATTCCACTATACTTTATGGTGTCGTCTCTATTTATTTTTATTGTTATTAGTGCATGTTTGAGTGGGGCTTATGTCACCAAGGAAATCATTGTATTGTTAGAGACAGGCTTATTTCCAGACTTCTGTCATTTTGACTTTAGCAGCCTCACTTATCAGTGTGCTACCCACCTAATAATATTCCCTAAACTGGGTCTAACAAATGAGAATACAGCCCACACTCAATACCTCCTGCTACTTCCCCTTCAATGTGTCATCTACCCTTAACAATGCTTTTTCTAATCATTCTCACCTAATAGCAACTATACTAAGTAATGCCCCCACAGCTCCCACTAAGAAATGTCCTCACAGCCCACCATAATATCCCCCACCACACCCAGTAATGTCCCCCACAGCTCCCAGTAATGTCCTTCACAGCCCCCAGTAATGTCCCCCAAAGCTCACAGCAATGTCCACCAAAGCCCTAGTAATGTACCCCACAGTCCCAGTAGTGTCCTCTCAATGTGTCTGAATAAATAAAGAACTGTCACCAAAATTTTACCACCCTAACTAACAATGCCTGCTGATAAAGGGTTACAAGTCCTCCCCATATCACCTAAAATTAGCTGTCAGTGAGGCACTGTATCTTAATTACAGACGGTTTTCTGATATGCAAATTAACTTTCCTGACTCATGTCTTATGGCTTTGACTATTTTCCTCTCCCAGGCTGGAAGTGAACCACACCCCATTATTTTGACTGACAGCTGTGTGTCTCTTCAAAGCACTGCTCTCCCTTCTTGTACTTAGGGACTGTCTGCTAATATTCAAACACAAATATATAAAGCTCTACTTACTTGTAGGAAATATTGTGTCAAAGTGTCTTGTGTTACATTCATGTCATGTGACCAGAGTGTCATTGCAGGTCCTTTCGCCTCCTAACATTAGCAAACTGTCCACCATGTATGTGATCACATAAAATCACAGCAGCCTCCATGGAGAATGGAGAAGAGTAGAATTCCATGGAGACTTCTGTGACTTGATGCAGTCAGATACATGCATGGGGTACAGTTTGCTATTGTTAAGAGACTAAAGCACCTGAGATTATGTCCCCCTGATCAGTGGCTTAACACCTTCGCGACCGAGGACAAAATATATCATCCTTCTGATGCGAAGGGTGTATGGAGAGAGGTAGGGACACGGGTAGGCAGGACCACGGCTAGACAGGACTTCAGGAAGGCAACATGGATCGCGGGGGCACCTGTGCCATAGGTCGGGACCGGGGCCGAGGAGTGCACGGGTGCATCCGCGATCTGCAACATGGATCGCGGGGTCACCCGTGACAATAAACAGTAAGAATCAGAAACATGTTTGGTATCATCGCGTCCCAAAATGTCTGATCTATCAAAATATAATAAAAAATTTTTCCTGGTGTTTAACCCTGTAACGGAAAATGGTGCCCAAAGTCGAAAGTGACACTTTTTTGCCATTTTGAAAAATATTAAAAATTCTATAATAAGTGATCAAAAGGACTTACAGTCCTCAAAATGATAGCATTAAAAACATCCACAAAAAAATTACACCACCCACAGCTCCGTGCACTGAAGTATGAAAAAGTTATTAGTGCCAGAGCATGGCAAAATGAAGAATTTTTTTTTGTACAGAAGGTATGAATTTTTTTAAATGTATGAAAACATTATAAAACCTATACAAATTTTTTATCCTCGTGATCGTACCGAACCAAAGAATAAAGTAGACATGTCATTTTGGGTGCTCATTGAATGCTCTTAAATCCAAGCCGACAAGAATATGGCAACATTTTTCTAAATTTTCACTGCATTCAGAATTTTTCCCGCTTCCCAATACATGGCATGGAATATTCAATACCATCACTATGAAGTGCAATTTGTTACACAGAAAACAAGCCCAAACACAGTTCTTTACATGGAAAAATAAAAAAGTTACAGATTTTTGATGGTGGGGAGTGAAAAATGAAAATGCAAAAACGAAAAAGGGCCATGTGCTTGAGGTGTTAAAGGCAACTTCATAAAGCCACCCATATCACTGCTGTCTTTACAGTAAAACTTGTGTAATCCACTATAAACCAGAGCAGGGCCGGGGCGAGGGGTAGGCAAGGCTAGGTAATCGCCTAGGGCGGTACCCTCGACTCCCATCCCAGGGCGCTGCCCCCCCATAGCGACCAGCAGTTATCTTTAAGATACACCTATCGCTGGTTGCTGTACGTAGCTGGCGCCCTGTAGGACTCAGTAGTGTGGCCGCCATCGTTATCGCTCAGGCCCCGGTGCCACCTGGGTCATAGAGTGAGAGGACACCGGCGATTATTTTATTATTTTTTGGGGCATGGCTATATACTACAGGGGGGCAGGCTGGCCATATACTAAAGGGGGGGGGGCAGGTTGGCTAGCTGTATACTATAGGGGAGGCAGCCTGGCTATATACTACAGGGCAGACTGGCTTTATACTACAGGGGGCAGGTTGGCTAAATACTAATGGGGGCAGACTGTCTATATATGCTACAGGGGGCATGCTGGTTATATATGCTATAGGGGGCAGGCTGGCTATATATGCTACAGGGGCAGTGTGAGTATATATGCTACATTGAGCAGGCTGACTATATATGCTACAGGGGGGGCAGGCTTGCTATATACTACAGGGGAGGCATGCTGGTTATATACTACCGGGGAGGCATGCAGGTTATATACTGGGTGGGGCAGGTGACTGACTGGCTATATACTATGGGACTGGATGGATATATACTGGCTGGCTAAATACTGATGGCATCGGCTACCTATCTACTGGGGAAGTGTGCTGTGGCTACCGGATTTATGAGGGTATATAAAGTGTATTGATAAGTAGCAGTGTATTATCTGTATATGCAGTGGGCACTTAACTGATATCTAGGGGAGATTATATTGACTGATTTTTTTAGGGATGGAGTGTGGAGATGTTCTCCAGAGGCCAGAGTCACTCGGGTGGCAAATTCTGCAGAGATAAGTCACAGCTGGGAGAAGTTTTCATGACGTTCTCTACCTGATGGAGAAGGATTGCCAACTATAAGGAGACTACAGGAAAAGGAGTGTGATGGACTGGACCAACACAGACATGAATGCCTAACAGCAAGTGATGTCTGTGCCCGAGTGCAGCCCAGATGTGCAGTATGTGCTGATATCTATTGATGTGTGCATTTTGGTCTATATTTATAGGTGCAGGATATTATTATGTGCTGAATTTCATTGCTGGTAAATTTTTATGTTTATTTTGTATAAGCATTGCAGGTATTTTCACTAGAGGGACATATTTTTCTATTTTGCGCTATATTCACGTCTGGGATGCCTTATTGTAGATGTTTCCATGCTAGTTGGCCTTTATTATTTTTTGTAATGGGGGGCATTTCATTTTTCCCGTTAGGATTGGCTCTAATTAGTCCATCGCGAAATCACACTGGGTAGCAATTATACTTTATTGCGGAATCACACTGGGTAGCGATTATACTATATTGTCGACTCAAAGTGGGTAGCAATTATACTATATTGCGGACTGAGGGTGCAGTGACATTCCCGGGGACAGGAGGCTTCAGGAGGAAGAGGCTGGAGGACTGTGGGCTACAGAGGGATGTTGGAGGACTGGAGGAGGCTAGTGGATAGAAGACTACAGGAGGACATAGGGCTACAGGAAGAAGTTGGGGGATAGGAGGAAGCTGAAAGGCAGGGGACACAGCCGGATGCTGGATGACGGGAGGCGGCTGGAGGACATGTGGAAGACTGAAGGCTACAGAAGAAGGCTGGAGGACAGGGGGCTACAGGAGGAGGCTGGAGCACAGGAGGTTACAGAAGGAGGCTCTAAGACAGGAGGCTACAGGAAGAGGCTAGAGGCCACAGGAGGAGGCTGGAGGACAAAAGGCCGCAGTATGAGGAGGATGGAGGACAGCGGGCAACAGAATGAGCATAGAGCACAGGAGGAGGCTGGATAACAGAAGGCTACAGGAGGAGCCTGGAGGACAGAAGGCTACAGAATGAGGAGGACAAGAGGCCACAGAAGGAGGCTGGAGGCCAGGAGGCAACAGGAGGAGGCTGGAGGACAGGAGGTCACAGGTAGAGAAGGCTGGAGGACAGGAGGCTACAGGAAGAGGCTACAGAACAGGAGGCAACAGAATGAGAATAGAGAACAGGAGGCTACAGGAGGAGACTGGAGGACAGGAGACTACAGGAGGAGGCTGGAGGACAGGAGGTCACAGGTAGAGAAGGCTGGAGGACAGGAGGCTACAGGAAGAGGCTACAGAACAGGAGGCAACAGAATGAGAATAGAGAACAGGAGACTACAGGAGGAGGCTGAAGGATGGTGTCACAGGTAGAAGAGGCTGGATGACAGGGGGCTACAAAGGGAGGCTGGAGGACAGGAAATCACAGTCAAAGGAGGAAGGAGGACAAGGGGCACACCATGTGAGGAGGGGTGTGGGTAGGAGTACAGATAGTATTATTCATATGTTTGGGGTGATAAATAAAAGTGGAAAAGAAAAATGTAGAAAGAGAATGAAATTAAAGAGGGGTTTTATTTGTTGCATTAGGGGGTAATACATGGGCCCATGGGAAGGGGGGGTTGGCCACAGTAATGGGGCACCATACTATATAGGGGCCATTAAGGCCGATATTACACTATGCTTGTGGGTGGGCCAATGGGCGTGGTTTAGAAAAAAAAGGGGGAGGGACTTTTGTCCCTCTTTCTGTCACCAAAAAGTTGGGAGGTAAGGGTACCGGTTACCGAATGCATACGTTTTAATGGAAATGCATATGCAATCAGGCCAAGCCCTACCTGGTTGATCCTGCCAGTAGTATATGCTTGTTTTAAAGTTTAAGCCATGCATGTCTAAGTACTGACTATTCTTTACTGTGAAACTATGAATGGCTCATTAAATCAGTTATGGTTGAGTTTATAACTGCAATGCAGTTATATTTGCATTGCAGTTTTAAACACAATATAAATGCCACATGTGGCCACACCCTGAATTGAATAGTAAAGCAGGGAGCTATACTATAAAATTGCCTTCATTTTACTGGGGGTCTACTTGAATGTGTTTGACCCCCTGATCTGAACCCCTAGCAAAATCCCCCACTATTTGCTAAGCTCCCAGCTCCTAGAAAGAGGATGTGGTCCATTAAAAATGGGGACTAATTATAAGGATAGATGACAAATTTTTATTTAATGTGGCTGGAACTGATGTTGGGTTGTAAGTTATAGAGTATATTTTTGGAGCCATATTCACTATAAGGACCACATGAGCAGCATTGGAAGGGTTATGTCCTGCTAAGTTTGATGGAAAATTGAAATATGGTCACTGTGAATCTATACTTCTGGTGGACCCAAGGTACACAGTCTGTTATGGCATATCTGGTGGATACGCCACAGTTGTGTGATAGATGCAGGTCCTATGTATGTGCAACATCCCCCACCGGGTCACAGCCTTTTTCGTGGCTTGGGGAAGCAGGAGCACTAGGTACCTGAGTGGCTAGTTGAGGGGGCCTAGCACTTATCGCTGGTCAAGGTGCTTGGTACCAGGGAACGGAGGCTTTGTCCACAGCCTGGCAGGTGGAAGTACAAGAAAGTGGAGGGAGAGGCTGAAGGTGTAGTTTTCTCCCTGGGCAACCCCAATGTGTAGATAGGAATTTCCTGATGATGAAGGATGGGGCGCCCTTGGTGGTAAACAGCCTGGAACAGGGATCACTCAGTCCTTGCAGTCCTTTATTGGAACTTGGCAACTGCCATAAGAGCAGAAACTTCAACTGGATGGAGATGGCTGGTTGGATTTCGTTCCACAGGAATGCTCTCATCCTGGTAAGATAGCTTTGGGATGGAGTGAATAGTTGGCTGCTGCAGCAGCAAGGTAGAGCGGGGGTGTTGCATTTGTTGAAAACAAGCTGAGAAATGTGAGGTGGCCACATCTTCCTCCATTCATGTTTATGTGAGTGCAGAAAATAGCTGTGACAGTTCATTGACACATGCTCATTGCAAAACCAGCACGCCACTCCTCTTAAGGTGCGTTCACACTTTCAGTTTTTCAGATGCAGTTTTCGATGTCCAACCTGGAATGGAGTGGAACAAAAGAAGAGCAGTACCTCTCAATGATACGTTCTCACCCATTATGATCCACATCTTTGTAAGCTTCCAAAAGGGGCCACAGAGTACTGAAAACTCACCTCAATGCTTACTACTTTCGGTCACCTGTGCAGTAGAAGTCCAAAAATGCCTGGCATACCAGTCTTTAGTGATTTAAATATGCAACTAGCGATACACAAACTTTCAGTTAAATGCTTGCTGCGTTCACACATTTAGTTTTTCAGATGCAGTTTTCGATGTCCAAACTAGGAGTGGAGTGAAAAAAAGAGGAGTGCCACCACTGAATGATATGTTCTCACCTATTGTGATCCACATCTGTTTTTGGCTGTGTAAACTGCATCTGAAAAACTGAAAGTGTGAACGCACTTTCCATGTTCTAGCAGTGACCATGTTGGGACTTGAGATCCCCCAGCTGCAGCTTCTACTGATTTAAAAAAAACAGCTACTTTTATCTTCTGTTTCACATTGGCTTTTTTTTTCACAGAAGTGATTTCTTACTGAACCCATTTTGGCTTATGGACACATACAGATTGGTTTTCTCTTCCTGGCTTCAGTAATTTTTCACTAATGCCTTACCTAACTATTTTCATTAGGCTTTTTTACACTTTAATCAGTGATCAGTTGTTGTCAGTGAACTGTGAATAAGTCCATTGTAAAGAATGGGTCAGTAAGGCATCATGAAAAATCACTAAAGCCAGAAAGAGAAAACCGATCTGTATGTGTCCATAAGCCAAAATGGGTTCAGTGAAAAATCACTGATGTGAAAAGAAACGCCACCCTAAGACATCAATGAATTATGAATTGTAAAGCGCTGCGGAATTTGATGGCGCTATATAAATAAAGCTTATTATTATTATTATTATTATTACAATGCACTTTCTGTTCTCACTAGCATTGCAAATTTTGTAAGAGTCCTAATCCTTGTACAGGCTCTCCTGATGCTTTACTTTAGTCCAAGGCTACAATGATCAGGTGTCTGTAATGAAGTTTTATTGATCCTTGTTCCCATGACAGCACAAAATTTTAAAATTCCAGTTGTCACTGGGGGAATTTTTTTTCTGGAGTTTCAATTATAAAATATGTTCAACTTAAGAACAAACCTAAAACAACCTATTTTGTACATAACCAGGGGACTGCCTGTATACAGTATTCTTTGTCACTTTCTGAGAGTACTGTCACTTTAAGAGATAGTTGACTCAGATACCCAATGAGCTTTGCTTGTGCAAGGTACAGTGTGCTAACAGCACATGCCTGAACCAGCAGAACTGGCTTGCCCACATAGAGGAGTGGCGTATAGAGCCATTGATCTCCTGTGCTGCTCTCATTTCCTCCTGTGCCGGGCTCACCCCTCCACCATTCTCCAAGCATGTAATATTTATTTAGAGGGCAGAGAGCTTTGTAGGTCGAGGCCACACTGTGAGTTGTGATACACCACTATGTGCAGCTGCCCTAGAAAATGACTTTGCATCTCATTGTTACCTGAGAGGGTGGAAAGACTACGTCAAGCGAGGAGAGGCGGCTGCCACATCAGCTCTCTGCATCTCATGTAACTCTATCACGGAAAAAAAACTGAGGAAACTAAAGAGAGAGAGAGAACTTAGACTTCCAGCATTACATTCCATCACTGCTTGCCTGACTTCCAGTTGCCCAGCAGCATGTTTTTCTGTAGCAATGGATAAGATTAAGGACAGAACATGAAAACTGACCTGGGATACCTTTGTTTTCCATAGGAGGATTGCCTGGGAAACATTACAATGCTGCAGTCTGTTGCGAGCAGCCGGTGTATCCGGTTAATTGACAGGAACCGCCCAGCCTGGTATTTTGCTTTTCTTATGATTATTTACATCCTCTATCTGATATTTGGAGCAGTGGTCTTTTCCTCGGTGGAGTTGCCCTATGAAGACCTGCTCCGAAGAGACTTGCTTGAACTGAAGAGGCGATTCTTAAATGAGAACGAGTGTATGTCTGAGGTACAGCTGGAAGCGTTTTTGGAACGTGTCCTAGAAGCTAGCAATTATGGTGTGTCCGTACTGAATAATGCATCTGGGAATTGGAATTGGGATTTCATGTCATCGCTGTTCTTTGCCAGTACAGTATTGTCTACCACAGGTAAGGGATCAGGTACAAAGAGCAAGGAATTTCTTAGAAGCACTTAACCTGTGACCCCCAACTACAGCATATAACCCTACTCATAAACTCTGCATTTACTCTTGGTTCTTTACTGTAAATCCCAAATGCCTAATGGCCCTTACCCTAACAGCTATACAGCGATCTCCAAATCCATCCGATCCTAAATCTTCTCATCTAACTGTTAACTTTATCCTCTTGCTGTAATCTGATATCTTTCTATCCTAAAGTCCCTTCTATAACTAACACCCATACCACTGGGCCAAACTATAACTCAATCCTTTAGTCGGCATTCACACAAACGTATACCTGCCAGGCCGTAGCCGGGCGGGCATACGTCCGGCGCCATGGAGAGGGGTGGTGACCCCCCTCTCCATAGAGATACACGGCACCATAACACAGGGATAGCTAGGACATGTCCTATCTTTTCCCCGTGAACGGAGCGGTACGGTGCCGCACATATGCAGCACCATATCGCTCCGTGCTTCCATTGCCGGCCTATGGGGGACATATGCATGACCGCAAGCTTGAGAACGTACTTGCAACCCCATAGGGTCATGTTATTGGGACCAGAACCAAATAAAACGTCAATCAACAAAATTTCCATGTCAATTTATCAAAAATTTGTTCAATGTTTATTATTTTACTTAAAAAGTTGAGCAACTGGTTATGTACTGATGCTTTACATTCATAGCTACTTTTTGTGAGGTGAGATTCTCTTACTTTCCTGCTTCCCTCTCTTTTTTAAACTCGTGATCCAGCTATAAACTCACTGCTCTACATCATAAGGGATTTTAGGGTTAAAGGAAACCTGTCACCTCCAGAAACCCTGTAAATCCACAAAAAGTACCTCATCTGTCAGCTTTAATGTGTTGTGAAGGTGTTTTTAGAACAGGCCAGAGATGCAGCATGTCTGTAAAAATAATTTATATTCCTTGTTCTCATGCAGTCAAGGAGGTGGGGAGCTGGACATAATACTCAAGCTGGCCTGCCTCCTAACAGCTGCTTGGACTGAGCCCCCTGTCCCCATCAATCTCTCAGCCGAGCCATACTCTGCCTCCTTGTAGTGCGCCTGTCCTCTCTGCTACAGCCCTGCGTGTACCTGCCTAGATTCACAGGCACACAACGCATGCGCCACTTTACAGCCTCTGGGAGTGTGTCCTGGCAGTGCACCCTCACGCTCCTAAAGTGCTTTAAATGGCACATACACTGTGTGCCTGTGACTTCGAAGAGGCTATCGATCCGTTTTGCACAAAAAATTATAAATGTAATTTGTTATTCTGATGGGAGGGGGCCTACAAGCTGTATTTTGAGGGAAATCTGCTGGATTCTGAACATAACTCTGGAGGTGACCAAAGTAGGAGACAAGATCTGAATGAAGATCATTGCTTTTTGTTGAATGGATGTAATAGGAAGTACAGCAACAACTGCATGACAGCTTTGCTGTATTAGCCAAAGTCTGTGGCTAACTTATCTGTGGTCACGCCTATGGTAATAAAAATACTTCTGTTAAGATAAATTTCTCAGACTTTAACCTGGAAGTCATTTAACTTCTATAGGCTATGGTTATAGCAGCATATTCACTGATGTAGAAAATAACACACATACAGGTCAGAACATGTACTGTGCAATATCCATTCATATACAGTGTAACCCAGTGAAAACAGGGGTATCATCATCTCTAGATCCCTGCCTCACAAACACAGCTAAACTGTGCACATACACATGTGTATCACACTACTACACAGCAACTATAGAGTTAACAAAACAAAGCTGCTGTAGTGACATCACACAATATTGTTACATTTTGCAGAGACCAGTGCAGACCAGGCCTAGTGTCTGGGTGGTAGTGCAGAGCAGGTCCAGTGTCTGTGTTGTAGTGCAGCAACCTGTAGCAGCAGAAGCACCTCGGTAAAGCTGGGAAGAGATTGCACATTAGTTGCACATAAGAAAGAGCTGGAAGCACAAGATATTTCTGTACAGGACAGAGAATGAATATATGTAACTGCAGAAGCTACAGAGGATCCAGAGACATGTGCAGAGGGAGGACACTGGAGCACAGAGACCCCTCAGCCTCATACATCAGGTACTGAAGTCACTGCCCCTAGAACTTGTCTTGGATATTATTACTGTGATTGCTGTATGAAGTGTTCACACTGCTGAGAATAAACTGTTCAAAGAGACTGTGGAACATGTGCTTATCTATCTGGGCCTAATATCCCCTAAACTACACACCCTCAGAATCCCAAAAGAACTCGCCCCTGCTAGCCCATCGTGGTCTGGCGTGTGTGGCTGTTACAACAGTACTGTGGAATAACTTAGGTCAGAAGGAAAAGTAGTATTGTTCAGTGTCTATTAAAAAATACATAGAAGCCAATATAACATGCCTTTGGTTTACCATGCATAAAAAAGTGGGCACATCCAGGGGCGATAAGTTCCACCCCCAGTCTTATATAGTAGTTTTTCCCAAGCCGAGTAGGGACACTACACATTGCACAACTTCAGGCCCAGCTCCTTTTATTAATATTGATATTAAAATGTACTCAAATATGTTGGCCGAGTGACTAGAACCCTTAGTCCAAAATCTGATTCACAAGGAGCAGGTTTGGTTTTGTCCAGGGAAGAAAGGCCAGGGACAACACCATCAAAACTTTCTCACTGATACATAGAATCAGGTCGAAATGGATCCCCATGTGCCTTCTGGGAATCGACGCTGAGAAGGTGTTCGATAGAGTGGGATGGGACTTCCTGGAAGCTACGCTGCATCGTATGGGATAAGGTCCTGTTATGATGTCTTGGATCATGGCATTATACCACAATCCTAGGCCCAGATGAGGGTTAAAGGGATCTTATCTGAATTCTTTCCAGTTCGGAATGGAACTCAGCAGGGCTGCCACTGTTGTACATCTTAGTCATGGAATTGCTGGCTAATGCAATTAGAGCCAACAGCGAAATAACCGGGATTGAAGTTGGGGGTTATGTGCACAAGATGTCAGTGTTTGCAGATGACTTACTTTGTATGTCACAAACCCTGAATCCAGCCTCCCGGCGATACTAAAAGAGCTTGTGGGTGGTTCCCGGCTTCTACCTGCGTAAATTGCATTCCTTGGCCATGTGGTTAGTATGGGGGACATCAAGACCACAGCTGTCTTTATTTACCCTTTCTAGGTCTAAGTCCGAGGGGGGGGGGAGTGGGTCTTCCGGATTTTGCCCTGTACCACTCTACTACAGGTGACCAGTGTAGGCTGTGGGTGGAAATATAGATATCGAGCAAATCTTCCCCTATTCTATTAGTCTTGTGGTTCTGCCCAGTCCACACTCAGGGCGACTGCATCTATCCCCTTTATTTAACGCAATTTTGCACATATGGGATGGGGTGATCTGGCACCATTGGGGGACCTTACTAGAGATGTAACTGGGAGAGAGAGTGCCAGCAGGTATTTTCTGATTAAGAGTGGTCAAGATCCATGGTGATCACTTTGATAAAGCTTTGATATCCTGTTTGTTACCGAAGACATGTTTTTGTGAAGATTTTGTCGCAATGGTACAGAACACAGGTTTTACCTCTCAGTGACTGATAGGTGTTGGAGATGTGGGGTGGAAGAAGGGTCAATGCTCCACATTTGGTGGGAGTGTCCTGGAGTTAAGGATTTATGGAAGGCAATTCTTGCTCTTCATGATAGATTGATATCTTCCTCCAACCCATGCTGTCCAGCTGTCGCTCTTCTCTCTGTATTCTGGTTCATATGGGAAAGTCAGATTGGCTTTTCAGGCATTTTGTTATGGCAATGAGGCGTGTCATTCCCAGACTATGGAAGTCGACTACACCCCCTCCTAGGGCAATGTGGTCTACGGAAATGGCATATATTTTGACGAAGGAGGAGATGGTGGCGGTGAATGATTATCGGCCTGATGCCGGGTACCAATTTCACCTGCGATTGTAGAGGCTTCTCTGTGCAATTCTTTTGATTTTAATGTGCTGTAAGCAAGTACACCTGATGTTAATATTTTGTTACAATAAAGCTTTTATTGAACTTTAAAAAATGGGCACAGCAGGGCAGGAAAATAGGCGACCAAGAGTGGGGACAACCTGGCTAGCCACATTTACTATAACCTTGGTCAAAAAGTGTACAGTGTAAATTTGGTACTAATCTTCCAGGTGTAAGGCATGTTTAGCTAGATATTATAGGTCATTTTTGTTGCTTTATGTTTCAGCATTTCTGCTCAATATATTTTTCCTGTAACGGTTGGTACTCATCCAGCTGTGACCTCCACGGGTATCTCTGACTTTGCTGAGTCCTTCACTGCTTTGTACTCTTTGCTCCCATCCTGTCCAGAACAATGCAGACGATGCAGACCTTGCTGCAGAGCATCTGACTGTCTCTCTTGCTGAAGGTCAGGATGTAAAACAATCTGAGCAGTGCAATAGATTTCTCTGAGGAGCATGCACTACAATGATTGAACATGAAATACCATTTTCCCACTGATATAGACATGGGCATTTAACTATACAACTAGTAAGTTTGTCAATCAGGATAATATCAAAACACAAAATGCTGTTGTAAACCTCAAGTCCCAACATACCAAAGCATGCTGGGACTTGTAGTTTGACATCAGCTTTAGAGGTCACTGACTGTCAGGTTACTGGATTTTTTAATATGTTATCACAATGAGAATATCAATTAGAGGTGACCTGACCAGAACTGCAATTCCCTCTATGATTCCCTGTAAGCAGGATGTAAATGGATACACTGATTTTCACATTTCTTAATCTACCTATGATGTATGCAGTGACATTTAATATGTGCAAAGAGTCTGCTGCTGTTTGAAAGGATTAAAAGGATCTCAGAGGCTTAGACACATGGCTTTGTACACACTACCATATGCAGTAGGAGTCCATGCTTTTGCTGGATGGGCAGTTTTACAAATTATAGAAATTGATGCATGGGCTCAACAGGTAACATCACACATCATAGACTTAGATACAGAAGGGAAACAGACCACAGAAAATAGGCTTAAATATAGTGCCTGAAAAAAATTAAAAACTTCAATGCTTTAACCCTTCCTATTATATTCTACTGAGCAGGTTGTTAAAGCAGTTAATTCTCAGCGTCACAGTAGTACAAAAGCTGCCTGCTACATCACTGCATGCCACTGGCACCATGCTCTTACAGATATTGCTGCTCAATACAGATAAAAGCATTAAAATTTCTTCATCTTTAAAAGATCACATAAAATTAAAACTCAAGCTGGAGGCTTATGCACGTAAATGTGTGCAATATTGGGCCGCAAACAACAGAAGCGTGGTCCACTCAAGCTTACACCACATCTTTTCCCTCCACAAAACAATGCCCCAGCTCTAAAACCCTTGATAAATAAACAGTTTTCAAGCACAAACTAAGATAGAAAAATGCCCCATTGTGTTGCTAATGAGTGGTATGCAGAGGAGTAAAGGGGATAATAATCGCTATGCCTGGCATTTTGCAAGGCATTGCAGTTATTTTAGGGCTTGTACACCAGAATACTGGCATAAAAGCCCTGATAAAACTCCCTCAATGATGCCAGGCTACCTGCAATATCTAAAATGAATCCCTGGAAAACAAAATAATCCAGGCATTGCAATGGCCCAGTCATTTGATCCAGACCAATTAAAATGTTGGGACCTTAAGAGAGCTGTCTATAAATGTCTCAATGAACTGAATCAATCTTGCTGGATCAAAGAATTCTTCCAGAATGATATAAAAGAGTGGCCCCCATTTGCTGGACTATTGTCCAAGACAGGGCCGGCTGCCCAGTCCCGGGTTGCAGCTAAAAGAACTCCACTGCTCCTTATCTCCCCATCGTTCCAGGATCTTCTTCTCCCAGCTTCACGTCAGCACGGGCAGAGGCACATCTATGCGCTCTGCCCCCTTGCACTGTGAAGTGGCCAATTACATCATAGTGTGTGCGGGGGCAGCGCTCATACATGTGCCTCTGCCCATGAAGAGAATAACCTGAAGAAGGAACTGGAGCTACAGGGAGAAGAGGAACTGCTGGAGGTAAGTATAGAGTATATTATTATTATTATTTTTATTATGTTTTGGGGTGTCTTTTCCTTTTTATGTGGTTGGGGGTATATAGAGTTTACCATTTTTAAGGTGGCTCTGCTGGGGACATGACATTACTATGGGGACCCTGCTGGAGACATTATTATAGGGTCTCTGCTGGGGACAATATTTGGGGCTCTGCTAGGTACATTATTAAGGTGGCTCCACTGGGGACATTTCATTAATGAGGGGAGGATGCTGCTGGGCATTTTATTAAAGTGTAGTGGCTGTATTTCCTACTCTAGGCTGATACTCAAGTCAATAAGTTTCCCAGTCTATTTTGTACTAAAATTAGGTGCATTGGGTTATACTTGGGTCAGCTTCTACTCAACTATATGTGGTATGTATATATGTTTTCCAGTGAAAAGGCGAAATACAATGGGACATTGTGTGGGGGGGGGGGCTATAGAAAAGGGGGTATTATAATGTCTCCTTTTCTGTAGCCCCCTTTTTATAAAGACATAAAAAGGGGGCTACAGAAAAAGGAGAACTAGCAGGAGGGGGCTACATAAAAGGGGGTACTATAAAGGGGGCCTACATAAAAAGGGACACTAAAAGGGGGCTACAGTAACATGAGGGGGCTACATAAAAGGGGGCACTAAAAATGGGGGGCTACAGAAAAGGGAGGGGGCTAAAGAAAAGTAGGCAGTATAAAGGGGGCTACAGAAAAAGAGGCATTTTAGATCGGAGGCTGCACGACATTACACATTATATTGGTTGGGGTTAGAAATGGGGTGTTTGTGGGGCACACAATTTTTTTCCTAGGACCATGGTAAGGGAGTTACCAGATCCGATCCCTTGAAAAAAAAACTTGGGCGCAGTCAGTCCCCAGTTGAAAAATAGTTGGGGACTACTGATGTAAAGGACAGACATATTCACTTGAAAAGGGAGTTTTGAGATCCTGAAACGCATTGTGTAGTTTGATTTATGGAAATAAAGAACCATTTGTTTTGATCCACCTGTTGAATAGCTTTGTATGTGCCAACTCTGGTCCGAAATTTAGCTAGATGCAGCACCCTCTCTCTCCTCTGCATTGATAGAGATTAGTGCATTGTCTAAAGATTAGTGCAACCGCATATGGCGAGCACCTTTATTTACCAATATTACGTCCATTTTTTTTTTTTTGTTTACAATATTGCCCTTTAAGCACTCTCTTTCTTCTTTCTTTAGGCCCCTTCCACACTTGCGAGTGTGATGCGCTGAACTCGCATCACGCTCGCAGCAAGTGCTGCCTGGATCTCCGGGCCTGAACACTGCAAACCGCAACTGAACTCAGCATGTCAGCGTTCAGGCCGGGTGATCCAGGCAACACTCGCTGTGAGTGTGATGCAAGTTCTTTGCATCACACTCGCAAGTGTGGAAGGGGCCTTATATTTATTCAGGCTATTGTTGGCAAAGGTAATTTTACAATTTATTGATTCCTAGGAGTACATAGTTTTTACACATGACTTTTCCATTGTGGCTGTTCTATATTGTTTATCTGGGGTTTTATTTACCTAATTCTAAGATTTTTAACTGTATATTTATTCCCAGGCCCCAAAGCCTGATCCCAAGCGTTATGCAGAGAAGAGGCAGTATGTCCACTGATGTGATAACTAAAAATAAAAGTTAAAACTAAGTTAAAATGCTATAAGAAATATACCCCAAAATGTTTTCCTCACTCCAGTCACTAATATCATCCTATAATACACCCACTTACCTTCAAAGAGACATTTGATATATCAAAATGTGAAACCTTAAGTGCCAAACACTATTAAATTGTGGGTTTTAGGCTAATACTTTGTTACTGTATAGAAACAAAAAAAGCTAGAATGTAAAAAACATATTTTTTACTATTTTATAAAATTTTACACCTAAAATTTTGTTTAAAAGTAAAAGTAAAAGACCAAAAAATATTAAAGTAAGAATCCTGTATTTCATTAAAAGAATGCAAAAAACTGAAAATTGTGTTTGGACCTTCCGACTCACTAATTTCCATTAACCCTAACGCTGGGATCACAGCCTTGTGCACGAGCCATGATAAATTCCCCCCTCCAAAAGAGTTTTCGAAAAATGTCCACTTTCAGCAAATAATTGATTTTATTTGTGTAATAAAAAGTTAAGTAGTTTTCCAATATACTTTCTGTATCAATTCCTTATAGTTTTCTATTTCATTTCTGCTTGCTGTCATTCAACAGGAAACTTAATTGTTTGCTTACTGCGCATAAAAGCGGTCCCTAGTCATGTGATGTTACACAGATCGTAAGTATCACAGAGAGTTATCATAGCTGTGTATTATAATGAGTCGTGCACCTGTGTGACATCACTTCACCATGGACTGGTGTTTGTCCACAGGAAATAAACATTGAGGATTAATGTTGAATGTCAGCAAGCAGAGATCTAGAGAATAGTGAGGAGTTAGAGAATATATCACAGAGAAAAATCAGAGCTGTGTGTTATAACAAGAAGTGCACCATGGTCAGATTTCTGTCCACTGGTAGTAAACATAGAAGCTTTCTAAAGAATTGATATAGAAAGTGTTTGATGAATTGATATAGAAAGTGTTTGGGAAATTTGTTCATTGTTTTCATTATTCAAACAATACCCGTTACTTGTTCAAATGGGAATACCCCTTTAATCCAACATGCCCTATCTTTTTACTCAAGATCTTCCATAGGTGGAGAATGAGACCATAGTTATACTAGATAGATATACTAGATAGATCAATATACACAGTTACATTAGATACGTGTCCAGTCCCTCTGAACTTGGAATGTTCCTCTGTCATCTTGATTTGTATCGCTACAGTAAAGCACCTGTAGAAGTTCATATATGCTCAGCAGTATACTGCTTCACTGATATTTGGGTAAATGCAGGATCCTTCAACCATTTCCATGTTAGACCTCAACTACAATATGCTACTTACACTTCCTTCCAAGGACATATTCAGTCCCTTTCCTATTCCCAAATATTTAGAGTGGAAAAATATGTTATTGCTAATATTAATGTATCAACTGAATATTCATAAGTTTTCTTCCTATGTTTCCAGGTTACGGTCACACGGTTCCCTTGTCGGATGGTGGAAAAATCTTCTGTATTCTTTACTCGGTCATTGGCATCCCCTTCACTCTACTCCTGTTTACAGCTCTGGTTCAGCGAATCATTGTTTATGTCACTAGGAAGCCTGTACTTTTTATTCACCTCCATTGGGGCTTCCCTAAACACATTGTGGCCATCGTACATTCACTGTTTTTGGGATTTGTCACGGTCACCTGTTTTTTCTTTATTCCTGCTGCTGTCTTTTCCATATTGGAAGAAGACTGGAACTTCCTGGAGTCTTTTTATTTTTGTTTTATCTCCTTAAGCACCATTGGTTTGGGCGATTATGTTCCAGGGGAGGGGTACAACCAAAAATTCCGGCAACTCTATAAAATGGGAATCACATGTGAGTATTTCAAATATATTTAATGTTGATTGTATGCCAAATTTAAATATTCTTATTGCTTGCACCAACCACTAGGGAGAGCTAAAAGTTTTGGTAATTCAGTAGTATTCCTAATCAGCTAATTAAACTCACATTGTATGATTTAGAATAATAATAATTAACTTGCAATACAATTTTATGACATAAAATAAGTATTTGATCACTTATCAGCTAGACCAAAAATACCAAAAGTTCTGCTTTTCTCAGATCTTCTATAAGAATCCCCTTTTACTCTGCACTCATTGGCCCACAATAATCAAAAACAGTGCAAACTGCACTATGTGCAGTTTGGCTGTGGAGTGTGCAGGTGTGCTGAATTCATGAATTGTGAGGCACGTTCTTCACGAATCTGGTTCCCTCTGTACTGCTCTGGAAGTGTGCACCATTTTTTTTTTTGTTTGACTGTGTGGATAGGGATCTTATATACAGATAACAAGTAAAATTACACTCCAATCTCGTCACCATAGTAAAGACAAAACAGCAAAGGACCCCAGGGACAAAATTGTAGATCTGCACAAGTCTCAGTTGGGCCACAGGACAATAGGTAAGCAGTTTGGTGGAAAGGCAACAACTGCTGGCACAATTATTCTAAATAGAAGAAACACTAGATGAACATCAATTCTCCCTTGGTCTGGGGTACCATGCAAAATCTTTCCTTGTCATATAAGGATCATTTTGAGAAAGGTCAGGAATCAGCCCAAAACTACCAGTGAGGACTTATTCAATGACCTGAAGCTGAGGCCACACTCTTAAAGGGGTTATCCAGGTTTTAAAAATTACTGAGGGCAGTGCTGGGGTGGGCTATAATAAACATGTACTCACCTTGTTTCATTACAAGGGCGCACAGAGAGCTTCCGGTCGGCCGGTCGGCCAGAAGCTCCCATCCAACACCATCTCTCAGCGCTTACAACGCTGAGAGATAGAGACGGGTGGGAGGAGCCGGCCACATCGTGGACCGGAAGCTCCCTGTGCGCGGCTTCCATGCCCCTGTAAACAAACAGGGGCACGGATCAAAGGGACCGCGGTGCGGGACATCGGCAGCGCCGGAGGAGGTAAGTGGATGTTTATTATTTTTAAATAGCCCTCCCCAGCCCGGCCCTCACTAGTTTTTAAAACCCGGATAACCCCTTTAAAGATTACAATTAGTAACACACTACTCCATCATGGATTAAAATCATGCAGGGCATGCAAGGTCTCCCTGCACACACCAGCACATCTCCAGGACCATCTGAATTGTGAAAATGACCATCTGGATGTTCCAGGGAAGGCATAGGAGAAGGTAAAGTTGTCAGATGAAAACAAAATAGAACTCCATTCACCATGTTTAGATGAAGAAGCTTGATGATTACAGCCCCAAGAACACTGTCCCAACTATTAAGCACGAGGGTGAAAACTATATCCTTAGGGGTGTTTTTTTTGAAAAGTGCAGGTTAACTGCATTGCATTGAAGGGAGATTGGATCAGGCCATGTATCACAAGATTTTGGCCAACTTCCCTCAGTAACATCATTGAATATGGCTGGGGCATCCAGCATGACAATGACCTGAAACAGGTCAACTAAGCCTTAGCTGCGTAAGAAGCACTTCAAAGGTCCAGGGATGTCCTAGCCAGTCTCCAGGCCTGAACCAAATCAAAAATCTTTGGATGGAGCTGAAATTCAATTTTTTCCAATAATTAAATGTAAATTAATTACTTCAAGATTATACAAAGTGATTTTCAGTATTTTTTTAGATTCTGTCTCTCACACTTTAAATGTATCTATGATTAAAATTACCCCCCCCCCCTTCAGCCCGGGAACAGGAGGAGAGTGAAAGAAAACTGCGGGAGCAGGCAGCAGCCGGTGCACAGTGAGTACAGAGGAGTGCAGCAGGAGGGCAGGAGATGCTCTGTGTGCATTACACAGGCAGCAGTCAGGCAGCTTTGGGACACTGAACAACTGTAGGTGCTTATTGTTTAGTGTCCCAAACTGCCCTGTCTGACACATGTCTGTGGCCACATGTATACTGCCCCTGGTCCAGTTCTCCTGTCACTGTGCCATGCTGCCAGTGACCCTGGGGTGCGCTATACTGCCCTCACTGACAGCATGGCACAGGTGCCCAGAGCTCCAGACCAAGGGTAGTATATATATGTATGTGTGTGGCCACAGACATGTGTCATTTGTGGTGATTTGATGGTAAATTCACCTCCCTGGTTCCATGTAGATTTGCTGTTCAGTGCACCCACCCTCCACCCTACAACATACACATTACCCTACACACCCCCTGCCAAATTCAACAATCCTTCATATTGCCCCTGGATGGGGGTAGTGTTCCTCACTGGATGGGGGTAGTGTTCCTCCCTGGATGGGGGTAGTGCTCCTCACTGGATGGAGGTAGTGTTCCTCACTGGATGGGGGTAGTGATCCTCACTGGATGGGGGTAGTGATCCTCACTGGATGGGGGTAGTGATCCTCACTGGATGGGGGTAGTGTTCCTCACTGGATGGGGGTAGTGTTCCTCACTGGATGGGGGTAGTGATCCTCACTGGATGGGAGTAGTGTTCCTCACTGGATGGGGGTAGTGTTCCTCACTGGATGGGGGTAGTGATCCTCACTGGATGGGGGTAGTGTTCCTCACTGGATGGGGGTAGTGTTCCTCACTGGATGGGGGTAGTGTTCCTCACTGGATTGGGGTAGTATTCCCCGCTGTATTTGCTCCTGCTTTGTGATATAATTGCTGATGTTGGACTTTCTTTAGTGGTCTGTATATTATCAGTATGGTGGTTTTTATCTTGTTGTACTGGTAATGGTCATCATGTGGCAGTATTATATGTCCCTTATAGAGTGGTGTGGTGTGATATTAGGCTCAATAGACGTGTTGGCACTTTGCGATGATTACATGGACTTTGGTTTGGAGTTTTGGCACTCGGTCTCTAAAAGGTTCGCCATCACTGCACTAGATGAACATCAATTCTCCCTTGGTCTGGGGTTCCATGCAAAATCTTTCCTTGTCATATAAGGATCATTTTGAGAAAGGTCAGGAATCATCCCAAAACTACCATTGAGGACCTATTCAATGACCTGAAGCTGAGGCCACACTCAGTTCTGGGGTGGGCTATAATAAACATGTACTCACCTCGTCCGGCGCTGCCGATGTCCCGTGCCGCGGCCGATCTTCTCTGTGCGCCGGTTTGATTACAAGGGCGCACAGGGAGCTTCCGGTCGGCCAGAAGCTCCCATCCGACACCTTCTCTCAGCGTTGTAAACGTTGTAAAGATAGGGACGGATGGGAGGAGCCGGCCACATCGTGGACCGGAAGCTCCCTGTGCGCGGCTTCCGTGCCCCTGTAAACAAACAGGGGTAAGGATCAAAGGGACCGCGGTGCGGGAAATCGGCGGCGCCGGAGGAGGTAAGTGGATGTTTATTATTTTTAAATAGCCCTCCCCAGCCTGGCCCTCACTAGTTTTTAAAACCCGGATAACCCCTTTAAAGATTACAATTAGTAATACACTACTCCATCATGGATTAAAATCATGCAGGGCATGCAAGGTCTCCCTGCACACACCAGCACATCTCCAGGACCATCTGAATTGTGAAAATCGTGATCTGGATGTTCCAGGGAAGGCATAGGAGAAGGTAAAGTTGTCAGATGAAAACAAAATAGAACTCCATTCACCATGTTTAGATGAAGAAGCTTGATGATTACAGCCCCAAGAACACTGTCCCAACTATTAAGCACAAGGGTGAAAACTATATCCTTAGGGGTGTTTTCTTAGGGGTTAACTGCATTGCATTGAAGGGAGGTTGGATCAGGCCATGTATCACAAGATTTTGGCCAACTTCCCTCAGTAACATCATTGAATATGGCTGGGGCATCCAGCATGACAATGACCTGAAACAGGTCAACTAAGCCCCAGCTCTGTAAGAAGCACTTCAAAGGCCCAGGGATGTCCTAGCCAGTCTCCAGGCCTGAACCAAATCAAAAATCTTTGGATGGAGCTGAAATTCAATGTTCCAATTTAAAGTAAATTAATTACTTCAAGATCATACAAAGTGATTTCAGTATTTTTTTAGATTCTGTTCTCACACTTAAATGTATCTATGATTAAAATTACAGACTTCTTCATATGTAAAATGGGAAAACTCTATCCTGTGACATAAGTCAGTATATCATAATAGTGGACTTTTAGCTTATAAGTAACTAAGTATATGTAATCCATGTTCAATGCCAAGTGAATTTCCAAATTAATTAGGCAAAAAGTTAGAAAAGTTTTTAATTTTAAATATTGTCCAATTTGTTTAAGTCTTTTAAGCAATGAGGGTGATTATCCTCTTCTCCATTACAAGCATCAACTTAGTATTCACACACTTCATATCCACAATCTTTGCCCAACTTTTTGTTGTACAAAAAGGAGGGGATACTGGAGTAGACCCCAGCCAAATCCAAACGGGGGCTTCAAAAATTCTAAAACATAAATTTAATAATGAGTTCCTAAAATTCGTCACAGCCAGCAAGAGAGAGAAACTGTCTGACCAGTGGCACAATAAACCTGATGCTGCTCAGCTAATCACCAGTAAGAACACATACCTGGTGGGCTATGTCCAACTTTGCCAATGAAGGTTCAGGAGTGGCAGATGTGTGGCAATACTCTAGATTGAGGTGAAAAGGGTAGGAGAGACAGGATGGCGGGGTGCATACATGTAAGCTCCGGGGTGCTTAGGAACAGATAAGTTGGGCATAAACCTGAAAAGACCCTAAAGTAGTGGCTGGGGCCTAGGTCGCTAACCTCGGAGCCGCGCTCCTAAACAGCTGCCACCCCAATTGCAACCTGTCCCTTGAATGGGCAAACTATCCCTAGGTATAGCACCAGCAGAGACAGAGATAATGTATGCCCATTAGGGATCAGAGATTTAAAATCGTGGGTCAGATCGCCCAGAGTCAGCACACGGTCAGTATGTACCTACATGCCATGTTTTGCCTAAAAAGGCACATCAGGGGTATGATAAATGACCACTAAATTCATAGCAATAATGAGAGCCCCTGTGTCCATGCAATCCAAACATGGGGTGCTTAGAGCACACAGAATAGCCTGCTGTGCCCTACTGCTAGGGCGTTCAATGAGCAGCACAATCACTCAGGTGCGTTGCATATGATGATGGATATGATTTTGTTGTCATGGAGATTTTAATGCTGAAATAAGATTCCTTGATGTTGCAAACCAAATAGTTATGTCATGGAACATTTTCCAGATATTTCTAACAAAATACATTATTAAAGCCAGGATGGATATAGATACGAGAGTGGATACAGTGGTATACTAATGTCGCTTAGGCTCAAAATGATTTGTCAGACCCTATAGTTAGTAATTTCCCAGTGCATTACGTTTTCTAGTCACCACACATCTTGTATGAGCCATTGCCCTCTTTAAAGGGGTTGGCCCACTTACCTCATGTTTTTGGAATGTGTGTGTAAGGTGGGGAGCAGGAATTTCTATATATTAGTAAATTTCTGCACTGCTTGATATGTAAAGTGAAGCCTCTGTCTTTTACTCATCAGCCAGACATTCCTGTCCATGAGCAACTGCCAGTTAGGGATCACATGACCCTCCATCTGCGGCCATTTTATGGTCAGGAATGTTTGGATGATGGGTACAAGACAGGAGGCTCGCTTCATACCAAAGAAAGTGGTGAAGAATCTTTAATAGATGTATATTGGTAAATACCAATATCCTGCCCCACACACTTACACCACATTACAAAAAAATGAGATAAAGGGGCCAAACCCTTTAAGCATCTCAAGGGCAGCAGATACTAGTCAAAAAAATCCACGCAGTCTGTGGCACAAGGATGTGATCTCTTTAGTCCTCACAATGGTCACATATACCTGGATGTGTAGGCACCACAGCTCCAACAATAACCCACAACAAAAAAATATGTGTTCAATAATGTTTTAGATAATTTTAAATAATGCTAATGGTCTGAGGGCTCTGGCAGGTTTCCCAGAGTCTATCTATCTTTAACAGGCTGCATACAAGAGCGAGCAGGCAGGTCCTCCTTCCTGTTAATTTTTAAATATCTGACAAGGCTGCTGAATAGAAGATTGAAATTTAGGATTATAGGGCACCTGTCATCAGGTCTCTTATAACCATTTCTGTCACACATAAACAGCTCACAAGGATTCCATTCTAGCTTTTATTTAGTCAATTCATAAAATTAACCCGTGTAAAATAATCTTTCTTTATATGTAAATGAGGCTGGTCACATGGAGAATGAAAGTGATGTACACTCTTACCCCTAACCTTTCTCCCCTGCTCTTGGGTGTAATGTATAGTAAAGCATCGCTAGTGTCTGAGCTTTACCTGCTGACATTCTGTGTGTTTTGCTTACAGATGTGTGAGGCAAAGACATCAGCTACACAAGTACCTGACAGTTTTGCATACACAAGGTTCAGGCTGCAGGGGGCTTGGCCACCAGACAGGAAGTATGAGAGGCAGCTCCAAGAGTGACACATCATCATAAAGGCGTCAGTCATGTGTGTAGTAATATCTCACACACACAAGGCGTGTGGCCGCAGAACCAGGATACATAGAGGAGCCAGAACCAGGAGTCTTACATCATTATACAGGCTGCCATTCATGTGTATAGAAGTATCTCATACACACAAGGCTGCAGGGGGCGTGGCCACCAGAGCCAGGAAGTACAGAGGAGCAACACCAGCTTTATTATACAGGTGTCAGTCAAGCACTGGGGGGTGGCTGTTACTCCCACTCATGAATAGTGGACAGCTTGAATATGACAATGACTCATTGGACATCTCACAGGTCATTGCATACAAGCTTTGTACCTGATTGCTTAAATTTACAGGCATGTAGAGGAACAATGAAGGGATAGGGACAATGCTTCTAATGACAGTTATGAAAATATATTTAGTTTTGTAGGGTAATTTGCCTGACGGGTTTTGTATGACTTGAGTTAACTTTTCCATTCTTTTTATATAAGATGTGCTGTCATTTTCAGAATATATTTGTTGAGAATTAATCTGAGGTTTGCATGAAAAAAAATGTGGTCGCTGGCTTCTTTTTGATACTATGTTATGGCAGATATATCTACAGCTATACCCATTTCCATTATTATTTTTTTTTTCAGGGCTATCTGCTACTTGGTCTAATTGCAATGTTGGTGGTCCTGGAGACATTTTGGAACTTCAGGAACTGAAAATGGTCCGTTAAAATGTTTTATGTAAAAAAGAAGAAAGATGAGGATCAGGAGCACATAGTGGAACAGGACCAGCTGGCCTTTGCCTCCATCTCAGACCAGGTTGCTTCATTAAAGGAGGAACAAAAACTGCATGAACCTTTGTGGCTTTACAGCCAGTTGTTAATTATACAAGGACAGTTCCTTAAGTCATGAACAATGAAGAGCAGATGAGGGGGCTGAACATGGACCTGCATTACCTCCTTCCTAATGCTAGCACAATCTGGTTGGTCTGTGTTAACAGTTCTAATGTGTACAAATAAGCGGGCACAAAACATTGCTGCTAAGCCATTTACACTCATATTTATGGTGTTTACCCAAACTTTATCTATTTCATAAACAATCTTTGATGATTTGTAGAGCCTTGGTATAGATTCAGTCCTGTCAAAAGGTTGTTAGATTAGGATCAATGCCAGAGGAGTGTTGAGAAAGAAGGAGTAAAACTAAGAGTGATTACATACAAGAAAAAAAGTCAGAAGGGTTATGGTTTTAACTAAGAGTAGAACAAACTGCACTAAATACAGTTTTCCACGGGTATAGTGCAGGGTGTGCTAGATTCAGGATATTTTGCCCCCCTGCACTGCCTGACACAGTGTACCAACTTTTTCTGGTATATCTTTAACATCGGGCGTGACGACTTTGCATGATAAATCTGCCGCAAGGTCCGACTGGGCACGGAACGCCCCTAATGTGTGTTGCATGAGTTGAGTGCAGCTCCCCCCAAAAGGGTCACGTTGCGAGGAACATTATGGTTGCAGGACACTTCTTAAATACCGGTGTGCAAGCAGTTTGCACCTAAAACAACGTGCAAAGTGTCCACACAACAGAGAACTGGTGCACCAGCCTTAGTAATGTCCCCCAATGTGTGTAAAGGGGTGTGTCCAGTTCAAACACAGAGTATCATTGCTGCACTTTGGATTACAAAAGAATAAACAGTTTACGCTCTCCATTCCAGCACTGGAAACCTGGTGGTGTGGCCCCATAAGAACCCACTCATCTATATTATTGTCATATGATGTGCCGTTTGGGACAGATTTCCATTGCAGCTAATCACCTGTACACAACATGCCTAGTTTTTCCAGTATATATTGTATTGTAATTTATACATGCCTCTAGTGTGAGTATGAGAGGGTATTATGTGAGGGCAGTGGTGGCGAAACCTATGGCACGGGTGTGGACACCCAAATAGGACCAAATCTTCCTACAGTCCAAGGCAACTTAAGCGACACTATTGTCGTTTTTGAATGTGGGAAAAGTGTAGAAGGTGTGACAGAACTGCTTATCTTTGAAGCTCATCCTGCTGGACCCACCATTCTTTCTCTACAGAGAAGACCTGGAAAGATGCTACAACGAGAGCGTGATTGCCCTCCTTCTTTCTCCTGAATTGGTGGCCTCAGGTGGCTATAAGTACTGCTTACTAATGCGAGGTTGGCATCCACAGTCAATAAGTGGATATTGGTTGTAGTTAGGGCACTTGGTCTGTAAAGGGTTCGCCATCTGCTTTAGGGCAGCGGTGTCGAACCTATGGCACGGGTGCCAGAGGCGGCACATCAGAGCCCTTTCTGTGGGCACCCGGGCCATCACCCAGCACACCAGACAGGTTTCAAAGCAACTTAAAAGATGTGTTTCAGTCAATATATAATATACTTACTTTGCTACTGGGACGTGTAAAAGAGGGGATGTATAGACAGGACCAAATATATCTGGAGGATTTTCTGCTGGCCCCACAATGCTCTGTATAAGAGGGACACTGGAAGGAAGCTTAAAATGATGCAATTTTTCCATCTTGTGTCAGGAGGCCTATATGATTAAAAGTTATGAAGAGGGAGCAAAGCAATACGACGTCTTAACTTTGGTTGGCACTCACAATAAATTTTGGGGGGTTTTGGGTTGCAGTTTGGGCACTCGGACGCTATAAAAGGTTCGTCATCACTGCTTTAGGGTAATGGTATCTGCTAAGGTAAGCTTATGCAAGACTGCACTGCCCTCTAATGACCACTGTGCTTATTGTATCAACAATTTGTACATGGTGTTATGAAGGTTTATGAAAATGTGTAGATATTTCCTTAAAATATTTAATATATGGAAACTTTGACAAACAGACCTATTAGAAATTTTCATATGCAATATCTAAATAATATTGATATAATTAAAAATAGACATGACAAATATGTGTGACTGGTGAAGGGAATAAATAATTATGATAAAATTCACCAATGTTGTACATGTAAGGGACATGAGGACACCCAAAGGGACCACATAATCATCATGGGGATAAGGGCACACAAACATATATGAGCAATAAATTGCCAATACAATAAAACAGCCAAAAGAGGTCACCATCACGCAATACAGAGATATTATAAATAAACAATCTACCATCTCATATAAAGAATTTTACAATAAAGTGCAGGTTACATAAGATGGAAAGGTCCCAATTCATGACATCAAGCTGACAAGATTGTGATTATAGTATTACTGCTACCCATATTGGGATCATATAGGTTTTGACAAGATGACAGACATCACAACGCCATGTATTATTTAAAAATGTATTACTAAATATATTTTATTGGTTAGCGTCAAAACCAAACCCAGATCCCAACTGTGACATTTGCGATCAATGTTGACTATGGCGGGTGTGTAAACAGTTTAAATGCCGCTGGTAGAGTTGGCAGTGTGGCACTTAAACCCGTGAGCGCAACAACTTTGTTGGTTGTGTCCTTGCTCCTGATTACATCATTGGGGAGCGGTGGTCCTCACATATGGCAACCAGCACCACCAGCCAGTTGTGCCAGTACAGGACTACAGACATTTTAATGCCATGGCAAGCACCAAATTATTTTTTCAGGGGACGCGAAAATATTTAATATCTAACCAAGCCAAAATAATGTCCCATTTCTCACACCCCCAACTAAAATGACCCTTTTCTGTTTCCTCTTTTATAGTATACCTCCTTATAGTGCTCCTTTTGGTGTTGTCTGGCGCTTTATAAGAAGGAGGGCTACAGAAAATGGGACATTATAATACCCATTTTTCTATAGCCCCTCCCTCCCCATATACACCTAGAAGTTTTGTAAAGCGCTATGGAATATGATGGTGCTATATAAATAAAATATTATTATATAATGTCTCTGTCTTTGGCCTTTCTTTGTGTGGGGAATATATATATTAAAATACATACTTGAGTATAAGCTAAGGAACCTAATTATGCACACAAAATGTGAAACTCAAGTATTAACCTTACTGGGACCTTAGTAAGATGTCCAGTAGCCTCCCCTAATCAATGAAATGTCCAGCAGCAGCATCCCCTCATTAATGTCCACGGGCATCGCCCTCTCCTTAAAGTGCTCTTTTTTTCTGTGGCCCCCTTTTCTGATGTGTGTCTTTGAAAGAACGGGACTAAGAAAAGGGTACAGTATAATACCCTATATTTATATAGACCCCCCCCATCCCACATTACACATATAAGTCTCTTGTCTTGCCCATCGTCTCTGTGTGGGTAAAATATCTAACACCCGGTAGACAACTGAGTATAAGCTGAGAACCTATACTGACCACAAAAAGACACTAAAAACTTTTGGGGGCTGATTTACAAAAAGTTTCCTAAGGTTAGACAGGCAGAGTAGACTAGACAATCAATTCTGCACCCAGATTCCTTAAGTGTTTAAATCTCGAGATGGAATTGGTGCAGTATAAGACTGTCTGAGTCTTACTGCACATTCCTATAGATATTTATTTTTCGCAGAAAGTTAGGACCAAAATTCTTTGGTGAGGACTATTTTGGTGCCAGTTACCTTTGGGTGTGAGGCCATGCCCCCTTTTAAAGGCCAACAGCCCGTTGTCGAGTTAGATAGGAGACAGAACGCTTTCTTAAACCATTCTAAATGCGGTGGCACGACAGTTTTTTGCTGACAATATGACGAATCTTTCACGAGAAGATTAATCCCCCAATGACTCAGTATAACCCAAGGGTTTTAGAAAAATGCAGCTGAACTACATTAAATAAATGTCTAGAAGCTCCCTCATCAAAAGAATTGTCCATCAGTTTTCCCTCATCAATGAAATGTCCAGGCAGCCATACTCCCCTCAATAAAAAAAGTCCACGCGGGCCCCCCTCATACTAAAAATCCGAAATGCTCCACTCATTAAAAAATGACCAAGGCAGCATCCCCCTCATTAAGAATAAAATGTCTGACAGCAGCTCCTTCATTGAATTAAAAATGCTGACAGCAACCTCCTCTAATTAATAAAATGAACAGCAGAGCCACCCATTAAGGAAGTCCACAGCACAGCCCCACCCCCCCCTCATCTCTTAGCTTCCCAGCAGAGGGGGTGGGGTGATGGAGGGGGGTTGAGGACATGTCTATGCACTTTTAACGGTGAGGATGAAAGGGGGAGAAAGGTGAGTATTGTGATTTTTTTCTTTACAAAGTCTTTGGCACGAAGGGAACTGGTTGTTCTATGGCCCAGTTTGGGATCACTGCTCACTAAACGTTCCCACATAAGTTTAAAGGACACTACCACCAGAATAAAAAAACTGGCTGAGCCTTCAGTCTCTTGACATGCCATCCTTCATTTGATATTTTGAGCTATAGAGGATATTATTGTTCTTTGTACAAGCGTTTTCACAGTGGTGGTCTCTATGTGTTCTGACATGAGGAGTGTAGTAAACATTGGCTGACATGGTTGAAGTTTTGTGGTCAGATTTCTATTGAATTTGCGCCCTTTTAAAATACGGAGCAAACTGTATGCACAGTGTCTTTATGAAGTGTGTGCGCCAATATTTGCGCAGCTGCTCTGTGTCCAAACACGCCACAAAATTACTGCCACCTAAAAGGAGCATCTAGGTTGCAGAGTTGGATGGGCGGCGTCAAATTTTTCAACACGACTCGATAGAATGGTGTCGAAACTCTCTATGATATAGGTGCAAAAAAAGTGCTGCCACTTCCCCACGCTAGTGTAGATGCACCGTATTAAAATTAGAAGACCTGTTTTTTTTACGGGCACTTTTCATTGAATCTAGCGCACCTTTGCCACACTCCACTGGAATCGCGATCTTGTGAGTTTGCATTTATTTTGATAAATGTGGCAAAATGTATTCAATTAGTGCTTGTGTTTGTAACACGTGTGTGCTTTATTTATAAGCATCGAAAAAAACACTCTATAGAGTCTGTGGGGACCACATTAAAAGAGTTGAACGTGAGATGCAAGTGGCAAAAATGTGTTTTCACCGCAACCACTGCCATGTATGCATAGACAACATGCACACAGTTTTCACCACACATTAAAAAATAGTAAAGCTGATTCAAAAAGGGTGGAAGAACCTGACACACGAACACAAACTCTGAAAGAAAAATGGTTGAACCCTGGAGTGTTGAAATTTTTAAATTAATTGACCATCAGTATTGCCTTTTAGGAGGGTGGGAGGAAACTCACACCAAACAAACAAACTATTTGACAAGTGTTGACATTGGATGGACTGAACCCGGGACCCCAGCGCGTGAACCACAAAGCACCATGCTACATACAGAACCAAGGAAAACATACTTCTTACTGAAACAGGAGGATTATACACAATACTTAAATAGACCAGTCACGGATAGTATAGCATTTACTGCATACTCCAGCAAGATCTTGAGGTCCGTGCCTGTGTTAGTAGTCAACTCACAGAAAAATCATGCATCATCAATCAAAACAATTGATTAACACAGTTCACCAATGGATAGAAAAAATATGTTGTCACAGACAGTAGCAAATTTGAATATGGTATCATAAAATTAGTGTTGTTGGCAGAATAGTGCATCCGAAAAATGGTTGTTGTCAATAAGAATAGCACAGCACTATTACAGTGATCAGAAAACGCAGTGCTGTCACAGAATAACAAATATGATATGTGCTCTCGAAAGGTGCATTGCCCAAGGAAAGTACAAACAAATAGGTTTGCATCCAGAAAAGTAATGTATACAGAATAACCAGCACCAGTAATAAGAATTATAAATCAGTACTTAAACATAGAATAACAAACACAAATATGTGAATCGAAAAAGCTTAGTTATTCTTAACCAGGGGCGTTTGTAGTCCATGCCCAGTTGTCGTGGCTGGTAGCCCCAATTCCCATCCGAATCAGCAGGGACATTTGTCCACGTCGGGCATTCACTCCACCTATCATGAGTCTATGTCTTGGACGTGCGGCCCCCGACCCGCTGCCTGTAGCTTATAGTGGCAGCAGCAAGGCTGCCAATTCGCGTGTCAAAATGAATTAAAAAAACTGGACGTAAAGCACAGTGGACTTTTTGGCTGCAGGACCTTCCATGGCGTAGGGAGAAAGTCTCAGGACCTGTAAATGTCATCATCACATGACTCCTGCGGAACAGGGATGCTTACAATGAGGAGGAGGAACTAGAACTGGAGGCAACAGGGGTGGTGGACTAGAACTGGGGCAGGGGGGTAGAACTGGGGCAGCAGGGGATGAGAATGGCAGCAAGTATGGGAGAGACTAGAACTGGGGGCAGCATGGGGCCTAGAACTGGGAGGAGGGAGGTAGAAACGGGGGCAGGGGGGATAGAACTGTGGGAAATAGGGCGGAACCTAGAACTGGGGGCAGCAGGAGGGAACTAGAACTGGGGGCAGCCTGAGTGAGGAGAGAAGATGGGTTCTAGGGGTCTGTGAGGGGGGGGGAATAGCAGTTTTATAGTAGTTATATTTTGGAATAGGGGGCCAGTATTATAATATTATATTTTGTACTAAGCAGCATATATAGTAGTATATTCCTGTGTGACCTAGGGGCAGTATTATCGTAGTTAATTCCTTGAAATAGGGGGCAGTATTTTAGTCAGTATTATAGTAGTTTCCATTCTGTACATAGGGGGGCGGGCAGTATTATAGTATTATATTCTCTAATAGAGCCAGTATATAGTAGTTCTATTCTTGTAAATAGGGGCGGTATTATAGTAGTTAATTTTGTACTTAGGGGGGCGGTTTTTATAGTTATATTCTTGTACATATGGAGCAGTATTAAGTAGTAATATGCTATACATAGGAGCGAGTATTAGAGTAATTCTTTCTTGACAAAAGGGTGCCGTATTAATAGTAATTTATTCTTGTACATAGGAGGCAGCATCTATATAGAAGTTATATATTCCTTGTACTAGGGCGGCAGCGTTGTAGTTATATTATTGTACATAGTGGGTAGTATTTTAATAGTTATATTCTTATACCCAGGAGCAGTATTATAGTAGTTCTTCATTGTACCATAGGGGGCATTATTTAGTAGTTATGTTAATTGTACATAGGGGCAGTATTATAGTAGTTCTATTCTTGTACATTGGGGCGTATTATAGAGTTATCTTATTGTTACTAGGGTCAGTATTATATTATAGTGATCACATGACCTGCGGGGAAGAAAGCGTGCACAGAACTGCAATACCGCACAGTGAGTGAGGTTTCATAGATAGGGTAACTGTGCGGACATAAACTGCAGGGGTTGTGTGGTGGGACATTACCCTGGGGGGGGGGGGGCTGTGTGAGAGACATGACTGGACTGTGGGGATAGTTCTTGGGGGTGTTACATGTGGCATTAGGATGGTCCGGGTTTGATTGCATGTGCATTTCCAACGATCGGACGAGTACTGTTTTTGTATTGTTTAAAATGCAAGGCAAAGTGTGAAAGTAGCCTTACAGTACTTTGGGGAGAGTGTTTAGGATAGCAGCAGGTAACAATGTCAGGGAACATAGATGTTTGGTGGTGAACACAGGGAGAAACTCGTGCCGGCAGTCACTGGATGAGTGAGTACGGAAATTCTCCTGATTTGTTCTGTAAGCTGTTACACAGTCAGTAACGGTGTTATTGGCACAACCAAAGGCGAGGGGGCGTTATAACAGGGGTGGGCATTGACTGAAAGTGCCATACATATGCATTGGGGCCGTGCCCCGGATCCTTAAGCACCCTAGCAACATTCTGATTCTCAGAAAAGTTTGCTGTCAGTAAAAGCGTGCAGTAATACATCTATCAGAAAAAGTTTTGTTGTCCGTGAGTAGTGCGGCACTGATACATAGATGATAATCTTCTGAGTCTGTGCATGGTCCAGTAAGAAGAAGGTGCGTTCCATATGGTGGTTACGCACAGTCAGCCCGTGCCATGTCTTCAACTGTAATGCCCGCCACCCGGGGATCCTGGAAACAATGGTCATCCACAGGTTTTGTCTGCAGCATGCGTATGGGTATTTTTTTCACAGAATGCACAGACAGAACACGGATCTCATTTGCATGCAGAAACAAAAGTGAAGCAGCACTCCGTATAATAAAGTGAAGAAGGTTTTTATCCACCATGGAAAGGATGCCAACGTGCGTCTTGCTCTATGAGGACATGCGTGATAATGTTCTTCGTTAGAGCAAGACGAACAAGTTGCATCCTATCCATGGTGGAATAAAAAACTTCTTCACTTTATTCATAAGCCGAGAGTGCGCTTCACTTGGTTAACTGCTACGACTAACGCGGGTTTGTCGGACCCCCCGAGAAGGGGGGAAAAGACCTGCAACCCCCCCTCTATTTTCTACACGGTGCCGTTCCACCTTTTGTTTTCTCATTTGCCTTGCTATGCCACACTCATAAAGGTGGCCAAGGCAGCGCTATTCTCTAAAGGGAACTTGTCCACCAGGGACCCTTTTCACTAAAGACAGACTGCAAAAGCCCATTACATCCGCATTGATCGAGTCTTTCAGTTTAAATAGCATGAATACAATATAATTGTGTGTTTTTATGTCCCGTGCCACCCTTACCGAATACTTTGCTAAGTCAAGGGGCAGCATCGGTTTGGATTAAAAAAAAACTAACATGATTGTCCGTGCTCTGCAAACTACTCAGCCCCACCTTTGTGCTCCTGTGCGGTGCCGCCTCTGCTACTTTACAAGAGCTCACAGGCTGGTTGACGCTGACACAGGGGGGGAGAGTGAGACGATTGTACAGGATGCACACGGGTGGGGCGGCTGATAGTTGAGAGGTGGATTGAGCACAGAGAAAGTGGCAAAGCGGTAGAGGATGCAGAACGCAATTGTAATGCAGCGTAATATGCCTGGCCGGCCGGTCTAGTTGAAAATTAGTTTCCTGGTTAAGGTTCCCTTTAACAATCTGGGCCGCACCACTTTACCAGCCTGTCCACACCATCCCAAAACATAGAGAGAACGCAAAACTTCAGCCACCGAACACACAGGCTCAGGTCCTGAAAGGAGGATTTGCAAATTGCTGGACCTTCCGGCTGGTGTGAGATGGACACTTTAACGATCTCATGGCAATTTTTTAAGATCTCATGGACCACAGCTGTCCCACAGTAATACAAGTTCCCAGCATGCATTCTGGCTCACATTCACCCTCACACAGGATTGCGCCCACATCACGTCTTGCCTCCAGTGCTCCTCCTACTCTGCTTTCTCTTTTGTTGCTTCCATATCTTGGGTCTTTGAAGTCATGGCGGACGATCGCTGTCCCCCGATGACGCCAGTGGAGAGCAATGACTTCACAAGAGGGGCACCCCATGCGCTGCCATCTTTCGAAGCCGCAGCAGCAGCTTTGGGGCGGCACATGGACAGGTTGACACCCATGTGACAGTGCAGGACCCGATCGCGGTGTACCGGTAAGTGTTTGGCAGATGCAGCAAAGACTTGCAGGCTAGGGGGGGGGGGCTAAACCGGTGACCTCGCCATGCACCCCAGACGACATGTGAATTACTATACGTCACTGTCTGTAAAGGGGTTTACACACTCAAGGTAAAGTCTCTCTTCAGAAAGCTCCCTTCACTTAATTGATGGTCCTGCATCCAGAGACATTCCACTAACCAGATTTCCTGAAGTCCGATGAACACATCAATTCCAGATGAGTAGGCATTCTGGAGAACCACCTGACTCAGTGTAAACTCTCCCCTTCTTGACTTATAAAACCAATTACAGCTCATTTTAAGTTGATGTGCAGCGCTTGATGATGCGGCCACAGGACCAAGAAGAGTAACAAAAAATAAAGGCGTAGTGCTCTGACAATATCTGGTGGTAGTTTACTAGGCCAATTGCTGAGTGATAGGTTCCTTTAAGGCATGTCAGCATTGTGTGCTCTTTGCAAGTGGAACTTTGGCCTTGACCAGCCACCACTCATATGTGAGTACAAACGGGTGGAATTTCCAGCTCCAGATGGAATTCCAGCAGAGAATCACGGCAAAACTTGGGCCCCAGGAGGGACATTTGTTGAGTGCGAACTGCTCTCAATTTATGCCACCAATATAGTCAGCTCTGGATGCAGCCTATGTCAGTCCACCATGGCCATCTTTCCGCCTGCTAGAAAAACTATTCAGGCTTGACACAGAATGTAACGGTGACAGACGAGGAAGAAGAGATAACAGTGCCAGGCCAGTCCCCCACACGATAGGAGTATTAGCTGTCGACACTTATCTGGTAGCTAAAGGAACCGTAGCAGAAATTGACCCAATAAAACCCACCAGTCTGTTGAAAGCCAAATTACCACTTCCAGATCGAGATTCTTTCATGGCCCAGGGTTGTGGCATCACCCAGCGGACATTAACAGTTGAGTGAGAGGTAAATTGGTTGTGTAAGTAACAGGGGCAGAGCATTGAAGTAAGCTCTTTGATGTATGTTGCAAGAACAATCAGTCAAGTGAAGCGGTTTTTGAGGTGGGGAGAGCGTCACTTCAGTGACATCTCATTCAAGGTGGTGTTTGAGAAGATGAGCCCACCATACTCGACCACAAACAGAAAGATGACATAGAAGGTTATTTCGCTTAACAACAAAACAATAGTGATTTTTTAGGTCAATTTTCTACTGGAAAGGTGCCCTTGAAAATGCAGGAAAATGATATAAATCATCAGCTTCCTGCGTTATCATAGAAACTGGAGCTCCAAAGGTGAAGTACTGATTTTTTTAACAATGTATTTAAGCTGGCAAAGATCTGTCTCCGAGTGCTCCTGCGGCCCCAGTCCCAGGTCGCAGGCACGGCTGCAGCCTAATGCCCTCCCTCGCCCCAGCAGTGATCCTGGCTCTGTAAGAGTAATGGCCTGGCCTTCTGTTCTGTAAATTGCCAGCCGCTTCTGCATCCCTTGCGGGGAAATTTGTCCCTGTGCCCAGGGGGAAAGCTCCTGTTATATCCTGATTATTGGGATTTCCTTGTGGACCCGATTCCATTTCGACTTTCCTTTGCGCCAGCCCTGACCCCTGCTACCCTGTTTTGTGCTTAGATTCTGTCTCTCACACTTTAAATGTATCTATGATTAAAATTACAGACTTCTTCATATGTAACTGGGAAAACTCTATCCTGTGACATAAGTCAGTATATCTAATAGTGTACTTATTTTAGCTTATAAGTAACTAATTTAATATGTATAATCCATGTTCAATGCCAAGTGAATTTCCAAATTAATTAGGCAACATAGTTAGAAAAGTTTTTAATTTTAAATAATTGTCCAATTTGTTTAAGTCTTTTAAGCAATTGAGGTGATTATCCTCCTTTCTCCATTACAAGCTATCAACTTAGTATTCACACATTCCATATCCACTAATCTTTGCACAACTCTTTGTTGTACAAAAAGGAGGGGATACTGGAGTAGACCCCAGCCAAAATCCAAACGGTGCTTCAAAAATTCTAAAACATAAATTTTAATAATGAGTTCCTAAAATTCGTCAACAAGCCAGCAAGAGAGAGAAACTGTCTGACCAGTGGCACAATAAACCTGATGCTGCATCAGCTAATCACCAGTAAGAACACATACCTGGTGGGCTATGTCCAACTTTGCCAATGAAGGTTCAGGAGTGCAGATGTGTGGCAATACTCTAGATTGAGGTGAAAAGAGGGTAGGAGAGACAGGATGGCGGGGTGCATAACATGTAAGCTCCGGGGTGCTTAGGAACAGATAATGTTGGGCATAAACCTGAACAGACCCTAAAAGTAGTGGCGGGGCCTAGGTTGCCTAACCTCAGAGCCGCTGTCCTAAACAGCTGCCACCCCGATTGCAACCTGTCCCTTGAATAGGGCAAACTATCCCTAGGCTATAGCACCAGCAGAGACAGAGATAATAGTATGCCCTTATAGGGATCAGAGATTCTAAAATTCGGGTCAGATATGCCCAGAAGTGTCATGCCATGTTTCGCCTAAAAAGGCACATCAGGGGTATGATAAATGACCACTAAATCTCATAGCAATAATGAGAGCCACTGTGTCCATGCAATCCAAACATGGGGTGCTTAGAGCATCACAGAATAAGCCCTGCTGTGCCCTACTGCTGAGGGCGATCAATGAGCAGCACAATCGCTCCAGGTGCGTTGCATTTGATGATGGATATGATTTTGTTGTCATGGAGATTTTAATGCTGAAATAAGATTCCTTGATGTTACAAACCAAATAGTTATGTCATGGAAACATTTTCCAGATATTTCTACAAATAATACATTATTAAAGCCAGGATGGATATAGATACTGAAGTGGATTACAGTGGTATACTAATGTCGCTTAGGCCTCAAAATGATTTGTCAGACCCTATAGTTAGTAATTTCCCAGTGCATTACGTTTTCTAGTCACCACACATAACTTGTATGAGCCATTGCCCCTCTTTAAAGGGGTTGGCCCACTTTACCTCATGTTTTTGGAATGTGTGTGTAAGTGTGGGGAGCAGGTTATTTCTATATATTAGTAAAATTTCTGCACTGCTTGATATGTAAAGTGAAGCCTCCTGTCTTTTACCTCATCAGCCAGACATTCCTGTCCATGAGCAACTGCCAGTTAGGGATCACATGACCCTCCATCTGCGGCCATTTTATGGTCAGGAATGTCTGGATGATGAGGTACAAGACAGGAGGCTCGCTTTCACATACCAAGAAAGCGGTGAAGAACTTTTAATAGATGTATATTGGTAAAATACCCAATATCCTGCCCCACACACTTACACACACATTACAAAAAACATGAGATAAAGTGGCCAAACCCTTTAAGCATCTCAAGGCAGCAGATACTAGTCAAAAAGAAAATCCAGCAGTCTTGGGCATCAAGGATGTGATCTCTTTAGCTCCTCACAATGGTCACATATACCTGGATGTTGTAGCCACCACAGCTCCAACAATAACCCACAACAAAAATATGTTTTCAATAATGTTTTAGATAATTTTAAAATAATGCTAATGAGTCTGAGGGGCTCTGGCAGGTTTTCCCAGAGTCTATCTATCTTTACAGGCTGCTACAAAGAGCAGAGCAGGTCTCCCTTCCCTGTTAATTTTTTAAATATCTGACAAAGGCTGCTGAATAGAAGCTGAAATTTAGCATTTATAGGGCACCTGTCATCAGGTCTCTTTAACCATTTCTGTCACCACTAGACAGCTCACAAGGATTCCATTCTAGCTTTTATTTAGTCAATTCATAAAATAACCAGTGTAAAATCATCTTTTCTTTATTATGTAAATGAGGCTGGTCACATGGAGAATGAAAGTGATGTCACTGCTTTTACCCCTTACTTCTTCTCCCCCTGCTCTTGTGTGTGTAATGTATAGTAAAGCATCGCTAGTGTCTGAGCTTTACCTGCTGACATTCTGTGTTTTGCTATACAGATGTGTGAGACACAGACATCAGCTACACAAGTACCTGACATGTTTTGCTATACACAAGTGTCAGGCTGCAGGGGGCTTGGTCACCAGAACCAGGAAGTATAGAGAGGCAGCTCCAAGAGTGACACATCATCATACAGGCTGTCAGTCATGTGTGTAGTAATATCTCACACACACAAAGGCTGTGGCCGCCAGAACCAGGATTACATAGAGGAGCCAGAACCAGGAGTCTTACATCATTATACAGGCTGCCATTCATGTGTATAGAAGTATCTCATACACACACAGGCTGCAGGGGGCGTGGCCACCAGAGCCAGGAAGTACAGAGGAGACAACACCAGCTTTATTATACAGGCTGTCAGTCAAGCACTGGGGGTGTGGCTGTACCTCCCACTCATGAATAAGCTGGACAGCTTGAATATGACAATGACTCATTGGACATCTCACAGGTCATTTGCATACAGCTTTAGTACCTGATTGCTTAAATTTACAGGCATGTAGAGGAACAATGAAGGGATAGGGACAATGCTTTCTAATGACAGTTTATGAAAATATATTTAGTTTTGTAGGTTAATTTGCCTGACGGGTTCTCTGTATACTCTGAGTTAACTTTTTCCATTTCTTTTTATATAAGATGTGCTGTCATTTTTCAGAATATTATTTGTTGAGAATTAATCTGAGGTTTGCATGAAAAAAATAGTGGTGTCGCTGGCTTCTTTTTGATACTATGTATATGGCAGATATATCTACAGCTATACCCAATTTCCCTTATTATTTTTTCTTTTTCAGGCTATCTGCTACTTGGTCTAATTGCAATGTTGGTGGTCCTGGAGACATTTTGTGAACTTCAGGAACTAAAAATGTTCCGTAAAATGTTTTATGTAAAAAAGAAGAAAGATGAGGATCAGGAGCACATAGTGGAACATGACCAGCTGGCCTTTGCCTCCATCTCAGACCAGGTTGCTTCATTAAAGGAGGAACAAAAACTGCATGAACCCTTTGTGGCTTTACAGCCAGTTGTTAATTATACAAGTGACAGTTCCTTAAGTCATGAACAATGAAGAGCAGATGATGGGGCTGAACATGGACCTGCATTACCTCCTTCCCTAATGCTAGCACATATCTGGTTGGTCTGTTTAACAAGTTCTAATGTGTACAAAATAAGCTGGGCACAAAACATTGCTGCTAAGCCATTTACACTCATATTTATGGTGTTTACCCAAACTTTGATCTATTTCATAACAATCTTTGATGATTTGTAGAGCCTTGGTATAGATTCAGTCTGGTCAAAAGGTTGTTAGATATGGATTCAATGCCAGGGAGTGTTGAGAAAGCAGGGAGTAAAACTAAGAGTGATTACATACAAGAAAAAAAGTCAGAAGGGTTTATGGTTTTAACGGTTAATAGGGCACATTTACTAAGAGTAGAACAAACTGCACTAAATACAGTTTTCCACGTGTATAGTGCAGGGTGTGCTAGATTCAGGATTTTTGGCCCCTCTGCACTGCCTTGACAAAGTTTACCAACTTTTTTCTGGTATATCTTTAACATCGGGCGTGCGACTTTGCATGATAAATCTGCCGCAAGGTCCGACTGGGCACTGGAACGCCCCCTAATGTGTGTTGCATGATGTTGAGTGCAGCTTCCCCCCAAAAGGGTCACGTGCGACACAATTATGGTGCAGACACTTCTTAAATACCTGTGCAAGCAGTTTGCACCTAAAACAACGTGCAAAGTCCAACAGAGAACTGGTGCACAGCCCTTAGTAAATGTCCCCCAATGTGTGTAAAGGGGTTGTCCAGTTCAAACACAGAGTATCATTGCTGCACTTTTGGATTACAAAAGAAATAACAGTACGCTCCATTCCAGCACTGGCAACCTGGTGGTGGCTCATAAAGAACCCACTCATCTATATGTCATATGATGTGCCGTTTGGGACAGATTTCCATTGCAGCTAATCACCTGTACACAACATGCCTAGTTTATTCCAGTATATATTGTATTGTAATTTATACATGCCTCCTACGTGTGAGTATGAGAGGGTATATCGTTAGGGCAGTGGTGGCGAACCTATGGCACGGGTGTGGACACCCAAATAGGACCAAATCTTCCTACAGTCCAAGGCAACTTAAGCGACACTTCATTGTCTGTTTTGAACTGTGGGAAAAGTTAGAAGGTGTTGACAGAACTGCTTTATCTTTGAAGCTCATCCTGCTGGACCCACCATTCTTTCTCTACAGAGAGACCCTGGAAAGATGCTACAACGAGAGTCTGATTTGCCCTCCTTCTTTCTCCTGAATTGGTGGCCTCAGGTGGCTATAAGTTACTGCTTAAAATGCGATGTTGGCACTCCACAGTCAATAAGTGGATATTGGTTGTAGTTAGGGCACTTGGTCTGTAAAGGGTTCGCCATCAATGCTTTAGGGCAGCGGTGTCGAACCTATGGCACGGGTGCCAGAGGCGGCACTCAGAGCCCTTTCTGTGGGCACCCGGGCCATCACCCCAGCACACCAGACAGGTTCAAAGCAACTTAAAAGATGCTGCTTTCAGTCATATATTAAAGTTATACTTACTTTGCTACTTGGGACTGTAAAAAGAGGGGAATGTATAGACAGGACCAAATTATCTCTGGAGGATCTTCTGCTGGCCCCACAATTCTCTGTATACAGAGGGACACTGGAAGGAAGCTAAAATGATGCAATTTTTCCATCTTGTCGTCAGGAGGCCTATATGATTAAAAGTTATTGAAGAGGGAGCAATACGTTACTGCTTTAACTTTTGGTTGGCACCTCACAATAAATTTTGGGGGTTTTGGGTTGCAGTTTGGGCACTCGGACGCTAAAAGGTTCGCCATCACTGCTTTAGGGTAATGGTTATCTGCTAAGGTAAGCTTATGCAAGAACTGCACTGCCCTCTAATGACCACTGTGCTTATTGTATCAACAATTTGTACATGTGTTATGAAAGGTTTATGAAAATGTGTAGATATTTCCTTAAAATATTTAATATATGGAACTTTGACAAACAGACCTATTAGAAATTTTAATATGCAATATCTAAATAATATTGAATATAATTAAAATAGATATTGACAAATATTGTGTGACTTGTGAAGGGAATAAATAATTATGATAAAATTCACCAATGTTGTACATGTAAGGGACATGAGGACACCACAAAGGGACACACTAATCATCATGGGGATAAGGGCACCAAACATATATGAGCAATAAATTGCAATACATAAAACAGCCAAAAGAGGTCACCATCACGCAATACAGAGATATTATAAATAAACAATCTACCATCTCATATAAAGAATTTTACAATAAAGTGCATGTTACAATAAGATGGAAAGTGTCCCAATTCATGACATCAATCTGACAAGATTGCTGATATAGTATTACTGCTTACCCATACTGTGGATCATATTAGGTTTTGACAAGATGACAGACATCACAACGCCATGTATTATTTAAAAATGTATTTACTAAAATATATTTTATTGGTTTAGCGTCAAAACCAAACCCAGATCCCAACCTGTGACATTTGCGATCAATGTTGACTATGGCGGGTGTAAACAGTTTAAATGCCGCTGGTAGAGTTGGCAGTGGCACTTAAACCCGTGAGCGCAACAACTTTTTTGGTTGTGTCCTTGCTCCTGATTACATCATTGGGGAGCGGTGGTACTCCACAATATGGCACCCAGCACCACCAGCCAGTTAGTGCCAGTACAGGACTACAGACATTTAAATGCCACTGGCAACTGCACCAAATTTATTTTTTCAGGGAGCGAAAATATTTAATATCTAATCACAAGCCAAATAATGTCCCATTTCTCACACCCCCAATCTAAAATGCCCCTTTTCTGTTTCCTCTTTTATAGTATACCTCCTTATAGTGCTCCTTTTTTGGTGTTGTCTGGCTTGATAAGAAGGAGGGCTACAGAAAATGGGACATTATAATACCCATTTTTCTATAGCCCCTCCCTCCCATATACACCTAGAATGTTTTGTAAAGCGCTATGGAATATGATGGTGCTATATAAATAAATATTATTATTATAATGTCTCTGTCTTTGGCCTTTTCTTTGTGTGGGAATATATATATAAAATACATACTTGAGTATAAGCTAAGGAACCTAATTATGCACACAAAATGTGAAAACTCAAGTATAACCTTACTGGACATTAGTAAGATGTCCAGTAGCCTCCCCTAATCAATGAAATGTCCAGCAGCAGCATCCCCTCATTAATGTCCACGGCATCGCCCTCTCCTTAAAGTGCTCTTTTTTTCTGTGGCCCCCTTTTTCTGATGTCTGTCTTTGAAAGAATGGGGACTACAGAAAAGGGTACATTATAATACCCCTATTTCTATAGCCCCCCCCCTCCCACATACACCTATAATGTCTTCTTGTCTTTGCCCATTTCTCTGTGTGGGAAAATATCTACACGGTACATACTTGAGTATAAGCTGAGGAACCTAATCTTACCACAAAAAGACCTAAAAACTTATTGGGGCTGATTTACAAAAAGTTTCCTAAGGTTAGACAGTGCAGAGTTAGACTAGACAATCTAATTCTGCACCAGATTCATATAAGTGTTAAATCCTGGATGATGGATTTGGTGCAGTATAAGACTGTCTGAGTCGTACTCTGCACATCCTATTAGATTATTTATTTTTCGCCAGAAAGTTAGGACAAAATTCTGTCTGGTAAGGACTATTTTTGGTGCAGTTACCTTTTGGGTGTGAGGCCATGCCCCCTTTTAAAGGCCATGCCCTGTTTGTCGAGTTAGTCATAGGAGACAGAAAGCTTTCTTAAACCATTTATAAATGCGGTGCAGACAGTTTTTTAGTGCACAATATGACAGAATTCTTTCACAGACAGATTAATCTCCCCAATGACTCAAGTATAACCCAAGGGTAGAAAATGCAGCTGCTACTCTTAAATAAAATGTCTAGCAGCCTCCCCTCATCAAAGAATTGTCCATCAGTCTTCCCTCATCAATGAAATGTCCAGCAGCATCCTCCCCTCAATAATAAAAATGTCCACCGCTGCCTCCCCTCATTACTAAAATATCCGAACATTCTCCACTCATTAATAAAATGACCAAGGCAGCATCCCCTCATTAATAAAATGTCTGACAGCAGCCTTCCTTCATTAATAAAATGCCTGACAGCAACCTCCTCTAATTAATAAAATGTCAACAGCAGAGCCCCCCATTAAGGAATGTCCACAGCACAGCCCCCCCCCATCTTCTCATAGCTTCCCAGCAGAGCGGGTAGAGGCATGTCTATGCACTTTAACTGGTGAAAGGGGGGAAAGGTGAGTATTGTGATTTTTTTTCTTTTACAAAGTTCTTTGGCCACAGACAGGGACCTGGTGTTCTATGGCCCAGTTTGGGATCACTGCTCTATAACGTTCCCACATAAGTTAAAGGACATCTACCACCAGAATAAAAAACTGGATGAGCCTTTCAGTCTCATTTGCATGCAATCCTTCATCTTGATATTTTGAGCTAGAGGATATTATTGTCTTTGTACAAGCGTTTTTCACAGTGTGGTCTCTATGTGTTTCTGACATGCAGGACTTGTATTAAACATTGGCTGACATTGGTTGAAGTTTTTGTGGCAGATTTCTATTTGAATTTGCGCTTAAAATTACGAGCAAACTGCTTGCACATGTCTTTATGAAGTGTGTGCGCCAATATTTTGCCGCAGCTGCTCTGTGTCCAACACGCCACAAAATTCTGCACCTAAAAGGGCATTCAGGTGCAGAGTTGGACTGGGCGTCAAATTTATTACCACGACTCGATAGAATTGTGTCGAACTCTCTATGATATAGGTGCAAAAAAAAGTTGCTGCACACTTCCCACGCAGTGTAGATTGCACCGTATAAAATTAGAAGACCATGCGGCACTTTTCATGAATCTAGCGCACTTTGCACACTCCACTGGCAATCTGCATCTAGTGCAGTTTGCATTTATTTTGATAAATGTGGCCAATGTATTCAATAGTGCTTTTGTTGTAACACGTGTGTGCATTTATTTTATAGAGCATCGAAAAACACTCTATAGAAGTCTGTGGGGACACATTAAAATGAGTTGAACTGTGAGATGCAAGTGCAAAATGTTTTTCACTGAACCACTGCCATAGTATGCATAGACAACATGCACCAGTTTTCACACACATTAAAAACATAGTAAAGCTGATCAAAAACGTGTGGAAGAACTGACACACTGAACAAACTCTGAAAGAAAACTGGTTAACCCGTGTTGAAATTTTTTAAATCTAATTGACCTATCAGTATGCCTTTTTAGGAGTGTGGGAGGAAACTCACACAAACAAACAAACTATTTGCAGATGTTGACATGGATGGGACTTGAACCCGGGACCCCAGCGCTGAACCACTGAGCCACCATGCTTCACATAAGAACCAATGCAGACATATTCTTACTGATAACAGAGGATTATACACCAATACTTACATAGACCAGTCAGGATTATTAGCATTTACTGCATCCTCCAGCAAGATCTTGAAGGTCCTGTGCCTGTGTAGTATTCAACTCCAGAAAAATCATCATCATCAATCAAACCTTGATTACAAAGTTCCACCAATGATAAGAAAAATATTGTTGTCACAGAATAGCAAATTTGAATATGTGTATCATAAAATTAGTGTTGTTGCAGAATAGTGCATCCGAAAAGTGGTGTTGTCAAAGAATAGCACACACTATTACATGCATCAGAAAAGTAGTGCTGTCACAGAATAACAAAATTGAATATGTGTCTCAGAAAGGTTGCATTGCCAAGGAATAGTACAAACAAATGCGTGCATCAGAAAAGTAATGTTATCACAGAATAAGACACACCAGAACATACATCATAAAAGTAATGTCAACACAGAATAACACACACAAATATGTGCATCAGAAAAGTAGTATTCTTACCAGGGGCGTTGCTAGTCCATGCCCAGGATCTTTTGGCTGGAGCCCCAGATCTCCCCCGATCAGCAGGACATTTGTCCCACTGTCTGGGCATTCCTCTCCACTCTCATCATGATCTATGTCCTTAGGACAGGTTGCGGCCCCCGCCCTGCTGCCTGTAGCTTATAGTGCAGCAGCAAGGCTGCAATTCGCGGCAAAAACTGAATAAAAAAATGTGCAGTAAGCACATGGGGCTGCAGGACCTTCCCTGCTGTATAGAGGAGAAGCTCAAGGACCTGTAAGATGTCATCATCACATGACTACCCTGCGGAACAGGGCTGCTTACAATGAGGAGGAGGAACTAGAACTGGAGGCAACAGGGGTGGGACTAGAACTGGGGCAGGGGGGTAGAACTGGGGGCAGCAGGGGGGATGAGAACTGGCAGCAGTAGGGAGAGACTAGAACTGGGGGCAGCATGGGGGACTAGAACTGGGGACAGGAGGGAGGTAGAACTGGGGGCAGGGGGGATAGAACTGTGGGCAATAGGGGGGAACTAGAACTGGGGGCAGCAGGAGGGAACTAGAACTGGGGGCAGCCTGAGTGAGGAGAGAGAAGACCTGGGTTCTAGGTGTCTGTGGAGGGGGGAATAGCAGTTTTATAGTAGTTCTACTCTTGTACAGTATTATAATATTTATATTCTTGTACTTAAGCAGCACTATTATAGTAGTTATATTCCTGTACATAGGGGCCAGTATTATAGTAGTTCTATTCTTGTACATAGGAGGCAGTATTATAGTAGTTCTATTCCTGTACATAGGGGGCAGTATTATAGTAGTTCCATTCTTGTACATAGGGGGCAGTATTATAGTATTATATTCTCATACATAGGAGCAGTATTATAGTAGTTCTATTCTTGTAAATAGGGGCGGTATTATAGTAGTTATATTTTTGTACTTAGGGGGCGGTATTTTAGTAGTTATATTCTTGTACATATGGAGCAGTATTATAGTAGTACTATTCTTATACATAGGAGCAGTATTATAGTAATTCTATTCTTGTACAAAGGGTGCAGTATTATAGTAATTCTATTCTTGTACATAGGGGGCAGCATTATAGTAGTTATATTCTTGTACATAGGGGGCAGTATTGTAGTAGTTATATTCTTGTACATAGGGGGGCAGTATTGTAGTAGTTATATTATTGTACATAGTGGGTAGTATTTTAATAGTTATATTCTTATACCTAGGAGCAGTATTATAGTAGTTCTATCCTTGTACATAGGGGGCATTATTATAGTAGTTATGTTCTTGTACATTGGGGCCGTATTATAGTAGTTATATTCTTGTACACAGGGGTCAGTATTATAGTGATCACATGACCTGCAGGGGAAAGCAGTTCACAGAACTGCACTACCTCACTAGTGAGGTGAGGGTTCATATGATAGGGCTAACTGTGTCGGACATAACTGGGGGGTTGTGTGAGGACATTACTGGGACTGTGGGGATAGTTCTTGGGGTGTGTTTACATGTGGCATTAGGATGGTCCTTGGTTTGATTGCATGTGCATTTCCAACGATCGGTAACGAGTACCTGGTGTTTTGTATTGTTAAAATGCAAGGCAAATGTGTGAACGTAGCCTTACAGTACTTTGGGGAGAGTGTTAGGGATAGCAGCAGGATAACACTGTCAGGGAACCATAAGATGTTTGTGTGGTGAACTCCACAGGGAGAACTCGTGCCCTGCAGTCACTGGATGAGTACGGAATTCTCCTGTTTGTTCTGTAGCTGTATACACAGTCAGTAAAGTTGTTATTGGCACAACCAAATGCGAGGGGGTTATTTACAGGAGTGGGCATTACTTAAAGTGCTATACATATGCATTGGGGCCCGTGCCCCGGATCCTTAAGCACCCTAGCAACATTCCTGATTCTCAGAAAAGTTTTGCTGTCAGTAAAAAGCGTGCAGTAATACATCTATAAGAAAAGTTTTGTTGTCAGTGAGTAGTGCGCACTGATACATAGATTGTAAAATAAAAAGTCTGTGAATAGGGTCCAGTAAGAAGGTGCTGTCTCCATATGGTTTGGTACTGCAACAGTCAGCCCGTAGCCATGTCGTCAACTGCTACTGCCCGCACCCGGGGATCCTGGAAACAAGAACACGTCTCATTTGCATGCTATGCCACCACTCCATAAAGTGTGGCCAAGGCCTTAAAGGGAACTTGTCACCAGGGACCTCATTTTCACTAAAGACAGACTGCAAAAGCCCATTACATCCGCATTGCTGCGATGTCTTTCAGCTTTCACTAAGCATTTGCATTACAATATAATTGTGTGTTTTTACTTCCCTTGCACCCTTACAGAATCCTTTGCTAAGTCCCAGGGGCAGCTCTGGTTTGGATTTAAAAAAACTACACATGACTTGTCCGTGCTGAAAACTCCTCAGCCCCCACCTTTGTGCTCCTGTTCGGTGTCTCCCTCTTGCTCCTTTACAGAGCTCACAGGCTGGTGAGCTGACATCAGTGGGGGAGTGAGAAGTTGTACAGGAGCACAAGGGTGGCAGCTGATAGTTGAGGAGTTTGAAGCACAGATAAAGTGTAAATGCTTAGAGGATGCAGAAAGGCATATTTGTAATGCAGCTGTAATATGCCTCTGCAGCCTGTCTTTAGTGAAAATTAGTTTCCTGGTTGCAGGTTCCCTTTAACAATCTGAGCAGCACCACCTTTACCAAGCATGTCCACACCATCCCCCAAAACATAGAGAGAACGCAAAAGTTCAGCCCACCGAACACACAGGCTCAGGTCCTGAATAGGAGCATTTGCAAATTGCTGGACCTTCAGGCTGGTGAAGATGGACAGCTTTAAAGATCTGATGGCACAGCTGTCCCACAGTATAAAGTTCCCAGCAGGCATTCTGGCTCACATTCTACCCTCACCCAGGATTGCTGCACATCACTTCTTGCCTCCAGTTGCCTCCTCCTACTCTGCTTTCTCTTCTTGTGTTTCCATATCCTTGGGTCTTTGGAAGTCATGGCGACTGATCGCTGTCCCCCGATGACGCCAGGGAGAGCAATGATCTTCACCAAGAAGCGGGCACCCATGCGCTGCCATCTTTTCGAAGCCGCCAGCAGCTTTGCGGGCGGCAATGGACAGGTTGACACCCGTGATCAGTGCCAGGACCGATCGCCGCTGTTACCGGTAAGTGTTTACTGCAGTATGCAGCAAAGACTTGCTGGCTATGGAGGGGGCCCTCTCCATGCACCCCCAGCCGACATGTGACATACTATACGTCACATGTCTGTAAGGGGTTAACACTCAAGTAAAGCTCTCTCTTCTTCAGAAAGCTCCCTTCACTGTAATTGATGGTCCTGCATCCAGAGACATCACTAACCAGATTTCCTGAAGTCCGATGAACAATATCAATTCCAGATGAGTAGGCATTCTGAGAATCCCACCTTGACTTCAGTGTTAAACTCTCCTCCTTCTTGACTTTATACAACCAATTTATAGCTCATTTAAAAGTTGATTTGCAGGATGATGCTGGCCCACAGGACCAAGAAAGTAACAAAAACTAGAAGGCGTTACGCTGCTTGACAATATTCTGGTGGTAGTTTACTAGGCAAATTGCTGATGACAGGTTCCCTTTAAAGTGCATGTCATGCATTTTTGGTGCTCATTGCAGTGGAACTTTGGCCTGCCCAGCCACCACCTCATATGTGATGTACAAACTGGGTGGAATTCCAGCTCCAGATGGAATTCCAGCAGCACTTCACGACCAACAACTGGGCCTCCATGAGGGACATTTGTTGAGTGCAGCACTGCTCTCAATATGCCACCAATATAGTCAGCTCTTATGACGCCTATGTCAGCTCCACCATGCCCATCTTTCCCCTGCTAGAAAAAGCTCTTCAGGCTTTGACACAGAATGTAACGGTGACAGACGAGGAAGAAGAGAAATAACAGGTGCCAGGCCAGTCCCCACACGACTACGGAGTATTATCTGTCGACACTTCTCCTGGTACTAAAGGAACCTGTTAGCAGAAATTGACCCAATAAACCACAACCAGTCTGTTGTAAAGCAAATTACCACCTTCCAGATCGAGATTCTTTCATGGCCCAGGGTTGTGGCATCACCCAGGACATTAACAGTGAAGTGAGATGTAAATTGGTTGTAGTAAGTCACAGGGGCAGAGCATTGAAGTCAAGCTCTTCTGATTTCTGTATGCAAGACCATCAGTCACAGTGAAGGGGGTTTTCTGAGGTGGGGAGAGCTTCACTTCAGTGACATCTCACTTCAAGGTTGGGTTTGTAGATGATGCCACCATACTCGACCACAAAAGAAATATGACATAGAAGGTGTTATTTAGCTTAACCACAAACTAATAGTGATTTATTAGGTCAATTTCTACTGACAGGTTCCCTTGAAAATGCAGGAAACATGATAAAATCATCATACTTCCTGCATCCATCACTAGAAACCTGGAGCTCCAAAGGTGAGTACTGATTTTTAAAAATGTATTTTAAGCTGGCAAAAATCTGTCTCACGAGTGCTCCTGCGACCCATGTCCCAGGTCGCAGGCACGGCTGCAGCCTCACTCGCCTTCCCTCGCCCCAGCAGTGATCCCTAGTGCTCTGTAAGAGTTAATGGCCTGGCCTTCTGCTCTGATAAATTGCCAGCCTCTTCCTGCATCCCCTGCCGGATCTTTGTCCCTTGTGCCTCAGGGAAAGCTTCCCTGTTATATTCCTGCGTTTATTGGGATTTTCCATTGTGACCTCGATTCCCATTTCTGACTTTCCTTTGCCGCCAGCCCTGACCTTCTACCTTGTTCTTGATTCTGATCCTGTTCCACCTGTCCTGACCTCCTGCCTGACCCGACTCTCCCTTACGATTTTGTACTTCGCTCCGCTCCCAGGTGTCGGCTTAGGTCATTGGTGATTCAGTGGGTACAATATCCATGACCCTGAAAACCTGCATAATACGTGAATGAATAAGCGATTGTTGCATAATATATACGAATGAATAAGCGGGTGCTGCATAATATATTAATTAATAAGGGTGTGCTAAATAATATATGAATTAATAAGAGAGTTCTGCATAACATATTCAGGTAATTAATCATTAATGTGTGCAGCATCGCAAACTAATTAATTACAAAAACTGTGCTATATAATAAACTAATTAATTCATGATTGGGGTGCTGTATAATAGCATAATTAAAGGAAATTTACCTTTAAAATTAGGGAGTATACTATAACTGGTACAGCATGGTCAGTTGTAGTGTGAGGAAAATATTTGGTGCAAGGCCAGCTCCAGGTTTAAACAGAACCTGTCACTAGCTGCAGACTGTGTGTGCCTGGGTCTCAGCCTTCTCTCCTTCAGACTTATGCAGCTCAATCACCCCTCCCCACTTCCTGTCTGTCATGTGCATTTAGCAGCCAAGGGAGGGGGATGCTGTGGAGGAGAGGAAGAATACATGAGGAGATACAGGCTGCAGGAAATGTAAATCAAACTACTGAAATGATGCAGAATTATGACAAACAAAGATACATGTAGGAACACTGCAACAGACACTCGCTCGGCTTAAAAACTCGGCATAACGCAAAAATGCACCTAAAAAGTCCAAACATATCAAAGAAATCTGCAAAAAAGAAAAGTAAAACAAACAAATGAAAATAAAGATGTCTCCCTACATATAACATATACACATGCATAGCCTTCATGTTTAAAGGGGTTGTCCAGAGTTGTATTTTTTTTCTTTATTAGTGTCGTAAGGAGCCAGCAGTGACATCATGACCACAGTGCTCCCTGTGCAACCACTGCTTGCAGCCTGTGACCACAGCCATTACCTGCAGCGCCTCCGCTCTGGTTGTGATGTTGCTGCTGGGCCTCTGTATACATACTGACAAGGGGTGATGGGGGAGCACAGCACTGGACCGGAGCACCAGACAGGGTAAGTACAGCGGCTGTCTTGTTTTTACAGCCTCCTTACTAGTAAAGAAAAAAATACAAGCCTGGACAATCCCTTTAATCATGAAGGCTATGTTTGTGTATATATTATATATAGGGGACATGTATCTATTTTGATAGTTTGTTTCTCTTTTTTTGCGGTTTTTAAATATTTTTGGACTTTTTAGATGCATTTTTGCGACTATGCTGAGGTTTTAAGAAGTTAGCGAGAGGGAGTGGGACGATTGTTTCCTGATCGCAAGTGTTTCACTGTAATGCAGATGTGATCTTGAGAAACTCCGTCACACTGTGCTACAATCGTCTTTGTAAATGTAATGTTCACATGCCGAGTGTGAATACAGCCGGAGGCCGCATTGTGATGATGCGTTTGCAATTCAAATGAATTGGGCAAAACGTATCTAACGCATTTGTGTTATGTCAGTAGCAACATGCTTTGTCTATTAACACTAAAGGGGTTGGATAAGGCCTAATTTGCTGATTGGTGGGGGTCACAGTAATGAGACCCCCATGGATCATGAAAACAGGGGTCTGATGTACCCCCGTCGCTCCCCTAGATGACCGGAGCACCCGATTGCGCGGGCTGTCCAGTTCATCTCTAAGGAGCAGACAGAGGTAGCCAAGTGCCATACTTGCTAGATGGGACAACCTTTTTAATAGTGATGACTAACAATATCTAATGTATTTACATGTGATGAAGTATTTTGTCTAATGCATTTCAAAACACAAGGCAAATGCATCATGTGAATGCAGCCTGAAGCAGTTTTTGATTCTAATGCTTACAGTGGATCATTAGAGAGAATCCCCCTGGGTCCAGCGATGATTACTTCTAGTATTCGTGCTGAGGGTTTTGGGCAGCCCGTGAGCTTGACGGCTCCAATAGGAAGCATAAGCACTGAGAGTGCCTAGGGCAGCATCATCACTAAATACAGCCCTGCCACAGTGGGCCACTTTTCAGTGAACTCATGTCCCGACAGTGCAGTCAGGGCCGCATCTGCCGTGAGGCGAGATGAAAATCTCGCCTCAGGCGGCAGAATGCAGATCCCTGTTAAGGGCAGCGAAATTCGCTGCTCTAAAGTGGGCGATTCGCCCACCAGCTAAATAAATCGCATCACTCCGTTCTAATCAGCATCACAGGCATCAAGACGTCACGCCACCTGTGTCACTGTGCGGAGCCACGGCTCACAGAAGAGCCGCGTGAAGAACGGAGCCGCGTGCCGAGGGAGCAGCTGCCTGCAGGTGAGTATGATTTTATTATCTTTCATCTACTCTCATGAAAAATGTGGCTAATCTCATTCTATGTGGCTAATAAGTGGGTGGGGAGGTTTCATGTTTTTTAACTTGGGAGGGGGGGTGTGGTCTGTATGTATTATATGGACTATAAACGTTTAATACTGGGGGGGGGGGGCGCGTGTATATAACATGGGCCATAATTATTTTATCTGGGGGGGGGTGAATGCTGTTATATTATATGGGGCCCATAATTATTGTATACTGGGGGGTGTATAATATATTATATGGGGCCAGAATTGTTTTATACGGGGGGGAATGCAGTATATACTATATGGGGCCAGAGTCATTTAAACTGGGGCGGGGGGTCTGCTCTATATATTATATGGGGCCAGAATAATTTTATACTGGGGGGGGCTTATATATTATGAGCCAGATTCTTCTTTTCCTGGGGGGGTGTGGGGTATATATTTAACGGGGCCAGATTTCAGCTGCTGGGTACACTGGGGCTGTTTATGGGATAACAGTATATTACTAACTGGAGGTGCTGTATATGAGGATACAGATATTTACTAAGCTGGGGATGTAATGGGATACAGTATATCTAAGTGCGGGGCTGTATATGGAGACAGTATATTACTAAGCTGGGAGCTGTTATGGGTCCAGTATATCTGACTGCTGGGGGCATGGGATATGTTATAAGTATTTACTAAGCTGGGGGACTGTATATGGGAATACAGTTATTACTTCAGCTGGAGGCTGTATATGGGATACAGTATATTACTAAGCTGGGCTTGTATAGATACAGTATATTACTAACTGGGGGATGTTATGGATGAACAGTTAATCACTAAGCTGGGAGGGGGCGTGTTATCGGGTACAGTATATTCTAAGCTGGGAGGGGGTTTATTTCGGGTCAGTAATAACTAAGCGGGGGATGTATATGGGATCAGTCGCGTCGGACTGGCCCCCAGAGTACCGGAAACCTCCGTGGGCCCTGACACCTGCCGGTCCCGGAGCTCCGATGCGTCGCGGCCCCAGCGGTCTCATTCGAGGCCCTTTTTCTATGGTGCGGTGAGGTATGAGGCCTTTTTTCTATGCTGGGGTGGGGGATCAGGCCCTTTTTCTATGGTGGGGTAGGGGATCAGGCCCTTTTTCTATGGTGGGGTAGGGGATCAGGCCCTTTTTCTATGGTGGGGTGGGAGATGAGGCCCTATTTCTATCCTGGGGTGGGGGTGAGTGGCCCTATTTCTATCCTGCGTGGGGGGAGAGGGCCTTTTTCTATCCTGGTGTGGGAGGTGAGTCCCTATATCTATCCTGTGCTGGAGGGAGGCCCTATTTCTCTAAGCTGCGTGGGGGAGCCCTTTTATTCTATCCTGGGTGTGGAGGTGAGGCCCTATTCTAATCCCGCGTGGGGGTGAGGCCACTATTTCTATCCTGCTGGTGGGGGTGAGGCCACTATTTCTAAATCCTACTTGGGGGGAGAGGCCTTTTTTCTATTCTGGGTGGAGGGTGAGGACTACAGCCGCAGTACACAGCCAAACATGGAGCTACAGGAGCACCACAGCAGCCCACATGGAGCTACGGAAGACAGTAAGCACATCCATACATGGAGCTACATCCGCAGTACACACCAAACTGGAGAATACAGCCCAGTACAACACCATACATGGAGCACAGCCGCAGTACACACCATACATGGAGCTACCAGCCACATTACACACCATACATGTAGCTCAGCCACAGTACACAGCCATACAAGGAGCTACACCCATTACACAAGCCGTACATTACTACAGGAGCTACACAGCCAACATGGAGCTACAGGCACAGTACACACCATACATGGAGCTACACGGCCGCATGACACAACAGCCAATACATGGAGCTCAACCACATACACAACCTACATGGAGCTACGCCGCAGTACACCCGACCATACATGGAGCTACACCGCAGTACACAGCCATACAGGAGCCGACAGCAAACAGAAGACAACAAGCCTTACATTGAGCTACAGCCACTAGTACACAACATCACACCGTACATGAGCTACCGGCACGTACACAGCCATACATGAGCGACAGGCCCAGTACACAGCCATACATGGAGCTACAGCCGCAGTAACAGCCAGCACGGGAGCTACAATCATACACACCATCATGGCTAAAGCCGCATAACAGCCAGACAGGAGCTACAGCCACGTACACACATACATGGAGGCTACAAGCCGCATACACACCATACATGGAGCTACAGCCCAGTTACACAGCCATACATGGAGCTACACCGCATACAACACCTACATGGAGCTACACAGCCGCAGTTACACAGCCTACATGGAGCTACAGCCGCAGTACACAGCCCATACATGGAGCTAACAGCCGCAGTACACAGCCATACATAGAGCTACAGCCGCAGACACAGTACACAACCATACATGGAGCTCAAGCGCAGTAACCAGCCATACATGGAGCTACAGCGCAGACACAGCCCAGTACAGTGACTACAAGCGATACACAAGCGATCACAGATCAAACCAGCACACAGGGCCGACGGCCAGTACGCAGCCTACTGGAGCTACGGAGCACTACCAGCGCTAACGAACTACAGGAGCATACACAGCCATACATGGACTACAAAGCAGTACACGCCGCGTACATGAACTACAGGAAACATTACCAGCCATACATGGAGCTACAATAGACCCATCCATACAGGGCAGTACGCTGGCAGTACACAGCCATACATGGAGCACAGCGCAGACAAAAACAGCCATACAGAGCTACGCAGTACTACAGCCTCCGGACACAGCGATGAGCTATCAGCATTACACAGCCATACATGGACTACAGGCAGTACCAGCCATCATGGAGCTACAGCCGCAGTACAAGCGCCTAACATGGAGCTACAGCCGACACAGAGGCTACACACCATACATGGAGCTACAGGAGCAGTACACAGCACTTACATGGAGCTACAGCCGCAGTACACAGCCAGACTGGAGTATACAGCCATGTACACACCAACATGGAGCTACGCCACAGACACACATAACATGGAGCTCAGCCACAGTTACACAGCCATACATGAGCTACAGCCGCAGTACACAGCCAACATGGGTCTACAGCCATCCCAGTCCAAGCAACATGGAGCTACAGCCGCAGTACAACACCATATAGGGAGCTACAAGCCGCAGTACACAGCCATAACTGCACTACAGCACACAGTACACTACCTCTACATGGAGGCTACAGCCCATTACCCAGCCGTACATGAACTCAGGGCAGTACACAGCCACACATAGCTACAGCACGTACACACGCCATACATGGGCTACAGCCGCGTACACATCCAGACATGGAGCGTACCGGAAGCAGTACACAGCCAACATGGAGCTACAGCCGCAGTAAACCATCAGCATGGAGCTACAACCATACAGTACACACACCATACATGGAGCTACAGCCGCATACAACAGCCATACATGGAGCTACATACCCGCTTACACAGCCTACTGAGCTAGCAACCGCGAACCAGCCATACATGACTACAGCCGCATTACCAGCCATACATGGAGCTACAGCCCAGTACAAACAGCCAGACATGAGCTACAGCCCACAGTACACAACCATACCTGGAGTCACTACCGGCCGTAAACAACATACAGAAGCTACGCAGTACCAAACACACAGCCATACATGAGTAACAGCCGCGTACACGCCACATGGAGCTACGACCGCATACACCCAAGATGAGCTCCAGCCGCAGTACACAGCCATACAGGAGCTACGCGCATTACCCAGCCGTACGTGGAACTACAGGAGCATACACAAGCCACCACTGGAGACTACAGGCACTGTACCGCCAATACACGGCAGCTACGGAAGCATCCAAACGCCTACTGAACGACAGAGCAGTACACAGCCATACATGGAGCTACAGGAGCAATACACAGCCGTACAGGAACCTACCGGAGCAGTACACAGCCATACATGAGCTACAGAGCAGTACACAGCCATACATGGAGCTACAAGCCGCAGTACACGCCAACATGGAGATACATCCATAGTACACAACCATACATGGAGCTACAGCCACGTCACAGCCATCTGGAGCTACACCCCATTACACAAGCCATACGGAGCCTACACCGATACCAACAGCCAGACATGGAGCTACACAAAGCAACAACACAAGCACATGGAGCTACAGCCGCAGTCACAACATATATCTGAGCTACACCTGCAGTACACACCTACATGGAGCACAACAGCCCAGTACAACACAGCCTACATACTACAGAGCCACATTACACAGCCTACAAGGACTACAAATCAGTACACAGCCTGGACTACGCACATACAACAGCCATACATGAGCTACAGCAGTACAAGCTACAGGGAACGACAATGGAGCCTTACAAAACAGCATACTGGGCTAGGCAATACAGGTAGCATGGAAAACAGCGTACATAGGAACCACCAATGACCGAAGGACAGTACAACATCCCTAATGGAGCACAGAGCAGTACACAGCCCCCCCCCGTAATGGACTAACGGAGTCAGTACACAGCCTACATGGACTACAGGAGCAGTACACACGTACCTGGACTACAGGAGCAGTACCCAGCCATCGGCGGAGCTACAGCGTATCAGTACAGACAACACGCCATACGATGGAGCACAGGAGCAGTACATATCAGCGTACATGGAGCTACGCGATCAGTACACACCATACTGGACTAGCAGGGAGCAGTACAACAGCCAGTACACTGGAGCTACAGGAGCAGTACGAAACAGCAGCCTTACATGGAACTACAGGTAGCATGTACACCGCCATACTTGGAGCTAACAGGAGCAGTACACACCGGCACATGGAACTACACGAGCAGTAAACAGCCATACATGGAGGCTACATACAGAGTACACAGCCTACATGGAACACAGAGCAGTACACAGCCATACATGGAGCTACAGGAGCAGTACACACAACCAGCTACAGGAGCGAGGCAGTACACGCAAACATGGAGCGACACCACAGTACACTGTAATAATAAGATATTTTCTCCCAGCGATATGGACACCAGTTAGGTGTGCATCACACTGCCATTGTGGACGCATATATGGCTGCAACCATGGCTGTATGCTGCAGTTATGTGGAGATCGATTCTGCTCTGTCTTTGTGTGATAGAACGTTTTACCTTCAATACTAGCTGGGTGATGTATGGTATGATAGTAATACTAAGCTGGGGCTGATATGGGTACATGAGTTACTAACTGGGAGGGGGCTGTATATCGGGACGTATATCCTAAGCTGGGCGGAGGCTGTATACTCGGGTATAGTATATACTAGCTGGTGGGTCTGATATGCGGATAAGTATTACTAAGCTGGGAGGGGCCGTATAATGGGATACAACGTCAATATTACTAAGCGGGAGGGGGCTGTATATGGGATACAGTATATTACTAAGCTGGGAGGGCTGTATCTGGATCACAGTATATTACTAAGCTGGAGGGGGCTGTATATGGGTACAGTATATTACTACCTGCGGGGCTGTATATGGGGATATCAGGTATATTACTAAGCTTGGGGCATGTATATGGGATTACAGGATATTACTAGCTGGGGCGATATAGTGGATACAGTATATTCTAAACTGGGGGTGCTACTATTCACATTGCGGGTCGGTACACTGTTATGAAATCAGTAACATAAGTCAAAGGGAGGATATATGAGTAGGAATAAAAGATACTTTGCATAATTTAAAACAATGTTGGGGTCTATTTAATAATTGGGGGTGCTGTATATTGATTGGGCTTAGCAGCTATATTCCAGTAGAATATAAATATATAATGAAGGGATGTTTTGTATGTGTGAGAGGCGGCGGTCAGTTGTGTTGTGAGGGGTATATTATTTTAGGAGCACAGTGTTGTTTATCCAGGAGACCCCACGTAAGTGACTGTGGTATTTTCAGGGACGCCGGTGAGATTCTCACAGAGCTGAAGATATCGGCCGTGAATTCACCTTTAATACTTCATGATTGGAGAACCTGGAATAAAGTCTACTGATGGAGAGTTGGGGCAGGATTACTTACCCGGTCTGTTCGCGATCAGCGCGCGTTCTGCTCCCTGGATTCGGGTCCGGCCGGGATTCATCAAAGCAGTTCCTCCGACGTCACCAGTGGGCGCTGCTGCTGCGCTGAAGTCCCGCTGGAATGACTCGGAATACAACCGGCCCTTCCAGGATGAAGGTGATGTAAATTTTCGCGACACAATTTTTTTTAATGCGGCGGTTTTTCCGAATACGTCGGGTTTTCGTTCGGCCACGCCCCCGATTTCCATCGCGCTCATGCCGGCGCCGATGGCCGACCACTATCCGATCGCGTGCGCCAAAAACCCGGGCAATTCAGGTCAATCGCGCAAATCGGAAATATTCGGGTAACACGTCGGAAAACGCGAATCGGGCCCTTAGTAAATGACCCCCATTGTCATCTTTAAGGTACTAGATGCCACTAATGACTCCCAGAACCTGCAGTCAGTCACCCAGGGGGTCATTTACTAAAGGCCCGATTCCCGTTTTCCCGACGTGTTACCCGAATATTTCCGATTTGCGCCGATTGTACCTGAATTCGCCCTGGGATTTTGGCGCACGCGATAGCGATTTGTGCGCACGGCGCGGCATAGCGCGACGAAATACGGGGGCGTGGCGCAGAACCGAAAACCCAACTATTCGGAAAAACCGCCGCATTTAAAAACCGAAAATGTGTCGCTTGGGAAGCGCTTACCTTCACCTGGTCCAGCTAGGTGTATTCCGGCGCGTTCAGATGATTTTCAGTGCAGCAGCGCCACCTGGTGGACAGGGGAGGAACTACCTTCATAAATCCCGTCCGGACCCGAATCCTGTGCAGAGAACGCGCCGCTGGATCGCAAATGGGCCGGGTAAGTAAATGTGCCCCACAGTGTCAGTGAGCTGTCTGTGGGGATGTTAATTGTTAGTAAAGTTTTCAGCATTTACTTAATGTGGACTGGTCAGGGGTTGGGGGCGGCATTTTAATATTCGCCTCAGGCAGCAAATATGCTAGAATCGGCCCTGAGTGCAGTGATACACAAGAACAACAATATCCCCTTCTACAGGTGCAAATGTTGTGTCCTCCTACAATTTACTATATTTAAATGACCTGATTCTTCATGCAAAAAGTAAAGTAAAGTTATAAAAGTTACAAAATATATTACATGGGCACAGTACCAAAACTTGTGTAGTATGTAGATACGATACGATAGATATGTCACCAGAACCAAGATTACCTATATACAGGACCATATTCAAGCAAGTAGATACACTAAATAGATATACTAAACAGATACACGGATATGTTAATGGAACGAAGTCCACTACGAGTGTTAAATGCCTTGTATGTATTATATGGTATATGGGGGCACGCTGTATGTATTATATGGTATGTGGCGGCACACTGTATGTATTATATGGTATATGGCGGCACGCTGTATGTATTATATAGTATATGGCGGCACGCTGTATGTATTATATGGTATATGGCGGCACACTGTATGTATTATATGGTATATGGGGGCACGCTGTATGTATTATATGGTATATGGGGGCACGCTGTATGTATTACATGGTATGTGGCGGTACGCTGTATTGATTTTATATTATATGGCAGCACGCTGTATGTATTATATGGCGGCACGCTGTATGTATTATATGGTATATGGTGGCACGCTGTATGTATTATATGGTATATGGCGGCACGCTGTATGTATAATATGGTATATGGAGGCACACTGTATGTATAATATGGTATGTGGCGGTACGCTGTATTGATTTTATATTATATGGCAGCACGCTGTATTTTATATTGTATGGCGGATTGTTGTATGTATTTTGTGCTTTGTAGTAGCTCGCTGTGTTTATTCTGTAATACGCGGTAGGATGTTCTATGTATTTTGCATTGTTTTATTTTCACATTAAACCAATATGATAGCGTCTGGTCCTGACACTCCATGATATATTACATATATGGAGTCGGGGGGGGGGGGGCAGCGTTTTAATATTCGCCTCAGGCAGCAAATATGCTAGAATCGGCCCTGAGTGCAGTGATACACAAGAACAGCAATATCCCCTTCTACAGGTGCAGACAAGCAAATGTTGTGTCCTCCTACAATTTACTATATTTAAATGACCTGATTCCTCATGCAAAAAGACAGTAAAGTTATAAAAGTTACAAAATATATTACATGGGCACAGTACCAAAACTTAGGTTGTGTAGTATGTAGATACGATACCAGAAACAAGATGACTACATAGATATGTCACCAGCACCAAGAATACCTATATACAGGACCAGATTCAAGCAAGTAGATACACTAAATAGATATACTAAACAGATACACAGATATGTTAATGGAACCAAGTCCACTACGAGTGTTAAATGCCTTGTAGTACCATAAACTTTATAAATGTATTCATCATATGGCCTGTGATATTATATAATTTACTCAATAAGTATATCTTATCATAAGGGACATTGATGATTGGTGAAGCTTTGAACTTTAGCTTCAAATATTATTTTTTTTAAATGTATAGAAGGAGAACACTCCATTGTAACAGAACATTTGCCTGAGATCCCAGCAACCACTAACCAATAGAATCAGTTCCTAAAGGCCCCTTGAGGAACTGCCGTTCTGTCTAATTATAAACTGTAGTTCCGAGAAGGCTTTGTGGCAGCTATACACATTGCATATGTCAGGAATCTAGTTTTTCAAGCTTGCAAAGCTTTATGATCTTTGAGTATTCTACCTCACAGTAATGACCTCTGTGGAATTCGCTAGAATGTTGCTAAGTCGACATAATGTGCCACATTTATTAAATGCACCAGTTTTTTGTCCGACTTTGCACTAGGAAGAATGTGCAAACTGCCTGCACATGTATTTACGAAGTGTCTGCATTTGTGTCATGGCTGCACTGTGCCAGACACAACACAAATTTCTGCACATAAAGGGGCGTTGTGGTGCACAGTCGAATTGTGCTCCACATTTATTACCTCAAATAGGCAGAATCATGAAGAACGTGCGCCATAATTCATGAGTCTGGGGCCCTTTGCACACTTCACAGGCAAACTGCACATAGTGCATAGTTTTTGATAAATGTGGGCCTGTGTGGCTTGGAAATAGTATAATACTATATACAAAGGACTAAAATAGTAAAAATAGTGTTATTCGGCTGTGAGAATCCAACAATTAATTTTGTTTTACCATCCTTGCCTCCTGTATATGGATAGTCAAAGGTATTTTTTCTCATTGACAGAGCTATGCGCGGGCTTAATTTCTGTAAAATGAGATTATGTATTTTATGGTACATTTTGCTTCTTCTTCTTTATCTTCTGTTTCATAAATGCCTGCATGAACAAAAAACTGCCGTCCTTTAAATTTGAATTGGGGCTTGGAGTAACCGCACTGTATAGCTTCAGCTCCGGCTACTCCACGCCCCAGTAGCCTCTTTCACTAATTTGCATATTAGGCCAATAAAAAATTTTCAAACTTATCGGCCACTAAATGATTAGCCCTAAAAAGGGCTACAATGGCATTCATTAGAGTAACCTGCCACCAGATCTACCTTAATAGGTAGATCTGAGATGGTAGGTTTCCTTTAACCACTTAAAAACATTGCCCTTTTTGGTCCTTGCATTTCCATTTTCAATTCCCACCTTAAAAAATCTATAACTTTTTATTTTTCCATGTATAGAGCTGTATAAGGGCTTGTTTTCTGCTTTTCTGCTTGTTTTTGTTTTCAATGATTTTTATTGAAATTTTTTTGAGAATATAAAACATTTTTAAAAAACATTTACATTGTCAGATATTTAGCATCTTGGATTCACTTTCCATAATATACGCAGTATGTGTATTCTTATATTTAGTTTTACTAGATCAAAATAGATCTCTGAAGCTGACTCTATCCATTAGATCTAAATCTTTCTGACAATAAAAACAAAAGACATAAGGAGAGAATGGAGGGGGGGGGGGGGATAGGGAAAGAAAAATTAGGTACCCAGGCCTGGGGGTGAGAGCCAGAAGAAGGACCAAAAATGCCAATTTCACTGCTTATTCTGTAGAAGAATATGTAACCCAGTCTTGCCATATCTTTATAAAGTCCGCTTCCTTATCATGTAACATACCATATAACTTTTTGTTAATCATAATCCAATTTAGCTTTGATTTTACCAAGTGTATTGGGACAACAGCTTTTTTCCACGAGGTTGATCTTACAATCTTAGCTGCTAGAAATAGGTATGAAGTAAATCTATGTTGTGCAGCCGTAAGGCCCGGTATTGTTCCATTCAAGAGTGCATGTACTGGAGACAATTTAAGATGAATTTGCGTTATAGAATACAACATATTAAATATATGTCTCCAAAATCACTTAACCTTAGGGCAATACCATATGTGAGCATGAGTGCCCTCCATCCCGCACCCTCTGAAACATTTTGATGGTACTGTAGGGAAAATTTGTGACAGGCGGGAGGGCACCATGTACCACCATGATAAAACCTTAAAGTTTGCCTCCACTAAGTTAGCATTAATTGAGATCTTGAAGGTACGTTCTGCCATATCTTGCCACTCTCGCATTGTTAGGGTTATAGCAAAGTCCTTTTCCCACGCTAGCATATTAGCAGAAGATACCATCATAGTACAGTATATATCTGGAATAAAATACCTCTTCCCGTAGAGCTGTATAAACAAAGTGTTTGATAGAGCAAAGACATATATCAGGGGTTACTTTTTTAAGTGACTGTAAAAAGTGCGCAATTTGAGAGAATCTGTATTCTGTATCTGGAAGTTTATGTATGGAACGAAAATACGACATAGTCCTTATTCCCAACCTGTCAATAAAATCAGCGATTCTGTACAGGCCTTTGTTCAACCACCATTGAAAAGCTGATGGTATTAAGCCCGGAGAGAAGCTTGGGTTGGAGAAAAGCCTCGCAGCTGGTGTATGAGGAGAAACCATCTTAAACCTGTATTTCAATTTATCCCAGATTGCTAAATTTGAAGAGAGGAGAGGGCATATTATAACCGGTTTTCTGATTGTTTTTAAATTGTACTTCCTAGTGACAGTATATAATATTCTTTGCCGTGTATTTGGAAGCTGGAAGAAAATTCCACATGTGGTAAAATGGCAGCTTTGCCAGCAGCATTTAAATGCTAAACACTGATGATCGGTGCCTGCAGATGGGGCTCTGAGTGATGATCAACACCTCAAACTAGCTTGCTGTTCAAGAGCCTATAGAATGCACCAGGCACTTACCTAAATAAAAGTTACATACCATGAAAACATAAATGGACTTTGTTCTATACCCTATCATGTCATGCCTCTGGTGTTCTGGATTCTTTGATGGCTGTAATGGCCAAACTGGTTGCTTTCCTAGGATTTTGGCAGCTTAAAAGGGTTGCCATTTTAGCAAATAATTGTTATGGTTTTTCATAAAAAGTTAAAAAGAATTACATTCATTTGCTGTAATGAGAATTACAGAGAATTACATAAGACATCAAATTTATGTGAATGAAGATCTTAACTGTCATGCTTAAGAAAGCGTACTCAAAATTAGACATGAGGGGACACAGGGTGATCCAAATTTCCCACGATCGGTGCAAGTGCTTTTAACCCTTTAAATGCCACTGGCAAGCCCACCTGCGGTTTTTAACTATTTCCCAACTCACGCTGTAATAGTATATTAGATCCACAATACACAATAGTCACGGGCTGAGCCCTCTCCATAGCCGGTAAGTCTTTGCTGCATATAGCTTGGGCGCCATCTTGGTGACGATCATCGCTCCTCATGAAATCATGGCAGTAGTATGGCAATACAGGCGGTCCCCTACTTAAGGACACCCAACTTACAGACAACCCATAGTTACAGACAGACCCCTCTGACCTCTGGTGAAGCTTTCTGAATGCTTTACTATATTCCCAGACTGCAATAATCAGCTGTAAGGTGTCTGTAATGAAGCTTTATTGATAATCCTTGGTCCCATTGGAGCAAAAAATGTTTAAACTCCAATTGTCCCTGGGCCCAAAAACTTTTTTGTCTGGATCTACAATTATAAAGTATACAGTTTCGACTTGCATACAAATTCAACTTAAGAACAAACCTCCAGACCCTATCTTGTACGTAACCCGGGGACTGCCTGTATATGGATCAGACAACCTAGGGTTAAAGTAGGGGGTCTGAAAAATAGTGAAAGTAAAAATTTTAAAAAGTGAAAAAAAAAATTATAATAAAAAAACAACATAAAAATTCAAATCACCCCCCTTTCCCAAGAACTTATACAGCTATAAATAAACTGTAAAAATCATAAACATATTAGGTATCACATCCGAAAATTCCCAATCACAATAGAACGTTTTTCACTGTGTTATACCGCGTAACAAAAATAGCGCCCAAAACTCGAACATGGACTTCTTTTGCCATTTTGAACAATATTTTAAAATCTCATCAAAAGTTAAAAATTATAATGTCACGGTTTACACCCGCGATCCTCGGTAACGGATGAAGGGTGTACCGTTGCCTGCTGCCGCGCGGTCCCGTCCCCCCAGCTACTCACTACCTCTCCTGGCTCTGGCCTGCACTCTTGCTCCAGGTGGTAGGCCGCATGCTGTTTCCATGCCAGTCGCGTGCTCCTGCCACTAGAGGGGGACGCGCAGACTTCTCCCAGCCTTAAAGGGCCGACGTCCTCCTTATGGCTCTGCATCCTGGCTCGGCTATAGCCTGGCACTCCCAGCATCCCCTGCCGATCTTCAGGTCTTCTCTGGAGTGAAGCTTCCTGAGCATCCTGTAGCGTTTCCAGGCGCCTCTGTGGATTCTGTGATTCCCGTGTTCCCGTGTTCCTGTTCCTGTGTTCCCTTGTTCTGTGTTATCCTGTGGCGGTCCTTGGTGATCCTGTGGGCCTGGTATCCTGGTATCCTGTGGCGGGTCCTGGTATCCCTGTGGGGTCCTGGTATCCTGTGGGCACTCCGATATCCACCAGCCATCCGGTCCTGCCAACATCCCGCCTCCGCCTCCTTCCTGCCTGCCTGTACCTTCCCCTGCCTGCCTGCCTTCCCGGGTCCTCCTTCCTTCCCGTGGTTCGCCTGCCTGCCCTGCCGTGCCTTCTCGTGTCTCTCCTGCCTGCCTTCCGTGGTCCTCTGCTGCCTTCCCGTGGTCTCTGCCTGCCTGCCTTCCGGTGGTTCTGGCCTGCCTGCCTCCCGTGTGTCTGCCTGCCTGCCGTCCCGTGGTCCCTGCTCCCTGCCTTCCCATGGTCTGCCTACCTGCCTTTCCCGTGGTCCTGCCTACCTGCCTTCCCGTGGTCCCTACCTGCTTCCCGTGGTCCTGCCTGCCTCCCGTTGCCTGCTTCCTGCCGTCCCATGGTCCTCTGCCTGCCTTCCCGTGTCCTCTGCCTGCCTTCCTGCCCGTGGTCCTGCCTGCCTGCCCTGCCCGTGGTCCTGCCTGCTTCCTCCCTGGTCCCTGCCTAGCCTTCCTTCCCGTGGTCCTGGCCCTGCCTGCCTTCCCTCCCGTCTGGTCCTGCCCTGCCTGCCTCACCTTGTCCTGCCTGCTTCCGTGGTGTCCTGCGTGCCTGCCTTCCCGTGGTCTGCCTGTCTTGCCTCCCGTGGTCTTGCCTGCCTGTCTTCCCGTGTCCCCTGTGCTCCCGCACCCTTGTCTGCTGCCACGTGGGCCTAGTCGCACCCTCAGAGCGTACATGTGACTCCTGCCGCAAAACCATCCTGCTTGGCGCGGCTTGGCGAAGACTAGGAGTTTTCCTTAGCCTCCGCCCCGGGTGCGTCTAAAGGTTGTTATCCTCCCTAAGGGACTAATCCCCATAGACTGTGACAGTCAAATCCGGCCATGGACTCCGCCAAGGTCTTGTATCCTGCAAAAGGCATGGACGTGTCGAGGATCCGTAACCTGATACTATGGTGACCCCCTCCCTAGCACCATCGCCCCGGCAGTCCCAAGAGATTGCTGTCCAAAAGGAACTCTTGCCACACTTGTCTGCCACTCTGATCGGATGATTGCCTCCAGCAGCAGGCTCCCTCGACTCCTCCTGTTCTTCGTCACCCGCAATGTTTTTTTTGGTCAGTAGAAAATGGACACCGAAAATTTTTTTTGCTGTACAAATTGCATGGCACCCCAATTGTGGCCGGCGATTTATTTCCCAGTGCTCGCAGCAACCTTGACTAATATCTTCCCAGTACCGCCCCCACCGAACGCTCTAAGGTGGCGTTCATCCTACTGTCTTCTCTCTGGAAGAGGCCCTCGGCCTGTGCTACCTACCACCCTTATGGATTAGTGATGACCCGGACAGGTCTCCCATACCAAGTTCCTGGCTAAAATCTGGTCTCGGTTTGAACCACCCTTCAAGCTCCGCTGCCTCGCCTGTCCAGCTTGGTCCCGGTGTCTCCACTGCCTTCCCAGAGAGCTGCGCCAGTGGCGCCAAGCCTGTCCCGCAGCTTCCCAGAGCTGTCCACAGCGGCGCCCAAGCCTCCGCATCTTCCCAGAGCTGCTCACAGCGGCGAACACCAAGGCCTCCGCAGCTCCCAGAGCTGCTCCGCTGGCGCCCAAGCCTCCGCAGCTTCCGAGAGCTGCTCCAGTGGCGCCCAACCTCCGCAGCATCAGAGCTCTCCAAAGCGGCGCCCAAGCCATCCGCAGCTTCCCTCCCAGAGCTGCTCCCAGCGGCAGCCCGAAGACTCTGCAGCTCGCCCGCACTGCTCCAGTTTCTGCCACAGGCTCCCTCAGCTGCTCCAGTGTCTCCGCATCTGCTCCAGTGTCTCCGCAGGCTGCTCCAGTGTCTCCGCAGTCTCCTCAGAGCTGCTCTCCCATGGCTCCACAGCTCCTCAGAGCTGCTCCACGCGGTCGCCCAATCCTCACGCAGCTTCCCAGAAGCTGCGCCAGGCGGCGCCCAGCCTCTGCAGCGCCCGCAGCGTGCTCCAGTGCTCCACAGCTCGCCCGCAGCTTGCTCGCATGTGTCTCCACAGCTCCCCACGCTGCTCCAGTGTCTCCGCACTTGCTCCAGTGTCTCCGCATCTGCTACAGGTGTCTCCGACAACATCCTCAGCCTGCTCGCGTGCCTCCACAGCTCCCCAGAGCTGGCTCCCGTTTACTCTCTCGGCAGCTCCCGTAGTTGCTGCCAATGTCCCGCTGCTCCCTCAAGCTGCTCCCGTGGCTCCGCAGCTCCCCATAGCTGCTCCCGTGGCTCCGAGCTCCCCGAGCTGCTCCCTTGGCTCCTAGCTCCCCAGAGCTGCTCGTGGCTCCGCAGCTCCAGCAAAGGCTGCTGCCAGTGGGTCTGGCAGCTCCCCGCAATGTCTCCGTGCTCCGCAGCCTTCCTGCACTGCTCCAGTGGCTCTGCAGCTCCCGAGCTCGCTACCAGTGGCCTCCGCAGCGTCCGCCACGGCTGATCTAGGTGGCGCCCCAGACCTCCGCATCTGCACGGCTGCTCCAGTGGCGACCCAGAATTCCGAGCTTGCCACGTGCTCTCGCAGTGGCGCGCCCAGCACTCCATCACAGCTTGGCCACGGCTACTCCATAGACTTGCAGCTTGCCCAGTGCTACCCGAAGTGCCGCCCCATACTTCTTCCGCAGATTCCACGTGGCTGCTCCGGCCTCCACTGAGCCGCTCCGGTGTGGCCTAGGAGGGAGACGACCCAGCCTGCTACGTTCCCAAGTCTTCCCGGTGCCTTTCTCCTCCGAAGCTGTCCTCACTTATATGTAATGAGAGCTGGTGGCAGACTACCTGGCTTGAGAGGGCTCTGTTTGAGGCGAGAGAAAAAGGGAAAAAAAGTTAAATAAAGTTAATAAATAGGCATTTTCCTTTAATAAAACTAATCACAAAGTTTACTATCATGACCTGTGCTATGAGTAAAAGACTCATTTTTGAGTTTGTTTATGAGAAGATAACACAGCAATAAAATTGATACCTGTAGGTTATGCAAAGTGATCTTTGGAGACTACAGGACACATATATGGGTGCAGCAGACTTACAGTGCAAGGAACAACAGGTAGTCTATAAACTTGTCTGTCTGTGCTGTGACACCAGGAGAGGCAGCTGTGGAGGTAGACAATGTGTGTCATTCATTACCTACTAGATGATCTTTGTGGTGAATGTCAGTAGAGATGTGGCAATGTGTCAGCAGGACCAATACCACCATCAGCTACTATTTATTTTACAGCAGATGTTCTCTATAATGGATATCATTTAGTGTAACTTCACATCAGCAGCGTAACTACAGGGGTAGCAGCCATAACAGCTCCTATGGGGCCCACAGTGTCAGGGGGGCCCCCGGCATTTGGGGTATTGGATGTGTATACCCTCTATGTGTATGCATATATAATGTGTATATGCTGTATGTCTGTGTATATAATGCATGGGTGTATGTGGTACTGTATGTATGTATGTGTGTATATACTTTATGTATATACATATGGTGTGTATACACTATATGTATATTTTTGGGGGGTAAGTGGGCCCTGTTCAGAAGTTCGCTATGTGACCCTGTTTCTTTTAACCACTGCTCCACATCATCACGATGTTGGGAAACTAGAAGGGGACACCTACTCCTAGATGACTGTAACATGTGAGTGATTTACATCCAGGAGGGGAAAGAAGATTTCAAGGCTCCAGCTTGGGAAATAGGAACAGCCTAATATGGAGCCTTCTACTATAGTACAATACTGCCACCTAGCGGATGAGAACTAAAATACACCGTAACATCTAGAGAAGGGATGTCACTGTCAATCTATTTTTCACTGAGGCCGACATGAGTCTTAGGTAACAGTCACACGTCGAATTTAACGCATGCGTTTCTAAACGCATAGCAACCAGAGAGATTTTCCCAATTAAACAGCTGTTAACACTTGCGTTTACAAAACACAACTGTTAACGTTTAACATTTATATAACATATGACTGTATTATATAGCAGCTAGTCTGCAATAACGAATGGCAGGTAGATGACACCTGAGGGCGTCACTCTGTTTGATTGGAAAGGGGGAACCACATATGACAATTTGCTAAAAATCAAAGTTACCCTTTTAACCGGTTCCCAACTGCCCGACGTGTATTCAAAAGTTATTAACGCCAGAAATGGGAAAATAAAAAAAAAATTTTTTACAGGTGGTTTGAATTTTTGTAACTGTATGAAAACATTATAAAACCTATAAAAATTTGGTATCCCCATGATCGCACCGACCCAAAGAATAAAGTAGACCTGTCATTTGGCCCACACCATTTTCACTGCATTTGGAGTTTTTTTCCCGCTTCCCAGTACACGACATGGAATATTCAATACCATCGCTATGAAGTGCAATATGTTACGCAGAAAACAAGCCCTTGCACTGCTTTTTACATGTAAAAATTAAAAAGTTATGGACTTTTGAAGGTGCGGAGTGAAAAATGGAAATGAAAATAGGGCCAGGTCTTAAGGGGTTTAAATTAGTCATTTCATTAATCCCTGCAATTAGTGCTGGCACCAATTTCGGGTCTTATCCTTTACATGTGCTGCAAGTTTGCCTGGGATCTTGTCGCTCCCTGTGATGTCACAAAGAGTGACAAGATCCTCAGCCTGCAACATGTTAAAGGTAATACCCATGATTGTTGGTAGCCTGAACGTGCAATATTTGGCACGCTCATCACTACTCAAGATGATGAATGAATGAGTGGTAATAATAGATTTGTACTTTGCTGTATGGAAAATGTTCCGGTAATCTTATCTATGCTCTGTTAATTATAACACAGGTTGTCATAAATAAGGGTCCGCTTGTGCAACGGCCAGATAAATTATACCCAGCTATTACTCCAGCAACCATCATGTGGACAATGGCAGAAAAAGCAATGAATGCTATATTTATATGCAGCATATTAAATTGGAATTGGACTTCCACAAATCTGTTTCTCATTCATCAAGGCAAAAGATTTAAAGTTTCTCAGTAGCTTTTCTAAAGAAGTGTACATTGTTTCTAGAATACAAAATACTTTTTATAAATGATTCTTCCATTTTAGATGGATCAGATTTATCAAAGACACCCGAAACTTAGGCTTCATTCACACGGCCTCATTCATGTACGCCCCCATAGGCCAGCAATGGACGCGCAGTGCCGTACGGGAGCGGTATGGTGCCGCACACTTGTGGCACTATACGGTTCCTTAGCCGTGAAAAGATAGGACATGTCCTATCTTTACCCGTAATATGGCGCCGTGCGCCATATATCCCTATGGAGGGGGGCTGGGAAGCGGGAAAAAAATCCAAATGCAGTATAAATGCAGAAAAATGCAGAAAAAACGCATTTGCACCATTTTACACTTACATTAACACTAAGCGTAAGCAGAAAGGACGCAGATTGAAGTAAGAGAGCGGTGGGGACAAGAGTCCCACTGATCCAGTGCACAGGCTAAAAAATTGGGGGCACAAGCCCCGGATCTTTAAGCCTAGCAACGCCCCTGGCTGCCACCCTCCTCCCTGCACCTCCACAACTATCAGAAGCTTCAGAGTAGTCTCTTTGGTGTGTGGGGCCACATCTTCTGGTGCTGTGTCCATGATGATTCCTTCTCTGACTGGGAGACAAAAGGCGCAGCTCACACAGGGGGAGGGGCCGGATGGGGGAGAAGGAGGAAGTGCTGTGACTTCACTGACCTGAAGCCGCGCTGCTCCCGACCTTGTGTCTCTACAGCCAGTGTGCCTGGGACCAGGAGATGGGACTCAGTCTCTTGGTCCAGGACAATGCTGGGAACAGCAGGACAGTCTCTCAACCACCCAAGGCGGTAGGACAGCGGCAAAAGAATGGGACTGTCCCGCCAAATCCGGGATGGTTGGGAGGTATGTACAGTGCATGTACATTAATAACAGAAGCTTCATAAAGAAAATGGAGGAACTGGAAGTCTTTATATTGGAGGGTAAATAGTGGGCATCAGTGGAACATGGTTGGATTAAAGCTTTGACTGGGCTGGTCTTTTTAGAAATGATGGTATAAATAAAAAAGGCGGAGGGAATAGTTTATATGTGAAATCTTACCTCAAGCCCGTCCTGTAAGATGACATATGTTAGGAAAATGAATATGTAAAGTCCCAATGGGAAGAAAAAAGAATAATAAAATATCAAACATGCAAAAATGCGTTTTCAGAACAGACCAAGAATGCACCATGTGACAGACTCTAAGGGGGCAGGGGACCTAGACAACTAGGATTCTGAATAGAGGGAAAGACAAAAGTGTCTGGAATGGGGGGATAGGGAACTTAATACTGTAAGTAGCAGGGGGTACTATAGCTAACAGGGAGAGATAAGTAACAGTAGAACCAAGGATGGGGCTACTCTGTGCTATCAGGTCTGTGTGTGGTGGTGGTGGGGGGGGGCTGAGCAGTGAAATTACAATCACTAACTACAAGCTGCTGTCTGTGTGAAACACACAAGGAGCAGCTACACAACTCACTGATCTCCTCCCCCTATGTAGGGAGCAGATAGGGAAGAAACTTACAGGTTGCCTTTCTGCTTGAGCTCTCACTCCTCCATAGGTTTGTGTGCTCACACTGTAGTGATGTGTCGTTTGCGAACAAGCCGGCTCTAAGATTGGCTCTTATTCATGGACGACGGGAGCAGGCTCCCGTTAGTGAGCTGATGGCTCACTTAACCCCACCCCTTACCGCCTCCCCATGGCCCCTTTAACCCGATACAATTGGGTTAAAAGTGGTGTAGAGTTGGGTGACTGGCTGGACTGAGGCTCCCTATTATATTTTAATAGTGAGCCGTTCAGGAACCAGAAGAGCCAGCTCTTCTTAGTGAGCAGAGCCTAATGAGCCAGCTCACTAAGAAGAGCTGTAATTCCCACCACACTGCTTTCCTCCGGACTTTACTGAAGGAGGAGAGGGTGCAGGGGGGTAGCTGTCAGAAGCTTCCCTCGGCTGGAGGAGCAAATGTCAGCTGCTGCTACAGGCTGCAGCACTGGCTCCAGCTTTCATATTAGGAGCAGTCATGGCGACAAGCCCTCATAGTGGAGGGCAGTACTACTGACTGCATACACTGCGCTCCAGCAGTCGGTACGGGCATAATGTGGGAGCAGACAGGAGGAGGATCTTATTTTTGGTGATGCAGCACTGTCGGAGACCCAGTTTACCGCATACTCAAACTGCAGAAATAAAGAGGCTGCTGCACTGCAGACAGTGTGGTGCCTCCCCCTGAAGGAGCTGCTATCTGCCGCCTGAAGCAAGTTTATCATCTTGCCTCATGGCAGATGCGTCCCTGCTTGGTTCTGTTCGGACCTGATCGGGGAAGGACAGATGCAGGAAATTGGGTGCACGATCGAAGTGAATCGCGGCATAATGCATTCCAGTCAGACATTCCGGATGGGGGAATGCGCCAGGGACTGGTAAGTAAATGTGCCCCAATATTTGTTAGTCTACACCTGTAAGAGGGAGGTAATGCTCTGTAAAGTTATTAATACTGAGGTCGATAGTATAACATTACAGAGGGATTTGTGGAAGCTGGAGGAGTGGTAGTAGAAATGGCTGCTTAGATTAAATATAGATAAATGTAAGATTATGCTCTCGGCCTGTGATAATAAAAAGTACAATTATCACAGTCAAAAACCTCAGCAGAAAAAGACTTTGGGGTATTGGTGGATGGTAAACTCAATTTTTGTGACCAGAGCCAGGCAGCTACTAAAAAAGGGATGCATCAAGAGATGATTAGATTCTCATTATAAGGACACAGTTTTGCCCTTATACAAATACCTGGTCAGACCACATATGGAACATTGTGTACAGTTTTCAGCACCAGTGTATAAAAAGGACATAGTAGAACTGGAATGGGTGCAGACAGGGTTGGACTGGGAGACCAAGAGCCCATGTACCGTATATACTCGAATAAGACGAGTTTTTCAGTACAAAAAAATGTGCTTAAAAAAACCTAACTCGGCTCATACTCGAGTCTATAAAAATACCCAAAATGTGTACTCACCTCCTACTCGAGTCTATAAAAATACCCAAAACGTGTACTCACCTCCTGACACCTGGGAGGTCCTCTTCTTTCCATCCATGCTCCAGCTTTGGCACCGCGTTGGCAAACAGTGCCGTAGCTCGCATCATGATGTCAGCTGCTTGCACAGAGACAAAGAGCATCGATGGAAGGAAGAGTACCTGCGGGGAAGGGCACTAGAATACAATGATAGAAGAGAGGCGGTTCTACCATCGCCGTGGATTGCTCATCACTATGCTTTTTCTGGCAGCTTATGATTGGCACTGGTATCTCTTCACCCTCCTCAGGTCAGCTGGCGCATATAACTGGGCTAGCCATAGAGACAATGGCCTGATGATCCTGTCTTTTCAAAGTCTAGATATGAGTAAAAGGGTTTGCAAATTTAGGGAGTGACCCTAATATGAAATCAGTGGGTTATAAATGTATAAATAACACATTGGAATCTGACATGTGGTGTTTTTCTGAGGCTGCACTTACCCAAATTTTACATCCTGATATGTAAAACTATAGAATTGAAATAGGGTTTGCCTTCTTTTTACATGCATAGAATATAGGAATGGTCTATTCAAGGTCACATAGAAGCATGTCCTAAAATAGGTTTAAGCAACTTCCTGACTTGTGCATGCACTATATATTGTGGTGTCAGTGTATAGTAAAAGGGAAATGATGCACTATATATTGTGGTGTCAGTGTATAGTAAAAGGGAAATGTAGTACTCATCAATTAATGTGCTATCTCAAAGAATATTAGTGCAAAGTAAGGTAAAACCTCACAGTGGTGACCTGGAAGAAAAACATTCATACAGAGTGTTTATGTAACAAGCCCTGCTTGTTAACTTATGTAAATCTCTTGTACTCATTAAAGGGATATTCTTATCTGGGCATTGATATTTAATTTAATTTAATTCACCTGCCAGTTTTTATTTAAAAATGTCTACCTGTGTGAAGATAATTTCTTATAAATGTGGTCCTATCAACGCTTAGAAAAAACCTTGGATATGATCACCCCTGCTGGAGTAATAGAACATATCCAGGAATTACTGCATATCCCACAGCTGTCCTGTGGCAATGAACTCTGAATCAATGTGGTCAGGCAGAGCTCAATAGCGCATGTGTGGTCACCACTGCCAGAGAGCAGGTGTGGTCGTATCCAAGGCAAGCTATCTCGTTTCTAAGTGATAATATGTCTACGTCTATGGTAAATTATCTTTACGCAGGTAATTTTTTTAATAACATGAAATTGAAATGTACCCTTTAGTATATTCCAGATGGATTAAATGTAATTGTCTGAATGGGAATTGCCGTTTAAGTCTGTTGCCTCATGTAAGACTTTAAGTTTGCTAACTTATCTTATTCAAAACCACTATTCCAGTGGTTCAGTACATCTGCCAAGTCTACTTGAATTACCAGCCATCCTTGAGCCTAGACTTACCATTGCTAGGACCTCTAAAATCTTGGTAAGAACAGACCCCCTTACAAACTTTACTTGCAGTCGCACACTTCACACGTTCATCAACAACCACTGGTGAGCACTGTTGGTATTGTTTGTGGACAGTGTAAGAGGTAACTTGCCTGACACTGGGACACAGTCTGTATCTGCAATGTGGCTGACATTGTTATCCAGTTCCTTCTTTAGGGGATTGTAAGAGGGACAAGGTAACTTAGCATTAAAGTGGTGCATTATTGTAAGGCACAACTGTAGCTGGAACTGATGGGCGATATAATTGGCACAGTAACAAGTGCACCATTTATGGGTACTGCAATCAATTAGTATGGGCATAAGGGGCAGAGTGAACTCTGTAGGTGATCTCAGGGTTGCAGAGTAACTCTCGCAGAACTGGAGGTTACTGACCTTGTGAATCTAGGTTAGCAACCAAGAGATCAGTATAATTTGCAGGATTTTATTAAACTATGAAAAAATGATTACCCTAAAAAATGATGATTCAGTGTTGAATATGTTTCTCTGAGGACTGACACCTACGAAATCAGCTATGTGAATTCAACAGGCACCAGTTAACATTCAAAAGAGAAGATGTGAACTTAATCATCACAAATGAAGTTTTACCATGACAACACATAACATTTGTTTATTGCTTTTTAGACTACATTGTATTATTAGAAATAACCACAATACCCATCTCCCTTTAAATCACATCTATGTCAAATCGAGAAAAAGTGGCCCCCCCCACCTTTTAAAATGGGGAATTTTATGAAGTTGGCCTGTATATAAAAACAAAGAAATTTTGAACATACCAATGACAAAAACATTGACTAATCAGGACCCAGGTTATGTAAAGGTGTGTAGCAGGTTCAACCATGACAAGGATTAATGTCATTAATGATATACTCCTCCAGACTTCAGCCACAGGAGTCCTGGTCCCATTGTATTTCTTTAATACGCACAAAATAATTCTAGATTTCACAATCCCACCAAGAGTTTACAAATGGTGGCCATCTATAGCTGCACTTGAGGTAGTTTGTCAATCATACATAGTTGTGCGCCTAAGGAAATATAACTGACTCATTTCTGTCATGTACTGAATGAATTAAGATGGCTATTCAGCCAAGCTGGTGGCTTATAGTGATCATCATAATATTAAGGTCACATAAAATAGACCTTCAGCCAGTCTTTCATAAGATGTTTTTGTCTTTAGGATGTAGCATTGTATTCAGGCAATTATTTTTGTCATTGGCCATTGATTATTATGTTTTATTATATGCAGGATCATTGTTACTAAAAAATGGTGGAAAAAGGTTTAAGAGTTTTAGGGAGTTTACAATAAAAACTGAAAAATAGATATACTATAAAACTATATCCACTCATAAAGCTATAGCTATTCAGAAAAAAAAATCAGCTTAAGTGTCTCACTACATCACATTCATAAAGTCAGCAGGTCGGAGTTGCTGGCTTGAGTCATTCACTGCCTATCCTGTAACTGCCTTGCACTTTGTAGGATTAACTGGCTGATGTGCAATTTGTCAGTGTTTATGTGCTTGGTGATTTTTGCTTCTAAGTGCTTCCATCTTGTAAAAATGCCCAAGGGTCAATTAATAAGATCTGCATAAGTCAATTATCCTTTGTACTACATATTTGTCACATAACAAAATGACTACAACTATTACCAGAACTAATAGGCCTTTAGGTGGTGCTGAAGAATGTAAACGTTTACATTCATGTTATTAAACATTGTCTGCTAATAATTGGTAGATCTATTTAAGGACCCAAAGTTACTTCTACAATTTAATGTCCGGCATTGAAGGCTGGAACTTGTTTTCCAGAAAATAAAAGTTTTGTCTTCCAACAATAACTAGTTGTTGCGGAGCCTTTGACTCCTGGCCTTGTAGACCTCAATGAGCAGATCTTTGACATACTGGATCTCTCTTTCAATGGAATCAGACTTTTCTTTAAGCTCTCTATTGCGAACTTCAAGGCTTTGACATTCTTCATCTAATGCATCATATTCGGCACGTTTCCGTTGGCGATATCTAAGAGCTGCTGTCTTGTTCTGGTCTCTCTTCTTCTGTTTGCGGTCACCTTTTGGTTGGTTTGAGGTGGCACAGCTGGAGGCTGAAGTGGTTGGGCGGTCATATGGGGTAGGCCTGTTGAGTCGTTTTGATAGTGCTGGCGGGTCAGTGGTGTTGTTAATCACCATAAAATCCTGCTGACTTTCTCGAGGGAAATCACTTGAAACATCTGGGTATAGATTTAGGAGCTCAAGGCACCCAGAATCTAGTGTGTCCAGTGCCACGGGCGCAGGAGCTGGCGTTTCTGCTATGTAGGCCTGGAACTCTACTCCTCTCTCACTGAGTTGTTGATCAGGTGTTGGGAAGAGGAAGTGAACTTCATGAGAAGGCGGGGTGCTTGGGGCCACTTGATCATGAGGCATTGGAAGTCCAGGGGAGAGGGTCTCCTCCAGGAAATAATCTTCCATCTGCTCCAACTCCTTCTTCAAGAGTGTTGCCATGACCTCCAAATCTGGGGCCGAAGGCCCTGGCAAGGATGGATCCGCCGCTGCTGGCAAGAAACATGAAAAGTCCACCCTTTCTGTCATCCAGTCTGTGAATCCATCCCCTATACAAAAAAGCAAAAAGGTCAAAAGTTGTTTATTGATGAAAAAGAAGTAAAACTTTTTTGAATTATACTCAATTATACTCAAGTAAATGGATAAGAAAGTTGGATTTGCAACAAACTGTTTCCAGAAATCATGTCGTTACTACTACTTTCTGTTGCCCTGAAACATTTCATTTGGGGAAGGAGCAAAAATTCTATTTTAATTTTACAATAAAATGGAACAGTGGTTAAGGCCTAGAAAAAAATCCCTGTTCAAATGTATCTATTGGAGATGAAGAGCTAACAAGAAGACTCGAAGGCCCTTTGCTACTTTAGTGTCACTAGTATTGAAGATGGCACATGGTAACTCTATAATCGCTTTTACATTGCTGTCCAGGAGCTTTACATTACATCCCTGGAACCTTGGAACCTAGGCATAAGAACCTAGGACCCAGATTTGTTACATGGTTACATAGTAAATACGGTTAAAAAAAGACTCATGTCCAGCAAGTCCCCTCTTAGTCATCTCTTTTCAAGACTAAATAAATCTAGTTGTTTTAAACTTTCCTCATAACTGAGACCCCCATACCCCTTATCATTTTTGAAGCTCTTCGTTGTACCCTCTCCAGCTCCAGGGCATCCTTTTTATGGACTGGTGCCCAGAACTGGACACCATATTCCAGGTGGGGCCAAACCAATGCCTTGTACAGTGAAAACATTACATCCCTATCCCGAGAGTCCATACCAGTTTTGATGCATGACAAGATCATGTCCCCTCTTAGTCATCTCTTTTCGAGACTAAATAAATCTAGTTTTAATCTTTCCTCATAACTGAGACCCTCCATACCCCTTATCATTTTTATAGCTCTTTGTTGTACCCTCTCCAGCTCCAGGGCATTCCTTTTATGGACTGGTGCCCAGAACTGGATGGCATATTCCAGGTGAGGCCAAACCAATGCCTTGTACAGTGGTAACATTACATCCCTATCCCGAGAGTCCATACCACCTTTGATGCATGACAAGATCTTGCTGGCTTTAGAGGCAGCTGATTGACATTGCATTCTGTTATTTAATCGATGATCCACTATTACACCTAGGTCCTTCTCAACAAGGGACTCCCAGATTTACACCCCCACGGACATATGCTGCATGTGGATTATTAACCCCCAGGTGCATAACTTTACATTTATCCACATTGAACCTCATTTGCCAAGTGGATGACCAAACACCTAGCTTGTCCAAGTCATCCTGCAGCCTATGAACATCCTCCATAGACTGTATTACATTACACAGCTTGGTGTCATCTGCAAAAATATGGTGGTGCTATTAATTTCTACCTCCTTAACTCATTATTAACCCCTTAACGACCAGGCCCTTTTTGAGTTTTCATTTTTCACTCCCTACCTTCAAAAATCTCTATTTTTATTTTTCCATGTAAAGAGCCTGTGAGCGATTGTATTTTGGATAACAAATTGCACTTTATAGTGACAGTATTTAATATTCCATGCTGTCTGCTGGGAACTTTATGGGGCACATTTACTAAGGGTACATAGACCGCGATTCTGTCGGTTTCCTGACTATTTCTGTTCTGCACTGAATCGCACAGGGGATTGTGCCGCACGCAATCCGATTGTGGCGCATCGGCGCTGGCTTTCATGCGACACAAATCGGGGGGCGTGGCAGTCGGACAACCTGACTGATTTGGACAAACCGCTGAATTTAAAATTCAAATTGAGTCACAAGATCAACACTCACAAACACTGGGAAGAAGATGGTGAACTCCGGCGGACCTCAGCGGGGAAGCGACACATTCAAGAAATCGGCCACATGCTGCAAGTGAATTGCAGTAGCTCTGAATCCTCATCGCACATTCCGGATCAGCGGACGCAACGGGACGGGTAAGTAAATGTGCCCCTATATGTTGCAAAATGGCGAAAGAGTGGCATTTTCAACATTGGGCATTATTTGCCAATTTGGATTTAAATGCCGGGAATAACAGTTATTATATTTTGTTGTCTCATTGATCAGTATGGCAGTATATAGGGATTTTACTGATCATGTATTACAATGTGCCACTGGCACATTGTAACTAATGATCAGCTGCTATACAGCCCCGTGTCTTACAAAGACTTAAAGCTGTCTTAGCAACAGATTGTCGCTCCTCAATGATGTCACAGGGAACAATGATCGAAGCCAAGATGGTGGCGCCCACACGATTCTGGGTTTTTGCTAATACCGATCGCGGGTGTTACCATTGGGTGTTTGCTGCAACATGCTGCAAGTACTGACCATTTATGGAGAGGGCTCAGTCTGTGAGCCTTTTCTGAACACCCACAGCTGAAAGGGGTTAATAAACAAGTTAAATAATAGTGAGCCCAGAACTGAACCCTAAGGTACGCAAATTTTAACTGGTGACCATTCTGAGTAGGAATCGTTGACCACAATTCTCTCGATACAATCCTTCATCTATTTTCAATCCAATTGGAAATGACTCTCGCCAAACTAATAGACCTTATTTTACCCATCAGGCATCTATGAACAACAGTGTAGAATGCCTTTGCAAAGTCCAAGAACACAATATCCACAGCAGTTCCTCTGTGTAGGCATCTGCTCACCTCTTTATAGAAGCAGATCAGGTTAGTCTGACATATTCCTTCCTTAGTAAACCCATGCTGGCTGTCACTTATTGTACTATTTGATGTCACATACTCCTGTATGTAGTCTTTTACTAACCCTTAAAATATTTTCCCCACAACGGAAGTTAAGCTTACAGGCCTGTAATTGGCTGGTGAAGTTCTAGAGCCTTTTTTGAATTGTTAATTGACTTTTATTTAAATGACATAGCCACACTTACCTTCCAGGCATCCTCCTTCTGCCCCATGCAAATGCACCCCGTCCTCCATGTGCACTGGAAGCTGTTCATAGTGATTTCCATGAGCAGGGATCTTAAGGAGATCTGCCCGCCAGTGCAGAGCGCTAACTGGCAACATCGACATTTCCAGATCCAGGTTCAAAGCCGCCAGGAGAGACATTTTGACCAGGATTATTCAGGTTTAGGCCGGTGAATTGTTGAGGAGCACGATTCCAGCTGGAGATAACAGCGGAAGGCGCAGAGGGGATAAAAGACCTGTAACAGACAGGAAACAGATTACTTTTGCATCATCCATAGTGTGGTAATCACACTGATAAGTACCATAGTTTGGGTGATTCTTGGACATGCAATGGTTTCTCACAGTTTAACATGCAGAATTAAAATAATCTAAAGTTAAGAACCGTAATACTTGGCTGTTCAAAAATTGCACTGTTACACATGCACACAGTTTATACATTTATATTTATATATAACAATTTGTATAATTGTAGATTTTGTTTCAAAGTTAAGAAGGAAAATAATTGTTTCGTTAAGTATTATTAACAATCCTCAAGGCCTCCCAGGGATACTCGAGGAAACTTTGCAAAACTGACACCTGTTATATATTTATTGGCTACAAGTTACATAATCTAAAGATGAAAGGTCGGAGTTCCAGGAAACTAGTGTCAGGGAAAAGGATACAGTAGGGTCTATCTTTAACCCAGTTGGTTATTCAGTAACAACTTCAATGCTAATATATGTGCCACACACTGGGCATTCAGCAATTGGCAGAGATTGGACAGAAGATATGCAAAGAACTGTTTTTATTTTTGTGGAGTTTTTTTGAAAGCTTCTAAAAACTTATTTTTTTGCAAATTAAAGTATTTTTAATTTTTATGGCAAAATGCCTTAAATAATGTCGTAACTGCATAATGCCTACAATGTATGCTGCTTTTTGACAAGAAACCTTTGACCCCCCATTTAGATGTCTATACAGTATTTTTTATTTTTGTGGAGTTTTTTTTTTTTTGAAAGCTTCTAAAAATCTTTTGCAAATTACTGTATTTTTCATTTTTATGGTAAAATGCCTGAAATAATGTCAAAACTCCATATTGCCTGCAATGTATGCTGCATTTGGACAAGAAACCTTGGACCTTCCAAAAAACCCCCACAGCAACAGTAAAAAAAACTATGTAAATTGGACTGTTTACAGTACACATTATAATTCAGTACAGCTAACATCGTCATTACAGTTTTTTTGTGGAGTTTTTTTAAAGCTTCAAAATTTTTGAGCAAATTACTGTTATTTTATTTCTATGGTAAAATGCCTGAAATAATAGAGTTTATAATTTATTACATCGATATTTAATACTATGAACTATTTTATATCACCAAATCCCATCTTTATTGCAATAGTCTTGACAGGACATGTAGCTCCACATTAAATTGGTTGCTTGCTGCATAGTCAATCACTGTATCCGCAAAACCGTAGCAGCTTAACATTCCAACTGATAACATATCTTTCCTCTACAGCATCCTCTCCTTACAGATGGAAGCTAATATTGCCTGAGAATATTCATATCAGTTCTGGAGTGGTATGGGGTATAAAATAGGCTAGTTGTAAGCTGATATCTATGCAAAAGTATACAAATCAAACTCAAGACACTTTCTATTTATCTTCATAGCCATATAGTGAACAAAACTCAATGAAAACAAAGAGCACCACACCTGTGCATGGGCTTTGTCTGGTATTGCAGTTCAGTGTTGAAGTTAAGCTGTAATACCGGAGCCAGCCTTTAAACTAAACAGCTGACTATAGTTTTAAAAAATCATTTATTGTAGACATTCAAGATAAAATATGGCTAATTAAGGCAAATAGCATTTGAATATTTAATAACTTTCTGAATATAGGATAATGTAGGATATATACATATTAACCAGTCTCTCCATTGAGATGGAGCACTCATTGTCTGCTTTCCATGCCCCTCCCGTCACTAGGGCCAACCTGCTGCATTAACTGTAAATTCCATTTATCTCTAAACTCTCCCACGGGATTGCTTTTTCTGGTCCATGAAAAACAAGCGTAAATTAAATCCCATGGGGTGACATGGCGCAGATGGCTCAGGTACAGCCTAAGGTATCAGGCAGAGAACATTTACTGTTTTTGTTATTTATAATGAATTGCATAAAATATCTAATATACGTTTTAATAAAAGATCAGTTATGTAGGGGGATAGAACAGTTACCAGCAGCAGGGGAAATTGCTTTATACTGACTAATTACCACACGTAAAGTTATAAAATTATACAAACACATTCATCTCCGATTAAAAAAAGAGATTAAGCCCAACCATAACTAAACACCATGTGTGCCGGTCTTCTTGCCGTACCATATCTACATTATGCCCAACCATAACTAAACACCATGTGTGCCGGTCTTCTTGGCATATCTACATTATGCCACCTTAGCAAAGTGGCTTGAAAGTAATAGCATTAAAAAAAAACATAAAGTATATTTTTACATTTATAATTCTTGTTCAATAATAGTGAGATTTATTCACATAATTAAGTAGTGGTCCAGAGGGGCATCACTATACTTTTGAAAGGAACTAGAAATTAACTACTCATACAAAAAGATATAAAAAATAACCAGTAAGATTTTTGTACTTACTCCATCTTTGCAGATTCTCTGGTACAGCACAAGTGCATAAGCACACTTGTTTTATGGGATTGAAGAATTAGAAAGCCATGATAACTCAAGTGAAGGTGTAATGGTGTCTGAGCTGTTAAGGGGAAATGAGTCCCAGGCTACAGGAGCTTCACTTGTATACTGTAATCCATAGATTGCATCATCAGTAGTGTGATAACTACCCACCCACAATTAACCTGTCATGTGCCATAGAAATGCTGTACAAGAAGCAGAGATTAATGAATCCCCACAGGGCATGAGACTGATGGATGACATGTACATGACCACAATGAGTGTTGTGATGGTCATGTGACTTTTAAGAAATTTGGGGCATTTTATTTTCCTTTTTTAATTAAAAAATGTTAATAGTATAAGTGAAAACAACAGAAATAAGCCTACAAGGTGTCACTCTTCACAGCCATTAAAGCACCCCAAAAATGACAAATGCATTTCATTGATGCATTTTCTTTGTTTTATCTGTTAATAATGTTTGCAGTCCCTAAAGTGTAACTATAGGGAGTGGATAGGTAATGGAAATCCCACCAAGTGCTTGTGCTTGAGGGGACCAAACACCCATCTGTTACATAAGAAGCCACTAGTGTTATAAATAGCATATGATAGGTGGGAGCCCTGTTACAGCAAATGGATGGAGTCCCGAGGGCTTCCAATTACACCTCCAATCAGCTTTTTTATCTGTCTATTGGAAAGATGGATTACAACCAATATGGCTAAGAAAGCTGCTACCACAGGAATCCCACCCCCCACAACTACAAATAACATTTCTAATGAACCTATCCATCCTCCTATATTTCCCGAAAAAAAAGACATGACTAAACACTTTTAATGTCTATCAGGACCCTGGAAAAGCTTGGTTACCATATTGATATCAACAGACTTTCCCACAAACAAAGAGGATAAATAACCATCTGCAAATTTTTTTACCTATGATACACTAGGTGTTTTAACAGGTGATTTTTTTTTTGTTTTGCTTTAATTTCAGCAAAACAAAGTTGTTTCAAAAGGAGATTATCAACCAAAAAGATATGCAGAAAAAAACACACTGTGATAATCTATTATATAATATCTATTTAGTATTTTTTACATGTGGTTTGTGTTTTCTGTAATATTTGTATAAAGTTTTTTCAATAATTTGTATATTGTATATGCTCGGAAGAATTGCCATGAGTGATTCATATTACCGAGCAAAGTAACTCTAGAAACATGATATATTCTTAGTGAAATACTGCATCTATGTTAGATGGCAAAGAAACAACCGCATCTAATGAAATTAACTACATTTTTTATATTAAACCTACAATAAATACCTATATGGTGATGACCTAGTAGCCAAAATATTGAGAACTAATGAACAATTTTTTTTCTTAGACATAAAAGTGTGAATAATATTTTTTAATAGTTTCAGAGGTTCTCTCTCTGTGTTTAAATAGTTTGGTGTCTGGGAACACTGTGTTAGGTTCACACAGAGTTATGCATGCTTAACTGGAGCTTATACTTTATTGTATGTATTCCTTTATATTACTGAAATTAATTTACTCAAACCTAAAGCAACAGGGTTTGCCTGTACATATATTAAAGTTGAGCTCCTGCCTGCCTCATATTTGGTCTTCAGGTGTAATCTATGTACAACAATATTATCATATCTGAGCTATGGATTGAGCACTCATTGCCTGAAGCTTAGATTAGTTTTCAGATTGGAATGACCCATCTTGAGTTGTAAAAGGCACATGTGATTTATCAACTAGAAAATATGTATTGGGCAATAAGAATCACAGGTAGACACTGACAGCTACGAACATCTCCAGTATCTAGCAATTCTCCTGGGATCTTCCGTGGTCCAAGAAAAACAACAGCAAATTAACTCACAAGGGACTGAAGTGTTGCAGATGGTTCAGGTCGAGAACAATATTTTTCACAAAGATCAATACTAAGCTCTGCTGTACATAAAGTAATATTATTTTAAGAAATTAGAACTAAAGGGATGCACTAGAGTTCACAAGACCGAGGATCAATAAAATTACCTTATTCCAATAAATAAGTAACCTGTCTATGTAGACTTCTGTAGACTATTACTCCCTTATGCTCCTATACATTATAACACCCCTTTGCTCCCACTCCTAATGGCTTTATGGGCCGACTCTCTTTTAGTTTATGATACTGGATGGCAGTAATTTGACCAAGTGTAAAATAAATAAATAAATAAATAATAAATAATGATGCTCCTGAGAAAGCCCCTCCTTAACTGGACCCCCTAAGCAGAGAGTCTTTAGTGCTGATGGCAAATGCGGCCTATGTTTCTGGTTTCAACATGGCCACCTAGAACAGTCAATAGTCTTTTGAAGGCAGCAAGTTGCCATTTAGTCACTAAGCAGTAGCCTAAGAGTTACCCTAAAACTGTCCAGTGAGGTTTACATAGAACCTGCAGTGGTAGTACCACACACAGTGTATGCATATATATGTATGTATACATAGAGTTAGATTGTGGTTCCTTGGTGCCCGCCCTAGTGGGGTTGTCTTCCCCTGTGCCTTTCAGGTTTAATATTAGTTTAGAGTCTGGGTCCACCAGTGGATGCTTAGGTTTCTGATGGGCCAGACCGACACTGTACTCGTGTATATATGTGTGTGTGATGGATACTCATATTCATTTAGAAAACGTATGTCACAAACAATGCACAGGCATTTAGGGGAATGTACTGACAGTCCATCAATCAATCAATCCCTAGAGGACTGTTTATCTGACTTGACTATGGCAGATCACCAATGCTCAGGACAATTCTAGGTCATATAGTGATCACATGTACTGGTATACCTCCTACAGGCCAATTTTGCAAGAATTTAAAGTCCCAACACCATCACGAGTATGTTATTAACCTCTTACTGTTCTAACAGTAAACTAAATGGTTATAGCAAACAAATGATTTGTAGGTTATTTTCAGCATTATGTAATGTCTCAGGCATCTATAGCTCATGTATCCACATGTTTCATAATATAAAAAAGCAAGTCAGAGCTGAAGCGTGTCAGCAGGAAATAATCCAATGCTAAACATCATTATCACATGTCTCAATTACAACACTTTGGTAGATAGTATCTAGCTTATACGGGCAACATTATTATTATTTCCTATATCTTGTACCACACTTTTGAATTGCAATACATTTTGACAGGTAGGTCAGGTAAATAAATAGAGACCAGATTTTCACATTCCACAAATTTATATTAATCACATTACTTATTCAGATTAATTATGAAATTAACATTCATATAATCACAATAAAAAGTTATAAGTTATGTAAACATGTCCTGTATAATTTACTATTTTTTCAATAGCGTAATATAGAAGAAAATACAGAAACCACATAGCAGGTATCAACTAAAGTATTTCCTAACTATATCCTAATAAAAGAATATAAAAAGTATTCTGTAAAAAAAAATTCTATAAAAATAGAAGCCACTTACGCCATCTTTGCAGTTGTGTTGTAGTTGCAGCACAAGTGCAGTCGCACACTTGTTTTCTGATCGTGCAAATCTACAAAGCCATAGTGACTCATATACGAGAGTGTTGTATAAGTGTGATCGAGCTGCTGGGGAATATGGCTTCTTGTTTTACAGTGGCTTAACTTTGTATCATGTGGATACCAGCAATGACATCAGCACTGGTTGGATATCCCTCCGCAGACTCCACACCCACATTAACCTGCTGCATGGACCTGTTACTGTACGCATCACTGCTAGGACTTCTTTAGGAATGTTTCTGATTTCACTCGTAATGTCGTTTTGTTGTTCATTGCTTTATTTGTGTCTATTTATTCCTTTTAGGCATACAGTGAGAATTGCAGGGACTATTTTCATCCATAAGTGTGACAAGTATAGATTGCAACAGAATTGCATCAGCTTGGAGGGAGGTGTGGATTCCCCAGGTCATTGAGTTTATGGGAGCTAGTAGCTGATTGGACACCTAGGGTGAAGCTTTCTGTGTGATGGGTGCGGTCTGTGAGCCGGGATAGTCAGCTGACAGTGAAAATATTCCAGCTTTTTTTTTTACTTTCCTTGTATCACGCTTGTGAAGTTCAGGGCTTTCTACATTTCCCTTTTTAGATCTAACATGATTTGTAAGCCTGCACGCTAGATGAATGATATATTGTCTATGTAAACTGCAACTCTCTAAACTTAAAATCATTAGTTTGTCCTTAAATTGTCCTGAAGTTATGCTGGTCAAAAATAAGAGATTCATTGTTGGCAGATTCAATTAGATTTGTTGGGTTGTGATTCCAATCTGATGTCTACAGCGGCTATACACATTCGATAGTAGATGGTACCAATATTAACTGCACAAACTATTTATTACTTGGTCGCATTATAAGCTCCAGGTTCAGCTGACATACATCTAATGTTTATTACTAGTCTTAAAATGGGCACTTAAATAAAAGACATTTACTATGTACAGTGTGCAGGTCCGGATTAAGGGTGGTGGGGGCCCCTGGGCGCAAACTGGTGAGGGCCCTTCCAACAATGTTTTTGGAAGTATATTGTCAGCCAGACTCTATAGTATATAGCCTGCCAGCCTCTGTATATAGCCTGTAAACTCTTGTAGTATATAGCCTGCCAGCCCCTGTAGTAAATAGCCTGCCAGCCCCTGAAGTATATAGCCTGCAGCCCCATGTAGCATATAGCCTGCCAGCCCCTGTAGTGTATAGCCTTGCCAGCCTCTGTAGTGTATAGCCTTGCCAGCCCCCTGTAGTATATAGCCTGCCAGCCCCTGTAGTATATAGCCTGCCAACCCCTGTGGAATATAACTGCCAGCCCTCTGTAGTATATAGCCTGCCAGTCCCTGTAGAATATAGCCTGACAGTCTCTGTAGAATATAGCCTGCCAGCCTCTGTAGTATATAGCCTGCCAGCCTCTGAAGTATATAGCCTATAGCCCCCTGTAGTATATAGCCTTCCACCCCTGTAGTATATAGCCTGCCAGCCCCCTGTAGTATATAGCCTGCCAGCCCCCTGTAGTTTATAGCCTGCCAGCCCCCTGTAGTATACAGCCACCAACCTCCTGTAGAATACTGCCACCAGCCCCCCTGTAGTATATAGCTGCCAGCCGGTAGTAGTATACAGCCACCAGCCCCCTGTTGAATTCAGCCCCCAGTAGTAAACAGCCACCAGCCCCCTGTAGTACACAGCCACCAGCCCCCTGTTGAATCCAGCCCCCAGTAGTATACAGCCACCAGCCCCCCTGTAGTATATAGCCACAAGCCCCCTGTAGAAAATAGCCACCAGCCCCCTGTAGAATACAGCCACCAGCCCCCAGTAGTATACAGCCGCCAGTCCCCTGTAGAAAATAGCCACAAAAAAATAAACTTTATACTTACCTCACCTTCCCTTCCAGTGATTCCTTGACGCTGCAGGTTTTTCCTCTTCCTGAGCTGAGTCGCTGAATGTTGGAATCTGGTGGGGACCCCTTTAAAAGTGAAAGTGGTGGGGGCCCTGGGGCTCCCGTCCCTCCTTTAATCCGGCCCGGTGTGACACCCTTAAAGGGGTTGGCCACTTTATGCCATGTTTTTTGTAAGTGGGGGGGGGGCGGATATTAGGTCATTTCCTAATATAAATCTATTGTATTAGAAGTTCTGCACCACTTTCTTAAATATGCATTGGCTTAACCTTATGAAGCTGAATGTACTTGTGTGCAGGGAAACAACTAAGGAGCAGGACAAGTGATCTATTAGTAGAAAACAAGATACTTCATACCCTGTTAGCAAGGGGGTAAATAGATAAAAGTTGTTAGCCAATAAAGGTATCAACAGCTGAGAACTCACAACTTATTATGCTTAACCGGTTAAGGACCGGGCCCTTTCCTGTTTTTTCATGTCCATTTTTCACTCCCCACCTTCAAAAATCTATAACTTTTTTAGTTTTACACGTAAAGAGCTGTGTGATGGCTTGTTTTCTGCGTAACAAATTGCATTTCATAATGATGGTATTAAATATTCCAAGCCATGTACTCGGAAGCGGGAAAAAAATTCCAAATGCAATGAAAATGGTGAAAAAACGCATTTGCACCATTTTTGTGGGCTTGGATATAGTCTTTAACTGCGCCCCAAATGACATGTCTACTTTATTCTTTGGGTCGGTACGATTAAGGGGATACCAAAATTTGTATAGGTTTTATAATGTTTCATACATTACAAAAATTAAAACCTCCTGTACAAAAATAATTTTTTTGATTTTGCCAATTCTGGCGCTAATAACTTTTTATCTATATGGTATACGGAGCTGTGGGTGGGTGTCATTTTTCCGAAATTTGATAATATGTTCAATGATATCATTTTTACGACTGTACGACCTTTGATCACTTTTTATGATTTTTTAGATTTTTCAAAATGGCAAAAAAGTGCCATTTTGGACTTTGGGCGCTATTTTCCGTTACGGGGTTAAACGCATTGAAAAACCGTTATCATATTTTGATAGATCGGACGCGTCGATACCTGATTTTTACTGTTTATTTATATTTATGTCAGTTCTAGGGAAAGGGGGGTGATTTTATTATAATTAATATTATACTATTTTTCAGACTCCCTAGGGTACTTTAACCCTAGGTTCTCTGATCGATCCTATCATATACTGCCATACTACAGTATGGCAGTATATGGGGATTTTCTTCCTCATTCATTACAATGTGCTATCAGCACATTGTAATGAAGGGGTTAAAACGAAATAGCCTCGGGTCTTCGGAAGACCCGAGGCTACCATGGAGACGGATCGCCGCCCCCCGATGACGTCACGGGGAGCGGCGATCCCAGGAAAGCTGCCGGCGCCCATGCGCTGAAAACACCCGCGATCGGTGCTAGCACCGATCGCGGATGTTACCGGTAAGCCTTTGCTGCAATATGCAGCAAAGACTTACCGGCTATGGAGAGGGCTCAGCCCGTGAGCCCTCTCCATGCAGCGCTACGCGACCGCCGCCGTGAATACACGGCGGGCGGTCACGAACCGGTTAAAATCTGGTGGCAAAGACACATGAATTTTCCCATCCCCACAAGTACGAAGATTTTTACACCCCACACGCTGCTTTGGGCGTGAATCCCCTGACCCTCCGAATTTACTATAGTCTCTGGAAAACCGGTGGAGACTATAGCAGAAATCTCCTTCAGCTCTGAGGCCGGAGCCTCTAAGTAGATTCTTGACGCCAGGGAGAATTTTAAGACTGGTGTTTAATTGTCTTAATAAATTCCCCCATTGTATCTTTTAAAGAGAAGCTTGGAAACTTCCATACCCCTAGCATGTTTGTGACACGTGTGCTGTGCAGTCACTTATCTGTCACTGTACATGTGAACGACTGATTGTAGACGAGTGATAACTGACTTTTTCAGCATTGCAGTCAGGTCTTCCTCTTGTATATCGATGGATCCAGGTGCTGAGTCACATCCATGGAGCATGTCTCTTCTTGGAGCTGAAGAATAAAGGTAAAAGGTTATTTGCAGAACATTACACTATCTGCTTTACTGAGCTCTTGCTGATAAGATAAGAAAAAAATTGGATGTCTGATGGACAGACAGGAGAAGTACACATGTAGTGTCTGACACTGACACTGTATTGCACCCTAATGGTTAATATTAGGGTGCCATGTTTGGGTGCATTTGGTGGGTTCTGGTTTGATCCAGGTTGCTGGTCCCCAGCCTAAAATGGTTGAAGATGTAGTATACCACCATCCAGATGCCAAAAGTTAGAATTGTTTCTAGTTATTGGGGCACATTTACGAAGGGATTTTCGCCAGTTTTCTGGTGGACTTTGCACGTTCTTTTAGGTGAAATAGCTTGCGCAGATATGTAAGAAATGTCTATGCCACTATTGTGTCGCATGCAACCCTTTTGTAACGCAGTTGCACTAGCCTCTATGCGACACAAATTGAGGGTGTGCTGTTGGTCGTGCGTTATTAGTTCTAACATGATAGACTTTTTCATAAAATGTATACAGCCGGGAAGTAGGAACATGTATTCCTTCTTAAGTACTGTGGAGATCCCCCGTTTAGCAGCTGAAATGCATGTTACACTAGAAGACCTGCTTTTATTGGAGGAATTGGAATGCACTTTGGTTCCTTTCCCAGTGAAAAAGCTCATGGTGTACACAGTTTGCCAGAGGAGGTGTTTAAATGGTCTAATTTTGCAACCCAAATTGTTTGAGATGGGAAGGCCGCGAAAGAGGGAAACTGCCAGAATCAATGCGGGAGGCCGTTATTGTTGTATTGCCCATGTCTGGTAAAGATCCTTGGTGCAGTATAGGCCAATTTCACTACTCTGCGATGACGTAAAGATTTTAGCAAAAGCGTTGGCCAATTGCCTTACAAAGGTAATAACATGACTGATAGGGGAGGATCAGTTGGGCTTCATGCCAGGCAGGTCGACAGCAATTAATATAGAAAGAGTATATTTAAAATATTAGGCTCAGATGGCCGGGGGAGGGGGGGTTATGTTCTCTCATTCGATGCTTTTGACAGCGTTGAGTATGAATATTTATGGGCCTGCTTGAATGTATGGACTTCGGCCATGAGTTTATTAAATGGGTTAAATTACTATACCCTAGTCCGGAGCAAGTCTGAGAATCAGGGGTGAAATAACAGTTTTACGCTGGAAAGGGGCACCAGACAAGGGTGCGTTATCACCCTTGCTATTTACAATGGTGGTGGAGCCACTGGCATGTTTGGTCCGCTCCCCACCAAACATCGTGGGATTCCACGTGGAAGGCACTGAGAGAAGGGAGTATCTCCTTATATGCATATGACTTATTTATTCATGTCAGTTGCCTTGAAATTTCCATGACTCTCTCTAGTCCCTGATACAGGACTTCGGATCCTATTTGGGATTCCGAATAAACTGGAACAAGTCTGCTGTATTGCCACTTGCAGCAATAGCCCCGGTTGTTCAACACAGAGTTGCACAGTTGCAGATGGTTAGCTCTTTCAAGTATTTGGGCGCACAAGTCACTGCAAAATCTATTACTCTATTATCTATTAAAATCATTTAATCAATTACTTAGACCTGTTGCTTGCTTGCCTTTAAGGACATCTGCCATCAGATAACCTCATGGTAGATGTTTATACTCACCTCCCTGTCCCGTCCCCATAGCCAATAATGGTCTTTTTTCATCATATAGAAGTGCTGGATTGCATAGATATAAAGCCTCATGGCTCAATCAACCGAGTGGAATTCATCAATTATTTATCAGCAGAGCGCCTTAGGCACCTTTGCATAGGTTATAAAGCTCGATGCAAACTGGCCCTTCTAAATGATGACAAAAGAACATTATTGGCAATGGGGACAGGACAGGGACGTGAGTATTAACATCTACCATCAGGTTATCTGATGGTAGAGGTCCTTTAAGACTAAAGTATCCATGTGTTTCAAACTTCCTATGTCACCTATTGGTAGAGGACACTTGTTAAAAATGATTTTTATACCTCAAGTGTTATACATTCTAAATAATAGCCCAATTTGGATACCACAATGGTATTTCCAAACAATTCTAGGCGTCTCAAGGGCAGTAGTGTGGAAGTAAAAGACGGCACACACTCCATATGAGTATCTCCAAAGAACGAAATGTGCAGGCAGTTTGGCCAAGGCAGGACGTTTGGCCATGTCATGGCCCTTGAGGTGAGTTTTCAGAAAGTAAATAACACTACACTCCCAACATTACAGCTAATGAGTAAGGTGTGGAAAACATCTAAGAATCTCACCCCCTTAGCCCAATACAGTACACCCCACTGTAGTGCAATCCCAATCTACCAAAGACGTTGACACTGGATAGCTTCTCTCCACGGGAAAGAAAAGGAGTGATTGCATTATCACATATTATACAAGATTGGAAGCTTAAGATGTTCACTCAAATCATTGATGAAATTGATGTAGTCAACAGACAGTTTTATCAATGCAGTTCGCAGCTGCACATATAACCTTCTGATCTAATCTGTTATTAAATTATATTGTGAATCAAGTTGATTCTGCAGGCATGATATAATTTCTGTACTCATGGCTATTGGGCAAAAACTTGGACCAATTCCTGTATTGTTTTCGTGTTAATGGGAACCTGGCATCAGACATTGACCTAATAAACTACTTCATCTTCTAGATGATGTTTATTTCAAGGCCCTACATGGCTCAATTATCCAGAAAATCAACTTTGAAATGAGATATAAATTGGTTGTATAAAGTCAGGGAGGCGGAGAGTTTAACACTGACGTTAAGCTCTCTATATGTCAGAAAGCTGTCTGCACTGTAATCGATGGTCCTGCACCTATAGATATCACTAACCAGATCTGTTGGAGTCTGGTGGCTGATATCAATCACAGGGGAGGAGAAATTTAGAGTTGGGGAGAGCTTGACTTCAGTGTTAAACTCTCTGCCTCCCTGACATTATACAACCAATGTACATTTAAATTCAAAGCTGATTTTCTGGAGGATGCCATCAAACTGGGCCATGAATGAATCCGGATCTCGAAGATGCTCAGCTCCTTCACAACAAATTTGTAGTAGTTTGTAAGGTCAATGACTGTTGACAGGTTCCCTCTAAGTGGGAGGCAGATGTGGGTTCTATCGACAATGATGAATGGAGAAGTATGTTGGAATTGGTTACTTTGTTATCTCCCAGTGAAGGAGAGTGCATGTCACATTTGTTCATAATCGACCGAGTTTACAAAACACCAGCCATGTTGTTCAGATATGGTATAAGATCTGATTCTACTTGCCCCCAATGTGAGCAAGATTATGTTCACCGGCTTCTTCTGATGTGGGATTGCCTTTTGGGCCTACTGTCAGACCAAAAACCAGACACTCCCGCAACTCTGGGAAATGCACTTTATCAGGGTGGTAAAGAAATATTGTTTCCTTGGATTAGACAAACTCCACCCACTATGGGAATACCAAAATAGGATGAACAATATTATACTTTTAGAATATATACATTATATATACATTAGTATACATTATGGTCCGTTAACAAATTTGAAGCCATATGGGGTCCGTGGCTGGATTGTCCCAGGTTACCCTCTAGATCATTGTTGTCAATCAGACAGGGGCTGTCTTACCTCCTGGCCAGAACTAATAAGTGAGATACATAGAGAATGTTGTGCCATGAATGGTATTTCCCTTATTTCTCTGTAGTAGCTATTATGCTCCTGTGTAGGCTAGCCCCATTTTAGACTCTTTGTTTGTGTTTGTTTTGACCAGCTGTGTCCAGTATTTTGTTTGGGTCTTGCTATTTGTCTTATATGTCCTGCCAGATGTGTACTGGTGTCTTCCGTCCACATGTGCCGACTAGCAGGGCCCGAAGGTGTGGACAAATGGATGTAGCAGATGTAGCAGGGCCGAGTGTGTGGATGGATGTAACATATTTTAATGTGAAGACGGATAGCTGTAGCAGACCTGTTTGTGTTAGGCTGCATTTACAGCCCACATGTATCCCCAGAAAGGCCGTCAATGGCCGTACGGTGCGGTATGGTGCAGCACATGTTTCTCTATGGAGAAGGGCGGGGGTGAGCAGCTCTCATTCCCTCCTCCTCTCCCGGACTCCGACGTGTGTCATGTTCGTATGAATGCAGCCTTAAAGGAAACCTGTCACCAGGAGACCCATTTTTAGCACTCCCCCAGTCCCCACAGAGCATAGCACATACACTGCCAAAGTTGTTTTGTTGTATAAAAATATGTTTTACAGAAAAAAGATATGTTAATTGTACCTTTCATTAGGATCGTGTGTGACTAGGCAGTTGCCAAAAAGGAGGGCTGTAAGAGGAGCATTCCCCCCTCCACCTGGGAAACTGTGACCATTTCAAATAGATGAATAACTCCCACACTCGGGATTGGCTGTAGAGGAGCAGGGGGCGTCGCTAATCCCGGTGATGGGTGTTTCATATATTTGAAAAGTCACATGTAGTATCTGTCCCCAAGGGGGGGGGGGGGAACTGCTCCTTTCCAGACCCTCCATTGGCACTACCTAGTCACACAGCACATGGCTAATGAAGGTACAATATAACATATCTTTTTTTCTGTAAAACTAATTTAATACAAAAACACTTTGGCAGTGTATGTACTATTGCTCTGTGGAACTGGGGGAGTGCTAAAAATGGGTTAGTCCTGGTGACAGGTTCCCTTTAATGTATGTGTATTGTGTATGGATTGTGCATGGTGTTTGTGCAGTCTGTGTGACCACCAGTGTAAATAAATTTTTCCTTTTATTGATGACTAATCGATCTGATGAGAAGTGCCATACACGTGCAGATTGGAAGAGTGTATATATCTCCACCACCTTCTCTCATCGGCAGCATAGTTGTGTGTATATATATATAAAACAGGTTAAAAAGCAGTATACAAACAAATAAACAATTAGCCAATGTAGCCTATGTTATAGAGGCAAGAAGGCCCACACCCAGTATTTAAAATTTCTATTTAGGTCAAGCAAGAAGATTCAGGTCACTCTGGTGTTTTACGTAGAAAGCAGTTGGCATGGATTCCACCATTGTGACCTATTCCCGCTGAAATACTTGCTGGTCACTCACCCCAAAGGGGCCTTATGACCAATGCACTGCGTTCTAACCCCTAGGCGCACCAGGACGTTTAGTACGTCCCCGGGGCTAGATGCTTAGCGCACGGGGACGTTCTATAACGAGTCCTGCTTCTGGCACGGCTCTCCGAACGGAGCCGGTACCAGAAGCAGCGGCTGTCGTCTGTCTAGTACAGCTGAAAGCCTGCGCTAAACACCCGCGATCGGAGCCGCTCCGCTCGCGGGTGTTAACCCCTTACCACGCGCGGTCAACATGACCGCGGCGTGTAAGGGTGTTTGCGCTTGTGGATCGGATCCCGTTGCCGCTTACCGGGGGATCGATCCACTTCTGGGCAGCTCGCGGACTGGCATGTGCCCGGAGCTGCCCGGTTTCCATGCAGTCAGACCCCTTCCGGGTCTACTGTAAATTGTCTGAGCATGCGCAGCTTGCTCAGACAGTTTACACTGCTCTACAATAAAATAGATTGTAGAACTTAAACCAGTGATCAAGAGCATCATGGTTCAAGTTCAAGTATGTATAAGTAAAATATGCAAACACACTTAACACTACACATTAAATAAATAAAAATAAAAATACATAAAAATATAAGCCCTAAAATGTACATTTCATAAAACACAAATTATTAAAGTATAAAAAACACAAAAACACAAAAAATCCCGCATATTTTGGTATTGCGCGTCCGTAACAATTGTATAATAAAACAGAATCATTACTGGACCCGTCACGGTACACGCCGTAGAAAAAAAACCCGCAAAAAACGTCCGAAAAACAATATAATTTTAATTATACCCTATAAAAAATGCTCTAAAAAGTAATTTAAAAATGTTATGACTCCAAAATAAGCCCACTAAAAAGAACACTCTTCTCACAAAAATAAGCCCCAACTAGAGTAAAAAAAATAAAAAAGTTATGCATATGAAAAGATGATGATGCTTAAAATGAACAAGATTTTCTCCAAATTGGTGTTTATTCAGTACCAATTGATAAAATACACAAACCCCACATATTTGGTATCCCTGCGTCCGTAACATCGCATAATAAAACAGAATCGTATTAGATCCGCAAAGTTAACCCCGTGTAAAAACAAAACAAAAAAAAGCTCCAGAAAAAAAGATCATTTTCAATTAATACCCTATAAAAATGCTCTAAAAGGGATTTAAAAAATGTTATGCACTCTAAATAAGACCACTAAAAAGACAATCCTTCTCGCAAAAATAAAGCTTAAACAGATTTGTGAGGCGAAAATAAAAAAGTTATGCATATGAAAGACGGTGATGCTAAAAGTAACAACATTTTTGCCAAATTACTTTTTATGCACTAAAAAATGGAAAAAAAAAAAAAAAAAAAATCTATATAAATGAGGTCTTGTTTGTAATCGTGGCGACCCATAGAATAAAAATAATATACATATTTTTTGGTATGGTAAACAGCCAAAACAAAACCCCCATAAAAATTTCCTGAAAAGTGATGATTTTCATTCTCCACCAAAAAAGAGGTAATAAAATCTCACCAATTAGCCTATTAGATTCCCAAATTACGTACCAGAAAAGTGCATCTCATGTGGCAAAAGAAATAAGCCCATATAGGTCCACATTAAAAAAGAAAAAAAATATAGCCTGTACAATGGACATAACAAATCTGTATGTATGGCGCTCCTTCTTCTATGCCGGCTGTGCGCCCGACAGCAGGTTACCAGCACATATGGGGTATCGTGTACTCGGGGAGAAATTGGGTAACAAACTTTGTGAGAGCCTATTCATTTAAACATTGAAATGTTAATTTTCCACCCAAAATGAGTGTATTGTGAAAAAATATTACAATTTGCGACTGCACCTCCATTTTGTTTTAACCCCTATAAACACGTAAAGCGTTAACAAACTTCTTAAAAGTGGTTTTTCATACGGTGAGGTGTTGTAGTTTCCACAATGGGGTAATTTAGAGTCGCACATTATTTAGGCCTCTCAGTGCAATTAGAAGTTGAGCAGGTCATCTAAAATACAGGTTTTGGTGATTTTACAAAAATGAGTTGAAAAATGATACTTAAATTCTGAGCCTCATAACATCTAGTAAAATATGTGGGAATTTAAAAAACCATGCAAACATAAAGCAGGACATTGGGAAATGTAAGTTATGAATTTATTTGGGAGCTATGACTATCTGCATCAAAAGTAAGAGAATTTAGAACGTTGAAAATAAGAATTTTCAAAATTTTTGCCAAATTTAGTTTTTCATAAAACGAACACAAAGGATATCATCCAAATTTTTAAAATAATTTGAAGGACAATGTGTCACGAGAAGAAAACAATCTCAAAATCCGGATATCTCATAGCGTTCCAAAACTTTTACCATTATAGTGACACAGGCCAGATTTGATTGAAGAATGGGGCCGCGTCCTTAAGGCCAAAATAGGCTGTGTCCCCTAGGGGTTTAAGCTCACTGGATCAAGGTGTGGCCAGGGATTGCATCTTGCATCGCAGTGGGCAGGGTTGTGTAAGTCCACGAATCCTGCTTTGCAGTGTGTGGCATCTAGGGCGGCAGACCCCGGAAGGCTTGGAGCACTCCCAATAACCCTGTCTTTGCTATCTGCATCTGTAGGGTGCAGCAGGGTGCACAACCTTTTCGGTCTGAGGGCGCATTGTGATACCACTATCATTCAGGGGCTGCAAATTAACCAAACTATTAACTAGTTCCCCTCTGCCCCAGTCTAGTTTCCCCTCTTCCCCAAGCTAGTCCCCGATCCTTCGTAGAGCAGGACAGGTCGCAGCACTGTGCTTAATGCACCACAAGTTTTATTGCATTTTTGTGCAAACACAGCAAAAATGCTATAAAAATTGCAGCCTGTGCTGCACTGAAAAGCTTGCAGCAGCAGTGGGGGGGGCCGCAATCTGAGGGGCACCTGTGGGCCAAGGGTTGTGCCACCCTGGGTTTTAGGCTTGTTGCCAATCTGAGAGTGTGCACGAGTTGTGCAGATTTTAAAAGTCTGGGCACCCCAAAACACTCACTGTCTACTTGCCGGCAGCAGATCCTCTGTGCGTATAGGCTGAGATATATGTTTTGCATGCTGTTCTGGTGCTAAGTATGCCTTTCATTCTTTATGAGATCCTCACCTGAACGCCCGTATGAAGCATCCTTAGAAGTGGAAAGAGGAAAGCTTAGACATAAGATTGTGCAATTACGTGAGGCAACCACTACTAGATTGAAGCTCATACTATATATGTGCTCCTGCTCCAACCTAAACAAGTACTCTGCATACTCATCCTCCTATCGTACTCTTTCAAGTCTCTTTCAAAGGAGAATTATATTCTTCAAATGAAGAATAGATGATTTGGAGTATTATGTATCTTACAAAAGAGAGGACCAAAAACAGGTCTTCAAGGTGTCCAAGCTACAATCGAGTCTTCAGAGTTACTGAAAATACAGTCTCAAAGAGATAAATGTTATATTCTCCCAGTTTTAAAGGACAAAGGGTTACCATGCCACCAGTCCTAAACAAGCCTGGTTAGAGATTCAACTCCCTTACAGGTTTGACCCCGAGAGCAGTTCAGAGTGGCAAATCAGTTCAGATGGAGCTTCCAGTAGTCAAGCTCTCCAAGAAAGCTTCAAGCGTCTTGTAAAGCAGCCTTCGATAACTTTACTGGTGGCTAGAGGATTAAGAGGTTGGCTCAGACAACTACTCAAGACCTCAAGGACAAAGTTCCAAGGGAAGAGATTCTCTAGTCTTGCCCCTGCTTAAAAATGCCTGGAATATCTCTGTGATCCAACTGCTTGATATATCAAGAAAACTTCCAGGTCTATGGTCGCTCGAACTCGGTAAGAAGGGCAATCTGGATATAAGCTGTGGAAATGGACGTTCCAGGCAATTGAATTTCTTTAGCTTCCTTTCAATGCAAAGTCAGTTGGACCCCAGCTGGCAGGATCCTTGAATCCCTAACAGAAAAAGTATTTGGAGGTGGCACTTATCAACCTTATCAGTCCCACGTTGCTACCACAATAATCTTCTACACCAAAGAAAAAAAATTGTAAACAAGAATGTTTATAATATGACGGGAATAAGTGGAACTGTCTCAGACAGTTATACAGTATTTTCGTATTATAGGCAGTGGCGCCTATATTATGAAATTATAAGAAATGTACTACAGACAAGAGGTACTGTACATGTACCAGTGTTAATAGCTTCATCCCCAGAAATTACCTGCACCTTCCACCCACTATAAGGGTCCCCTAGCTCCTGAAGTGCCCTGGCACCAACAACTAAAATGTGCCCATCCTGCCTACCCTAGCACGGAGAGACCGAGCTCATAGTGCCGACAACAATGGCAATCATACATCATCAGGCTAGAAACAATCCCCATACCTGACATAGCAAATCTGATCTGGATGGCGCCTCCTTCCCTTCTATGCCCGGCCGTGCGCCCATACAGCAGGTTACCAGCACATATGGGGTATCCGTGTACTCGGGAGAAATTGGGTAACAAACTTTGTGGAGCCTTTATTCATTTAATCCATTGTAAATGTTTAATTTTCCACCCAAAATGGGTGTATTGTGAAAAAATATTACAATTTGCAGACTGCACCTCCATTTTGTTTTAACCCCTATAAAACACGTAAAGCGTTAACAAACTTCTTAAAAGTGGTTTTTCATACGTTGAGGTGTGTAGTTTCCACAATGTGGTATTTTATGAGTCCCACTATTATTTAGGCCTCTCAGTGTCAATTAGAAGTTGAGCAGGTCCATCTAAATACAGGTTTTGGTGATTTTACAAAAAATTTGAAAAATGATACCTAAATTCTGAGCCTCATAACATTCTAGTAAAATATGTGGAATCTTAAAAAACCATGCCAACATAAAGCAGACATTTGGGAAATGTAAGTTATGAATTTATTTGGGAGCTATGACTATCTGCATCAAAAGTAGAGAATTTAGAACGTTGAAAATAAAGAATTTTTCCAAATTTTTGCCAAATTTAGTTTTTTTTCATAACTAAACACAAAGGATATCATCCAAATTTTTAAACTAATTTGAAGTACAATGTGTCACGAGAAAACAATCTCAAAATCCCCTGGATATCTCATAGCGTTCCAAAACTATAACCACTTATAGTGACACAGGCCAGATTTGAAGAATGGGGCCGCGTCCTTAAGGCCAAAATAGGCTGTGTCCCCTAGGGGTTAAGCTCACTGGATTCCATGGTGTGGCCAGGGATTGCATCTTGCATCGCATGACAGGGTGTAAGTCCACGATATCCTGCCTTTGCAGTGTGTGGCATCTAGGGCGGGCAGACCCCTGGAAGGCTTGGAGCACCTCCCAATAACCCTGTCTTTGCTATCTCGCATCTGTAGGGTTGCAGCACGGGTGCACAACCTTTTTCGGTCTGAGGGCCGCATTGTGATACCACTATCATTCAGGGGGCTGCACTATTAACCAAACTATTAACTAGTTCCCCTCTGCCCTCAGGTCTAGTTCCCCTCTGCCCCAAGCTAGTCCCCCCGCTTCCCTTCTGTAGAGCAGGACAGGTCCTGCAGCACTGTGCTTACTGCACACAAGTTTTATTGCATTTTTGGTGCAAATCACAGCAAAAATGCTATAAAATTGCAGCCCTGCTGCTGCACTGAAAGCTGCAGGCAGCAGTGTGGGGGCCGCAATCTGAGGGGCACCTGTGGGCCACGGGTTGTGCACCCTGGGTTTTAGGCTTGTTGCCAATCTGAGTGTGCACGAGTTGTGCAGATTTAAAAGTCTGGGCACCAAAACACTCACTGTCTACTTGCCAGGCAGCAGAATTCCTCTGTGCTATATGGCTGAGATATATGTTTTGCATGCTGTTCTGTTGCTAATGTATGCCTTTCCTTCTTTATGAGATCCTCACCTGAACGCCCGTATGAAGCATCCTTTAGAAGTGGAAAGAGGAAAGCTAGACATAGATTGTGCAATTACTGTGAGCAACCACTACTAGATGAAGCTCATACTAATATATGTGCTCCCTGCTCCAACCCTAAACAAGTACCTCTGCATACTCCATCCTCCTCATCGTACTCTTTCAAGTCTCTTTCAAAGGGAGAATATATTTCTTCAAATGAAGAATCAGATGATTTGGAGTATTATGTTATCTTACAAAAGGAGGACCAAAAACAGGTCTTCAAGGTGGTCCAAGCTACAATCGAGTCTTCAGAGATTACTGAAAATAAGTCTCAAAGAGATAAATTGTTATATTTCTCCCAGTTTTAAAGGACAAAGGGTTACCATGCCACCCAGTCCTAAACAAGCCTGGTTAGAGATTCAACTCCCATTACAGGTTTGACCCCGAGAGCAGTTCAGAGTGGAAATCAGTTCCAGACTGGAGCTTCCAGTAGTCAAGCTCTCCAAGAAGCTTCAGCGTCTTGTAAAGCAGCCTTCGCTACTTTACTGGTGGCTAGAGGATTAAGAGTTTGGCTCAGACAACTTACTCAAGACCTCAAGGACAAAGTTCCAAGGGAAGAGATTCTCTAGTCTTTGCCCCTGCTTAAAAATGCCTGGGAATATCTCTGTGATCCAACTCTTGATATCATCAAGAATACTTCCAGGTCTATGGTCGCTTCGAACTCTGTAAGAAGGGCAATCTGGATAAAGCTGTGGAAATGAGACGTTCCAGGCAATTAGAATTTCTTTACGCTTCCCTTTCAATTGCAAAGTCTATTTGGACCCCAGCTGGCAGGGATCCTTGAATCCCTAACAGAAAAAGTATTTGAGAGTGGCACTTATCAACCTTTATCAGTCCCACGTGCTACCACATAATCTTCTACACCAAAGAAAAAAAATTTGTAAACAAGAATTTTTATATATACTGGATGCGGGCACTAAGTGCGAACTGTCTCAGACAGTATACCGTATTTTTCGTACTTATAGGCTAGTGCGCCTTATATATGAACTTATACAGAAATGTACTACAGACAAGATGTACTGTACATTTACCAGTGTTTAATAGCTTCATCCCCAGAAATTACCTGCACCTTCCCACCCACTATACAGGGTCCCTAGCTCCTGAAGTGCCCTGGCACCACAACTAACATTGTGCCCATCCTGCCCTCCCCTAGCACGGAGAGACCGGAGCTGCCATAGTGCCGACCACAAGGCAATCATCATCATCAGTAAACAATCCCCCATACCTGACAGCCCTGTAACAGGGGAAAGAGAAGGATCCACAGGGAACCCCACAGGAATAACACCCTGGCTGAGGAGGGAAGGAGAAGGGGCAAAGGGAGACCGCTTAACCCCTGCTGCATCACCCTGCAATAACCCCCAGCAGCCCATACCTCTGAGATCAGAGCTCTCTGACACGCTGAAGACAAGTTTCCCGGGAAGTGTAGCTGGCTTGAACTGTGCACAGGTCTGCCACCTGCTGGTCATTTTTAGGTACTGCATTTGATCCTGCGCCTTATACTCCAGTGCGCCTTATATATGAACCTAGATGTCTTAGCAGGCATTTATTAGAGGTGCGCCTTATACTCCGGTGCGCCTTATAGGCCGAAAAATACGGTATATAAAAATCCTTGAATCCCTCTCTAAGAGGAAATATTGTTTTCCTCAACCTGAAAAGCAGAGCTTGTCTTTTAGGTCCTTTTGTTATCAAAGGGAGAGATCGTCTAAGTCTAGAAAAAACAGTTTCGCTCCAAACAAAAGAAGTTTCAAACCATTTCTCTAAAAAGAATACCACCCAATTCCAAAAAGAATGTCAGAACCCCATCACCGTCGTTGTAGGAAGGCTAAGCCTATTCCCTGCAGCATGGTTAAAAACGTCCTCAAACATATGAGTTTGTTCTACAATTCGGAGAGGCTATGTCCTGGAGTTGAGGTCACTGCCTCCAGACTGGTATATGATCAACCAGTGCAGCGAAAATCTGCTATTTCCCATTTAAGAAATCCTGCTGAAGAATGATTTGGAGGAAGTTCCAGTCTCTTTGCACAACCAAGGAGTTTATTCTCGAGTTTTTCTGGTTCCAAAATCAGACAATAAATGGCGTCTGATAATAGACCTAACATATCTGAAATACTTCAAAATGGAAATTACCCGATCTATTTCCAAAGGTCACCCTGAGGCAGAAGCTCACAGAAGCTTCAGAGGTGTTGTCCCTTATTTCTGCTTGCAAGGTGTCTTTTTTCAAGCCATGAAGGTTCTGGTTCATGTGACATGTGCTATAGACACAGTTCCGAGAGATGTGGAATATTCTGTCAATCTCTGGGTACAACTTCCTTTGTCTCCTCAAGAGAAGATACTATCTTCCAACCTCAGAGAATTGAGGGGTGTAAAGCTGGCACTGCTTTATTTTCAGTCAATTCTTCATGTTTAATATGATTATTTATCATGACGTCTAATATAATTATAACGTTTAATATGATTATTCATCATAACGTCTTGATACAGTTAGATGATATGGTCTCTGTTTCCTAACTAAACAGCGCGGAACTCATTGGGAGTCATTTACTAAGGGCCTGGTTCACGTTTTTTGGGACGTGACACCCGAATTTTTCCGTTTTGCGACGATTTACCCTGTATTGCCCCGGGATTTCGGGGCACGCGATCGGATTGTGACGCATTGGCGCCGGCATGCACGTGACGGAAATCGGAGGGGGGGGGCATGGCCGTAAAAAAAACAACGCATTTAATATAAAAAAAAGTGTCGCTCGACACGTGCTTACCTTCATCCAAAATGGCTCGGTGAACTCCAGTGCGTTCCAATGCTCTTCAGCGCTCTTCGGAGGAACTGCCTTAGTGAATCCCGAATCCACCGCAGAGAATGCACCGCTGGATCGCGAATGGACCGGGTAAGTAAATCTGCCCCAATGTCTTCCTCTAGCAAGGGAATGTGAGAAGCTGATGGCCTGGGCAGATAAAAATTCTGCAATTCATATATGCGTTAAAAACAACTGCAGAGCAGATGTGTTGAGTCAGGTCCAGTTGCTCCCACGGGAATGGGAGCTGCACCCCGAAATCTTTCATCAGATAACACAGAAGAGGGGCCACTCCTTCATAGATTTCATGGCCTTTCTCAAGAGGCAGATTTAGGAGACTACCATCTTGTCCAGATTTACTCCTGCAGAGGGGATTCCATCATCCTCAACTAAAACACCTTCATCTCATGGCCTGGAGTCTGAGTGGGACAATCTGACACAAGAAGGTCTATCTGAGTCTGGTTAAAATAAGGTGGCCCTAGATGTTTTATCCCCTATTCTTCAGTTCCTTCAGGAAGGATTTAACAAGGTTCTGTGCTATAATAGACTAAAGGTTCACTTTACTGCCATTAACCCCTTAACGACCTGGCCCTTTTTTGTTTTTTCATTTCCATTGTTCACTTCCCACCATCAAAAATCTATAGCTTTTTTATAGAGCTCTGTAAAGGCTTGTTTTCTGCATAATAATTGCACTTTATAGTGATGGTATTTAATATTCCATACCTTGTACTGGGAAGCGGGAAAAATAAACCAAATGCAGTGAAAATGGTGAAAAAACTTACTTGCGCCATTTTCTAGTGGGCTTGCATTTCACGGCTTTCACTGTGCACTCCAAATGACATGTCTGCTTTATTCTTTGGGTCTGTGTGATCACAGGGGATAATTTTTATAGGTTATATGACGTTTTCATACATTTACAGAAATTAATGTAATGTAATTTTTTTCACCTTTTGATGACTTTTTCAATGCTACCATTTTTAGGACTGTATAACCTTTTGATCACTTTTTATTGAATTTTTTTATATTTTTCAAAATGGCAAAAAAGTGGCATTTCTGACTTTGGACGGTATTTTCCGTTATGGGGTTAAACACAGTGAAAAAAACCTTATTATATTTTGATAGATCAGGCATTTTTGAATGACACCATACCAAATGTGTTATTTTTACTGTTTTTATTTATATGACTTGTAGGGAAAGGGGGGTGATTTGAATTTTTAGGGTTTTTTAAATATAGTTTTTTTTTAACTTTTTTCATTTTTACTATTTTTCAGACCCCCTAGGGTACTTTAACCCTAGGATGTCTGATCGATCCTATCATATACTGCCATACACTACCGATGTGGCAGTATATGGGGGGGATTTTACTCTCCATTCATTCAAAGCCAAGTTCTCTAGCACTCGTGCTTAGATGTTTTTCAAAATCATCAGAAACTTTAAACCTTCTTGGGGTGTGGGCCTTGCATGATGGTGTGGAAAGATGCATATTCTACATTTCAAAGACTGGCATGACAACCTCTATTGGTATGGCTGATGAGATCGATCTAATACTCCCTTTGGGCCTTCATCTGGTGAACCTGCAGCCGGAGGTTTAATCACTTTGGAACGGACAATCTTTTGGCAGAGGCCGAATTGAAACTGGAAATCAGGCTTTAAAATAGGTCTGTCTTACGGAAATAAGACCATGTCCATTTAACACCATAACTTGCATATACATCCACCGGCCACTTTATTGGTACACCAGGCTAGTAACGGGTTGCCCCTTTTGCGTTCAGAACTGCCCTCAATTCTTCGTGGCATGATTCAACAAGGTGCTGGAACATCCCTAGAGAGTTTTGGTCCATATTGATGATGGATCACAACATGTTTGTGCGATTTGTCGCTGCACATCCATGGATGCAATCTCCCGTTCCACTCCGACAACCCAACTATCTCAATTGATTGGTCTGGTTGACTGTGGAGGCCATTTGAGTACATGAACTCATTAGTCTGTTCAAGAAACCAGTCTGAGATGATTCCTCTTTATGACATGGCGCTTATCCTGCTGAACAGTACCATCAATGTGGGTACATTTGTCATAAAGATGGACAGGGTCAGCAACAATACTCAGGTAGGCTGTGGCGTTGCAACGATGCTCAATTGGTACCAACAATGGCCCAAAGTGCAAGAAAGAATAGTTCCCCACTCCATACCCACCACCCTCCCAAAGGTCCTGAACCTTGATACAAGGCGAGATGGATCCAGCTTTAATGGTTGGTTGACGCCAATTCTTATCTGACCCTTACCATCCGAATGTCGCAGCAGAAATCGGACTCTCACCAGGCACTTTTTTCCCAATCGTTCTACTGTCCAATTTCGTGAGCTTGTGCAAATTGTAGCCGCAGTTTCCGTTGGCTTAGCTGAAAGGAGTGGGCACCCGGTGGGGTCTTCTGCTGCTGTAGCCCATCTGCCTCAAGTTCACGTACTGTTCATTCAAATGCTTCTTTCTGCCTACTTGTTTGTAACGGGGCGATTTGAGTCACTGTTTCCTTCGAATCAGCCTCTAACCATCGTGCATTCTCCGCTGACCTCTGGTGTGCATCAACAGGCATTTCTGCCCACAGAACTGCCGCTCCTGGATGTTTTTTTTCTTTTTCGGACCATTCTCTGATAAACCCTAGAGATGGTTGTGACGTGAGATCCGGAGATCCGCATTCCTGAAATATCAGACAGGCCTTCTTGCAACCAACAACATGCCACTTCAAAGGCACTCAAGCACCGTTCTTCCAACTGATGCTCGGTTTGAACACAGGAGATTGTCTTGCCCTGTCGACTCTAAATCCTGATTGCCGCATGTGAGTGGCTAGGTTAGAAATTAATTGTTTAACGGCCGTTGGCAGTGGTCATGCAACGTAAATAGCCACAGAGTGGCCCATGATTAGTGTGAGGTGGCATTAGCCCGGATCCACAGGTGGCAGCAACAGGTGGCAGTAACAGCAAGCCCGATAACAATGTTTGGCATCAAAAGCACAGGAGCCCGCAAGTGCACATGATATAGTGCGAAGGTGGCCTCGAAGACAGCAAGAGCGGCAAGAGGTGGCCACAATGATATAGTGTAAGGTGGCCTCAAGAGGCATCAGCAGCAGGTGCCGCGAGTGCACAATGATAATTGTTGGAAGAGTTGCATCATAAGCGAAGGAGTCTGCGTGTGGCACAATGATATAGTGTGTTGTGCATCAAAAGCAGCAGCAGGTGCCCGCAAGGAGTGGCACCATATTAGTGTGAAGGTGGATATCAAACATCAATTCGGCAAGATGGCACATGATATGTGTGTTGGCATCAAAAGCGCGAGCCCTCAGCAGTGGCACAATGATATAGTGGTGAAGGTGGCATCAGTAGCATCAGGGCAGCATGAGCCCCAGAGGGCATGATGATATAGTATGTGATGACATCAGAACAGCAGGAGCTCGCAGAGTGCACAATGATATAGTGTGAAGGTGGCATCAAAGCGCAAGATCGCAGCCTGGCACAATGATAGGTGTGTTGTGGCATCAAAGTACAGCAGCAGGATCCCGCAGAGTGGGACAATATATTGTGAAGCGCATCAGTAGCAGCACAGGCAGGAAGCCACAGTGGCACCATGATTAGTGTGTTGATGGCATCAAAGAATCAAGTATCCCTCAAGTGTGTATCACTTAGGTTTATAAATCCCCATTTAGGAAGTACTGAAGGATAAGTGCTCCTATAGTACCCTTCAAAGGCAACTCATGAAAAAACTTTAAAACAAACTATAATACTATAAATAGCTCATCGTAGTGTCTATTGTTTAGATTTAATGTAATGGGAGTATCATAAGACAATCTAAAAACGAGATTCTTGGAACATGGTGTAGTGAATACATTTGTAAAAACCTCAGTATCACACGTGACAAATGTCAGGCGAGAGTCGTGTCCTTTGGACCATCTGCGAGTCCGATAGCACAAGCCACTACCTGGGACTGGAGCTAAGTTTGACCCGGTTTTCCACCAGAGCCCGCCGCTAACTGGGGTTGGACCTGCTCGGCGTGGTACCACCAGGATCCGTTCCACCAGGCGTGACTTGTCCGCTTGGCAGCACGTGGTCGAGTATGAAACGGCAGGCATCTCTAGTCAGGCCGGAGTCAGGACTGGCGATAGGATCGGAGTCAAGACTAGCAACATTTCCGGGCGAGGCGGCAAGGAGCGAAGTCAGAACGTAACCAGGGTCACAACGGAATTTCCACACAACAGCACAAGCATAGAACACTTTCTCTAAGGCCACAGGCACGAATAATCCGGCAAGGGTAACAGAAGGGGCAGTTACATAGATTAGGTGAAAAGGCACGCCAATGAAGCCGGCGCGCTTGCCCTATAAACTTACAGACGTTGGCCCCGCGCCATCGCGCCTAGGTGTCGGGACGCGGGCACACGCCGGGGGGACAGAGCAGCGGCAGCCGAGCGAGCAGCCGACACGCCGAGCCGGGAGTTGCGCTTGCGACGAGCTTGCGGGGGACAAATGGCACGGGTGGCCTGCGGCCCGATGCATGGGCCGCGGTACCACCACCCTGACAACAAAACATTTATCTACGTGGCTAGACATTTTTTTCTGATTTCCATTATGGTCAAGAAATATTTGGAAGTTTTGCCATTGAACAGGTAGAAGTCGTTTTAAGAGAGAGGACAAACTGAAGATTCTGGATGTTTCCACTTGGAACTAGGTTTCCTCAGTATGCAAACAGTGACAAAACAGTTCCACTATACTTAAGCTTTGTTGTTGGATGGTATTGAAGCTTAGTTGGTCATGTCTCTCATTATTCCATTTCTCGGGATACAGTGCAATTTGTATCTGCCATTTATGCACGTGTTACATTTATAATTTAGCAGTATGATATAAGTTTAGTAGGCTGACAATTGCATATTAATAGATAGCATACTGTATGGGCTAATGATGTCAAAGGAATATACCTGCTTAATGTTGTTTATTCGATCAATCTCTTGTAATATGAAAACTAGTACCTAGTCCATAATGTGATTAAGTTTCATCTGTTCAACATTGTCATGTAGCAGATGCAACATTTCCCACTGGGGCTGACCATCTCGATGTGGCGGAGCTGGATTCCACTGGTACCAGTGGCTGGCTTAGCGTGGCCTAGCAGTAGACTTGTCACAATTGCTTGGTCCAGGTGTAACTGGAAGGTCCAACAAGGGATTGCAAAAAAGGGGGACGGCTGCAGATGCTGGATGTTTCCCCATGGGGCTCTCCCAGTAGGGTGTGATATATGGATCACCAAGTAGATGCTAGAGGGGAGGCCTGAGCTGTTAGCAGCAGCCGAGATCACACTGTAGACAAGATGTAGAGCATCAAACTTACATTCTCTTTATTCAAATGTAACAGGCAGTTAGTGGTCCTATCTGCCTTTGTCTAAGAAGCTAGTGGGATGCAGTCTGGTAAAAGAAGCTCACACCCCAGATTCAGGAACTTGAGGCTGAAAGATGAAGTGGCAGCTTGGGCAGCAACCTTACAGCAGGCTCCTTACGTTACATCCTGCAGGCCTGATGGACGGAGATTGCCCTCTGATGGACTGCAGCCATGTGGAGTGATGTGGGCTGTTCCTCAGAATTCACAAAGAAAAGAGAAACTCACAGAAAGATCTGGAACTTCCAGACGGAATTTCAAGGCATCCACCAATAAGGAACCTTCCAGACAGATAACATTACAACGCATTAAAAGAAATGACAGTAGTTAGCATCAATACCAATAGATAATTAAAGGGAACTTCATAAGGACCACTTATACTATAGGATACAGTCAGTTATAGTTCACCTACATAGCTAAGGAATACCACACACACCTTACACTTACAAAGTAATTGATAGATCTGTCTGCCTGCTTCACTGAAACCCTGGGAGAAGACACATGGAGCACCCACAGGGAGGCAAGTTTATTGTTTGTACAGTATATCATTAGAAGGAGAGGGGCTCCAGACAGTATAATCATATGGAAGGTGGGGGAATTCCTGGACAGTATATCATTGGCGAGGGATACTGGACATATATCATAGGAAGGGGGTGGGGCATAGAGTCTCCAAAACAGTATATAATTAGAGAGGGTAATACCTGGACATTTTATCATTAGGGAAGGTGTGGTGGGGGGGGATGATTCCTAACCAGTATACCATTAGGAGGGGGTGGTGGGGGCTCCTGTATAGTGTATAATAGGAAGGTGGGGAGAATATCCTGGACAGTATATCATTAGGGAGGATACCTGGACGTAATATGATTAGGAAGGGAGTATAGAGTCTCCTGAACAGTTATGATTAGGAAGGGGGTAATATCCTGCATGTAATAATATTAGGGAGAAGAGGGGTGCATAATCTCCTGGACAGTATGTCCTTAAAAGGGGGGAGAATATCCTGCACAGTATATTTAGAAGGGGCTCTGGACATATTCATTAGGAGAGTGTATATCCTGACAGTATATTTCAGTAGCTATAATCTGCCCATAGTTCTAGGTGTCGTAATAGCTGTATATGATTTGATGGAACTGAAGGATGAAGCAACTTTTTAAACATGATTTGCTTGTGTCCCTGAGGTTATACCACCTCACATCCAGAGGGATTACAGTTGGAGTGTATTGCATTTATTGGTTAGCGATAAAAATATCCTGCAAGCAGCACCTTTTCATGCAAACAATGATAGACACTAAATAAAACCTGCAATGAAAAAACACACTGAATTTTATTGTAGCCGACGGACCGTTTCGAGCAGGAAGGCGGTCCGTCGTTGTGTGCATGCCGGCCCCCTCTATCTCCTGTCGGCGACAATAAAATTCACGTGTTTGGTGAGTGACCCGTTTTTCTCTCTTTCATTGGATGTTTGCCTAGTCTGGATTTGTTTGTCCCGGAGTGCACCACCGAGTGAAGCCGTGCAGATCAGTGCTTGGGAGGTGTGCCGTTTGTGCGTGAGGGACGCAGTTGCCTGCTTTGCCTTCTTACCTGGTTAAAATGAAACCTGTACTGCTGTTGTAGTTTATAAGTAAGGCAGGGCCTATTTGTGTTGCCATATGATGGATCCAAGCCGTTAGATTTCAGTTTTTCTGTTTTTATAACGAAAAAAGAACACAAAATGAATTATCTTATGTTCCTATTGATAACAGGACAAAATGGGATCATTTCCAGATTAGGCAGACAGATACTACTGTAGGTGCAATATGTACGATGTTCACAAAAAAAAAAACAAAGCACCTTTCAAATTGACAGCACTAATGTAACAGTGCATTATTCATTCATTAACTGTGAAATATGTTTTCCATAATCCCCCAGTGGAGCGCCAATGGCTGTAAGAAGAGCTATTACTTCTGACTCTGTATTGTTATTAACACCTTCCTGTGTCTATGATGTTGAGAAAGTCATGATGGCGTGTATTTAGTGCATTAAGTGTAGGGCACGGGGTCAGATACCTTTGTGGCTTGGAGAGTCATGAATGCCACATATTTTAAAAGTTATTCCGTAAGACGCCGTACAATATGCACATGGCCCCCCAGTGATAGTAATCCTGGAGTCTGAGTGTGACAATCTGACACAAGAAGGTCTATCGGAGTCTGGTTAAAATAAGGTGGCCCTAGATGTTTTATCCCCTATTCTTCAGTTCCTTCAGGAAGGATTTAACAGGTTCTGTGTCTATAATACTAAAGGTTCACTTTACTGCCATTAACCCCTTAACGACCTGCCCTTTTTTGTTTTTTCATTTCCATTGTCACTTCCCATCCACCATCAAAAATCTATAGCTTTTTTATAGAGCTCTGTAAAGGCTTGTTTTCTGGCATAATAATTGCACTTTCATAGTGATGGTATTTAATATTCCTACCTTGTACTGGGAAGCGGGAAAATAAACCAAATGCAGTGGAAATGGTGAAAAAACTTACTTGCGCCATTTTCTAGTGGCTTGTTTCACGGCTTTCACTGTGCACTCAAATGACATGTCTGCTTTATTCTTTGGGTCGTGTGATCACAGGGGGATATTTTTATAGGTTATATGACGTTTTCATAACTTTACAGAAATTAATGTCTGTAATTTTTTTCACCTTTTGATGACTTTTCAATGCTACCATTTTTAGACTTATAACCTTTTGATCACTTTTTATTTGAATTTTTTTATATTTTTCAAATGGCAAAAAAGTGGCTTTCTGCGATTGACGGTATTTTCCGTTAGGGGTTAAACCAGTGAAAAAACCTTATTATATTTGATAGTCAGGCATTTTGAATGACACCATACAATGTGTTATTTTTACTGTTTTATTTATGACTTGTAGGGAAAGGGGGTGGTGATTGAATTTTTAGGGTTTTTTAAATATAGTTTTTTTTTAAACTTTTTTTCATTTTACTCTTTTTCAGACCCCTAGGGTACGTTAACCCAGGATGTCGATCGATCTATCATATACGGCCATACTACGATGGCAGTAATGGGATTTTCCTCCTATTCATTCAATCCAAGTTCTCTAGCAACTCCTTGCTTAGAGTGTTTTCAAGATAATCAGAATCTTAAGCTAACTAACTCCTTTTGGCCTTTATCTGGGTGAACCTGCAGCCGGAGTGTTAATCACTTTGGAAGCACATCATTTTGCATAGTCATTGAAACTGGAAATAAGGCTTCAAAAATAGGGTCTGTCATATTAAGGAAATAAGTACCATGTGCCAGATTAACACAATAACTTGCATATATATGAAAGTGTTTTCTAATATTGTTCAGTGTTCAACAAAATGTTCAACCACATTAATTTAAATATCTACAGAAGACCCCCCTTTCATGATATGTCACAACAGAGCTCCCCTTTAATTAAATCTCCACATCAGATTCCCCTTTAATGAAATGTCCACAGACAGATGCCCCCTTTAATAAAATGTCCACAGCAGAGCCCCCCTTTACAGAAAGTCCACAGCATATGTCCCCTTTAACTAAAATGTCCACAGGCAGATATTGCCTCCCTTTACATATGTCCACAGAAGATAGCCCCCTTAATAAAATGTCCCAGCAGATGCCCCTTTAATAAATGTCCGCAGCAGAGCCCCCCTTTACAGAAATGCCCCACGCAGATGCCCCTTATTAAATGTCCACACAGTACCCTCTTATTAAAATGTCCACAGCAAGCCCTTATTAAAATGTCCACGGCAGAGCGCTCCTTTAATAAAATGTCCACAGCAGAGCCCCTTTTACGAAATGGCCCACAGCAGATGCTCCCTTATTAAATGTCCACAGTAGAGCCCCCTTTAATAAATATTCCACAGCAGATGCCCCTTTAAAAAAATGTCCACAGCAGATGTCCCCTTTAATAAATGTCCTGCAGATATGCCTCCCTTTACATAAATGTGGCCAAAAGTGTTTCCCCCTTAAATAAAAATGTCCACAGCAGATGCCACCTATCTAATAAATGTCCACAGCACAGATGCCCCCCTTACATAAAGGTGCACAACTATGCCCCCTTTCATAAGTACCCCCCAACCCTATTAATGAAATGTCCATGGCAGGGCCTTCTTGAAAAACATTGATGCCATTGATTAGTATACTGTGATGTTGCCATGTTTTCATATTTTTATTCCTATAAAAGTTTTTATAGTGTAGGGCAGGGTCAGGAACCTTGTGGCTGGGAGAGTCATGAATGCCACATATTTTAAAATGTTATTCCGTAAGAGCCGTACAATATGCACTGCCCCCCCAGTAGAATAGTAATCCCAGTGTCACGGGTGCCCCTGGACTACGTCTCGGATTGCAGGTACACCCTGCCCCTCTCCGTGGTGGTGCCCCTTTGCGATCTGACTCACCTCCATATGTTCCTGCTCCCGTCCCCAGCTGCCTGCGCCCCGCCGGTACTTACAGATTTAAAGGGCCGTGCGCCGCTGATTGGCGCTACCCACAGTGTTGTCTTCCCAAGTGTTGACCTCCGTTGGACCCGAACCTGTTCCTGATTCTCTCTTTCGCTGCAGCCCTGACTCTTGCTCCGTCCCCGACTTTGCATCATTCCACCTGCCTTGACCATCTGCTGTTCCAGACCACGAGAATACCTAGTGATCCTGTACCTCGACCTTGGCTGCCACCATGGACCAGTCGTGCCTGTGGAACGACCTGCAGTACCACGCTGCAGCAAGACCATCCTGCTTTGCGGTGGGCTCTGATGAAGACCGGGTGCCCTTACATTCAGGTGGTCCGGGGGTTTCACTACTCCAATCCTGACACCCAGTAGATAGGGTAGCCCCAGCAAATGCCTCCCAGTAAATAGGTAGCCCCAGCACTCCCCCAAGTATATAGGTAGCCACAGCAAAAAAAAAAAAATTTATATTCACTTACCAGCGCTCCTGAAGTCACTCCTCATCGCTCCCATACCTTCTCTCTGACCCATGCTTAGATGATGGCGGCGAAGGCACCTGGGTCGTACAAAGGATGTAGCAGCTGTAACATCGCTGCCTGTGTCTCCAGTGATCAGTCTAAGAGACACACAGCAGCCATAACTATTTATAAGATCTATCTGAGAGCCAGATGCAGCAACAGAAGAGCCACCTCGGCTCCCGAGCCATAGGTTCCCCTACCCCTGGTGTAGGGGGACATTTTATCATCTTATGACCTTTTTTTTTCTGAAAAATAGGCTTTAAAAATGAGCAAATGAGCCCGAGGGCCTCCGGGCTCCATCATCAAACTATGGAGACCCTCAGCCTCATTGCATAACCGTTAAAAGCTTTTTATGTAAAACCCAGGGAATAAGAAGTTAAAGAAGAGCAGCTCCTGCCAGAGGGACCCAGTATGTCAGTGTGCTTGGTTTATATCCTTCACCCTGATGGTAGATGTCCTTTAATATCACAAACATACTGTTTAATTTACAGGGCATTAGTCCACTCATAAGAGTATTTTTGGATGTCACCAAACTATATATGTAATTTAAAGTATAACAGAACCATTTCATTTATTTTTTCTTGGGCAGCTATGGTTGTATTTAGGGTGAATACATTGCATTCACCCTATAGAGTCTTTTTAGTGTATGCTATTACACCTTTTAAGTGCTTTTAATTGTATTGTCTGGTCTATGTCAATTTTTTATATATTTTTGGATTTGTAATAAATTTTGAATTTGTATGAAATATTGAGGACACATTTTGTTTCTGTTGCATACTGTAGATACCACAATGATGTTACAGTACAGGTATTATACACACATGATTCCAGTACAGATAAATGTTATCAGTGATGTCACAGTACAGCGATAATACGCACCCTTGGCTCATTGCCCCTCCAATGTTATAGGTTGACTCCAAGACGCAGAACAAGGATAGTAGAGGGAGTGCATGTTTTCTATAGGACTCAGCTGTATCAGTGTCCCCAGTATACTGATTCTGACTGATCATGCAGCTGGGGCAGCCAGGATGGTGAAGCCCCTTTCCTGTTCACTGGTGGAGACCCCAGCTTTTGCCCTATAGCCCTACTTCACACCATTCAAAATGTACGCTTGAAGAACAAATTTACATCCGCATGATTCACTTAACTTATAAAATGCAACTGTCCTATATCATAAATTGGACATGGATCTGAGCTCGACACCAACCTAAAGTCTCTGCACACATCACCGTGGTCTGTATATTTCACATTAGTGGTGCTATCTTTGTGTCTCTATATATATATGAACTTTTACCCTGTTTTTTCCTCAGACCAATGAGGCATGTAGGATTTATCCTCATCAGGAGATTATGTACTGTGTTGCAAGTTGTTGGACGGATTAGGTCCTTTTTGACAGTAGTTTGTACCATTAGTGATTGTACCACTTTCATCATGTTTTTATCGGTCTTGTGCCTGTGTATTAGTCTGTTTGTTATCCGTGTGTTCCCATTTTATCCCTACGGGAAGCTTTTTGATTATTAATAAAGTATATTGAATTTGGTGAACCATCCTTTGTGTACTTGATTACTTACTCCACTTGATAGGGGTTTATGTTTAGGTAGGGAGGGGTGTGTTTTACAACCTAACACCACCCCACACATGTTTGGTGTATCACTTAGTAAGTGAGCCCCCATGTGCCAGTAATGAATCATGTGTAAAAAAGCTATATACTGCAATACAATAATATTGCAGTATATGGTAGGAATGATCAGTCTCTCTAGGGTTAAAGTACCCAAGAAGGTCTAAAAAATAGAAAGAAAAATAAAAAAAAGCTAAAAAAAATGTCCTTTTCCCTTGAACGGCGCCACATGCTCCAAATGGTAGCAATGAAAACATCAGCCTATCTTTCAAAACATTATGTCTTACACACTCTGAACTATGCAAAGTTATTATTATTGTCAGAAGATGGCGAACAACATTTTTTGTGCACAATACCATACATACCCGAGTATAAGCCGAGTTTTTCAGCACAAAAAATGTGCTGAAAAACCCTAACTCAAGAAAAGTCAGTTATAAATTAAAAAAAAACACCAGATTTTTCAACTTTATTTTTTTGTCTGCCCTATCATCTTTATATTTGTAGGATCCTATCTGGCTGGATTCAGTTGTGGCTCTGCACATGTTACTGCTTGCTGACTTCTGGATATTGCTGTGCTGCTTGGTTTCTTTGCACTATTTATAAAGGTAGGGACGAAAAAGGAAGGAAAAGGCTATGACATGAAAGGGGTCAATGCAATTAAATGAATGTCAAGACTAAAATGATAGAGCCACTTTTATGGATGTGTCACAAAAATGCGGACCACAATTAAGAAGCTGAAAACCAGGTATTAATGAGACCAAAAAGAAAAAGTTTCAAAGAAATCTGAGATTATGCCTCTAAACCTAGTGTAAATGGGGTAGAAGAAAACATATTTGGGCCAACACTCAGGTCCATTAAAAAAACAAGTGTACAAATTGTAAAAGAGTTAATTTCAGCTTATTGCGATCTATAAACTTCTGATGTGAATACCAGAGCATTAGAAATGAGTTGTGTGGTCAGAATAATGGTGACAAATATCCTACTACAGGAAATAAAAGAAAACATGTACCCAAATAAGTATGCACAAATGACAGAAAACAAAGATAAATGTGAACCTGACAAGGAAACAAGGAAGGAATAATTTAGTCCTGGTATTGATATCCTGAACCTTTCAGATGAGCCATTAAACTCTGAACAAATTGAAGTACTTTCACTTGGTCTTCATTTTACCATTTAAACAAATTTTTATTTATATTTTCAATGTTAAAATACATTAATAAATCAGCAAGGAGTCTCACAGTCAGAGGTATTTTAACACAAGAAAAAAATAAGAAGTACAGACCAACGACAATGTGATTTGTTTACAAATTTGAATTTCAAAAAACAGATGGCATTGTGGGGGGAGGAGTGTAAGGAGAATTAATAACCCTTATTTTATATCCCCTATGTTCTAGAGTGGATGCCATGGATATGTTCAAACAGTTAGTAGACAGAGAATTTAAAAAAACGTATATTTATTCTTAGACTTTTGATCGTAATCTCAGTTTTAAAACAACAACAAGCATGTCCTCCTACGGATGATAAAATTGGGTTGCCAGTAAGATGGGCGAATTGTTAAAATTTTTCGAAAAAATTTGATTAGACCTGAATCGAATCAAAACAAATCACGTTAAAAACAGGCATTTCCTGGCTCAGAGAGTCTGTAGGGTGTTGTAGAATGTGTGCCATTCTTAAATAATGCATAGGGAAGCGTGGTTTGGTCTTCAAACAATGCTGTGTTTTAGCATGACACGCACATGACAGCCGCACGCTCTTCGAATCGCTTCACTCTTCACTTCCATGTGCAATTACATAGGCCAACTTCCCCAAATAAGCAAAGCGGGAACGCAGCCTGAAACGGGAACGTCCATGCCAGCTCGAAAGGACCGAGCTGAGGGCCAAGATCCCACTTTAACATCAAGAGTGCACTCTTTTATACATGATATCATATGATTCCATAGATTACGACGAAACCTGTTCTGTTAACGCAGGTACATGTAGAAAACCCCCAAAAGAGTGCAGAGGATGTCGGCAGTAATTGCATTGGACGTCACTGATCATTTTGCCTTCTTTTCACGCGTCAGTGTCCTCTTTTGATCGGTCCAATAATCCATCAGTATTGCTAAAGCCAAAAACAAACAGGGTTGATCCAGAAAATAGAGATGAGCCATCAATGGGGATCTGCATGTCCTCTGTGTTCTGTATCCCTCCTGCTTTTAAACTATCAATCCTGAAGCTTTCATCCTTCTGACAGATGAAATGAAGGGGAAAACCAAACATAGTGGCAACATCATAAGTGATGGAGGGTAAAAAACAGCATTATGGAAATCACAGGGGTTTCCAGGGACAGCGTGTCCGTTTTTTTGTTGGCAGCAGCATACTAGGCTGCAGTGGCACAATGACAATTATGGAGGTGGCGGAAACACTGGTGGCACACAAAGTGGCACAATGATAAGAGTGTGAAGGTAGCGGCAGAGCGAAGCAGTCGCAGAGCCCACAGGTGCAGCAACATGTGGCACAACAGGGATAGCCAAGTAGTGGCAATGATGTTAGTGTGAAGGGGCTCAGAACTCAGCAGAAACTGCAGAGTGGCACAATGACCGTGAAGGTGGCATCAGTAGCACAGCAGGAGTGCACAATGAAATAAGGTGGGATCAGGAAGCAGCAGCAGCAGACCACAGAGTGGCACAATGATATAGGTGCAAGGTGCACAGAAGCAGCAACAGCAGGAGCCCAGAGTGGCACAATATATAATGTGAAGGGTGCAATCAAAGCAGCAGAGCCTGCAGAGTGGCACAATGATAGTAGTGTGAAGATGGCATCAGAAGCAGCGGAGCCTGGCAGAGTGGCACAATGACATAGTGTGAAGGTGGCACAGAAGCACAGAGCGGCAGTGTGGCACAATGATGTGTGTGAAGGTGGCATCAGAAGCAGCAGCAGGTGCTGCAGAGTGGCACAATGATATAGTGTGTTGATGGCATCAGAAGTCGCAGGAGCCGGCAGAGTGGCACAATGATAGAGTGTGAAGGTGGCATCAGTAGCAGCAGCAGGAGCCCACAGAGTGGCACAATGATATAGTTGTGAAGGTGGCATCAGTAGAGCCAGCAGCAGAAGAGCCCACAGGTTGGCACAATGATATAGTGTGTTGGTCGCATCAGAAGCAGCAGGAGCCCGCAGAGTGGCACAATGTATATAGTGTGAAGGTGGCATCAGAAGCAGCAGAGCGGGCAGAGTGGCACAATGATATAGTGTGTTGGTGGCATCAAAAGCAGCAGCAGCAGGAGCCCGCAGTATGGCATAATGATATAGTGTGAGGAGGTGGCATCAGTAGCAGCAGCAGGAGAGCCCGCAGAGTGGCACAAGGATATAGTGTGTTGATGGCATCAGAAGAAGCAGGAGCCGCAGAGTGGCACAATGATATAGTGTGAAGGTGGCATCAGAAGCAGCAAGAGCGGCAGAGTGGACAATGATATAGTGTGAAGGTTGCATCAGTAGCAGCAGCGCAGGAGGAGCCCACAGGTGTCACAATGATATAGTGTGTTGGTGGCATCAGAAGCAGTAGAAGAACTGCAGAATGGCACAATGATATAGTGTGAAGGGCATCAGAAGCAGCAAGAGCGGCAGAATTGCACAATGATATAGTGTGAGGTGGCATCAAAGCAGCAAGAGCGGCAAGTGGCACAATGATATAGTGTGTGGTGGCATCAAAGCAGCAGCAGGAGCCCGCAGAGTGGCACAAGATATAGTGTGAAGGTGGCATCAGAAGCAGGAGCCTGCAGAGTGCCACAAGATTTAGTGTGAAGGTGGCATCAGAAGCAGCAGGAGCCTGCAGAGTGGTCACCAGATATATGGGGAGTGGCGCACAATTCCAGTCCCTAGAAAGATGGTAGGAGGCGATTGCGCAACTAGCAGCATATGTGTGGCATCAGGCGGGTGCAGCATCAGAATAGTAGCTGAGGCAGGTAGTTGAGAACCCCGACTCTTTCACTGTATACACTACGTGGATTTGACACGTGAATCTGGCTGTAAACTAGAGCCCCCAAAAGTATTGCAATGTGCGTTATACAGTATCCCCACAACTGACAGTGTAATTTCAGTGAAAATCACTGTATAAACTATGTGGATTTCACATGTAAATCTGGCTGTAAACTAGAGCCCCCAAAAGGTATTGCAGTGCGTTATACAGATAACCCACCAACTGACACTCACTACTGCAGATGCATGAAAGTCAAACAGATTCTTCTTCTATTCAATTTTGCCACTAAATAGAAACTGCTATTTGGGTATACAGATCCCCCTTAGAGAATAGCGAGGGATTGCGCAAGAATTACACAGTACAATAGCAGCAGCTGGACGCTACAACATGAAGTGTGGAAGATGCTGAGTAGAAAATGGCTGGATTTTATAGGGCTGTGTGACATCACATAAGCCTGCCGGTCGCTGATTGGCTTACAGGTCTGCAGATGTCATCGGGGGTGTTCCTTTCTCCTTCCCAGAGTCCTCTGCCCCATTCTTGTGCCCATTTAGCAGAAACATAAGGGGAAAAAACCAACTTCGTTCCTGCGAATCAGCATAAACTTCGGCTTCGTGAGGAATCAAATTTTTCCTGAAATTCTAACGGAAGTTAGAATCATTAGAATCGATTCGCCCATCTCTAGTTGTCAGGATGGCGGACATAGGTGGCACTGTGGCCCTTATGTCCAATTTAGTTTATGTACAATTAGGTTTATAAATCCCAAATTTAGGAATTACTGAATGATGGTGCTACCTATAGGACCCTTCAAGGCAACTCAAGGAAAAAATTTAAACAAACTAGTAATAGCAATCATGTAGTGTATATTGTTAGATGTAATGTATTGTAAGAAAGTGAGAGGTGTCATTTGGGAAAACCGCTATCTGTCCTACAGGCAGATGAAGGGTGTGTGGTAAAAGCCCTGGGTTTGTCTGCAGTAACCAAAGGGTTAATGCAGACTGATAAGCAGGATAGTCGTTTTGTCTGTGTTGGCCTAGCTAACACGACACATTTTGAATGTCCGCAGGGGCCTGCTCATTATGAGTAAGGAGGGTAGCTGTAGTGGGACTCCTACTCCACTCGGGCTTCGGTCCTGGGTTTGTGAATTGCCCACAGGTGTGGTCACCGGCCTCGTTAGGCCTGATTTAGTCTTCAGGCCAGAAGCAGAAGGAGAGGCCCTACCTGGAGAGCTGAAAGCGAGATTGCATTCTCACAGCAAAGGTAACTGAGGGTCTCCTGTCTTACTGCGGCCAAGAGCGTGTGCCAGGCAGCCTGGTACCCGGATAGCTAGGGTGTCAAATGTATTAGACAGCGTTCTAGCCGGCAGGAAATTACTTTTGTAATGTTTTTCATGTGCCTAAGCCAAGGCTGAATTTGGTGTTCTGTTTTGCATGTGAATATACACTTAAGTTGGACTTTTAAACCTGCGTGTGTCACTCTGCTTCCTGCACTGCTACCAGTCAACTACCAGAGCAATTCCCCACACATGGTGGAGGATGCGGGCATAGTGCAGTGAAGTATACACTAGTGCATGTCCTGGACAGCACTGAAGCTGCAAGCCACGGCCATGGAGGAGTTAATCAAGCAGCTTGTCCAGTCCAACGTGCAGCAGCAAGAGACAAACAGATTGCTGCTCCAGCAGGTAACAGCCCTGACCGCTGCTCAGCAAAGGACTGTCCCAGCAATGACGGTGAAGGACGCCAGGAAAGAGGTCCGCGAAGCTATAACCAAGATGACCGCCGAGGATGATGTGGAGGCCTATCTGACAGGCTTTGAGAGGGTGGCCACCCGAGAGAGGTTGCCACAGCAGCACTGGGCAGAGGTGTTGGCCCCCTTCCTCGTCGCTGATCCCCAGCAGGCATACTACGACCTGAGCGAGGAGGATGCCCGGGACTATTCCAAGGTAAAGGCAGAGATCTTGGCCCGACTAGGAGTGGATCAGCATCTACGCGCTCAAAGAGTGAATAGCTGGAGATACCAGGAGGCGCTACCACCGAGGGGGCAGATGCACCAACTTGGTCCGCAAGTGGCTTCAGCCGGAGACATCAACCCCAGCCCAAATGGTCGAGAAGGTTGTTTTGGACGGTTTCCTGAGGGCCTTGCCGGGTGAGATCCAACAATGGGTGGGACACTGGGACCCGTCTGATGCCGAGGCGCTGGTGGTGTTGGTGGAGAGGTTTTGTGCCACTCAGGCCCTAACAAAGAAAGCCCCTTATATCCAGACAGGCCTTAAGGCACAGAAGGTCTTGTCACCCACAAATTCCCAGGGCAGGACAACGCCCAATGTCCGGGAAGTACCCCAGGGGAGGAGGAGGGGGGAGGCTCCCACCTGTTGGACCTGTCATGAGCCAGGTCATATTGCAGCCCATTGCCCCAATTCCTCAGAGCCCATGGACTGCAGTTCCGCCAGAAGGGTTTCTCTCTATGCTGCCCCTGTCTACACAACTACTAGCCCCGACCTGATGAGCGCCACCTGTGCCGGGTGACTGTGGCAGGGCATCCAGTGTTGGCCCTGCTGGACTCAGGCAGTCGGGTGACCTTGATTAATGGGTCCCTCACAGACCCCAAGGCGGTCACAGGGCGCACAATCAGAGTCCTGTGCATCCACGGGGACATAAAGGACTACCCCACCACAGTTATTAACTTCCAGACCTCTTGTGGAGAGACGCTACATGAGGCAGCGGTTGTCATGAACTTGCCCCATGATCTTATTTTGGGACGGGACTTCCCCATGTTCTGGACTCTATGGCGGGGAAACCAAGAGTTGGGGGGTTGTTCTCCTGTGTTGTCTGGTCAGATCTCTGAACCCGAGCCTGATGACCCAGATTCTGGAGTTCCTGCCATAGGGGTGACCGCCACAGAACATGGAAGTGTAATGTTTCCCCTAGATGTTATGGCAGGCGAAACTGAGGAGGTAGTGACAGGACCGCAGTTGTCGGATTTGGAGGTATCCCGTGACAACTTTGGTACTGCACAACTCCAGGACCCCACTCTGGTCCGCGCCAGAGAAAATGTGGTAGAGATAAATGGTGTACCTCAGCACCCAGGTGCGGATAAGTTGTTCCCTCGAGTGGTGGTAAATCAGGAGTTATTGTACCGCATTGATAAGGTCCACGGTGAAACCCGGGAGCAGTTAATGGTACCTCAGCCATATCGTCAGATGGTGTTAGACCTTGCACATAAGCATCTGATGGGAGGGCACCTAGGTACCAAAAAAACTCTGGAACGCATCTTGCAGCGTTTTTATTGGCCCGGAGTGTACCATAGGGTAAAAAGGTATTGTGAAACTTGCCCTGATTGTCAATTGCATGCTCCCATGGTACACTTTCAAAGTCCGTTGGTACCTCTGCCCATTATTGAGGTACCCTTTGAAAGGGTCCCCATGGATTTGGTCGGTCCTTTGGTTAAATCTGCTCGGGGGCATCAGCATATCCTGGTAGTCATGGACTATGCTACCCGATATCCTGAGGCCATCCCACTACGGCACACCTCGTCGAAACTAATTGCTAAAGAGTTGTTTGCCATGTTCTGCCGGGTGGGACTTCCCAAGGAGATCCTCACAGATCAGGGGACTCCTTTTATGTCAAAAGTCACCAAGGAGCTATGTCGGCTCTTTAATATTAAACAGTTACGCACCTCTGTGTACCATCCTCAGACGGATGGATTGGTAGAACGGTTTAACAAAACTTTAAAGAGTATGCTAAAAAAGGTGGTAAACAAGGATGGGAAGGACTGGGATGTACTGTTGCCATATTTAATGTTCGCCATCCGAGAAGTCCCACAAGCCTCTACTGGGTTCTCGCCGTTTGAGTTAGTGTATGGCAGACATCCCAGGGGTCTCCTGGACATAGCCAAAGAGACATGGGAACAAGAGCCCACCCCCCACAAAAGTGTAATAGACCATATCTCAGATATGCAGGACAGGGTGGTGGCCGTCATGCCCATTGTCAAGGAGCATATGGAGGAGGCACAAAGAACTCAAAGCCGGGTTTATAACAGGTCAGCAAAAGTAAGGACCTTTAATCCCGGTGATCGTGTGTTGGTACTAGTCCCCACTGTAGAAAGTAAGTTTCTCGCTAAATGGCAAGGACCGTATTAGGTTATAGAGAAAATAGAAGAGGTGAACTACAGGATACGTCAGCCCGGACGGAGAAAACCCGAGCAGACTTATCATGTAAATCTGTTAAAGGCCTGGAAAGACAGAGAGAGTCTGCATACAGAGATGATTCTGGCTAGTCCACCTCCTGCGATACCCTCACAGGCTGCAGGTAAGCCTGTGCCGGAGGCAGAAGTGCGAATAGCCGATACCCTTACCAAAGAGCAACAGCGAGAGGCTTGAGAGTTTGTAGCAAGAAATACAGATGTGTTTTTAGAGTTGCCAGGCTACACATCTGTAATTAAACATGATATTGTCACTGAGCCAGGGGTAAAGGTAAGATTAAGGCCGTACCGAATCCCTGAAGCTCGTAGACAAGCCATATCAGAAGAAGTTCAGAAGATGCTGAAGTTAGGGGTTATTGAGGAGTCCAAAAGTGAGTGGGCCAGTCCAATTGTTCTAATTCCCAAACCGGATGGGACGTTGCGATTTTGCAACGATTTTAGAAAATTGAATTAAGTTTGATGCCCACCCCATGCCCCGGGTGGACGAGATTATTGAGAGACTAGGGGGTGCTCGGTACTTCACCACCCTGGATTTAACTAAAGGATATTGGCAGGTACCCCTGACAGATAGGGCTAAGGAAAAGACAGCCTTTGTTACCCCTGAAGGCCTTTTTCACTATGTTGTGTTACCGTTTGGGCTTCATGGGGCCCCCGCTACCTTTCAAAGGTTAATGGACATAGTGTTAAAGCCACATAGGAGATACGCCTCCGCCTATCTAGATGACATTATCATCTACAGCCAAGACTGGGCGAGTCACTTGGCCAAGGTACACGCCGTAGTAAACTTTCTAACGGCAGCGGGCCTGACTGCAAACCCCAAGAAGTGTGCGCTGGGAATGGAGGAGACACACTATTTGGGGTATGTGATCGGTCGTGGTATAATTAAACCTCAGGTCAACAAGATTGACGCTATACAGGGTTGGCCTCAACCAGTGAGCACAAAACAAGTCAGGGCATTCCTGGGCATTGTCGGGTACTACAGACGGTTTATACCAAACTTTGCCACCGTGTCCGCTCCCCTGACAGACCTGCTGAAGGGTAAAAGGCCGGTCATGGTGCGGTGGAATGAACAAGCAGAAGGTGCTTTTCAGGCCTTGAAGTCTGCGTTGTGTGGATCCCCCGTGCTTATTACGCCAAACTTCAAGAGAGAGTTTATTGTGCAGACGGATGCGTCAGATGTAGGGCTGGGAGCTGTCCTCTCTCAGGAGGTGAATGGAGAAGAACACCCCATTACCTACCTGAGCAGGAAGCTCACGCCAGCAGAGAAAAATTACAGTATCGTAGAGAAGGAATGTCTGGCGATAAAGTGGGCATTAGAGTCCCTACGGTACTACTTGCTGGGACGACAGTTCCGTCTCATAACTGACCACTCTCCTCTCACGTGGATGAGTAGAACTAAGGAGAAGAATGCCAGGGTCACTAGGTGGTTCTTGTCCCTCCAAAATTTCAGCTTTGCGGTGGAGCACAGAGCCGGGAAACTACAGGGCAATGCGGATGCCTTGTCCCGAACGCATTGCTTAATGTCAGGAGTTCGCCCCGGTGGGTCTGAACTGAGGGGGAGGGTATGTAAGAAAGTGAGAGGTGTCATTTGGGAAAACCGCTATCTGTCCTACAGGCAGATGAAGGGTGTGTGGTAAAAGCCCTGGGTTTGTCTGCAGTAACCCAAGGGTTAATGCAGACATGTCTGTTTTGTCTGTGTTGGCCTAGCTAACACAGACACATTTGTAATGTCCGCACTGGGCCTGCTTATTATGGAGTAGGGGTAGGCTGGTAGTGGGACTCCTACTCCACCCGGGCTTCGGTCCTGGGTTTGTGAATTGCCCACAGGTGTGGGTCACAGGCCTCGTTAGGGCCTGATTTAGTCTGCAGGCCAGAAGCAGTAGGATAGGCCCTACCTGGAGAGCTGAAAGCGAGATTGCATTCTCACAGCAAAGGTAACTGAGGGTCTCCTGTCTTACTGCTGGCCAAGAGCGTGTGCCAGGCAGCCTGGTACCCGGATAGCTAGGGTCCGTCAAATGTATTAGACAGCGTCTAGCCGGGCAGGAATTACTTTTGTAATGTTTTTGCATGTGCCTAAGCCAAGGCTGAATTTGTGTTCTGTTTTGCAAGTGTGAATAAACACTTAAGTTGGACTTTTAAACCTGCGTGTGTCACTGCTTCCTGCACTGCTACCAGTCAACTACCAGAGCAATTCCCCACAGTATGGAGGAAGTATCATAAGACAATTAAAAAAGAGATTCTTGGAACATGTGTAGTAGAAGATATTTGAAGAAACCTCAGTATGCAAACAGTGACAAAACAGTTCCACTATACTTAAGGCTTTGGTTGGATGGTATTGAAGCTTAGTTGGTTCATGTCTCTCATATATTCCATTTCTCGGGATACAGATGCAATTTGTATCTGCCATTTATGCACGTGTTACAATTTATAATATTTAGCAGTATGAATATAAGTATAGTAGGCTGACAATTGCATATTATATAGATAGCATACTGTATGGGCAGTACTGATGTCAAAGGAATATACCTGCTTAATGTTGGTTTATTCGATTCTTAATCTCTTGTCGAATATGAATAAACTAGTACCTAGTCCAAATAAATGTGATTAAGTTTCATCTGTTCAACAGTGTCATGTAGCAGATGCAACATTTTCCCACTGGGGCCTGACCTCTCGATGTGGCGGCAGCTGGATTCCACTGGTACCAGTGGCTGGCTTTAGCGTGGCCTAGCAGTAGACTTGTCACAATTGCTTGGTCCAGGTGGAACTGGAAGGTCCAACAAGGGGATTGCAAGAAAAGGGGGAGGCTGCAGTATGCTGGATGTTTCCCCATGGGGCTCTCCCAGTGAAGGTGTGATATATGGATCACCAAGTAGATGCTAGAGGGGAGGCCTGAGCTGTTAGCAGCAGCCAGAGATCACACGTGGAGACAAGATGTAGAGCATCAAACTTACAGTCTCTTTATTCAAATGTAACAGGCTAAGTTAGTGGTCCTATCTGCCTTTGTCTAAGGAAGCTAGTCGGATGCAGTCTGGTAAAAGAAGCTCACACCCCAGATTCAGGAACTTGAGGCTGAAAAGATGGAAGTGGCAGCTTGGGCAGCAACCTTACAGCAGGCTCCTTACGGTACAATCCTGCAGGCCTGATGGACGGAGATTGCCCTCTGATGAGACTGCAGGCCATGTGGAGTGATGTGGGCTGTTCCTCAGAATTCACAGAAAAGAGAAACTCACAGAAAGATCTGGAACTTCCAGACGGAATTTCAAGGCATCCACCAATAAGGAACCTTCCAGACAGATAACATTACAACTGCATTAAAAGAAATGGACAGTAGTTAGCATCAATACCAATAGATAATTAAAGGGAACTTCATATAGGACCACTTATACTATAGGATACAGTCAGTTATAGTTCACCTACATAGCTAAGGAATACCACAACCATTACACTTACAAAGTAATTAGATAGATCTGTCTGCCTGCTTCACTGAAGACCCATGGGAAGAAGACACAATGGAGCACCCAAGCAGGGAGGCAAGTTGAGTTTATTGTTTGTACAGTATATCATTAGGAAGGGAGAGGGCTCCAGGACAGTATATCATTAGGAAGGTGGGGGAGAATATCCTGGACAGTATATCATTGGCGGAGGGGGTACTGGACAATATATCATTAGGAAGGGGGTGGGGCATAGAGTCTCCAGGACAGTATATAATTAGGAAGAGGGTAATATCCTGGACAGTTTATCATTAGGAAGGTGTGGGGGGGGGGGGGGGGGGGGAGAATATCCTGGACAGGATATCATTAGGGAGGGGGATCCTGGACAGTATATGATTAGGAAGGGGGAGTATAGAGTCTCCTGAACAGTATATGATTAGGAAGGGGGTAATATCCTGGACAGTATATGATTAGGGAGAAGGAGGAGGGCAGAATATCCTGGACAGTATGTCATTAGAAAGGGGGGAGAATATCCTGCACAGTATATTATTAGGAAGGGGGGAACTCCTGGACAGTATATCATTAGGAAGAGTGGATATATCCTGGACAGTATATCATTAGGAAGGGGCAGATATATCATGGACAGTATATCATTAGGAGCCCTGATTAAGGACATACAGGGGCAGATTCATCAAGCTGTCTGAAATTCAAAATATTTCTAGTTGCCCATGGCAACCAATCACAACTCTGCTTTCATTTTACCAGTGCTCATGAATATTTTAAAGGGGAGCTGTGATTTGTTGCCATGGGTAACAAGAAATATTCTGACTTTCAGACAGCTTGATAAATCTGCTCCATAGTGTCCTAGGTGTCGTTAATAGCTGTATATGATTTGATGGAACTGAAGGGATGAAGCAACACTTTTAAACATGATTTGCTTGTGTCTGAAGGTCTACTACCTCACATCCAGGAGGGAATTACAGCTTGGAGTGTATTGCATTTATTGGTTAGCGATAAAAATATCCTGCAAGCAGCACCTTTTCATGCAGAACAATGATAGACACTAAAATGAAAACCTGCAATGAAAAGAAGAGAAAAACGGGTCACTCACCAACACGTGAATTTTATTGTAGCCGACGGACCGTTTCGAGCAGGAAGCGGTCCGTCGTTTGTGGCATGCCGGCACCCCTCTACCTTCTCCTGTCGGCGACAATAAAATTCACGTGTTGGTGAGTGACCCGTTTTTCTCTTCTTTTCATTGGATGTTTTGCCTAAGTCTGGATTTGTTTGTCCCGGAGTGCACCACCGAGTGAAGCCGCTGCAGATCTAGTGCTTGTGGAGGTGTGCCGTTTGTGCGTGAGGGACGCAGTTGCCTGCTTTGCCTTCTTACCTTGGTTAAAATGAAAACCTGTACTGCATTGTAGTTTATAAGGAAAGGCAGGGCCTATTTGTGTTTGCCATATGATGGATCCAAGCCAGTTAAGATTTCAGTTTTTCTGTTTTTATAATGAAAAAAGAATCACAACAAAGATGTAAATCTTATGTTCCTATTGATAACAGGACAAAAATGGGATCATTTCCAGATTACTGGCAGACAGATACTACTGTAGGTGCAATATGTACATGTTCACATAGAAAAAAACAAAGCACCTTTCAAATTGACAGCACTAATGTAACAGTGCATTCATTCATTCATTAACTGTGAAATATGTTTTCCATAATCCCCCAGTGGAGCGCCAATGGCTGTAAGAAGAGCTCTTACTTCCTGACTCTATGTATTTGTTATTTAACACCTTCCTGTGCTATGATGTTGAGAAAGGTCATGATGTGCTTGTATTTAGTGCACCATGATGTTCCCCAACGTCAGAACAGAACCCATGCGATCCATACAAGAGGCCGGCTGTACGTGACAGCCGAGTCTGCATGTACCGCCAGGATTGCGATAGTCATGATCACAGCTATTTAACCCTTTTGGCGCCGCTGTAAACATGCCTGAAGCACCTAAAGAGGTAACCCACCTTTCCACCCTCTAATGTTCCCCCTCCTGATGCAGGTACAGGGGGGCCGATCACCTCCTTGGCAACCTTGCTGGACCGCCTTTTGGGTCCTGGGGCAGGACCAAGCTGTGCCAGTATCAGCCTATGGATTTTCCAAGGCAGACTGTTCTAACGAAAAAAAAAAAAAGTTTAGTAAAAGTAAAATTTAATACACGATAATGCCCCATATAGTCTAATGCCCCACATAGTCTAAAACTCCCAAACAAAATAAGAAGTAAAAATAACCACACAAACAACACATGGGTATTGACATGTCTGCAACAACCTTTACAATTAAATAAAATCATTACTAAACCCGTATGGTGAAGGCCAAAAAACACCATAAAAAGTGATCAAAAAGTTTCATTTACCCCATGCAAGACAACCCCATGTACAACTTGCAAAAAATCAACAAAATAATAAAAACGTTATGCAACTTAGTAGACGGCAATGCAAAATCAAGGGATTTTTCTCTCCAAATTAGTTTTTATTCTGTAGAACAAGTCGAACATAAAAAGCTAGATAAATGGAACATCTCCGTAACCGTACTGACCCATAGAACATAAGTAACATCTTAGCTATGCTATTTGCTGGGTAAAACACAATAGAAGGTAAAAATCAATTACAGAGTAGATTTTTTTGGCATCCCCCTAAACAAGTTAATAAAAGGTTAAACAACGGGGTATTGCGCCCCCACATATAGTGTTGCTGCAGTCCTTGAGCGTCTAGTTTTTACAATGCTATCTTAGGGGCTCAGCAAATGGGACATAGCACCTGACAAAATCTGCTAATAGACACTTCCCTTCTAAGCCACATTGTGCGCCCATACAGCAGTTTGTGACCAGAAGCGGGATATTATTGCATTCTAGAGAAACTGGGTAACAAACAATGGGGTGCGTTTGCTTCTTTAATCCCTTCTAAAAAGCTGGTAGAAATCTAGTGGTGAATGGTGTAGTTTCCAAATAGGATAATTTGTGGGGGTTCAGTGTCCTGGTACCTCAGAAACTCTTCAAATGTGTAATGGCACCTGAAAATCACGTCATCAGAACCTGCCCTTTAACCCCATAGCGCTCTGCGCCGTAGCTGTACTGCGCTGAGTCCCGCGAATAGCGCTCAGCGCAGTACAGCTACTGCGCAGAGACAATGCCGGTTCAGCGCTGCACAGCAGCCGAACCGGCATCGTTAGCCACAGGATTTCAACGGTAATCTACCGGTGACATCCCCTGCTAACACCCGCGGTCGGTGTGGGCTCGGTGTGTTAACGTTTAACCCGTTAAATGCCGCGGTCAACGTGACCGCGGCATTTAACATGCCTTCCGGGGGTCTTTACCCCACGATCGCCCCCCCCTGCACCGTTTTCGGGGGGGCGATCGCTGCTATGGCACCTCTGGGGTCCGATCGGGACCCCAGAGAAGCCTGAAGGCAGTGCCTTTAAGATGGCGTCTGTGACGCCATCTGCATAGGCTGGCACTGCTAATACCCTGCAATACATCAGTATTGCAAAGTATTATCATGAACAAGCAATCAGATGATTGCTTGTTCATATCCCATGGTGGATCAAGTAAAAAATGTAAAAAAAAATGTTTTTCAATAAAAAAATAACTTTATATCAATAAAAATGCCCATAAGGCCCAAAACATATAAAGAGACATATAACGCTCAAAAAAGTCTAAATCATAACACAAACTCCACATATATAGTATCACCGCGTCCGTAACAATCCATAGAATAAAACTAAATAACTATTGAACCCATATGATGAACGCCGTAAAAAAAACAACGTTAAAAACCTATTATATCCCACTAAAAATGCAATAAAAAGTGATCAACAAAACATATGTACTCCAGAATGATACTGTTGCAAAGAACAACATGTCCCGCAAAAAACAAGCCATCAACCAGCTTTGTAGCCAAAAACGTAACAATGTTATGCCACTTGGAATACGGCGATGCAAAAATGATAGATTTTTCCCCACATTAGGGTTTTATTTGGCAAATTTAGTAAAACATAAGAAAAAATATTCATGTCTGGTATCCCTGTAATCATATCGACCCATAGAATAAAGATAACAGGATTATTAGGATATATGGTGAACACGAAAAAAAAAAAGCAAAAAATCCAGTACAGAATTGATGCTTTTCTACTCATGACCTCAAAAAAAGTTCCTAAATTTTCAACAATAGGTGATACCAACCCCAAAATGGTAACACTGGAAAAAGTATCTCATCGCGCAAAAAAAATGCCATCAGATGGCCCAAATAACGGAAAAGCAAAAATTTTATAGCCTTCAAAAGGGGGCAACGAGAAAACTAAAATCCTGGCAGCTGCAGGGTGCTCCTTCCCTTCTGCGCCTCGCTGTGCCCCCATAACACAAGTAATGTCCACATGTGGGGGGTCTCTGCACTCAGGAGAAATTGTAGAACAAATTTTATGGTGGGTTTTTCTTTGTTATCTTTTGGGAAATTTCTAATTCTAAATTCACCGCATTTTGATTCAATTACTATGAGATCTCAAGGGGTTAACAATCTTTGTAAATGCTGTTTCTGATAGTTTGAGGGGTGCAGATTTGAAAATGGGTTGGTTATATAGGGGTTTTTTGATGCTAAATATGTAAAATTTAATTTCAAACAGTTTATCCCCAAAATAGTCAATTCTGAAAATACGGAAAATCGCTATCGATTTGTAAGCGCGTGACGTCAAAATAAATTATCCAAACATTTCAAAAATTATGAAAAGTTAAAGTAGAACAATGGGAAATGTTATTCGGCAAGTTATTAGGTGGTAATCGATCTGCCTGAAAAACGCTGTTGGGGATTTGGAATTTCGAAAATGGCAAAATTTCTAAAAATTCATCATTTTTTTCTTTTTTTTGTAATTAAACGCAAAACTTATCAGCCAAAATTTCACTAAAATGAAGTAACAATGTGGGGAAAAAACAATCTCAGAACGCTTTGAAAGTAACGTGTCAAAAGTTTATACACCATATAAAGAGACGCAGGTCAGAATCCAAAAAATGGGACTGAGCCTTAAACTGTAAAATGTCTGCGTCCTTAAAGGGTTAAAAGCTCAATGGCTCCTTACCTTCTGTGCTCTGCTGTGGACCCCTTAAGTAGTTTACATTTACACATGGGGTATTTCTATACTCGTAAGATACTGCACAATAAAACCTGAGATGTGTTTTCTCATTTTATCCTGCATGAACGTGTAAATTTTAGGACTAAATAATCCTTTTATTGTCAAAATTAAAAAAATTCACATAGAACCTTCATTTTGTTTTAACTCTTGTGAGATGCTAAAACAAGTTAACAAGCTTACCAAAGGCTGTTTTGAATAGTTTGAGGGGTGCAATTTTAAAAATGGGGTGATTTTTGGGAGGTTCTAGTAAACAGAACTGTGAAAACCCTTATGAATTGTCCTCTAAAAAAAGGTAATCTGAAATTTACTAAAAAATTTGGAAAATCGCTGTTTGAACTCTAAGCCTCCTAATACCCTAATAAAATAATGTATAAAAATTAATTTTACTTATTTTTATAAATAAGTGCAATATATTTCAACTAAAATATAGCATTTGGAACCACTTGAAATAGAAGATCAGTGGAAACCTTCCCTTTCTATGGAATAAATAGGGTTAATAAACATGAAAGAGGAGGATTTGGTAAAGAGACTGCACAAAAGGAAAGCTTTCTGTATGACACTACACACAAGGATACCTTTAACCCCTTAAGGACGCAGGGTTTTTTTTGCTAATTTCTCGCTCTCCACCTTCAAAAATCCATAACTTTTTCATTTTTACGTGTACAGACCTGTGTGAGGGCTTATTTTGTGCGTAACCAATTTTACTTTCCCGTAATGTTATTTATTTTAACATGCCATGTACTGGGAAGCAGGAAAAAAATTCCGAATGTGGAAAAATTGAAAAAAAAAACGCATGTGCGTCTTTTCTTGTGGGCTCAGTTTTACGACTTTGACTGTGCCCTCAAATTAACACATCAGCTTTATTCTTTGGTTTGGTGCGATTGTGGTGATACCAAATTTATACAGGCTTTATTGTGTTTTAATACATTTTCAAAAATTAAACGAATGTGTACCAAAAAAAAAATAATTTTTGCCATCTTCTGAAGCTGATAACTTTTTCATACTTTGGCGCACGGAGCTGTGTGAGGTGTCATTTTTTGCGAAATGAGCCGACGTTTCCGTTGCTACCATTTTGAGGTCTGTGCAACATTTTGATAATTTTTTATTCCATTTTTTATGTGATGTAAAAAGGTGTAAAAGTCGCATTTCGGACATTTGGGCGCCATTTCCTGTCTCGGAGGTCACCGCCAGCCGTAACCGTTTTTATATTTTGATAGATCGGGCATTTTGGGCCGTGGAGATACCTAATGTGTCTGTGATTTTTACTGTTTATTATGTTTTATATCAGCTCTAGGGAAAGGGGGGTGATTTGAATTTTTAATATTTTATAACTTTTTTTTTATTTTTTAAACTTTTTTTTCTTTTTTTTTTCACTAATTCTTAGACCATCTAGGGTGCATTAACCCTAGATGGTCAGATCGTTCCTACCATATATTGCAATACTGTTGTAACAAGAAAGTTTGCTGTGTCTGTTTGGTAGTGGCCAGAGGCTGCAGGCGTCCGACAAGGCATGGACTGCCCTCCTGCACGGGCTGCATCGAATTAGCACAAGCGGAAAAAGGATTCCATGTCCATTCATCCAAGATATTAAACTTTATTTAAGGCATAATATTTAAAATCCCAGAGCGTTTATAGGCCAACACGTTTCAAACGTGTGGACCCATTCTTAGTCATGGCACAAGCGCGTACACCAGGAGATGTGGAGGGGGCCGTAGGAGGAGAACAACCGAGGAGCGCTACTCTGCCTTTGTGCAAGAAGGAACAGTAGGAGCACTGCCAGGGCCCTGCAAAATGACCTTCAGCAGACTAGAAATGTCAATTTGTCTGCATAAACGCTTAGTTACCGACTCCATGAGGATGGTATGAGGGCCCTACATCCACAGATGGCAGTTGTGATCATAGATCGTTCCTACCATATATTGCAATACTTCTGTATTGCAATATATGGCATTTTTGCAGCTCATTCATTACAATGAGCCACTGGCTCATTGTAACGAATCTGCAGAAGCCAGATAGCCTCGGGTCAAACGAAGACCTGAGGCTACCATGGCAACTGATCGCCGCCCCCCAATGACGTTCGGGCAAAGGGTTAATAGCCACGATTGGTGCAAGCACTGACCACGGTTATTAGCGGAGGGTGTTTGCTGCAATATGCAACAACCCCCACCCTTGTATGAAGAGGACTCAGCCCTAAAAAAGTTAAGGGGTTAAAGAACACCTGTCATCAGAAATTGGCCAAATAAACCACTACTAGTATATTTTCAGGTAACCTTCAAGTTTTTGTTTCTTTCATGGCCCAGTGTGATGGCATCATCCAGAAAATCAACTTTAACCCCTTAGTGACTGCCCATATGGATTTCTACATCGGTCACTTAGGCTAGGCTGACGGATTTCTCTTAACCTAAGGTCTGCATGGGCCTCCCATGAAGGAAAGAGTAGTGCACGACTCTGTTCCGATCCAGATGTTAACCCCGTTAAATCCTGCGGTTCCCTCCCTCTCCTCTCGGCACCCGGCAATCGCATCTTCACAGCTGCCCAGCCATGCAATCTAATGAAGGTCCCTGGGAATGCCATCCAGCCAGGCTGGACCGAGTAGCTGCCTGTCAGCCTATGCAAATGCATAGGCTGACACTTCTAATGAAATGCAATACATGGTTATTGCAGTGCATTAGTATGAACTAGTGATCTCATGATCACTAGTTCATATGATAGTATTGTTAAAATATAAACAGTTTTAAAAAACATAAAAAATAAAATTCATTAAAGCGTCCCCAAAACCCCTAGTATATTTAAAACAATTTTTTTTTTAAAAAAGTTGAAAAAAGTTGAAAAAAAAAACCAGAACATATTAGGACAAATGGTCCTTAAAATAATTGATCTAAAATTTTCTTAAAAAATTGAGAGAATGCAGTTTACTATGTGATTTTTCTAGCATCGTAATAAAACAAAAGGACACTTCTAAAATAGTGCTAACACAAAGCTGAGATAGTGTAAATGTTAGTTAGTAACTAATTTTGGCAGTAAAACTATAAGTTTTAAAAACAGAATATTTTGAAGTTTGAAAATAGCTCAAATTCATCTTTTTTTTTCTTAAATAAATGCTAAATATATGAACCAAAATTTCCAACTAACTTGACAAAATGACTTGACACTGACAAAATGTCACAGAAAAACAAAATAAACACTTGAGTAAGTTAAAGCCTTTTAAAGTTATAAGGAGATAAAGTGACACGTGCTGGTTTTTTTGAAAAAAGGCACAAATTAGCTTGGTCACTAAGGGGTTAAAGTAAGATGCAAATTAGTTGTATAAAGTCAAGGAGACGGATAGTTTAACAGTGAAGTCAAGGTGGGGAGCTTTGAATGCCTCCTTATTTATGATTGACATTGTGCATCAGACTCAGGAGATCTGGTTTGTGTTGTCTCTGTATGTAGGACCATCAATTACAGTGAATGGGCTTTCTGAGGAAGAGAGAGCGTAATTTCAATGTTAAAATCTACACCTCCTTGACTTTGTACAAGCAATTTATATCTCACCATCTCACTTTAAAGTTGATTTTCTGAATGATACCACCACACCGGGTCATGAAAGAAACATCATCTAGAATGTGTCCATACTAGTAGTGGTTTATTAGGTCAATTTCTGATGATAGGTTCCCTTTAAGAATGAATTACAGATATGATTTGATATCCATGAATTAGAATGAATTTTGGATTATATATTTGCTATGTAGTTAATACCTTTGTAAATGTCTGAGGGGAAATGAAGGGTAATGCCTGTTTCTTTTTCTAATTGGTCCATATGTGTTTTTATGGAGGGCAATACAGTGTAGTATGCCATGACTAAGAGTTCTTTCCAAAACATGTAGGCTGTTTTTGCTTGGACTATTTTAATTTGATAAAGAAGATGAATTTTAAAAAATACCGAAGGTGCTGGAGTGCGAATAAGGTGGCAGAGGGCTTTGTCATTGGCAGCATTGCACAAGAACAGGGTGAAGATTAGAAGATGATGGCAAAATACGTGTGTCTTAATGGAGGTAAAGTGGTATCAGTTGTTGGAGAACAAGCCAATATATATTTAAGTACACCCCAATGAGTTGGGCAGCAATTTCTTTTACACTTTAGGACTCAAAGTTCTAGAAATCTGTTCATATTGAGAAGAAAGTTATGCCAGGAGTAGAAAGGAAGTAATGGAGGCTATAGTGTGGGGAATAATTGGACATTGTTGGACTTGAACAAGGGTTGGTCTTTGGGAAGATGGTGATATAGTTCAAAATATATAAAGATTATTATCATACACTGCTGATGCTGCTGTAGCTTCCTATGTCTGCGGCTAGTTGTGTTATGGGAATTGGACAGGCTGGTTGTCAGGGATTTCATTTAAAAAAAAAAGTCATTGTCATCGTTGTCAGGATTCGAGGTAGTGGACCCTCTGTACCACCGCCAGCGATGGCATAAGCCGACACCTAGGAGCGGAATCTAAGTGGCACCTGGTTTTCACCAGAGCCCGCCGCAATGCGAGTTGGACTTGCTGCGGCAGGGTACCACCAGGTCGCTCCACAGGCACGACCTTGCCCGGGGTGGCCGCCAAGGCGAAGTATAGAATCGTATGGCAGATTAGTGGTCAGAGACATGCAGGAGGTTGAGACAGGCAGCACAGAATCAATGTCAGGAGCAAAGCAAAAGGGAGCTTGGAGTGAAAGTCAGGAACGGAACCGAAATCACGGTAAGTCACGGTAAATCTGCAGACTGGAACAGGGCAACAAGACTAGCTTTTTCTGAGGCATATAGCACAAAGATCCGTCAGGGAATGCTGGGAGAGGCCGGCTTTTATTCATATCCTGGAAATGGCCAGCACCAATCAGCGGTGCTCTGGCTTTTTAAATCTATGAGCGCCGCCCAACGCCCTAGGAGATGGGGATGTGCGCACCGGGCAGCCAGGACTACAATAGGAACACGGAGAGGTGAAGGGTGCGCAGAGCACAGAGAGGGGCACTGGTACACCTGCGTCCCGAGACATGGGTCACAGGAGCACCCGTGACAGCACCCGCCTTTCAGCCTCCCCCTCTTCTTGGTCTGGTGGAACCTTTGCAGGAGACCATGGTCCAGAGTGTTATCCTCAGGCTCCCATGATCTCTCCTCAGGCCTGAACCCCTTCCAGCCAACAAGGAAGAACCACTTGCCTCTCACTGTCTTAATGTACAGAACCTCCTTTACCTCGATGACATCAGTGGAGTCAGCTTCAGGAGCAGGAGAAGTAGGTTGCTGAGAGAAGGGGCTCAAGATGATAGGCTTCAGGAGAGAGACATAGAAGGTTCGGGATGTGCATAGTGGGAGGAAGGCAGAGATATACACCACAGTGTTTATGGGCTGTACTACCTTGAAAGGCCCTAGAAAACATGGTCCAAGCCTGTAGATAGGGATTTTCAGCCGGACGTATCTGGAAGACTGGAGGAGACCTGCGCTTGTTATCGGCCTGGGTCTTGGTGCGGGCAGACGCCCAAAGTAGAGACTGTTAAGTCTGTTCCCAGATTGATTTGAGGTCCTGCGCCTACAACCTTGGACACGGGTCGCAGGAGCACCAGTGACAATGATTTATTTTTAGACATATGTATTTTATTTAAACTTTCTGATTTTCAGGTTCTCTATTCATGAAAATGGAATAAAAGCTGCACCTGGATGGTGTTTGAGCTGTATGCTGTATGTGTTTATTTAGCTAGGGGGTGTTAGGCAGCCGAGTCTTTGATCTTACTTTGTCATGTCTTATGGAGGAAGCCAACAAAGCTCCTTACTTTAGTTAAGTAACCTAGATAAAGGACTAGGACAACAAACTGAACTTTTAGTAATAGTGCTGAAAAGTCTATACCCTGATTTTTAAAAAAATTCCAACGACAGGCACACGGTCTGTCAGATATGCCATGTTTTCTGCTTGTGTATCAGATAGAGAGTAAACAAGCTCTTCAAAATGAAGTGCTTAGAAACTTGAGGATGCTGGGATCCCTAGGGCCAGAATCACCTAGGAGCCGTTACCCTGCTTCATAATGCTCTGTCTTTCTCAGACAGAGCATTATGAGAATTAGTGTCTACTCTGAGAATAAATGTCATCATCAGCCCTTGTGTATATGATTGTGTATATGTATTTACAAACAGGAAAAAAGCAGCACTCCAACCAGGCCAAGATAAAGTTGAAATAAATTGGTTCCTTTGTTCCGTAGTGAAAAAGTGATGTTGTTGGCTTGTGGGGAAAAAATGATTTAGTCAGCCACCAATTGTGTAAGTTCTCCCACTTAAAAAGATAAGTGAGAGGCCTGTAATTGACATCATAGGTAGACCTCAACTTTGAGAGACAAAATGTGAAAGCAAATCCAGAAAATCCCAAGTAAATCAAACTTCTGTGAATTCAAATTGTCCACTTAGGAAGCAACACTGATTGTCAATTAATTTTACAGGCAATAAGGAGTGGTTCTGCAGGTAAGGGAACATAGACCATTTCTTTGTACCAATGCTTTCTGGCTGATGTTTTGGTAATTTTTAAATGCTGCTGGTGCTTTCACACTTGTGGTTGAATGAAACAGACTATACAATCCACAAGTGGCTCAGGTAGTGCGGCTCATTCATGATGGCACATCAATGTAAGCTGTAACAAGAAAGTTTGCTGTGTCTGTTTGGTAGTGGCCAGAGGCTGCAGGCGTCCGACAAGGCACGGACTGCCCTCCTGCACGGGCTGCATCGAATTAGCACAAGCGGAAAAAGGATTCCATGTCCAGCTTCATCCAAGATAATTCAAACTTTATTTAAGGCATAATATTTAAAATCCCAGAGCGTTTATAGGCCAACACGTTTCAAACGGTGGACCCATTCTTAGTCATGGCTACAAGCGCGTACACCAAGAGATGTGGAGGGGGCCGTAGGAGGAGAACAACCCAGCAGGAGCGCTACCTCTGCCTTTGTGCAAGAAGGAACAGTAGGAGCACTGCCAGAGCCCTGCAAAATGACCTTCAGCAGACTAGAAATGTCAATTTGTCTGCATAAACGCTTAGTTACCGACTCCATGAGGATGGTATGAGGGCCCTACATCCACAGATGGCAGTTGTGATCATAGCCCAGTACCATGCAGGTCGCTTGGCATTTGCCAGGGAACAACAGGATTGGCAATGAGTCTGGAGATGCTGTGGAGAATGATCTGCTTCCTGCAAGATCCTTCAACATGACCAGTTCAGCAGTGGGTCAGTAATTGTGTGGGGCATTTCTTTGGAGGGCCGCACAGCCCTCCATGTGCTCACCAGAGGTAGCCTGCCATTAGGTACTGAGATGAGATACTCAGACCCCTTGTGAGACCATATGCTGGTCCGGTTGGCCCTGGGTTCCTCCTAATGCAGGACAATGTGAGACCTCATGTGGCTGGAGTGTGTCATAAGTTCCTGCAAGATGAAGGCATGGAATCTATGGACTGGCTTATTCCCCATACCTAAACCTGAATGAGCACACCTGGGACATCATGTCTTGTTCTATCCACCAATGTCACATGGCACCACAGTCTCTCCAGGAGACCATTTGCAACCTCATTAGGAGCATTCCGAGGTGTTGTAGAAAAGTCTTACAGGCATGTGGAGGCCACACACAATACTGAGCCTCATTTTGACTCGTGTTAAGGACATTACAGCAAAGTCGGATCAGCCTGTAGTATGTTTTTCCACTTTAATTTTGTGGGTGATTCCAAATCCAGGCCTCCATTGGTTAATAAATTTTGTTATCATTGATGATTTGTTGTGATTTTGTTGTCAACACATTCAACTTTGTATTGAACAAGGTATTCAATAAGAATATTTCATTCGTTCATTCAGTTCGAGGATGTGTTATTTCAGTGTTTCCTTTTTTTTGAGCAGTGTATTAAGTCATTAACAAAAGTTAATCTCAAAACTTTGTCATATATCCTTTGTTGGCAATGACAGAGGTCAAAAGTTTTTTGTATGTCTTCACTAGGTTGGCACACACTGTTGTTGGTATGCTGACCCATTCCTCCGTGAAGATCGCCTCTAGAGCAGTGATGTTTTGGGGCTGTCGCCAGGCAATATGGACTTTCAACTCCCTCCAAAGGTTTTCTATAGGGTTGAGATCTGGAGACTGATTAGGCCAATCCAGGAGCTTGAAATACTTCTTATGAGGTCACTCCTTCATTGCCCTGCGGTGTGCTTGGGACCATTGTCATGCTGAAAGACCCAGACACGTTTCATCTTTAATGCATATGCTGATAGAAGGAGGTTTGCACTCAAAATCTCATATTACATGGCCCCATTTATTCTTGTACACGGATCAGTCTACCTGGTCCCTTTGCAGAGAAACAGTCCCTCGTCATGAGGCTACCACCCCCATGCTTCACAGTAGGTATGGTGTGCTATAGATGCAACTCAGCATTCACTCTCCTCCAAGTTGTGTTTCTACCAATCTATTCTACTTTAGTTTCATTTGACCATATGACGTTCTCCCAATACTCTTCTGGAACATCCAAATACTCTCTAACAAACTTCAAATGGGCCAGATTTGTACCGGCTTAAGCTGGGGGATACGTCTGGCACTGCAAGATCTTAGGTCTCTGGCATCATAGTGTGCTACTGGTGGTAGCCTTTGTTACGTTGGTCCCAGCTCCCTGCAGATCATTCACTTTGTCCGTATGGTTTAGAGTTTTTTGCTCACCGTTCTTGTGATCATTTTGACACAATGGGGAGATTATCAGGAGTCTTGTGTGTCTTCCATTTTCTAATTATTACTGCCACAGTTAATTTCTTCACACCAAGCTGCTTGTTTTAAAGTTTTTTTTAATATCCTTTGATGATCACTGCCTAGAGTCTATAAAATGATGTGAATTTTCAGTTTCACGCATAACATAATGTCTGATGAAGAGAACTAATGTTCTCGAAAGCTCACCATCAAATATAGTCAGCCTCAAAAAGGTATTGCCTGATTTCTTCACTCTTCTTCTGCCTATTGTAGATTCAGTCTTCCCAGCCTGGTGCAGGGCTAAAATTTTGTTTCTGGTGTCCTTAGACAGTGCTTTGTTCTTCACCATGGGGGAGTTTATAGTGTGACTATATGAGGCTAAGGACAAGTGTCTTTTATACTCATAACAAGTTCAAACAGGAGCCATTACTACAGGTAATGAGTAGAGGAGAGAGGGGCCGCTTAACCCCCTTAGGACGCAGCCATTTTATAGCTTAAGGATCAGCCCCATTTTTTGTATTCTTACGTGCGTCACTTTATATGGTTATAACTTTTGAACACTGTTACTTATCAAAGTGATTCACAGATTGTTTTTTCCCCACATGCTGTTGCAACACCCTCGCCGATGCAAGGCAGAGCTGTGTTTGCGAATAAGTCCCACCATGTAGCTTGCAGCCTGTGTAGGGTCTGATCAGCCCCACAGCATGTCACTACATAACACTAGATAACACAGATGAGTACTGCAGTGGTAGATCCTGCCTGGCTAGGCAGGAGTTAAGTGTTTTGTGTGATGTCAGATGTGTCAGCCAATCACATGCGTTACACTCTGTTTCTGTGAGCTGAGATGTAATTGGAGGAGTAGCCACCACCTGACCAGTGGGAGTAACAAAATCCCTGGTCAAGAAACTTCTAGAGTGCAGTTCCAGTCAGACCAGAAAGTCTGAAGAGCAGTCTAGTCAGTCAGACCAGGGAGTCTGAACAAGTCAGACTGAGTACAGCTAAGAGTTAGACAGAGAGAGAGGAAAGGGGTATCATCCTACCTTCAAGGGTGATACCTGAAGCAATCCAGGATAAAGCTGAAGCATCCTACTAGGACACAGCTACCTCCCAGCCTGCCATTGCATCCAGGCTGATGATCTACATCCTATGGCTCCCTCCGACTGCATCTCAGCAATCTACCATTCTGTTAAGGCACGTTGCTACGGTTCCTGTCGGTTCCAATAAAGAACTGTAAGTTGTTTTTGTTCAACGTCTGCCTCCGTCTGGTCCCTGCTACTACGGCTGCCATCATCACAGGCACCCTGTCCACTACACAGAAACTTATACTCTAGACACCAAAGGGTTGCCCCAGGGAGAACCGCTATAGCAGCCTGTCCCTCATCATTTCTTGCCAACACCACCCTGCTGGAGACCTGCCAGGCTGTAGGACAGCCCTCCGGTTCCCCCATACCAAGCACCGTGACACTAGCGTGCCTAGGCCGGAACCGCCAGCCACTCAGGTACTGCGGGCCCCGGCTGACTCCAGGCCCCGAGAAAAGGCTAGGCCCCGGTGGGGGATGCTGCACTGTACTTCATTTTAGTGGTAAATTTTGGCTGATTTATTTTGCGTTTATTTACAAAAAAAAAGAAAAGATGATGATTTTTAAAAAAATATTTGCCCTTTTTCGAAATTCGAAATCATCGTGTTTTCAGGCAGATAGATTTACCACCTAAATAAGTTGCTGAATAACATTTCCCATATGTCTACTTTACATTTTCATAATTTTTGAAAATGTCTGGATAATTTAGTTTGATGTCACACGGCTTACAATAAATACAAATATCGATTTTCCGTATTTTCAGAGTTGACTATTTTGGGGATAAATACTGTTTTGAATGAAATTTTACATATTTGGCATAAAAAAACCCTATATAACCGACCCATTTTCAAATCTGCGCCCCTCAAACTATCAGAAACAGCTTTTAGGAAGATTGTTAACCCCTTGGTAGTAATTACATCATAATGCAGCAAAGACTTACCGGTAACACCCGCGATCGGTGCCAACACCGATCGCGGGTGTTATCACAGCGATCGCTGCCTGGGATCATCTCTCCCCGTGAGGTCATCGGGGAGCGGTGATCCGTCTCCATGGTAGCCTTGGGTCACTGCTAACAGACATCTGCTGGCCCAGACCCGCTGTGAAGGAAATTGTGACGTTTTGGAACCTTGGACAGTATGCAAGGTAACTTAGTTATCCTTTTATAGAAACTCCCAGAACGCACAAGTTCTGAGAGGCGCAAGAAGTGATTTAAAGTTGTCCACACAACCTCCAGATATGGCACAGCAATAAATCAGAACCCTGAATGGCTATAAAACCCCTTTCAGTAGCCTCAGTAAAACAGAATCTTATCAAATCCAATTTAAACTGCCACCAGTTCTCATTAATAAAAGCCCGGCTCGTGACGGGATTATACAGGGTGAGGAACCAACTTGGTAGCATGTATATAAGCAAGACTCGGGTGTGGGATTCGTGGATCAAGATAAAACAGCAACACAGATTTTATTTTATATTTAATTGCCTAATTAATCCACTAGACAAAACAATACATACAATAGAGATGTGGCCTTAGAGGTGTCTGATTATATCAGGTGTAGACACACCTCTGTCCACCCCCTGGGGAAGTCATAGGGGAAGTCGTAGGGTCATGGTTCTCGTATCAATGGATCCGGAGAATCCCTGGATTGCAATGATACTTAACCTGACCCATTTGCTATGGTCCTATCCAGAGATATTTATATCTCTGGACCCAAGGGTGCTAGAGCCTCAGGGATTGGCCAACTGTAATTTCCTGACGATAAGAAATCCAAAAATATAGTTGCTATTGGTCTTATGAGTTTCATGGCTCTTTGTCTCCTGTTTGAAAATTGGTGGGAAAATCAGCTCAAATCTCTGGAGACGATGCGGCTGGGGAAATGCTTTGAAGCCAGCCCCCCTGCCAGTTCACAAGGAAATGTCTACAGCTGTGGAAAGCTTTGCTTAGCAACTCCAAGACATTGCAACCAGAACCGATGACCAAGAGTGACGTATGGATTATACAGCTGACGCTCTTGAAGAGACTGGAAGATCATGTTAACCGTATAAAAGTACTGGAATTGAAATGCAAAGACGTATAAAATAGGTCGCGGAGGGGAAATATCAGAATAAGGGGACACCCTGAGACCATCACATCTCTCAAAGAAAAGGCTACCTATATATTCACTGTTCTTCTACCGCAGGTTGATCCCAACTTGCTGTTCATCGTCAGGATTTATCGAGCACTGAGACGACCAAGATCAGTAGGTTCTCCCAGAGATATGGTTCTTAAACTTCAACATAAGGATTCCGGACACCTAATCCTAAATGCCGCCAGAGATAATTCAGCTTCTCCCAGTCTCTCTGATTCCGCGAAATTCATAGCCTTGTAAAGTGTGGTTAGAAGCAAGAGTGGATGTAAAGTGGGATACTTATTGGTCCCAATGTGAGTGCTGGAACTTTATGAGGGGTGATTTATGCTTAATTTGTGTCCTGGATGAAAGGTGAGCGCAAGTTTGAATAGGCTAAATTAACCTGTACAGTCACACCCCAAGTCACATGACGAGGCAGCAACATTCTCACCATGACACAACATATGTTGTCAGTGAACATTGGGCATGCTAATACGTAGATCAGAAAACTGTTGTCAAAAAGAACAGGGTACACTAATACATGGATCAGAAAAGTGTTGTCAGTGAGAATAGCAAACACTAATACGTGGATCAGAAAAGTGCTGTTGTCAGTGAATATCGAGCACAGTAATACATGGATAAGTAAAGTGTTCTTTTTAGAGAATATTATGCACACTAATCTGAGGATCAAAAAGGTGAAAAAAGTGTGTTGTCAATAAGAATAGTGCACACTAATAGGTAGATGAGAAAAGTGTGTGGTCAGAGAATAACGCATATACCGTGTGGTCCCGTTACACTTGCTGCTTGCTGACATCATAGTGTGTGGTGATGGCGATGCACACACTATGATGTCGGCAAGCAGCTGTCGTTATGGTGTGTGCAACGGGACCGCACGGGAACCAAAGGCAGAGCTAAATACCAAAGAGGACCTGCAGGGGGCATCAGAAAGGCAAGTACAGAGTTGTTTTTTTTAAGGCTGGTCAGGGGGCTGATGGCTATATACTGGGTGGGGGGGCAGGCACTGGCTATATACGGTGGGTGCAAGCACTGGCTATATATGGGGGCAGGCACTGGCTATATATGGGGGGTTCAGGTACTGGCTTTATATGGGTGCAGGAACTGGTTATGTATGGGGGGGTTCAGGCACTGGCTATATACAGGGGGGAAGGAACTGGCTATATACTGGGGGCAGACACTGGCTATATACTGAAGAGCTTGCCACTGGTTATATACTGGAGCGCAGGCGGCTGTTGGCTATATACTTAAGGTGCAGTCACTTAACCTCTTGGCGTTCAGTGACTTAGCGCTGCAGCACGCTCCTTCCCTTCTGCGCCTCGCTGTGCACCCATAAAACAAATAACGGCCAAATGTAAATTTTAGGGCTAAATGAACGTATAACTGACACAATTTGACCATTCTAAATTTCAACTCTATTTTAATTACTATGAAAATCTCAAGGGGTTCACAATCTTCCTAAATGCTGTTTCTGATAGATTTTAAAATGGGTCCGTTATATAGGGGGGGGGGTTGATTTTAAATATGTAAAATTTCATCCAAGACAGTATTTAGCCCCAAAATGGTCAATTCTGAAAATACTGAAACCCGATATACGATTTGTAAGTCGCGTGACATCAAAATAAATTATCCAGACAAAAATTATGAAAATGTAAAGTAGACATATGGGAAATGTTATTCAGCAACTTATTTAAGTGGTAAATCTATCTGCCTGAAAACGCAATGATTTCAAATTTCAAAAAATGGCAAATTTTTCAAAAAATTCATAATTTTTTCTTTTTTTTGGAAATAAACGCAAGACTTATCAGCCAAAATTTACCACTAAAATGAAGTACAACATGTGAGGAAAAAACAATCTTAGAATCACTTTGATAAGTAACAGTGTTCAAAAGTTATAACCATATGAAGCGACACATGTCAGTATCCAAAAAATGGGGCTGAGCCTTAAGCTACAAAATGGCTGCGTCCTTAAGGAGTTAAACAACAGCATCAAACAAAATATCAAATAAAATCCTTGCCTGTCCGGCTCTAACTATACACTTGGAGGCCCTCACTAGCCACTGGAGGGCTTCTCCCTGCCAGCATGGAAAATATTTTTAGCAACCCTGTGTCACTCACGTGCAGCTCTCACACAGTCCAGCATCTGTGTCTCCAGGTAGAGAGCCTCTTCTGTCTGCTCCAGACCCTTCTTTAACTCCTTAAGGACACCATTTTATAATGGCCATTTTGAAAACGAGGCCAAATGTGTCAATGTGATAACTATGTGCACAGAGAAACTACAAATAAAGTGTAACATCGTATAAATTGTGTATTGACACACTGAACCCATCCTATTGAAACAGGATAACACTTAATAAAATGTGTCAAGAAACTCAGCAACAATAATAAAGGTCTCAATTTTAAGAATTGAGATCTTCATACTGCACTCTTCCATACTCCCTCAATTAAAGTGAGTGCATGCATGAAAATAGTAAAAACAATAATAAAAATAACAGGGGTCAATAACTGCATGCAAGGAGAATGAACACTTTCAAATCTTGCCCTATATGTTTGTGCATGTTTTAATATGTCTTGTGTGATATATAAAATAATTAAAAAATATTTATATTTTAATCAAAATAAATAAAAGCTAAACTTTATCTGCCATCTTTCCGCTATGCCCTTTAGTGAATAATTAGCTATTAGTGCTGGTGCACACAGAATAGGACCACTGGTCTTTTGAATTACTTCACAACAAAGAAAACAGGGCATTGAAGAGAAAAGCATCTTTAGAAACGCATCTTTTTCTTTGTGCATGTGAAAAATAATGAATGACATACGAATGTGAAAAAAAAAACAGATGCGGATGCAATACGGACTGCAAATAGATATCACTCACAATGGACACACCCGTCTGAATGAGACCGTAGAGAAGACCCTTTACCCTGTAGTGATGGGGGTTTTGCTTTAGTTTACATTTCATAGCTACTATTTACAGATGTGATTATATCAGAAGAAGGGAGGGCCTAGATCTATTCTTGGCACATCATCTATACACCTGAGATGTTTCATCTTATTAACTGCACCTGAGGACCTTTTAGCCAAGAGGACTATTTTTTCAGTATATTCACACTGTTGGCAGGATTATGCTACAATTTTGAACCTCAAAAAGAAACAAAGTTCTATTGTGGCTCCTTTAAAGGACATTTGTTGCATCCAATTCACAGTAATACAGCAATGTGCTATTTTATGCTGAAATATTAAAATCATCAGAATTGTATAAATTAAAGAAATTTAACACAGTGATTGCCATGGCATAACCATTTTGAGCCCATATTTAGAGCTGCATATGATAAGGGTACAGTGCTGGATGCCCCTAAATAGGACACTTTAGAATCTTCTGTGTGTGGCATCAGTTGTGTAATAATAGAAGTGGATTATCTCATTATAAGAGAATGCCCTCTAGTGGCCATTTTCATCTCATGCAGCATCTAATAATAACATCTTTGTTACATTGCCACATTAACTTCTGGGTTTCTTCACTTTTAAAACTAAAAACTTTGTAACTGAGAGCACCAATCATATGAACATTTTAGGCAAGTATGTTTAGTCTGGAATAGGTCTCTTTTTAGAATTGTTGGATTCATTTGGGGGTAGTGAATAAAAGTTTGATTTCCCTAGAATAGGGTAGCTGATTGTATGAGTTGTTTTCTCTGTTGTAAGAGACTTGCTAAAATGTGAAATTTAAGGCCCATTCCACATGTGCGAGTGTGATCTGCTGAACTCGCATCACACTCGCAACACTTGCTGCTCAGAACTCTCGCCCAGAATGCTGCAAACCGGAACGGAACTGACATGCTGCGTTCAGTTCCGGTTTGCAGCGTTCGGGACGGGAGTTCCGAGCAGCACGCATTGCAAGTGTGATGCGACCTCACACAATGGAAATAATTGGATCAAAAGAAATAATTTTCACACTTTAATGAAGCAATCCAGGCGAAGTGGCATCTTTATTCCATAAAATTGTTTGTGTACAACGTGTTTTGGCCACGTATAGCAACCTTCGTCAGGTACATTCAGAAGATAACCCATTGGGTCGGTGGAAGATACTCCTCTTCCACTGGGAGACCAATCGCTATCGTTCCTGATATCAGAAGAACTGATGAAAAGGACAATGAGGTATCTAAATGGGTTTTCATGACATGCGCTTACACATAAATTATGTTAAAATTCAAATAATAATATTTCACAGTTCTAACAAAAATATAAATGTATAGTAAAATATGAATTTGCTTCTAAAAAATGAAATAAAACCTGCTGAGAAACTCTTAATGCTCCATGTCACAAAGCAATAAAATTATCAGGGTGACTAAGGAAGCCGGGTGGGCCTGTAAAGGTTGCAACTTGCATTGTTGAAATATGCAAAAGTGTATATTACTACTTATTGTGGAAGTGGAAGACTGTGTGGCAGTACCACAGGATGCACTTGGGTGTAAGGTAGACTCGATGGCCTCATTTAGGCTATTTGGGGTCAAACACTGGCGTTTAATTAGCAGTAATATTCTCTGACACACTGCTGAATATGCTGGGTTTACCTGGCCCTTTCAAAGTTGAAAGAGCGCACAGAATTGGGCCGCTGCGTCCCCCACGCTCCCCCTCCACCAGCTCTCAGGGCAGAGAGGAACAGCCACGACAAGCTATTGCAAAGTATCTAGATTATTCAGAAAAAGAGGCAATACTACGGGCATATAGAAGGAGAAAAGATAGTTTGAAGAAAGACAACTACAAGGTCCTCCTCTTTTCTGATTATTCAGCAGACACAACAAGAAAACGAAGAGCTTTTAGCCCATTGTGCTCGGAGCTGTACAAATGTAAGTGGAAGTTCCAGCTGCTGTATCCAGCAATGCTCAAAGTCTCACACCCAGATGGACAAACACAAAGCTTCACGGATCCAGTACTGGCGGAATTCACAATGGAAGGCCTCCAGGAGTGGAAAAGAAGATCGGGACAGAGAGTCTCTAGTCAGGAACTGAGACCGCAATCACAACGAGCACCCAGAGCAACGAAGAAAGATACAATATTACAATATTAAAGCCGGATGTAGAAACAGCCATCACCCGCCAAACAGCACGGTTACTGGGACATAGAGCCTAATTGCTACCACTTCATGTAAGGGTGATGCCACAAGTGAATGCGTTTCTGTCCCGTTTTTAAGCAGTCCGTCAAAAAACACATGCATTAAAAACGAATTCGAACTGGTCAAAAACATAGCCGTTTTCAAAAAACGCATGCGTTTTTTAAAAGGGCCAAAAAGGCGTTCGAAACGCCACGTGTGGCATCACCCTAAGAGGGAAAGAAATGAAGATTGTTATGCTGATCTTCTCACATGTTGGAAATTAGGAAGTTTCTGAAAAGTTATTTTATGCCTGCGTCCTCAATGTGGATTGCTATTGGCAAGTGTTATATATTTGATTGTATATTGTTGTTAAAAGCATTGTTGATCTGCCCCTTGATTCCAGTACTAGACACTGGTCTGACAGGAGCTCGTCAACCCTGCATTTTCCCACCCTCTGTTTGCCAGTCTCACAAGAGCACTTTAGTTGCCGTACTAGGGTACCATTTGCACACCGCCTGCACTTGCACTTTCAGGCTTATTCATTCTTTGTGATACTTGACTTGTTTTCTGGCATTTTTCTGGACTTATGAGTTTTTAGGGATGTAGCAATATGATTTATTGATGTTTCTACTTGTTGACATTCGGCAATCCCTAACATTTCGGTTGGTAGAATTTTTGTCCACCACAGGGTGACATAGGAGGGGGTTTTTACTTGGTTGACCTGCACTTTGGTCACCAGTTGATGTATGTATATTACATGTTTTAGATGTTTTTAAATGTGTGTCATATATGTATCTTGTTTGGTAGTGAATAAAGTTCTTTTTGGTGCATACTTTCTCTTCTTTCTTGTTCAGCTGCTACACAGATCTGACATTAAAAAAAATTCACAAATATAGTATCATGGAATGTTAAAGGACTCTAGTCGCCTCAGAAACGCTCTATTGTCTTACGACACTTAAAATGAATTAAAGACTCTTTTACAAGAGTCTCATATCCTCCTGAGTGTGCAGTCACACGTTGCAGTTAAAACTGCATCACAATTCGTTTAGAGGCAGTTTTAGGTGCAGTTTTGTCAATTTCACAGGTGAAAGACATGAACTGAATGGGTGAATTAGATTTTTAAGGAGAAAGCTGTTCAACAAATTTCATTCACCTGTTGATTTGATGTCTTTCACTTGTTAAAATAAGTAATACCACCTAAAACCAACCCAAAGCTAATTGCGATGCAGTTTTAACTGCTACGTGTGACCGCACCCTGACAGATGCGTTAACACGTTGCAGTTAAAACTGCATCGTAATCAGCTTTGAGGAGGTTTTAGGTGCAGTTTTGTCAATTGAACAGGTGAAAGACATGAACTGAATGGGTGAATGACATTTGTGGAGCAGGTTTCCCCTTCAAAATCAAATTCACTCGTTCAGTTCATGTCTTTCACCTGTTCAATTGTCAAAAAGTCTCCTAAAACCACCTCAAAGCAGATTGCGATGCAGTTTTAACTGCAACGTGTGAACGCACCCTCAGCGTAGAGGGGGAGTACCCTTGCTAATTAATAAGCATTCTGCCATCACCATACAATCTCATGATATTTCAGAGATCCGCCGTATCCTTCATGCAATACTAGATACACCAACTGGGGATATTAGTATTTATAACATTTATGCCCCAAATATAGACCAGCAGGCATTTTATTCTGCTTTAATGACTCGCATAACACAAGATGCACACTCGCAGGTGATAGTAGTAGGGGACTTTAATCAAACAATGTGTGAACAAGAAGACAGGTCAAATCACACATCTTCCCCTGTATCAACAGTCACCAATTTAAATCATATGCAGAAGATCTTGCCATCACCGATAATTGGCGATATTAGCACCCAGACGACAGGGAATATACTTTTTATTCGGAGGTCTACCGGTCCTGGTCTAGACTAGACTATATTTTTGTATCCCAAATGTTGTTACATAGAGTCTCATCCTCTGAGATAGGACAGCTGGCGATATCTGATCATGCGCCAATCTCTGTAGCTTTGACCAATACCTATAAACAAGGGACATATTTAATCAGGAGGTTCCCTACATACTTTGCAAAGGATGACGCCTTCATACAACTACTCAGAGGATGGTGGACATAATATGAATTTAATAACACAACCCGACAAAGTGATCCAGCCACATAATCGGAAATAGCCAAAATAGAGATTAGAATCCGGATACAGCACCATGTCGCCAGCCTAAAACCAAAAGCCAGGGAATCATTGGACGCTAATAGTATTAAGATATTAAGAAACACATACAATACCTACCTCGCTACACCCTACACACAAAATTTAGATAGCTGGAAAAAGGCGAGACTGCAACACGAAATTATGTTGCAGAGACAGGAAACATATCATCACATTCGTTTTGAAAGGACAAAGGCCTATATCACATCTCACTAGAATCAAAGATGAGACAGGAGAAATACACCAAGACCCTAGAAAAATTTTAGAAATATTTCAAAAATTTTACTGGAGTCTTTATGCTGATGAGACACCCTACGATACTAGAGTGGCAGATAGCTATTTGTCGAAACTGAACCTGCCTAGAGTAACAGAAGAGAAACTGAAAGAGGTTAATGCAGAAATAACAGTGGAGGAGATCTCGGAATCGATAAAAAAGAAGGGTTTGGCAAAATGACGGGTCCAGATGGCTTCCCGCAGAATTTTATAAATGCACCAAGGATCAGATTGTGGGGCCTCTGGCACATTATTTCAACAAACTCCTCCAAGGGGAGCCTCTGCCAGGAGAGGCAAATATGGCACACATTAAAGGGGTATTCTCGTCTGGGCATTCACATCCAAATTCATTAATCTCTCATATATAAACATTTCTTCAATTAGATGTCATTAAAACATTTTTACCTGTGTAAAGATAATTTCTAATAAATGTAGTCATATGTAGGGACTGTGTCCCTGGATACAGCCACCTCTGCTTGAGTGATTGCACAAAGAAACAAAAAGATTTTGTATATTAAATGTCCAGGAGTTACTGCAGGTCCCTAATGATTACTGAAGCCAGGAAGTCAGGCAGGGCTCAATAGCGCATGTCTAGCCACTGCTGCCAAAATGTGAGGTGGTCGTATCCGAGGAAGCTATCTCATTTCTAAGGGACAACTTGGTTACATTTATGAGAAATTATATTCACACAGGAACATTTTTTTTAATAACATCCAATTGAAGAAATGTTTACATATGGCAAATTAATTAAATTAAATTTAAATGCCCAGATGGGAAAGCCCCTTTAAAGTGACACCCAAACAGGGACGTGATGTGCTGTTTGGCAGGGAAAACGACAGATATCTGCAGTTCGACTAATGTACCCTAAACATCAGAGAGGCCTAAATTACCCTAACATCAGAAATTAAAAGATTGGTTACACAATACAGAACATTATTCTAATACCCATCTTTAGAGGGCCTTGATACACCCTTGTGGTCTGATGGCCGCACTACATATCCAATACGCTAAGCTCCCTCCTAGTGCAAAAAAAGTCCCTATTACTCAGAGACACAATAGCCACATGGAAAATTGTAAGGAAACAACTGAAACTTTCTTATCAGTTATCGAGGCATAATACCCTCTGGGATAATCCAGAATTCCAAAAGGGACAAACGAGTAGTTTTTTACCCCCTGGCAGGAGAGAGGCATAATACGATTGCAACAATTACTGCACCGAACAGAAGCAAAACTGAAACCATTATCTGACTTAGTTGAGGAATTTGGCCTGCCTGATAGGAGTTTTCTTATGCTCAGATTGATGCCATTTGTTCACCTAGGCTTTGTATGCTAGGGTTGGGTAACACTGAAGACAGGGGATAGTGTGCCCTGAGCTCGCCCCAACCTCTGTTCCTTCCTGTAGTCCCCCCATGCTAAACCTTTGGGCGACTACTTGAAGACTCGGAATACACCACATAAGTGCGGGAAGGGAACAACACAAACAGATTAACAAACGTAAAACACAAAAGAGTAGTAAACTAGCCGGAGTCACAACGAGAGGGTACGTCAAGAACAAAGTCAGTAAGCAAAAGGGTCAACGTTAAAAACTAGCCGAGATCACAACAATACAGAACAAGAACTGGTCAAACTTATAGCAGAGAGCAAGCGATGAAGGGATTTCAAACACTGGCACAGGTGACTAGTGAAGCTGCAATTTATGCAGCCAGGACCTCACCTCCAGGATGCTGCTGGTGTGAAAACAAATCAGGAGAGAAAATCAAAATATCGTCAAGATACACCACCAAAAACACATCAATGTAATCATGAAAGATGAAGTTCAGGTATTCAAAGTGTCCCAAAGGTGTATTAAATGCGGTCTTCCACTCATCCCCCTCCCAGATGCAAATCAGGTTATAAGCCCCTAGAAGATCTAATTTAGAGAAAACTTGGGCCCCCGAAACCTGATTTAAGAGATCCGGGATCAAGGGGAAAGGACCTGAGTTTTCTACCGTTATCTTATTTAACTCTTGATAATCAATGCACGGCCGTAAACCACCATCCTTCTTTTCAACAAAAAAGAACCCGGCCCCAGTGGGCGACTCAGGGGGACGGATATGTCCGATTGCCAAACTCACATCAATATAACTCTTCAGTGACTCTGTTCTGGTACTGACAGGTAATATATACGAACCTTTGGCAATCTAGCATCAGGAAGAAGGTCAATTTTACAATCAAACTCCCTGTGAGGAGGAAGGACTTGGGACGAGGGTTTTGAAAACACCTCTGAGTAATCAGAGAGAAAACCTGGAAGACTCTGATCTTCTGCCACCACTGTACATAATGAAACTCTGGTCAGGTGATCCTTACAGTGAGGACCCCAGTGAACCAGCTCCAGAGTTTCCCAATTAATTACTGGATAATGGACTCGGAGCCAGGGTAAACCAAGAATGACATTTTCAGACAAATTTTCCATAACTAGGAAAGAACACCATTCTTCATGCATAGCTCCTACCATAAGCTTTATCTGCGGGGTTCGGAATTTAATCAACCCTGCCTGTAGAGGGGTCAAATCCGCACCTGACATCTGGATAGGAGTGGACAAAGGAATCAATGACATACAAAACTGAGAGACAAAATTATAATCAATTAAATTAGTTGCAGCGCCTGAATCCAAGAAGGCGCGACCAGTACAGGAAACAGATTGAAACCTAACCGTACAAGGTAAATACATTCTAGACACAACTGGGAGTACCTGAGCTCCCTAGCAGTCCCCCCGACTACTGCTTAGGAGATCACGTTTTATTCGATATTGCTTCTGCTGTGCAGGAGTGATGCTCGGGAACACCCGAGGTGATCGCCAGGATCTTAGACAAAGATCAACTCGAATGAATAGAGTAATAGCATCATCTAATGTCTGAGGCTCGTCATCTAATGACTAGGACCAAGTCCTGTACTCGGTCTGATAGTCCGGACATGAATTGGTCTTTTAGGGCACAGTCGTTCCATTGCGAGTCACATACTGTCTGAATTGGGCACAATAATCCTCCGCTGTCTGCTTTCCCTGACACAGAGATCTAAGGTGGGAAACTGCAAGTGCTCGGCGGTCAGGTTTGTCATAAATCTGGCCTAAAGCAGAAAGCGTCAAGAGGAGAACGGGATGGAGAGTCAGATGGGAGAGAGAAGGCCCAATTTTGCAGATCCCCGTGCAAAAGGGAAATGACCACGGCCACCCTTTGTGTCTCTGTGCCCGATGAGCAAGAGTGTAAAGAAAAATAAAGTTTACAATAAAGTTACCAGTTAAGGACCAGGTCATTTTCATTATTTGCATTTTCATTTTCCACTCCATGTGTTTAAGAATCCATAACTTATTTATTTTGCCATCTACAGTGCTATACAAGGGCTTGTTTTCTGTGTAACATATTGTAACATGTAACATGTATTAGGAAGCTGAACATTTTTTTCAAATGTGATAAAAATGTAGAAAAAACACATTTTATTTATTGTAAAATATTGTTTATTTTTTTATAAGCATTCTAAAGAAAAGGGGATGATTTGAATTTTACTTTTTTTTTTGGAATTTCATTTTTTTCAGGGACCTGGTCACTCATGCAATATTCTGCAATTCAATTGTATTGCAATATAATTGAATATACAGATCTTTTATTACAGCCTGCCCCCAGCAGGCCATAATAGAGAGTGTTAATTGACATAGGAGCCTTCCAGAGGCTTTCAGCTTTCTTGGCAACCAATCAGCAACCTCCGTTGATGTTGTGGGGGTGCCAATTGGCAGTAATATGGCTGCACCCCACATGCAGCTGTTGTTTGTGTGAAATTATCGGCTTTGACCACAGCAACTAAGAGGTATTTATTGCACGTCAGTTAGCTGCAGGTGTCGGCTGTATAATACAGCAGGTACCTGGTCTGTATGAACAGGGAACAGCCTATTAGCCTTCTCCATGTGGCACTAACAGTTTAGTATAGTTATACACCATATTGTTGCTATTCACTCCATGGGTAGCAACAAGTTGTAGGAAAAAGTTAATGAATTGTTATTATAAGCCTGATGTTCGGTGTGTTGTGAGGAAGTCCTGACACCAGTAATGGACTGTCCTGGTTACTAAGCCTTCAATTAAAAGCTTAAGACTGAAGCTCCGCTATAAACAGGATTAGTAAAGTTTAGGCTAGGGAAAAGCTAAAAAGCACCATCAGTTTTTATAAACCTATTTTTACAAGGTTCATGTGAGTGTGTGACGTAACTGAGAATATGTTACCATTTTCAGGAGCATTCTCATAAATCTTCTTCTACTCCTTTGATAAAGGAAGCTTCTATAGACAATGGGAAACAGACACAGATGATAACATAGAGGTTGGTAACTGGTGGGAAGGGGCCACTGGAATGGGTTCATTATTTTAACATACCCTACAACTTTAATGGCCCTGTAGCGTCTTTCCATCCTGCCTTTAGAACATTATACGATATACTCTGTGCAGAGGTAGGCAAAAACTATATTGTATAAGGTAGGAGTGCAGTGCAACTATATAAAGGATAAAAGTAGCAATACAATGTAATTTTCATATAAATAGAATAAAAGAGTGATCACATATAGAATAAAGTGGAGTATTGTAAAATTCCCAGAAAAGAATAGTAGTACTGTGCAGTTTCCATATCTATTATAGTGCTATATGTATGTAATGCTAATAATATTACTGTGCTCCATATAAGGAGTGCAGGGCTAAAGGCTGATGTTCTCTACATATTATCTCTACAGAGCAGTATAAAACTTGGTGGGCCCTCAAGTGCTTCGGAGCTGGTGGGTGTGTATGATACAGTCTTCCTAATGTTGCTTTGCAAAATTATGTTTTCTTTGATTTGCTCTTTCTTAACCCCTTCAATTCTACAATGCAATTCTACATCTCCCCCAGGCATACCATATTCCAGCTCAGTGTAATCTGTTCACATGCAGCTGCAATTGTGGCAAAAAAAAGGGGAGACAGATGCAGGTGTAAAGAAAGAAGCGGTATATACGCATGTATCACAGGCGACCAGGGCCAAAGATACATACCAAAGAAACAGCGAAAATATCAGCCTTAGACAAAAAGCAAAGATCCAGGTGTTCCTTTTTTTTGATTTCTTCTACTACTTTTGGTATCAGTCAACACAGGCAAAAATTTTCAAAAAGTAGTAGAAGAAACAAGACAAAGTGATTATAAATCCCCCAAAGTGAGCTAAGTGCAGTTTGCGCAGCTGACTCACGCACACATTTACGGTCACGTGCATGAGGCCTCATTGTCCCCATTGTTGCTCCCACTATGTGGGGGCCATTAAGATTGATATTACACTACACTTGTAGGTGAGGCAGTGGGAGTGGTTTATAAAAGGGAGGGGCTTTTTTGTCACTATTTGCTCTGCTAAGTACATGCAATCGTGACTGCTTCTTCTGCCAAAGTGAGGACACAAAGAAAAACTCCCGAACGAATATTATAAAAGCAAGGTCAGGAGTCCGGATCACAACAATGATAGCATAGAGTGTATGGCACAGATGTGGATGGAAATATACATAGGTGGTAAGAGAGTCTCCGCCCCAGGTGACCGGAGCAGAGGTCTGCCCATCAAAGGTAGAGCTGCAGACGAACTGGGTGTGGTACTATCAGTCCGAATACACCCACAACCAAAGCCACAGTTCACACACACAAAAACATAGAGAAAAGTTAGTGTCATCTTAGCCGCATACTGCTGACAGAAGACAATGCTGGCATGAATCTTACAATTACATATTACATTTTCACATTACCAGTCATTTGGGATTTTTGTTTGGAAGGAACATGGGGTCAAAATGTTCACTATACCCCTTAAAAATTCCTGAAGGGTTGTTGTATTCAAAATGGGGTCACTCTGGCTTACACTCTTTTAAGAGTTTTAATGAACGAAAAAAAAGAAAATTCCGGTTACCGGAATACCTATAAGAATTCCTTGCAAGGGACAATGATGTGTAAGTAATACTACAAAGCAGTCCGATGATTGTCTGCCTCTTAAAGCATATACAAATGACCACACAAATGTGATTATTAGAAAAGCAAAAATGCAAACAAAACCAAAAGTAAAAATCAGACACAGTTCATATATGATTCACCCACGCAGGGGAGATGTGAATCGACACTAAGACAAGGTCTGTACAAAAAAGAAAAGGAAGGGGGGTGGTGGCACAATATAACCACCGAAAGAAAACACTGGACATCTAGGGGAAAGAGAAGGGAGGGGATAGTGGAAATCTAAGACCACCAATAAGTGTAATCAGAGTTGTAAGTAGGGTAGGAGTCCACGTCAGCATAAGGCTAACTGAGGTAAGGAGCTAGTAGAGAAGAGGGTAATGGCAGCTGGATGTAGTCTATCCAGGGCTGCCATGTTTTATAGAATGCCTTCATGTTGTCGTCCTGTATGGCTGAAATCTCTTCATATGGTAACATCTTCAAGACCCTTGCCTTCACCTAGTCTACTGATAGGGTTGCCGACTTCCAGTGGGATGCAAGATGAATCTTGGCTGCCATATAAATAAACTGACACAACTTATGAGCTTGAAATTTAAACTTCTGTGTTTTATCTGCCAACAACAGCACCTCAGTGCTAGGTTTCACAATCATTTTCAGGAACATTAAAATCATGGGGCTCCAAAATACAGACAACCTTGGACATCGCCACCATCGCAAACACAAGGATGAGGCCGAAGAGAAGAGTTTATGGATACTTTCCAGAACAGATAGGACCTATGTAGGATCTTAATGGATGTTTCTGCTAAAGTCACCTGGTGACTTCACCACGCAACTGTCTCACAACAGTATTTCCACCTCTATAACGACATGTTGACATTCAAGTCTGACTACCACCGAGTCATGAAGGGCAATTTCTGATCTGTAGGTGGTTTATTTAATATCGAATAAATAACAGGTCACAGAGAAACATTTGCGTGACTAACGCCACATAGTAAGTGAGTGAGAGGTAAAAGGGGATCTTATTGATAACTTCCAATTAGACACACAGGGGAGCCAGAGACCCACCGTGCACAGCTATTATTTGCACTAGCCTAGCCGCCTGATAGTACTTGACAATGCTGATCAGATGAAGCTGGCCTTCTGGAAATCGTGTAGAGCCTTCACAGGGACATGAATGAGGAGGCAGTGGAACGAATACAGGATTTTAGGTAACATGTTAATCTTTATATGACATGGGGGAAGTGTCCCAGTTGGCAAAATCAGATTGGAGTAGCCGAAACATCGTCAGGAGTAAAGCAAGTCTACTGAGGGTGTAATGTTGACGCCCAAATATGTATTAAAATAAGGCTTGGCTTTGAAGCCAAAATTTTATTCTATAAGCTTGCCAGTATGGGAAGCAATATTTCAGAAGAGTGCCTCCGTTTTATCAAAGTTTACACATAGGCAGTGTAGTAGCTGACTCCCAATTCAAGTCCTGCAAGTTTCGGGTTAGCCCTGATCAGTTCAGCCAGTGGCTCCATTGCCAAAGGCATATAAAGCCGATGATAGGGGGCAGCCTTGCCTGGTGCCCCTTCTAATCTGAGTAGTAGACCTGGCAGTGGTCAGAAGCTTCAAGGTATTAATCGTTTAATAAGGGAAATAAAAAGACCTTGATACCGAACCCCTCTAGCACCTATAATAGGTATGGCCAAGTGATTCTATCAAAGGCCTTTTCAATATCTAGGACAAGAACCACCATAGGAGTTTTAGAGACATTGGACTTGGTGAATAAGGTTCAGCACATTATCAGGAGCCTGATGAGACTGAAAAAAGCCCACCCGATCCTTGTGGACTAGAGATGGGACAATATTCTTCAGTTTTTTAGCTAGAATACCTTTTAGCAATTTATAATCAATATTCAATAAGAAAAAAAGCCTATAGTTCTTAGGAGACATGTGGTCTTTCTGGGGGTTGGGGATTACGGGGATTTTTGCCTCCAAGAAGGAGCGATCGACCCTCTGTTAGAGCATGGGAAGTTTTCTGCAAGGGCTTCAAGAGTAACTGAGAGAACTTTTTATAGTAGAGGGCAGTGAGACTTTCGGCATGTTAAGAGCAAGTCTAGTTGAAGCTTAGTGTCAGCCACCTGTTTAGCTAGGGTCCTAGAGGGGTTAGATCTGGTTGGCAATGTTCAAGTTTACTAAGAGCCTCTCTACTTGTTTCAAGCTTAATTAGCCTATCTTTTTATTTATGTGTCATCAAGTCCCACATCGGATCAGAGTACTGGCGGTCATTGTCTGCAAAGAAGGTGCCCAACTCCCCCAACAAGTCTCATTCAATTTCCAGGTCGACCTCAAGGTTTTAGGTGACAGAAGGAACTAGGCCAGAAGCATGTTATGTTCTGACCAGGCACAAGGAATGTACCTCATTTGAACCAGATTGTGTAGTGTGGATGTATTGGTTAGGAGTAAGTCTATTCTGGAATATGTGTTGTGGGCAGGAGAATAGTAAGAATAACCTCTCCGAACCCCATGAAATTCCCTCCACACCTCAGCCAAACTCAGTTCACGCAATGTTGTGTAAATATATAAGTTCTATTAGCGGTATTTAATCTATCACTTGTGAGGTTAGATTTATCAAGTGTCAGGGCCAATACCAAGTTAAAATCCCCCATCCAAAAAAGTCCTATCGACAATTCCATTAGATGTCTAGCAATCAGTTGAAAAATGTGCACAGGATTGTCTGGCGGGGCATAGGAATTGATCCAGCCAATTTTAATAATAGTAATAATAATAATAATCTTTATTTATAGAGCGATATCATATTACATAACACTTTACAAATTATAGGGGACAAATACAAATATAATAAAATAAATATAATAAAACATGACAGAGCACAAACATTCATATGGAACAAAAGGAGTGAGGGCCCTTCTTGCTAGAGCTTACAGTCTATGAGGAAGAATGGGGTGACACAAAAGGTAAAAAGCTTATATAATAGTCCAACCATTTTTCATAAGGGAATAGAACAAAATATAATGTAATAAATAGATGTGCTGTCGCTTGACCCAGTCATCATCTGTCATCTTAAATACAAATTCCAAGGTGAATGTGCCTGTAAAAAAGCCTGTAGCTTGGTGACTACTGGTTGCTGGAAAACAAATGGGAGGAGGAGACAGGACAGGTTAGTAAAGAAAGTTAAAAAGCATGCAGTTAACAAGTGTTATAGGCTTGCTTAAAGAGATGGGTTCAAAAGCACATTTGCAACTTTGGAGGTTGGGTGTCTGATAGCCGGTAGACTGAGATGAGAGAGGAGAGGTAGGGAGGTGCAGCATTATGCAGAGCTTTGTGGTGACTGGAAGCCATTCCAGTGACTGGCACACACTGGAGGCATCCGTTAAGCGTTTGGCCTTAAAGACCAGTCTGGCTGCTGCATTAAGAATAGATTGGAGAGGAGAGAGTTTGGTGAGTCTAAGAACAGTTAGTAGGGAGTAACAGTAGTCTAGTCGAGAGTGAATCAGAGCAACAGTTAGTATTTTACAAGTTTCAAATGTGAGAAATGGGCGGATGTTTCTGAGATGCATGTGGCAAGGTTCAAAGGAGAGGTCGGAGTCCAGCACTACCCCCAAGACAGCGGGCCTGCTTCTTCGGAGTTATGGTGACCCCGCAGACTGAGATGGAGAGGTTAAGATAGACTCTGTTACTGGATGGTGGAAAGACAAGAGCCTATAGTTCACCTATGAGGATCACAAACCTCCCATGCAGGTCGCAGGTAACCAAGGACACCTGAAGCGGCAATGAGTCATGAAAGAGTATAACTCATGTTATTTAGGAGCTGAAGAGCAATAAAATCTTCTATATTGCGAGTACATGTACGCTAGGGCAGAGGAATGTGAAAAATGGGATTCTTGGATACACAATACAGTTTATGTTTGACATTTTGGAGGAAAGCCTTCCTCTAAGAAGAACACACAAAAAGAAAAAAGACTGGGAATGACACAAAGACTACACAGAAACCAAAGAACAGGTTACAAGTAAATATAAACTGTGTTCAACCTGTCACCCAGACTAAACTTAAATCCAGTTGTGGCAAGGTCACCTACTGAACCTGGGAACAGAGAGTCAACAAGTGTCCCATTCTGTCCCGAAATGGCTGGAGCATAAAAATAAGGAGTGTTTCCCTGAAAAGGAAAGCACAAAGAGTAGTTAGCTGGAGCTGTTATCAAGACTCAATTGGAGTTATCCATTCTAGGGCCCCCGGATGAGGAGGCGAACACTGGCCTGGGTTTCATGCTTGTTGCTGTCACTGAGGCATGGGAGCATCCTCTACAACGATACCCTCCACTTCCAGGGTACGTTTTCCCTCTTCCAGCATATGGATATCATGGTTCTGGTTCCTCAGTGCAGCTTCACAGATGTTGGTTATTGTCAGCTCAGTCCAGAACATGTCCTGAATCTTACCCCATATTTCAGGGGGGATGTCATCTTGGGTAGGCTTACTGGTGGAGGCCCACACAGGAGAGCTGTTCATGCCGGGTAAGCCAGGGGTTGTTCAGTAGCCTGTGCTGTCTTCCGCACTGCTGAAGACCCGGTCTTTGCAAACAGGTCCGGGATAGAGACCCTTGGTGGTGTTCCTAGCTTCTTAGCTTATTTACCCTGGCATCTGGGCTCCACTGACTAACTCGAAAGGCAAACTCCACTGTTAATAGCTAATAGTTAATAGCTACGGAGCCAGGATGGACACGGAGCTCGGGGGAAGGCAACCATCTTCCTCAGCCCTGTGCATTTGCTTCTCTGTAGACTACTTAGAATGGGGGGCCTCAGTAGCAATCAGAAGGGGTACTGGAAGAGCAGGACCGTAACTGAGCACCTTAGACTGCAGAAGTCATATGCTGTAGACCTCCCACCTGGTGGTGTGCATATCTCCCAAACATCCCGGATATGGTGAGAGAGTTCTGGGTTTTGGGCACTGTCCCAATGCCCCGTGCAGCTGGGAGATTTTCCTGTGCTGCTCCTCTGCCCCCGCATTGTCCCGTCTCCTCCTGGTCCCATACATTAGAAAAGCAGAACAGCCGAAGCATGGAGGAGGAGGCCCAAAAAGACAGGAGGCCACAGGTAGAGAAGGCTGGTTGTGGGCTGTGGGCCTGCAACTGACCCCACTGACCTGATGATTGTGTATCAGCGGGGTACAGAAGGGAGATGGCGATGCCCCTTAAAATGTTGCAGTTGTCTGCTCATAACGGGGTCCCGTAGCTTAGTGGTCTGTAGAGGTTGTATGCTGTGGACCTGCAACCACCCGGGGACCTCATGGTTGCATATTAGAGGGGTAAGGGGGAGGGGAGAGAGGAGAGAGGAAGACAGCTTAAATGTAGAGGCTGGTTTTTTACACTTTTCTTTCCAAAGTTATGGCCTTTTCTTTTCTGAAATTGTTTGACAATTTTTTTTTTTACCAGAGGTGAAGTGGGTGTCCCCAGATGCCATGATGCCTTATTTTCTCTCTCAAAGTAACTTAAAATAAATCCAAGGGCATATCGATCCCGGTCGCAGAGGGTGCGACCGGGCCCGATGGTAGAGTTGGGCCCGCGACTGTGCTGCTCTTACAAGCAGTATGAAATTGCGGTTAAATTGGTGAAAAAAAACCTATTTGAGTAACTTTCTTATGGGCAAAGTTCTTATGGCTTTCACTGTGCTGTATAATAAAAAGGCCATCTCTACTAAAGTAGGGCATAGTAGGGTAAGTACGCCACTGATCAGTTACGCCACTGATTAAATCCATTTAAATCCACTAAACACTGCTCAGTGCACATACAGGATGTATATAGTGACCAGTCTGGCAGCTTCCATCACATGGAGGGCAGGGAACATGTACACTGCACATACAGAATGTATATGGTGAGCAGCCTGACAGCTTCCATCACATGGAGGAGCAGGAAACTTGTAATAAGTGAAAGAAATCAAGTACACCAGAAATATGAAGTCTACAACCTGTAGTGTGTGAGCACTAAGGGTTAATAGCTTATCTGCACAGAGCTGATACTGCCAATGACTAGGTGAAGGAAGGGAGCAGTATGAGGAGAGGAAAGACAGAGAAAGTTCTTCAGAATTACAGACTAGGATGAAAGGACTGATAGGGAACAGGGGAGATCTTGTACCCCACTATTCTGTGTATCCTATGACCTCCACTGTGAGCAGGGAGCAACAGCGCCTCCCATCCCAGGAGTTCATAGAATGTGTACATTTGTTTATAATACAGACTCCAGGACTTGTCAGCAGAGTGAGAGGAAGCAGCTACAATCTGAGGGGCATAGCAAAGGAACTGCTGAAGTTAGGTAACAAGGATAATAATCAAAGTTGTTTTACATCCCAAGAGTTATTGATTTGTGGAAGATAAAAAACATTTACAGTTACTCTTTAAATCAGGGTCCTGGTCCTTTCATTTGATGGGTCACAGGTGGGATGGCTATTCAGGGGCCCCAGGGACTCTTCGGAGGTCCAAGAAATGGAGGAGGTCTGGCCAGGCTGTAAGGAGGGCAGGTGAGGCAGGATAGGGCCCAGATAGCAAAGAGGGAGCCGGCAGGTCTGGACCACAAAATTATGCAATTTGGGTGTCCAGCCATTCACTATTGTCCCCTGGCTCAAATAAAGCTGAATTAGGGGTTTTATGGGGGAGCAAATGAGAGAAGATGTACACTCACCGGCCACTTTATTAGGTACATCATGCTAGTAACGGGTTGGACCCGCTTTTGCCTCCAGAACTGCCTCAATTCTTTGTGGCATATATTCAACAAGGTGCTGGAAGCATTCCTCAGAGATTTTGGTCCATATTCCACTGACCTGATGATTGTGTATCAGCGGGGTACAGAAGGGAGATGGTGATGCCCCTTAAAATGTTGCAGTTGTCTGTGCCCTCAAGCTGAGGCCAGTTTTCTTGCCCCCAGATGCCATGATGCCTTGTTTTCTCTCTCAAAGTAACTTAAAATAAATCCAAGGGCATATCGATCCCGGTCACAGAGGGTGCGACCGGGCCCATGGTAGAGTTGGGCCCGCGACTGTGGTGCTCTTACAAGCAGTAAGAAATTGCGGTTAAATTGGTGAAAAAAAACTTATTTGAGTAACCTTCTTATGGGCAATGTTCTTAAGGCTTTCACTGTGCTGTATAATAAAAAGGCCATCTCTACTAAAGTAGGGCATAGTAGGGTAAGTAGGTTATAGGGTAGTAGTAATGGGGTTGGTCACAGTTATGGTGCAGGGCGAATTTTGCTCCGGGGCCCAGCGGATCAGTTACGCCACTGATTAAATCCATTTAGTTTCCCACAAGTAAATCCACTAAACACTTCTCAGTGCACATACAGGATGTATATAGTGACCAGCCTGGCAGCTTCCATCACATGGAGGGGCAGGGAACATGTACACTGCACATACAGAATGTATATGGTGAGCAGCCTGACAGCTTCCATCACATGGAGGAGCAGGAAACTTGTAATAAGTGAAAGAAATCAAGTACACCAATAACATGAAGTCTACAACCTGTGTGAGCACTAAGGGTTAATAGCTTATCTGCACAGAGCTGATACTGCCAATAACTAGGTGGAGAAAGGGAGCAGCATGAGGAGAGGAAAGACAGAGAAAGTTCTTCAGAATTACAGACTAGGATGAAAGGACTGATAGGGAACAGGAAAGATCTTGTACCCCACTATTCTGTGTATCCTATGACCTCCTCCACTGTGAGCAGGGAGCAACAGCGCCTCCCATTCCAGGAGTTCATAGAATGTGTACATTTGTTTATAATACAGACTCCAGGACTTGTCAGCAGAGTGAGAGGAAGCAGCTACAATCTGAAGGGCATAGCAAAGGAACTGCTGAAGTTAGGTAACAAGGATAATAATCAAAGTTGTTTTACATCCCAAGAGTTATTGATTTGTGGAAGATAAAAAACATTTACAGTTACTCTTTAAATCAGGGTCCTGGTAGCTATCAGATGTTGGGTACATTGTGGTCATAAAGGGATGGACATGGTCAGGGTTATAAAGGGATGGACATGGTCAGCAACAATACTCAGGTAGGCTGGGGCGTTGCAACGATGCTCAATTGGTACCAAGGGGCCCAAAGAGTGCCAGCAGTTGGACAGGTGTACCTAATAAAGTGGCCGGTGAGTGTATATGGATTACTCTGGGGTTATCAGAGCTCTTCAAATGTCTGGTTCAGTCTGCTCAGTGGTATTTTTTGTCTTCCACTCCTTAAGTATCTGAGGGGCTCTGCAAATTTGATTACATTTGTCTAACTTTCATTATGTTTCATTTACTGCAAAACTCTTACCTACTCACATATCCTGTGAGTATGGAAATTGTCTTATATTTGTTTTCCATGGGCTCCTTCCTTCTAAAATAAACTTTAAAAATTATGCTAATCAGTCTGGAGGGCTTGGGGGGGCATTACCGGAGGCTCTCCTTGCTCTCTCTTCACAGCTCCCCCTCCCCATGGCCATGGATAACAAATATTAGAAGATGATCCCAGTGTTGTTGCCTGGTAAGGTGAAATTGACAAAAGAAAACAAATTTTCCTTTGGGCTTTGTTTTTTATTGCTTTCAATGTCCTCTGGATCTCATTTACAGATCCTGCTAGGGGACCCTATAACACTTTCTAACCTAATCTATAGTTTATCTAACTAATATTCTTATTTTTCAAACTGGCTAGTGGGGTGCGAAGCAGCCTCTCTAGGGAGCAGGAGCAAAGGCTACTCCATGCACCAGTAACCTTTGTGATACCTCCCTACCTACATGTGGTGAAATTAAAATGTGGAGCTGGAGGCGCTAGATTCAACTTCGCAATGCTCGCAAGTAGGATAAGATAGGTATGTGTTGCACCCAAGTCCTGGGTTTTTAATGTTTTAAATTGTGCGTCTTTAATAAAGGTTATTTTCTTCCACACACATCCTTTTTTTTGTCTTTTCATACCATGGTCACATCATCCTCTACACCAGATCCACAAAAAATCTGGGAGATATTTTCAGTCACTCTACATTGTCACAGCTCTTTCGAATCTGGGAGATATTTTCAGTCACTCTACATTGTCACAGCTCTTTCGAGTAATGTTCATACTTCCATACACTTGTGGTGGAGGCAGAAGTATCTTCAACAGATCCAAACTCAAACAGGATATAAGTCAATTGGTTTGGAATTAAAACATCCAACAACTCCAACAACTTATGCATCCAGTGCTGTGAACCCCTCCTCTTCCTCACTGACCCAAACACTGCAGGAGAGGGAGAGACACAGGTCTAGCATTATGTGTGTCTGTTTTCTCTGTCCTGGGCCCTTGTTGTGCTCCCCGGTGGATACCCTGAGTTCCTAAGTTTAAAGTAGGGTAGCTATGAAGTGGTAAAGAAGACCTGCTTCTGTGATTTCCAGGAGAGGGCAGCATAGTACAGAAACACTAAAACTGAAATATTATTCTTTGATAAATAGAAAGACAAAATTTAAAATGCAGACTGCAGATAAAAATTAAAGTTTCTGCAATGTCTTTAACTAAGATTTTATTGTATGATGTAGTGAGGCCTCATTTGTCCCTTTACAACGTATAGTTCATCAGCTTCTGGGTTCCTGCCACAACAGTAGCAGGCGCTGGTGAAACCAGTTAGGCCCCTTCCACACTTGCATTGCAGATCACATCAGGCCCCTTTCACACTTGCGTTTTTCACACGCGTTTTCTGCGTGTGCTTTTGACGCGCAGAACTTGCATTGCACTCTGACCCATTGTAACTAATGGGTCTTTTCAGATTTTTTTTCACGCACACACACGCATTTTTTTTAACGCGCGTTTAAATCTCGACATGCCCTACTTTTGCAAGTCACGCGCGTGAAAAATGCACCATACAAGTCTATGGAGATGCATCAAAAACACATTGCACTCTGAGACACTTGCAAGTGCAATGCATTTTTCACGCATCAATTGCCATAGAAAAGATAGAGCTCAGTCCCGAGTCCTTTTCATGCGCATTATCTGCGCGTGAAAAACGCATTGAAATTGCATTGAAAACGCGCATGAAAAACTAAGACACTGAACAAACTCTGACTGAAAACTGATTGCACTCTGATGCAAAATGTGCGTTTTTCACTGACCAAACCCTGATCGCACCCTGATCGCACCCTGATCAAACTCTGACGTGATCTGCAACGCAAGTGTGGAAGGGGCCTTACTGATATTTTACCCTTAAACTGTGTGGTCAATACTGAATGTAGCATCTAAAAGCAGATGAAAGTTTTGCTTTACCCAATTGTCTAATAGTTGTGCTCTAAATGTGTAACTGCTTGTAATGTATTCAATGGGGGTCATGTATCACTATTTTGTTCATTATGTGTGGCATTTTGTTGGCACAGTTGTGATGCAAATACTGTTTTTTTACCTTCCATTGCGCCAAATGAACATAGGACAGTGCATCAATTAATTATTTGTATAGAATAGTTTGCACAATAGAACTGAATTCATGAATTGCAACATTCCACTTAGGTGCAGGTTTTGGCACAAAATGATGCCAGTCCCCACCCTGGCGTATGCGTCACAAACCCCCTACATAACATAAGAACATGTAAAAAGAATCGAACCTGCACTGGATAAGGGCATATTTATGTGTCCTTATCCAGCGCAGGTTTTGATTCTTTTTACATGTGTGTTTTATACAGTTTTCTTTGGGGAAATTAAGTGAGAAACCAGCGAAAATATTCACATTTATACAACCTTCATCCTATAGGGTATTTTGCGCTGCTAAACCATATTCTATAACATAATAAAACTTCCAACAGATTTGTCAACTTTGATTTCAATATGAATCATGTTATAGATTTTATTCCTGTGGTGCCCTGGAAAGGAAATGAAAAGTAGTGACTAAGCTCCACCACTGGTGACTTACCAATAGGACACCGTGGGTGCGGCATATTTGGGAAGGAACATTCTAACATAAAAGTGATTTAAATGTTATGATATACTAGAGGTTGCCTTACTTTCACAAATTACAACTAAGTACCCGATAATAAATCAAAACTGCAGCCCCCTCCTGTTACTGCTCACAACACAATCCTGCAGCACATAAGCTTAGTACTTTTTACTGTATACTTCACATAGGCCAATATGAATCTCTACACTTTTTGCTGTCATTGTAGGTTGAAGGGTCCTGTGCAGGTTTATATTTAGGGAAGGGGAAGAGGACCAGTCTAACCTTGTGCTTGCATAATGAGTATCACTGCCAAAATTGCAGCTACCATCACACAAAAAAAATCACATTTTGGCCAGTTAGCCCAGCTGAGTAGACGTGTCCCAGGAAAGTCCAGTGATGACATCTGCTATATGAAAATCTGCCTCTGTTTACTTGTCAAGGGTCTTCCCCCTCTTGGGTGGCTTAGACAAGAATTCTGGGCTTGTGTCCAGCTCGTACTCTGTTATTCTTTCCATGCTTGTTTTATTCTGAGTTTAATTAAATTATTATACTTAATACCTTCTTGTGCTTCTTGCCAATTTGCAGACTTCTAATAAGTAATTTAAGATATGTTATTTTTTTTTTAGTAGTGCCAAAGTCATGGCTGATGACAGTCGCCCTCCAGGTTAGTAGGTGATTCTTTGACCTTATTAGGTTACAAAGAAAATTCGACGCCGGGGGCAGTGGAAGCTGCTTTGTAATCACAAGTTTATTTGCAAGTCATTATGAAAACTCATAATATACATTATGAAATAATTAAGGTATTAATTAACCAGGGTACAAATATGAGGATTGTTGTTGCAGTTGTACAGTGGATAATTGAATTTATTATCAAATTAAAATGTAAGAACATTTTGGCAACAATCGAAAAAAACGAATAGTTTGCAAACAGAAGGGTTTATGAGGATAAGGGTAGCTCTTGAAGAGGGAAGAGGAGAATCAAGCAGCTGCTTTAAGGCCCTTGGACATTGCAGTTTATGTTTATACTAGCTCCTAATTTGTTAAAACATAGAAATAAAGACACCACCTTTTCATGACTCCTGCAATGTTACAAATAAAGAAAAATGTGCGGCCTTTTTCTATGAACGAACTTGAGGGCTTTATATTACCAACTTTTTTATTCTTTTCTGCCAATTGTATCATGAAGAGATTAAAATAATTTTACTAATAGGTTTGTATTAAAAATTCCCACCCTTTTCGCCAGGCAGTTTGCATGGATGGCTAAAAACACTACACCGCTCCTTTTGTTTCTTCACTAAAATATGTAATGTTGTCACGGTTACACCCGCAATCCTCGGTACGGATTGAGGGTGTACCCGTGCCTGCTGCCGCGCTCCCCGCTCCCCCAGCTCTCACTTACCTCTCCTGGCTCCGGCCTGCGCTCTGGCTCCCAGCTTGTAGGCCGCATGCTTCTTCCATGCAGTCGCGTGCTCCTGCCACTAGAGGGGGCGCGCGCTGACTTCTCCCAGCCTTAAAGGGCCAGCGTCCTCCTTATTGGCTCTGGCATTCCTGACTCTGCCAGATAGCCTGGCGACTCCCAGCATCCCCTGCCGGATCTTCATGTCCTGTTACTGAAGAGAAAGCCCTCCGCGTTCCTGAGCGTTTCCAGACGCCTCTGTGGATTCTGTGATTCCCGTGTTACGTGGTGTCTCCGTGTTCCTGATTTCCTGTGTTCCCGTGGTATCCTATAGTGGTCCTGTTATCCTGTGGTGGTCCTGTTATCCTGTGGCGCTCCGGTATTCCAGCAGCCATCCGAGGTCCTGCCTGCCTGCCTGCCTGCCCGCGGTCCTGCCTGCCTGCCCGCGGTCCTGCCTGCCTGCCTGCCCGCGGTCCTGCCTGCCTGCCCGTGGTCCCCTTGTCCCTACCTTGGCTGCCACCGTGGGCCTAGTCGCACCCGCGGAGCGACCTGGTGACTCCCCGCCGCAGCAAGACCATCCCGCTTTGCGGCGGGCTCTGGCGAAGACCAGGAGTTCACTTAGACTCCGCTCCTGGGTGCGGCTAAGGTTGTTATCTCCCGCGGTGGTCCAGGGAGTCCACTTACTTAGTCCTAAGGGACTAATCCCCATAGACTATGACAAATGTTTACATCGGTAAAGTTTCAGATGGTCAACATGACTACCATCATTTTATAGAAAATCATCTTAGCTATCTCAAACTTGTGACTTATAACTATTTAGCATATGCTAAGTTATGCATATTATTGTCATAAAACTGCTTGTTACTGTTATGCTCCTAAAATTCTAATTTTTAATTTTTATTTCACTACCTGAATTCTTTTGGGCTTGGCATGGTGGTGCATACTAATTGACTCGCCTGGTTACAAATACAGTATTTTCTTCAACTCTACCCACAAGTGTTGAGGTCTGGGGATTGTGTAGGCCAATCCAGCAACTCTACGTCATTGTCATTGGACCATTTCTTGGATAATCTCAATGTATGCTTTGGGTCTGAGAAGATTGAACAATGATAGAGAGCAGTTTTGGTGCAGGCAAGAGAAGTGAAGAGTAGATTTCAGGACAAGGGCTATTCCACATCCCTAGAGAACTAGGGAAGGCAATAGGTTTGTCCCAACACTAGTTACCGTATCCAAAGTCGAAATCCAAATAAAGAGCACAAAAGAACAAGGAAAGATTTGCTTTTTCTTTCAGCTTTAGTCCCTGCAAAAGCATAATTTGCGCCACCGTTCAAAAGAATTGGATGGATTCTGAAACAGGATCCCCAATTAACAAACATCACCAGTAGAGACAGAGCCCTACCATTAGAAACTCTCTAGTAAGTGGTAGATTCTCTATTCATATAAAAACTTAGTTGGAAAAGTAGTATCCAAAGAGGAACTATAAATGTGGATTTTGCAAATATTGTAAATTCAATTGTGTCCCAGAATGTAAACTGTATTTCACGTGGTTCACTTTTGCTCATCTAGCCAACACTACATTGGCAAGATGATCCGAAAATTTTTTGGTCCATTTAGGGAATATCAAAAATCCATTGGTTATCCTTGTCTCATAGAGCTTGTCAGAGAATGCCATAATATCAACTCTGAGGTATTGTGGTTTGCCAAGATTGAAAAGGTAGATGTTGGTCCTTTGGGTGGTGATCATTCCCTTACCATATTACACCAGGAAAGTAAATGTGTTGTTATTATATTATATTATATTTTTTTAAAGAAAGTAGTCAGTCCTCTTATCTGTATTTACATGTTTCATATTTTGCCCACATATATTTACTGTGTTTAACCCCAAAGCACAATAAGATGAACTTGAGCCCTCTTCATACTCACCGGGTGCTTGCTTCACAATGAAGCAAACACCCGTCGCTTGCACCGATCGCAGGTGTTAACCCTTTGATCGCCGGCGGCATTAACGAGCGCATGGACGCCGCTGCCTTGGCTCCGATCGTCGATCCCCGTGACGTCATGAAGGAGCGGCGATCCGTTGCCATGACGGCCTCGGATCATGCAAAGAACTAAGGCTATCATGTTTTAGGCTATCTATTACAATGTCCGATTTGCACATTGTAATACATGGTGTACAAAATCCCCTTATACTGCCATACTGTAGTATGGCAATATTCGGTAGGATCAATCAGACAACCTAGGGTTAAAGTACCCTAGGGAGTCTGAAAAATAGTAAAAAATTAAAATAAAAAAATAAAAAATTTATATTAAAAAACCCTAAAAATTAAAATCAACCCCCTTTCCATAGTAGTCATTTCAATATAAGTAAACAGTAAAAATCATAAACACATTAGGTATCACCATATACGAAAATGATCTATAAAAATACAATAACGTGGACCAGACCACGATACTGTCTTCTGCTAAGGTACCACACCCTCGCTGCCACCGTGGGCTAGTCGCACCTGTGGAACGACCTAGTGGTACCCTGCTGCAGCAAGTCCATCCCACTTGCGGCAGGCTCTGGTGAATACCAGGTGCCACTTAGATGGTCCAGGGGATCCACTGATCCTGAATCCTGACACGTCTGATACAAAAAAATAATGCTATAAATAGATGAATGCAACAATACCCAATTGTACCCAACAATACCCAACATTAATCAATTAATTAAAATATAGCTAAAATAGTTTGATTTCATAAATTTTATCTGTTTTCTAAAGTAGAGGAGTTATCGCCAAGATGGTCGCCACAGGATACCCCAACTACAATGAGCCCTCTATTCACAGTAACAGCGTCATATATTAGTATGACCTGGCATGTGGTGATTGCTTCCATGAACACCATCATCCAGTCCCCCCGTGTCAAAACCATCTCTCCCATCAAACATACAGTCCGAGTCTCCTACCTTAAAAGATTCTGTTTGGCATTTGGCATGGATGCTTTCTTTCACATGAAGTGACCACAGTGTGTAGTGATATTGCAGCGCAGCTGTAGAAAAATTAATGTAGCTGAGCTGCAATACCATGTATTACCTATTTATGGAAGGAAGCAGGCATGTCTGTCAAATTCAAGACAACCCCTTTAAAAAAAATTTTACCTGCTCAACATACAGTGCTACATAACCGTATAAGACACTCCCTGAATGCTTCCCAAAGACCGTCCCATGTAAATACATCCCTCTTATCGCCCCAGCCTCCAAACTAGCAGTCACACATATATGGATCCCTCATTTCTCCCAGCCGACTATCATGCAGTCCCATGTAAATACATCCCTTCTCTCTCCTAGCCTCCTAACATGCAGTCCCATGTAAATACATCCCTCCTGCCCCTCCAGCATCCTAAAATGCAGTCCCGTATAAATAGATCTCTCCTGTCCCACCAGTTTTCTAACTGTGGAGCCATGTAACAACATTCCTCCAGCCCCATGTAAATACACCCCTCATATCACTCTAGACCCAAATAAATGACATCACTTTTGTCTATTCCCCCTGTACATCCAGGCCTAGGCCTAATCATGATATTCATGCCCCCTCCATGACATCAAACCCACTGTAAACAACCAACTGCAGCTGAACATATTGATAATCATATGATCTGCCCAGGTAGGTGCAGGACATGTTATGTGGACATGTGACCTGCGGCCATCTTCTGCCGTGTGCATCCTACACTGGGACAAAGTCACATGACTAATAAATGGGCCAGTAGCATTTTAATTCTTCATTATAGTGTATGTCCAAAGCAACTTTTTAAATAACAACTAATAAAATACTGCTGTAGCTTATATTTTAATGGCCCATTTGAATCTAAATTTTGCTTATTCCTGAAATACCCCTTTAAGATTTATCCATAACCTTTGCCCAATCTATCAGAACTAAGACTTTTCAATGCATTGTTTCTATTTTGTGTATTTTTTTTAAATGAAAGTGTTTGTGTATACAGGGACATTGAACAGACTGTGACATCTTCTTCCTGGGGGGCTGCACCCATCTCTTGGGTTTAGTGCTGCTAATTATACAGATCATCGCAGACGGCTGTACAAAGCTGACTGGAAGACGTTGCTTGGTATTGAGACTCCCGGACATGTAAATAGCTGGGTTCTCAGTGCTAGTATCTGGTAATTAGCCGCGCTCAACTCCTAATTGCAGTCAGGGGTCTGACAGGGGAGCTAGATAATGGCTGGTTTTAGGTTTCATTGAACAGAAGGCATAAATCTAACCATATCATTCAGCATTTCATGTAAATACATATAATTGTATTTACATGCACAATATGACATGACAGTGACACTAAATTTGAGTACAAAATAGATAGTAAGGTTTAGATATTTTCAGAATTCAATGTTTGGCATGTAACATATAATAATATATTTTATATAAAACTTCTTCTATGTATAGTTGGCTTTCACTTGTATATAGTTATAGATAACTTTAGGATGACTGATAACTGAAAATCTTCATGTACATAAAGTCATATTAACCGCAATGGTATAATCCATGAATCTTTTGCCAGATGCTTTAAATGTGTACACTGCTTTGAGTTATACATCTTCTTGTACAATAAATGACAGAATAGGCCATGTTGCCATAATCTGGGTAACCTGTGGTATAAAATAGAGCTAATATTACATACAGCTAGTATACATTATACATCTTCTTTTATATATATATATTATATAGCTTCTTAGGTGCAGAACTATGGTCAATGGTCACCAGTGGTACCCACATAGGTACACCCAGCTACACCCAGTAGCCACACAGCACTGAGGTGGTTTATGAGGGTCCTGCTGGCGGAAGAATTTGCACGCTGTTGATGCCATGTATATCTACAATGGCTGGCAGTAATGGGGAGTGCATGCTGTAGTGGGAGTAGTGACTGAGATGTGTAATAGAGCTCATGGCAAGAATTTATATCTTTTATGTCCGGTAGGATCCGCTAGCACACAACCCATTCACTTTATATGGGCTCCATGGCCCCATCCATCAACAGACTACCTGGGGCCGCAAAACATAGGGCAGGTTCTATTCATGCCCATGTTGCGGGCCGTGCAGTCTTGTATTATTGTCATGTGCGGGTAAGCAGTCAATCTCAAACCAATTGTATAAAATTGTATAAAACAGCAGTCCACAGCAGTGGCGGTACAACCGCCGTAGCAGATTTAGCGGCTGTAACTGGGTCCTACAGTGGGATATGCCAAGGCGGAACAGAAGATACAGTATCCATGCTATCCGGCTTGGTCTCTCTGACAGATGATGGGGCTGCTATCAGAACGACTTTCCTTCCCTATGCCTCCATATAATAAAGTACTATTACTTAGTATATGGAGGCACAACAGAGGAATGGCAGTGCCCTACAAACTTAGGTGGCCTCTCTGCTCTGCTCCTGCTCACAAATATTCCAGTCCGTGGAGAAGCCTCACCCTCATATCTTGTGTCTGTCCGGGTGGCAGGATGCAGCTACACTGTAGGTGGCATGAGGAGATGAGATGAGGGGGAATGTCTATGGGGGACCTGACAGGTGTGTGTGAAGGAGAAATTAGTCTGTTGTTAGGGTGGGAGGGGGGTTGTCCCCTGTCTTTTGTCAGTGGGGGGGGTATGTTTTTCGTTGGTAGGGGGGGGTTGTCACCTGTCTGTGGGCAGTGTGGGGTGGGGGTTGTAAATAATGCGAGGGGGTATGTCTAAAATAGGGAGAGGGCCATAAGATGAACTGTGAGGCAGTAGGGGTTACACTTAGCGTGTACATTCATATATACTGGCTGATGGAGGCATAATTGTTGCCTCCATCTGACCATTATACGTTGCATCCGCTGAAAAAGGCAGGATGAAAACCTCTGTTGCCTCCTGCTGAACGATGCATGCGCTAAGCTGAGACATTGGAAGTAGAGATGAGCGAACATACTCGTCCTAGCTTGATGCTCGTTCGAGCATTAGCGTACTCGAAACTGCTCGTTGCTCGGACGAATACTTCGCCCGCTCGAGAAAATGGCAGCTCCCGCCGTTTTGCTTTTTGGCGGCCAGAAACAGAGCCAATCACAAGCCAGGAGACTCTGCACTCCACCCAGCATGACGTGGTACCCTTACACGTCAAAACGAGCTGTGTCAGCAGAATTTTGGGTTGTTTTCATGGCTTCCATGTTAACTTTGTCGACACCCTGCTGTGTAATCCACAAATATACTGGCAACTTTTATCATGTACCGATATTATTGAGCGTTTCTTGCTCACCTCCTTTGGTTCCTCTCTGCCACCCATTGGTTTGAAGCCTGATCCATTTAGGTAGGTCGCCATGCCACTCTCTAGCCTGCGCTCTGCCGCTGCTCTGCATGCCGTCCCATATAGTCAGGGTCAATTATTGGATGTTTTAGATGCTATCTTGCTTCATTCTGTCACTCTGTCTGCCATGCTGTTGCCCATAATTTTGGCATAATGGTGGCATTAAGCAGCCTCAGAGGCATCCATGCATGCTGCCCCTGCTGTTTCCTGTCCATTTCCGTGGGTTTTCCATCCTTTTCTGAGGTTCCAGGTGTTTGGCCAAGCTTCCCTGTCAGAGCCTTGGTCCCCTTGAAAAATCTCGATCTCTGCTCTGTGGGAACTGGGGGAGTGCTAAAAATGGGTCTCCTGGTGACAGGTTCCCTTTAATGTATGTGTATGTGTATGGATGTAGCATGGTTGTTTGTGCATGTCTGTGTGACCACCAGTGTCAAATAAATTTTTCCTTTTCTTGATGACTAAATCTGATCTGAGAAGTGCCATACACTGTGCAGATTGTAAAGAGTGTATATATCCTCACACACCTTCTCTCATCGGCAGCATAGTTTGTGTGTATATATATATATAACAGGTTAAAAAGCAGTATACAAACAAATAAACAATTAGCCAATGTAGCCTATGTATAGAGGCAAGAAGGCCCACACACCACAGTATTTAAAATTTCTATTTAGGTCAAGCAAGAAGATTCAGGTCACTCTGTGTTTTTTACGTAGAAAGCAGTTGGCATGGATTCCACCATTGTGACCTATTCCCGGCTGAAATACCTTGCTGGTCACTCACCCAAAGGGCCTATAGACCTGCATTAACCCCTAGGCGCACCAGGACGTTATAGTACGTCCCCGGGGCTAGATGCTTAGCGCACGGGGACGTTCTATAACGTCCTGCTTCTGGCACCGGCTCACGAACGGAGCCGGTACCAGAAGCAGCGGCTGTCAGCTGTCTAGTACAGCTGACAGCCTGCGCTAACACCCGCGATCGGAGCCGGCTCCGATCGCGGGTGTTAACCCCTTACACGCCGCGGTCAAACATGACCGCGGCGTGTAAGGGTGTTTGCGCTGTGGATCGGATCCCCCGTGCCGCTTACCGGGGGATCCGATCCACTTCTGGGCAGCTCCGAGGACTGGCATGTGCCCCGGAGCTGCCCGGTTTCCATGGCATCCCAAAACATATAAAGAGACATAGAACATTCAAAAAAGTCTAATTCATAACACAAACCCCACACATATAGTATCACCGTGTCCGTAACAATCCGTAGAATAAAACTAAATAACTATTGAACCCGGAGAAATTATATATGGTGGGTTTTCTCTTTTAATCTTTTGGAAATGTGTAAATTTTAGGGCTAAATGAACGTATAACCGACAAAATTTGACCATTCTAAATTTCACCTCCATTTTGATTCAATTACTATGAAGATCTCAAGGGGTTAACAATCTTCCTAAAAGATTCAATTACTATGAAGATCTCAAGGGGTTAACAATCTTCCTAAAAGCTGTTTCTGATAGCTTGAGGGGTGCAGATTTGAAAATGGGTTGATTATATAGGGGGTTTTAATGCTAAATATGTAAAATTTAATTTCAAACAGTATTTATCCCCAAAATAGTCAATTCTGAAAATACGGAAAATCGCTATTCGATTTGTAAGCCACGTGACGTCAAAATAAATTATCCAAACATTTCAAAAATTATTAAAATGTAAAGTAGGCATATGGGAAATGTTATTTGGCAAGTTATTTAGGTAGTAAATCTATCTGCCTGAAAACGCGATGATTTCGAATTTCAAAAATGGCAAATTTTTGTAAAAATTCATAATTTCCTCTTTTTTTTGTAAATAAACGCAAAACTTATCAGCCAAAATTTACCCCTAAAATGAAGTACAACATGTGGGGAAAAAACTATCTCAGAATCGTTTAGATAAGTAACAGTGTTCAAAAGTTACAACCATATAAAGAGATGCAGGTCAGAATGCAAAAAATCGGACTTAGCCTTAAGCTCCAAAACGGCTGCGTCATTAAGGGGTTAACAACAGAATGATATATAAACAGACAACTTATGTACAACTGGATGGTGATATGGACCTGTGATTTAGTGTTCTAAGTCACCCTGTATGATTTTAAAGCAGTTATAGTCACCTCATTCCCTCAGTGCCTGCATGGTCCAGCAACTGAAGCCGGTGTATTACACCCTGGCTTCACTGCACAAGCGCCATAGGTACAGTGCATGCGCAGTGAAGCCAGGATACTGTCCCGGCTTCACATCCTGCGTCATGAGAGGAGGTGGTGGCATGGGGATCTGAAGATGTGCATCCATCCAACTCACATCTGGGCAAGTATAATAGTTTTTTTTTCATGTTTTTTTACACCTGAAAACTTCAAAAAGGACCTGTAGTGTGTTTGGGGTATCAAACCAACCTGAGTCTTCCATGTGTAAAAAAAACATAAAAAAAACTTTTATACTTGCCCAGAGTGAGTTGGATGGATGCACATCTTCATCCCCATGCCACCACCTCCTCTCATGACGCAGATGTGAAGCCGGGACAGTATCCTGGCTTCACTGCGCATGCACTGTACCTATGGCGCTTGTGCATGTAAGCCAGGGTGTAATACACCGGCTTCATTGCTGGACATGCAGGCACTGAGGTATGAGGTGACTATAACTGCTTTAAAAATCATACAGGGTGACTTAGAACACTAATCACAGGTCCATATCACCATCCAGTTGTTGTGTACTAGTTGTCTGTTATATATCATTCTGTTGTTTTAAACCCTTAACCCCTTAATGACGCAGCCGTTTTGGAGCTTAAGGCTAAGTCCGATTTTTGCATTCTTACCTGTGTCTCTTTATATGGTTGTAACTTTGAACACTGTTTACTTATCTCACGATTCTGAGATTTTTTTTCCCCCATGTTGTACTTCATTTTAGGGGTAAATTTTGGCTGATATGTTGCGTTTATTTACAAAAAAAGAGGAAATTATGAATTTTTACAAAAATTTGCCATTTTGAAATTCGAAATCATCGCCGTTTTCAGGCATAGATTTACTACCTAAATAACTTGCCAAATAACATTTCCCATATGCTACTTTACATTTTAATAATTTTGAAATGTTTGGATAATTTATTTTGCGTCACGTGGCTTACAAATCGAATAGCGATTTTCCGTATTTTCAGAATTTGACTATTTGGGGATAAATACGTTTGAAATTAAATTTTACATATTTAGCATTAAAACCCCCTATATAATCAACCCATTTTCAAATCTGCACCCCTCAAGCTATCAGAAACAGCTTTTAGAAGATTGTTAACCCCTTGAGATCTTCATAGTATTGAATCAAAATGAGGTGGAAATTTAGAATGGTCAAATTTTGTCGGTTATACGTTCATTTGCCCTAAAAATTTACACATTTCCAAAAGATTAAAAGAGAAAAACCCACCATATATATTTCTCTCCGAGTCAGAGACCCCCCACATGTGGCCGTTTCTTGTTTTATGGGTGCACGCAGGGCGCAGGAGGGAATGAGCGCCCTGCAGCTGCCAGGATTTTAGTTTCCTCATTGGCCCCTTTTGCAGGCTATAAAATTTTTGCTTTTTCATTATTGGGGCCCTGTGAAGGCATTTTTTTTGGCGGGATGAGATGCTTTTTTCCAATGTTACAAGTTTGGGGTTGGTATCACCTATTGTTGAAAATAGGAACTTTTTTGAGGTCATGAGTAGAACATCATTCTGTACGGATTTTAAAAAATGTTTCCGTGTTCACCGTATCCTAATAATCCTGTATCTTTTCTATGGGTTGATACGATTACGGGGATACCAGACATTAATATTTTTTCTAATGTTTTACTAAATTTCCAAATAAAACCCTAATGGTGGGGAAAATCTTCTCATTTGTGCATCACCATCTTCAAGTGGCAAACATTGTTACGTTTTTTGGCTACAGAGCTGGTTGATAGCTTGTTGTTTGCAGGACTGTTGTACTTTGCAACAGTTCATTCTGGAGTAATAGTTTTGTTGATCACTTTTATTGCATTTTTAGAGGATTCAATAGGTAAAAATCTCATTTTTGGCGGGTTTTTAAAGTTTTCTTTTTACGGCTTCATCATACGGGTTCAATAGTTATTTAGTTTTACTACGGATTGTTACGGACACGGTGATACAATATGTGGGGGTTTGTTGTTGAATTAGACTTTTTGAATGTTCTATGTCTCTTTATATGTTTTGGGATTCATGGGCATTTTTAGTGATTTATAAAGTTATTTTCTATTGAAAAAAACATTTTTTTTACATTTTTACTTGATCCACCATGGATATGAACAAGCAATCATCTGATTCTTGTTCATGATAATACTCGGCAATACTTTGTATTGCAGGGTATTAGCATGTCGCCTTGCACATGCCAGGCTGACACAGTGCCTTAAGATGACATCACAGATGCCATCTTAAAGGCACTGCCTTCAGGCATCTCTGGGGCTCTCTAATCTGGGACCCAAAGACCGTCCATTGAGCAGAGTGAGAAAAAATGATCTCTAATCATAAATTTCCAATATTTAAAATACACCATGTATTTATACACTATTTAAATCAACCTTTTGTGTCTAAAATGATTTAATTAACACATTAACTCACATTAGACATATTTTAGCCCCTTTATCAACCATAAATACAAAAAGGTTGTTTAACATATGATAATCCAGATGTAGACCACATACAAACCGAAACCACGTAAATACTGCACCAGAGCCAAGATCCTACCATAACTACAGCACAAAGCTGGGATCACACCAATACAGCCTTATAACGAACTCTATACAAATATAGCACCAGAACCAAGCACAAACTTATAGTAAATATAGCAATAAAACCAAAATTGTACATATTTACAACACCAGAACTAATATCCGTAAAGACAGCAGTAGAACTGGGATTAGAAAAAAAAAAAAAAACAGCAACAGAACCGAGATTAGTGAATAGTACAACAACTGAAACCAGTTAAATACATGCACAAGAACCAGCTCAGTACACTCCGTTCTCCCTTGGTGATGACCATTACGAGGTTGTTATGAGGTTGATAGTGTTCACGCTGCTACAGAAGGAGACTCAGGCTTCAATGCATCCAAAGAAGCTGGCAATAATGGCCGTCGCTACAGGAGAACTGGAGTGCACAGGGATGGTAAGTATAAGATCTTTATTCTTTAAATACATGCCACATCCTTATAAACATTTTCTAATCCTGGACAACCGTTTTTAAAACTAATTGCAAGAGGCACAAACCAGAACAAACATTTAAAATTTTCAGGAATTTATGTTATAGAATGACAAAAAAGCATATTAATATTACATGTCAGCAATGTGAATATGCTCTCTGCATGCTTCATGATATCCTGTGCCAATTAGATCCTCTAATACTAATGTATGAATGTACATCAAAAGAATGATGATAAGCGAGATTCATGAGGGCAGCTACCACTGATCAATATTGTGGCCGTACTAAAACAGACCAGCAATAATACAATTTAATAAGTCAAGATGATGATGTGTAGTTCATCACGCCTATAGAACACATGGATCAGCTGTTTCTTATTGGTAGTTTTTCAGGTACAAATGGACTATTAGGCATCTGTATATATTTCAGAATAATGGCCCCAACTTTCTTAATTCCCACGTCACTGTCCCCCACCCAAGATCGCTTGCAGATTGTGAAAGAGACGAAACTCCTTGGGGTCAACCTCCCTAGATTTTCGTGGAGAGCCCCAGCATTTATCTGCTATTTTTATCACACTCCCCATACAAGAGAACGAGATATAACAAATCCTTTTAATAACAGATAAAGGTCATAGCAAAGCGCCACACTCATCTCTCTACACAGTCCCATTAAGATGGTTTATATTGATTTGGTGTAGGTTTTAGCTAATCTCTCTCATTTGGATTAGGCAATGTTAAACATCCTTCAAAAGCCAAAGTCTTAAAGGAACAGAACAAGTATTGTAGAATGTGCCTTTTCTGTTTCAAATGACTGTAACCTTCTATTAGTTCATCCTCCTCACTCCATACACATGCATGACGCATGTGTTCTCATAAAAAGCTGCTGACAATTTTTCCCCCACAAATATCTGTCAGCCATGGCCCTGTGACTTCAGCTGATTCAGCTGGCTTTGTTCTTATGTTCAGGTGGTCAGGTATTTCCACCCGCAAATTTGCACCATCAAATCATGACCTTTCATTATCTGCCCCTCACTAAGCTTTATGTTGTCCTAAAGTTATGCACACAGACCTATATATCTACCCACACCCTATGTATATACCTGACTACCTGAGCCACAAAGCGCAGAGAAAAATCCTATTTCTACCCATGTTTCTGGCTCAGGCAGCCTTAAAGGGGTTTGCCCAGTGGTGTAACTAGGAGAGACAGGGCCCCTAGCAGGCTACTGCATGGGCCCCCCCCTTCCCACTTATACATATTAGTACTTACCATGCGAGTTACAATCACATATAAATACACTCATGTGCACACACAGCATATACACACACATACCGTGCTATATGCAACATACTCACATACAGTGTATACAGACACCCATATACACATCACAGATACTGCATATATACATCTCAGTATATGTGATATACATATTATGCTGGTCTGTGCAGTACAATATAGATAATGGTGGCACATCCTCATTCTTTATGTGTCAGGATGGATGACTTCAAAAAGGACCTGTAGTGTGTTTGGGGTATCAAACCAACCTGACAGGCAGGGGCAGACTGGACATTAAGCTGGAGTCTTGAGGCCGATTGGTGCAGGGGATGTATTGGAAAGTTGCACTTACATGTCTGCAGTCGATGCACAGAACCCTCCCTATGTCAGCTGCTGCATAAACTCAGAACTGCTGCGCTCCCTCTCCCCTCTCTCCCAGGGCCACCACTAGGAATTCTGGGGCCCCTGTAAGATTTTTATGGGCCCCACTCCCCTCCTGAGTCCATTCCAACATTGATACATAACATTGTAAACACAATTTATTTTTGACCAAAATATTTTCAAGATAGTATACAGATAGCCGCTGCATGTGTCCACTCAGTATATAGATATTCCCGTGGGTGCCCACTAAGTACATAGCTAGCCCCAGCAAGTGGCAACTCAATGTATAGAGATCGCCCATGCATGTGCCCACTCAGTTATTTATTACAGCAGTATTTTTTTATAGCCTGATCGTTGAGCTTCTGGAAGGGCCTAGAGCCGATTGCATATGCATTTCCATATAAACAAACGTGATCGGTAACCAACACCGGGTGTCTTTTATTTAAACAAGACTGGAAGGTATGTAACAGAATACCTTATGTAAACCACCTGTAAGGGCACTTTAATAAATTAGCTGTAACACAAATATCAGTAAAATTTAACCAAGTAAGTTAACTTCCAAAATATGACAGACACTTCTTGCTGGGTATATTAATCCATAATATCCAACAATAATGCACTTGGTATAGAATCACAGAATTTTGAGCTTTGGAAGCTTATGCCCAGCTGGAGTCCCAGCTGGCAGGTCGGTCAAATAAGCAACCACCACTCAAATCTTCCACCATTCTGCCTGCTTTGACTTGACTATAAATACAGATAAAACATTACAAAAAAATATAACATAGGGAGGGACAGCTTGAGTGTTGCCTCAAAGAGCGAGATAACATTGAGTCATCTGCCATATAAACCCCCACGTCCTGTAGGAGGGGAGGACGTCATGAGGTAAGCAAAAGGGGGGTTGAGAATACATCTTAATGGCACAGATCACCAACCCTATTAAAGTGCAATAGTACCCAAACTTTTAACCCTTTTGTATTTAATAACATCAGTCCCCAGTCTAGGGGTACTTTCCTTAAACAGTCAGGTGTACCCCACATGCAAAACTTTGGGTGGTCGTTTCATGAATGCATGCGTCTAAATGGAAACACATATGCGATCGGGCCAAGCACTCCCTAATGCTAGCATTGTGTTTGCAAATACAATACAAATGCCACATGTGGCCACACCATTAAGCCGGTGAAAAACTTTGTGTTTTTGTCATATTTTTGTTGCAAATTTGAAGCATTGAAAACACATGCTTTTTTAAGCTTTCATTTTTCAAATGTTTTTTTGTCTTTGCGTTTTTAAAAAGTAACAGTGGGTGACGTGGAGAACGAGGAAATACAGGGGGACATAAGATTGGATATACACACCTTTCTTTTGGTGGCCAAATGCAGTATAATGAAACACTGGATATATCCCTCGACAGTTCCTTGTGGAACTGGTTATCCCCTTTCTGCGTTACACAGTGGTATAATAAGGAAAAACTTAAAGGGACACACCAAGGATACACACCAATGCCCTCCTCAACACCTAACACCGGGACAGAGCCCAACTTAAATCCCACCCAACCCTTCACAAGATACGGTAAACACACTGGAAATAATAGTAGTTGATATCACATTGCAAAAACCATAATGAATTCAGGATGTACTTTCATGTTATGTAGAAATATTGGCAATTAATCATACCAAAGCAATGACCATACCTGTAAACTATGCATATTACTTATGTATTTTGAATTTTATGTTGGAAAATTAAATAAAATGTTGTTTCAAAAACAGTGGGGAGTTTGCTAATGTCACCTATATTATTTGACCCCACATACTTTTTGACTCTGCCCATAGCACAGGGCCACTTTTAGATGTTTTTTCTAGGGCCGCTTCAATTTACCAGTCCGCTCTTTAAGACCACTTTGCAAGGTGTTAAATCTCTGCATTAATTTACACTTCCATTCTTTCCTTTCCTTTTGTGTTTTCAATGTTCCATGAAAACAGTAATTGACAAATCTCCAATAATGGAGAAATGTGCATCCACTTGGAAATAGAATACTGCTACCATCAATTAATTGTAAGGTGGATAAAAATTTGAGTGAATGCATTCTATAAAATAAAAAAATAAAACATAATTTTTCTTTGCAAACACAAATGCAGGGTATTTTTCAATCTATGGGGCTTTTTAGAAAAGCTCTTTAATGATGTCCTAAAGCATGCTATAAGGCAGGGGTTTATGGATAACGTACGGCCAGACTGTTCTCCATAAAACAAACCCAGCGGATGCTGACAACCTGGCCATAGCAGACCGTTCATCACCATTTTATTGCTTTATATCTTGGAGGTGAAGTCCTATTAATGAATTGTCTCTGTGGTGCACAGCTGAACGATGCTGGCGTAATGCATGTTCAATATTTATGCACAGAAGACGCTGGTATTTTCAGAGACCTGTTTTACATCAAAATTTTTCCTTCCCTTTTCTTTTTACCACCAGGAGCTTGATCACATAAAGAGTCATGAGAGTACATCCTCTGAATTGTATGGTTTTACATATCAGGACATAATAAACTAAATATATACTTAAAGGGGTATTCTCGTCTGGGCACTCACATTCAGTTTCATTAATCTGCCATTTGTAAACATTTCTTCAATTAGATGTTATTAAAATAAATGTTCCTGTGTGAAGATAATTTCTCATAAATGTAGTCATGTTGTCCCTTAGAAACGAGATAGCTTCCTCGGTTACGGCCACCTCTGATGGATTAAGTGCACAAAGAAACAAAAGGTTATTGTATATAAAATGTCCGGGAGTTACTACATATCACACAGCCAACCTGTGGTAATGATTGCTGAATCCTGGTGGTCCGGCAGGACTCTATAGCGCAAGTTTGGCCACCTCTGCCAGAGTGTGACATGGTCGTATCCGAGGAAGCTAACACAATGCATTTGCTTTGTGTATCCAAACACAATTTCCAGCACAAATGTATGCGTCATAATAACTCCCTGGATTAACCGAGACAACTTACAAAAAGTTTTATTCGCATAAAATGTGATATACTGTATTTGTTCTTGAGAAAGATATCCAGGCCTCCATTATCAGCCATTACAGCATCTCACCCACTCGAGTGGACTGGGAATTCAAAGTGGTCCTGGAAAAAAAGTGGCCCTATTCTGTGGGCGGCGTCGAAGTAAGTAGGAGTGACAATGTGATGTGGGTGAACCAAACTCCACACAAATGCTTGATAGATGGTCTACCAGCAAATAACAACACCAGCCAGTCCACTGTGTGTATATAGCTAGCCCTTGTATATAGCCAGCTGGTCTACTGTATAAAGCCAGCATATATATATAGCCAGCCATCTCCTGTATATAGGCAGCCAGTCCCCAGTATATAGTGAGCCAGCTCCCTGTATATAGCCAGCCACCCTCTGTATATAGCCAGTCAGCCCCCAGTCTATAGCCAACCAGCCCTCAGTATATAGCCAGCCAGCCTCCAGTAGTATATAGCCAACCAGCGCAAGTATATAGCTAACCCCTGTATATAGCCAACCAGTCCTCCCAGTATATAGTCAGCCAGACCCCCTAGTATGTAGCCAGCCCCTGTATATAACCAGCCAGTCCCTCAGTATACAGCCAGCCAGGTTGTAGTATATATATACACTCACCGGCCACTTTATTAGGTACACCATGCTAGTAACGGGTTGGACCCCCTTTTGCCTTCAGAACTGCCTCAATTCTTCGTGGCATAGATTTAACAAGGTGCTGGAAGCATTCCTCAGAGGATTTTGGTCCAATTGACATGATGGCATCACCAGTTGCCGCGCATTTGTCAGCTGCACATCCATGATGCGAATCCCGTTCCACCACATCCCAAGTGCTCTATTGGATTGAGATCTGGTAACTGGAGGCCATTTGAGTACAGTGAACTCATTGTCATGTTCAAGAAACCATTCTGAGATGATTCCAGCTTTATGACATGGCGCATTATCCTGCTGAAAGTAGCCATCAGATGTTGGGTACTGTCATAAAGAGATGGACTGGTCAGCAACAATACTCAGGTAGGCTGTGGCGTTGCAACGATGCTCAATTGGTCACCAAGGGGCCCAAAGAGTGCCAAAAAATATATTCCCCACACAATGACACCACCACCACCAGCCTGAACGTTGATACAAGGCAGGAGGTGGAGCCTGCTTTCATGTTGTTGACGCCAAATTCTGACCCTACCATCCGAATGTCGCAGCAGAAATCGAGACTCATCAGACCAGGCAACGTTTTTCCAAACTTCTACTGTCCAATTTCAATGAGCTTGTGCAATTGGAGCCTCAGTTTCCTGTTCTTAGCTGAAAGGAGTGGCACCCGCTGTAGTCTCGCTGCTGTAGCCCATCTGCTCAAAGTTTGACGTACTGTGCGTTCAGAGATGCTCTTCTGCTACCTGGTTGTAAAGGGTGGCGATTTGAGTCAATGTGGCTTTCTATCAGCTCGAACCGTCTGCCATTCTCCTCTGACCTCTGGCAAAAAGGATTTCCGCCCACAGAACTGCCGCTCACTGGATGTTTTTTTCTTTTTCGGGACCATTCTCTGTAAACCTAGAGATGGTTGTGCGTGAAAATCCAGTTGATCAGCAGTTCTGAAATACTCAGACCAGCCCTTCTGGCACCAACAACCATGCCAGTTCAACAGGCACTCAATCACCTTTCTTCCATACTGATGCTGCGTTTGAACACGCAGGAGATTGTCTTGACATGTCTACACATGCCTAAATGCACTGAGTTGCCGCCATGTGATTAGCTGATTAGAAAATTAAGTGTTAACGGCAGTTGGACAGATATACCTATAAAGTGGCCGTTGAGTATATAATATATATATATTATAATATATATTATATATATATATGGGCTCATTTACTAATGGTCATGGAGCGCATTTTCGTCGTTTACTTTTTGCGCCGAATTGCCCTGGGATTTTGTGATGCACTTGATCGATATTTTGGCGCATTGGTGCTGGGTTGCACCGCGAATTAGGGGGCTCAACCTTCCCTTATCAATTTGATTGCTCTCCTCTGCAATTGTTCCAGTTCTAAAATCATTTGTATACACTGGTGGCCACAACTGACACAATGGGGGCACAATTACTAGAACAGTGCTGTCTGTTACTATGATTTTGATGCACGTTCTCATGAATCTGGTGTCACGGCTCTGCCCCATCATGTGCACCATGTGTCGCATGAAGCTAATGCAGCCGTGACAAAATGGTCAGGTGCGACATAAATGTGGCGCAGGCACTTCATAATACCTGTGCCAAGCAGTTTGCACAATAAAAAAATGCCATCAGCCATTTCTCTGACCATTCCTCCAGCTTCCAGAAATCCTCGGTAATGTTATATTATCAGCCTCTGTTTGAATGTTTGCAGTAATAATTCATGGAGTACAAGGGGGTTTGCCATTGGATTTGTGATTGATCTATTTCAGTTGATTTTAAGGCTCTGCACTTCTTCCTGTTTAAGCAGCTGACATTTAATAGAGGATTCACATTATTCTAATAATATTATTATTATTCATAATCTGTATTCACAATATGGCAAAGACAGTTCTTTCAGTCTTTATATCTGCTGCCTCTGCATGGTGTTAGAATAAATTTTTCTTCGTTGTTTAAGTAACTAAATGCCTTAGCTTTCTCATATATGACCTTCCCTACCAATTAGATAACATATTTTTCTGTTCTGTTATGCGTATTCCATATGGTATAGCTCTTTCTATGTCTTTAAGAACCCTTTTTTAAATATCCCATCATTTTTTTAGGACAGTTCATGCTCTCAAGGTCTTCCCTTAGTGTTGAAAATTGCCCTTCTAAAGTTCAGAGGTATCTGTCCACCCGTCTATGGAAGAATAATTCAAATTGAAGGATGTTGTGTTACTTTGGTGACCCTCAACCTTGGAGTGCCCACCTATGTTAGGTCATTATACCAGTTGTACAGGAATTTGTATTTTTCTATTGCCAAAAACCTGCTGTACTTGGTAGGATCTAGAGCAGTGGTGGCGAACCTATGCACCGGTGCAGAGGTGGCACCTCAAGCCTCTCTTTGGGCACCCAGGCCATCACCCAGCACAAAGGACACCATTCAGGGACTCAAAGACCTGAATTAAGGAGGTGTGGACGAAGCTTGATTATCATTGTACCCCTCTCGGGCCTAAGATTCATCCTGTTAAGGGAATGTAGAGGGAATACAAATAAAATACAAATTTCCTTCTTTCTCCTGTATTGGTGTCCTCACAACAGCCATTACCAGGTTTCCAGGAGCAACAGCCTGCTATAGTGATGCTAGTCCTGGGCTTGAATCCCTTCTATCAGCCAAAACAGGCTATATATTGGGGATGGTCAGCTCAGGACCCCTCTCTGGAACTTTTCGCTCTGCCTCTTTTTTCTGACTGTTATCTAGCTGCCAGTCTGTGAGTCCTCATTTTGTACACCTCACCAACCTCATCTTCTTTTGTCAAGAAGTCCTGATCTCACACATCCACAGCTTTTAAGGGGCAATGTCCCTTTTGTCTCCATTACAGTGGAAAAAGTCGAAACCCATCCCCAACAACCAGCATACCTCCCAACCTTCAGAAACGGAAAGGGACAAATACTGATCACTAGGCCACGCCCCAACAGTGCCCCTTCCATCTTACAATGCAGAGCTTTAGGTTAGCCCAGAAAATGCTACTTCTGCTCTTCCTGCAAAAGTGCATGACACCTGCATTGGCTGAAGCAAACCTACGCCATGGCTCAGGGGTGGGGTGGAGATTATTAAGTCCCTAAGTGCGAGCGATAGTGGGGTGGTGTGAGGAGTAAAGTGACTCAACCAGGCACCTTCATCCCTGCCTCAGTCGGAGCTGCTCGTCCTGATCTTCCTGTGGCAGCTCAGATAACTTCCCACACCCGTTACTTCTAGTCCATGGGAAATTGCATATTTTTACTGGTTTACTTGGGAACATTGCCCTACTGATTATACCACGAGGACACCTCTCTTTCCAGTGGTTGTGTAATATTGATATAAGAAAGGTATTCCCTATGAATAATGGAGGGTTGATGTTACTCAACATTCCAAGAACAACCATAGATGTGAGCCCAAAGAGGCTCTGGCAAATGCACACACTGCCAGAAAGGGTCAAAGACTATCATTCGCCTTCTGGGAAGTAATTTTAAGCCTGCTGGCAAGAACTTTTGAGTCTTGGAAGAGTGCTGGGAAATCAAAGCCTGCATATCTTCCTCTCGCCAAAGACTTTACACTTATCCTAAATGCTCTGGACCAAGATACATCAAAGTAGCAATCTACATCACCCACTCTGCCTCCTTCCGCAGGCCACAAAAACAGATAACATATGGCCATGTGCTACCGCCCAAGGAGTTGCTCATATCACCATGTATCTATTATCTAGATACATGGATGCCCTGCACAATAATAGCACTTATATAGTTGATTGTAGGAAATTTTACAGGAGTAAAGACAGAGTATATGTAGAATTGATAATAGAAGATAAATATGAAAGATTATATAGATTATTCTTATAACTAGAGGAGTGAAGATAGATATGAGAGAGTAAACAAGTACAGTAGAAAAGAGACAAGAACGAAGATTATTGAGTGATATTGATGAATAGATAGATGGATCTATAGATAATCATAGATAGGTAGTAGAAGACATCTTTTATAATACTAGATCAAAAGCAGATAGATAATGGTTATAGACAATATATATGATACGGAATAGACAAATATAGGAGAGTGGATAATCGAGACGAAAGTTGATAAAAGCTATATAAACCGGAAAATGATTGATAAGCTCTTTACCCGGGCATTCAACACATTGGGCATTAAAAGGCAATACATCCTCTGCCCACAAAAGTCCACATGCAGGGTCCCCTCTAGGGACAGGGGGCCTCGAGAAGTGCCCCGTTTGCAGCCCCCTAATCTCCGGCCCTGCATGTGATGCACTAAGGGATGAATTATCACATGTATGTTATATACGAAATTATGTTTAATTAGAATTTACATAAGGCTAATTGATCAAAATGATTTTACTCAGCACATGGGTTTGTATCCACTATGCTTGAGAAAGGACCCATTGTGATGATACAAAACATTGACACCATATCAGATGAATTAAGTTATCACTTTGGATTGCATATGCAGAGTCTACAATTTCTTCTCTATCTATAAATGGACATATATACCTTACAGTTGTTTCAGTAGAAAGATACCTGTGTATAGCAGCATGGGCCACACTTCTTACAACAAGAAGATGTACAATGCACGCTGCTGTACATACGGAAATTATACTCTGGAGAGCAAAATTATGGTACACGGGGTTCTCTAGGTGTCTGCAGATGGCAAAGCATAATGTGTACTTCATGGCTATGTGAAAAGTAAAAATTCATGGCCTTGCCGCCTCTGCTCCGTCCTTGTTACAATCATTCTATTGTTATCATTATAATTACATTATGATATGTAATCGCAGCCAAGAACAGAGCGAACAGTCAACAGTACAATGAAGGAAAGAACCCCTTATTTATCCATCAAAGGGACAGGGCAACCTCCAAAGGACTGACAACTTACCAGAATATTCCCTATTCCGCACATCCACTGCTAAGCCTTGGGTCACCATACAATGATGGGAAGAAAGAAAACCTTTAAAGGGCTATCCATAAGGAGGAGTTTGTCTTGGAATTTCTTCTTTAGCTAGGGGGCTCCTAACCTTTTATTGTTCTAGGTCTCGTTTTTAGCAATTAATGAGGCATGTTTACTTAGTAATTTGCGCTTAGTGACAGTTTCTCTTTATGAAATGGCACTAAAGAGTTTTGGAAACAAATATGTTTTAGGGATTAGGTTGTGTTGGTTTTAGGACTCATCCACATTGGCTTGTTCTTTTTCAGTCACGTGATTTATGGAATGCCTTACCCAAAAACATTGATTTCTATGGGTGTTTTCACATTGGTTGATTTTACACTGATCCGTTGTCTGTACAAAAATATGAGGGATCATGGAAAGCATAGACAGTCTATGGTCCACAACAAAAACACAATGAAGACATCCGTTTTATTTCACTGATGAGGGCTGAAAAACCAGGTGATGTTTTTCAAAACCATTTAAAATATTCAGTTGTATTTTTTTTGAGACCACGTGACTAAGTGGATGGCATCACAAGACAAACAACCAAAACCAAAGGGTACCAACTGAAGCTGACCCCCACGCCAAGTGAAGAGCCATAAGTATTTATTGGATTGGTGACCAAAATGTTGTTTCATGAACATAAGATTTTCTATTATTTTACTTGTTAAAGTATTTATTTTTCATTTTTTAATTTCCATTTTATATAAATTGTATCATAAAAGGCTTTAGGAAGCATTCACATTTTTATGGCTCAAAAGTCTCTTGTCAATGAAAGCTGGACCATACAGAGTTGGTGATAGGATTTATATGCTGAATTTAAATGATCGATTCTACTCTGTGGCCCTTAAAGATTAAATAGGCAAGGGAAAGTTCAAAACAGGGATTCCGCTTCAGTATTGCCCAGAGTATTATCATGACAGAAATCAATGCATTTTTGCTTTTTTCGTTTGTTGTTCCCCCATTTTGGGTGGACTAATAAAAAGTGTTTTTTCAAAAAAGCTATTCAATAAAAATAAATTAATAAATCATAAAATATAGGTAGTATATGCATAAAAACCCATAGAATAAAGTAAAATAATATTGAATCTGTCTATCAACTCCTTCCAACCACACAATAATTATTGAACCTGACGATGTAAAGCCCCGCCAAATTACGATTTTTATTATCTCTTAAATTTAATCCCACAAAAAATGCAATATAAGTGATCAAAAACATATGTACTCCAGAATGATGATATGTTTTGGCAAAAAGTACCGTATATACTCGGGTATAAAGCCAACCCAAGATAAGCCGAGCCCCTAATTTTAACCACCAAAAACTGGAAAAATACTGACTCGAGTATACACCCGAGGTGGAGGACAATGCATGTGTCACCAACCCCCCATAGTGATACAGCCAGCCAGGCACCACATAGTATACAGCCTGCCAGCCCCCAGTAGTATACAGCTGCCCCCATTAGCATACAGCGCGTATGTTAAGCCCCATTAGTATTTAGCATGCCTGCAGCCCCCAGCAGTAGTATACACCCTGTCAGCCCCCATTAGTATACACGCATGCATGAATAGAGTAGTATAAAAGCCAGCCTGCCCCCATGTGACAAGCACCGCCATAGCTTCAGCCAGTGATAAAGACTGCACGCCCCAGAGATAATACAGCCTGCCAGCCCCCTGTAGATTTAGCAGCCCCTAGTAGTTAAGCTCCTTGTGCACCTAGATATCAGCAAGCCCCTGTAAGTTACACGCACCTCTAGTGGTATCAGCAGCCCCCATGTAGTTACAGCAGACCCCTAGTATATCATCAGCCCTAGTATATACACAATAGCCCCTAGTGTATACACACCAGTATACAGGAGACCCTAGTAGTTACAGCAGTCCCTAGTAGTATACAGCAAGCCCCTAGTAGTATACCGCACCCCTAGTAGTAATACAGCAGCCCCCTAGTAGTCTACACAGCCCACAGTTCACCTTATCAGCCTCTAGTAGTATACAGCAGCCCCTAGTAGTATACAGCCCATCCGCCTTAAAGATAAGACCTATATAAGCAGCCCCTAGTAGTATACACAGCCCCTAGTGCTATACAGCAGCCCAGGAACAGCCAGCCCCCCTATTAGTATACAGCAGGCTCTACTAGTATATCAGAGCCGACCCATGTAGTATACAGCAGCCCCACATGTACTATACAGCGCCCCTAGTAGTAATCCAGCAGCCCTAGTACGTATACAAGCAGCCCCCATGTATATACGCAGCCCCTAGTAATATCCAGCAAGCCCCTAGTAGTATACAGGAGCCCCTAGTAGTACAGCAGCCCCTAGTCAGTGTACACGCAGCCATAGTAGTATACAGCAGCCCCTAGTTGGAGACAGCAAGCCCCTTTATATAACAGCGACTCTAGAGTATACACCAGCCCCATGTAGTATACAGCAGCCCCCATGTACATAAAACACACCCCCTATAGTAGTACAGCAGCCCCTAGTAGATAATACAGCAAGCCTTCTAATCTGTACGACCCTCAGTAGTAGTAACAGTGAGCCCAGTAGATAGACCATTACCCGCAACCGTCCCGGTTTTTTGGGCGGGACTTTCACGATCTTTTTAGCCCTGTCCGCCCGCCCTGGAGGTTAGAAGGTTTGTCACGATTTTGTCACGCTTTTTTCCCGGTCCAAGAGACTTTGTCCCGTCTCCTTGGTCCCGGACTACTGACTGCAGAGACGATGAGACAACGCGAGTTCCCAGCTCTGCACACCAACGCCTCCTCCCCGGGCCGCCCCTCCCCCTGTGTGAAGCTTGCGCGAGTGAGAGAAGAACATCAAAGGGGGCGGGTGGGTAAACCCTGGAGATCGCTGCTATGTGAAGTCTGACTTCCAGCTATGCCGCGAGCAAGGCCCCTCTCCTCCCTCCCCCCTGTGTGAGACTCAATGTGTGTAGGAGGAACTCGGTCGGGGGGGGGAGTTTCCCACCTGAGAATGGTCTGCTGTGTGACCCGGCCTGGACCCTGGAGGACCCTCAACTCCTTACCCTGAGAGACTGTGCGGACGGATGGCATTGCCGCACGACGAGGAGACCTTGTGTGATGTGACCCCCCCTACCAGCGCTACAAGACGCTTCCATAGGAGCATCTGCACAGCAGGGAGAGGGAGGACGTCAAACAACCCCGCAGTATAGACAGCTCAGGTCAGTGTGTGACAGGAGACCTCTATCAGGACTTGTATGGCAGCTCTGTGACGTACAAGCCTGAAATAATCGCAATGTCTTGCGAAGCGCCAGACATTGCGTATTATGTGCCCTCTCCACACCAAGAGGGAATCTATATAGTAGGAGTCAGTAGCTAAACCCCGGCCCCAGGACGTATATAGTACGCCTCCCTGCGGCTATATACTTAGCGCACGTGGGACGTAGTATAGTCTCCGCCTTCTGGCACCCGGCCTCACAACACAAGCCGGCACCAAAGAACGCGTCTGTCAGCTGTCAATCACAGCTGACGAGACCGCGCACTAACACACTGCGAACTGAGATAACACGACTACGAATTGTGGGTGTTAACCCCTTACTACGCCGCGGTCAAGTCTGGACCGCGATTAGTGTAAGTTGTTTCCTCTTCTGGCGCAGCCGAAGACTTGTATTGTGCCCCGGGCTGCCCCAATCTCCCTGGCATCAGACCCTTCTGGGTTCTGACCGTAAGCTGCGTGACGATTTGCGTCTGCCCCTCAAATCAGGTCTCTTCCGTAAGCCCGTTAAAAACAATAAGTATAAACACACAACCCCCCCCCCCCCCCCACCACAAACCAGAGGTGGTATTGGCCGACGCGTTCCGCTAACAATCTGTAAAAAAGAATCGTTACTGGACTGTACGGGCCAAATGTCGAGGAAAAAAACGGCAACAACTTCGTTCTCCGAAAAAAATAATGTGTTTTAAATTATAGCCTTTAAAACACATGCTCAAAATTGATTTAATAATTAACAACAACATAAAAAAGACAACTAATAAAAAACACAGCCTAACCAGATTTGTGTCACAGCCGAAAATAAAAAACGTTCTGCTATGAAAAAGATGGTGATGCTAAATGTGCAGAGATTTTCTCCAAATTAGTTTTCTATTCAGTAAAATTTAAGTTAAAATACATAACAACCCCACATATTTGGCATCGCTGCATCCGTATCAATCTCATAAAAACGAATCGTATTAGATCCGCAAGTGAAACTCCCGAAAAAAAAACAAACCCAAAACGTCCAAAAAAAAATTTTTAAGTTTACCTATAAAAAATGGCTTAAAAAGTGCACTTAAAAAAGTTATGCACTCTAAAAAGAACCCACTATAAAGAACAATCATGTCCGCTAAAAGTAAATAAGCCAATCTAAACCCACAAATATTGTGAGGCGAAAAAAATAAAAAAGTTATGCAATGAAAATCGGTGAGTGCGTTAAATTAACAACATTTTGCCAATTATTTTTTTTTCAGTTAACAATGGGGAAAAAAATAAATCATATAAAGAGGTATTTTTGGTATCGTGGCAGACCCATAGAATAAACAATAATATCTGTTTTCAGTATGGCGCAAAAAAAACCCCCCCAAAAAAATGTTTCCCTAAAAATTGATGATTTTCATTCCTCCACCAACAAAGAGTTAATAAAAATCTCCCAAATTATATATATATTGTGACATAGTCAAAATATGATCTTGGATGGCGCCTCCTGTCCCTTCTGTGCCCGGCCGTGCGCCCATACAGCAGCAGTTACCCTATGGGCACGATCGGTATCGGTGTAACTGGGAGGGTAATTGGGTACTCCAAGTCTTTGGTGGTAGCTTTTTTCTCACATTTTACACCCATGCAATGTTTGATTTTCCACCCAAAATGAGTGTATTGTGAAAAAATATTGTTAATGTGTAGACCACACACGGCCCTCCATTTTGGTTTAACCCCTATAAAACACCTACAGGGTTTAACAACTTCTTAAAGTTGCCGTATCCTAGAGGCCAAATAGGCTAGTCCGAAGGGGTTTAAAACCCTTTCCCAACATTTGGATGTAGTACAACGTCACGGCGGCAGGGCTTGCCCTCCAGGTGACGTCCAGTACCTCCATCCACGTCTTTTGTCAGCGTCAGATTAGCTGATAGAGCAGGTGCCAGGATCAACTAACTCACCGCGATCCGAGAGTCCTACGAAGGCTGTTGTGGTGTGTTTTAAAACCCTGAGGCTGCGGTCACACGTTCTGCAGGGTAGGCGACCTCCGCCCGATCGCATATGCGTTCCAGGAAACTGATGCATGATACTCCAATGCATTCGTGTCTCTGAATGATATAGGATCATGGCCGAGACATAACACTAACGTAGCGCAGAACAATTGACCGGACCTTACACCGCCGCGATCCAGGGGGTAACGGGTGGTGCTCGGCTCGCCGATGTGCATACTCCTCTCACCTGTCTCTGAAATTCTATCAAAATATAACGCTTATTCCCGAATAAACCAACAAAACTAGCGGACAAATAATGGCCCGTCCCAAAGGAATAAAATGAAACTTTTTTTGCCAGTTGTGTGCACACAATATAAAGAGTTTTTTTAAAATAGTGTTCTAAAAAGGCCCGTACGTCCTAAAAATGTAACCATTGGAAATGGTCATCTGATCTCGCAAAAAAAAACACAAACACAGCTCCGTAACACTGAAGTATAAATAAAAGTTAGTGGCATCAGAAGATGGCAAAATGAAGAGGAGGTTTAATTTTTGTTAAAGTATAAAAATCATTCTAAAACCTATCTTTTTGTATCTTGGGGAACAGGAGGAGGAGTGGCTGGGCGGACGACAGGAACGATCGGAACAGGGAAGACAGGGCGGAGGAGTAGGGACAGGAGGAGGATGGGCAGGAGGAATGGGGGACAGGGAAGGATGGCAGGGGAGGCAAGGAGGGAGGAGGAGGCGAGGAACGGAGGAGTGTGGGAAGGAGACTACAGAGAGGGGAGGACATGAGGAGGCGGAGGAGGGAGACGGGAGATGTAGACAGGAGGAACAGTGGAGGACAGGAGGACTACAGGAGGAGCTGGAGGACAGGGAGATAACAGAGGAGGCTGGATGACGGAGACTACAGGTAGGAGGCTGGAGGAACAGGAGGTACTACAGGAGGAGCTGGAGGACAGGAGACTACAGGAGGAGGCTGAGGACAGGAGACTACAGGAGGAGGCTGGAGGACTAGACTACAGGAGGAGCAAGTGGGTGACGGAGACTACAGAGGCAGGCCTGGAGGACAGGGACTACAGGAGGAGGCTGGAGGCGACCGGAGACTAAAGGAGCCAAGAGGCTGGAGGACAGGAACTACAGGAGGAGGTGGGACAGGAGGAGCACTACAGAGGAGGCTGGAGGACAGGGAGATCTTACAGGAGTCGGGACAGGAGCTACAGGAAAGGTCGTCACAGGAGAACTACAGAGGAGGTGGAGGACAGTGAGACTACAGGAGGCGGCTGGAGGACAGAGACTACAGGAGGAGGCTGGAGGACAGGAGACTACAGGAGGAGCTGGAGGACAGGAGACTACAGGAGGGCTGGAGGACAGGAGACTAACGAGGAGGCTGGAGGACAGGAGGGAACTTACAGGAGCGGGCGAGGTGCAGACTACAGGAGGAGTTGGAACAGAGCCTCAGGAAGAGGCCGGCGGAAGAGACTACAGGAGGAGGCTGGGAGGACAGGATGACGAGACTGACAGGGAGACCATGGAGGCTGAGGCAGTAACCACATGGAGAGCTGTAGACGAGAACGAGGAGGCTGGAGGACAGGAGACTACAGGAGGAGGCTGGAGTTCAGGACACAGAGGAAGCGGAGACAGGACAGAGGGCTGGAGGCGATATCCCCCTACCCCCTCCCCTGTTTACCGACGAAACTTCATCCTCTTCGTTTCTTTCTCCCATCTGCCTTCTGTCTACTTCATTCTCCCTCTCTTTACCGCCATCTGTCCTACTTCACGCTTCCTTGCCAACCGACCTCCCTCTTCTTTCACGCTCCACTCGTTACTTCCCTGTCTCGTTTATCTCTGTCCCAGCAAATGCCCGTTCAGTGCCAATCACACCCCGCGGTTTCGTCTCTATCTCTCCCCTGTCTAGTATATCCCTCAGCCCATTTCCCTTATCCCACTCCCCTCCTTACTTTTGCCCATCTGAGACATTTAGTTTGTCCGCCACTTTTTACCACAAACCATACTATACCTTAGTTACCCCCTCCTCCCACTACGACCTTTTTCATCCCTTTCCCTAAATCTTACAGGTCTAATACTTTCCTTCGCTTTATCCTCTTACCCCACCCACCCTGCTACCTTATCCAACCCACTGACAATTACTAGTATGCACTTCCGCCACCTCTCTTCATACCTTTTCTTTATCTTACCAATCCAACCTTCCCGTTATCCGCTTATGTGCAGCCGCATATCCTTCCATTTCACCTCCTCTCTGACTCTGCCATTTCCCTATTCCCGCCTTTCTCCCCTTACTCTTTTCCCTAATTTCCTCCTTTGTTCTAGGCTCACGTGTATACGAGCCGAAACGTCGTCTTTTATGGATTAAAAACACCGTTTTTTTTCACCTATTTTTGTGCTGCTTTTTCATCATTTGTTATTTGGAGGGTCCTTCTCTTTGCCCGGACCCATTACGGCTTTGCACACAACTAGATTTTGCTGTTTTCCTGGGATAACTGCTGTGCTGCTTGGACTTTCCTTTTCTTTATATACACTCACCGGCCACTTTATTAGGTACACCATGCTAGTAACGGGTTGGACCCCCTTTTGCCTTCAGAACTGCCTCAATTCTCCGTGGCATAGATTCAACAGGGTGCTGGAAGCATTCCTCAGAGATTTTGGTTCATATTGACATGATGGCATCACACAGTTGCCGCAGATTTGTCAGCTGCACATCCATGATGCGAATCTCCCGTTCCACCACATCCCAAAGATGCTCTATTGGATTGAGATCTGGTAACTGTGGAGGCCATTTGAGTACAGTGAACTCATTGTCATGTTCAAGAGCTTGCTGTTTGTTGTTGCTAGCATACAAAAAGGCCTGTTGCGATTGAAGTGTCCTACAGACAATGCACCAATTAATATGGCGGTATTAAGCCTCTCATAGGTATGTGGAGAGGAATTGCAACCTTCGCGCTATTAATAAAGCTATTAGTCTATCACTGATGGGTTGGGTGGCCTGCCGGGGGGGGGGAGATTCTGTGCTGCAGTTGTCCATGGAATATCCAGAGTGGTCATTTTGGAGGAATGTAGTAAACCGTTAGCAATTTTGTAAAAAGATCATGGTGAAAAACATTTCCATCTATTCAAAAGTATTTTCCTTGTAGTTTAACTTTAAGATCTTTTATATTCTGGATTCCCAAAAACATACAACCTTTCCCTGAAGCAAAGTTTAATCCTCTCCATTTCAATTGCTTCAACTGCCAAGAATGCATGTCTATCGGGGCCCTCTCCAAAAGTAGAAGCAGTCCCACGCGACCATCCAAGGCCAAGATGTCCTTGGAGAGGTTAGGAATTTTTGACAACCTCCTTGCCTTATCAAAACCAATAGTGAGGCCACACCAGTGTCCACTGTCAAGGGTGTACTCACATAGGTAAAAGCTAGGTTTGTGTGGTTGAGGAACCTGTGAACCCCTCCCGAGTGACCACTCACCCTAGTTGACTACTCTATCTGAATTTCAGATATTTGCACCTAACCCTACTCTAAAAAAGAAAAAAAAAAAAAAAAAAAAAAAAAAAAAAAAAAAACAATCATGCTTAGATTAGTCCTTAAAGACATGGACATCCTGACATCTTCTAGAGATCATCATACAACCCTTCTGTTCAGTTTCCTAGACGGTCATAAGACGGTCAGTGACCTTAACATACCTTCATATATCCTCTAGGTGTCCCTTGACGTACAAGCAGATATTCACCTGCTAAGGCTACCGCTGAGAGTTTGGTCTATGCCCTGGGTTTTGCAACCTCAAATGGATGTTTCCATGGACTTGAACATCTATGGGGTACCTGGATCACTTTGTGGTTGAGTGGTTATAGGGCGTGTGTCAAGGAGTAGCCTTATTTTATTCGTTGTAGAAGCCCCTAATGTAAGTGCCCTGGTATTTTAAGAGTGCACCTCCACTTTAATCATTATTATAACTAGGTGCTCTTTTTCAGATTCTGAGCGGGGCAATATATTTATCTTGAAATGTCTTATAGGTTGATGAGGGGCCTACTTAATAATGGTCATGCCCTCCAGCTGGGTCCTGAAGTATCAAGGTGATCCCTTTTACATGGTCCGGGCAAAGAAAATAGCGGGGTAGGTCAACTAGTTCTCAATATATTGTAGATTTTGGCTGTTTGGCTTTGGTCAAGGTACGCACCGAACAATGATCACCAATTTTGGATAGATAATGGATGACATAATAGGATTTGGTGTTTATTGTGCTTCAAGCCACGAACATGTGATTGTCCGAGTACACAACCTGACTTTTGGAAATCTGAGATAGCATTGACTTGTTGCTCTTATAAAACTACAATAGATAAAAATCACAGGGAAGTCACGTAAGGCAGAGAGGAGTTTTTTTCGAGAAAACCCATGGTATGTACCATGAATGGCCCCAGAGGGATCTAACACAATTCCCGATCACTAAGCACCACCACATACACGGCCATCATGTCAAATATCACGGTCAGCGATAGAGTGGACGGACATTTTGTTTGTATCGACATATCATCAATAACTCACTTTCTGCGTTTCTCACCTTCTTTTAGAGGGTATTGCTTTAACTAAAACTATGACCTAGAAGCAATTTAATACGGCAAAATCACTTGAAAATCTCTGAAGATAATACTCCATCTTCTACTGAATATGGTTTGTCCCCTGTTGGACATAATGTTTAACCTGACTGAGGTTTTCATACTCTCCTATCTGGTTTTTCTCCCACCATCATGTCACCTTAGGCTTCTTGTAGGTCATGCTTGATGTCAAGGAAGCTGCCTACAAGGTACTAAAAGAGGGCTAACAACTTATTTTTTCATTTTTTCATACGCCTCCTGTCAGTCAGCCAACGATGTCTTATAAAGTTAAAAGATTCCTTCTGGTGCCAGTGCTTAAATAGATAAAAGTTGAGAGTCCTCAGTTGTTTGATACCTTTTTTGGCTACTAGAATGGTTGACACAGCTGTACCTTTCAGTCTACTCATCTCTTCCCATAGGCACGGTACTATGATCTTTCAATCATTCCGTGTTTTACTAAATCATTTGGATCGTGTTTTGCAACCAGTTTTTGTTGACAACCTTTTTGAGACAACTTTTAGAGCTGCTCTACTTTTCCTCGCGCTTTGGAGGACAGCTCCTTCTTCGAGATAACCCGTACAAGTTTGGATGAACAATCTGGGCATCTTTACTTACCATCCGACATCATCACTGTGCACGCGATTCACTAAGACGTGCGCCCGATATCCTGCATGTGTTCTTCCCCGCTCAGTCCCGTCCGAGTTCACCTTCTTCTTCTACGGTGCGGTTTTTGAATAAATCTTGTGCTCAGTCCAAATCAGTTGATCATCACGAGTCTGGGCCCCCCGATTTCTGTCGCATAAGCCGGCGCAGCTGAGCCAGAAATCCGATCGCGTGCCGACCAGTCTCTGTTAAATATCTGTCACAGCGTGCAAACCTAAACGTGCGGAAAGTCCAACGAAACTGCGTCTGGACCCTTAGTAAATAAGCCCCAATATCTTTACTCCTTTTCAAGCAGTAGATAAGTAGGATACCAACCACCATGAAGCCTATTAGCATACTTTGGTTTGTGTATCTGAGTTTATGTGGGAATATTAAAGGGGGTTAGATTATACCTTGTTATTGTTTCCCCATAAGAGAGGCGGACCCCAAACTTTAGGTTCGGCTTATTCCGTTGGCAGCTGCGCCTACCCGGACATTTCCTCATCCAATCAGTAGCTGTACGCCCCTAGGCCATAGCTGTTTGGCCATGTGATACCTAGTGGACACACCTGGCCATCAAAAAAAGGGAAAAAAAGAAGTGGGGGGAGAACAAAAAAAAAATAAAAAAAAAAAAGAAAAAAAACAATTCATCCAAGTCATCGGCACATGACCAGTTGGCAGATTGTCCGAACGGAGGATGCCCGAACCGAAAGTTGGATTGCTCATCTCTTCCTAATGCCAATAGAGGGTGAGACTGGTTTAGAACCCTTTGGGGTTGGGAAGGGGGGTGGGAATATAATGATTTTTGAGTCATTCTCCTTTTTATTTCCACGTGGTCACAGTTTGTACTCCTGTTTTTGATGTTTTTCACTTCACCCACGTACGGCACCTGTTATTTTTGTATTTTTAGCGTTTTGTGTTCTAGGGACCTACCTGAACAAAGTGATTACTCTCTTTAGATTCTCATGGCCACTCTTGATATCATTTGACTTCTTTTGTTGCCAAGGTAATGACAAATAGGCTCAATATTCAATGACCTACATAATATATTGTGTTTGTGTCTGTTGATCCCATCCTCTCCAGTGACGAAGTAATAGAAAATTGAGTCACCAGAAGGGATCGCTCTCTAGTGTCGGCCCAATTTGTATCTGTCCGTTTAAGACAAATTCTGACCCTTTTGTGTCATGCCTGTAAAGAGTGGGTAGACGCCTGGTAATGTACCTGACATACACTGAGAATCCGGATCTTTCTAGAAGATACAGAAACGTTAACATGTCTAGAATCCGGGGCGGGACCAATCTTTACCATTTCATGAAATTAGGACCATAGTGAGTCCTATCTGTTGTATGAACATTGTATCTACTGGAGCAGTGTGTCCCCACAACTACGTCCCACGGACCGTTCTATCCGGCCCCCGTCCCATTCCAGCGCTTGGAGCGCTGGCGCTCAATAGTAGTCAATGATAAGGGCCTGCGGCCTTCTCAGCATTCTCGGCAGGGGGCCTCCGCTGTCAGGACGGAACTCCTGCCCTCACTGAAATAGTGCTCGATGCGGGCGGAAACGAATATTATTGCAGTTGGAACATTGGCCGAGAAGCAACCCCGGCGCACATCACTCCTTGACCTGGAGCGCGCCGCCGGCGTGATATCATCAGCACCGCCGCGCACCCCTTCCTGTCCGGCAGCAGCCAGAAGAAAGAAGATTGGGGAGCCATTGGGTAAGTACGGTTTAAAATTTTTTTTTTAAAAAAACAGCATAGAAAGAATTGTGCGCACCCTAATATTGAACTAATGAATATGGGGCCATTATAGCAATAATTAGGGAGGGCTGCATAGGAATAACTTATTAGGCAGGGGATACGTATATGATAGGAAATAATTAATTAGTGAGGGGCAGCTGACTAATTAATAGCAGTCTGAAATTAGGGGGGGAGGCAGCATATTTATAATTAATGTGACCAATAACAATTAATTGGGCTCATAAATAAATAGTTTTCACAAGGGTGGTATATTAAATATTAATTGAGGGGGCCCCAATGTATTACGTGATGTGGTCCATTGTACCACTGCCTTGTGTTTCAAGGAATTTCTTATATTTTTTTATTTTTAAACTTCAGTCCGGCCCTCCACGTCTGAGATGGACATGTACGGCCCCATGTAAAAGTTTGGGACCCCTGTAATTGAGGATCTCTCTTGCCTTAGTTAGTTCCTTCTGAGTCAAATTTTTATTGTCCTTGTCTTGTGAATGATTTTGTGTTCCTTTTTTCTTCGAAGTGCAGCTGCTGTTCTCAAGCCTGTGGGAGGGTCACTTACTTTTTTAGATAACCATGTCATACCAGTATTGGGTGGAAGATTTTGATCATATTGGGACATATTGGGGCACATTGACTTACCATTCTCGCTCGGCGTCTCAACTGAAGCATTGTGCCACGATTCACTAAGAGTCGTGCACCCGATATCCTGCATGTTGCTTCCCTCCGCTCAGGTCGTTGGAGGTTCACCTTCGTTCTTCCGGTGCATGTAAGTGCATGGTCTTGTTAGCAACATTTTAAAAGTTAAATCTCTGCTCGATTGATCCTTTTGGATTGTCCATGGCCCCCCCCCCCTATTTTCTGTTGCCATGAAAGTTTGGCACCAAATCCAATCGCGTGCACACAATCCCCTTCTAATAGCGGTCACAGCGGGTGAAAATCCAGAATTTCTGAAATCTTACAAATGCCCTTACGTGGACCTTAGTAAATAAGTCCCGTTATTTCCTAAAGGTTGAAATAACTATGAGTTCAGGCAGGGCTGGCCCCAGCATTTGAGCATACCGGGCTCCGTGCCAGGGCTCATGAGCTCTGGGGGGGGGGCCCACATATGGCGGTTACATAAGGAAACCAGGGGGTGAGGTGAGGCTTTAAAAATAACCATATGGGGCTGTTTGGGATATAAACTAGGGAATATTTTAGGGAACAAGGGACTGTTTAATTTCATCAGAATTTTTAATACCGCCATGTGAGTTTACTGGCAAAGGGGCCTAACAGGTTGGCTCCTACTGAAACTGGACCACCCTGTGTCAGGTTTAAGTGGTCTCAGAGCACTTTGGTTATAATAATTGGTGTGTAATTATGACTATAGGGTTAAATCTAATTCTCCTCATTCTCCATCATTCCCTTCAGCCCCATAGCCCACCTGTGTACTTGTATTTTTGGGTTGTTGTGTTGTAGTTCACAAGGCCACTGAACAAATAATCCGTAATTTTAGATTACTGTCCCTAGAAAATCATTAATATATTTGTAAATCTTTGCCAAATTAATGTCAGAGATCTTTTTGACTTGATTAATACTAGCAATCTGAGGTGGGAGACTACTATGACCCCCCCCCCCCTTCCCCAATGATCATGGGCATAGGCACCCCTGTAATCTCACACACTATGGCCGAACATTTTGGATCTCCAGAAGCCCCATAATGGGTGAACCTGTTGATTGGAGCTCCTCTCAATTTGGGGTACCGCTGACACATGATTAATGGGTTACCTTCATTGGGACCCCTGTTGGTCATATGTTTCAATGGGAAAATCTCTAGACAGCCCATTTACGATCAAGTTTGATTTGTCAGACATTGCACTGGTAAGTTGGGAATTATGGCAAATATTTCTGGAGAATATGGGAACAGGGGCCAGCATAGTGCTCCATTGGAACTAAAGGTGCACGTGTTTGACCACCGTTCTAGTACTGCATGGGACTGCTGGAATCGCCTCCCTTGGGAAATTCACAATGAATGGAGATTGTGCGTAACACCTATTCCACCAGACATGGGGTTGGCGTTGTTGCACCAAATGGGGGCACTTTCAAAGCCATCCATAGGCCCTCCCTCTTATAATTGATGGTCCTTGCCCAGACCCCCAAAGAAAAGACAACTTACTCCTATCTATGGATAACAAACTGCGATCATACCATTTGTGTCCCTTTCAGTTGGCGTAACTAGAAGCTGGTGGCCCCATGCAAAGTCTGTGCCCATGCCCCTTACTAGTGATGTATGTTTACAGGTAATATCTTCCTTCATATGGGAAAGTGACACCATAGGTCCCCTAAACCCTTGGGCCCTATTGTGACCGACAACCGTCTGCAAACCCTCAAGTTACCCCCTGGTCCCTTTAAAAAACTTTCAATAAAACACCAAATGCAACACGATCATTAAAAATTTTATTTCAGGAAATAAAATAAAATTACACAAAAAAGTTTTGTGCACAGCCACATATGTATAAAAAATAGAAGCACAATTTTTTTTGATAAATACATGACTGCATTTCTGCTTACTTATGAATTTACACATCTTTTGTCAGAAATCGTATTACTCCAGAATGAGTATATTTCATTGGTAGAACACAATGATTGTGTTGGCAAGTAAATTGGACATCGGAAGCAAAAAAATCATAAAATGAATAACACTGAATTTGTGTTTTGCAGGGGTTAATGTACACAAGTTTTGACCCACAGTTCCTTATCCTATGGAGGATAGCCCATTTTGAAGGTTACATCAACGTTTAGTGAAAATACCATAAGCATAAACTCCATGTGTTGCCTTTTGGTACACACCACGTACACTCAACTCTGGTGCTTTTGATGAAGCATTGGTCTGACCAATGGGGCCATTTTGAAGACTACATCAAACATCTCATGGTGTGGTGACTTTAAGAAATCCCCTAGATAAACTTAGTCCTACTCCTTCTCATGTACAACAAACAACATCTCCCATTCTTATGACTTTTGGACAAAACATGGGTTTGTCTCCCGCCCATTCAAAGTTTGGATTGGCCATGAACAATGTAGCGCGTCTTACACGAGTTCATCACACAATCGCCATCCCAAACTGATTGCTTTCAGTTTGCCATCCTTACTGACATATAGAGGGCTACCCTAATCGTACCCATCATGACTAGCTGGACGACGTACACTTTAGAGCAGTTATGCTAATGTTCCTCATGAAACATTGATGTTGGTGTCAAAGTTCCAGGGGGGGGGGGGGGGGGGCCTAAGAGGTTGTCTGCCTGACACATATATAGGTGCATGGACTTTTTTCACTCACAGATTCCCTCATATTGGGCACAGTTACTTATTGTATGTTCTCTATAGCATGGGAATTAGAACATGCAAATGGGAATCAGCATTCTACGGAGACACCATATCTCTTTGACCACTATCGCTCACATAAGGTTCTTATCTTGAGATCACCTATATGGTTGTATAGAGGTCTAACTGGGGGATTGTAGGGGTTTCGTTGAGCCTTTACAATTCCTCCAAAGACAGGAGCCAGTGAACCGTGCATGATGGTAAACTAATAAAAGCTGTGAATTCGGATCCTATGGACGCTTATGGATCATTGATTCTCCTTAAAGGGTTGTCCAACACTAATAAAACACTTCACTGGGTGGGGGACCGTCCCTTGCTCTTCCTGCTCCTCTCTGTCCATTCCCTGTCTGTTAACTGGGGCATGGCAGCTCCACTCGATCTCCTGATAACCTGGCATGCCCACTCATCCCTGTCCCGTCGGCTGCTACAATCGCTGGGAGAATAGGGGACGGTAAGGGCTTGCCAGCGGCGCATTGTCGGGATTGGAGTGCCGGTCCCTGGTTAAGCAAACAGCGTCACAGCGGGAAGTACAGTGCCCCGCATGGACACCGAGTGTGGCGAAGAGTGGTAAGTACAGTTTTTTTTTTTCACAGCCTCCCACCTCAACACCTCACTAAAGTTTTTATTAATATTAGACAACCATTTAACTCGCTTCCCTGAGGAGGACACTGATGGGGATTTATCATGCCTTATATCACCTAAAACAGGAGTAACAAGGTGGCAGACTGGGAAATTCACTACTCTCCAACCCACTGGACTACGCCGGTTTCAGCAGGGGGCAGTGCCGGGCCTTAGTGGGCCGCACATGGGCCGTTCTTTTCCTGTGGCTTACGCACTGCCTATAGCCTGCACCCTAGCCTGTGCATAAACTGAAATCCGTCACACCTGGCACTTGGGGGAGGCAGTAAACTGCCATGGTATTAAATGGCCCCTTAAATCTCCTATCCCAAACCCCCCTTTGATCTCATCATACATTATGGGCAGGCCCCATGCTAAACTACGTGTACTCCCTTTTCGAGGGGAGGGGGGTGGCTGGAGAAGATTTTGTGTGGAATTTTGGGGGGGGTGGGGGGGTTGTGGGAGGGTGTACGCGTTGGTGAATGGTGTTGGCGGATAGATCTTACACTCCGCTCATACGGTAAGTAACTTCTCTAAGTATATTTCAGTACGCTACAACTTCGTCGAGTTGCGGGATATCACATGCCACTATTAATGTATGTAACTGTATCTAGTACAGATAAAGGGAATTTTAGTGATATGCCCAAGAGTGAGACCCCATCAATCTAATATGTACCTTACGACACACACAGCTGTACTGTAGATTTGATTCTAACGTTTCCTCAATTTAAGGGTAAGGTTATGAGTCGATGGGTGGAGGTTGGATCGATCATAAGTGGAGTGATAGGTATACATTGATATACAACATCGGTTCCCAAGAAGGGACATTGTCTCACCAACATCCATCCATACCTCCTCTCTCTTATAGAAGTCCACCATGATTCTACAGAAACTTGCCTAGGGCATTCAATGGCACAGCGGAGAACTAGTGGGCTATATGTACAATCATAAATGACAACTGACCTATTCATTGAAGATCGTAACAAACTCTCTCAGCAGCTCTGGTCTCCTGTCACTCCCAGCATCAACATTGCACAAGTTTTTGTCATGTTCTACAGAGCATCGCAATGGGTATCCTGCTGTACATTGTTTACTATGTGCTTGTTCTGCTCTGTTCCTCTTGCTTTTTATCCTTTCATGTGTCCACACTTGGTCCTGGATAATGCATGAGGAGACAATATTACGGTAGCTTAAATAACTTTTGGTTGGGATGATGTATTCTGCTCGATGTTGAAGATTGGGTCTAAAGATCACACGTAGTTCCATTCCATACACAACATATCCCCAGTGGAACTCGATCAGTCGATAGTAAAAACCTTTGACTGTGGATCAACCCCCCCTTTATATTTGAATATCACTTAGCTGGGGACGTAGGGCTGGCTTGCAAACAAGCAAAGGAAAGTGTACCCTCTCCTACCCCTGGTTCCCTCAATTCCATGTCTCTCCATTCTTCTCAACTGATGTGTCCCCCAAAAGGTGTTGAGGGAAACCAGCTCCGTTTGGCCAATCATGGCCTCCTCAGACCAAGGGACATCTATTCGCTTATACACAAGTGACGTCCCGTGGTTAAAGGAGGCACCTATTGTGGGTCCCACTACCACAGCCAGGAGGAAGGTGCACAAAACTACAAGTATAGAGCACACTCAAATAGTAGTCAACGACGGGAGTTCCATATCTGAAATCAGGGTTTGCCATGGCCTTGGAGTCTGGGCCCCTAAAGGATCCTTGATAACCTGTGTGGGCCATCCAACCCTGCACCGGTCCCCTACTTTTTACTAAATTGGTACAGTACCAAGAAGTAGTAGACCATGATGCTGCAGTATCAGACGCACTCTATTTGTTTGTAGTCTGGTAACCGTAGAAACACATATAGAGAGCAATTTGTACTGCATATACCCGTTTAAAGTTTATGCCTTGTAAAGTCTAGCAAAATATCTCTTCATAGACAGTAAAAGGCTCTTAGAATGTTTCCTTATAAGGAGAACATCACAAAACCAAACAGAGGAACTGACTAATTTGTGCTTTGATTCCCAGAAGACAACTTGTTTAATGCAAAGCTGACCTTTACAGTACGCTGTATATTTTTAGAGGTCCTAAAAATGATTGGCATAAATTGGGACAGGAGAGCTGGATGGGTCTCTAAGATGTCAGTTCGAATAGGCAGGGAACTTTTTTCTTTGCTCTGCTTAAGGGACGCGCATATAATGTCTCACAAGGAGTGCTCGGAGTCATAGTGACCTATTGAAGCACCATAGAATGAATTTATTAAGATAAGTTCCATACAAATACTAAATTGAAAATACTACTTTTTGAGAAAACATCTTGCTCTCCTAGATCATGCTCACTGGTCACCCTGGCCAAATCCAAAAGCATAGATGAAACAATTTCCACTGTTTCCCATCGTGATACCTTCAGCCCAACACTTTTGCACGTCCAGCCCACACATTGTGGATGACCATAGATGTTGATAACTAGTGGCAACTTTATCCCCACTACGTTACTAATGGGATTGGCCTGTTCAAGAAAACTTTCTAGATCCTTGTTTTCTTGAAGGACATGCGGTAGCATCACAGACATAAGCTTGTATCCCAATTCCTTGCCTCACAACTCATTGAACGGCACACCTTAACCTGGAGTTCCCATAAAATTAGCAACTATCAAATAAGTCATGAGTTGGCAACGGGAGCCTCGGGGAGATCTCCTGAACTTGTTGTAAAGTGTACCTGTCCAGAGGACCTGGCCTGACCATGCAGCACACAATATCTAATCCAAGAACATAGGTGAGACAGTGTTGACTTCCTCCCATCCCACGATATTAATGGTTGTTAGTGATACTCCAGCGTCAGAGAACCCTCTTGATTGATTCAGTGGACACATCGTGATGACCATAGATGGTTGATAACTGTGCAACTTATCCAATAAGCTACCTAATGGCATGGGGCTGGTCACAAAAAAACTTTCTAGATCACCGTTTCTGGAAGGACTATGGGGTAACCTCATATTATAAGCTTTCCTCACAATAGTTCAGCTTCCAGATGGAACCCTATAAATTGGCCAATCTCCATTAGTCATGAGGGCAGACTGGGTATCCTCCCTCCTGAGTTTGTTTGGCATGACGCCCCCCTTTGGAAGACTAGTACTAATCATGCCTCATTTCTCCACTGGATGCACTCTAGGGAATTAAACCTTGTTTTAGGTTCCCAGGCAATGACAATGGTCTTTTGTTGCCCTCAACAAGCCCTTCCAGTCAACGCAGACAACCTTTTAAATAAGGCACTGGAAAATCTTATTAAACATCAAACACCACATATATGTTAGTAAAAAAAAAGATTTGTTCCTTCTGTTATTTTGCTCTTGGCATTGTAGCACCCAGTTCAGAATCGCACCTGCTTGTGTTGTGAGCATTCCAAGATTCCGCATTGGAGACGAAACGCCACACACGGAGACGCTACATTTTATGTCCGCTCTGTAATTTCAGGTTGCTTTCCATATAAGTGACTGAATGCAATGGCCCAAAATGACCCTGATTAACGCTATTGTGCTGGTATGTCAGCTATTCATTCCACGCCCCGTCACTTTGTCAGTGGAAAAATGAACTGTTTTGGGATTAAGGAGCCTCGTACATCATTGGTGGTTGGTGTCATTCTAAAAATAGGGCCAAAAATAGACTAATACCGCCACACTCATACACACGTGTTCCACCCTGATACTTGAATTGATACCAGTCTCTAAAACAACAATCTAATCCCCACAGGTCAACAAAGACCAACTTTAGGTATGCAATTTGACCTGACTCCATGTTTTTTGATCTCTGGTGATTGATGTTGATGCCATTTATGAGAACGCCCAATAAAAACACCTAGGTAATCTTTTCAAATACTTTCGCTACTTATTGGTTAAAACTATGTAGATATTGAGCCCAGTGGTTTTCCTGCACCCAAGAAGTAGAAAGACCTTTCAGTGATAATGTCCTCACTGGCCCCACCTACGAGAGCCTCTAAATCCAGAATTATCTCAAAAAATTTTGTAGACAACATTCCAAGAAGAAGACTGATATCTGTATGGCCTGAATACCACAACCAGCAGATCTCATCTACCTTCACTTTAATACAACCTTAAATAATTGACTTGACCAATACAACAAGGCCACCACCCAACTATATCACCTATATTATGTATCCCTTCTTCCCATGTAGCCTCTGTTCCAAATACAACCTTAGAACGGCCACATTATTATCCAGAACATTCCAGAACTTACCGTAGTCATAGTTAGTTGTAAATCTGTCCCCACAAAGAAATCCAACCAGAAATGATCACGGAACACTTGTTGATATCTCACTGGTGGCATATCAAAGACCATACCTGGTGTCCAGGACAAATAGATAGGGTCGTTGATCACACTCTATGTCCTTAGTGACCCTATACTCGAAAGACAATGGACTTTCATAAAACCATCTTGAGGCCTAACTATATCGCTATAAACTTGAGTCCTTCAGAGCTTATGTAGATATTTGGAAACTACATGGATTACCCATATGACTTCCCTTTTAAAATGAATATTCCCAATCCACACAACTATTTCCCGCCACATTTAACTTCTTCTCAAGTTATCTTCTCAACCTTCTCCCCAACATACTGTAGATACCCAAATCCATACATGATTCATGCCAACTGCATACAAAACTTTACATGGCTTTTCTGTTTCCATAAACTATTCTTTCCCAATCTGTAAACCACATGGGGGTCCATTCACAAAACTAGGTCACACGAGTTCTATGGAGCACCATGGCAACCTATGCTGGCACATAGATAATGAAGGTCTTTGTTCTCCAGGTTCTTAGTTTCTATTGTCTGCCACACCATGTATATGTAAGATCATAAGGTTTTTGCATGATTATTTTTTGGTTTTCATAGTACCGATTTCTCTACAGAAACTGTCCGTTCCGGGTTGTACTGACCCCCATCCAGCATTGAATAAAGAAGTTTTTCACAGTTGGTGAGTGCCTTGACTTTCATCTTTGTTGTGCCCGGTTTTTTTTTTACAAAAGCTCCAATGTCCCATCTGAACATATTCTAAATCCATCCATGAAGATGAACAAAGGTCTAGGGTCATATCGGGTCAATCGGGGTCAATTAATTAACACTGAGAAAATTGGGTACATTAAATATTTTTGTGCAGTGCGGGGAGGCGGAGCATGAAAAATACAAATCTCTCTTTGAACACAAAGTCATGACATGGTGCACATGGGAAGTCTTCCAGTACACAGTTCCATGTGTAGTTCTCTAACTTCCTGGTCCCGTCAGACATACATGGAAATGGCAGGAATCAGCCAATCACTGACTGCCTCAGTGAACCCGCCTCCAATCAGATTTCATTTAGTCAATCTCCTGGAGGCGGGTTCACGGGGAGCAGTCATTATTGGTTGATTGTGAATTTCCTGCCATTTCCTGTATGTATTAAGACCTGGGAGCTATCAGTGTCAAGAACATTGGAGGATCTCTGATTGAGTACCACTACTTTTTTGTTTTAACCATTTCTGCACTACATTTTGAATTTTTTTAATTTAAATGGAACTAAACAAATATTAATATAATTGAATAATATACACTAAAATATAAATATGTATTTTTCATATTTTTTTTTAAAAAAAAACTTTCATCTATTACTCAAATTTTAAATATTGTTTTTTTTTTTTGAATTTAGAAGAATAATATTAACATTTAAAGTGGCATTTTTTTCAGCAGCTCTTTATTTTTCCAGATACCCACAATTTCAAGGCAAAGTTCTGGTTGACGATATAATTTCTTTTTGCCGTTTAGTATAGAATAAACATTCTTACCACCTCCAGGTAACTGGAAAACCCTTGTTGGGTAGAGTGGGAGCGCAAAAAAAAAAATTAGTTTGCTTCATCTCCTAGTCTGGTCCCTGGAGGAGAGTGTCCAATCTGGGCAGGAAGTGTCACCGTTCATGTGACCAACTAAGGCCAATCAGGGACCTCATGTGTCACAGATGGAGAATTTGACTTCATGTTGAACACCCCGATTCTTCCTTCTGTACATGACTGCCAAAGAATCTGGCGCAGCTGGGAGTGTTAACAAAGGACTGGAGTAGCTACAGCTATTCCATTTTTTTAAATAATTGTTTTTTGCCCCTGCTCGGGCCGACCAAGGATTTTCCAGTAAAAAATAGTATTTCTTTTTAAATAATTTTTTACAACATTCAGCTTTTACAAAAAAAAAAAAAAACTAAAGAAAAACCCTCAACCAAAAATTGAAACCTTCAAAGAAAAATTTACAACATTTTTTTTAACCAATAGTAGTAATAAAATATACATGCACAACTTACTGCTCCCAAAGCTGATTTTTTTTTTTTGAGGTATGGCCAGTATTTCATAGACTTATATAAAGGACCACAAGTTTTTTTTGGTTAGAAAAAATTTCCCTACCGGAAAATAAAAATGGTGAAGAGTCCTTTGGAAATCAAGCTCCCAATTCGTATCCTCTAGCCATCAGGGATAAATATTTACTGGTACTAAAAAATAGCACATTTAAAAAAAAAATAATTTTGAACTAGAGTATTTCTAGGCGGTTTAAACACATTATAGATGGGTGACAGTGCGGTAATCGGGTAGAAACATCTCATCCAATATACATATATTCTGGCTACTGTATAATATTTTTACCTGGGAGGATTAGTCACATTGTGCAAAAAAAAAAATTTAAAAAATTACAAGGCACATCCGGCGCCATCCGTGTCGATATCTCGGAAGAAAATGTGTGACTGTCATAGCTGGAGAAATTTTGGTTCCTCTTTTAATTTTTCCGTTTTTGCTCAATCCCAGATAGGCACCTTGATATAGTTTGGGCTCGTAGGCATTATAGTTGTTGGATACAAATTTCCTTAAATTTGCATCTCATCCTGAAAAGTTTGGCTGGAAAACAAAAAAAAATTGGAAAAATTGTGATGAAATAAAATATTAACCAAATATCATTATTATATTATTATTTAAAAATATAAAGTATTATTATTATTATTTTTATTATTTTGTTAGTAGCAGTCAGGACTGTTTAAATGGATTTAGATTCAGGATCATAGCTTTTCATGTGGACGGGGGCTTGTCCTAAACACATGTGCTCAGTGCGACAGTGTTAGGTATTGACTCTATTGACAATCCATATTGGCTTTTTTTGATTTTTTTGGTGTTTTATGAAGACATCAGCTGTTGATGCTTTAATTCTGGGTAGTTTCTGCACGTGATGGTTGTTGCTTCTGGTGTGGTGTCTCAGGTTTTTGTTGGGATGCTCTGTGGTGTATAGTGATTTTCTGGTGTTTTTTTTGTCTACAGTCCCAGCTACTGTTGCTGACTTCGCATTTCTATGCTGTAGCTCTCGTTGCTGGTGGCTGTGTCATCCTAACCTTGCTTGCTCGTGTGCGCGATGTTGGTATTGCACTCTCTTGCTCCGAGTCTTGCCTTTTTGTTGTGTTCATTCTAAAGGCCCAGGCTGTTCCACATGCTTTAGTTTCAATTTTGTCTTCTCTCCCTCATGCCGGACTGTCCTCCTGGCTTTTATTACCACTCCCTGTGCTCCGCTTAGTTAGGTTGCCTTTTATTATCTTCTTGCCACTTTTTTTGTGAATGTTCTTTTCACTGCCAGGACTGTTACTGTATTTCGTATTGTCGACTTCTCCGTGGATACTGGGTCTCGTCCTAACCCTGCTCTTGCCTGTCCGCAGCGATGCTTGCGTTTGACTCTTTCGACTGCGGGTTAGCTTGGCCTCTTTTGTAATTTATTATAGCCGTGTTATATGGGGTATAGATTCAGATTTGTGGCATCGTTCCCAGCACACGTCGGGATACTTAGACCTGGTCAGTGTCTGGAGTGCAGCCGGGAGAGCCTTGAATTTGCCTTTTTGTGGAAGCACCTGCGGCCTGTAAACATGAGTTCAATTTGCACTCAGTGCGCTGGGCTTCCAACGGCCTAGTCTGTGGGACAGTTATTGTCCGTGAATGTATGGGCGTTGGGAATGAGTAAATTGCAGGGGACATTTGTGGAGTCTCAGGATTGTGGCTGCTCGCACTGCGGTTGTACTGACGCTGGGCTCTGTAGCAGGTGCTTGACTCGTTGAATTTAATCCTTTTGCATGTAACCTTCGTCAACCAGGACTGAATAGATGATCAGGTAACCCCAGCTGTTCTAAATGCGTGGTGTGCGAAAGGGTCAGGTACATGTCGATGGCTAGTGTTAGTACTCTCTGCAGTGATACATTGAAATTTAGATCTCCATGTGGTCTTACACTGCTGTCCAGCTCTAGCATGAAACTCCCATTCCGCTCTACTCAGTCGAGGAGCGGCAGCAAATTAGTCATATGACCTGAATATCTATCTAGTCGCAATACGATATAGAGTCAATTCTGCAGTTTTACATGATCAACCTGGACATACAGCTTCCCTTTAAGGGCAGAATAGCTGCATTATTCGTACCAATATCACGGTGTGATCTTAATTACGATCCATTTATTCGGATTAATATGAATCTAATTTCAAAAATGAAAGGGCAGATCCGGCCAGGCCACTTACGTCCCCACTTGTGTAAGTTCCTTTTATGTCTCCTGACTAGCATTGCAGACACGAGGAGGCTCCGGGGACGGATTGTACGTTACCATAAGACATGCGTGATCTTGTGGTCGGATGCTCGAGAGTAGATTACGGAGGCAATAGCTGCAGAGGGATGCCAAAATCTGCATTCTCATATAAGAGCAACTTCATACTGTACACCAAAAGGGATTAATACTGCAGAATCTGAACGGCAGCAGTAAAATCCGTATATACTCGAGTATAAGCCGAGCCAAATATCAGCCGAGCCCCTATTTCTCCCACAAAAACCTGGTTAAACCCCATAGTTTTATTTTTACTCGAGTATACAGCCGAGTTTTGGGTTTCAGCACATTTTTTTGGCGAAATACAGCTTCTACCAGGCTATATATCGGTACCTTTAACGGAAGAACCTGATAATACTCTGAATCTGTCTGGAATTATTGGGAAAATCAATACCTATAGGATAGTTCCTGGAATGTCTGACCCATGGAAAGAGGGGGGGGGGGGGGTTTTATACAACTTTTATAATATTTGGATTTCCACCAAATTTAGACACTTTCCCAACTACAAGCGTCTGCACCACCAAATAACACGGGGTCATTTATTACATTTCCTTATGTTTCTATGTGATTTTGCGCCCTTTTTGTTTTGTAGTTGGTCTCTTTGAGATTTTTTTTAGGATCAAATTTGCAATGAAGGTGTCAAATCTTCTACCAATTTGTCTGTCGCTAGCGCCGGTCAGGACTAGTGTGCAATATCAATGTCAAATAAGGCGTCAAAAATCTGGAAGCAGGAGAAATGCAAAGAAAATGAGGCGTCAAACCAGGAAACGCGACACGGGGGGAACTCCGCAAATTGCTAGAAACAGGTGCATAAAATTGTCCAATACCACAATGCGCTCTAAAAGTCACACAAAAATACAGAAAACTAGCATCAGACTAAGATGGTTCTGTCCGCCAAAGGTGCCAACATACTCAGGAAGAGGAAATAAGATCATGACCCCTTATATGGCTATACATCTTAGTTTTTGTGCCACCGAACGTCGGCAACTGGAATCAGTACACCCTGAAGTATTTTTTATATCTATCCATTCGCTGTTAAATATCTGATATTTCCCTTCTATTGATCTTTATTTATCGTACTCGTATGCCATCTGTCTCTATCTATCTCATCTATTTCATCTATCCTCAATTCATCTACTATCTCATCTATCTCATATCTATCTATCTCATATCTATCTATCTCATTCAGCTATCTATCTCCTATCATCTATCTCATATATCTATCATATCTATTTAATCTCTATCACTATCTATCTCTATATCCCGTATCATATCTCATATCTGATCTATCTCATCTCTTCTTCTATCTACTATCTATCTCATATCTATCTATCCATATCTTATCTCATATCTATCTATCTATCTATCTCAGACTTCTATCTAATCTCATATCTATCTACTATATTCTATCTATCTATCTATCTTCTATCTATCTATCTACTCTCATCTCTCTATCATCTATCGTTTATACTATCTCATTTGACAACAGGAAAAACAAATTTTCCTGTGGGCTTTTTTTTTTATTGCTTCAATGTCCTCGGATCTCATTTACAGATCCTGCTAGGGGACCCTATAAACACTTCTAACCTACAACTAATCTATAGTTGATCTAACTAATAGTCTTATTTTTCCAAATGGCTAGTGGGGTGCGAGCAGCCTCTCTAGGGAGCAGGCGCAAAGGCTACTCCACTGCACATAACATTCTGTGATACCTCCCTACCTACATGTGGTGAAATTAAAAGTGGGAGTGGAGGCGCTAGATCAAGCTTCGCAATGCTCGCAAGTAGGATAAGATAGGTATGTGTTTGCACCCAAGTCCTGGGTTTTAATGTTTTAAATGGCGTTTTAATAAAGGTATTTTCTTCCACAAAATCCTTTTTTTTTTGTCTTTTTCATACCTGGTCACATTCATCCTCTACCCAGATCACAAAAAATCTGGAGATATTGTCAGTAGTCCACTCTTACAGTGTCACAGCTATTTCGAGTAATGTTCATACTTCCATACACTTTGTGGGGAGGCAGGAAAGTATCTTCAACAGATCCAAACTCAAAACAGGATATAAGCAATTGGTTGGAACAAAACATCCAACAACTCCCAAACTTTTGCAGCCAGTGCTGTGAACCCCTCTCTCCTCACTCGACCCAAACACTGCAGGAGAGGGAGAGGACACAGGTCTAGCATTAGGTGTGTCTGCTTTCTCTGTCCGGGCCCTGTTGGCTCCCCGGTGGATACCCTGAGTTCCTAATGTTAAAGTAGGGTCCGCTATGAAGGTGGTAAAGAAGACATGACTTCTTGTGATTTCCAGGAGAGGGCCGCATAGACAGAAAAACTAAACCTGAAATATTATTCTTTGATAATAGAAAGACAAAATTTAAAATGCAGACTTGCAGATAAAAAATTAAAGGTTTTCTGCAATTCTTAACTAAGATTTTATTGTATGATGTAGTGAGGCCTCATTTGTCCCTTACAACGTTGATGAGGTCAACAGCTTCTCGGGTTCCTGCATCAACAGCAGCAGGCGGCTGGTGAAACCAGTTAGGCCCCTTCCACACTTTGCGTTGCAGATCACGTCAGGCCCCTTTCACAATTGCGTTTTCACGCACCCGTTTTATGGTGTGCTTTGACGCTCAGAACTTGCATTGCATCTGACCCATTGTAAACTAAGGGTCTTTAAGATTTTTTTCACCGCACACACGCGGCATTTTTTTGAACGCGCGTTAAATCTCGACATTCATGCCCTAGTTGCAGTCCAGCGAGTGAAAAGCACCAACAAGTCATAGGGAGATGCATCAAAAACACATTGCAAGTGCAAGCTTTTTTCACGCATCAATTGCCATAGAAAAGTAGAGCTCAGTCACGAAGTCCTTTTTTCAAACTGCATTGAAATTGCATTGAAAAACGCGCTATGAAAAAAACTAAGACACTGAACAAACTCTGACTGAAAATCTGATTGCACTCTGATGCAAAATGTGCGGTTTTTTCCACTGACCAAACCCTGACGCCACCCCTGCGCAAAACTTCTGAAGGATCTGCAAGAAAGTTGGAAGGGGCCTTACTGATATTTTAACCTTAAACTGTGTGGTCAATACTGAATGGTAGCATCTAAAGAGATGAAAGTTTGCTTACCAATTGTCTAATATTGTGTGCTACCTCTAAATGTGTAACTGCGCTGTAATGTATTCAATGGGGGCATGTATCACTATTTGTGTCAATTAGTTGTGGCATTGTCTGTTGGCACAGTTGTGATTGCAAATACTGTTTTTTACCTTCCATTGCGCAACATGAACACTAGGACAGAGTGCATCAATTAATTATTTGTATAGAAAAGTTTCGCACAATAGAACTCGAACTTTCATGAATGCAAATACATCCACTTAGTGCAGGTTTGGCCACAAAATGATGCCAGTCCCACCCTTGCGTATGTTTTTCTGTCAAAAACCCCCCTACATAACATAGAACATGTAAAAGGAATGAACTGCAATGGATAAGGGGCCATATTTATGTGTCCTATAGCCAGAGGCAAGGGTTTGATTCTTTTTACATGTGGCATCCTTTTGGTTTTATACAGTTTTTTTGGGGGAAATTAAATGATGGAAACCAGCGAAAATCTTCACATTATACAACCTTCATCCTATAGTGTATTTTGCGCTGCTAACCATATTCTATAACATAATAAAAATTCCAACAGATTTGCACTGATTTCAAGATGAACCATGTTATAGATTGTATTCTGTGGTGCCCTGGAAAGGAAATGAAAAGTAGTGACTAAGCTCCACAACTGGTGACTTACCAACTTAGGACACCGTTGGGGCGGCATATTTGGAAGAGAACAATATCTACATAAAGTGGATTTAAAAATGTTATGAGATACTAGAGGTTGCCTTTTTACTTTCACAAATTACAAAAGTACCCGATAATAAATCAAAACTGCAGGCCCCTCTGTTACTGCTCCTACAACACAATCGGCAGCACATAAGCTTAGTACTTTTACTGTTACTTCAGATTAGGGCCAATATGAATCTCTACACTTTTTTTGCTGTCAATTGTAGGTTGAAGGGTCATGTGCAGGTTTATATTTAGGGAAGGGGAGAAGAGGGACCAGTCTACCTTGGCTTTGCATAATGAGTATCTATGCCAAAATTGCAGCTTTAGCCTACCATCACACAAAAAAATCACATTTTGGCCAGTTAGCCCAAAGCTGCAGTAGACGTGTCCCCCAGGAAGTCCAGTGAGACATCTGCTATATGGAAAAATCTGCCTCTGTTTACTTGTCAGGTATTCCCCCTCTTGGGTGCTTAGCCAAGAATCCGGGCTTGTGTCCAGCTCGTTTACTCTGTTATTGCTGTACATGCTTGTTTATTCTGAGTTTAATTAAATATTATAATTAATACCTTTTGTGCCTTCTTGCCAATTTGCAGAATTAATAAGTAATTGAGATATGTTATTTTCTTTTTTTTAGTAGTGCCAAAGTCATGGCTGATTGACAGTCGCCCCCAGGTTAGTAGGTGATTCTGTGACCCTATTAGGTTACAAAGAAAATTCGAGCGGGGGGCAGTGGGAAGCTGCTTTGTAATCACAAGTTGATTTGCAATTCATTAGGAAAACTCATAATAGGAACAACCTCAAGAAATTAATAATTAAGGTAAATTACCAGGGTACAAATATGAGGAGTGTTGTTGCAGCTTGTACAGTGGATAATGAAATTTTAATTTTTAAAGCAAATTAAATTTAAAATGTAAGAACATTTTGGCAACAATCGAAAAAAAACGAAATGTTTGCAAACAGAAGGGTTATGAGGATAAGGGTAGCTCTTGAAGAGGAAAAGAGGAGAATCAAGCAGCTGCTGTAAGGCCCTGGACATTGCAGTGTAGTTGATACGTAGCCCTAATTTGTTAAAACAAGAATAAGGACACACCTTTCATGACTCTTGCAAGTTACAAAATAAAGAAAAATGTGCGGCCCTTTTTATATGAACGAACTTGAGGGCTTTATATTACCAACTTTTTTTATTCTTTCTGCCAAGGGTATCATGAAGAGTTAAAATAATTTTACTAATAGGTTTGTATAATAAAAAATTCCAACCCTTTTCGCAGGCAGTTTGCATGGATGGCTAAAACACACTACACCGTTCCTTTTGTTTTTCATAAAATATGTTAATGTTGTCACGGTTACACCCGCAATCCTCGGCGGATTGAGGGTGTACCCGTGCATGCTGAGCCTCCCCGCTCAACCAGCTCTCATTTACCTCTCTGGCTCAGGCCTGCGCTCATTGGCTACCAGCTTGTAGGCGCATGTTCTTCCATGAAGTCGCGGCTCTGCCCAATAGAGGGGGCGCGCGCTGGACTTCTCCCCAGCCTTAAAGGGCCAGCGTCCTCCTTCTGGCTCTGGCATTCATGAATCTGACACAGATAGCCTGGGGCAGACTCCCAGCATCACCTGCCGGATACTTAATGTCCTGTTACTGAAGAGGAAAAGCCCTCCGCGTTCCTGAGCGTTTCCAGCGCCTCTGTGATTCTGGGATTCCCGTGTACGTGGTGTCTCCGTGTTCCTGATCTTAATGTGTTCACGTGGATCATATAGTGGTTCCTGTTTATCCTTGTGGGGTTCCTCGGATCGTGGCGCTCCGGTATTCCAGCAGCCATCCGAGGTCAGCCTGCCTGCATTGCCTTGCGAGGTTCTCCTGCCTGACAGAGGTCATGGGACTGCACTGCCTGCGCAAGAACCGGGTAGCCGGCCTGCCAGTGTGGTCCCTGGTCCCTACCTTGGCTGACAACGTGGGACTAGGGCCCCGCGGCCAGCGGACCTGGTGACTCCCCGCCGCAGCAAGACCATCCCGCTTTGCGGCGGAGCTGCGAAGACCAGGAGTTCACTTAGATCAGCTCCTGGGTTGGCGGCTACTGCTAAGGTGGTTATTCCCAGCGCGTTGGTCCAGGGAGTCCCACGTACTTATTCCTAAGGGAACCTAACCCCATAGACTATGGCAATGATTACATCGTTTAAAGTTTCAGATGGTCAACATGCCTACCATTCATTTATAGAAAAATCATTCTTCGCTTCTCAAACTTGTGACGTATAATATTAGCATATATGGCTAAGTGATGCATATTATTGTCATAAAAAGGCTTGTTTAGTTATGCTCCTAAAATTCATAATTTTAATTTTATTTCACTACCTGAATTCTTTTGGGCTTGGCATGGTGGTGCATACAAGTGCTCGCCTGGTACAAATACAAGTATTTTCTTCAACTTACCACAAGTGGTGAGGTCTGGGGATTGTGCGGCCAATCCAGCAACTCACTCATGTATTGGCCATTCTTGGATAATCTCAATGTATGCTTTGGGTTTGAGAAGACTTGAAACAATGATAGAGAGCCAGTTTGGTGCAGGCAACGCAAGTGAAAGAGTTAGATTTCAGGACAAGGGCTTTCCACAGCCTAGAGAACTAGGGAGGCAATAGGTTTGTCCCAACACCTAGGACCAGTATCCAAAGTCGAAATCCAAATAAAGAGCACAAAAGAACAAGGAAAAGCTTTGCGTTTTCTTTCAGATTTCTCCCTGCAAAGCATAATTGCGCACGTTCAAAAGAATGGATGGATTATGAACAACAGATCCCCCAATTAACAAACATACAGTAGAGACAGAGCCCTACCATTAGAAACTCGCTAGTAAGTGGTGATTCTCTATTCATATAAAAAACGTTGTGGAAAGTAGTATCCAAAGAGAACTATAAATGTGGATTTTTGCAAAATATTGTTCAAATTCATTGTGTACCAGATGTTAAACTGATTTCACGTGCGTTACTTTGGCTCATGCTAGCCAACACTACATGGCAAGATGATCCGAAAATTTTTTGCGTCCATTTAGGAAGGATACAAAAATCCATTGGTTATCCTTGTCTCATAGAGTGTCAGAGCAGCCATAATGACAACTCTGAGGTATTGTGGTTGCCAAGATTGAAAAGGTAGATGTTGGTCCTTTGGGTGGTGATCATTCCCCTTACCATTTACACCGGAAAGTAATGTGTGGTTATTATATTATATTATATTTTTTAAAGAAAGTAGTCGTCCTCTATCTGTATTTACATGTTTCATTTTGCCCCACATATTTTAATGTGTTTAACCCCAAAGCAACCAAATAAGATGAACTTGAGCCCTCTTCATAATCACGGGTGCTGCTTCACAATAAGCAAACACCCGTCGCTTTGCACCGATAGCAGGTTGTTCAACCTTTGATCGCCGCGGGCCATTAACGAGCGCATGGAAGCCGCTGCCTTGGATCCGTCGTCGAATCCCTTCGTGACGTCATTGAAGGGTAGCGAGCGATCGTTGACATGACGGACTCGGATCATGCAGAAATAAGGCTATCATGTTTTAGGCGATCTATTACAATGTCCGATTTGCACATTGTATACATGGTGTACAAAATCCCCTTATCCTGCCATACTGTAGGTAGTTGGCAATATGCGGTAGGATCAATAAGACAACTAGGGTTAAAGTATACCCTAGGGCCGTCTGAAAAAATAGTAAAAAATTAAAATAAAAAGAATAAAAAATTTATATTAAACAAAAACCCTAAAAATTAACAATCAACCCCCTTTAGAATAGTTAGTCATTCAATATAAGGTAAACAGTAAAAACAAATCATAACAACAACATTAGGTATCCATATACGAAAATGAATCTATAAAAATACAAGAACGGGATTCCCAGACCACGAATTACTGTTTCTGCTAAGGTAAACGCACAGCCATCGCTGCCCCCGTGGGCTAGTCGCACATGTGGAAGTCCCGACCTAGTGGTACAACTGCGCAGCAAGTCCATCCCACTTGCGGCAGGCTCTGGTGAATTACACAGGTGCCACTTAGATGGTCCAGGGGATCCACTGGATCCTGAATGTCCGACACGTATGATACAAAACAATAATCTATAAATAGACTGAATGCAAAACAATACCCAATTGTACCCCAAACACTACCCAACATAATCTCAATTAATAAAATATAAGCTAAAATAGTTTGATTTCAAAATTTATATGTTTTCTAAAGTAGAGGAGTTTATCGCCAAGAAAAGATGGTAGCAACAGGATTACCCCAACTAAATGAGCCCTATATTCACAGTAACAGGTTCATATATTAGTATTGGACCTGGCATGTGGTGATCCTTCCATGGAAACACATCATCCAGTCCCCCTATTGTCCAAAACCATCTCTCCACTCAAACAACAGTCCGGTCTCTACCTATAAAGATTTGTTTGGCATTTGTTTGGATGGATGCTTTCTTTCACATGAAGCGGACCACAGTGTGTAGTGATTATTGCAGCGCAGCTGTAGAAAAATTACATGTACTGGCTTTGCCTACCATAACATTATTCCTATTTATGGAAGGAAGCAGGCAGTTCGTCATCAATTCCAGACAACCCCTTTAAAAAAAATTTTTACCTGCTCAACAATACGTTCTACATACCGCTTATAAAACCTCCCTGAAGTCTTCTCTCCCAAAGACCGCCACATGTAAATACATCCCTCTAATTCGCCCCCAGCCCTCCAACTAGCATTCACACATTATGCGATCCCAGTCATTTCTTTCCGCCCGGCCGACTGAGTCCATGTCATTCCATGCCTGTAAATTCATCCCTTCTCTCTCGGGGCTAGCTCCTAACCCTGTCAGTCCATGTAATACCAGTCCCTCATTGCCTCCAGTCATCCTTAAAGAATGCAGTTCCCGTATAAAAGATCTCTCTGTCCACGCAAGTTTTCTAACTGTGGAGTTCCATGTAACCAACATTGCATCCAGCCCCATGTAAAATTAACCCCTCATATCACTCTAACCCAAATAAATTGACCATCCACTTCTTGTCTATTCCCCCTGTAATCCGGCATAGGCCTAATCATGATATTCATGACCCCCTCCAGACATCAAACCATGTAAACAACCACTGCAGCTGAAACAGATTGATAATCATATGATCTGCCCAGGTAGTGCAGGACATGTTATGGGGAATGTGACCGCTCGGCCATCTTCTCTTGCAGTGTGCATCCTACCTGGACATGGAAGTCCACAGGACTATAAATGGGGCCATTTAATTCTCTATATGGTAGTCAGACAACTCTCTCTAATAACACTACTCTGTGCTTATTTTTTAATGCCATTGACCCTAATTTGCTATTCCAATCACCCCCTACTTTCTAAGCCCATTTACCCGCCTCTAAAGCCTTTCATCTTCTTACCTCAGACTGTACTTCAGCATTTGTTTCTGTAGCTTTTTTGGATTGTGTTTACCAAGTGATTAAGTGTCTTCATGTATACGTGGGACCGGACGGTTCAGAATGCTGAACTTGTTGCAACATCCTATATACCTGGGTGGGTAGCTGATCATCTTTGGTAGTGCGTCTATTCGCTTATCCTGAATTACCCTAGATTTCATAACTTGCACTATAACTGACTTCATGATGTTTTTTCCTTTATTTAAGAGTGTTTTCGGGAATAACACGTGCATTTCCGGGGCTGCAACTTCTGTTTGTAGCTATATAAGATCATCGACGGCGTAAAGTACTGGAAGACGTTGCTTGGTATGAGACTCCCGGAACATGTAATAGCTGGAGGTTCTCAGTGGCTAGTATCTGGTAATGGTAGCCGCGAATCGGAACTCCTAATTGCAGTCAGGGGTCTGACAGGGGAGCTAGATATGGCTGGTTTTAGGTTCACTTGAACAGAAGGAAACAAATCTAAACCATGATCATTCAGCCTTTCATGAAATGACATTATTTGTATTTACATGCACATCATGACATGACAGTACACTAAATGTGAGTACGAAAAGAATAGTAAGGTTTAATATTTTACAGCATTCAATGTTTGGCATGTACATATACTAATATATTTTATATAAAACTTTCTCTGTATATGTTGGGTTTCATTGTATATAGGTTATAGGAAACTTTAGGAGTACTGATAACTGAAAATCTTCACTGTGCAACATAAAAGTCATATTAACCGGCAATGGTTATCATCACTTAATCCTTTTGCCAGATGCTTTAAATGTGTACACTGCTTTGATTTATACATCTTCTTGTACAATAAATGACAAATAATGGAGCCTGGTTGCCATAATGCTGGGTACCTGTGGTATTAAAATAAAATAGATGCTAATATACATACAGCTAGTATACATTATACATCTATCTTCTTATATATATATATATATAGCTTCTTAGGTGCAGAACTATTGTCAATGGTCACCAGTGGTACCCACATAGGTACGACCCACTACACCCCAGTAGCACCAATCAGCACTGGGTGGTTTATGTAGGGTCCTACTGGCGGAAGAAGAATTTGCACGCTGTTGATGCCATGTATATCTACAATGCCGCGTAATGGCCTAATGGGGGAGTGACATGCTCTAGTGGAGTAGTGACTGAGATGTGTAAAAGAGCTCATGGCAAGATTAGTGATAATCTTTTTATGTCCCGGTAGGTCCGACTAGCAAAAACCCATCCCTTTATATTGTCTCCTATGACACCATCCACAACCAGACTACCTGGCCGCAAAACAAGACACGGCAGAGTTCTATTCTGCCCATGTTGCGGCCGTGCAGTATTGTATATTGTCATGTTGGGGTAAGCAGTTCATCTCAAACCATTGTAATAAAATTGTATTAAAAACCAGCTAGTCACCACAGTGGCGTACAAACCGACGTAGCAGATTTAGCGGCTGTAACTGGGTCCTACAGTGGTATGCCATGCGGAACCGAAGAACAGTTATCCATGCTATCCCTCTGGGTCTCTCACAGATGATGCTGGGCGCTATCAGAACGACTTTCGTCTCCCTATTTGCCTCCATATAATAAAGTATATTAATCGTATATGGAAAGGCACAACCAGAGGAGAGGCAGTGGCCTACAAACTTAGGTGGGCCTCCTTGCTCGCTCCTGCTCACAAATTATTCCAGTCCTGTGGAGAAGGCCTCACCCTCATAGCTTCTTGGTGTCGTCCGGGTGGCCAGATGCAGCTACACGTTAGGTGGCAATGAAGGAGATGATATGGAGGGGGAAGGGAATGTCCTATGGGACCATGAACAGGTGTGTGTGAAAGAATGAAATTAGTTCTGTTGTTAGGGTGGGAGGGGTGGTTGTCCCCTGTTCTTTGTCAGTGGGGGGGGTAATGTTTTTCGTTGTGTAGGGGGTGGTTGTCACCTGTACTTGGGCAGTGTGGGTTGGGTGGGGGTTGATAATAAGCGAGGGGGGTATGCTAAAATAGGGAGAGAGGCCATAAGATGAAACTTGATGGGCATGTATGTTTCTTAGGCGGTGTACATTCATATATAACTGATGCATGGAGGCATAATGTGTGCTCCATGCTGACCATTATACGTGGCATCCGCTGACAAAAAGCAGGATGAAAACCATCTGTTGCCTCGCTGAAAGATGCAAATGCGCTAAGCTTAGACCTTGGCAAGTAAGATGAGCGAAACATACTCGTCCTGCATGTGATTCGTGTCGAGCATTAGCGTACACCTCGAAACCTGCTCGTTTTCTCGACGAATAATAGCACCCCCCGCGAGGGAAATCGGTCTAACCATTCTCCGCTCCGTTTTGTCTTTTTGTTTGCGGCCAGTAAACAGAGCCAATCACTCAAGCAGCCGTGACTCTGCAGCTTCCACCCAGCATGACGTTGGCCGGCTACAATTACACGTCGAAGCAGTGGTGTGCTGGCCAGATCAGGTGACCCTGGGATAGCTAGCCGCTGCCCAGGCGCTGCTGATTCATTCTGTGTCTGGTATGCCGCTAGGGAGAGAGCGCTGCTGCTGGTCAGGGAAAGCGTTAGGGTGTTCTATTAGAATAGTGTTAGCAGGATGATTTCACAAGAACCCAACAGCCCTTCTTAGGGCTACAATAACGTTATATGTTTTTTTTTTTGTTTGCTTGTGGCTGGGCTTCGGCCACTAGTAGTGCAGTCGTTACCATATTGTGAGAATCGCAGGGGACTTGCTACCGTTGTGTTTAGCTCTTAGTGATCCACAATATCCACCTCAAACACCCAGTGCGGAAATTTAATTAGGGGTTTGGATTTCAATTAGGCACAGTCTGGTCATAGTTCTTTTTATTTAGTTTATTTTTTTATAATAACTCAAGCGCGTCATCTCATCAGTGTGCTTTCATACTGGCTAGAAAATAGCCAAAGGAGAATCCAAACGGCCTTACTTACGCCTACAATAGCTTATATATATTTATTTCTGGTTGATCTGCTGGTGGCTGTCCTTGCTGCAGTGCATATCTAGCCAATTGTCAGGAATTTGAGTGAGACTTTCGACCGCTGTTGTTTTAGCGCTTATGACGAATATCCATCGCAAAGACCGAAGTGGGAAATTTATTAGGGGTTGGATTTCAATTAGGCACAGTCTGGGCAGTTTCTTTTTATTTTACGTTTATTTTTTCATAACTCAGCGTCATCTCATCAGTGTGCTTTCATACTTTGCTAGAAAATAGCCAAAGGAGAAACCAAACGGCTTACTTACGCCTACAATAGCGTTATATATATTTTATTTCTGGTTGATCTGCTGGTGGCTGTCCTTGCTGCATGCATATAATAGCCAATTGTGTTAGTGAAGTTGAGTGAGACTTGCGACACCCGCTGTGTTTAGCGCTTAGTGACGCACATATCCATCGAAAGATCCGAAGTGGGAAAATTTATTAGGGTTGGATTTCAATTAGGCACAGTCTGCCATTTCCTTTTTATTTTACGTTTATTTTTTCATAACTCAGCGTCATCTCATCTGGATAGCGAGTGTGCTTTCATACTGGCTACAAAATAGCCATAGCAATAGGATAGCATTGTTTGTTTTAAACAAACTAAAAACACAAAAAAAAAACTAAAAAACACAAAAAAACACAAAAAAAGGTGAAAAAAAAATTAAAGTTATAACTTTCGTTTCAAATGTTTTAACACCGTGATGGGCAAGACCGGTTGCTTTGAGAGGAGACCTTTTAGGGATGCTTCCATACACTTGGCGCCCCGGCTCGGATGGGTCAACTTGTGCGGGTCTCGCCTGCGGTTGGTGCCGTGTGGTGATGTTACCCGTCCCGGAGACACCATATCGATGACGGGAGTAGAAGGAACGCCGTGAAGAGTACACTCCCTATCCGTTCATTGTTTTCTGAAATTACGGGGACTCGTGTTTAGTAAGCACTGTTATGGCCAGAAACGTGCGAAACGCGTATGTCGTGGATTTGTCCGACAATGCTTCCGAGCACATTTGTCCACCAGTCATCTTCACCAGTCCACAATGTCACCACAATATCGGCAACTCCTCCAGCTCCTGCACCAGGCCTCCTCCCCCCCAGTCGTCCCCCTCTTTTTCTTCCGGCTCCCCGTTTTTTTACCAGGAAAAATTTGGCAATCTTTGAACCGGAATACTCTGAGGAAAAGGTTTTCTTGAGACCCTCTCCCACAGTTCCACAAAAAAATTGTCCGGTTGCTGATGAGCAATTTTCCGATGCCCAGGTTTTCCACCAGTCGCAGTCTGTGCGGTTGGATGATGACCTTCTTGAAGTAGGGGGAGAAGTGTGTAAAGAGGTGTCCGACGATTGAGAGACACGGTTGTCAGACAGTGGTGAAATTGTGTCAGGGCTGGAAGGCAAGCATGGTTGCGGGGAGAAGTAAGATTTCCGGCTTTGACCTAGTTTTCTCCTTTTCCCTCCCTCCTTTCTTTTTTTCCGCAGGGATGGATGACCTTTTATTTCCCCGGTGACCAGACCCCAAGCTGGTTCTTTTGGGGCTGGACTGACCCCTCCCTTTGTTCCGGCCCGTTCCTTGCTTTCCCCCCGTGAACATCAGTGCTTCTGAGACGGAGGAGTAGGAGAGTACCTCGACCCCCACCCCAAACAGTGGTGGAACCCGGCCACGGACCAGTGGTTGGGCGCCAGTACGGAGATGGCAGTTGGCCAGAGCATCGGTGCATTTTTCAGAGCCAAATGTGTAATGTAGTGAAGCTCCCGTGGCGATGGGCTCCCGCTTTGGCGAGGGCTAGATTTTCAGAAGTCTGGAGGTTCTGTAGGGGGGAGGAAAAACCGGCCCCCTCTCTCCCCCTTTTATGTACGACGGTCTTACTGTGGTGTGCAATCTGTGCCATAACCAGGCATCAGCAGGGGTTCACAATTTCTTTCCAACAATACATGCTTAACTAAACAAGTATGCGAAGTCGAATTATATGAATGATAAAACACACCCACTCATGGCACCAAGCCCGTTCACCTTTTTTTTACGGCCGCTTGCAACCACTGCTCCTCTTTCCACCCGTTTCAGCTGACATTTTTATTGGTCATTGCCCCTTGTCCTAACGGATCTCCACCCATGGCACATAAAACCACCCCCATACGTGCCTCCACGATCCTCCACCAGGGCATTCCCACTAGATGTTCTCAGCCTCTCCATTTACCCTTCATTGACCCCCGCCCCTTGTGATTGCGGGGAAACGGACCAATGAAGCTGCATTATTCCACACACCGCAGCCAAGCCCTTACAGTCAACATCTCCACGCACGTCCAGCTAGCCTGGCGATTCCCCCGCTGCCCTACTACCCCGCGATAGGACCGAGATTCCGAGGCCTTTCGAAACCTCATGGACGGATTTGTGTTCCGGCCCCTCTACATTTGGTATTCGGTCCCCTATTGTAACCGACCATACTTTCCCGACCCTGTGTCCCGTCCCAGCCCTGCCACCAGAACCCGTGTCACCAACATATTTTTTCACCGTTGCCATGGACCAACGCCGTTTCTGACAAGGTCCCAACTAACCACAGACAACGTGGTAAGGTGCTGCGGGCTGGGCCCTCCCCCCAATATAAATCCCCCAGTGACGGCAAATTTGGTTTTTTGGCCTAAACTTTTTGTGGAGGCCTTTGCGGACCTCTCCCCCCCCCCCCCCCCCCCCCCCCCCCGCCCAGTCTGACCCTGCGGCCTCCTTACCTGGCCTCATATACTGCCGGACTGCCGCATTGGATTGCGGGGGCTTCACTACCTCCGGCTCCAGGTCTCTCCCAGGTTCCTACTATTCCTTCCTCATCCACCCCACCTCTCCCACCTTCCTCTCTTCCGATATTTCTACCACCTCCCTTGTGTGCGCCATTGCCGCCATCAGTCAGTCCCAGCTCTAGACAACAGTAGCCAGACTAGCTGCACCGTCGCTAACGGACAGCACCCGGCTGGCTGATCAAACTGAGAGCCTCAGGCCCGTATAAATAGGCACATCGCCCTAAGAGGTTTTTTATTCCCCCACTTACCGGGCATCACCGGCGCAGCACCCCCATGATCTGTGGCTGGCACATGTCGAACTGACCAGATCAGGCATGGTCTGTGTGCTTGACAACGGCCGTAACATTTCCCCCCCCGGTGCGAGGCTCTGCAACTCGGACAGACGAACATGTGCCTATGCATCGCCGCCACCATATGTCTCCCCTGTTAAATTATTTTGACTAGTTCCCACAGCCGCTTACCTCAACGACATACAACACAATTCTGTCTGATTTGTCCTTTTTACGAAGTGCGAAGATCATCCTGTGCACGCATTTTCACCCGAAGTCCAGTTTCCACAATGCTGGCCCTCTCAGGGCGTTTTTCCCAGCGCCCAGCGCCACCCCAGCCCGCCTCCAACTGCCTCCCCAGCCTCACCCGCCCTGTTGTGCGATTTCCTCGTGTTTGTATCCCACGATGGTCCGGGGCACACTCACATAACCATGTTTTATCTCCAGAGTTTACCCGCCAGTCGCAGATTTGCGATGTAGAACTGCCCCCACGCTATTTTTGTCAATTACACCAGAATCTGTGTAGTCAGCGGTCCAGTTTCAGCACCCTCACAGTCTACCATATGGAGAGTGGTATGTTTGGACCTTGCCTGGATATTCTGTCACGTGCTGAGTACCACTTCGAGGATTCGTCATCACACAGATTATGCGACATTTTTTTCCCTCCCCCCAGTCCCGCCGCCAGATGCCGCACTCATCAGCACCCCCCACGCACAATCCCGCCCTGCTTCGGCCTGTTGAAAAATTCTCTTGATAAGCCATGACCACGTCGGAAGCTCTGCGCTAGTCACAAGGACGGCCGGAAAGAAGATTCCCGGTTTGATACGGACCAAAGCAACCTTAGGTCTTTGTTCCTCAGCGAATATAGAGTGACTCCCAGTGGAGGGTGGTAGGAGGATAGTCCCGGAAGATGCGAGGAGAATGGTTGGCTGAGACAAAACCCCAGAGGGGACCATTGTTGGTCCTTCACTGTTCAGCGTGTATGGGAAGAAGAACCGAGGAGTTGCCGAGGTATGTTGGAGGAGGCCAGCGACAATTTTGTGGACAGTTCGTAGGTTCAGTGAGGGACCCATCCCTTTCCCGTGAATTATTACGCGTCCTGGTACCCTCTGGCCGCACCTATGGCAGATAGATTCATGCTAGGCTGCCCCTATCCAGTGACCCTCGCGTTCAAAGAATTCTATCCCCTCCACGCACCCGCCGACCGTCAATGGGCTATTCACTCGCATGGACCCTACAACTTTCCCCTTTTTTTGGTTTAAAGCTAATAATCTTTACTACTATCATCTCTGGAGACCCGGATCAAGGACCGTGCCGAGAATGCTACTGAATTACCAGCAGGCCCTGGTGCACAAGGCTGGTATAACACTATTTCCCTTCTAACAGAGCATAGCGGAAGAGCTTGAGCCTAGTTTCTGCGGGAACACACCCTAGTACGTAGCGAGGGAGAGAGGGGAAGTAGGCGAGCAGGCCGGTCTTGTCCCCCCAGCCAACTTGGCCCAAGGGTACGCCTTTAACACACGGCTTTTCGCAATGCTCTTATGTTAACACCCCAGCAAGACCACTCGTCACCTCGTCCTCCTTTTTCAGTCACCTCGGCACGCCCGCAGGGCCTGATCTCTACCACGACAAGATGGTTTGACCCGGGCCGCTTTCCCCAGCTCACCCCCCGTTAGTTTCACTGACCCATGTACCACGTCCCCTCTCCTAAATGCGAGCAAACAGCTCCCTAAAAACTTATCGGGTTTCAAAGCTGGACATGTGGCACGAAATTCTGCCGCAGCCTGCCGCCTTGGAGCGGTTCTTGCATTGCCATGTTCCCTTGCATACGCGTTGTTGTTTTTTCCCCTTCCCCCCCCCCCACTTCCGAGTCGGGCTTTCAGTGCAGCTGGTTGGCCCATTCTCATCATTCCGATATATTTAAGCGTACACGCCCCGCGACGTGACAACGCTGATCCATGTGGCTGACGCTATTAAGATGAATTAAAGCCTGGATTTTCAGAATTCCAATCTCCACCAGTGAAGGAAGATCAACCGAGATAATTTATTTTGCACCTCCGTACTACCATCCTTCATTGCTTTTACCCTCCTCTCATCTCTCTTTCCGGCACAAATAAACAGCACGACCGGCTTTTTCCCCAACTGCGGCATTTTTTGACAGGCCGACCACTGGCTCAGCTATAGTACATTTTATGAATTATTTTTCTGGAGGGCCCACCCCTACCCGTTGCGTCTATGTTTTAAACAACATTTTGGGAGTCCTACCGTGACCAATCTCATATTTTCTAGGGCACTTACTGTCGTTTGGTAAATTTTCATAGGATCTCTATTTTCATACTGTCGGTTTTGAAAACTGTTGGATCTGCAATAGGAATTTATTTCTGAGACCTTTACCTGCCTCCTTATCCGGTTTAGAAAATTGTTTTGGACTCTGCCACATACACGGCATCAATCTCTATTTCATTTTTCTGGGAGGGCCACCTACCTACTGCTCTTGTTGCTTGAAAATTTTGGACTGGAACACATACAGGCACTCAATCTATTCACATTTTCTAGAGAGGCCACCGACCTGCTCCTCTGGTGTTTTGAAAACTTTTGCGTGGACTGCACATACAGGCGCTATCCAAAAAAAATTGTCTCATAGCAGCCTCCACACGTTTGTCTCCATTGTACTCCAAAAGTCGTCATATAGCTGCCTCCATACATCGTCCCCTTATCAAACGACGGGGTGTCAGGCAGAAATTTGGGTTTGTTTTCATGGATTCCACAATCAAAGTTGTTAACTTTGTCCGCCACCCATTGCTGTGTATCCACAAATATACTGGCAAACTTTTATAGTTTACCAATATTATTTCAGCGCTTCTTGCAGTCATCTGTTTACATCCCTCACCCGCCATATCCTAAACTTATAAGAACCTACCTAACTTGATCTTATAACAAAAGGTTTCTAGAAGTGCTGTTTGGGGGTGCACTAGAGACAAGGGCTTGGATTGGCGAAAGCTCGCCTGGCACGCGCGAGCGCCCAGATCCATGACGCATTATGCCTTATGCGCATCTGTTTACATTCCCTCACCCGCCATATCCATAAATCTTATAAGAACGCTCCTTACACTTAACTTCGGTGCAGGCTTGGGACCGCGTTGACCCTGGGGCCTGTTCATATAAGCCGACGCAGAGGATTGCGGGGCCTACCCTCTGCGTAAAGTTCAAAGGACCTGCTAGTAACATCCTCCTCCTCCCACACCATCACTCTACCTACCTCCATCCTCCGAATTACCATCCGTGGCATGGCGCCATACAGTCGGTGTAGCTCTAGGCAACACAGCAGCAGTGAGTCCTAAGCCGACAGCAGGCGGTGGTGCTCAAACATGTGAGCCTAGGCGATAAAAGGACAACACCGCCCAAGAGTATACTTACAGGTTGCTATCCACATCAAACTTGTTCAACTTTGTCGCCACCCGCCCAAGTTCGTGGACACCACACACAAGTTTTAAGAGTTCGGAAAACTTTTATCATTTAACTGAATATATTTTCAGCGCTTCTTGACGGCAATTCTGCTTTACAGTCCCCTCATCCGCATCATACCAAACTTATAAGAACGCTACTACACTTGATCTTATACAAAAGGTCTCCTTAGAAGTGCTGTTGGGGAGTAGCCTAGAGACCAGGGGCTGGATTGGCGAAAGCTCGCTGGCAGCGGAGCGCACCAGCTCCATGCCAAGATCAACTACACTAGTTGATAACTGCAGAACTTTACATCTACTACTAGTTCACTGCTCCCACCATGATGCCGATATCAAGTGGACGAAGTCCTTCCACCTTTGCTCACTCTTGTTCCTACATCTTGTTCTCCGTTCACTTGCAACCTATTGTCAATTTACCTGATGCCGTAAGAAACAACCAGCCTCTTTGAGTATCTGGTCATCCCCCTCTTCTCTTGTCTCTTTCTACGGTCTTTGCGCCTTAGGATATCTCTTTTGTCCCCCCCCCCGTACCCCTCCCCCCTTTTCCCGGGGATCTTTCTTTCCCCATCTCCGACCGTTCGCGGGCACCAATGGAAGAGGTCACAGCCGACGTTACTTCGGGGTTTCCGTTTGCCTTCCACCGGTTTTCCCTGGGCGTTTGACCTAGGTGGCAGCTGCTCTCTGAGTCCCCTATTCTTGCCTTCGAAATGTTTCCCGGGATATACCTAGGGTTGTTTAACGACTAAATCTTGATAGATAGGCGATGTCGCGCTTTCGGCTTTGACGAACAAACAAGCATTGACTTGCAACTTGTAGAAGGCACGAGCCCCCCAATAATCCAGAGCGGCTGGGATGAACCTCTATCCTCGGCGACTCGATCTCTTTGCCAACGATGGGAGGAGATCATTGAAGCGCATTTCTCCCAGCCAATGACTGAGGTCGATTCAGGGAGGATAACAGATAGTTGGGGTTTTCTCACTCCCGGCCCCCGGAAAGACGAGTGCACACAGGACACTTCCCAAAGGTTTGTGGCCGCGGAATGACCAGGAATGTGACAATATTCGTGTTGAATGTCTGGTTTAGATTTCTTTTCTATAGGGAGATACTAGTAACGGCCGTAAATATGACGAGTAGCCCTTCTCACTTATTCCCGGATACCGGAGCTTGATAGGCAATGCCACCCCTCCGTCCCCCTCTGCTTATTTCTTCGGAGTGCCTGGCCATTCCTTGTGTTTGTGCACTCCTGGGAAGAAGTTGTGAAAAATGCCCAGCCCTCCCTCCCTCTCCCTCCTTTTTCTTTTTTTTTCCTTTCTCCCTACCCCCGTGTCCGCTCATTTCCCCATCTTTCCCTTTCTCTTTTTCCAACCCCTCTTTCGAGAGTTCTCTAGGTTTTGCCCGGGTCTTCTTTTACTTTTTCCCCCTTTTTCTGTTCCCTGCTTTCTTTTTATTTAGGACCCGTTGTTTTCCGGGTCCGGTACACATTACTATTCCGCGTTAGGGGTTTGCACACCCCCTTCCTTTGTTTTTTTTCCGGGGGGTTCCCCTCGATTCCGTTCCCTTGCTTACCCCACGTCGCCTTATCCCAACCACGACGCTCCACGCTCCACCTACCCCCTTTTGGCCAGCGACACCTGCCCTCAGACTGTGGAACGATGAGATTTTCGCCTCTTCCCCCCCACCGTCCGTTGCCCTTCTTTTAATACTTCTTGGAGCCCTCTTCCTTGTTCCCCCCCCCTGTTTTCCCCTTCACCCTTCGCTTCCCCCCCCTGGCTTCGCCCCCTCTTTCCCCCCCCGCCATTTTTTTTTCTCTACTTCTTTTCCCCCTCCCTTTTCGTTGGTTTGTTTTAACCCTACCACACCGATACCCGCAGCACGCCCGGGATTTTCCCCATCGTTACCCCATTTTCCCTTACACCCATGTCCTTCCACTACTTCGTTTTTTTTTTTTTTCCCCCGCTTCCATTTATACCTCTCCCCCCCCTCTTTTTTCTTTCCCCCCCTTTTTTCCCGGGCTTTTTTTTTCCTCTTTTTTTCTCTCTTTCTTTCCTCCTCTTCTTCCTTTTTCTTTTGCATATTTTTTTTTTTTCGCCCACTTTTCTTTTTTCCTCTTTTTGTCCGCTTTCTCTTTCCCACACCTCGTCCCCCCCGTTATTTTCTTTTTTTCCCACTCTTTTCTTTTTTTTTCCCTTTCTTTCTCCTCCCTCCGGTTTTTTCCCCCCCTTTTTCTTCTTTTTTTTGTTTTTTCTTTTTTTCCCTTCTTCCCTTTCTCCCCCCCCCTTTTTCCCTTTCCTTTCTTTTGCTTCCGTCCCTTCTTCCCCCCTTTATTAATTTAAGCAGCATCAGAGGATCCATATGATTGCATGTGCACCCCTGCTGCCTCCCATCCTGATGTTTCCTGTCCCAATTTCCTGTGGTTTTTTCCTGGCCATTTTCCGTTGTTTCCATCCTTTTTCTGAGGTTCACAGGTGTTTGGCCAAGCTTCCTGTGCAGACACTTGGTCCCTTGAAAAATGCTCGAGTCTCCCATTACTTCAATGGGCTGCTTATTCGAGACGAGCACTCGAGCTATCGGGAAAAGTTGTCTCCGCAATAACACCAGTACCCTCGAGTCATTTTTAGTGCGCCGCTCACTTATAATGTTGAAGCCTATAGGGAGAGGATGCAGTGATTGATTGCATCCTTCCTCCTGGATGGCTATGAGCTGAACGGGAGTCAGGGGGAGCAGGGCGTCCCTGGGGAGTTTTATCCACAGATTAAGTACACAGTGGTAATCCATCTGTGCCTACAAAGGACTATGGCCAAAAAAACGCAGGGCCACATCTTGCCATCTTCCCCTATGACCCTTAATGAACAGGTTTTTACGGCGGCCACATTATTAGGCTACTTCTTCTGATGTGCCGCCTTTTTTAAGATTGCCAGGACATCGGGTCCTGCAGGTGCTGGTTTTCACCGCTGTGTCAATCACAGGAAAAAACTCTGATCCCGGGTGTTAACCCCATTCACGCCGTGGTCAAGCATGATACGGTCCGTAAGCTGTCCCCCATGGATTGGACCCCCGGCGTTGCTACCTGCGATCCGATCTACGAGGCTGCCAGCTCCTTTTCACAACAGGTTTCTGCCCCCTGCAGGACTCGGTTGTAAGTAAACGGAGCATGCGCAGCCAGAACAACTCTTTTTGCAAAAAATAGACCCTCAACATAACAGAAAATATGCTCATGAAAAGTTGTCGATTGATGATTTTGTTTGTGCTCCTTGAATAGTTAATAAAATATCTATGAATAAGCATAGACCCCAGACAGTGTGCAATTGGGGGGGCGTGTGGTATGTGCCGGGGGCAGGCTGTCTTTAGTGTTTAGTGGGGTGTAGAGTGTGTGTATATTGGGGGGGCACGGCTGTATAGTATTTTTATACTATGTTGGTAATCTGTGTATATATAGGGCTGGATTTTATTAAAAGGGTGGCCCTATATGGAGTGACTGTATATCTATGTTGGGAGTATTGATGGCGGAGTATCTTGGGCTTTCTAGGGGTGGTGTCCCCCGTCCCTTCGCGTTGGTGTTTTTTCTTGGTGTTAAATAAATATAAATTAGTAGAATAATAACTTGTATATAAATTAGGTTTTGCCTGTTTTTTTGTTTTGTGTTTTTTGCTTCATAAATTGCAAGGTGTAGTTCACATTTATCCAACGGTTTGGGAGCGTTTTTCCTGTAAATATATAAATTATTCAGGGGAGAATTATAAATTGGCTTTTTTTTTTTTGCTCTTATGTGGGAATGTGTGTTCAGTCGTGTTGTGAGGATAATATATATTCTGAAAACGGTCCATCTATTGTAAGTGACTGTGGGTTTTTTTGGGGTGTCGTGGAGTTGTGCTGCATGTGATGTCATGTAGAGATAAACCATGTGCTGGGAGAAATCGTCATTTCGCCTCAGGCAGCAAAAATGCTAGAATCGTCCAGCAAAGTGTAATGTAAACATAGCTTTAGGCCCCTTTCACACTTGCGTTTTTTCACCGACGCGTTTTCTGCGCGTGCTTTTGTCGCCGCAGAAACTTGCATTGCACTATGACCCATTGTAACCAATGGGTCTTTTCAGACTTGCCATTCTTTTTCAAGCACACACGCGCGTTTTTTTAAATGCGTGGTTTAAATCTACGAATGCTTACTTTTTGAAGTCACGCGCGTGAAAAAAAAGCACCTTACAAGTCTATGGAGACGCATAAAAAACGCATTGCACTCTGAGACACTTGCAAGTGCAATGCGAGTGCAATGCGTTTTTCACACATCAATGCCATAGAAAAGATAGAGTCAGTCCATTTCTGCACCGTGAAAACACGCATTGAAATGCATTGAAATTGCATCAAAAACGCCGCTCTTGTGAAAAATGAGACACTGAACAAACACTGACTGAAACTGATTGCACTCTGATGCAAAATGTGCATTTTTCACTGACCAACCCTGATCGCACCCTGATCAGACTCTGACATGAAATGCAACGGAGTGTGGAAGGGGCCTTACTCTGCATGTTATTGGCGGATTGTTACCTGTGCCAAGATGCTGAGGGGTGCGTCATACATAGCATTTGCAACATTCCCCACCGGGTCCTAGCCTTTCTTCGGGTGGCTGGAGTTGTGTGCAAGAAGAATGGAGGAGGAAGAGGCTGGTGAAGAGGTTTCTCCTGGGAACCTGAGGGGTGTAGCTGGTACGCAGGAGGGTTGCTCACCTAGTAGGAACTTCAGGCTGAGCGGGTAAGATATAGCGCGGGTCCAGACAGTGGACCTCTGCTCTAGGGCTGCGCTCCTAGAAGTGGGTCTGGATGGGCAGCTTGCAGGAGCTCCACACTGGACCTGCTTCTAGAAGGCTGATTAAACCCTCAGCCATAGTGAAGTGGCAGCACTACCCAATCAGCTTCTGCTTGCTTTACAATAGGAACACATCATTGGTCACAGAAAATTGATATGTTAACTCTTACATCACAGACAGAGGTGAGCATGGATTTGCTTTTCTGAATTAGGAATTGTCATGTATCCCATACCACTCACTGCTACTGTGTTACACTGAGGATGCACATAAATGCTGGGCTGCAAATCCGTAGGTATATGTATGCAGGTACCTAGAATCTAGAGTTGGAAAACCCTTTTAAGTGGAGGTGGCCCTGAACACAATTTTGCTATGGGGCCCTGCCTTTTCTAGTTACGCCCCTGGTCCACAGGACTTGTTGTGTCTCATGGAAAGGCATCTGCTGTGCACACACATAACCAAGTTTATATTATTTTGACACTAAGGACAATAAAGAAATTCCCAACCCTTTATTCAGCGTAAACAGTATATAAACCAACAAAAAAAAAAGCCAATATCAACACTACATTAACCCTTAAGATAAGATGGAGGAGCCCAAAGTCAATTTGAAATATTACCATAGTACAAAGCTATATTTAATAATCTGTGCTACTCTATCACATTTGCAATGATCAGCAGTTCCAGGGGGAATTTCAAACCATTGTCTTTTTTTAGTATTCTGTAAATTCCAGGTTAAACCTTCTATTGTCCACAGCTGGGCAGTCGATCCTACATTATTAACCTGGCATCTATCATAAAAGCAAGAGGCGCGATCCTTCCAATGCCTCAGCGGGAGATGAGGTGTCGGAGGATGTAGAGAGATTACCTGAGGTTATCAAAGGTGTTGTGTCTAATGACTAGTGCGGTCTGATAAGCCGGCTCCCTGGGATAAGAGCTTAGCAGCTTTTACATGGGGAGATGTTACACCTGCTGTTCCGTTGATTATTATTACCCTGTTCTTTGTACAATTACATCACTGACCGTTGGGAGATGTCAACATTGTAGTCTGTGATTGCCAGACAAGTGATTTGTGTTCTGGCTCAAGTTAGACTCATGTTTTCTAATTAAAGTGAGTTCTCAACCTCTCGACCTTATACACGATACAAAATGCTCTTATGAAAACTAAAACATTAGACACTGATTAAAGAATAAAAATAAAAAGTCAATACATTTTCTCGGGTGGGGGCTTAGACAGGTATAACAAAAACAGTGACAACTGTGCATTCACCAAACTGGTGCAAAGTATAAAATCACCAACATTCTTGGCTTGGTGGTGACCACCAGAACTAGCCACTGCATATGCATAAAAATGTGATGGGGTGCAGAAGATCTAATTTAGGGACATGGGAGTCCTCTAACCTCGATTAACAGGGTAGACAACTGTGTTAGGCCTCATGTACGCAATATTTTGGATGTGTTCTTACATTGTTTCAACAGCTAACACATGTCTCTTTCATTTGCTGTGGGGCTCACACACTGGCCATGGTCTCCACAGCCCTGTGTGTGATTCAACTACCCATGCCGCAATATATAGAGTAGGCTTTATTCCTGCACAATTGTGTGGCTCGGCAGTCCTTTTTGTTCTGTCATTAGTGTGAGTGGACTACACACACCGAGGACACAAAAATGCTAACTCAACGGAGAGATGGCCACAGTCTGCACAACTCCCCATTGAGTGTATAGGATTTAGGCCAGCTGCACACGAATGCCTGACCCAGTATATTGGTATTCGATTGGATCCCATGGCTGCACACATTGCACGTGATGGGAAGTTCTTGCATCATATAAACTTCCTGTCTGCCAACTGAATGGCAGCTGGTACTGTAAAAAGTGTAAGGTTTGTGTACAGCTGGCTTTACAGAAGAGCCAAGCAAGGATAAAGGGTTCATCCCACTACATGTATCTATTCTTATAAACCCTTAAAATTAAAGTTAATTTACGGGGAGGATCCGGGACCAATTACTTGAGGTCCCAGAGGTGAGACCACAGTAATGTGATACTTATCCCCTATCCTGTGAATAGATGTCTTTAGCGAGACAAACCGTTTGAGCTTCCTTGAGCCTTTCGTAAGATACTGGCATAAAATTAATGATAAATTAATTCTACTAACTGTGCACCATGAATGTAGATCTGTTTATCCAATCATCTTGGACAGAAGCATATGACCATGAGAATCCTGTGAACGGATAACACACTGCTGCACTAGTGCCATTCTTTTCATGGAAGAATGCATATGTCCATTATTTTAACAGACGGTGAATCCCTTCCATTAAAGAGACCATATCCTACTCATACTGTTTTTCAGAATCATTATGGACTATAGTTCTGAGGATCTGTGAAAAAAATGGATTCTAAACTGATGCAAATTTGTTCTAGTGTTTATGTTATCCTCTTTTTTGTTTTTTTAGTAGTGCAGTTAAGAAGACTCCCACCTATCTCATTAAGGCACCAGTCTCTGAAGTTCTAAGACAGCAGTTACACAGTGTAAAAGAATTTAATGTGACATCAACACCAATAGGCCAAGAAGACACTGGGGGATTTTCATGAAGGGTCATAAATAATGGCTCAGGGAGCGATGAAAACAGTGCTGTCAAGGCTAAGAGAATCACATATCGATCCTGCTCTGAAATACACTTCTCAGCTTTAATTATTCTCAGTTCAGCTTAATTAACTTCCAAACAATATGTGCGGTGCCACGCCAGTATTATTCCATACTTATCTGCTGCCCCCAGTAGCCAATAGTCCTGTATACTGCAACCAGTAGCCAGTGTCCTAAGTGTTGCACCCAGGTCCAGTAGGGCGCGCCAGTAGCCAGTTATCACATGCCTGCCTAGTAACCAGTAGTCACAATGTCTACCCCCAGTAGCCACAGTGCCTGCTCTAAAAAGCCAGTAGTAAGTTCTGTCCCATCAGTACAGATCACCTAGTCCGTCTGACCTCTCCCACCGTATCATCCAGTACTGCTCCAGCGAATGCTGCCCTGCTGCCAACTCGCCTAGCTACTACAGTGCTGTGCCCCTTATTCAGTTCTGCCCCGTAGTAGTCACAGTGCTTGCCCTAGTAGTAGTAATATCACAGTGATACCCCCAGTAATCCTAGTGCTGCCCTGATAGCCTTCAGACTGCCGTGTCCTGTTGTCGTGTCCACGGTGTCATGCCCCTGTGTGTTTATAGAGGAGGAACAGCCCATGAAAGCCTTTGAGGGTGCAGCCACATGCGGCATTTATGCATGCATTTAAAACGCAATGCAGCAGCTAAAGAGAGATTTGCCTAATTATGCTGTAACACCAGCATTATCAAAACACAATAGTTAACACACATATTAATATAGTGTTAACCAAATAACCCTGCCTCCGCCTGGGGGTTTGCCTGCTTCGCATCCTTTTGTTCCCCGGCCGGCGCCCATGGCTCCTCCTGTAGTACCCGTTCCCCCCCGTCAGTGTCTCGCGTGGCGGCCTTGTCGCCCTTTCCGCAGCCAATTCTAGTCCTCTATGGGACCCCCTCGTCGCAACCCCTCGACTCCGCCGTTCTCTATTGCACGACCTCCGTTCTCCTGTTTCTTGCATCCTTGACGTCCGCCTGTTTTCTTTCTGTTCATCGTGGCGTGCTGTGTCCAGGGCCATTGACTTCAATGGGGCTCGTTATTCGAGACGAGCACTCGAGCATTGGGAAAAGTTTGTCTCGAATAACAAGTACCCGAGCATTTTAGTGCTCGCTCATCTCTAATTGGAAGCCTATAGGGAGAGGATGCAGTGTATTGCATCCTTCCTCCTGGATGGCTGAGCTGAACTGGGAGCTCAGGGGGAGCAGGGGTCCCTGGGCGACGTATCCCACAGTATAAGTACACAGTGGTATCCATCTGTGCCTTACAACGTATGGCAAAAAACGCAGGGCCACATCTGCCATCTTCCATGACCCCTTAATGAACAGGTTTTTACGGCGGCCATTAAGGCTACTTCTTCTGATGTGCCGCCTTTTTTAAGATTGCAGGACATCGGGTCCTGCAGGTGCTGGTGTCACGCTGTGTCATCACAGGAAAAACTCTGATCCCGGGTGTTTAACCCCTTTCACGCCGTGGTCAAGCATGACTACGGCTTGTAAGCTTGTCCCCCATGGATTGGACCCCCGGCGTGCTTACCTGCAGATCCGATCCGAGGCTGCCAGCTCCTTTTCACACCAGGTTCTGCCCCCTGCCAGGACTCGGTTGTAAGTAACGGAGCATGCGCAGAACAACTCTTTTTGCAAAAAATAAGCCCTCAACCATAACAGAAGTTATGCTCATGAAAAGTTGTCGATTGATGATTTTGTTTGTGTCCCCCTTGAAATAGTTAATAAAATCTCATGAATAAGCCATAGACCCCAGACAGGCTGTGCATATTTGGGGGGGCTGTGTATGTCGGGGGGGCAGGCTGTGTTTAGTGGGGTGTAGAGGCTGTGTATATTGGGGGGGCAGGCTGTATATACTATGTGGTAATCTGTATATAAGGGCTGGATTTTAATTAAACTGGGTGGCCTTATATGGAGTACTGTATATCATTTAATTTGGGAGTATGTTTAAGGGGGGTGTTATAAATAAATTAAGAAAACTGTATATAAATTCGGTGTTTATATAAATTAGCAAGGTGTAGTTCACAAATTGTGGGAGCTGTAAATACTATAAATTATTCAGGGGAATATAAAGGTTGCTTTATGTGGGAAATAGTGTGTTCAGTCGTGTTGTGAGGATAATATATATTCTGAAAACGGTCCATTATATTGTAAGTGACTGTGGGTTTTTTTGGGGTGTGGAGTTGTGCTGCATGTGATTTCAGTAGAGATAAACCATTGCTGGGAGAAATCGTCAATTTTCGCCTCAGGCAGCAAAAATGCTAGAATCGGTCCAGCAAAAGTGTAATGTAAACATAGCTTTAGGCCCCTTTCACACTTGCGTTTTTCACGCGCGTTTTCTGCGCGTGCTTTTGTCGCGCAGAACTTGCATTGCACTCTGACCCATTGTAACCAATGGGTCTTTTCAGACTTGCATTCTTTTTCACGCACACACGCGCGTTTTTTTAAACGTGCGTTTAAATCTCGACATGCTTTACTTTTGCAAGTCACGCGCGTGAAAAACGCACCATACAAGTCTATGGAGACGCATAAAAAACGCATTGCACTCTGAGACACTTGCAAGTGCAATGCGAGTGCAATGCGTTTTTCACACATCAATTGCCATAGAAAAGATAGAGCTCAGTCCATTTTCTGCACGTGAAAAACGCATTGAAATTGCATTGAAATTGCATCAAAAACGCGCGTGAAAAACTGAGACACTGAACAAACACTGACTGAAAACTGATTGCACTCTGATGCAAAATGTGCATTTTTCACTGACCAAACCCTGATCGCACCCTGATCAGACTCTGACATGAAATGCAACGCGAGTGTGGAAGGGGCCTTACTCTGCATGTTATTGGCGGATTGTTACCTGTGCCAAGATGCTGAGGGTGCGTCTATACATAGCATTTGCAACATTCCCCACCGGGTCCTAGCCTTTCTTCGGGTGGCTGGAAGTTGTGTGCAAGAAGAATGGAGGAAGAGGCTGGTGAAAGAGGTTTCTCCCTGGGGCAACCCCTGAGGGGTGTAGCTGGTACGCAGGAAGGGTTGCTCACAGCCTAGTAGGAACTTCAGGCTGAGCTGGGTAAGATATAGCCGGGTCCAGACAGTGGACCTCTGCTCTAGGGCTGCGCCTCCTAGAAGTGTGTCTGGATGGCAGCTCTGCAGGAGCTCCACACTGGACCTGCTTCTAGAAGGCTGATTAAACCCTCAGACCATAGTGAAGTGGCAGCACTACCCAATCAGCTTTCTGCTTGCTTTACAATAGGAACACATCATTGGTCACAGAAAATTGATATGTTAACTCTTACACTCACAGACAGAGGTGAGCATGGATTTGCTTTTCTGAATTATGGAATTGTCATGTATCCCATACCACTCACTGCTACTGTGTTACACTGAGGATGCACATAAATGCTGGGCTGCAAATCCGTAGGTAATATGTATGCAGGTACCTAGAATTCTAGAGTTGGAAAACCCTTTTAAGTGGAGGTGGCCCTGAACACAATTTTGCTATGGGGCCCTGCCTTTTCTAGTTACGCCCCTGGTCCACAGGACTTTTGTTTGTGTCTCATGGAAAGGCATCTGCTGTGCACACACATAACCTAAGTTCTATATTATTTTGACACTAAGGACAATAAAGAAATTTCCCAACCCCTTTATTCAGCGTAAATCAGTATATAAACCAACAAAAAAACAGCACATATCAACACTACATTAACCCTTAAGATAAGATGGAGGAGCCCAAAGCTCAATTTTGAAATATTACACTAGTACAAAGCTATATTTAATAATCTGTGCTACTCTATCACATTTTGCAATGATCAGCAGTTCCAGGGGGAATTTCAAACCATTGTCTTTTTTTAGTATTCTGTAAATTCCAGGTTAAACCTTCTATTGTCCACAGCTGGGCAGCTCGATCCTACATTATTAAACCTGGCATCTATCATAAACCGCAAGAGGCGCGATCCTTCCAATGCCTCAGCGGGAGATGAGGTGTCTGGAGGAATGTAGAGAGATTACCTGAGTTTATCAAAGGTGTGTGTCTAATGACTCAGTGGCGGTCTGATAAGCCGGCTCCCTGGGATAAGAGCTTAGCAGCTTTTACATGGGGAGATGTTTACACCTGCTGTTCCGTTGATTATTATTACCCTGTTCTTTGTACAATTACATCACTGACCGTTGGGAGATGTCAACATTGTAGTCTGTGATTGCCAGACAAGTGATTTGTGTTCTGGCTCAAAGTTCAGACTCATCTGTTCTACTTAATTAAAGTGAGTTCTCAACCTCTCGACCTTTATACATCGATACAAAATGCTCTTATGAAAACTAAAACATTAGACCTGATTAAAGAATAAAAATAAAAAGTCAATACATTTTTCTTCGGGTGGGGGCTTAGACAGGTATAACAAAAGAACAGTGACAACTGTTGCATCACCAACTGGTGCAAAGTATAAAATCACCAACATTCTTGGCTTGGTGGTGACCACCAGAACTAGCCACTGCATATGCTATAAAAATGTGATGGGGTGCAGAAGATCTAATTTAGGGACATTGGGAGTCCTCTAACCCTCGATTAACAGGGTAGACAACTGTGTTAGGCCTCATGTACGCAAATATTTTTGGATGTGTTCTTACCATTGTTTCAACAGCTACCACATGTCTCTTTCATTTGCTGTGGGCTCACACACGTGGCCATGGTCTCCACAGCCCTGTGTGTGATTCAACTACCCATGCCGCAATATATAGAGTAGGTCTTATTCCTGCACAATTGTGTGGCTCGGGCAGTCCTTTTTTGCTGTCATTAGTGTGTGAGTGGACTACACACACCGAGGACACAAAAATGCTAACTCAACGGAGAGATGGCCACACGTCTGCACAACTCCCCATTGAAGTGTATAGGATTTAGGCCAGCTGCACACGAATGTCCTGACCAGTATATTGGTATATCGATTGGATCCCATGGACTGCACACATTGCACGTGATGGAAGTTCTTGCATCATATAAACTTCCTGTCTGCCAACTGAATGGCAGCTGGTACTGTAAAAAGTGTAAGGTTTGTGTACAGCTGGCTTTACAGAAGAGCCAAGCAAGGATAAAGGGTTCATCCCACTACATGTATCTATTCTTATAAACCCTTAAAATTAAAGTTAATTTACGGGGAGGATCCGGGACCAATTACTTGAGGTCCCAGAGGTGAGACCACAGTAATGTGATACTTATCCCCTATCCTGTGAATAGATGTCTTTAGCGAGACAAACCGTTTGAGCTTCCTTGAGCCTTCAGTAAGATACTGGCATAAAATTAATGATAAATTAATTCTACTAACTGTGCACCATGAATGTAAGATCTGTCTTATCCAATCATCTTAGGACAGAAGCATATGACCATGAGAATCGCCTTGTGAACGGATAACACACTGCTGCACTAGATGCCATTCTTTTTCATGGAAGAATGCATATGTCCATTATTTTAACAGACGGTGAATCCCTTCCATTAAAAGAAGACCATATCCTACTCATATCTGTTTTTCATGAATCATTTATGGACTATAGTTCCTGAGGATCTGTGAAAAAAATGGATTCTAAACTGATGCAAATTTGTTCTAGTGTTTATGTTTTATCCTTTTTTTGTTTTTTTTAGTAGTGCAGTTAAGAAGACTCCCACCTATCTCAATTAAAGGCACTCAGTCTCTGTAAGTTCTAAGACAGCAGTTACACAGTGTAAAAGAATTTAATGTGACATCAACACACTAATAGGCCAAGAAGACACTGGGGGATTTTCATGAAGGGTCATAAATAATGGCTCAGGGAGCGATGAACAGTTGCTGTCAAGGCTAAGAGAATCACATATCGATCCTGCTCTGAAATACACTTCTCAGCTTTAATTATTCTCAGCTCAGCTTAATTAACTTCCAAACAATATGTGCGGTGCCACGCCAGTATTATTCCATTTACTTATCTGCTGCCCCCAGTAGCCAATAGTCCTGTATACTGCAACCAGTAGCCAGTTGTCCTAAGTGTTGCACCCAGTAGTCCTAGGTGCTGCGCCCAGTAGCCAGTTATCACAGTGCCTGCTCCTAGTAACCAGTAGTCACAATGTCTACCCCCAGTAGCCACAGTGCCTGCTCTAAAAAGCCAGTAGTCAAAGTTCTGTCCCCAGTAAACCTAGTGCTGCCACCAGTAGTCAGGAGGCCTGCTCCCAGTCGCCAATGCTGCCCCAAGTCGCCAATGCTGCTCCCCAGTAACCAGTGCTGTGCCCCATTATTCAGTTGTGCCCCTAGTAGTCACAGTGCTTGCCCTTAGTAGTAGTAATAGTCACAGTGATACCCCCAGTAATCCTAGTGCTGCCCCTGATAGCCCTTCAGACTGCCGTTGTCCTGTGTTGTCGTCCATCGGTGTCATGCCCCTGTTTGTTTATAGAGGGAGGAACAGCCCATGAAAGCCTTTGAGGGTGCAGCCACATGCGGCATTTAATGCATGCATTTCAAAACGCAATGCAGCAGCTAAAGAGAGATTTGCCTAATTATTGCTGTTAACACCAGCATTATCAAAACACAATAGTTAACACACATATTAATATAGTGTTAACAAATGTGTGTATTAACTAAATGTTAACACGTGTTAACTTTGTATTGATGGTTGCGTTTTGTAAATTCAAATGTTAACAGCAATCTCTCTTCAGCTGTTGCATTGTGTTTTGAAATGCATACGTTAAATGCCACATGTGACTGTATTCATTAGTTAGTAATAAGACAGGATCTCTCTTTAAAAGTAGACGATTCACTGCTTACATCAAGAGGGATTGGACTGTGAGTACTTTTATTCACAGCTGCATTAAAATAATATAATCACATCCTTTGAGGGGTTTCCATGGCTTAGTGATGCTTGACTTCGGTCCAATCATGTGACTGGAGTCATATGATAGCCGGCGAGGGTGGTTCCCTTGCTATCAATGCGGGGGTGAGTGGCATTTAGGAGGTCTTTTGGGGAAGGGACGTTTTGATTGGATAGACAGATCCCAGGGCACACCCTGAGGGGAGGAGACTTTAGCTTATATTCCCAGGGTCTTTTGTTGCTGCTGCTAATATCAATGTGACAGTGTGAGTCTATGTTGCTCTGTTGATTGTACTAGACAGTATATTGTGATGACCCCTGATGATAGTCACATTTGAAACTCGTAGGGTCAAGATGACATCTTAAGGTGTTGATTTTGAGAGTAGCGTCTTTTGGCATATTACACTAAGCCAAGATAGCCGTATACTACTCATCTGTAACTATATTAGGGCAATTCAGAGTGTGTGCCACCCCCTACTCATCCTCTCTTAGGACACCTAACTAAACAACTTACCCCAGTGATCGGAGGTGACAGAATTACCAATCCTGGGTCACTATATTTCTTTAGGCTGTAGGTACACTGTAGCACATTGGGTATGATGTGATTTTATCATTTTAATGCAGCTGTGAATAAAAGTTACATTTTAATCACTACTCACAGTCCAATCCGTCATGTGACTGTACCCTGAATCAATTTTCCAATTATAAAGAGCTGAAACTCGTAAGGCCAGTGACACATGTGGGGTTTTGCGTTTCTGCTGTGTTTTTCAAATGTTTGCTTGCATTTGAGTTTTTAAAAACGCAATGCTTGATGTACATTAATTAAATGCAGCTGTGTCTCTTGGAATTTGAAAAAACTCAGTCATCCTCTCCCTGCTGTTTATGCATGGAATCACATGCTTTTCAAAATGCAGACCACAAACACAGGCAGACAAACGCAGACAAAAAATGCAGGGGAGAAAATACCAAGTTAAGACACTTTGACCTTAAACCCATTGAAAAAGCCAATATGCAAATATGATGCGTTTTTCAAGGATGCAAAAACACAATGAAAAAAACGCAACAAAAACGCCACATGTGTCACTGACCTAAACCCTAACTGATGTGGTCACCCTCAATTGAAAGCTGAATATCTGGAGTTTATGTCTATGTCTATTATATAACTATAATCTGAATATGTTTAAAAAAACTAAAAAATTGTGTCAGTGTCCCAATGTTAGACTATAGGCCTGTTACAATACTACTGTATTTCAGTATATAGTAAATGTACTGATGATCTGTATCGGTCTGCCAGAAGATCTAAATTCTGGACTACTGAAGTACTAAGAACTCATTTTTGTGTACATATCAAATTAAGAGCCTTAAAATAAAGTGTGGTGACCTATAAAAAGAAGGAACTTGTGAAAAAATAAATGTCCTTTATTCATGCGGATATACATGCGGGGGGGAGGGGGGGCTAGCCTCAAAATTGTAAAGTAAAGTGTTAAAAATGAACTTTATTGTGTAAACATCACTAGGGGATTGATATCTGAGAAATGTATTATGTGGGCAAACCCAGGGACGTAACTACAGCGGTAGCAGCCATAGCAGTCGCTATAGGGCCCGCAGGGTCAGGGAGCCCCGTCATCCGTCCTGACACATTAAAGAATAGAGGATGTGCACCATTATATCTATATTGTACTGCACATGACCAGCATAATATGTATATCACATATACTGAGATGTATATATGCAGTATCTGTGATGTGTATATGGTGTCTGTATACACTGTATGTGAGTATGTTGCATATAGCACGGTATGTGTGTGTATATGCTGTGTGTGCACATGAGTGTATTTATATGTGATTGTAACTCGCATGTGTAAGTATACTAATATGTATAAGTGGGAAGGGGGGCCCCATGCAGTAGCCTGCTAGGGGGCCCTGTCTCTCCTAGTTACACCACTGGGCAAACCCCTTTAAAGGCTGCCTGAGCCAGAAACATGGGTAGAAATAGGATTTTCTCTGCGCTTTGTGGCTCAGGTAGTCAGGTAATACATAGGGCTGTGGAAGATATATAGGTCTGTGTGCATAACTTTTAGACAACATAAAGCTTAGTGAGGGGCAGAATATGAAAGGTCATGATTTGATGGTGCAAATTTCGGGTGGAAAATACCTGACCACCTGAACATAAGAACAAAGCCAGCTGAATCAGCTGAAGTCAACAGGGCCATGGCTGACAGATTATTTGTGGGGGAAAAATTGTCTAGCAGCTCTTTTTATTCAGAACACATGCTGTCATTGCATGTGTATTGGAGTGAGGAGGATGAACTATAGAAGGTATACAGTCATTTGAAACAGAACAGGCACATTTCTACAATTACTTGTTCTGTCCCTTTAAGACTTTGGCTTTTGAAGGATGTTTAACATTGCCTAATCCAAATGAGAGAGATTAGCTAAAACCTACACCAAATCAATATAAACACATCTTAATGGGACTGTGTAGAGAGATGAGTGTGGCGCTTTGCTATGACCTTTATCTGCTTATTAAAAAGGATTTGTTATATCTCGTTCTCCTTGTATGGGAGTGTGATAAAAATAGCAGATAAATGCTGGGGCCTCTCCACAGAAAATCTGCTAGGGAGGTTGACCCCAAGGAGTTTCCTGTCTCTTTCAAATCTGCAAGCGATCTGTGGGTGGGACAGTGACGTGGGAATTAAGAAAAGTTGGGGCCATTATTCTGAAATATTATACAGATGCCTAATAGTCCACTTTGTACCTGAAAACTACCAATAAGAACAGCTGATCCATGTGTTCTATAGGCAGTGATGAACTACACATCATCATCTTGACTTATTTAAATTGTATTATTGCTGGTCTTGTTTTAGTACAGGCCATCAATATTTGATCAGTGGTGGCTGCCCTCATGAATCTCCGCTTTTCATCATTCTTTTGATGTATATTCATACGTTAGTTATAGAGGATCTAATTGGCACAGGAGTATCATGAAGCATGCAGAGAGCATATTCACATTGCTGACATGTAATATTAATATGCTTTTTTGTCATTCTATAACATAAATTCCTGAAAATTTTAAATGTTTGTTCTGGTTTGGTGCCTCTTGCAATTAGTTTTAAAACGGTTGTCCAGGATTAGAAAAATGTTTATATATGGATGTGGCATGTATTTAAAGAATAAAGATCTTATACTTACCTCCCTGTGCACTCCAGTTCTCCTGTAGCGACGGCCATTATTGCCAGCTTCTGTTTGTATGCATTGAAGCCTGAGTCTCCTTCTGTAGCAGCGTGAACACTATCAACCTCATACATCAACCTCGTAATGGTCATCACCAAGGGAGAACAGGAGTGTACTGAGCTGGTTCTTGTGCTGCATTTATTTAACTGGTTTCAGTTGTTGTACTTATTCACTAATCTCGGTTCTGTTGCTGTTTTTTTTTTCTTCTAATCCCAGTTCTACTGCTGTCTTTACGGATATTAGTTCTGGTGTTGTAAATATGTACAATTTTGGTTTTATTGCTATATTTACTATAAGTTTGTGCTTGGTTCTGGTGCTATATTTGTATAGAGCTTCGTTATAAGGCTGTATTTATGGTGTGATCCCAGCTTTTGTGCTGTAGTTATGGTAGGATCTTGGCTCTGGTGCAGTATTTAACGTGGTTTCGGTGTTGTATGTGGTCTACCATCTGGATTTATGCAGTTAAAACAACCTTTTTGTATTTATGGATTGATAAAGGGGCTAAAATATGTCTATATGTGAGTTAATGTGTTAATTAAATCATTTTAGACACAAAAGGTTGATTTAAATAGTGTATAAATACATGGTGTATTTTAAATATTGGAAATTTATGATTAGAGATCATTTTTTCTCACTCTGCTCAATGGGACGGTCTTTTGGATCCCAGATTAGAGAGCCCCAGAGATGCCTGAAGGCAGTGCCTTTAAGATGGCATCTGTGATGTCATCTTAAAGGCACTGTGTCAGCCTAGGCATGTGCATAGGCTGACACTGCTAATACCCTGCAATACAAAAGTATTGCAGAGTATTATCATGAACAAGGAATCAGATGATTGCTTGTTCATATCCCATGGTGGATCAAGTAAAAAATGTAAAAAAGAAATGTTTTTCAATAGAAAATAACTTTATAAATCACTAAAAATGCCCATGAATCCCAAAACATATAAAGAGACATAGAACATTCAAAAAAGTCTAATTCATAACACAAACCCCACACATATAGTATCACCGTGTCCGTAACAATCCGTAGAATAAAACTAAATAACTATTGAACCCGTATGATGAACGCCGTAAAAAGAAAACTTTAAAAACCCGCCAAAAATGATGATTTTTACCTATTGAATCCCTCTAAAAATGCAATAAAAAGTGATCAACAAAACATATTACTATGTACTCAGATGATACTGTTGCAAATACACAGTCCTGCAAACAACAAGCTATCAACCAGCTCTGTAGCCAAAAACGTACATGTTATGTCCACTTGGAGATGGTGATGCAACAAATAGATAGATTTTCCCCACATTAGGTTTTATTTGGAAAATTTAGTAAACATTAGAAAAAATATTAATGTCTGGTATCCCCGTAATCGTATCAACCCATAGAAAAGATAACAGGATATTAGGATAGACGTGAACACGGAAACACTTTTTTAAAATCCGTACAGAACTTGATTCTTTTCTACTCATGACCTCAAAAAAGTTCCTAAATTTTCAACAATAGGTGTAACCAACCCCAAACTGTAACATTGGAAAAAGCATCTCATCCCGCAAAAAAAATGCCCTTCACAGGGCCCCAATAATGAAAAAGCGAAAATTTTATACCCTGCAAAGGGGGCCAATGAGGAAACTAATCCTCCTGGCAGCTGCAGGGCGCTCATTCCCTCCTGCGCCCTGCGTGCACCCATAAAACAAGAAACGGCCACATGGGGTGGGGGTCCTGTACTCGGAGAAATAATATGGTGGTTTTCTCTTTTAATCTTTTGGAAATGTGTAAATTTTAGGGCTAAATGAACGTAATACCGACAAAATTTGACCATTCTAAATTTCCTCCATTTGATTCAATTACTATGAAGATCTCAAGGGGTTAACATCTCTTCTAAAAGCTGTTTCTGATAGCTTGAGGGGTCAGATTTGAAAATGGGTTGATTATATAGGGGGTTTAATGCTAATATGTAAAATTTAATTTCAACATATTTATCCCCAAAATAGTCAATTCTGAAAAACGGAAAATCGCTATTCATTTGTAAGCCCGTGACGTCAAAATAAATTATCCAAACATTTCAAAAATTATTAAAATGTAAAGTAGGCATATGGGAAATGTTATTTGCAAGTTATTTAGGTAGTAAATCTATCTGCGAAAACCGATGATTTCGAATTTCAAAATGGCAAATTTTTGTAAAAATTCAAATTTCCTCTTTTTTTTGTAAATAAACGCAAAACTTATCAGCCAAAATTTACCCCTAAAATGAAGTCAACTGTGGGAAAAAAAAATCTCAGAATCGTTTAATAAACAGTGTTCAAAGTTACAACCATATAAAGAGAACACAGGTAAGAAGCAAAAATCGGACTTAGCCTTAAGCTCCAAAACGGCTGCGTCATTAAGGGGTTAAGGTTTAAAACAACAGAATGAATATACCAGCAACTTAGTCCACACTGGATGGTGATATGGACCTGTGATTTAGTGTTCTAATTCACCCTGTATGATTTTTAAAGCAGTTATAGTCACCTCATTCCCTCAGTGCCTGCATGTCCACAACTGAAGCCGGTGTATTACACCCTGGCTTCACTGCACAAGCGCCATAGGTACAGTGCATGCGCAGTGAAGCCAGGATACTGTCCCGGCTTCACATCCTGCGTCATGAGAGAGGGTGGCATGGGGATCTGAAGATGTGCATCCATCCAACTCACATCTGGGCAAGTATAAAGTTTTTTTTTCAGTTTTTTTAACACCTGAAGATTCAAAAAGGACCTGTAGTGTGTTGGGGGTATCAAACCAACCTGACAGCAGGGGGCAGACTGGACACTTAAGCTGAGTCTTGAGGCCGATTGGTGCAGGGATGTATTGGAAAGTTGCACTTACATTCTGCAGTCGATGCACAGAACCCTCCCTATGTCAGCTGCTGCATAAACTCAGAACTGCTGCCTCCCTCTCCCCTCTCCCAGGGCCACCACTAGGAATTCTGGGGCCCCTTAAGATTTTTATGGCCCCACTCCCCTCCTGAGTCCATTCCAACATGATACATAACATGTAACACAATTTATTTTTGACCAAAATATTTTCAAGATGTATAACAGATAGCCGCTGCATGTGTCCACTCAGTATTAGAATCTTCCCGTGGGTGCCCCACTAGTACATAGCTAGCCCCAGCAAGGGCAACTCAATGTATAAGATCCCCATGCATGTGCCCACTCAGTTATTTATTACAGCAGTTTTTTTTTATGCCTGATCGTTGAGCTTCTGGAAGGCCTAGAGCCGATTGCATATGCATTTCCATATAAACCAAACGTATCGGTAACCAACACCGGGTGTCTTTTATTTAAACAAACTGGAAGGTATGTAACAGAATACCTTATGTAAACCACCTGTAAGGGCACTTTAATAAATTAGCTGTAACACAAATAGCATAAAATTTAACCAAGTAAGTTAACTTCCAAAATATGACAGACCCTTCTTGCTGGGTATATTAATCCATAATATCCCACATAATGCACTTGGTATAGAACACAGAATTTTTAGCTTTGGAAGCTTATGCCCAGCTGGAGTCCCGCTGCAGGTCGTTCAAATAAGCAACCACCACTCAACATCTTCCACCATTCTGCCTGCTTTTGACTTGCATAAAATACAGATAAACATTACAAAAAAATATACATAGGGAGGGACAGCTTGAGTGTTGCCTCAAAGAGCGAGATAACATTGAGTCATCTGCCATATAACCCCCACGTCCTGTAGGAGGGGAGGACTTCATGAGGTAAGCAAAAGGGGGGTTGAGAATACATCTTAATGGCAAGATCACCAACCCTATTAAAGTGCAATAGTACCCAAACTTTTAACCCTTTTGTATTTAATAACATCACGTCCCCATCTAGGGGTACTTTCCTTAAACAGTCAGGTGACCCCACATGCAAAACTTTGGGTGGTCGTTTCATGAATGCATGCGTCTAAATGGAACACATATGCGATCGGGCCAAGCACTCCCTAATGCCTAGCATTGTGTTTGCAAATACAATACAATGCCACATGTGCGCCCACCTTAAGCCGGTGAAAAACTTTGTGTTTTTGTCATATTTTTGTTGCAAATTTGAAGCATGAAAACACATGCTTTTTTAAGCTTTCATTTTCAATTCAATGTTTTTTTGTCTTTGCGTTTTTAAAAAGTAACAGTGGGTGACGTGGAGAACGAGGAAAATACAGGGGGACATAAGATTGGATATACACACCTTTCTTTTGGTGGCCAAATGCAGTATAATGAAACACTGGATATATCCCTCGACGTTCCTTGTGGAACTGGTTATCCCCTTTCTGCGTTACACAGTGGTATAATAAGGAAAAACTTAAAGGGACACACCAGAACCCAACCATGCCCTCCTCAACACCTAACACCGGGACAGAGCCCAACTTAAATCCCACCCAACCCTTCACAAGATACGGTAAACACACTGGAAATAATAGTAGTTGATATCACTTGCAAAAACCATAATGAATTCAGGATGTACTTTCATGTTATGGTAGAAAATATTGGCAATTATCATACCAAAGCAAATGACCATACCTGTAACTATGCTATTACTTATGTATTTTGAATTTTATGTTGGAAATTAAAATAAATGTTGTTTCAAAAACATGGGGAGTTTGCTAATGTCACCTATATTATTGACCCCTGACCCCACATACTTTTTGACTCTGCCCCATGCACAGGGCCACTTTTAGATGTTTTTTCTAGGCCCGCTTCAATTTACCAGTCCGCTCTTTAAGACACTTTGCAATGTGTTAAATCTCTGCATTAATTTACACTTCCATTCTTTCCTTTCCTTTTGTGTTTTCAAGTTCCATGAAAAACAGTAATTGACAATCTCCATAATGGAGAAATGTGCATCCACTTGGAAATAATACTGCTACCATCAATTAATTGTAAGGTGGATAAAATTTGAGTGAATGCATTCTATAAATAAAAAAAATAAACATAATTTTCTTTGCAAACACAAATGCAGGGTATTTTTCAATCTATGGGGCTTTTTAGAAAGCTCTTTAATTGATGTCCTAAGAATGCTATAAGGCAGGGTTTAGGATAACGTAGGGCCAGACTGTTCTCCATAAACAACCCGCGGATGCTGACAACCTGGCCATAGCAGACCGTTCATCACCATTTTATTGCTTTATATATCTTGGAGGTGAAGTCCCTATTAATTAATTGTCTCTGTGGTGCACAGCTGAACGATGCTGGCGTAATGCATGTTCAATATTTATGCACAGAAGACCTGTATTTTCAGAGACCTGTTTTACATCAAAATTTTTCCTTCCCTTTCTTTTTACCACCAGGAGCTTGATCACATAAAGAGTCATGAGAGTACATCCTCTGAATTGTATGGTTTTACATATCAGGACATAATAAACTAATATATACTTAAAGGGGTATTCTCGTCTGGGCACTCACATTCAGTTTCATTATCTGCCATTTGTAAACATTTCTTCAATTAATGTTATTAAAATAAATGTTCCTGTGTGAAGATAATTTCTCATAATGTAGTCATGTTGTCCCTTAGAAACAGAATGCTTCCTCGGTTACGGCCACCTCGATGGATTAAGTGCACAAAGAAACAAAAGGTTATTGTATAAAATGTCCGGGAGTTACTACATATCACACAAGCCACCTGTTGGTAATGATTGCTGAATCCTGGTGGTCCGCAGGACTCTATAGCGCAAGTTTGGCCACCTCTGCCAGAGTGTACTGGTCGTATCCGAGGAAGCTAACAATGCATTTGCTTGTGTATCCAAACACAATTCCAGCACAATGTATGGCGTCATAATAACTCCCTGATTAACCGAGACAACTTACAAAAAGTTTTATTCGCATAAATGTGATATACTGTATTTGTTCTTGAGAAAGATATCCAGGCCTCCATTATCAGCCATTACAATCTCACCCACTCGAGTGGACTGGAATTCAAGTGGTCCTGGAAAAAAAGTGGCCCTATTCTGGTGGCGTCGTCGAAGTAAGTAGAGTGACAATGTGATTGTGGGTGAACCAAACTCCACACAAATGCTTGATAGATGGTCTACCAGCAAATAACAACAACCAGCCAGTCCACTGTGTGTTATATAGCTAGCCCTTGTATATAGCCAGCGGTCTACTTTATAAGAGCCAGCATATATTAGCCAGCCATCTCCTGTAAATATTTTAATTATTCTTATTTTTTTATTTTTAACATATTATTTATATTTTTTATTTTTTTTCTATATTTTCTTCTTTGTTTTTTTTTTTTTATTTTATTTATTTTCTTTCTTTTGTCCCTTTTTCTATTTTTTTTCAGCTAAGAACAGAACTGAGGCTCAATTGCACAAGCTCATTGAAATTGGACGTAGAGTTTTGGAAAAACGTTGCCTGGTCTCTGATGAGTCTGATTCTTGCTGCGACATTCGGATGGGTAGGGTCAGAATTTGGCCGTCCACACATGAAAGAATGGCTCCACCTCCTGCCTTGTATCAACGGTTCAGGCTGGTGGTGGTGGTGTCAATTGTTTGGGGTTGGGGAATATATTCTTGGCACTCTTTGGCCCCTTGGTGGACCAATGAGCATCGTTGCAACGCCACAGCCTACCTGGTATTGTTGCTGACCAGTCCATCTCTTATGACAGTACCCAACATCTGATGGCTACTTTCAGCAGGATAATGCGCCATGTCATAAAGCTGGAATCATCTCAGAATGGTTTTCTTGAACATGACAATGAGTTCACTGTACTCAAATGGCCTCCAGTTACCAGATCTCAATCCAATAGAGCATCTTTGGGATGTGGTGGAACGGGATTCGCATCATGGATGTGCAGCTGACAAATGCGGGCAACTGTGTGATGCCATCATGTCAATGGACCAAAATCTCTGAGGAATGCTTCCAGCACCTTGTTAATCTATGCCACGAAGAATTGAGGCAGTTCGAAGGCAAAAGGGGTCCAACCCGTTACACGCATGGTGTACCTAATAAAGTGGCCGGTGAGTGTATATATATACTACAACCTGGATGTCTGTATACTGAGGGGACTGGTGTTATATCAGGGGCTGGTACATACTAGGGGGTTGGCTGACTATATACGGGAGGACTGGTTGGCTATATCAGGGGTTAGCTATATACTTGCGTGGTTGGCTATATACTACTGGAGGCTGGCTGGCTATATCCTGAGGGCTGGTTGGCTATAGACTGGGGGCTGACTGGCTATATAACAGAGGGTGGCTGGCTATATACAGGGAGCTGCTCACTATATACTGCGGGGACTGGCGCCTAGATACAGGAGATGGCGGCTATATATATATGCTGCTTATACAGTAGACCAGCTGGCTATTATAACAAGGGCAGTACTATATACACACAGTGGATGGCTGGTGTTTGTTATTTGCTGGTAGACCATCTATCAAGCATTTGTGTGGAGTTGGTTCACGCCACACATCAATTGTCACTCCTACTTACTTCGACGACCCCACAGAATAGGCCACTTTTTTCCAGACCACTGGAATTCCCAGTCCACTCGAGTGGGTGAGATGCTGTAATGGCTGAAATGGAGGCCTGGATATCTTTCTCAAGACAAATACGTTATATCACATTGAGCGAATAAAACTTTTTGTAGTTGTCTCGGTTAATCCGGAGTTATTATGACGCATACATTTGTGCTGGAAATTGTGTTTGGATACACAAGCAAATGCATGTTTAGCTTCCTCGGATACGACCATGTCACTCTGGCAGAGTGGCCAAACTTGCGCTATAGATTCCGCCGGACCACCAGGATTCAGCAATCATTACCACAGGTTGGCTGTGTGATATGTGTAACTCCGGACATGTTTATACAATAACCTTTTGTTCTTTGTGCACTATCTCCATCAAGTGGGCCGTAACCGAGGAGCTATCTCGTTTCTAAGGGACACAATGACTACATTTAAGAAATTATCTTCACAACGGAACATTATTTTAATAACACTAATTGAAGAAATGTTTTACAAATGGCAGATTAATGAAACGGAATGTGAGGGCCCAGACGAGAATACCCCTTTAAGTATATATTAGTTTATTATTCCTGATATTATAAACCATCAATTCAGAGGATGTACTCTCATGACCTCTTTTGTGATCAGCTCCTGGTGTAAAAAGAAAGGGAGGAAAATTTTGATGTAAAACAGGTCTCTGAAAATACAGCGTCTTCTGTGCATAAATATTGAACATGCATTAACGCCAGCATCGTTCAGCTGTGCACCCAGAGACAAAATTCATATAGGACTTCACCTCCAAGATATAAAGCATAAAATGTGATGAACGGTCTGCTATGGCCAGGTTGTCAGCATCCGCTGGGTTTGTTTTATGGAGAACAGTCTGGCCGTACGTTATCCTAAACCCCTGCCTTATAGCATGCTTTTAGGACATCATAACGAGCTTTCTAAAACCCCATAGATGAAAAAATACCCTGCATTTGGTGTTTGCAAAAAAAATTATGTTTTATTTTTTTATTTTATAGAATGCATTCACTCAAATTTTTATCCACCTTACAATTAATTGATGGTAGCAGTATTCTATTATTTCCAGTGGATGCACATTTCTCCATATTGGAGATTTGCAATTACTGTTTTCATGGAACATTGAAAACAACAAAGGAAAGGAAAGAATGAAGTGTAAATTAATGCAGAGATTTACAACCTTTGCAAAGTGGTCTTAACGAGCGGACTGGTAAATTGAAGCGGCCCTAGAAAAAACATCTAAAAGTGGCCTGTGCTATGGGGCAAGTCAAAAGTATTGGGGTCAAATATATAGTTGACATTAGCAAACTCCCACTGTTTTTGAAACACTTTTAATTTAATTTCCACATAAAATTCAAAAATACATAAGTATATGCTAGTTTACAGTATGTGTCATTGACTTTGGTATGATAATTGCCACTATTTTCTACATAACATGAAGTACAGTCCTGAATTCATTATGGTTTTTGCAATGTGAATCAACTACTATATTTCCAGTGTGTTTACCGTATCTTGTGAAGGGTTGGGTGGGATTAAGTTGGGCTCTGTCCGGTGTTAGGTGTTGAGGAGGGCATGGTGTGTACCCCTGTGTGTCCCCCTTTAAGTTTTTTCCTTATATACCACTGTGTAACGCAGAAAGGGGATAACCAGTTCCAACAGGAACGTGAGGGATATATCCAGTTTTTCATTATACTGCATTTGCCACCAAAAGAAAAGGTGTGTATATCCATCTTATGTCCCCCTGTTTTCCTCGTTCTCCACGTCACCCAACTGTTACTTTTTAAAACGCAAAGACAAAAAAAATTTGAAAAATGAAACTTAAAAAAGCATTGTTTTTCATGCTTCAAATTTGCAACAAAAATATGACAAAAAACCAAAGTTTTTTCACCGGCTTAATGTGTGGCCACATGTGGCATTTGTATTGTATTTGCAAACACATGCTAGCATTAGGGAGTGCTTGGCCCGATCGCATATGTGTTCCATTTAGACCTGCATTCATGAAACGACCACCCAAGTTTTGCATGTGGGGTACACCTACTGTTTACGAAAGTAACCCCTGACTGGGACTGATGTTATTAATACAAAAGGGTTAATTTGGGACTATGTCACTTTAATAGGTTGGTGATCTGTGCCATTAAGATGTTTCTCAACCCCCCTTTTGCTTAACCTCATGACGTCCTCCCCCTCCTACGGACGTGGGGGTTATATGGCACATTACTCAATGTTACTCGCTCCTTTGAGGCACACTCAAGCTGTCCCTCCTCTATGTTATATTTTTTTTGTAGAGTTTTATCTGTATTTATAGTCGCAAGTCAAAGCAGGCAAATGGTGGAAGATTTAGTGGTGGTTGCTTATTTGACCGACCTGCCAGCTTGGGACTCCAGCTGGGCATAAGCTTCCAAGCTCAAAATTCTGTGATTCTATACAAGGGCATTATTGTTGAATATTAGGATTAATATACCCGCAAGGATGGTCTGTCATATTTTGGAAGTTAACTTACTTGTTCAAAATTTTTACTGATATTTGTGTTACAGCTAATTTATTAAGTGCCCTACGGTGGTTTACATAAGGTATTCTGTTACTACCTTCCAGTCTTGTTTAAATAAAAGACACCCGGTTGTGGTTACCGATCACGTTGGTTTATATGGAAATGCATATGCAATCGGCTCTAGCCCTTCCAGAAGCTCAACGAATCAGGCTATAAAAAATACTGCTGTAATAAAAACTGAGTGGGCAACATGCATGGGCGATCTCTATACATTGAGTTTGCCCTTGCTGGGGCTAGCTATGTCCTTAGTGGGCACCCCGGGAATATCTATACTGAGTGGACACATCAGCGCTATCTGTTACTCCTTTGAAAAAATGTTTGGTCAAAAAAATTGTGTTACAATGTTATTGATCAATGTTGGAATGGACTCAGGAGGGGAGTGGGGCCCATAAAAATCTAACGGGGCCCCAGAATTCCTAGTGGTGGCCCTGGGGAGAGGGAGAGGGAGCGCCGCATTTTCTGAGTTTATGCAGCAGCTACATAGGGAGGGTTCTGTGCATCGACTGCAGACATGTAGTGCAAACTTTCCATACATCCCCTGCACCAATCGGCCTCAAGACTCAGCTTAATGTCCAGTCTGCCCCGCCTGTCAGGTTGGTTTGATACCCCAAACACACTACAGGTCCTTTTTGAAGTCTTCAGTGTAAAAAAAACATAAAAAAAACTTTTATACTTGCCCAGAGTGAGTTGGATGGATGCACATCTTCATCCCATGCCACCTCCTCCACCATGAACGCAGATGTGAAGCCGGGACAGTATCCTGGCTTCACTGCGCATGCACTGTACCTATGGCGCTTGTGCATGTAAGCCAGGGTGTAATACACCGGCTTCATTGCTGGACATGCAGGCACTGAGGTAATGAGGTGACTATAACTGCTTTAAAAATCATACAGGGTGACTTAGAACACTAATCACAGGTCCATATCACCATCCAGTGTTGTTGACTAGTTGTCTGTTTATATATCATTCTGTTGTTTTAAACCCTTAACCCCTTAATACGCAGCCGTTTTGGAGCTTAAGGCTAGTCCGATTTTTGCATTCTTACCTGTGTCTCTTTATATGGTTGTAACGTTTGAACACTGTTTCTTATCTCACATTCTGAGATTTTTTTTCCCCCATGTTTGACTTCATTTTAGGGGTAATTTTTGGCTGATATGTTGCGTTTATTTACAAAAAAAGAGGAAATTATGAATTTTTACAAAAATTTGCCATTTTGAATTCGAAATCATCGCCGTTTTCAGGCATATGATTTACTACCTTAAATACTTGCCAAATAACATTTCCCATATGCTACTTTACATTTTAATAATTTTGAAATGTTTGGATAATTTATTTTGCCGTCACTTGGCTTACAAATCGAATAGCGATTTTCGTATTTTCAGAATTTGACTATTTTGGGGATAAATACGTGTTGAAATTAAATTTACATATTTAGTCAATTAAAACCCCCTATATAATCAACCCATTTTCAAATCTGCACCCCTCAAGCTATCAGAAACAGCTTTTAGAAGATTGTTAACCCCTTGAGATCTTCATAGTATTGATCAAAATGAGGTGAAATTAGAATGGTCAAATTTTGTCGTTATACGTTCATTTGCCCTAAAATTTACACATTTCCAAAAGATTAAAGAGAAAAACCACCATATATAATTCTCCTCCCGAGTCAGAGACCCCCCACATGTGGCCGTTTCTTCTTGTTTTATGGGTGCACGCAGGGGGCAGGATGGAATGAGCGCCCTGCAGCTGCCAGGATTTTATGTTCCTCTTGGCCCCTTTGCAGGCTATAAAATTTTCGCTTTTTCATTATTGGGGCCCTGTGAAGGCATTTTTTTTGTTCGGATGAGATGCTTTTTTCCAATGTTACAAGTTTGGGGTTGTATCACCTATTGTTGAAAATAGGAACTTTTTTGAGGTCAATGAGAGAACATCAGTTCTGTACGGATTTTAAAAAATGTTTCCCGTGTTCACCGTATTCCTAATAATCCTGTATCTTTTCTATGGGTTGTATACGATTACGGGGATACCAGACATTAATATTTTTTCTAATGTTTTACTAAATTTTCCAAATAAAACCTAATGGTGGGGAAATCTCTCTCATTTGTGCATCACCATCTTCAAGTGGCATAACATTGTTACTTTTTTGGCTACAGAGCTGGTTGATAGCTTGTTGTTTGCAGGACTGTTTTACTTGCAACAGTTCATCTGGATAATAGTTTTTGTTGATCACTTTTATTGCATTTTTAGAGGGATTCAATAGGTAAAAAATCCATTTTTGGCGGGTTTTTAAAGTTTTCTTTTTAACGCGGCGTTCATCATACGGGTTTCAATGTTATTTAGTTTTACTCAAACGGATTGTTACGGACACGGTGATACATATATGTGGGGGGTTTGTTGTTAGAATTAGACTTTTTTTGATGTTCTATGTCTCTTTATATGTTTTGGGGATTCATGGGCATTTTTAGTGATTTATAAAGTTATTTTCTATTGAAAAAAACATTTTTTTTACATTTTTTACTTGATCCACCATGGATATGAACAAGCAATCACTGATTCTTGTTCATGATAATACTCGGCAATACTTTGTATTGCAGGGTATTAGCATGTCGCCTTGCACATGCCCAGGCTGACACAGTGCCTTAGATGACATCACAGTGCCATCTTAAAGGCACTGCTTCAGGCATCTCTGGGGCTCTCTAATCTGGGACCCACAGACCGTCCATTGAGCAGAGTGAGAAAAAATGATCTCTATCATAAATTTCCAATATTTAAAATACACCATGTATTTATACACTATTTAAATCAACCTTTTGTGTCTAAAAAGATTTAATTACACATTAACTCACATTAGACATATTTTAGCCCCTTTATCAACCATAAATACAAAAAGGTTGGTTTAAAACATAAATGATAATCCAGATGTAGACCACATACAAACCGAAACCACGTAAATACTGCACCAGAGCCAAATCCTACCATAACTACAAGCACAAAGCTGGGATCACACCATATACAGCCTTATAACGAAGCTCTATACACATATAGCACCAGAACCAGCCAACTTATAGTAAATATAGCAATAAAACCAAAATTGTACATATTTACAACACCAGAACTAATTCCGTAAAGACAAGCAGTAGAACTGGGATTAGAAAAAAAAAACAGCAACAGAACCAGATTATGAATCGTCACACACTGAAACAGTTAAATACATGCACAAGAACCAGCTCAGTACACTCCGTTCCTCCCTTGGTGATGACCATTACGAGGTTGTTATAGGTTGATGAGTGTTCACGCTGCTACGAAGAGACTCAGTGCTTCAATGCATCCAAAGAATCTGGCATAATGGCCGTCGCTACAGGAGAACTGGAGTGCACAGGAGTAAGTATAAGATCTTTATTCTTAAATACATGCCACATCCTTATAAACATTTCTAATCCGTGGACAACCTTTTTAAAACTAATTGCAAGAGGCACCAAACAGAACAAACATTTAAATTTTCAGGAATTTATGTTATAGAATGACAAAAAAGCATATAATATTACATGTCACAATGTGAATATGCTCTCTGCATGCTTCATGAATCCTGTGCCAATTAGATCCTCTAATACTAATGTATGATGTACAATCAAAAGAATGATGATAAGCGAGATTCAGAGGGCAGCTACCACTGATCAATATTGTGGCGTACTAAAACAGACCAGCATAATACAATTTAATAGAGTCCAAGATGATGATGTGTAGTTCATCCGCCTATAGAACACATGATCAGCTGTTTCTTATTGGTAGTTTTTCAGGTACAAATGGACTATTAGCATCTGTATATATTTCAGAATATGGCCCCAACTTTCTCTTAATTCCCACGTCACTGTCCCCCACCCAAGATCCCTTGCAGATTGGAAAGAGACCGAAACTCCTTGGGGTCAACCTCCCAGATTTTCGTGGAGAGCCCCAGCATTTATCTGCTATTTTTATCACACTCCCCATACAAGAGAACGAGATATCAAATCCGTTTTAATAACAGATAAAGGTCATAGCAAAGCGCCACACCATCTCTCTCACACAGTCCCATTAAGATGGTTTATATTGATTTGGTGTAGGTTTTAGCTAATCTCTCTCATTTTGGATTAGGCAATGTTAAACATCCTTCAAAAAGCCAAAGTCTTAAATGGAGACAGACAAGTATTGTAGCAATGTGCCTTTTCTGTTTCAAATGACCTGTAACTCTTCGAAAATTTAGTTCTCCTCCTCACTCCACTCACATGCACTGACGCATGTGTTCTTCATAAAAAGCTGCTGACAATTTTTCCCCCCACAAATCATGCTGTCAGCCATGGCCCTGTTGACTTCAGCTGATTCAGCTGGCTTTGTTCTTATGTTCGGGGGTCAGGTATTTTCCACCCCAAATTTGCACCATCAAATCATGACCTTTCATTGATCTGCCCCTCACTAAGCTTTATGTTGTCCTAAAGTTAATGCACACAGACCTATATATCTTCCACTTCCACACCCTATGTATTACCTGACTACCTGAGCCACAAAGCGCAGAGAAAAATCCTATTTCTACCCATGTTTCTGGTCAGGCCAGCCTTAAAGGGGTTTGCCCATGGTGTAACTAGGAGAGACAGGGCCCCTAGCAGGCTACTGCATGTGCCACCCCCCTTCCCACTTATACATATTAGACTTACCATGCGAGTTACAATCACATATAAATACACTCATGTGCACACACAGCATATACACACACATACCGTGCTATATGCAACATAAACTCACATAAGTGTATACAACACCCATATACACATCCAGATATGCATATAACATCTCGTATATGTGTATACATATTATGCTGGTCATGTGCAGTACAATATAGATAATGGTGGCACATCCTCATTCTTTATGTGTCAGGATGGATGAGGAGTGGCACCCGGTGTGGTCTTCTGCTGCTGTAGCCCATCTGCCTCAAAGTTCGACATACTGTGCGTTCAGAGATGCTCTTCTGCCTACCTTGGTTGTAACAGGTGGCTATTTGAGTCACTGTTGCCTTTCTATCAGCTCGAACCAGTCTGCCCATTCTCCTCTGACCTCTGGCATCAACAAGGCATTTCCGCCCACAGAACTGCCGCTCACTGGATGTTTTTTCTTTTTCGGACCATTCTCTGTAAACCCTAGAGATGGTTGTGCGTGAAAATCCCAGTTGATCAGCAGTTTCTGAAATACTCAGACCAGCCCTTCTGGCACCAACAACCATGCCACGTTCAAAGGCACTCAAATCACCTTTCTTCCCCATACTGATGCTCGGTTTGAACTGCAGGAGATTGTCTTGACCATGTCTACACATGCCTAAATGCACTGAGTTGCCGCCATGTGATTAGCTGATTAGAAATTAAGTGTTAACGAGCAGTTGGACAGGTATACCTAATAAAGTGGCCGTTGAGTATATATATATATAATATATATATATATATATATATATCAAAACGAGCTGTGTCAGCAGAATTTTGGGTTGTTTTCATGCTTCCCATTTAACTTTTGTCGACACCCTGCCTTGTGTAATCCACAAATATTACTGGGCCTAACTTTTATCATGTACCGATATATTGAGCGTTCTTGCTCACTCTTTGGTTTCCTCTTGCCACCCATTGGTTTGAAGCCGATCCCATTAAGGGTATGGTCGCCCCATGCACTTCTAGCCTGCGCTGCTGCCGTTCTGCCTACATGCCGTCCTATAGTCAGGGTCAATTATTGGGATGTTTTAGTGTATCTTGCTTTCATTCTGTCACATGCTTCATGGCCAATGGCTGTTGCCATAAATTTGGCATAATGGGCGGGCATTAAGCCGCTAGAGGCATCCATGCATGCTGTGCCCCTGCTAACGTGTTTCTCGTCATTTCGCGTGGGTGTATAAAGTCCTCCTTTTCTGAGGTTCCCAGGTGTTTGGCCAAGCTCCCTGTCAAGCCTTGTCCCTGTGAAAAATCTCGGTCTCCCATTGACTTCAATGGGGCTCGGTATTCGGAGAGCGAGCCCTGGCATTGGGAAACATGTTGTCTCGATAACCATAGTACACGAGCATTTCAGTGCTCGTAATCTCATAATGGAAGCTATAGGGAGAGATGCAGTTATTGCTCCTTCCTCCTGGATGGCTGAGCTGAACTGGAGCTCAGGGGGGCAGGGGCCCTGGCGAAGCTATCCAACAGTAAATACCAACATTGGATCCATTTCGTTGCCTGTACAACGTTATGAGCAAAAAAACGCAGGGCCACATCTGCCATACTTCCAGACCCCTTCAATGAACAGGTTTTTTATTCGGCGCCTTCAAGGGCACTTTCTGATGTCAGCCTTTTTTAATTGCAGGCATCGGTACCTGCAGGGCTGGGTCACGCTGGTCATCACAGAAAAACTCTGATCCGCGGTGTTTTAACCCCTTTCAGCAGTGGTCAAGCATGACTACGGCTTGTAAGCTGTCCCCATGGATTGGGGAACCCCGGCGTGCTTAACCTGCAGATCCGATCGAGGCGTCCAGCTCCTTTGTCACACCAGGTTCGCCCCGCAGGACTCGGTTGTAAGTAACGGGCAGCGCAGAACAACTCTTTTTGCAAAAAATACGCCCTCAACCTACACTAAGTTTAGTGCCTGAAAAGTTTGTCGATTGTGATTTGGTTGTACCCACTTAAATAGTTAAATAATCTCATGAAACCCTAGACCCCACCGAGCTGTGCATATTGGGGGCGTGCTGGTTGGTATGTTCGGGGGGCAGACTTGGTTTAGGGGGGGGTAAGGCTGGTATTTGGGGGGCAGGTCCCTGTAATACTAGTGGTATCTGTTATAAGAGACTGATTTTATTAAACCTGGTGGCCTATATGGATGTACTGTATCTCATTTTAATTTGGGATATGTTTAAGGGGGGTTTAAAAATAATTAGAAAAACTGTATATAAATTTTCGGTGTGTATATAAAATTAGCAAGTGTAGTTCACATTGTGGGACTGTAAATACTCATAATGATTCAGGGGTAATATATAAAGGTTGCTTGATGTGGGAATGTGTTTCAGTCGTGTTGTGAGATAATATATAATTCTGAAACGGTCCTCTATATAACGTGACTGTGGGTTTTTTTGGGTGTGGAGTTGTGCTGCATGTGGATTCAGTAGAATAAAAACATTGGCTGGGAAATAGTCACATTTTCGCCTCAGCAGCCCAAAAATACTAGAATCGGTCCGCTCAAGGTAATGTAACTAGCTTTAGGCCCCCTTTCACACTGTGCCTGTTTCAACGATTGCGTTTTCTGCGCGTGCTTTTGTCGCCAGTAACTTGCATTGCACTTGACCATTGTAACCAATGGGTCTTTCAGACTTGCCATTCTTTTCAGCACACACGCGCGTTTTTTAAATGAACGTGCGTTTAAATCTCACATGCTTTCTTTTTCAGTCACGCTGCGTGAAAAACCACCTACAGAGTCTATGGAGACGCATAAAAAACGCATGTGCACTCGAGACACTTGCAAGTGCATGCGAGTGCATGCGTTTTTCACACATCAATTGCCATAGAAAAGTGAGATCAGTCCATTTCTGCACGGAAAAACGCATGAAATTGCATTGAAATTGCATCAAAAACGCGCGTGGAAAAACTGAGACACTGAACAAACACTGACTAAACGTTGCACTCTGAGCAAAATGTGCATTTTTCACTGACAACCCCTGATCGCACCCTGATCAGACTCTGACATGAAATGCAACGCGAGGTGTGGAAGGGCCTACTTGCATTATTGGCGGATTGTTCCTGTGCCAAATGCGGGGTGCGTCTATACATAACATTTGCACATTCCCCCCGGGTCTAGCCTTTCTTCGGGTGGCTGAAGTTGTGTGAGAAGAATAGGAGGAACGAGGCTGGTTGAAGAGGTTTCTCCATGGGGCAACCCCTGAGGGGTGTAGCTGGTACGCAGAGGGTTGCTAACACACTCTAGTAGGACCTTCGGCCTGAGCTGGGTAAGATTCGACCGGTCAGACAGTGGACCTCTGCTCTAGGGCTGGCCTCTCCAGGTGTGGTCTGGATGGCAGCTCTGGCAGGAGTCCACACTGAGACCTGCTTCTAGAAGGCTGATTAAACCCTCAGACCAAGTGAAGTGGCACGCACTACCCATCAGCTTTCTGCTTGCTTTACAATACGGAACACATCTGGTCACAGAAAATTGATATGTTAACTCTTACACCACAGACGCGAGTGAGCATGGATTTGCTTTTCGAATATGGAAATTGTCATGATCCCATACCATCACTTGCGACTGTGTTAACTGAGGATGCACATAAATGCTGGGCTGCAAATCCGTAGGTAATATGTATCAGGTACCTAGAATTCTAGCGATTGGAAAACACCCTTTAAAGTTGGAGTGGCTGAACACACTTTTGCTTATGGGCCTGCCTTATTTAGGTTACGCCCTGGTCCACCATGATTGTTTGTCCATGGAAAGGCATCTGCTGTGCACACACAAACCTAGTTCTCTATATTTTGGACACGAAGGACAATACAAGAAACATTCCCAACCCTTTATTCAGCGGTAAATCCAGTATATTAAACAACCACAAAAACCGCACATATCACCACTGACATTACCCTTAAGTATAAATGGAGAGCCAAGCTCCAATTTTGAATATTACACAGTACAAGCGATCATTTCATCAATCTGTGCACTTATCACATTTTGCAATGAGGCAGCAGTTCCAGGGGGAGGAATTTCAAACATTGTCTTTTTTTAGTATTCGTAAAATTCCCCGTGTGTTTTTTGAAACCTTTATTGTCCACAGGCTGGGCAGCTCGATCTCATTATTAACCTGGCATCTATCATAAAACCGCACGAGGCGCGTCCTCCAATGCTCACGGGGAACGATGAGGTGTAGGAGGATTGTAGAGAAATTAAATACCTGAGTTTATCAAAGGTGTGGGTCTAATGATCAGTGGCGGTCTGATAAGCCGGCTCCCTTGGATAAGTGCTTAGCAGCTTTGACATGGGGAGTGTTTCCAGCTGCTGTTCCGTTGATATGTATTACCCGGTGATTCGTACATTACATCACTGACCGGTGGAGATGTCAACATTGTATCTTGCTTGCCGACAGGATTTGTGTTCTGGCTCAAGGTTCAACCTCATCTGTTCTACTATTAAAGTGGTTCTCAACCTCATCAGACTTATACCATCGATCCAAAATGCTAACTTATGAAAACTAAACATTAGACCTGAGTAACATATACAAAAAAAACTAAAAAGTCAATACATTTTTTCTTCGGGTGGGTGGCTAGACAGGTATAACAAAAGACAGTGACACTGTTGCACACCCCCCCCCCCCCCCCCAACTGGTGCAATGTATAAAAATCACCAACATTTCTTGGCTTGGTGGTGACCACCAGAATAGGCCACTGCATATGCCTATAAAAAATGTGATGGGGTGGCAGAAGAACTATTTTAGGGACTTGGGAGTCCTCTAACCCTCGATTAACAGGGTAGACACTGTTTAGGCCTCCATGTACGCAATATTTTTGGATGTGTGGTTCTTACCAGTTTCAACAGCTAACCACATGTTCTCTTTCATTTGCTGTGGGCTCACACCTGCCATGGTCTCCACAGCCCTGTGTGTGATTCAATACCCATGCCGCCATATATAGAGTGGTCTATTCCCTGCACAATGGTGGCTGGCAGTCACTTTTTTGCTGTATTAGTGTGTGAGTGGACTACAACAACCCTCGCGAGGACCCAAAAATGCTAACTCAACGGAGAGATGGCACACGTCTGCACCAAATCTCCCATGAATGTATAGGATTAGGCCAGGGCTGCACAGAATGTCCTGACCAGTATATGGTATATCGATTGGATTACCCATGGCTGCAACATTGCACGTGTGAGAGTTCTTGCATCATATAAAACTTCCGTCTGCCAACTGAATGGCAGATGTACTGTAAAAAGTAAGGTTGTGTACAGCTGGCTTTACAGAAGATCCAAGCAAGGTAAAGGGTTCATCCCACTACATGTATCATTTTATAAACCCTTAAATAAAGTTAATTTACGGGGCGGATACGCAGGACAATTACTTGAGGTCCCAGAGGTGACCACGTAATGTGAATCTTTCCCCTATCCTGTGATAGATGTCTTTAGCTGAGACAAACGTTTGGACTTCTTGAGCCTTCGTAAGATCGGCCACTCCCCAAAAATAATGATAAATCCAATTTACTAACTGTGGCACCATGAATGAAGATCTGTCTTATCCATCATCTTAGGACCAGAAGCATTGACCATAGAATAGCCCTTGGTGAACGGATAACCACTGCCCTGCCTAGATGCCATCTTTTTCAGGAAGAATGCCTATGTCCAGTATGTTAACAGACGGTGAATCCCTTCCAATTAAAGAAGACCCATACCTCTCATATCCTGTTTTTCATGAATCATTTATAGGACTATAGTTCTGAGGAATCTGTAAAAAATGATTCTAACTGATGCAAATTTGTTTCTGTGTTTATGTTTTATCCTTTTTGTTTTTTTGAGTGCAGTTAAGGAAGACTCCCACCTCATCTCAATATAAGGCACTCAGTCTCTGTCAAGTTTCTAAGACACCAGTTACACAGTGAAAAGAATTATATGTCATCACACACTAAAGGCCAGAAGACCACATGGGGGTTTTCATGACAGGGTCATAAATAATTGGCTCAGGCCGACGATGAACAGTTGCTGCAAGGCTAGAAGAATCCCATATCGTCCTGCTCGACAACACTTCTCAGCTTTAATTATTTCAGCTCATGCTTAATTAATTCCAAACATTATGTGCGGTGCCACGCCAGTATTATTCATTACTTATCTGATGCCCCAGTAAGCCAATAGTCCTGTATACTGCAACCAGAGCCAGTTTTGTCCTAAGTGTTGCACCAGTAGTCCTAGTGCTGCGCAAGTAGCCATTATCACAGTGCCTGCTCCTGTAACCAGTAGTCCACAATGTCTACCCCCAGTTAGCCACAGTGCCCTGCTATAAAAAGCCAGTAGTCCAAAGTTGCTGGCCCCAGTAAACAGTGCTGCCTACCAGTAGTCGGAGGCCTGCTCCCAGTCGCCAATGCTGCCCCAAGTCGCAATCGCGCTCCCATAACAGTGCTGTCCCCATTATTCAGTTCTGCCCCAGTAGTCACAGTGCTTGCCCTTAGTAGTAGTAATATTCACAGTGATACCCCCACTAATGCCTAGTGTGCCCTTGATAGCCCTGTCAGACGCCGGTTGTCAGGGTCGGTCGTCCATCGGTGCATGCCACTGGTTGTTTATAGAGGAGGAACAGCCCATGAAAGCCTTTGCAGGTGCACCACAGCGGCCTTTAATGCATGCATTTCAAAACAATGCAGCAGCTAAGAGATTTGCTCTAATTAGTGCTTGTAACACCAGCATTATCAAAACACAATCAGTTAACACACCATATTATATAGTGTTGTTAACAAATGTGTGTATGTAAACTAAATGTTAACAGTGTTACTTTTGTATTATGGTTCGTTTTGGTAATTCAAATGTATTACGCATCTCTCTTCAGCTGTTGCATGTGTTTTGAAACTGCATCCGTTTAATGCACATGTGGACTTATCATCTAGTTAGTAAGTTACATACAGGATCTCTCTTTAAATAGACGATTCACTGCTTACATCAAGAGGGATTGGACTGTTAGTATTTATTCATCAGCTACACTTAAAATAATATAATCCACTCCTTGAGTGGTTTACCATGGCTTAGTGATGCTTGAACTTCGGTCCAATCAGGTGACTTGAGTCATATGATAGCCGGACGAGGGTGGGTTCCCTTGCTACAATGCGGGGGTGAGATGGCATTTATGGAGGTCTTTGGGGAAGGGACGTTTTGATTGGATAGACAATTCCCAGGGCACACCCTGAGGGGAGGAGACTGTAGCTTATATTCCCCAGGGTCTTTGTTTGCGCTGCTAATATCAATGTGACAGGTGAGCTATGTTGCTCTGTTTGATTGTATACTAGACAGTGTATATGTGTGAATGAACCCCTGAGATAGTCCATGTTGAAACTCGTAGGGCAAGATGACATCTTAAGGTGTTGATTTTTGAGAGTAGTACGGTTTGGCATATTAACACTAAGCAGATAGCGTTACTACTCATCTGTAAACTATATACGGGCAATTCAGAGGTGTGCCCCCCCTACTATCCTCTCTTAGACACCTAAATAAACAACTTTACCCCATGATCGGTAGGTGACAGAATTAACCATCCGGGTCACTATATTTCTTTAGGCTTGTATACACTGTAGACCGGGTTAGGATGTGATTTTATCATTTAATGCAGCTGTGAATCAAAGTTATTTGTAATCACTACTCACGTCATCTTCAAGTGCTGTACCTGAATCATTTCACACTTAGTAAGAGCTGAAACTCGTAAGAGCAGTACACATGTGGGTTTGGCGTTTACTGCTGTGTTTTTCAAATGTATTGCTTGACTTTGAGTTTTTAAAAACGCAATGCTTGATGTAAATTATTTACAATGCGACTTGTGGTCTCTTGGAATTCTCTCGAAAAAACTCAGTCATCCATCTCCCTGCTGTTTATGCCATGGAACAACATGCTTTCAAAGGCAGACCACAACACAGGCAACAACGCAGACAAAAAAATGCAGGGAGAAAATCACCAAGTTTAGACCTTTGACCTTAAACCATGTGAAAAGCCAATATGCAAATATGATGCGTTTTTTCAAGATGCAAAAACACAATAAAAAACGCAACAAAGCCAACATGTGTCACTGACCTACACCCCTAACTGATGTGGTCCCCTCTCAATTGCAAATGAATTCTGGAGTTTATGTCTATGTCTAATATATAACTAAATCTGGAATATGGTTTCAAAAAAAATAAAAATTGTGTCAGTGTCCCATAGGTTAGACTATGGCCGTTTACAATGACTACTGTATTTCCAGTATATAGAAAGTACTGATGATCGTATCGGTCTGCAGAAATCTAAATTCTGGACTACTGAAGTACTAGCACTCATTTTTGTTGGTACATACAAATTAGGAGCCTTAAAATCAATTGTGGTGACCTATAAAAGAGGAACTTGATGAAAAAATAAATGTCTTATTCATGCAGGATATTACGGATGGGGGGGAGGGGGGGGCTAGCCTCAAAATTGTAAAGTAAAGGTGTTAAAAATGAACTTTTTGGAACATCCTGGGATTGTTTAGAAGAGTGCACATCAACTACAGCGGAGCGTGATGTATCCCCATCCAGGGCCCTACGGACACATTAGATAGGAGTCCTTATTATGTTGACGGACAGAATAACCTACGAGACTACTTGTGTGAATGGGTCGATACGTAGTTAGTATCATATCAGGAGTTGTGACGTGTGGCACATGATGTTTAAGTGTACTCGCCTGTTATCTCCTAATGATATAAGGGACCCCCACCTAGCCACCCTGTCTTAGTAACTGGGCAACTACTGCCTGGCAGAATGGGAGAGACTTGCCTGTGTCATGTTCAGGACATAGTGAAGAAGGCTGCCGTAGCAAGTAGGTCGGGGCCTATCAATTGACTGAAAGGATGATTGATGGCGACAAATCTTTCGTGGACAGATACGGCATAATATGTATCACATAAAGAGCATAGAGCACATGTATGGTGCTGTAATCACTGATGGAGTATGCACAGGGCACGGAGGGTGGTATATGCAGTGGTCAATGAGGTATTATTGTGAAGTAACTAGAAATAGGTAAAACAAATGACTAAGTGAGGAGCGGGCCCATGCAAGGAGCGAGGGGGCCAGCCGACATGAGACCAGTGAGGAGAGACCCTAACGAGCTGAGCCAGAAAATGAGGTAGAAAGGTTTCAGCTGCGCTTGCTAGTAGAGTAATACATAGGGTTGAAAGCTATATAGGTGGTGCATAGAACTTAGAAAATTCAAAGCTTAGTTGAGGGAGAATCGGGAAGGTCATGGATTTAGGTGAAATTCGAGTGTAAGAAACTGACCTGAACAAGAACAGCCGCTCCTAACTAAGCAACGATTGGCTGACAGCGTTATTTGTGGGGGAAAAATTGTCTAGCAGCTTTTTATCAGAACACATGCTGTCATTGCATGTGTATGGAGTGGGAGGAGGATGAACTAAGAAGGTAACAGTCATTTGAAACAGAACAGGCACATTCTACAATACTTGTCTGTCCCTTTAAGACTTTGGCTTTGAAGGATGTTTAACATTGCCTAATCCAAATGAGAGAGATTAGCTAAATCCTACACCAAATCATAAACACTCTTAATGGGACTGTGAGAGAGATGAGTGTGGCGCTTTGCTATGACCTTTATCTGTATTAAAACGGATTGTTATATCCGTTCTCCTTGTATGGGATGAGTGTGATAAAAATAGCAGATAAATGCTGGGCCTACCCAGAAAATCGGGGAGGTTGACCCCAAGGAGTTTCCTGTCTCTTTCCAATCTGCAAGCGGATCTGTGGGTGGGACACGTGACTTGTGAAGTAGAAAGTTGGGGCCATTATTCTGAAATATTTACAGATGCCTAATAGTCCACTTGTACCTGAAAAACTACCAATGAAACAGCTGATCATTTGTTCATAGGCGATGAAACTACACATCATCATCTTGGACTCTATTTAATTGTATTATTGCTGTCTGTTTTAGTACAGCCATCATATTTGATCAGTGGTAGCTGCCCTCTGAATCTCGCTTATCATCATTCTTTTGATGTACATTCATACATTAGTTATAGAGGATCTAATTGGCACAGGATTCATGAAGCATGCAGAGAGCATATTCACATTGCTGACATGTAATTATATGCTTTTTTGTCATTCTATAACATAAATTCCTGAAAATTTTAATGTTTGTTCTGTTTGGTGCCTCTTGCAATTAGTTTTAAAGGTTGTCCAGGATTAGAAATGTTTATAAGGATGTGGCATGTATTTAAGAATAAAGATCTTATACTTACCCCTGTGCACTCCAGTTCTCCTGTAGCGACGGCCATTATGCCAGACTTCTGTGTGTTCATTGAAGCCTGAGTCTCTTCGTAGCAGCGTGAACACTATCAACCTCATACATCACCTCGTAATGGTCATCACCAAGGGAGAACGAGGATGTACTGAGCTGGTTCTTTTGATGCATTTTTTAACTGGTTTCAGTTGTTGTACTATTCATAATCTCGGTCTGTGCTGTTTTTTTTTTTTTTCTAATCCCAGTTCTACTGCTTGTCTTTACGGATATTAGTTCTGGTGTTTTGTAAATATGTACAATTTTGGTTTTATTGCTATATTTACTATAAGTTTGGCTGGTTCTGGTGCTATATTGTGTATAGAGCTTCGTTATAAGGCTGTATTAGGTGTGATCCCAGCTTTGTGCTTGTAGTTATGGTAGGATCTTGGCTCTGGTGCAGTATTTACGTGGTTTCGGTGTTGTTATGTGGTTCTACCATCTGGATTTATGCGTTAAACCACCTTTTTGTATTTATGGATGATAAAGGGGCTAAAATATGTCTATATGTAGTTAATGTGTAATTAAATCATTTTAGACACAAAAGGTTGATTTAAATAGTGTATACATATGGTGTATTTTAAATATTGGAAATTTATGATAGAGATCATTTTTTCTCACTCTGCTCAATGGACGGTCTGTTTGGGTCCCAGATTAGAGAGCCCCAGAGATGCCTGAAGCATGCCTTTAAGATGGCATCTGTGATGTCATCTAAGGCACTGTGTCAGCCTAGGCATGTGCATAGGCTGACACGCTAATACCCTGCAATACAAAAGTTGCCGAGTATTATCATGAACAAGATCAGCTATTGCTTGTTTTCTATCCATGGTGGATCAAGTAAAATGTAAAAAGAAATGTTTTTTCAATAGAAAATAACTTTATAAATCACTAAAAATGCCCATGAATCCCAAAACATATAAAGAGACATAGAACATCAAAAAAAGTCTCAATCAAACCAAACCCCACACATATATTATCACCGTGTCCGTAACAATCCGTTTAGATAACACTAAATAACATTGAACCCGTATGATGAACGCCGTAAAAGAAAACTTTAAAAACCCGCCAAAAATGATATTTTTACCTATTGAATCCCTCTAAAAATACAATAAAAGTGATCAACAAAACATATTATCCAGAATGATACTGTTGCAAGTAAAACAGTCCTGCAAACAACAAGCTATCAACCAGCTCTGTAGCCAAAAACGTAACAATGTTTGCCACTTGAAGATGGTGATGCACAATGAGAGATTTTCCCCACATTGGTTTTATTTGAAAATTTAGTAAAACATTAGAAAAAATATTAATGTCTGGTATCCCCGTAATCGTATCACCCATAGAATAAGTATACAGGATTATTAGGAATACGGTGAACACGGAAAACATTTTTTAAAATCCTTACAGAACTGATTTGCTTTTTCCTCATTACCTCAAAAAAGTTCCTAAATTTTCAACAATAGGTGATACAACCCCAAACTTTAACATTGGAAAAAAGCATCTCATCCGCAAAAAAAATGCCTTCACAGGGCCCAATAATGAAAAAGCGAAAATTTTATAGCCTGCAAAAGGGCCAAATGAGAAACAAATCCTGGCAGCTGCAGGGCGCTCATTCCCTCCTGCGCCCTGCGTGCACCCATAAAACAAGAAACGGCCACATGTGGGGGGTCTCTGTACTCGGGAGAAATTATATATGGTGGGTTTTCTCTTTTAATCTTTTGGAAATGTGTAAATTTTAGGGCTAATGAACGTATAACGACAAAATTTGACCATTCTAATTTCACCTCCATTTTGATTCAATTACTATGAAGATCTCAAGGGGTTAACAATCTTCTAAAAGCTGTTTCTGATGCTTGAGGGGTGCAGCATTTGAAAATGGGTTGATTATATAGGGGGTTTTTATGCTAAATATGTAAATTTATTTCAACACGTATTTATCCCCAAAATAGTCAATTCTGAAAATACGAAAATCGCTATTCGATTTGTAAGCCACGTGACGTCAAAATATACCAAAAATTTCAAAATTATTAATGTAAAGTAGCATATGGGAAATGTTATTTGGCAAGTTATTTTGTAGTAAATCTATCTGCCTGAAAACGCGATGATTTCGAATTCAAAATGCAAATTTTTGTAAAAATTCATAATTTCCTCTTTTTTTGTAAATAACACCAAACTTATCAGCCAAAAATTACCCCATAAAATGAAGTCAAACATGTGGGGAAAAAAAATCTCAGAATCGTTAGATAAGTACAGTGTTCAAACGTTACAACCATATAAAGAGACACAGGTAAGAATGCAAAAATCGGACTTAGCCTTAAGCTCCAAAACGGCTGCGTCATTAAGGGGTTAAGGGTTTAAAACAACAGAATGATATATAAACAGACAACTTATTACACTGGATGGTGATATGGACCTGTGATTTAGTGTTCTAAGTCACCCTGTATGATTTTTAAAGCAGTTATAGTCACCTCATTACTCAGTGCCTGCATGTCCAGCAATGAAGCCGGTGTTTACACCCTGGCTTCACTGCACAAGCGCCATAGGTACAGTGCATGCGCAGTGAAGCCAGGATACTGTCCCGGCTTCACATCCTTCGGCATGAGAGGAGGTGTGCATGGGATCTGAAGATGTGCATCCATCCAACTCACTCTGGGCAAGTATAAAGTTTTTTTTTCTGTTTTTTTTACACGCTGAAGACTTCAAAGGACCTGTAGTGTGTTTGGGGTATCAAACCAACCTGAACAGGCGGGGCAGACTGGACATTAAGCTGAGTCTTGAGGCCGATTGGTGCAGGGGATGTATTGAAAGTTTGCACTACATTCTGCAGTCGATGCACAGAACCCTCCCTATGTCGCTGCTGCATAAACTCAGAACTGCGCGCTCCCTCTCCCCTCTCGCCCGGCCACCACTAGGAATTCTGGGGCCCCTTTGATTTTTATGGGCCCCACTCCCCTCCTGAGTCCATTCCAACATTGATACATAACATTGTAACACAATTTATTTGACCAAACATATTTTCAAGATAGTAACAGATAGCGCTGATGTGTCCACTCAGTATAGATATTCCCGTGTGCCCCTAAGGACATAGCTAACCCCAGCAAGTGCAACTCAATGTATAGAGATCGCCCATGCATGTTGCCCACTCAGTTATTTATTACAGCAGTATTTTTTATAGCCTGATCGTTGAGCTTCTGGAAGGGCTAAGCCGATTGCATATGCATTTCCATAAAACCAAACGTGATCGGTAACCACACCGGGTGTCTTTTATTTAAACAAGACTGGAAGGATATTACAGAATACCTTATGTAAACCACCGTAGGGCACTTAATAAATTAGCTGTAACACAAATATCAGTAAAAATTTTAACAAGTAAGTTAACTTCCAAAATATGACGACACTTCTTGCTGGGTATATTAATCCATAATATCCAACAATAATGCCCTTGTATAGAATCACAGAATTTTGAGCTTGGACTTATGCCCAGCTGGAGTCCCAGCTGGCAGGTCGGTCAAATAAGCAACCACCACTCATCTTCCACCATTCTGCCTGCTTTGACTTGACTATAAATACAGATAAACACTATATACAAAAAAATATAACATAGGGAGGGACAGCTTGAGTGTGCCTCAAAGAGCGAGATAACATTGAGTAATCTGCCATATAACCCCCACGTCCTGTAGGAGGGGCGAGACGTCATGAGGTTAGCAAAAGGGGGGTTGAGAATACATCTTAATGGCACAGATCACCAACCTATTAAAGTGACATAGTCCCAAATTTTAACCCTTTTTTTAATAACATCAGTCCCCAGTCTAGGGGTGACTTTCCTAAACAGTAGGTGTACCCCACATGCAAAACTTGGGTGGTCGTTTCATGAATGCAGGCGTCTAAATGGAACACCATATGCGATCGGGCCAAGCACTCCCTAATGCTAGCATTGTTTTGCAAATACAATACAATGCCACATGTGGCCACACATTAAGCCGGTGAAAAACTTTGTGTTTTTGTCATATTTTTGTTGCAAATTTGAAACATGAAAAACAATGCTTTTTTAAGTTTCATTTTTCAAATGTTTTTTGTCTTTGCGTTTTAAAAAGTAACATTGGGTGACGTGGAGAACGGGAAATACAGGGGGACATAAGATTGGATATACACACCTTTACTTTTGGTGGCCAATGCAGTATAATGAAAACCTGGATATATCCCTCTACCGTTCCTGTGGAACTGGTTATCCCCTTTCTGCGTTACACAGTGGTATATAAGGAAAAAACTTAAAGGGACACACCAGGATACACACCATGCCCTCCTCAACACCTAACACCGGACAGAGCCCAACTTAAATCCCACCCAACCCTTCACAAGATACGTAAACACACTGGAATAATAGTAGTTGATTCACATTGCAAAAACCATAATGAATTCAGGATGTACTTCATGTTTAGGTAGAAATATTGGCAATAACATACCAAAGCAATGACCATACTGTAAACTAGCATATTACTTATGTATTTTTGAATTTTATGTGGAAATTAAATAAAAATGGTTTCAAAAACAGTGGGAGTTTGCTAATGTCACCTATATATTTGACCCCACACTTTTTACTCTCCCATAGCACAGGCCACTTTTAGATGTTTTTTCTAGGGCCGCTTCAATTTACCAGTCCGCTCTTAAGACCACTTTGCAAGGTGTTAAATCTCTGCATTAATTTACACTTCATTCTTTCCTTTCCTTTTGTGTTTTCAAGTTCCATGAAAAAAGTAATTGAAAATCTCCAATATGGAGAAATGTGCATCCACTGGAAATAGAATACTGCTACCATCAATTAATTGTAAGGTGGATAAAAATTTGAGTGAATGCATTCTATAAAATAAAAAAATAAAACATAATTTTCTTTGCAAACACAAATGCAGGGTATTTTTTCAACTATGGGGTTTTTAGAAAACTCTTAATGATGTCCTAAACATGCTATAAGGCAGGGGTTTATGGATAACGTACGGCCAGACTGTTCTCCATAAAACAAACCCAGCGGATGCTGACAACCTGGCCATAGCAGACCGTTCATCACCATTTTATGCTTTATATCTTGGAGGTGAAGTCTATGAATTATGTCTGCGGGTGCACAGCTGAACGATCTGGCGTGAATGCATGTTCAATATTTATGCACAGAAGACGCTGTGATTTTCAGAGACCTGTTTTACATCAAAATTTTTCCTCCCTTTCTTTTTACACCAGGAGCTGATCACAGAAAGAGTCATGAGAGTACATCCTCTGAATTGTATGGTTTACATATCAGGACATATAAACTAAATAATACTTAAAGGGGTATTCTCGTCTGGGCACTCACATTCAGTTTCATTAATCTGCCATTTGTAAAACATTTCTTCAATTAGTGTTATTAAAATAATGTTCCTGTGTGAAGATAATTTCTCTAAATGTAGTCATTTGTGTCCCTTAGAAACGAGATAGCTCCTCGGTTACGGCCACCTCTGATGGATTAAGTGCACAAAGAACAAAAGGTTATTGTATAAAATGTCCGGAGTTACTACAATATCACACAGCCAACCTGTGGTATGATTGCTGAATCCTGGTGGTCCGGCAGCGACTCTATAGCGCAAGTTTGGCCACCTGCCAGAGTGGCTGGTCGTACTCCGAGGAAGCTACACATGCATTTGCTTTGTGTATCCAAACACAATTTCCAGCACAAATGTATGCGTCATAATAACTCCCTGGATTAACCGAGACAACTTACAAAAGTTTTATTCGCTAAATGTGATATACTGTATTTGTTCTGAGAAAATATCCAGGCCTCCATATCAGCCATTACAGCATCTCACCCACTCGTAGTGACTGGGAATTCCAGTGGTCCTGGAAAAAAGTGGCCCTTTCTGTGGCTTCGTCGAAGTAAGTAGGAGTGACAATTGTGATGTGGGTGAACCAACTCCCACAAATGCTTGATAGATGGCTACCAGCAATAAAACAACACCAGCCATCCACTTGTGTAATATACTAGCCCTTGTAAATAGCCAGCTGGTCTACCTGTATAAGCAGCATATATATATGCCGCCATCTCCTGTATTAGGCACCAGTCCCCAGTATATATGAGCCAGCTCCTGTATATAGCCAGCCACCCTCTGTATATAGCCAGTCAGCCCCCAGTCTATAGCCAACCAGCCTCAGTATATAGCCACCAGCCTCCGTAGATATATAGCCAACCAGCGCAAGTATATAGCTAACCCCTGTAATAGCCAACCAGTCCTCCCGTATATGTCAGCCAACCACCCCCTAGTATGTAGCCCCCTGTATATAACCACCAGTCCCCTCAGTATACAGCCATCCAGGTTGTAGTATATATATACACTCACCGGCCACTTATTAGGTACACATGCTAGTAACGGGTTGGACCCCCTTTTGCCTCAGAACTGCCTCAATTCTTCGTGGCATAGATTAACAAGGTGCTGGAAGATTCCTCAGAGGTTTTGGTCCATTTGACATGATGGCATCACACAGTTGCCCGCATTTGTCAGCTGCACACCATGATCGAATCTCCGTTCCACCCAATCCCAAGATGCTCTATTGGATTGAGATCTGGTAACTGTGGAGGCCATTTGAGTACAGTGAACTCATTGTCATGTTCAAGAAACCATTCTGAGTGTTCCAGCTTTTGACATGGCGCTTATCCTGCTGAAAGTAGCCATCAGATGTTGGTTACTGTTCATAAGAGATGGACATGGTCAGCAACAATACTCAGGTAGGCTGTGGCGTTGCAACATGCTCAATTGGGTACCAAGGGGCCCCAAGAGTGCCAAGAATATATTCCCCACACAATGACACCACCACCACCAGCCTGAACCGTTGATACAAGGCAGATGGAGCCATTGCTTTCATGTGTGGACGCCAAATTCTGACCCTACCATCCGAATGTCGCAGCAGAAATCGAGACTCATCAGACCAGGCAACGTTTTTTTCCAAACTTCTACTGTCCAATTTCAAGAGCTTGTGCAATTGTAGCCTCAGTTTCCTGTTCTTAGCTGAAGGAGTGGCACCCGCTGTAGCTTCTGCTGTAGCCCATCTGCCTCAAGTTTGACTTACTGTGCGTTCAGATGCTCTTCTGCTACCTGGTTGTACGGGTGGCGATTTGAGTCACTGTGGCCTTTCTATCAGCTCGAACCAGTCTGCCCATTCTCCTCTGACCCTGGCATCAACAAGGCATTTCCGCCCACAGAACTGCCGCTCACTGGATTGTTTTTTCTTTTTCGGACCATTCTCTGTAAACCTAGAGTGGTTGTGCGTGAAAATCCCAGTTGTCAGCAGTTTCTGAAATACTCAGACCAGCCCTTTCGGCACCAACAACCATGCCACGTTCAAAGGCACTCAATCACCTTTCTTCCCCATACTGATGCGGTTTGAACTGCAGGAGATTGTCTTGACATGCTACACATGCCTAAATGCACTGAGTTTGCCGCCATGTGATTAGCTGATTAGAAATTAAGTGTTAACGGCAGTTGGACAGGTATACCTAATAAAGTGGCCGTTGAGTTATAATATATATATATTAAATATATATATATATATATATATTGGGCTCATTTACTAAGGGTCCATGGAGCGCATTTTCGTCGTTTTACTTTTTGCGCCGAATTGCCCTGGGATTTTGGTGCACTTGATCGAATTTTGGCGCATTGGTGCTGGGTTGCACGCGAATTAGGGGGCTCAACCTTTCCCTTAATCAATTTGATTGCTCTCCTCTGCAATTGTTCCAGTTCTACTAAATCATTTGTATACACTGGTGGCCACAACTGTACACAATGGGGCACATTTACTAAGAACAGTGCTGTCTGTACTATGATTTTTGATGCACGTTCTTCATGAATCTGGTGCTCACTGCTCTGCCCCATCATCGTGCACCATGTGTCGCATGAAGCATAATGCAGCCGTGACAAAATGGTCAGGTGCGACATAAATGTGGCGCAGGCACTTCATAAATACCTGTGCAAGCAGTTTGCACATAAAAAAAATGCATCAGCCATTTCTCTGACCATTCCTCCAGCTTCCAGAAATCCCTCTGTAATGTTATATTATCAGCCTCTGTTTGAATGTTTGCAGTAATAATTCATGGAGTACAAGGGGGTTTGCCATTGGATTTGTGATTGATCTATTTCAGTGATTTTAAGGCTCTGCACTTCTTCCTGTTTTAAGCAGCTGACATTTAATAGAGGATTCACATTATTCATAATAATAATTATTATTATTCATAATCATGTAATTCACAATATGGGCAAAGACAGTTCTTTCAGTCTTTATATCTGCTGCCTCTGCATGTGTTTTACAGAATAAATTTTTCTTCTTGTTTAAGTAACTTAAATGCCTTAGCTTTCTCATATATGACCTTCCCTACCATATTAGATAACCATATTTTTCCTGTTTCTGTTATGCTTATTCCCATATGGTATAGCTCTTTCTATGTCTTTTAAGAACCCTTTTTTTTAAATATCCCATTAATTTTTTTAGGACAGTTCATGCTCTCAAGGTCTTCCCTTAGCTGTTGAAAATTTGCCCTTCTAAAGTTCAGAGTTTATCTTGTCCACCCGTCATATGGAAGAATAATTCAAATTGAATGATGTTGTGTTACTTTGGTGACCCTCAACCTTGGAGTGCCCCACCTATTGTTAGGTCATATACCAGTTGTGACAGGAATTTGTATTTTTCTATTGCCAAAAACCTGCTGACTTGGTAGGATCTAGAGCAGTGGTGGCGAACCTATGCACCGGTGCCAGAGGTGGCACTCAGAGCCCTCTCTTTGGGCACCCAGGCCATCACCCAGCACAAAGGACACCATTCAGGACTCAAGACCTGAATTAAGGAGGTGTGGACAGAGCTTGATTATCATTGTAGCCCCTTCTCCGGGCCTAAGATTCATCCTGTTAAGGGGAATGTAGAGGGAAACTACAATAATAATACAAATTTCTCCTTCTTTCTCCTGTATTGGTGTCCTCCACAACAGCCATTACCCAGGTTTCCAGGAGCAACAGCCTGCTATAGTGATGCTAGTCCTGGGCTTGAATCCCTTCTATCAGCCAAACATGCATATATATTGGGGATGGTCAGCTCAGGACCAGCCTCTCTGGAACTTTTCGCTCTGCCTCTTTTTCTGACTGTTATCTAGCTGCCAGTCTGTGAGTCCTCATTTTGTCCACCTCCACCAACCTCATCTTCTTTTGTCAAGAAGTCCTGATCTCACACATCCACAGCTTCTTAGAGGGGAAGTGTCCCTTTTGTCTCCCATTACAGTGAGAAAAGTCGAAACCATCCCCAACAACCATGCATACCTCCCAACTCTTCAGAAAGGGAAAGGGACAAAATCTGATCACTAGGCCACGCCCCAACAGTGCCCCTTCCATCTTACAGATGCACTGAGCTTTAGGTTAGCCCAGAAAATGCTAGCTTCTGCTCTTCCTGCAAAAGTGCATGACACCTGCATTGGCTGAAGCAAACCTACAGCCATGGCTCAAGGGGTGGGGTGGAGATTATTAAGTCCCTAAGTGCGATCGATAGTGGGTGGTGTGAGGAGTAGAAGTGACTCAACCAGGCACCTTCATCCCTGCCTCAGTCAGGAGCTGCTCCTGTCTGATCTTCCTGTGGCAGCTCAGATAACTTCCCACACCCGTTACTTCTAGTCCATGGGAAAATTGCATATTTTACTGGTTTACTTGGGAACATTGCCCTACTGGATTATACCCACAGAGGACACCTCTCTTTCCAGTGGTTTGTAATATTGATATAAAGAAAGGTATTCCCTAGGAATAATGGAGGGTTGATGTTACTCAACATTCCAAGAACAGACCATAGATGTGAGCCCAAAGAGGCTCTGGCAAAATGCACACACTGCCAGAAAGGGTCAAAGACTAATCATTCGCCTTCTGGGAAGTAATTTTAAGCCTGCTGGCAAGAACTTTTGAGTCTTGGAAGAGTGTCTGGGAAATCAAAGCCTGCATATCTTCCTCTCAGCCAAAGACTTTCACACTTATCCTAAATGATCTTGGACCAAGATACATCAAAGTAGCAATCTACATCACCCACTCTGCCTCCTTCCCAAGGCCACAAAAACAGTAACATAATGGCCATGTGCTACCGCCCAAGGAGTTGCTCATATCATCCATGTATCTACTTATCTAGATACATGGATGCCCTGCACAATAATAGCACTTTATAGTTGATTGTAGGAGAATTTTACAGGAGAAAGACAGATGATAGGTAGATTGATAATAGAAGATAAATATGAAAGATTATATAGATTATTTATAAATAACTAGATGGATGAAGATAGATATGAGAGAGTAACAGATACAGTAGAAAAGAGACAGAAGATTGATTGATTGATTGATAGATAGATAGATGGATTATAGATAATAGATAGATAGGTAGATAGAAGACTTATAGATAAATAGACCAAAAGCTAGATAGATAAATGGTTAGATAGACAGATATATTGATAGGAAATAGACAAATTATAGGAGATGGATAACTAGACAGATAGTTGATAAATATATAAACAGGAAATAGATGATAAGCATCTTCACCCGGGCATTCAACCATTGGGCATTAAAAGAGCAATACATCCTCTGCCCACAAAAGTCCACATGCAGGGGTCCCCTTTAGGACAGGGGGCCCTGAGAAAGTGCCCAGTTTGCAGCCCCTAATTCCGGCCCTGCATGTGATGCACTAATGGATGAATTATCACATGTATTTTGAATACGGAAATATGTATAATTAAGAATTTACATAAGCTAATTGATCAAATGATTCTTACTCAGCACATGGGTTGTATCACTATGCTTGAGAAAGGACCCATTGTGATGACTAAAACATTGCACCATATCAGTGAATAAAAGTTTATCACTTTGGATTGCATCTGCAGAGTGCTACAATTTCTTCTCTATCTATAAATGAACATATATAACCTTCATCAGTTGTTTCATGTAGAAGATACCTGTGTTATAGCAGCATGGTCCACAGCTCTTTATACAAGAAGATGTACAATGCAGCTGCTGTACATACAGGGAAATTATACTCTTTGGAAGAAAAAAATATGACAGGGGTTCTCTAGGTGTCTGCAGATAGGCAAAGCATAATGTGTACATTTCATGGCTCAGTGAAGTAAAATTCATGGCCTTGCCGCCTCTGCCTCCGCTCCTGTTACAATCATTCTATTGTTCATTATAATTAACATTATGATATGTAAGCTGCAGCCAAGAACAGAGAGACAGTCACAGTACAATGAAGAAAGAACCCCTATTATATCCATCAAAGGACAGGCAACCTCCAATAAGACATGACAACTTACCAGAATCTTCCCTATTCCGCACATCCCTGCTAAGCCTTGTGGGTCACCATATACAAGTGATGGGGAAGAAAGAAAACCTTAAAGGGCATATCCATAAAGGAGGAGCTGTCTTGGTAATTTCTTCTTTAGCTAAGGGGGCTCTAACCTTTTATTTTCTTAGGGTCTCTGTTTTAGCAATTAAATGAGGCATGTTACTTAGTAATTTGCGCTTAGTGACAGTTTCTCTTTACTGAAATGGCCTAAAAGAGTTTTGGAAACAAATATGTTTTAAGGGATATATGTTGTGTTCGTTTTAGGACTCTATCACATTGGCGTTGTTTTTCAGGTTCAGTGATTTCTATGGATGCCTTACAAAACCATTGATTTCTATGGGTGTTTTCACATTGGTTGTATTTTCACTGATCCGTTGTCTGTACAAAAAATTATGATGGGAATCATGGAAAGCAATAGAAGTCTATGGGTCCACAACAAAAAAACAATGAAACATCCGTTTTATTTCACTGATGAGGCTGAAAAACCAGGTGTGATGTTTTCAAAACAATTTTAAATATTCAGTTTTTTTTTTTTTGAGACAAAGTGACTAAGTGGATGCATCACAGAGACAAAACAGACACAAAACGCAACGGGTACGCAACTGAAGCTGACCACCAACGCCAATGTGAAAGAGCCATAAGTATTTATTTGATTGGTGACCAAATGTTGTTTTCATGGAAACAGTAGATTTTCTATTATTTATACTTTGTTAAAAGTATTTATTTTTCCATTTTTTTAATTTCCATTTTATATAAATGTTATCATAAAAGGCTTTAGGAAGACATTCACAATTTTTAATTGCGCTCAAAAGTCTTGTCAATGAAAGCTGGACCAGTACAGAGTTGGTGATAGGGATTTATATGCTGAATTTAAATTGATCTGCTTCTAGCTCTGTGGCCCATTAAAGATTAAATGGCAGGAAAGTTCAAAACAGGGATTCAGCTTCAGTATTGCAGAGTATTATCATGAACAAGAAATCAAATGATTGCTTGTTCGTGTCCCATGGTGGAACTAATAAAAAAGTTTTTTTTAAAAAAGCTATTCAATAAAAAATAAATTAATAAATCAATAAAAATATAGGTAGTATATGTCCATAAAAACCCATAGAATAAAAGTAAATAATTATTGAATCTGTCTATCATAGCTCCTGCCAACCACACAATAATTATTGAACCTGCACGATGTAAAGCCGCCAAAAATTACGATTTTTATCTATTTAATCCCACAAAAAATGCAATATAAAGTGATCAAAAAACATATGTACTCCAGAATGATACTGTTGCAAAGTACCGTATATACTCGAGTATAAGCCAACCCAAGTATAAGCCGAGACCCCTAATTTTACCACCAAAAACTGGGAAAAACTACTGACTCGAGTATAAGCCGAGGGTGGGAAATGCATTGGTCAAACCCCCCAAGTAGTATACAGCCAGCCAGCCCCCAGTAGTATACAGCCTGCCAGCCCCCAGTAGTATACAGCCTGCCCCCAGTAGCATACAGCCTGTTAGCCCCCATTAGTATACAGCCTGCCAGCCCCCAGTAGTATACACCCTGTCAGCCCCCATTAGTATACAGCCTGCCAGCCCCCAGTAGTATACAGCCAGCCTGCCCCCAGTAGTATACAGCCAGCCCCCAGTAGTATACAGCCTGCCAGCCCCCAGAAGAATACAGCCTGCCAGCCCCCATGTAGTATTTAGCAGCCCCTAGTAGTATACAGCTGCCCCTAGTAGTATACAGCAAGCCCCTAGTAGTATACAGCAGCCTCTAGTAGTATACAGCAGCCCCCATGTAGTATACAGCAGCCCCTAGTAGTATACAGCAGCCCCTAGTAGTATACAGCAAGCCCCTAGTAGTATACAGGAGCCCCTAGTAGTATACAGCAGCCCCTAGTAGTATACAGCAGCCCCCTAGTAGTCTACCAGCAGCCCCTAGTGTAACACAGCCTCTAGTAGTATACAGCAGCCCCTAGTGTTACAGCATCGCCTAAAGTATGCACCCCTAGTAGTATACGCAGCCCCTAGTAGTATACCCAGCCCCTAGTGGTATACAGCAGCCGATCAGCAGCCCCTATTAGTATACAGCAGGCTCTCAGTATAACGCCGAGCCCCATGTAGTATACCGCAGCCCCATGTACTATACAGCAGCCCCCTAGTAGTAATCCAGCCCCTAGTGTATACAGCAGCCCCCATGTATATACAGCAGCCCCTAGTATAACAGCAAGCCCCTAGTAGTATACAGGAGCCCTAGTAGTATACAGCAGCCCCTAGTAGTAGTACAACGCAGCCCTAGTAGTATACAGCAGCCCCTAGTGGTATACAGCAAGCCCTCTTATATACCGACTCTAGTAGTATACATCCAGCCCCATGTAGTATACAGCAGCCCCCATTACATAACAGCACCCCCTTAGTAGTACAGCAGCCCCTAGTATATACAGCAAGCCTTCTTATCATGTATCGACCCCAAGTAGCTATAACAGAGCCCCTAGTACCTCCCAACCGGTCCCGGTTTTCGGGCGGGACTTTCACGATTTTTTAGCCCTGTCCCGCCCGCCCGGAGGTTAGAAGGTTGTCAGCCGATTTGTCACGCTTTTTTTCCCGGCCAAGAGACTTTGTCCCCGTCTCCTTGGCCCGGACACTGACTGCAGAGACAGAGAGACAACGCGAGTCCCCAGCTCTGCACACCAGCCCTCCTCCCCGGGCCGCCCCTCCCCTGTGTGAAGCTGCCGCGAGTGAGGAGAACATCAAGGGGGGGGGTCCCCTGGAGATCGCTGCTGTGAAGTCTGACTCCAGCTATGCGCAGCACGGCCCCTTCCTCCCTCCTCCCCCTGTGTGAGCTGCAATGTGTAGAGGAAACTCGTCGGGGGGGATCTCCACCTGTGATATTGGTCTGCTGTCTGACCTCGGCCTGACCCTGGAGACCCTCACGCTTCTCCTGAAGCTGTGCTGGCGGATAGGCCTTAGCTCGGAGAACCGAGAGGAGACACTTGTGTGATGTGGACCCCCCCTCCAGCAGCTACAGACCTCCATAGGAGCATCTGCACAGCAGGGATGAGGGTAGGACGTCAAACCCCCGCAGTATAGACAGCTCCAGGTCAGTGTGTGACAGGAGACCTCTATCAGGACTTGTATGGCAGCTCTGTGACGTACAAGCCTGAATAATCGCAATGTCTTGCGAAGCGCCAGACATTGCATTATTGTGCCCTTCCCACACCAAGAGGGATTATATAGGGTCAGTGAGCTATTAACCCCTGGGCACCAGGACGTTATAGTCGACTCCCTGCGGCTATATACTTAGCGCACTGGGACGTAGTATAGTGCTCCGCCTTCTGGCACCCGGCTCACAACAAAGCCGGCACCAGAAGAACCGTCGCTCCAGCTGTCATTCACAGCTGCACGAGACCCGCGCACTAACACCGTGCGATTGAGAATATCCGACTTAGATTGTGGGTGTTAACCCCTTAACACGCCGCGGTCAAGCCATGACCGCTGTGTGTAAGGTTGTTTCCCTTCTTCTGGTGGCCCAGCCGAAGACTGTCCATGTGCCCCGGATGCTCCCCAATCTCCCTGGCAGTCAGACCCCTTCTGGGTACTGACCGTTAACTGCTGTCGAATTGCGTCTGCCCCTCAAATGTCAGCGTCTCCCGTTAAAACACCTTAATACAGTATAAAACACACAACCCCCCCCCCCCCCCACACAACCAAGTGGGTATTGCCGCGTCCGTAACAATCTGTAAAAGAAATCGTTACTGGCTGTAACGGAAATGTCGGGAAAAAAAACGCAAAACTTTCGCGAAAAAATAATTTTTTAATTAATACCTTTAAAACATGCTCTCAAATTGATAAAAAAAAACAACAAAAAAAGACAACTAATATAAAAATAGCCCCTAACCAGTGTGTCACAGCCGAAAAATAAAACGTTCTGCATATGAAAAGATGGTGATGCTAAAATGTGCAAGATTTTCTCCAAATTAGTTTTTATTCAGTAAAATTTAATAAAATACTAAAAACCCCCACATATTTGGCATCGCTGCATCCGTATCAATCTCATAATAAACGGACATCGGTATTAGATCCGCAAAGTGAAACCCCGGAAATAAAAAACAAACCCCAAAACGCTCCAAAAAAAAATTTTTAAGTATACCCTATTAAAAAAGCGTTAAAAAGTGCACTAAAAAAGTTAGCACTCTAAATAAGAACCCACTATAAAGAACAATCATTCTCGCTAAAAAAATAAGCCAATTAAACACAATTTGTGAGGCGAAAATAAAAAAGTTATGCAATGAAAGATCGGTGGAGTGCGTTAAATTAACAACATTTTTGCCAATTATTTTTTTCAGTTAACATGGGGAAAAAAAAAATCTATAAATGAGGTATTTTTGATCGTGGCGAACCCATAGAATAATAAATAATATCTGTTGTACGTAGGCGGCCAAAAAAAACCCCCCCAAAAAAATGTTTCCTAAAAATGGATGATTTTTCATTTCCTCCACCACAAAGAGTTAATAAAATCTCACCAAATTATATATATGTGACATAGTCAAATTGATCTTGGATGGCGCCTCCTCCCTTCTGTGCCCGGCCGTGCGCCATACACACGCAGTTTACGCCTATGGGCAGAATAACGGTGATGGTGTAACTTGGGAGGGAATTGGGTACTCAATCTTTGTGGAGCTTTTGTTCATGTCACTTACACCCATTGCAATGTTTGATTTTCCCCCAAAAGAGTGTATTGTGAAAAATATGTTAATGTAGACCACACCTCCATTTTGTTTTAACCCCTATAAAACACCTACAGGGTTAACAAACTTCTTAAAAGTTGGCCGTATCCTAGAGGCCAAAATAGGCTGAGTCCTGAAGGGGTTAAACCCTTTCCAACATTGGATGTAGTACAACGTCACGGGCGGCAAGGGCTTGCTCCAGGGTGACGTAGTACTACATCCCGCTTTTGTCAGCAGCTGCTGAATAGAGCAGGTGCCAGATCACTAACACCGCGATCCGAGATTCCTACGATAGCGGGTGTAAACCCCTGAGGCTGCGGTCACACGTTCTGCTAGGGTCGACCTCCGCCCGATCGCATATGCGTTTCCCAGGAAACTGATGCAATTGATAACCCAATCGCATCCGTGTCTCTGGAAATGCATATGAGATCAGGCCGAGACATAACACAACGCTAGCAGAACAAGTGACCGCGACCTTACACGCCGCGATCCAGGGGGAACGGGGTGCCGCTCCGATGGTTGCATACTCCTCTCCACCGTGTCTGAAATCTATCAAAATATAATAACGGTTATTCCCAGAATTAAACCCAAAAAATAGCGGAAAATAGCGCCCAAAGTGAAAAATGACACTTTTTTTGCCATTTTGCAAAATATAAAAGATGTAATAAGTGTTCTAAAGGCCGTACTGTCCTAAAAATGGTAACATTGGAAATGTCATCTGATCTCGCAAGAAATGACACCAAACACAGCTCCGTACACTGAAGTATGAAAAAGTTATTGGCATCAGAAGATGGCAAAATGAAGAGGAGGTTTTAATTTTTGTAAAAGTATAAAATCATTCTAAAACCTATCATTTTTGTATCCTTGGGGACAGGAGGAGGAGGCTGGGGGACAGGACGAGGCAGGGGAACAAGGAGGAGGAGGAGGCTGGAGGAGGCAGGGGGACAGGAGGAGGCAGGGGGACAGGAGGAGGCAGGGGGACAGGAGGAGGCAGGGGAACAAGGAGGAGGAGGAGGCTGTGGGACAGGAGACTACAGGAGGAGGCTGGAGGACAGGTGGAGGAGGCTGGAGGACAGGAGGCTACAGGAGGAGACTGGAGGACAGGAGACAACAGGAGGAGGCTGGAGGACAGGAGACTACAGGAGGAGGCTGGAGGACAGGAGACTACAGGAGGACGATGGTGGTTGCCATACCCCCGGGCAATTGAAAGAGCCGCCCTCGGCTCGACTACTATACGATGTTTGGGGCGCAGAGGGGGCTAGGCAACTTCTGGGAATGTGCAGGCTATTGAGGTTAGGACAAACTGCCCGATGGTCCCTGGAGCAAGCACTGGTGTTGGTGTCGGACTACTGACAAAACATGTAGTGGCTTGACAGTTGGTCGCTGCAAAAAACGCCATTAACCGAACTGAACATAGGAAAGGTGTGGTGTTCATGTCCTTATACCACTCCTTGCCCAAGGCCTGTAGATTTGTTTATAGTTCAACGCTTCTTCCCTGGCGTCAATTAAAGTTAAAGTGTATTATATCTGCATTGCGTTAGCAATATGCGCCACAGTTACCTCCTGACTGGCATCCTTACCCCCATGTAGGGTGTGCATCCGGTGCTATCTTTGTAACACCCCGTCCCTACAAGACCGCATTTAGCGGACTACCTACCCCCTATGTGCCAACCTCGGTTAGGGACGTAGCGATCAGTGTTTACACAAAACGAACGTGTCCGACACAGCCAGCACTACAACCCTGAAAGCCTATGAAGGGGTTAATGCAGACATTGGCATGTAATGACATGGTGCAAACTTTCGGTAATAATTCAGCATTGGCTTAGGAGTCCCAAGGTACACTCTTAAACGTACAACGTTACAGAGGTAGCTACGCAGGGTAGCAGATAATGTCTCTTTTCCTGCAAAGGCCAGGCCATAAAAGTTGCAACATCATATTCTCCGACCTAAAAGGAATGCATTAGGTGCAAAAAGTCAATAGACAATAGCAACGTTTTCCTGGTAGTATCTCGGCAAAAGTCTCACAAGGTCTCTAATGACAAAGTCCCATCTTCTGTCAGCCCGTTGATGTGGGGGAAAGAGTGGCAAAGAATAAGCAAGGATGTCTCGCCTCTATGTTAGAGGGACAGATCCTTTGGTAGAATTCTCTGCTGTTGGCAGAAGGGAGGTGCTATCATAGCAGCATGACAGTGTCTAACTCTCGACTGAGATAAATAAGTGGTGAGAGTCTCAGACTTTCTGGCTCTAGGGATAGGGCATAAATTACAATATGTACAATGGACATAGTACCGAGAGGGCACAGGCCCTTCAGGTGGTTATCAGATGCACCTCGCTGGGTTCAGCAGTGGACGGATCCAAAGTCACTAGGGAATCCGTCATCCTCAGACGGGAGTAGGTGCGGCTGGGGGACACCCGATGGCCGTATGCATGGTCGCAGGTGCAGGCAACAGCCTCCGGACCTTCAGGGTAGAGGCGTGTCCGCCCGAGTGCGGCTGTTCCAGCCGTGGGCTTCACTGAGGGGCAGGGACCCACGGAGGGTCCCAGAAAGAAACAAACAGGGCCTGCGGCAGCCGCCAAGCCTCCTTCCAGCTCCGTTCTTCTGGGGCCGGTCATCACCCCCGTCCATTGGTAACCGGCAAGGGGAGATTTGGGCCAGACGGAACCTCCGGACAAGGCCGCTAGCCTGGTGTCTTCTCCACGGCACAAAGCCGCGGACCTGGCCATGCTCCCGGAGGTGGAGACGTGGGGGGTGGCGCCCTGGTCCATGGGCCCGGCCCATGGATGGCAATTGGACCCGTACTCCACGATTACCGTGGATGGGGCTCTCCGGGTCAACCGCCCGGGCGTCGCACCGGGAAGACGAGGTATTTCGGTGGATTCCGCCACTCGGTCTCGTCCTCATACAGGTTGTCATACGGTGGGTACGGTCCTCATCGGATCGGGGATCCGGATCACACCAGCAGCCCATGGTCCTCGGGCCCCTCCTGTACGAGAGAACTCAATGCACGCGCCTGGCTTCAGTTTGTGCTGAGCTCTCTGGCAATCAGTCCTTTGACGACCGCGGGGATAAATACCTTCCTTTCGTGTAGTCTTGAGTGCGAAGCCATGCACTCCGTGTTTGTCGAAGAGCCGGACTGCGGTTGTGCGTTCTTGCTCACCCAGCTCCAGCTGTAGACCGTTGCCTGCCATGTATCGTTGGGCCTCCTTCTCACGCGGCGTCTCGCACCTGCTCGAGTCTCTGGCGGGCGGCCTCACCTCGGCCTCGAGGCTGCGCGTAAGTTGCCGGGTGCTGGCTCGGATCTCCCGTGGGTGGCGTTCATTGCCCGTAAACATGAGCGGGCACAGCCGGAGGATCGGAACCGTCACACGCAGGGCAGCCATGGCCGAACCGCCTGACAAGTAGCCTCCTCGGGCAGGTGGACAACCAGCAGTACCGGGGCCCGGTGCGGCTCGACCGGATGTGGCCTCTTCCACGTGCGCTCTCCACGATTGGGCCTGCGTACCGGTATGGTAACCGGGATAGGTAACGAGGAACCCCCGTGTTACTTGTATCTGTCGCTTCACGTCTTTGGACATACCCTCCGGGTGATCGTAGCTCCGGTCAGTCCTCGTCAAGCCGTGCCGCACAAAGGGCTCACGGACCGGTCTGCGCAGAGACCACCACCATGGTCTCCAACACTCAAGAACTCGCGGAGCGCTCCACAGGAGGGATGGCGGAGGACCCAATGATGCTGTCCTTCAACTGTCCAGATCCGTCACGAGTCTGTGCGCTTCTCTGAGGCGGGGCAGGAAGTCCCCTCGGCCATGGAAGAGAGTCCAATCTCTTCCGCCAGAAGCTGTGTGGGCCTATTTCTCCCTTCTCTCTGCGCCAATGTTACGGGTTTCGCGCCCTTCGCGCGTGGGTGAGTTGTTGTTGGTCGTCTTGTTTCCCCGCCAGTGAAGGTTTTGGCGGGCTGAATTCTGTGCCTTGCGCCACAGTTTCTGAGGTAACACTTCATGGCGCGCAGCGCCGGATGTTAGCAGGAGCTGGTACCTCTTGCAGGGATTAACCTCTTGCTGCTGGACGGTGCTCGACGCACGTGCGCACTTACACAGTTTCGACCGTCCAGAAACACACAATTAACTTGGCCTAACCCGATTGCAATCAGGTTAGGTCAACACAGTCTTTGGAAAGGTACCAGTCTATAGTGCCAGAATAAGGCACCGAAGGATATATCCTGTGGGTTCTGGACGCCACTGCTGCAAACAGCTCCCCCCAGGGGCTAGCCGTTTCTCGGGCCTGGGTCATCCGGGCCGCAGTACCTGAGTGGCTGCAGTGTGCGCCTAGGCACCTAGTGTCCACGTGTTCTTGGTACGGGGAACCGAGGGCTGTCCTAACAGCCTGGCAGGTCTCTACCAGGCAGGTGGTGTTGGCAAGGAAATGATGAGGGGAGAGGCTGCTATAGCGATTCCCTGGGGGCACCCTTTTGGTCTCTAGAGGATGAGTCTCTGTTGTGGTGGACGGGTGCCTGTGATGAGGCAGCTGTAGTAGCAGGGACCAGACGGAAGGCAGAGGTTGAACAGAAACACTACAGTTCTTTATTGGAACCGACAGGAACATCAGAACGTGCCTTAACAAGATGATGGGAGTACTGGAAGGTATTTGGAGGGCCACAGGATGTAGATCACCAGCCGGATACAATGGCAGGGCTGGGAGGCAGCTGTGTCCCTCAATAGGATGCTTCAGCTTGATCCTGGATGTTTCTATCACACCCTTGATACCTTGATGTCTCATATCACCCTACCTTTCCTCAATACCTACTATTAGCTCCACTCAGGCAGGGGCTAGGCTCTTCCTGCTCTGATCTGGTGGGCTAGCTTTACAGACTCCGAAGAGTCGTACTGAGAGACTCCAGTCTGCTTCGAGGCTACGCTCAGCTAACTGCTCTCTAGAATATTTGGGCCAGGGGTTTTTATTATCCCCCTTGTAGGTGGTGGCTGCTTCCCCATTACCTCTCGCTCACAGAGACAGGATGTCCACAGATCATTGGATACTAGACTCTTACATCAGACACAGATTAACTTCTACCTGGCAGGCAGATTACACTGCAATTTCCCTGTGTTGATTGGTGACATGCTATGGGGCTTATTCGCAAGCACTCTTCGCCATGCATCGCGAGGGTGTGCAGATATATAGTCGATTTTGTGTATTAACTTTTATAGAGTATTATTTTAAACAAATTAGTTTTTTTTTTGCGCGCTTGTGCTTTTTGGTAGCTTCTGTATACTACTAGGCTGCTGTACTACTACTACGGCTGCTGTATACTCTACTGGGCGTGTGATTAAGTCTTGTATACTACTAGGCCTGCTGTATACTATATCTTAGGGGATGCTGTATACTACTGGGCTTGTATACTACTACGGGCTTCCTGTATATCTACTAGGTCGCACGCTGTATACTGCTAGGGGCTTCGCTGCATACTGCAGGGACTGCTGTATACTACTAGGGTGGATTGCTGTATACTACTAGGGGCTTGCTGTAACTACTAGGGCTGCCTGTCCTACTAGGGCTTGCTTATACCATACCTCCCAACATTTGTGAAAGGGAAAGAGGGACAAAATGGCGGCACGTGTAACGTGCTCGCGCGATCCCCCTAAACACACCCCCAATCACTCCCTGGCCACGCCCCAAATTTTAGCCATATTATAATATAAAATCATCTCAATAAAAAAAAAAATTATCCTCATTGGATTTGAACCCAGAACCTACAGTGTCCAAGTACAATAAAGGCACAGTGCCCCAACAACTGAGCTTAACCTCTGTGATTAACAATGGTAAAGATTTTGGGTACCTAAACAACTATGACTACTGTTACACGGTGATACAGATTTAATGCCTTGTATAGTAGGAGGGATCTTCTCAGAGATTATGTAATTATTGAGACTATTACTTATTATTTTATGGAGATGATGACTATTATTATTATTAGTTATTATTATTATTGAAGATGATTATTATTATTTTTATATTATTAATAATCATCTCCATAATAATAAAATAATAAATTTATAATAATACTAATATAATAGTCTCAATAATTAGAATAATAACCGCTAGAAGATCCCTCTATATATCAGTGCTTAGCTGTGTCACAATGTAACATGGCAGATAACACTTCTTAGTTACCAAATCCTCAGCTCTGTATCACGGGCTTATATCTCAGTTAGTTAACTCCTGTCTATGGTGCAGAGGGTCCCAGGTTCGAATCTCAGCCTGGGCAAAACTTTATGTAATTTAATTAAATAAATAGTTTGTGTCTGGGAAGCCCTGGAGACCATATATGACACATAGGTGATCTGAACCTGATTGACTGTCCCTGCTCTCTCTGCTAAGCCCGACCTTCTCGAAAAGGATCCCTGCCCGATGTCTCTCTGGTGAACCCTAGAGATGTCGTGACCATATATGGACAGATGGTGATCTGACCTGATGACGTGGTCCCTGCTTCTCTGCTAAGCTGACACTCTCTGAAAAGGATTCCCTGCGCGATTCTGCTCTGGGGAACCCTAGGAGATGCAGTGACCATATATGGATAGAGATCTGAGCCTGAATGACGATGCAATGGCGAAGGAGTGCTTGCGAATAAGCCCCATAGCATGTCACCACATCACACAGGGGACATTGCAGTGGTTAATCCTGCCTGGCAAGGTAGAAGTTAATCTGTGTATGATGTAAGAGTCTAGTATCCAATGATCTGTGTTACATCCTGTCTCTGTGAGCTGAGAGGTAATTGGAGGAGCAGCCACCACCTGACCAAGGGGAGATAATAAAACCCCTGGCCAAGAATATTCTAGAGAGCAGTTAGCTGAGCAGTAGCTCAGAAGCAGACTGGAGTCTCTCCAGTACAGACTCTTCGGAGTCTGTACAGCTAGCCCACCAGATCAGAGCAGGAAGAGCCTAGCCCCTGCCTGAAGTGGAGCTAATAGCTAGGTAGTGAGGAAAGGGGTATCATCCTACCTTCAAGGGTGATACCTGAAGACATCCAGGATCAAGCTGAAGCATCCTATTAGGACACAGCTGCCTCCCAGCCTGCCATTGCATCCAGGCTGGTGATCTACATCCTGTGGCTCCCTCCAAATACCTCTCCAGTACTCCATCATCTTGTTAAAGGCACGTTGCTGATGTTCCTGTCGGTTCCAATAAAGAACTGTAAGTGTTTCTGTTCAACCTCTGCCTCCGTCTGGTCCCTGCTACTACAGCTGCCCTCATCACAGGCACCCTGTCCACCACACAGAGACTCATCCTCTAGAGACCAAAGGGTTGCCCCCAGGGAGATCCGCTATAGCAGCCTCTCCCTCATCATTTCTTGCCAACACCACCCTGCTGGAGACCTGCCAGGCTGTAGGACAGCCCTCCGGTTCCCCCGTACCAAGCACCGTGACACTAGCATGCCTAGGCCGCAACTGCCAGCCACTCAGGTACTGCGGGCCCCGGCTGACTCCAGGCCCCGAGAAAAGGCTAGGCCCCGGTGGGGGATGTTGCATATCCCTCAAGTGGGAAGGTATAAATACAATATATGGAGGACAAAAGTAGCCCCAGATGATAGGGCAGCACAGGAGACCAATGGCTACCCCTGTTAGCCCAGGGTCCTAATAGTATTGTTGACAGTATTAGCAATGCAGTCAAATGTGAGACCAAAATAAGAAGGGGATAAAGTGGCAGTAGTGCAGTAAAGGTAAACCATACACAAAACTGGAGGTACCATCCAGTATTCAAAAATTCATATTGCTATTGCACACTTACCCGCAAACATGGTAAACTGACACTGGGCAGGTCAAGGGAAAGCCAAAGGGTACACCCCGACGCACGTTTCGCACTAATGCTTCGATAGGAGGTGATGACATAGTGCTGTGTCTGACATTTTATAGTTGCCCGCGGCGTCTCTGCATGTAGACGCGCGCCACCAGGAAACGCCACCCGAGATCACATGATCGGAGAGGCGTCAACAGAATATCGCCATATGGTAAGCATCTAGAGATATTTTCTCCCAATATATTAAACACAGAGGTTGTTTTTAGATTAATTGTTTTTTGGTGTTGTGTCTGATTTATCTTATCTTTCTTTCTTCGGACCCCTTACAGACAAACTATGTGGATAGGTATATACATCTTTGACAGTTCCTTGGTACCTGAATCTCTTCTAACCAATCAAGCCTCAAGACGTTACATTCCCCATGAATTAGCAATAGGAAGACCTATATGAATTGGTCCACCTGGGTGCAATAGCACTTTCACAAGTTATGTGTGGGTTTTTGTGTTGTAGTGTTTTCTTTAATTGCTTTTCACATATATTATGTATTTTTTTTGTTTTGTCATCACCTTCTGGTATCTTTTTATTGCTTCATTATACATATTTTTATATTGCATTGTATACACATGTTGTGATTATGCAGATTATGCTGATTATCAGTGGGTGGTTCTGGATATTTAATTATACCCAGCTATCCTCATCACCCCGACATTTTTAATGTTATTTGAATTTCCCCTACACTTCATCTTCACACATTTTTCACACTTTTCCTCACCTATCCTTTTCATGTAGGATAATATTGTATTTGACATGACATTTTGACATGAGCACTTTACCGCCGTTATGGCGGAGTTTTGCTATTTTTACATTTAGGCATGCAGCACTCAGGTTGTCAGGTGGTATAACTTCCAGCGCATACATTTCTACATCCCTGTATCCATTTCACATTCTACACTCTATACATGTTAATGTAGATGTATGTGCATTGCTTCATGGGTTATGGAGGTTCAATGTTGGATATTTGTTTACTCTTTTTGATATATAATGTGCATGTTTGTAGATCGAAAAAGGTTTTAGAGGTTGTACGGGTATAGATTATTCTGGTAGATTATCAATTTTATAGACTATGTTTACACTTAATGACCATCATTGTATATGTGTATGTCTATTGTTATACTTAACCCCTTCCCGACACGCGCCGTACTAGTACGGCGCGCGCCGGGTCCCGGTGCATGGAGAGGGCTCGCGGGCCGAGCCCTCTCCATAGCCGGTAAGTCTTTGCTGCATATTGCAGCAAAGGCTTACCGGTAACACCCGCGATCTCACCTCGCATGGCGCCGCCATCTTGTTGTGGATCGCTGCTCCCCGATGATGTCACGGGGAGCGGCGATCCGTCGCCATGGTAACCTCGGGTGTTCCGAATACCCGAGGCTACTTCGTTTTAACCCATGGATTACAATGTGCTAATTGCACATTGTAATGCATGGGGAGTAAAATCCACATATACTGCCATACTGTAGTATGGCAGTATATGATAGGATCGATCAGACTACCTAGGGTTAGAGTACCCTAGGGAGTCTGAAAAATAGTAAATAAAAATGAAAAAAAGTTTTAAAAAAAAAAATTATAATAAAAAAACCTAAAAATATCAAATCACCCCCTTTCCCTAGAACTGATAAAAATAAATAAACGTAAAGATCATAAAACACATTAGGTATCGCCGTGTCCGAAATGCCGATCGATCAAAATATGATAATGTTTTTCACTACGTTTAACCCCGTAACGGAAAATAGCGTCAAGTCGAAAATGGCATTTTTTGCCATTTTGAAAAATATAAAAAAATTTATAAAAAGTGATCAAAAGGTCGCACAGTCCCAAAAATTATAGTAATGAAAACGCCATCAAAATTCGCAAAAAATGACACTATCCACAGCTCCGTACCCCAAAGTATGAAAAAGTTATTGGCCCCAAAGATGGCAAAATAAAAAAAAATTTTGTACAGGAGGTTTTAATTTTTTTAAATGTATGAAAACATTAATAAACCTATACAAATTTGGTATCCACATGATTGTACCGACCCAAAGAATAAAGTAGACATGTCATTTGGGACGCAGTGAAAGCTGTAAATCCACAGCCCACAAAAAACGTCACAAATGTGGTTTTCACCATTTTCACTGCATTTGAATATGTTTTTCCACTCTCCCAGTACACGCCATAGAATATTAAATACCGTCACTATGAAGTGCAATTTGTTACGCAGAAAATAGCCATAACACAGCCTCTTTATGTGGAAAAATAAAAAAGTTATAGATTTTTGAAGTGGTGAGTGAAAAATGGAATTGAAAAACTAAAAAAGGCCAAGTCGTTAAGGGGTTAATGTCCACATTATGTGAGCGGTCCGTTGATTTTGGTTTTTAATATTGTGTGTCAACCTCTGTGTTTAATATATGTGAGAAAAAATCTCTAGATACTTACCATATGGCGATATTCTGTTGACGCGCCCATGCGCGTGCATGGGGAGTACACAGCCACAGGACGCGTCTGATGTGACGCCTCCTCCGATCATGTGATCTGGGGTAGCGTTTCCTGGTACGGCGTTTCCGGTGCGCGACCTCAGGGCAGACGCGCGTCACGTGGTGGGCGCGTCTTCATGCAGAACGCCACGGCAACTATAAAATGTCAGACGAAGCATTAGTGCGAAACGTGCGTCAGGGTGTACCCGGCTTTCCCTTGATCTGCCCAGTGTCAGTTTACCATGTTTGCGGTAAGTGTGCAATAGCAATAGGAATTTTTGAATACTGGATGTACCATCCAGTTTTGTGTTGGTTACCTTTACTGCCTACTCTGCCACTTTATATCCCCTTCTTATTTTGGTCTAACATTTAACTGCATTGCTAATACTGTCAACAATACTATTAGGACCCTGGGCTAATAGGGGTAGCCATTGGTCTCCTGTGCTGCCCTATTTTTTCATCTGGGGCTACTTGAGTCCCCCAATATTTACAGAGGCGGTCCCTACTTAAGAACACTCGACTTACATACGACCCCTAGTTACAAACGGACCATTGATTGGTAATTTATTGTGCTTTAGTCCTAGGCTACAATAACAGCTATAACATTATCACAGGTGTCTGCAGTGAAGATTTATTGTTACTCCTGGTTCTTATGACAACCCAACATTTTAAAATCCAACATTGTCACAGAGACCAAAAAAGTCTGGCTGGGATTACAATGATAAAATACAGTTCCGACTTACAACAAATTCAACTCAAGAACAAACCTACCGAGACCCTTCTTATGTAACCGGGACGCCTGTATTTTACCTTCTCCACTTGAGGGATATATATGTCGAATTTGTTGTATTACTTTCAATAAAGAGTATTATTTTAAACAAATTAGTGTTTTTGCTGCTCTGGTTCTTTTTGGTATTCTTGATATATAGTTGGAGAGGCATATATGATCTGTGAAGGAGTGTAGGGGTTCATTTGGTTCTAGTATACAGCCTGTCCCAGTAGTATCACAGCCTGTCCCCAGTAGTATACACCCTCCCCCACGGCTCTTAAAAAAATAAACTTAAATACTCACCCTCCGATGTCAGCGCGGCTCCCCGATGACCCCGATGTCAGCGTGTTCCGTCCTCTTTCTTCTTCCGGCGCTCCTCTTCTCTCTTCAGGCATGGACGTGGCAATGTTTTCTTCTAGCATGCGCATACTATGACATGGCCGCTGCTGACGTCATAGTATGCGTGGCCCGAAAAAAAACATGGCCGCGTCCATGACAGAAGAAAGAAGAGAGAGAAGAGGAGCCGCGGAGAGAAAGAAGACATCGGGGTCATCGGGAGCCGCGCTGACATCGGAGGGTGAGTATTTACGTTTATTTTTTTAAGTGGGTATTTTTTTTTTTGTAATAGACTTGTGTATAGCCGAGTGAGACGTTTTTCAGAGCACATTTGTTGAGCTGAAAAACTCAGCTTTACACAGTATTACAGTACATGTCTGCAAAAACAGGCCTCAACCAGCTCCGTAGCCAAAAAAGTAAAATGTTATGCCACTTGGAAGACGGCGATGAAAAATGATAGATTTTCCCCATATTAGGGTTTTATTTGGCAAATTTAGTAAAATAAAATTCATGTAGGGTATGCCGTAATCGCATCGACCCATAGAATACAGATGATAAGCATGATTATAGGCTATACAGTGAACACCAAAAAAAAAAGTTAAAAAACAGTACAGAATTGATGCTTTTCTACTCCTGCCCTCAAAAAAAAGTTCCTAATTTTCAACATAGGGGAACCAACCCCAAAATCTCGTACTCAGGAGAATTGCATAAAACAATTGTAACAATTCTTCTCTTTTCATCTTTTGGAAATGTGTAAATTTTAGGGCTAATGACTTAAAACGACACAAAATTTGACCATTCTAAATTTCACCTCATTTCATTCAATTACTTTAAGATCTCAAGGGGTTCACAATCTTCTAAAAGCTGTTTCTGACTAATTTGAAGGGGGGCAGATTTGAAAATGGGTTCATTATATGGGGGTTTTAATGCTAAATATTTAAAAGTTCATTCAAAATTTATCCCCAAAATAGTCAATTCCGAAAATACAGAAAACCGTTACTTGATTTCTAAGGTGCGTACATCAAAATAATAATCCGACATTTCAAAAACTATGAAAATGTAAAGTGAGAAATGGGAAATTTTATTCACCAACTTATTTAGGTGGTAATCTATCTGCCTGAAAACGCAATGATTTAAAATTTTCAAAAAATTTCAAAAAAATTAATCATTTTTGGGTTTTTATTTGTAAATAAACGCAAATAAACTCTGTCTTAGTAGTGCAATGCATTTTTAATTGTCTCAATAGACTTGTGTGGTGCGTTTTTCACGCACATGACTTGCAAGTCAGAGTGCAATGCAAGTTTCTGCGCGTCAAAAACATGCCGCAGAACTTATGTGAAAAGGGTATTAGGCTATGGAGTTGACCTGTGAAGCTGTAGCGAATGATCTCTGGTAACGTTCACCAGAAGCCCTTTTGGTTTCATTAGCATAATTTTAAAGTTGATTTGGAAGGAAGGAGGCCAGGGGTGTAACTAGGAGGGCATGGCCCCATACAGACTTCGAATGGGGCCCCGTTTTCTGCTTAAATATACATGTTACACACTCATACTTATACAAGCATTTTTTATACTTATATACATTAACATACAGTTCTTCACTCACACAACATTTATACCTCTATACACACAAGCACACCATATGGGGCACATTTACTTAGAATTCGGTATAATGCTGCATACGGTATTTCACTAAGATTGTGCCCCCAAATCATGAATCTGTCGCTTCCCCGCACTGCTTCAGCATCTTTTTTTTGCGGTGCACCTTAACAGGAGGCGTACGACACAATTTGCAAGTAAAACACGGCGCTCGGTAGTTCCGAATCATTCGGCGGACGCCCCTATTTGTGTTGCATGGAAGCCAGCACAGCTGCATCACAAAAGGATCGTGTGCGACACAATAGCGGTGCAGACACTTTAAAATATCTGTACAGCAAGCCGTTTAGCCTAGAAGAACGTGCAACTAAAGTGTGCAGCAAGCCCTTAGTAATGTGCCCCATAGATATATAACACCACATACAGTGCCATTACAACATGCAGCGTATATACACACATACACAGGGTCGGACTGGGGGTCCTAGGGCCCACCAGTGAAGTTGATCCTAAAGGCCCCCTACTGCTACATGGAATATTGTTATATTATAAAAATCAGGTTAACTGCTTCAAATTCCCACATAAATGCATGTAATCAGCCAGATTGTCTCTGGTTGTAGTACGCCGGATGCAGTAAAATAAGAGCTATTAAAAGTGTTTTAATCTCTTGTCTGATTGCAGTGCCAGGCTGGGGTTCAGCAAATGAGTGACCCCTTTGATGGTAAACTTCTTATAGTCCATGGGTCACTCATTGGTTTAAGTGGGCTTGTGACAACCCCCCACCTTCCTCGTGGCTTTTGACAGGTACAAGGCTTAAAGGACATCTATCAACAGATGAAAGACTGCATGCAAATGAGCCAGAGAGCTCAAGGTCTCCATAACACCTATGGAGCCTGGACCCCTCAGGGTTCATTTGCACACATTTCTTCATCCTAATGGTAGATGCCCTTTAAAGACCTGAGCAACGTGTTGTCTGAAACTACTAATATGTTTGTTTTCACTATACCTGTTCTGAGCTCCCATGGGTTTCCAGTGTTCCTGAAAACCCTGTTTTTAGTATCCTTTATATATTTTTACTCTTTGCCTTACAATTTTTCACTTGAGGCTACATGCACACACAAGTGTTGTGTTTGTTTGTATTTTTTGAGGATATTGCACAGGTAGCATCCAATTTTTTTGTGCGCCATAAAAATGTACCTATATAACTAGAGTATACTAAGAACCCTAATTTTACCACCACAACTGGGGAAACCTATTGACTTGAGTATAAGCTGAGGGTGGGAAATGCATTGGTCACACATCCCAGTATTAGCAAGCCAGCCCCCTGCCTCCCAGTACAACAACTACCCCCTCCCACAGCATTTAGCAGCAAGCACCCCAGTAGCATAACTAGCCCCCTTAGTGTAGAGCCGCCACAGCCCATGTGGTATAAAGCCTGCCTGCAGCCCTGTGTATATATGCATAGCCTGCCAGCCAGCCCCTTTAGTATATAGCCTTCCAGCGGCCAGTGTAGTATATAATCTGCAAGCCCCCAGTTTGCCCAGCTCATAATAAAATAAACTGAGTCCATTCCGACCCCCGGGCAGACTCCTCTTCTTTCTTCAAGGGCGCCGCTCCAGCTCAACGACCGCTCCATCATGCGCCCACCCCGCCACAACTGTGATGTCGCTGTGATGATCTGCCGCTGACTTGAGCCGGTGCCCATGAAGATAGAAGAGGAGCTGCCCAGGCTTGAATGGTGAGTTATTTTTTTTATATAATGAGTATAAGCGAGTTGGGGAATTTTCAGCCCAAAAATTGTGCTGAAAAACCTGGTTTATACTTGAGTATATATACAGTATCACAGACAGATCACATGAGACTGGAGCATATGGAAGAAAACAGCCTATAACAAGCTGTATATGAGGAGGACAGACACTGCACATGCGTAGGCCAGTGATGGCGAACCTTTTAGACACGGAGTGCCCGACACAACCAAACCCACTTATTTATCCCAAAGTGTCACATTTAATATAATTTAAGCAGTAAACTTCTGCCCCTTCTCTGTTATAGATTTCAATCGATCGTATCCTAAGAACACCAAGACAGTAAAGAAGCGGTAACAAATTCAGGTTCCCCTGAAATAGGAAGAATTTTCCGTGCCTGGGCTGAAGCTACAATGATCATCCAATCTGCCCACACCTTCCCATTCCTCAAGAGTCTAGTCAGTAAGCAAAAAGACGTTTGGGGACGCTTTGAGTCAAAAGCCGTGCTGGATAAGGTTTCCTGCTTGGTCCGGATCAAAAGTGTCTTAGTCATGACTTAGTCATGGTATGACTAAGACACTTTTTGTCCCAACACGTACCACATACTCCCCCTTCCCCTTTTCTTTTTGTGATCCTTTTACAAGATGCTGATAAAAATTGAAGAACTTTCTAACTTTAACAGTTTGCCAGTGCGATATATTTATTTTTATTTTTTGACCCTTTTCTGCTATCCGTCATGCAGTACTGTCGCTTTAAGACAGACTGAGCGCAGAAGGCCTGTGCTGCCTGGGAATCCATGAAGATTCCTGTGTCCTCTTTGGTGAGGCTGGTGCCACAGGGGCCCGAGGCCACACTCTGGAACCCCGTGCATAGGTTCGCCACCACTGCTATAACACTGCATCTTCTTGTGCTGTACTGAATGCTTGTCGGAAGCCCTGCCCCTCCTTGCTGTCTCTGCACTAACCAGTAGTTGTTACAACCTTGAGGAAAGTGTGCTACAGTATGGTGAAGTAGCACATTTCTATTTTATAGTAATTCCTGCATCCTGGCCCCCAATACAGGCTGCAACCACTTCGCCTAAGCTGGCCCCCAGGACAGCTCAGCCTCCGGTCCCACTTACCTGCTTCCCCCTCAGTGCTGAGGTCGGAGGCACAGCTAGAAGCAACAGCCTGGAGTCTCTATCTCCTCAGCGCTCTGGCAGTCAGGAGAAACTGCTCACAACTCTCACTCCTTGAGTGCTAGAGGAATATATAGACTCCAGGCTGTATCCAGATTAATGTGCTGTACACAGGGGCGGACTGGCCATTGAACCCACCGGGGCGTTCCCGGTGGGACCGACAGGTCGGGCTGGTCTGGGGCCGGTCTGAGGCTGGTCGGCCGACCGCATGGAGGCACTGCACTAGCAGGCAGCGCAGCGCTGGTGCACGAGGCTGCTGATCGGTGCCGGGCCGCAAGTGTCCACAGTACACTGACACTGTGATATCTGCTCCACACGCTATGCTGTAAACGCAGGCTGGTGTGCAGCGTGCGGAACATGAAGCAGTCCCACGGCACGCACAACCTCATCCTACCTGTGCTGCGCACGAGTGGGAGCTTGTGCCGTGCAGTGCCAGCTAGCTGAGGACTCCTGCAACCGCTACAGAGGCCATGCAGAGGCTGTGAGCTCAGCAGGATCGTGCTGCTCCTGGTGTGATTGGTGTGTGAGGAGAGAGGGGTGTCTTACAGCTGGGCCCGCCCCCGGAGTCTGGGTCAACTGAGAATAGGGAACTACAGCCCTGGAAGGAGCAGAACGGGGATCAGAGATGTCGGACCGGAAGTAGTGGTGGAGCTAAGAATAAGAGCCCACATGAGGGACCCTGGAAAGGTAAACCCAAAGAGGGTCAGAGGGGTCGGTGTGAGAAAAGCTTCAAGGTGTTAGAGATGGTCAGGGGGGGATGTCAGAGGGAGGTGTGGGTGTTCAGTGTGTTAGAGGGTCAGGTGTGAGGGAGAAGCTTCAGGGTGTAGGAGAGGGGTCAGGTTGTGCGGGATGGTTCAGGAGGGTCAGGTGTGGGGGATGGTTCGAGTTGTTAGGAGAGGGGTCAGGTGTGAGGAGGCTTCAGAGGTGTTAGGAGAGGGTCAGGTTGAGGGGAGGTTCAGGAGGGTCAGGTGTAGGAGATGTTCAGTGGTGTCTATGGAGAGGGAGGTCAGGTGTGTGAGGGAGAACTTCAGGAGGTGTTAGAGAGGGTTCAGGTGTGAGGGTATGGTTCAGGAGGGGTCAGGTGTGAGGAGATGGTTCAGGTGGTGTTAGAGAGGGGTCAGGTTTAGAGAAGCTTCAGGAAGGTGTTAGGAGAGGGGTCAGGAGGTGGTTAGGAGGGGTGGTTCATGAGGGGTCAGGTGTAGGGGATGGTTCAGGAGGGGTCAGGTGTAGGAGAGGTTCAGGGGGTGTTAGGAAGGGTCGTGTGAGGAGAAGTTCAGGGGTGTTGGAGAGGGGTCAGGTGTGAGGAGAAGTCAGAGTGTTAGAGAGGGGTCAGGTGTGAGGGATGGTTCAGGGGGGTCAGGTGTGAGGGATGGTTCAGGAGTTTGTTAGGGGAGGGGTCAGGTGTGAGCGAAGGGTGAGCAGTGGGCGGCATGGTTTAGAGGTGTGATCAGATGGGTCAGTATAAGGCTATCTGCACAAATTGCAGATTCCCTGCAGTTTTACCAAAAATTTCGGTGTGGCAAAATCTGCAGCGTAATAGAGTAGGAGTAAAGTGAATGTAATTTGAAAAGTAATGTGATGATGCGATCTTTCCTGTTGTTCTCACGATTTATGCATTAAATTGCATGAAAGACCTGTGGATAGGGCCTAACTTTGTTCATGAGAAACCCTTTAAGTGTGGGATTGTTCCCTATTTGGTCTATGGGAGTGCTAAAAATCACAGTCTATACTGTGATTATGGCGCCCATAGACTCTCTCCATTCTCCACAACATAGAGTAGGGGAAAAGTGGGGGTTCTCTTTTTCCTGAGGTATGGGTCTGTGGAAAGATTACTGTGCATGAGGATACTCCATTATTGTTGGGGCACTAAATGGGTAAAATGGGGGTAGAGCTTGTAGGTTAGAGTACATACTGAGAATTTGTAGTTATCATTGGGGCCTGTGCCCCAAATCTTTTCAAGCTAGCAAAGCCCCTGGGCTTTGGGACTGATTGGCACTTGCACTGTACAGATTATGATATATTTTAACACCTAGTTACAGACGGACCCCTCTGCCCCCTGTGACCTTGCTGAAGCTCTCTGGATGTTACTATAGTCCAGGCTGACAATGCTCACCATAAGGGTCTGTAATGAAGATTATTGATAATCCTGGTCCCATTACAAGCAAAAATGTTGAAACTACAATTGTCACTTTGGGCCAAAAAATTTTTTTTCTGTATCACATTTATATCAGATATACATTTTGACTTACATACAATTCAACTAGAACAAACCTTATCTTGTATGTAAAACCGGGGACTGCCTTGATCTCATTAAGGCAATGATGTCCTAATCCATGAGTGTTGTCTCCAGGTTTTATCATAACTTTTATTTACTGCTATTTTGCTAATCTTCCACCGATGACTATTGACCCGCCCACCCGTTCGACCACGCCCGCTTGGCTGGCCCCGCCTAAAATATGAGGCCACTTTAAAAAAATTTCAGGGCCACTTTTTTTTCCCCATCCGCCCTTGGCCTGTACATTAGGACTCCACACTCCAGTAGGTGAATCTGACAGTTGTGTGTTGGCCTGCTGTCAGTAGAAGGATTCCAGGGCGCAGCCAAGAGGACGGGGCCCCCCTGTGATTTCACCAGTATACCCCGGAGGGCAGTCCGATCCGCACATACAGTATATTTACACCATATACACTGATACACACACACATATACAGGCATATTTACATCACATATATTTTATTAACATAAGCGTACAGGTGCAGCATAATACATATATAAAATGTTCCATCCTCCATTCTTTGTGTCAGTTGGATGATGGGACACCCTGACACTGCGGGCCCATAATGGCTGCTATGACTGCTACCACCTGTAGTAGACCCGAAGGAGGCCATGTATAACAAATATAGGCATATTATCACAGCATGTGCCTGGATCTATGATACGTGCCCCTGGTTTGTAGTGCTTGGTTTGATGGTAGATTCCTTTAAGATGTGGGACACCATATACAGTGCATGTACCGTAATTTTGAAGCAACAACCTCATGATAAACACATGAGAAAAATAAAGACAATGTTTAGTAACCTTTCTTATCCTGTCCCGCACACTGCGTCATACACAGGACTCTGTGGGATAAAGGGAAGATCCCCGCTGAACACACAGCTCCACTTCTGAATTTTTTAAGGCAGGGTTGACATTCCCCAGAGAATAAGGACAGGATAGGAGTATGAATAAACACAAGTACTGCAGTCGTCCTGTATGTAATACAAGCTTATTAGCTGATGCCCACACACACCACTCCCCAGAGGGCTCGCTGGGATGACAAGTCTCGTTTCGGCAGGACTGTGGAATCTGCGAGCTCACACAGTTTGCATCTAATATGGAACTTGTTATGGGATTAGTGTGCGCATTTTTAAACATTTTATAATGCAAATCACTGCCATACTTTACAGAGTGAATTTACCTCAATACAACAGGCATCACTGTTTTCTTATTATAGGAGCACTAGTCATTAAGGAAAAAAAGGACCCTTCAGAAAATCCCCTAAAAGTTAGGATAATTGGATGCGATTATCTTTCTGGTCAAGTCATTAAATGGATTGTCACCTTTTCACGCAACATTATTAAATAATTTGTGTATTGAAATGTTATATGATTTTCCAATATACTTTCTGTATCAATTGCTCAAGGTTTGTCTAGATTTCTACTGTTACCCTAGCATAGGAAGTTTCAGTGTTTCCTTCCAGTTGACAGAAACCCGTCCATGGTCATGTGAATGGCACATAGTTGCACGCTTGGGCAGGTTTCTGACCGCAGGAAGTAAACATAAAGCTTTTTATAGAGGACAGCAAGTAGATCTAGAAAATCATAAGGAATTGATACAAGAGTTATTGGAAAATTGTATAAGTTTCATTAACAAACATACCCTTATTTTCTGAAAGTGACAACCCTTCACACAAGTAGGAATTCTATAACAAGTGATGCATTGAGATTTCCTGGAAAATTGGATCCTTTAAGTGCATTGGTGACTCTTGTTTAGAGAATTATTGACTTCCACTATAAATTCCTTCTACTTAATACATTGATTGAGTTTCTATTGTAGCAATTTTAACAAAAGTGTAAGCTTTGTCCTTACTACCCTTTAATAAACTTAGAATATATTACTGACCACTATTTGTACTTTGTAGTCTCATTTTCCAGCAGTTTTGCTCTCTACAGATTCTGTATGTAGTTTGCATCCTCTTCTGCCAGAGCAGGGGAGATTAACTGTTTGACTCACTCCTTGCTATTGTCCATTTTGCTAGCATGGGGAATTCCTAGAAGTTTTATTTAGTAAGGGCCGATACTAATAGGCCCCCCGAGTGCATGCACAAGCTATTTAAATCCACTTTTACAATTAATTGATACAAGACACTTATAAAGTTAGTAACCACTTTGCAAAGTACATAAAATGTGACAGATACATAGACAGAAGACCGACACCAAAAAGAAACAGTGAGTGAAATTTATTCATGAATAGCATTAAAAATCACAAGGTAAACTTTCGATTTGGCGGAGTGTCCCTTGTATATCCTTGTCTTGCTGAATCATGTGGTTGCATTCCCTATCTATCCCCACAAGGGACACTATTCTATAACATAAGAACATAAATAACACAATAACATAGTGTAGTCCATCTCCGTAAGTTCTTAATAGTTGGCAATATGAGAACATTAGTTAGCAATTTGAGAGAAGAAGTGTCTATCTGCTGTATACAACACAAAAGTAGCCTCTTATCGAATGTGTCTATTGTGGGCACACAGAGCTTGTTATATACTGCAACTTAATACATTACTGACCGAGAGGATCAAATCTGCATGAAAGGAGTTAATGTCATTCAGATAATCAGTTCTGTCTAAAACGTCAAACTGCATAATTGTCCTGACTGCTTAAATGATGATAAACACACGGAGCGATTCCGAGAGCAGATTGCTAACTTTCTAGTATGATCATTTTGCTAGTGCAGACACACACGTTCCTCAGCCCTGGCAGATGTATCTATCGAACAACAGATAAACATGGGGATTTCTACACACTCTTATCCCGACTCCATTCACAATTCTCTGCAAGGAGATGAGCAGCTTACTGGAAGGAATAAAGTATTCACATAGTGGACTGAGACACATCCCACACAAACTGTATCACACATGACAGTACAGAAGCTCAGAAATAAGCTTAAATGGATTCTCTCCTCTAACAAGACTGGTGTATTTGTAATAACATGGAAACACTTTAGGTTAACTTTCTTGTGCGTAAATTCTGTGACATTTTCTGCTAAGCTAGCTGGTCATGTGACCTTCCTGCCTGGTACTTCATGCGGTAGCCATACCGCTTATACTCAAATCAATAGTGTTTTTCCAGTTTCGTATTAAAAGAGGGTCTCGGCTTATACTCGGGTCGCTTATACCATAGGGGCCTGTTATTTGTCATTTTTTAAGTGGTTGCACGTGGCGCTGTACCTCTTCTGTTGTAGACGGTTGACATTCCAAAGAGAATTTACATAATGCTCATCATGTCTTCCAACCTGGCATTTTCCTGGATTAACAGTTGAAAGGCGACATACAGTAGACTGGCCCTTTCCTCATCTCCTTCTACCATGACCCCAGGTTATCTCAGAGGTCCCACATTTTCTTCATTTTAGTTTCTTTCATTTATACTTGAAAAATAATTTGTAATCATTTTTACTCTCCTGACATATTTCTCTCAGTCTTACGAATTTATTTTTCCCTCTATAATCCTGTATGCTCATCTCAGGTCCTCAGTTAAAGTCTTCCCCCTCATGTTTGTTTCCCCCCTCTACTACCATGTTAGTAAAGGCATAATATACAATCATGGGATGTTGTGTCAATATTCCCCCAACATGTTTTTTGATACCCTGTCCGGTCTATTGGTAAAGATAAGAGCAGTGCCCCCCCCCCTCTTGTTGCTCCAGGACTAATTGCGCCAGGTAATTGTTATTTGTTGTCGACAAAAAACCTACTACCTCAAAGTGCCTGCTGTTCCACCCCAGTCGGGGTAAATGAATCCCCCCATGATGTATTCTTTCACCATGCTTTGAAGTCGCATCCATTTGACTTATCAGCATTCCTCTGCTGTCTCCTTATATTTGGAGCCTGATAACAAACCCCTAGTATATTTTATTATTCTTTTTAGCCTCCACTTATCTCCACCCATAGGGACTGTTTCAGGAGGTTTGTTTAAACTATAAACAAAACCCTGCCCCTTTTTATTTATATGATCTTTTCTAACAGCCCGGTCATAGCTACTGTCCAGCCATGTCTCGCTGTACCACTATATCTATTTGTTTCCAATATTAAAGTTTCCAGTTCCTCCCATTTGTTTGTGAGGCTTCTGGCCTCTAGCCGACAAAGTCATCCCAGTTCTCCATGAATCCAATCACTCCTCCTTCCTACACCAACTTTTGAGCCACTATTTACCTCCCTGATCTCCCGCTGCCTTTCTGGTGTGGCACGTGGTACAGGGCATTATTAGATCAGAGAAACTACCTTTGAGTCCTTGTCCTGACTTATGGCCCAAGACCCTAAAATTTTGTAGACCTTCCAACCCCAAACTCTTTGTCATTATGCGCATGACCCGGTCTGCACCAGCCCTCCCGTAATCCGTCAACCCGAATCCGCACTTGCCAAACCCGGCAACACACACTGTTTAGTAAGGCACAGTCTTTAAAACAGCTTGCCCTTTCTGGTTCCCCTACTATGGGAATCCCATTACCTGGACCTTCTGACCTGGCCTGACCGTTTACTTTCTGTATGCACTACATTAGCATTCTAACACACCGCCCCCGTGTGCATGCCTTTATGGGAAATGTAGTCTCAGCATGGAGATGAGCACTGCATGAAATAAAACGTGTGTACAGGAATTTTTTTCACAGAATTAAAAAAAACCTGTTACCTAGTTTTGCCCCACTAAACTAACCGGCATCATCAAGGGAGTCAGGCTTAGAGCAGGGGGCGTAACTAGAGCTCGCTGCTGGCCCCATAGCAGATTTCTGCATGGGCGCCCTACCAACTCAAAAAAAATATATAGGTACATATTTGTAAATTCACATATTTTTATATACTCCAATCCACACAAAGTTCTACCCTCTGCATACATTGATCAACACACGTTTAAACCTCTAACTCCACACACTTATACACTAATACATATCAACACCCTCGCCGATGCATGGCGAGGTAGTGCTTGCGAATACGTCCCACCTGTAGGTAACACCACATTACACATACATGGTCCTTATAGATCAGGGGAAATTGCAGTGGTTAATCCTGCCTGGCAAGGCAGATGTTAATATCTGTGATTGTAATTATGTCAACCAATGTCTGTGTTACATCCTGTCTTTGTGCACTGAAGGTAATTGGAGGAGCAGCCCACCGACCTGACCAAAGGGAGGTAATAAACCTCTGGCCAGGGAATGTTCTAGAGGAGAAAGATAGAAGTCTCTCTCAGAGAGAGGAGGAGAGCACTTTCTCCCAGAAGGAGAATAGCCCGGTCCTAGTCAGGCCCTCTGGGTCTGTAGGACACAAGCAAGAGTAGTTAGCTGGCAGCAGCTCAGAGTCTCTAGCATACCAGACCAGTGCAGGAAAAGCCTAGCCCCTGCCTGAAGTGGAAGATACCTCTGCCCCGCGTCACGGGCAGCTATGAGATTGTCACGGATTCTCCCCCCAGGTCCCGCTGTGTCCCCATAGTAAATACTTTGAAAGTCTGAACTCACAGTACAGAATGGCTTCTACAGACATCGGGCAGGGAATCCTTTTCAGAGAAGTGTCGGGCTTAGCGGAGAGCAGGGACCACGTCATCAGGCTCAGATCTCTATCCATATATGGTCACTGCATCTCCTAGGGTTCCCCAGAGCAGACATCGGGCAGGGAATCCTTTTCAGAGAAGTGTCGGCTTAGCAGAGAGAGCAGGGACCACGTCATCAGGTCAGATCACCATCTGTCCATATATGGTCACTGCATCTCCTAGGGTTCCCCAGAGCAGACATCGGGCAGGGAATCCTTTTCAGAGAAGTGTCGGGCTTAGCAGAGAGAGCAGGGACCAGTCATCAGGTTCAGATCACCATCTGTCCATATATGGTCTCCAGGGCTTCCCCAGACACAAACTATTTATTTAATTAAATTACATAAAGTTTTGCCCAGGCTGAGATTCGAACCTGGGACCCTCTGCACCATAGACAGGAGCTTAACTAACTGAGCTATAAGCCCAGTGATACAGAGCTGAGGATTTCTGGTAACTAAGAAGTGTTATCTGCCAGTGTTACATTGTGACACAGACTAATGCACTGATATATAGAGAGGGATCTTCTCAGAGGTTATTATTCTAATTATTGAGACTATTATTATTATTATTATTATAAATTTTATTATTTTTATTATTATGGAGATGATTATTAATAATAGTAAAAATAATAATAATCATCTCAATAATAATAATAATAATAATAATAATAATCATCATCATCTCCATAATAATAATAATAATAGTCTCAATAATTACAATAATCTCTGAGAAGATCCCTCCCTATATACCAAGGCATTAAATCTGTCTCACAGTGTAACAGTAGTCATAGTTGTTAGGTACCAAAATTCTCTACCTTGTTAATCACAGAGGTTATAGCTCAGTTGGTTGGGGCACTGTGCCTTTATTGTACTTGGACACTGTAGGTTCTGGGTTCAAATCCCAATGAGGATAATTTTTTTTTTTTATTGCCCTATATACAGCAGAGGGAGTTGGTGTAGCCCTATATACAGCACAGTGGGGCACATTTACTCACCCGTCCGGAGGAGTTCACAGAAAGTGCATTGTCCGACGATAATGCGCTGTGCCGCGATTCACTAAGATCGTGCGCCCGATATCCTGCATGTGTCGCTTCCCTGCTCAGGTCCGCCGGAGTTCACCTTCTTCTTCCTGATGCATGTAAGTGCATTGTCTTGTGACACAATTTGAAAGTTAAATCCCATGCTCAGTCCGAATCAGTCGGATCGTCCGACGGCCGCCCCCCGATTCCTGTTGCCTGAAAGCGCCAAAATCCAATCACGTGCGACACAATTCCCTGTTAAATACCTGTCACAGATGCGCAGAGCCCGAAAAATTCAGAAAGTCCAACGAAAGTGCATCCATGGACCCTTAGTAAATAATTCCCAGTGAGTAGGTGTAGTCCTAAATGTATTTTTACTTTTGTGAGATCCAAGTTATTTCTGTGACCTTTGTGAGTTTTTCGTTCATTACATGAGGGGGACAAACAATTGTGTCCACGTGTGTATGTTACTTTCTGGAAAGGAGCAGATTCACACATAGGATTATGTTTGTTGGTAATGTGACATTCAGAGATGGCGTCTCCTATGGGTCTTCTCTGCGGGGCTTAGTCTCAGTTGTATGTTTTAGTCCGCTCATGTATAGTCTAGGTAAGAGCAGCAGGAGGCTTTTGGTAAATTGTTTTTAGAATAAAATGTGCTGTAATGTATACAGAAAATGTAAGATATGTAGGACGGGGGATGGGTCATTGGTCAAAGTCTCACTGCTGGGACCCCCAATGATTATGAGCATGTGTACCCCTATTATTCTCTATACACCAGGTCATGGATGTTCCACACTCCTCAATATACCTGTATGCTTCTACAAGAAAGGACCCATCACAAGAAGCCCCATAGACATGAATAGAGCGGCTGTGATATGTGCCACCTAATGCTCTATGTAGAAGCAAGTGTTGGGGTCCCACTCAGTGATGGCTGTGATTGGCCCCTAGCAACCAGAGATGTCTGTGACTGGACCCTATTAACCAGAGATGGGTGTTATTGGCCCCTAGCTACCAGACATGTCTGTGATTGGACCCTATTAACCAGAGATGGGTGTTATTGGCCCATAGCTACCAGAAATGGTTGTGATTGGCCAGGTGTTTCCAACAGATGTGCAACTGGCCAATCACAGTCTAGTGGCATAGGGGCATAAAGTTGTCTGATTAGCCGCTATGCAGATTAATCAGAAGTTTCTGAGGTAAAACTGTTCTAGTTGCCCATGGCAACCAATCAGAGCCCAGCTTTCATTTTATAAACAGCTGTGGGAACTTCTGACAAATCTCATATACACATCACATATACACATATACAGTGAATACACACACATACAGCATATACACATCACATATACACACATACAGTACCATATACAGTTGCATAGCTCCCAACCGTCCCGATTTTGACGGGACTTTCCCGTTTTTCTTACCTCTGCCCCGCGTCACGGGCAGCTATGAGATTGTCACGGATTTTCTCCCCAGGTCCCGCTGTGTCCCCATAGTAAATACTTTGAAAGCCAGAACTGATAGTACAGAATGGATTCTACAGACATCGGGAGGGAATCCTTTTCAGAGAAGTGTCGGGCTTAGCGGAGAGCAGGGACCACGTCATGTTGGCTTAGCTGAGAGAGCAGGGACCACGTCATCAGCTTCAGATCAGATCTCTCCATATATGGTCTCCAGGGCTTCCCCAGACGCAAGCTCTTTATATAATTAAATTAAATAAAGTTTTGGCCAGGCTGAGATTCGAACCTGGGAGCCTCTGCACTGCAGACAGGAGCTTAACTAACTGAGCTATAAGCCCAGTGATACAGAGTTGAGGATTTCTGGTAACTAAGAAGTGTTATCTGCCATTTACACTGTGACACAGACTTACTGCACTGATCTATAGAGAGGGATCTTCTCAGAGATTATTATTGTAATTATTGAGACAATTATTATTATTATAAATTTTATTATTTTTATTATTATGGAGATGATTATTAATAATGGTAAAAATAATAATAATCATCTCAATAATAATAATAATAATAATAATAATAGTCTCAATAATTACAATAATCTCTGAGAAGATCCCTCCCTATATACCAAAGCATTAAATCTGTGTCACAATGTAACAGTAGTCATAGTTCTTAGTTACCAAAATTCTACACCTAGATAATCACAGAGGTTATAGCTCAGTTGGTTGGGGTACTGTGACATTGTTGTACATGGACACTGCAGGTTCTGGGTTCTAATCCCAATGAGGATAATATTTTTTTTTTTTTTTAATTGAGATCATTTTTATTATTATAATATGGCTAAAATTTGGGGCGTGGCCAGGGAGTGATTGGGGTGTGGCTTAGGGGGATCGCCGCTACGCGTGCCGCCATTTTGTCCCTCTTTCCCTTTCACAAATGTTGGGAGGTATGCAGTTGTACAGCATATACACATCACATATACACACATACAGTACCATATACAGTCGTACAGCATATACACATCACATATACACACATACAGTACCATATACAGTCGTACAGCATATACACATCACATATACACACATACCATAGCATATACAGTCATACAGCATATACACTCACCGGCCACTTTATTAGGTACACCATGCTAGTAACGGGTTGGACCCCTTTTGCCTTCAGAACTACCTCAATTCTTCGTGGCATAGATACAACAAGGTGCTGGAAGCTCCTCAGAGATTTTGGTCCATATTGACATGATGGCATCACACAGTTGCCGCAGATTTGTCGGATACAAATTTGGTATCCACATGATCGTACCGACCCAAAGAATAAAGTAGACATGTCATTTGGGACGCAGAGTGAAAGCTGTAAAATCCAAGCCCACAAGAAAACGTCACAAATGTGTTTTTTCACCATTTTTACTGCATTTGGAATTTTTTTCCCGCTTCCCAGTACATGCCATAGAATATTAAATACCGTCACTATGAAGTGCAATTTGTTACGCAGAAAAGGGCCCAGAGACGATCACCAGAAATGGCGATGCTAGTGGCTATGGTGCTGCCTTCAAGAACGCCTGGCCGGTGAGGTACCGGACTGAAGGGGCACAGGGGAATCCCGGCCGGGCAGGAAAGACAATGATCTGCTACCCTGAGAGCCACCTCTGTAACGTTTGTACGTTTAAATGTGACCCATGGGGCTCCTAAGCCAATGTGAATTTACCGAAATGTTTGCACACTGTGTCATACATGCCACAGTTTTGCATTAACCCTTTCTAGGCTTTTCAGGTTGTAGTGTGGCTGTGTCGGACGTCTTTTGTTTAAAACACTACCGCTACCTATCCCTTCACCCGAGGTTTGCACATGGGGTAGTCCGTAAACTCGGGTCTTTTAGGGACGGGGGTGTTACAAGATAGCACCTGATGCCACCCATACATGGTAAGGATGCCAGTCATGGAGTACTCGTTTTCGCATATGCTAACGCAATGCAGACCTATATCATTTTAATTGCCGCAGGGAGAAGCTTTTATATAAACTTAAGCCTGTGCAATGCTATTAGATACTCATGACGACCACACACCTTTCCTATGTACAGTTCGTTTAATTTGTGCTCAGCGACCAACTGTCAACACTTACATGTTTTGTCTTAGTCCGACACCAACCCGTGCCTGTCTCCAGGACCATGGGCAGTTTGTCCTCTACACCTCACATAGCCTGCACTTCCCAGAAGTGCCCTTAGCCCCCTCTGCCCCAAACCATCTGTAGTCGAGCGAGGGCGGCTCTTTCAATTGCCCCGGGGGTATGCAACACCCTCGTGATGCAATGGCGAAGGAGTGCTTGCGAATAAGCCCCATAGCATGTCACCACATCACACAGGGGACATGCAGTGGTTAATCCTGGCCTGCAGCAGAAGTTAATCTGTGTTGATGTAAGAGTCTAGTATCCAATGATCTGTGTTACATCCTGTCTCTGTGAGCTGAGAGTAATTGAGAGCAGCACACACCTCAGGGGAGTATATAAAACCCCTGGCCAAGAATATTCTAGAGAGCAGTTTAGCTGAGCATAGCTCAGAAGCAACTGGAGTCTCTCCAGTACGACTCTTCGGAGTCTGTACACTAGCCCACCAGATTCAGAGCAGTAAGAGCCTAGCCCCTGCCTGAAGTGGAGCTAATAGCTAGTATGAGGAAAGGGTTACATCCTACCTTCAGGGTGTATACCTGAAACATCCAGGATCAAGTGCTAGCATCCTATTGACACAGCTGCCCCCAGCTGCCATTGCATCCGGCTGTGTCTACATCCTGTGCTCCCTCCAAATACTCCCATACTCCACCATCTTGTAAGGCACGTTGCTGATGTTCCTGTCGGTTCCAATAAAGAACTGTAAGTGTTTCTGTTCACCTCTGCCTCCGTCTGGTCCCTGCTACTACAGCTGACCCTCATCACAGGCACCCTTGTCCACCCACACGAGACTCATCCTCTAGAGACCAAAGGGTTTGCCCCAGGGAGATCCACTATCAGCCTCTCCCCATCATTTCTTGCCAACACCACCCTCTGGAGACCTGCGAGGCTGTAGGACAGCCCTCCGGTTCCCCCCTACCAAGCACGTGACACTAGCATCCCTAGCCGCAACTGCCAGCCACTCATGACTGGGCCCCGGCTGACTCCAGGCCCCGAGAAAAGGCTAGGCCCGGTGGGGGATGTTGCATTCCCTCAAGTGGGAAGGTATAAATACAATATAATGGAGGACAAAATAGCCCCAGATGATAGGCAAGCACAGGAGACCAATGGCTACCCCTGTTAGCCCAGGGTCCTAATAGTATTGTTGACAGTTATAGCAATGCAGTCAAATGTGAGACCAAAATAAGAAGGGATAAAGTTCAGTAGTGCAGTAAAGGTAAACCATACACAAAACTGGAGGTACCATCCAGTATTCAAAATTCATTGCATTGCACATTACCCGCAAACATGGTTAAACTGACACTCTGCAGATCAAGGGAAAGCCAAAGGGTACACCCGACGCACGTTTCGCACTAATGCTTCGATAGGAGGTGATGACATAGTGCTGTGTCTGACATTTTATAGTTCCCCCGGCTTCTCTGCATGTAGACCGCAGCCACACACGTGACGCGCACGGGCCCTGAGTCCGCACCGAAACCGTCACCAGGAAACGCCACCGAGATCATGATCGGAGAGGCGTCAAACAGAATATCGCCATATGGTAAGCATCTAGAGATATTTTCTCCCCATATATTAAACACAGAGGTGTTTTTAGATTAATTGTTTTTTGGTGTTGTGTCTGATTTATTTATCTTTCTTTCTCGGACCCCTTACAGACAAACTATGTGGATGGTATTAACATCTTTGACAGTTCCTTGGTACCTGAATCTCTTCTAACCAATCAAGCCTCACAGACTTACATTCCCCATGAATTAGCAAGGAAGAACCTATATATTGGTCCCACTGGGTGCTATAGCACTTTCACAAGTTATGTGTGGGTTTTTGTGTTGTAGTGTTTTCTTAATTGCTTTTCACATATATTATGTATTTTTTTTTGTTTTGTCATCACCTTCTGGTATCTGTTTTATTGCTTCATTACATATTTTATATTGCATTGTATAACATTTGTGATTAGCAGATTATGCGGATTATCAGTGGGTGGTTTCTGGATATTTATTATACCCAGCTATCCTCATCACCCGACATTTTAATGTTATTTGAATTTCCCCTACACTTCATCTCACACATTTTTCACACCTTTTCCTCACCTATCCTTTTCATGTAGGATAATTTGTATTTGACATGACATTTTGACATGAGCACTTTACTCAGCCTGTATGCGGAGTTTTGCTATTTTACATTTAGGCATGCAGCCTCAGGTTGTCCAGGGTGGTAACTTCCACTTCGCGCATACATTTCTACATCCCTGTATCCATTTCACATTCTACCTCTATACATTTTATGTATATGTATGTGCATTGCTTCATGGGTTATGGAGGTTCAATGTTGATATTTGTTTACTCTTTTTGATATATAATGTCTGTTTGTAGATCGAAAAAGGTTTTAGAGGGTTGTAGGTATAGATTATTCTGGTAGATATCAATTTTATAGACTATGTTTACACCTTAAGGACCATCATTGTTATAGACTATGTTATACTTAACCCCTTCCCGACACGCGCCGTACTAGTACGGCGCGCGCCGGGTCCCGTGCATGGAGAGGGCTCGCGGGCCGAGCCCTCTCCATAGCCGGTAAGTACTTTTGCTCATTGCCAAAGGCTTACCGGTAAACACCCGCGATCTCACCTCGCATGGCGCCGCCATCTTGTTGTGGATCGCTGCTCCCGATGATGTCACGGGGAGCGCGATCTCGCCATGGTAACCTCGGGTGTTTCCGAATACCCGAGGCTACTTCGTTTTAAAACCAGGATTACAATGTGCTAATTGCACATTGTAATGCATGGGGAGTAAAATCCACATATACTGCCATACTGTAGTATGCAGTATATTGATAGGATCGATCAGACTACCTAGGGTTAGAGTACCCTAGGGATCTGAAAATAGTAAAAGTAAAAATGAAAAAAAGTTTTAAAAAAAAAAATTTAATAAAAAAACCTAAAAATATTCAAATCACCCCCTTTCCCTAGAACTGATAAAAATAAATAAACGTAAAGATCATAAAACACATTAGGTATCGCCGTGTCCGAAATGCCGATCGATCAAAATATGATAAGTTTTTCACTACGTTTAACCCCGTAACGGAAAATAGCGTCCAAGTCGAAATGGCATTTTTTGCATTTTGAAAAATATAAAAAAATTTATAAAAAGTGATCAAAAGGTCGCACAGTCCCAAAAATTATGTAATGAAAACGCCATCAAAATTCGCAAAAAATGACACTATCCACAGCTCCGTACACCAAGTATGAAAAAGTTATTGGCCCCAAAGATGGCAAAATAAAAAAAAATTTTGTACAGGAGGTTTTAATTTTTTTAAATGTATGAAAACATTAATAAACCTATACAAATTTGGTATCCCTCACATTATTTTTTTTTTTTTTTGGGGTAACTGAAATCCAGGCTTTATTCATCTTGATAAGCGTCAGCCTGTCAGCGCTATCAGTCGACAGGCGTGTACGCTTATCGGTGATGATGCCACCAGCTGCACTGAAAACCCGCTCGGACAACACGCTAGCGGCAGGGCAGGCAAGAACCTCCAAGGCGTACAGCGCCAGTTCGTGCCACATGTGCAGCTTTGAAACCCAGTAGTTGTAGGGAGCTGTGTGATCATTTAGGACAATTGTATGGTCAGCTACGTATTCCCTCCCCATCTTTCTGTAAAGATCAGCCCTACTCTGCCGAGACTGGGGACAGGTGACAGTGTCTTGCTGGGGTGACATAAAACGGGCAACGGCCTTGTAAAGCGTACCCCTGCCAGTGCTGGAAAAGCTGCCTGCTCGCCTACTCTCCCTCGCTACTTGTCCCGCAGAAGTACGCCCTCTGCAGCTAGCGCTGTCAGAAGGGAAATACTGTTTCAGCTTGTGCACCAGGGCGTGGGCACGTCGCACAACAGTCGGTGAGCGGGCAGTTGGAGGCGGCGCTGCGCTGCTCTGAGAGTGGCAGCATCTATGGTCGACTTTCTGAAATGCGCACAGATGCGGCGCACCTTTGTGAGCAAATCAGACAGATTGGGGTATGTCTTGAGGAGCCAGATTGAACACATGTGTCAGTCTGCCGAGTTTCAGAGCCGCCACCAGGTTACAGCCATTGTCACACACAACCATGCCTGGCTTCAGGTTCAGCGGTGCCAGCCACAGATCGGTCTGCGCCGTGATGCCCTGTAATAGCTCTTGGGCGGTGTGCCTTTTATCGCCTAGGCTCAACAGTTTGAGCACCGCCTGCTCTCTCTTAGCGACGGCACTACTGCTGTGCCTAGAGCTACTGACTGATGGCCCCATGCCCACGGATGGTAATTCGGAGGAGGGGTGGGAGGAGGCATAGTAGGCCTGAGAGACCATGACCGAGGTAGGCCACGCAATCCTCTGCGTCGGCAGTAAATGAGCGACCCCGGGGTCAGACTCAGTCCCAGCCTCCACCAAGTTAACCCAATGTGCCAACAGCGATAAATAGTGGCCCTGCCCGGCAGCACTCGTCCACGTGTCTGTGGTTAGGTGGACCTTGTCAGAAATGGCATTGGTCAGGGCAAAGATGATGTTGTCTGACACATGCTGGTGCAGGGCTGGGACGGCATATCGGGAAAAGTAGTGGCGGCTGGGGACCGAATACCGAGGGGTGGCCGCCGCCATGAGGTTGCGAAGGGCCTCGGTCTCTACCAGCATAAAGGGAAGCAACCGTGTCTCCTCATCATCCGACACCTCTTTACACACTTCTTCCACTACGTCAACAATGTCATCATCACCCACAGACTGCTACTGTTGGAAAACCTGGGCATCGGGAAAGAGCTCTGCAGCAACCTGAGAAGTGGTTTGTGACTCTGGGAAGGATCCAGAAAACAGTTCCTCAGAGTATGCCGGATCAAATTCCAAATTTTCCTGGGAGGGGGCAGACTGAGGGGAAGGAGGTTGAGGTGGAGGAGCTGGAGGAGTGCTCACTTGGGTGACATGGGTGGACTGCGTGAAAGACTGACTGACTGGTGGACAAATGACTTGAAGTATTGTCCGCAATCCACAACATCACCTGTTCGCACGGTTGTGGCCTCAACAGTGCTTTACCACGAATCCCAGTAAGTTGAGACATGAAGCTAGGGAGTATAGCTCTGCGGCGTTCCCCTGCTCCCTCATCAGCAGGTAGTGTCTCACCCCGACCAGGACCACGGCCTCTGACCCCTGCAATGGCTATGGCTAGTTTCTAACCAACACAGACAATTTTTTTTAAATATCCCGGTATTGATGTGACCAAAAGACCGTATTTGATTACGCCACACGTGACGTACAGTACGCTTAACCGGTAGAGAGAATGTGGATTGGGATTTCTGCAGACTAGCTTGCTAAACAGTAACAGGCACAACAATTCAACTACAGTAGACAACATTTGATTGCTATTGATCGTACCGACCCAAAGAATAAAGTAGACATGTCATTTGGGACGCAGAGTGAAAGCTGTAAAATCCAAGCCCACAAGAAAACGTCACAAATGTGGTTTTTCACCATTTTCACTGCATTTGGAATATTTTTCCCACTTCCCAGTACACGCCATAGAATATTAAATACCGTCACTATGAAGTGCAATTTGTTACGCAGAAAATAAGCCATAACACAGCTCTTTATGTGGAAAAATAAAAAAGTTATAGATTTTTGAAGTTGGTGAGTGAAAAATGGAAGTGAAAAAACTAAAAAAGGCCAAGTCGTTAAGGGGTTAATGTCCACATTATATGTGAGCGGTCCGTTGATTTTGGTTTTTAATATTGTGTGTCAACCTCTGTGTTTAATATATTGTGAGAAAAAATCTCTAGATACTTACCATATGGCGATATTCTGTTGACGCGCCCATGCGCGTGCATGGGGAAGTACACAGCCACAGGACGCGTCTTGATGGTGACGCCTCTCCGATCATGTGATCTGGGGTAGCGTTTCCTGGTGACGCGTTTCCGGTGCGCGACCTCAGGGCAGACGCGCGTCACGTGGTGGGCGCGTCTTCATGCAGAGACGCCACGGGCAACTATAAAATGTCAGACGAAGCATTAGTGCGAAACGTGCGTCAGGGTGTACCCTTTGGCTTTCCCTTGATCTGCCCAGTGTCAGTTTACCGGGCCCAGAGACGATCACCAGAAATGGCGATGCTAGTGGCTATGGTGCTGCCTTCAAGAACGCCTGGCCGGTGAGGTACCGGACTGAAGGGGCACAGGGGAATCCCGGCCGGGCAGGAAAAGAACAAGTGATCTGCTACCCTGAGAGCCACCTCTGTAACGTTTGTACGTTTAAATGTGACCCATGGGGCTCCTAAGCCAATGTGAATTTACCGAAATGTTTGCACATGTCATTACATGCCACAGTTCGCATTAACCCTTTCTAGGCTTTTCAGGTTGTAGTTGGCTGTGTCGGACCGTCTTTTGTTAAAACACTGACCGCTACCTATCCCTCAACCCGAGGTTGCACATGGGGTAGTCCGTAAACTCCGGTCTTTAGGGACGGGGGTGTTCAAGATAGCACCTGATCCACCCATACATGGTAAGGATGCCAGTCAGGAGTACTCGTTTCGCATTGCTAACCAATGCAGACCTATCTATTCATTTTAATTGCCGCAGGGAGAAGCTTGTTATAGTCAAATCAAGCCTGTGCAATGCTGATTACGATACGCATGACTACCACACACCTTTCCTAGTGTACAAGTTCGTTTAATTTGCGCTCAGCGACCAACTGTCAACACTTACATGTTTTGTCTTAGTCCGACACCAACCCGTGCCTGTCTCCAGGACCATGGGCAGTTTGTCCTCTACACCTCACATAGCCTGCACTTCCCAGAAGTGCCCTTAGCCCCCTCTGCCCCAAACCATCTGTAGTCGAGCGAGGGCGGCTCTTTCAATTGCCCCGGGGGTATGCAACACCCTCGTGATGCAATGGCGAAGGAGTGCTTGCGAATAAGCCCCATAGCATGTCACCACATCACACAGGGGACATGCAGTGTTTAATCCTGGCCTGCAGCAGAAGTTAATCTGTGTTGATGTAAGAGTCTAGTATCCAATGATCTGTGTTACATCCTGTCTCTGTGAGCTGAGAGTAATTGAAGCAGCACACACCTCGGGGAGTATATAAAACCCCTGGCCAGAATATTCTAGAGAGCATTTAGCTGAGCATAGCTCAGAAGCAACTGGAGTCTCTCCAGTACCGACTCTTCGGAGTCTGTACACTAGCCCACCAGATCAGAGCAGAAGAGCCTAGTCCCCTGCCTGAAGTGGAGCTAATAGCTAGTATTGAGAAAGGGTACATCCTACCTTCAGAGGTGTATACCTGTAAACATCCAGGATCAATGCTAGCATCCTATTGACACAGCTGCCCCCAGCTGCCATTGCATCCGGCTGGTGATCTACATCCTGTGCTCCCTCCAAATACTCCCATACCCACCATCTTGTAAGGCACGTTCTGATGTTCCTGTCGGTTCCAATAAAGAACTGTAAGTGTTTCTGTTCACCTCTCGCCTCCGTCTGGTCCCTGCTACTACAGCTGACCTCATCACAGGCACCTGTCCACCCACACGAGACTCATCCTCTAGAGACCAAAGGGTTTGCCCCCAGGGAGATCCACTATCAGCCTCTCCCCATCATTTCTTGCTCCAACACCACCCTTCTGGAGACCTGCGAGGCTGTAGACAGCCCTCCGTTCCCCCCTACCAAGCACGTGACACTAGCATCCCTAGCCGCAACGCCAGCCACTCATGACTGGGCCCCGGCTGACTCCAGGCCCGAGAAAAAGGCTAGGCGCCCGGTGGGGGATGTTGCATTCCCTCAGTGGGAAGGTATACAATACATATAATGGAGGACAAAATAGCCCCAGTGATAGGCAGCACAGGAGACCAATGGCTACCCCTGTTAGCCCAGGGTCCTAATAGTATTGTTGACATTATAGCAATGCGTCAAATGGGAGACCAAAATAAGAAGGGATAAAGTTCAGTAGTGCAGTAAAGGTAAACCATACACAAAACTGGAGGTACCTCCAGTATTCAAAATATTCATATCTATTGCACATTACCCGCAAACATGGTTAAACTGACACTTGCAGATCAAGGGAAAGCCAAAGGGTTACACCCGACGCACTTTCGCACTATTGCTTCGATAGGAGGTGATGACATAGTGCTGTGTCTGACATTTTATAGTTCCCCCGGCTTCTCTGCATGTAGACTCGCAGCACCACGTGACGCGCACGCCCTGAGTCCGTCACCGAAACCGTCACCAGTGAACGCCACCGAATCATGATCGAGAGGCGTCAACAGAATATCGCCATATGGTAAGCATCTAGAGATATTTTCTCCCCATATATTAAACACAGAGGTGTTTTTAGATTAATTGTTTTTTGGTGTTGTGTCTGATTTATTTATCTTTCTTTCTTCGGACCCCTTACAGACAAACTATGTGGATGGTATTAACTCTTTGACAGTTCCTTGGTACCTGAATCTCTTCTAACCAATCAAGCCTCAAGACTTACATTCCCCATGAATTACAAGGAAGAACCTATATATTGGTCCCACTGGTTGCTATAGCACTTTCACAAGTTATGTGTGGGTTTTTTGTGTTGTAGTGTTTTCTTAATTGCTTTTCACATATATATATGTATTTTTTTTTTGTTTTGTCATCACCTTCTGGTATCTGTTTTATTGCTTCATTACATATTTTATATTGCATTGTATAACATTTGTGATTATGCAGATTATGCGGATTATCAGTGGTGGTTCTGGATATTTATTATACCCAGCTATCCTCATCACCCGACATTTTAATGTTATTTGAATTTCCCCTACACTTCATCTCACACATTTTTCACACACTTTTCCTCACCTATCCTTTTCATGTAGGATAATTTGTATTTGACATGACATTTTGACATGAGCACTTTACTCAGCCGTTATGGCGGAGTTTTGCTATTTTTACATTTAGGCATGCAGCCTCAGGTTGTCCAGGGTGGTATTCCAACTTCCGCGCATACATTTCTACATCCCTGTATCCATTTCACATTCTACCTCTATACTTTTTATGTATATGTATGTGCATTGCTTCATGGGTTATGGAGGTTCAATGTTGATATTTGTTTACTCTTTTTGATATATAATGTGCTGTTTGTAGATCGAAAAAGGTTTTAGAGGTTGTACGGTATAGATTATTCTGGTAGATTATCAATTTTATAGACTATGTTTACACCTTAAGGACCATCATTGTTATAGACTATGTTATACTTAACCCCTTCCCGACACGCGCCGTACTAGTACGGCGCGCGCCGGGTCCCGTGCATGGAGAGGGCTCGCGGGCCGAGCCCTCTCCATAGCCGGTAAGTACTTTTGCATATTGCCAAAGGCTTACCGGTAAACACCCGCGATCTCACCTCGCATGGCCGCCGCCATCTTGTTGTGGATCGCTGCTCCCGATGATGTCACGGGGAGCGCGATCCTCGCCATGGTAACCTCGGGTGTTTCCGAATACCCGAGGCTACTTTCGTTTAAACCAGGATTACAATGTGCTAATTGCACATTGTAATGCATGGGGAGTAAAATCCACATATACTGCCATACTGTAGTATGGCAGTATATTGATAGGATCGATCAACTACCTAGGGTTAGAGTACCCTAGGGAGTCTGAAAAATAGTAAAAGTAAAAATGAAAAAAAGTTTTAAAAAAAAAAATTAATAAAAAAACCTAAAAATAATTCAATCACCCCCTTTCCCTAGAACTGATAAAAATAAATAAACGTAAAGATCTAAAACACATTAGGTATCGCCGTGTCCGAAATGCCGATCGATCAAAATATGATAATGGTTTTTCACTACGTTTAACCCCGTAACGGAAAATAGCGTCAAGTCGAAAATGGCATTTTTTGCATTTTGAAAAATATAAAAAAATTTATAAAAAGTGATCAAAAGGTCGCACAGTCCCAAAAATTATGTAATGAAAACGCCATCAAAATTCGCAAAAAATGACACTATCCACAGCTCCGTACACCCAAAGTATGAAAAAGTTATTGGCCCCAAAGATGGCAAAATAAAAAAAAATTTTGTACAGGAGGTTTTAATTTTTTTAAATGTATGAAAACATTAATAAACCTATACAAATTTGGTATCCACATATTGTAACCGACCCAAAGAATAAAGTAGACATGTCATTTGGGACGCAGTGAAAGCTGTAAAATCCACAGCCCACAAAAAACGCACAAATGTGGTTTTTCACCATTTTCACTGCATTTGAATATTTTTCCCACCTCTCCCAGTACACGCCATAGAATATTAAATACCGTCACTATGAAGTGCAATTGTGTACGCAGAAATAGCCATAACACAGCCTCTTTATGTGGAAAAATAAAAAAGTTATAGGATTTTTTGAAGTGGTGAGTGAAAAATGGAATGAAAAACTAAAAAAGGCCAGTCGTTAAGGGGTTAATGTCCACATTAATGTGAGCGGTCCGTTGATTTTGGTTTTAATATTGTGTGTCAACTCTGTGTTTAATATATGTGAGAAAAATCTCTAGATACTTACATATGGCGATTTCTGTTGACGCGCCCATGCGCGTGCATGGGGAGTACACAGCCACAGGACGCGTCTGATGTGACGCCTCCTCCGATCATGTGATCTGGGGTAGCGTTTCCTGGTACGCGTTTCCGGTGCGCGACCTCAGGGCAGACGCGCGTCACGTGGTGGGCGCGTCTTCATGCAGAACGCCAGGCAACTATAAAATGTCAGACGAAGCATTAGTGCGAAACGTGCGTCGGGGTGTACCCTTTGGCTTTCCCTTGATCTGCCCAGTGTCAGTTTACCATGTTTGCAGGTAAGTGTGCAATAGCAATATGAATTTTTGAATACTGGATGGTACCTCCAGTTTTGTGTATGGTTTACCTTTACTGCACTACTGCCACTTTATCCCCTTCTTATTTTGGTCTAACATTTAACTGCATTGCTAATACTGTCAACAATACTATTAGGACCCTGGGCTAATAGGGGTAGCCATTGGTCTCCTGTGCTGCCCTATTTTTTCATCTGGGGCTACTTGAGTCCCCCATATATTGTACAGGCGGTCCCCTACTTAAGAACACTCGACTTACATACGACCCCTAGTTACAAACGGACCACTGGATATTGGTAATTTATTGTGCTTTAGTCCTAGGCTACAATAAACAGCTATAACAGTTATCACAGGTGTCTGCAGTGAAGATTTATTGTTACTCCTGGTTCTTATGACAACCCAACATTTTTAAAATCCAATTGTCACAGAGACCAAAAAAGTTCTGGCTGGGATTACAATGATAAAATATACAGTTCCGACTTACAAACAAATTCAACTCAAGAACAAACCTACAGACCCTATCTTGTATGTAACCGGGGACTGCCTGTATTTATACCTTCCCACTTGAGGGATATATATGTCGAATTTGTGTATTTACTTTCAATAAAGAGTATTATTTTAAACAAATTAGTGTTTTTTGCTGCTCTGGTTCTTTTTGGTATTCTTGAGTATATAGTTGGAGAGGCATATATGATCTGTGAAGGAGTGTAGGGGTTCATTTGGTTCTAGTATACAGCCTGTCCCCAGTAGTATACAGCCTGTCCCCAGTAGTATACAGCCTGCCCCCACGGCTCTTAAAAAAATAAACTTAAATACTCACCCTCCGATGTCAGCGCGGCTCCCCGATGACCCCGATGTCAGCGTGTTCCGTCCTCTTTCTTCTCCGCGGCTCCTCTTCTCTCTTCAGGCATGGACGTGGCAATGTTTTCTTCTAGCATGCGCATACTATGACATGGCCGCTGCTGACGTCATAGTATGCGTGGCCACGAAAAAAAACATGGCCGCGTCCATGACAGAAGAAAGAAGAGAGAAGAGGAGCCGCGGAGAAGAAAGAAGACATCGGGGTCATCGGGAGCCGCGCTGACATCGGAGGGTGAGTATTTAAGTTTATTTTTTTTAAGTGGGTATTTTTTTTTTTTGTAATAGACTTGTGTATAAGCCGAGAGGACGTTTTTCAGCACATTTTTTGAGCTGAAAAACTCAGCTTATACACGAGTATATACAGTACATGTCCTGCAAAAAACAGGCCATCAACCAGCTCCGTAGCCAAAAAAGTAAAAATGTTATGCCACTTGGAAGACGGCGATGCAAAAATGATAGATTTTTCCCCATATTAGGGTTTTATTTGGCAAATTTAGTAAAATAAAATTCATGTAGGGTATGCCGTAATCGCATCGACCCATAGAATACAGATGATAAGCATGATTATTAGGCTATACAGTGAACACCAAAAAAAAAAAGTTAAAAAAACAGTACAGAATTGATGCTTTTCTACTCCTGCCCTCAAAAAAAGTTCCTAAATTTTCAACAATAGGGGATACCAACCCCAAAATCTCTGTACTCAGGAGAAATTGCATAACAAATTGTAACAAATTCTTCTCTTTTTATCTTTTGGAAATGTGTAAATTTTAGGGCTAAATGAACTTATAACCGACAAAATTTGACCATTCTAAATTTCACCTCCATTTTCATTCAATTACTATTAAGATCTCAAGGGGTTCACAATCTTCCTAAAAGCTGTTTCTGATAATTTGAAGGGGGGGCAGATTTGAAAATGGGTTCATTATATGGGGGTTTTAATGCTAAATATTTAAAAGTTCATTCAAAATTTATCCCCAAAATAGTCAATTCCGAAAATACAGAAAACCGTTACTTGATTTCTAAGGTGCGTGACATCAAAATAAATAATCCAGACATTTCAAAAACTATGAAAATGTAAAGTAGAGAAATGGGAAATTTTATTCACCAACTTATTTAGGTGGTAAATCTATCTGCCTGAAAACGCAATGATTTAAAATTTTCAAAAAATTTTCAAAAAAATTAATCATTTTTGGTTTTATTTTGTAAATAAACGCAAATAAACTCTGTCTTAGAGTGCAATGCATTTTTTAATTGTCTCAATAGACTTGTGTGGTGCGTTTTTCACGCACATGACTTGCAAGTCAGAGTGCAATGCAAGTTCTGCACGTCAAAAACATGCGCAGAACTTATGTGAAAAAGGGTATTAGGCTATGGAGTTGTGACCTGTGAAGCTGTAGCATGAATGATCTCTGGTAACGTTCACCAGAAGCCCTTTTGGTTCATTAGCATAATTTTAAAAGTTGATTTTGGAAGGAAGGAGGCCAGGGGTGTAACTAGGAGAGGCATGGCCCCATAGCAGACTTCTGAATGGGGCCCCGTTTCTGCTTAAAAATATACATGTTACACTCATACTTATACAAGCATTTTTTATACTTATATACATTAACATACAGTACTTCAATCTACACAACATTTATAAACCCCCTCTTTTTATACACACAAGCACACCTATAGGGGCACATTTACTTAGAAATTCGGTATAATGCTGCATACGGTATTTCACTAAGATTGTGCCCCCGAAATCATGAATCTGTCGCTTCCCCGCACTGCTTCAGCATCTTTTTTTGCGGTGCACCTTTAACAGAGGGCGTACGACACAATTTGCAAGTAAAACACGGCGCTCGGTCCGAATCAGTCTGGCGGACGCCCCTAATTTGTGTTGCATGGAAGCCAGCACAGCTGCATCACAAAAGGATCGTGTGCGACACAATAGCGGTGCAGACACTTTTAAAATATCTGTACAAGCCGTTTTAGCCTAGAAGAACGTGCAACTAAAGTGTGCAGCAAAGCCCTTAGTAAATGTGCCCCATAGAGTATATACACACACATACAGTGCCATATACAGACATGCAGCGTATATACACACATACACAGGGTCGGACTGGGGGTCCTAGGGCCCACCAGTGAAGTTGATCCTAAAGGCCCACCTACTGCTACATGGGAATATTGTATATTATAAAAGCTTCAAATTCCCACACTAAAATGCATGTTAATCAGCCAGATTGTCTCTGGTTGTAGTACGCCGGATGCAGTAAAATAAGAGCTATTTAAAAGGTGTTTTAATCTTCTTGTCTGATTGTTCAGCAAATGAGTGACCTCCTTTGATGGTAAGACTTCTTATAGTCCATGGGGGTCACTCATTGGTTGAAGTGGGCTTTGTGACAACCCCCCACCCTTCCTCGTGGCTTTTGAACAGGTACAAGGCTTAAAGGACATCTATCAACAGGATGAAAGACTGCATGCAAATGAGCCAGAGGAGCTCAAGGCTCCAATAACACCTATGGAGCCTGGAGCCCCTCAGGGTCATTTGCACACATTTCTTCATCCTAATGGTAGATGCCCTTTAAAGACCTGAGCAACGTCGTTGTCTGAAACTAGCTAAATATGTTTGTTTTCACTATACCTGTCTCAGCTCCCATGGGGTTTCCAGTGTTCCTGAAAACCCCTGTTTTAGTCCGTTTATATATTTTACTCTTTGCCTTACAATTTTTCACTTTGAGGCTACATGCACACACAAGTTTGTGTTTGTTTTGTATTTTTTGAGGATATTGCACAGGTAGCATCCAAATTTTTTTGTGGACCCATAAAAATGTACCATATATAACTAGAGTATAAGCTAAGAACCCTAATTTTACCACCACAAACTGGGGAAACCTATTGACTTGAGTATAAGCTGAGGGTGGGAAATGCATTGGTCACACATCCCAGTATATAGCAAGCCAGCCCCCTGCCTCCCAGTATACAACTACCCCCTGCCCCACAGCATTTAGCCAGCAAGCCCCCAGTAGCATAACTAGCCCCCTTTAGTGTAGAGCCTGCCAGCCAGCCCAGTGTGGTATAAAGCCTGCCTGCCAGCCCTGTGTAGTATATAGCCTGCCAGCCAGTCCCCTTTAGTATATAGCCTGCCAGCGGGCCAGTGTAGTATATAATCTGCAAGCCCCCAGTTTGCCCAGCTCATAATAAAATAAACTGAGTACCATTCCGACCCCCGGGCAGCTCCTCTTCTTTCTTCAAGGGCGCCGGCTCCAGCTCAACGACCGCTCCATGCGCCCAACCCGGCCACAACTGTGATGTCGCTGTGATGATCTGCCGCTGACCTTGAGCCGGTGCCCATGAAGATAGAAGAGGAGCTGCCCCAGGCGTTGGAATGGTGAGTTATTTTTTTTTATATAATGAGTATAAGCCGAGTGGGGAATTTTCAGCCCAAAAATTGTGCTGAAAAACCTGGTTTATACTTGAGTATATATACAGTATCACAGACAGATCACATAGAGACTGGAGCATATGGAAGAAACAGCCTATAACAAGCTGTATATGAGGAGGAGGACAGGACACTGCACATGCTGTAGGCCAGTGATGGCGAACCTTTTAGACACGGAGTGCCCAGACTACAACCAAACCCACTTATTTATCCCAAAGTGTCAACATTTAATTATAATTTAAGCAGTAAACTTCTTGCTCCCTTCTCTGTTATAGATTTCAATCGTATCAGTATCCTAAGAACACCAATACAGTAGAAAGAAGCGGTAACAAATTCAGGTTCCCCTGAATAGGAAGAATTTTCGTGCCTGGAGCTGAAGCTACAATGATCATCCAGATCTGCCCACACCTTCCCATTCCTCAAGTAGTCATAGTCAGTAAGCAAAAAAGACGTTTGGGGACGCTTTGAGTCAAAGCCGTGCTGGATAAGGTTTCCGCTTGGTCCGGATCAAAAAGTGTCCTTAGTCATGACTTAGTCATGGTATGACTAAGGACACTTTTTGTCCGAAACACGTTACCAGACTCCCCCTTCCCCTTTTCTTTTTGTGATGTCACTTTTAACAAGATGCTGATAAAAATTGGAAGAACTTTCTAACTTTTAACAGTTGCCAGTGCGGATATATTTATTTTTATTTTTTGACCCTTTTCTGCTATCCAGTCATAGGCAGTACTGTCGCTTTAAGACAGCACTGAGCGCAGAAAGTCCTGGGCTGTCTGGGAATCCATGAAGATTCCTTGTGTCCTCTTTGGTGATGGCCTGGGTGCCCACAGACAGGGCTCCGAGTGCCACCTCTGGACCCGTGCCATAGGTTCGCCACCACTGCTATACACTGCATCTTCTTGTGCTGTACTGAATGCTGTGCAGGGAGCCCTGCCCCTCCTTGCTGTCTTCTGCACTAACCCAGTAGTTGTTACAACCTTGAGGAAAGTGTGCTACATGTAATGTGAAGTAGCACATTTCTATTTTAATAGTAATTCCTGCATCCTGGCCCCCAATACAGGCTGCACACTGCAGCTCTGAAGCTGGAGCGCCCCAGGACAGCTCAGCCTTCCGGTCCCACTTACTCCTGCCTCCACTCAGTGCTGAGGTGGAGGCACAGCTAAGAAGCCAAGCCTGGAGTCTCTTATCTTCCCTCAGCGCTCTGGCAGTCAGGAGAAACTGCTCACAACTCTCACTCCTTGAGTGCTAGAGGAATATAAGAGACTCCAGGCTGTATCCAGATGAATGTGCTGTACACAGGGGCGGACTGGCCATTGAACCCACCGGGGCCGTTCCCGGTGGGCCGACAGGTCCGGGCTGGTCTGGGGCCGGTCTGAGGCTGGTCGGGCCGACCGCAGGTGAGGCACTGCACTAGCAGGCAGCGCAGCGCTGGTGCTACGCGGCTGCTGATCGGTGCCGGGCCGACAAGTGTCCACAGTACACTGACACTGTGATATCTGCTCCACACGCTACTGCTGTACAGCGCAGGCTGGTGTGCAGCGTGCGGAACATGAAGCAGTCCCCACTGGCACGCACAGACCTCATCCTACCCTTGTGCTGCGCACGAGTGGGAGCTTGTGCCAGTGCCAGCTAGCTGAGGACTCCCTGCACCGCTACAAGGGCCATGCAGAGGCTGTGAGCTCAGCAGGATCGTGCTGCTCCTGGTGTGATTGGTGGTGAGGAGAGAGGGGTGTGCTTACAGCTGGGCCCGCCCCTGGAGTCTGGGTCAGCTGAGAATAGGGAACTACAGCCCTGGAGGAGCAGAACGGGGAATCAGAAGATGTCCGGACCGGAAGTAGTGGGTGGAGCTAAGAATAAGAGCCAGCACATGAGGGACACCTGGAAAGGTAAAACCAAAGAGGGTTCAGAGGGGTCAGGTGTGAGGAGAAGCTTCAGGAGGTGTTAGGAGAGGGGTCAGGTCGTGTGCGGGCTGGTCAGGAGGCGTCAGGTGTGAGAGGATGGTCAGGTGGTGTTAGGAGAGAGGGTCAGGTGTGAGGAGGCTTCAGGAGGTGTTAGGAGAGGGGGTAGTTCTGTGAGGGGATGGTTATAGAGAGGGGTCAGGGTGTGAGGAGATGTTTCAGGAGGTTGTAGGAGAGGGGTCAGGTGGGAGGAGAAGCTTCAGAAGGTGGTGTTTAGAGGCGGGTGTGGAGGAGGTTCGAGGGGTCAGGGATGGAGGAGATTGGTTCAGGTTAGGGCGTTAGGAGAGGGGTTCAGGTTTTTGTGAGGGAGGAAGCTCAGGAGGTGTTAGGGAGGGGTCAGGTGTGAGGGGTGGTTAGGAGGGGTCAGGTGTGAGGGGATGGTTCAGGAGTTGTTAGGAGAGGGGTCAGGTGTGAGGAGAAGTTTCAGGAGGTGTTAGGAGAGGGGTCAGGTGTGAGGGGATGGTTCAGGAGGGGTCAGGTGTGAGGAGATGGTTCAGGTGGTGTTAGGAGAGGGGTCAGGTGTGAGGAGAAGCTTCAGGAGGTGTTAGGAGAGGGGTCAGGTGTGAGGGGATGGTTCAGGAGGGGTCAGGTGTGAGGGGATGGTTCAGGAGTTGTTAGGGGAGGGGTCAGGTGTGAGCGAAGGGGTGAGCAGTGGGGCCGGCAGGTGTTAGAGGTGTGATCAGATGGGTCAGTAGTAAGGCTATCTGCACAAATTGCAGATTCCCTGCAGATTTTACAAACAGATTTCGGTGTGCAAAATCTGCAGCGTAATAGAGTAGGAGTAAAGTGAATGTAATTTTGAAAAAGTAATGTAGATGATGCGTTCTTTCCTGTATGTTCTCACAGATTTATGCATGAAATTTGCAAGAAAGACCTGTGGATAGGGCCTAACTTTTGTTCATGAGAAAACCCCTTTAAGGTGTGGGATTTGTTCCCTATTTGGGTCTATGGGAGTGCTAAAAATCACAGTCTATACTGTGATTATGGCGCACCCATAGACTCTCCATTCTCCACAACATAGAGTAGGGGAAAAGTGGGGGTTCTCTTTTTCCTGATAGGTACTGGTCCTGTGGAAAGATTACATGTGCATGAGGATACTCCATTAATTGTTGGGGCACTAAAATGGGTAAAATGGGGGTAGAGCTTGTAGGTTAGAGTACAATACTGAGAATTTGGTAGTTATACATTGGGGCCTGTGCCCCAAATCTTTTACAAAGCTAGCAAAGCCCCTGGGCTTGGGACTGATGGGCACTTGCACTGTACAGATTATGAGTATATTTTAACCCCTAGTTACAGACGGACCCCTCTGCCCCCTGTGACCTCTGCTGAAGCTCTCTGGATGTTACTATAGTCCAAGGCTGCAATGCTCACCTATAAGGTGTCTGTAATGAAGATTTATTGATAATCCTTGGTCCCATTACAGCAAAAAATGTTGAAACTACAATTGTCACTTGGGCCAAAAAATTTTTTTTGTCTGTATATACAATTTATAAGATATACAGTTTTGACTTACATACAAATTCAACTTAAGAACAAACCTATCTTGTATGTAAACCGGGGACTGCCTTGATCTCATTAAGGCAATGATGTCTAATCCATGATGTTGTTTCATGGTAATCCAGTTTTTATCATAACTTTACTTACTGCTATTTTGCTAATCTTCCACCGATGACTTATTGACCCCGCCCACCCGTGTCGACCATACCCAGCTTGGCTGGCCCCGCCTAAAATATAGGGCCACTTTAAAAAAAATTTCCAGGGCCACTTTTTTTTCCCAGTCCGGCCCTGGCTGTACATTAGGACTCCGCACTCCAGTAGGTGAAGTCTGACAGTTGTGTGTGTGCCTGCTGTCAGTAGAAGGAGTCCAGGGCGCAGCCAAGAGGATCGGGGCCCCCCTGTGATTTCACCAGTATACCGGAGGGCCAGTCCGATCCTGCACATACAGTATATTTACACCATATACACTGATACACACACATATACAGCATATTTACATCACATATATTTTATATACATAAGCTGTACAATGTGCAGCATAATACATATATAAAATGGTTCACATCCTCCATTCTTTGGTGTCAGGTTGGATGATGGGACACCCTGTACACCCCATAATGGCTGCTATGACTGCTACCACTGTAGTTAGACCCCTGAAGGAGGCCATGTATAACAAATATAGGAATATTATCACAGGCATGTGCCTGGATCTATGAGTAAGTGCCCCTGGTTTGTAGTGCTTGGTTTTGATGGTAGATTTCCTTTAAGATGTGTGACACCATACAGTGCATGTACCGTAATTTTGAAGGAACAACCTCATGATAAATACATGAAGAAAGAATAAAGACAATGTTTAGTAACCCTTTCCTTATCCTGTCCCAGCCAACTGCGTCATACACCAGGACTCTGTGGGATAAAGGGCAAGATCCCCTCTGAACACACAGGCTCCAGCTTCTGAATTATTTATAAGGAGGGTTGACATTCCCCAGAGAATAATGGACAAGGATAGGAGTATGAATAAAACACAAGTACTGCAGTGTCGTCCATGTATGTAATACAAGCTTATTAGCTGCTGCCCAGCACACACCACTCACACAGAGGGCTCGCTGGGATGACAAGTCTCGTTTCGGCAGCGACTGTGGAATCTCTGGAGCTCACACAGTTTGCATCTAAATATGGCACTTGTTATGGGATTAGTGTGCGCATTTTTTAACATTTTATAATGCAAATCACTGCCATACTTTACATGAGTGAATTTACCATCAATACAACAGGCATCACAATAGTTCTTATTATAGGAGCACTAGTCATTAAGGAAAAAGACAGGAACCTTCAGAAAAGATCCCCTAAAAGTTAGGATAATTGGATGCGATTATCTTTCATGGTCAAGTGATTAAATGGATTGTCACCTTTCAGCAAATTATTAATATAATTTGTGTATTGAAATGTTATATGATTTTCCAATATACTTTCTGTATCAATTGCTCAAGGTTTTTCTAGATTTCAACCTGTTACCCTAGCATAGGAAGTTTCAGTGTTTACTTCCAGTTGACAGAAACCCGTCCATGGTCATGTGATGGCACATAGTTGCACAGCTTGGGCAGGTTTCTGACCGCAGGAAGTAAACATAAAAGCTTTTTATAGAAGGACAGCAAGTAGATCTAGAAAATCATAAGGAATTGATACAGAAAGTATATTGGAAAATTGTATAAGTTTTCATTACACAAACAATACCCATTATTTTCTGAAAGTGGACAACCCCTTCACACAAAGTAGGAATTCTATAACAAGTGATGCAATTGATATTTCCTGGAAAATTTGGATCCTTTATAGTGCATTGGTGACTCTTGTTTTAGAGAATTATTGACTTCCCACTATAAATTCCTTCTACTTAATACATTGAGTTGGAGTTTCTATTGTAGCAATTTTAACAAAAGTGTAAAGCTTTTGTAGCTTACCTAACCTTTTAATAAACTTAGAATATATTACTAGATCACTATTTGTACTTGTAGTCTTCATTTTCCAGCAGTTTTGCTCTCTACAGATTCTGTATGTAGTTTGCAATCCTCTTTCTGCCAGAGAGGGGAGATCTAACTGTTTTGACTCACTCCTTAGCTATTGTCCATTTTGCTAGCAAGGTGGAATTCCTAAGAAGTTTTATTTAGGAAGGGCCGATACATAATAGGCCCCCGAGTAGTGACGAAAAGCTATTTAAATCCACTTTTACAATTAATTGATACAAAGACACTTATAAAGTTAGTAACCACTTTGCAAAGTACATAAAATGTGACAGATACATAGACAGAGAGACAGACACCAAAAAAGAAACAGGAGTGAAAGTTATTCATGGAATAGCATTAAAAATCACAAGGTAAACTTTCGATTTGGCTGGAGTGTCCCTTGTATATCCTTGTCTTGCTGAATCAGTGTGGTTGCATTCCCTATCTTCACCACGAGGGACACTATTCTATAACAATAAAGAACATAACATACACAATAACATAGTGTAGTCCAATCTCCGTAAGTATCTTAATAGTTGGCAATATGGAGAAAATATAGTTAGCAATATGGAGAGAAGAAAGTGTCTATCTGCTTATACAAACAAATAAAGTAGCCTCTGAGTCTGAAATGATGTCTATTGTGGGCACACAGAGCTGTGTTATATGACTGCAACTGAATACATTACTGAGCCGAGAGGATCAAATCTGCATGAAAGGAGTTAATGTCATTCAGATAATCAGTTCTGTCTAAAACGTCAAACTGCTATATTGTCCTGACTGCATTAATGAGGATAAACACAACGGAGCGATTCCGAGAGCAGATTGCTAACTTTCTAGATGATCATTTTGCTAGTGCAGACACACACAGTCTCAGGCCCTGGCAGATGTATCTATCTGAACAACAGATTAAAGCATGGGATTTCTACACACTCTTATCCCGACTGCCATTCACAATTCTCTGCAAGGAGATGAGCAGCTTAACTGGAAGGAATAAAGTATTCACATATGGACTGAGACACATCCCACACAAACTGTATCACACATGACAGATACAGAAGCTCAGAAGATAAGCTTAAAGGGATTCTCTCGCTAACAAGACTGGTGTATTTGTATAACATGGAAATCACTTTAGGTTAACTTTCTTGTGCGTAAATTCTGTGACAATTTTCTGCTAAGCTAGCTGGTCATGTGACCTTCCTGGCCCTGGTACTTCATGCGGTAGCCATACCGCTTATACTCAAATCAATAGGTTTTTCCAGTATTTCGTATTAAAATGAGGGGTCTCGGCTTATACTCGGGTCGGCTTATACCATCAGGGCCTGGTGATTTGTCTTTTTTAGTGGTTGGAAGGTGGCGCTGTACCTCTTACTGTTTTAGACGGTTGACATTCCAAAGAGAATTTACATAATGCTCATCGTGTCTTCCAACATGGCATTTTCCTGGATTAAGACAGTTGAAAAGGCGACATTCAGTAGACTGGCCCTTTCCTCATCTCCTTCTACCATGACCCCCAGGTTATTCTTCAGAGGTCCCACACTCTTCATTTTTAGTTTCTTATCATTTATATACTTGAAAAATAATTTGGAATCATTTTTACTCTCCCTGACAATATTTCTCTCAGTCTTACAGAATTTATTTTTCCCTCTATAATCCTGTAATGCCTCATCTCAGGTCCTCAGCTAAAGTCTTCCCTCAACTGTTTGTTTCCCCTCTACTAACCATGTTAGTAAAGCATAATATACAATCAATGATGTTGTGGTCAATATTCCCCCAACATGTTATTTTGATACCCTGTCAGGTCTATTGGTAAAGATAAGAGCAGTGCCCCCCCCCCTCTTGTTGGCTCCAGGACTAATTGCGACAGGTAATTGTTATTTGTTGTCGACAAAAAACCTACTACCTCAAAGGGCCTGCAGGTTTCCACCCCAGTCGGGGTAAATGAAGTCCCCATGATAAGTATTTCACCATGCTTTGAAGTCGCATCCATTTCACTTATCAGCATTTCCTCTGCTGTCTCCATTATATTTGGAGCCTTATAACAAACCCCTAGTAATATTTTATTATTCTTTTTAGCCTCCACTTATCTCCACCCATAGGGACTGTTTCAGGAGGTTTGTTTAACATATAAACAAACCCCTGCCCCTTTTTATTTATATGATCTTTTCTAACAGCCCAGTCATAGCTACTGTCCAGCCATGTCTCGCTGGTACCCACTATATCATATTTGTTCCCAATATTAAGAGTTCCAGTTCCTCCATTTTGTTTGTGAGGCTTCTGGCCTCTAGCCGACAGCAAAGTCAGCCCAGTTCTCCATGAATCCAAACTCCTCCTTCCTACACCAACTTTTGTGCCACTTATTTATCTCCCTGATCTCCCTTTGCCTTTCTGGTGTGGCAAGTGGTACAGTAGTATTTCAGAGAAAACTACCTTTGAGGTTCTTGTCCTGAGCTTATGGCCCAAGACCCTAAAATCATTTGTAAGGACCTTCCACCAAACTCTTTGTCATTATGGACCATGACCGCTGGATCTGCACCAGCCCTCCCAGTAATCCGTCAACCCGAATCCGCAACTTGCCAAACCCGAGCACCCGGCAAACAACACACTGTTTAGTATGCAAAGTCTTTAAAACAGCTTGCCCTTTCTGTTCCCCTAATAATGGAATCTCCCATTACCTGGACCTGTCTGACCTTGCCTGACCGTTTACTTTCTGTATTGCACTACATTAGCATTCTACACACAGCCCCCTGTGCATGCCTTTATGGGAAATGTAGTCTCAGCATGGAGATGAGCACTGCATGAAATAAAAAGTGTGTACAGGAATTTTTTCACAGAATTAAAAAAAAACTGTTACCTAGTTTTGCCCCACTAAACTACCGGCATCATCAGAGAGGAGTCAGGCTTAGAGCAGGGGCGTAACTAGGAGCTGCTGGGCCCCATAGCAGATTTCTGCATGGGGCACCCTACCAACTCAAAAAAATATATATAGGTACATATTTGTAAATTCACATATTTTTATATACTCCAATACACACACAAAGTTCTACCCTCATGCACACATTGATAAACACACGTTTAAACTCCTACTCACACACTTATACACTAATACATACATTATACACAAACTTATTTATTACCATATACACTCGAGTATAAGCCTAGAAAATCCATAAGGGACAAAAGATTAGATCTACCAGTCTCTAAGCATTTCTTTGAAGCTAAACACAGAGAATTCCAACTCAGGGTACGGATAATTGATCACATACCACCACACAGATTAATTAGGTGGGGACAGAATCCGTAACCTGCTTCGCAAAGAATTGGAGTGGATACATAGACTGGGTACATTAAAACCCAATGGTTTAAATTGAATTCAGGACTATAGACATTGCTTAGGAATGGACATTCCCCTGAGATTGGTGGGATCTTTTACCTACCAAAGTCCGAGAACAGAGGTGTAAAAATTATTAATTTTACTATTGGTATATATATATATATTTACTGTATATTTCAAGCCGGCTTATTTTTATATCTTTTCGTTATAGATATTATAATCACCGCACGTATGCACGTTCATGTTGAAGAAGTAACCTTTGCACTTTCACTATGGATCAGTATATATTTGCCATAACTGTGGGAATATACATATTTATTTATCTGCCTTTGCCATAATAGGGAATAATTTTGGGACACATTATGGGTGCAAGATATTCATATTGCATGACCGTGGCAGGAACAGGGAACTGACCGGACATGGGCACCTACTCAACTTAGTCCAGAGTAAGGTACCCCGGGGGTCAGAAACAAACCGCACAATGGGCCACCGTTGTTGGAGGTCAATGTGCAGGTACTTGAGCCTGTGGTCTCTGGTGAACAGCGCAGTTATAATTGACAGATAGTCCCGTTGTAAAAAACTCACATATCGGAACTTGAATTGTGAGTTCTCCCTTACACAATATGGCGTCACAGGCATCAGTGTTGCGAGTACGCAGACGCAAACATTGTCCCGATCACATGATCTCCCACATATCCAGAATTTCATACACAGAGATTAGCCAGGCGTCCCTGCACATGCGCAGCAGATTACACAGCACGCCGAGGCTAACACAGGGAGCTCCAACTAATGTTATGGTGACCACTTGATGCATATTTTTAGCGTATATGCACAATTTCACTTTACACTGCTGTATATATATGAATTTGAACACCTTATTGTAATATATGAGATGGAAATATGCATTATTATTGACACTGTATTTCATGTATTTTTTTGAGATGATGTCACTTCCTTTGTATTTGATATAAAATGTTTCACAATTGTGTGTACACCTTGCTTGAGAAAGGCTCCAGGCCATAGGAGCCGAAAGGTAGCTGTTTGGCACATATTGCAATAAAAGAGTACCTTTTTTTCACACAATTTACAGAGTGCTGCAATTTTTCTGAACTGTGTATCTTGGAGGGACCTTTTGTCCGTGTTCTGGGACGTGCACCCGACCTTTTCTACCTATAGTTGAGTGGCGCTACCATTTTTTGTTTTTGTATATATATATATATATATATATATATGTTCAGTGAAGAGGCAGAACTCCTTGAAATGGTGAAAGGCGACTTTTCGGTGTAATGCTACACCTTTATCAAGCATATATATATGTATATCCCTGTTAGTCGCACTAAAGCACAACACACACAGAACTGCTCCATCCATACAGTTACACACACAGATCTGCATCATCCATACAGTTTCAGACACAGCTCTGCATCATCCATACAGTTACACACCCAGCTCTGCATCATCCATAGTTACACACACAGCTCTGCACCATCCATACAGTTACACACACATTCTGCATTATCCATACAGTTACACACACAGCTCTGCAACATCCATACATTTACACACACAGCTCTGCAACATCCATACATTTACACACACAGCTCTGCATCATCCATACAGTTACACACACAGCTCTGCATCATGCATACAATTACACACACAGCTTTGCATCATCCATACAGTTACACACACAGCTCAGCTATACACACAGAACACACCCCCCACCCCCGCCACACCCACACAATTCCCCTATTTCCCTTTTCCCCTTCTTCTTACCCTGTCCCAGTGCAGCATGTCCCCATTCTCAGCAGTATGTGGTGATGTAAGAAGCATGTGATCAGTCAAATGATTCTGAAATCACTGCAGGTCCCATAGGACACCCGGGAGAGGAGAATGCAGTGTGGAGGCTCTCCTCTCTGGGAGATCGGGTGCAGCTCTATATCAGGGCATCACCCAATCTCCCTTATAGCGGTCAGGAGGGTCCGGCAGTGCTTGATCCTCCTGACCTTCGGTCTATAAGATGCAGACACTTTTTAGAAAGATTTTTTCTTGCTAAAATGTATAGTTATATATAATTATAGTCCAAAAATATTATTTATATATATCTCACCAGACTGGGCACTCTTTGTCTCCACCACACTCCACTGTTTGTTGCAGATGTTTCACCATCCGCTCAGGTCATATGAGCAGACGACGGGCAAATAAGGTGGGCAGGGGCCCGGGCAGGAGCGGAAGAGGGGCACCAAACTGGGTCAGGGACAGACTATGCTCCCTCCTCCTCTATGCGGGGTGGGAGGGGTCGCGGGATGCGCAGGAGTGCCTGAACAGGATAAGATAAATAAACCTCCTCCTTTCTGATGTGAGGGGATTGAGGTTGTTAGGGAGTGTAGGGGTTTCATGCCAGGCTCACAAATCATTGGGAAGAGATGCTGAGACAAATCAAAGACAGGCCCGTTTGTTACTAAACAATACTGCCTCCTCCTCTCCGCCGGGTGGTGGATCCCTGGACCAGCAAGCGGTAGTTACGCCCCTGGCGTAAGAGGCTGGAAGGAGAGTATCACTTTGGGAGTATATATCTTGAACTATGATAATGGCAGGTTAAGTTAGAAATGCAACACGACCGAAAAAGGGGGTACGAAATAGCCCTTCTCTAAAATACAGCAAGTGCAACTCTCAAAGTTAGAAATTCTAAGTTAGAAATGCAAGCTGCAGATAAAGATCCAATTCCCACCCTTTTCTTTAAAGTGCAACTCCCAATATTTTTTTTCACAAATCAATAGCTTTTGAGATGTAAAACAATTTTGCCTATTATCTCAATTACCTAAGGGCAGCAGTTTCTTTGCTATCCTTCCCAGTTTAGCCTGGCTCTGCAGTAGCTGTGCCTTCAAGTTGTGCTGATTTCGCTGGTGACTCTGTAGAATTTTTTATATATAAAATTTCATAGAGGGGAGGTGTTGTTGCTCCCTGCTCAAACCGAGGGAGGAAGGGGAGGTCATATGACAGTGCTCCTAGTGAGTGTGTTCAGCACTGTGTATGCAGAAGTCTCTTACACAGAATAGTGAGGTAAATGACCTTCGCCCTTCAGTATCAGTCCTTCCATCCTAGTTTGTGATTCTACAGAGCTTTCTCTGTCTCTCTGTAGTATAAGGTCCGACAGATGTGATACATGTGAAGGATCAGCGATCCCGGATCTTGCGACTCGTAGTCGTCAATTCCACAAAATGAAATGTTTATTTAATATCATTGCGACACGCTTCAGTCACGGACTGAGACCTTCATAAGGCATTACATATGGTCCCATAACATCCCCCTTTCTTTATACACATAATAAAACCGGAAATTTTACGGCCCCGGAGTCTATGACCACTTCCGGTCAGGTGATCGTCTTGGCAATTGTCTGCTTAAATGATTTATATATAGATTTATATATATTTTATATAGATATATATTTATTTATTTTATTTTTTTTAAAGCAATCCTAATGTTCTATTGATGATTCTCATCACTGACTCTTCCCTAGTATTTACAAGAATAAAGTTTATTGGCAGAGGGCTCAGAATTAGTCCAGCGCTATATATTATATATCCAATTTACAGTTTAGCTGTACCTAATGCAGGAGAGCAGCCTTCTCAGCACATCGTTGTCGAACAGAAGGGACAACTCAGCTACGGAAGCCGAGCCAGACCAAAAAACGTTAACTCTCAAAGCCCACTGACGGAGCGCAATCCATTGTAAGTCGCGCTGATGGCCCAGGTAAGGAGGATGTGCGAACATTTTGATGTCTAGTAAAAGAATCATTAAGGATCCTTGAGGATCCCGTATATTATAATCCACAAAAAAAGGATCCAACAAATACATTTCTCACAGACTATTTATCATTGATTGATGGGGCAAATAAGTCCAACATCCTAAATAAAAAAAGAGAAACAATTCCTATATGTTACTCACCCAGTCCTGTCGACCTTTTACCATCTACCAAAGGTGCACAAAAACCTCAGTCTTACCCTATTACATCTGGAATAGACTCCCTCACTAGAAGCTTGTCACATTATATCAATTTGTACCTGCAACTATTGGTACATGAGCCTCCATCCTATCTAAGAGATTCCAGTATTCTATTTTCTGGAAAATTTTCAGTGGGAAGAAAAATTTAGCTTCCTTACACTGGACATTTCTTTGCTTTATTCTAATATCCAACACACACGAGGGCTGGAAGCCATACAATGGTACCTCGATAATTGAAGGGGGATTACAAGCAAACAGACTAAATTTCTGATAGACGGTCTTCGTTTTGTCCTTTAACATAATTTTTTCCAGTTTGAGGATCAATTATTTCTCCAAAAATGTGGCACGGCGATGGGAACCTTGAGCCGCCCCTAACTACGCGAATTTGTTCATGGGGCAGTTCGAGGACCAATACATAAACAATACATAGACGACCTGTTCGTCATATGGAAAGGGCCCTTGTGTTTGTGGACTAATTGAATTCCAACTCCTGGAGAATTGAATTTAAAATGAATCTGGATGGAGAAAAGACGGCCTTTTTAGACCTGGAACTAACACACAAGGAGGGACACATTACTACCAGAACCCACTTTAAAAAAGTGGACAGTATTAGTTTCCTCAATTATAGAAGCAGTCATTACTCAAAATGGTTGAAAAATGTACCCTTCAGCCAGCTCCATAGGATACGTAAAAACTGTTCTAGCTTGTCTGACTATGTGGAACAGGCTGAAGGGCTGAAAAGAAAATTCCAGGAAAAGAATCATCCCCAATCGACAATAAATGAAGCACACAGACAAACCTGAAACTTACACAAAAAGATTGTTTACATCCATAAAAAAACAACAAGACTGCACAATCTTTTTCCCTAAATTTTATGACCACTTATGATAGAGGGAATATTGAAATAAGAAATATAATAAATAAGCATTGGAACATACTACTGAAAATACCCCAACAGGCAGGGATTACTTTTAGGAAGCCCACTACTATAAAGAATGTAATCGCTCCCAGTAAATTACTGAAGACAGTAAAGGGGCCAAAAAAGAACATTGGCACATTGGGCATTTTGAAATGTCATCATAAAAAATGCCTATGCTGTGATGTGATCAAGAACAAAGCCACATCATTTAGGTCAAACTCTACTGGGGAAACATTCAAAATCATGCAGAACTTATCTTGTGCGTCTGACTATGTCATTTATTTGGTGGACTGTGCCTGTGGCCTACAGTATGTGGGGTGTACGATTCAAACTCTTTATAATAAAGAGTTATAATAAAATAGAATCCTACTGGATTTTCAAATTAAATACTTTGCACCCCCCAGGAATTAATGAAGTGATTGAATCTGTCTAATATAGTATTTATTGTTATAAAACCTATTAAAACATCTCAAACAAAAGTAGAGAATCCAAATAAACCACTATTAGCAACTTCTACTAGACATTACAATGTTCGAACATCCTCCTTACCTGGGCCATCACCGTGACTTACAATGGATCGCGCTCCGGCAGTGGGCTTTGAGAGGTAACCTTTTTTGGTCTGGCTCAGCTTCCATAGCTGAGTTGTCCCTGCCGTTCGAAAACAATGTGCTCTGAAGGCTGCTCTCCTGCATAAGATACAGCGAAAAGGTAAATTGGATTTATATAATATGTAGCACTGGACTAATTTTGAGCCCTCCGCCAATAAACTTTAGTCTTTTAAATACTAGGGAAAAGTCAGTGAGAATCATCGCTAGAACATTAGGATGCTTCTTAAGTATACATACAATTTTTTAAGACAATTGCAAGTGTTTTGGGATTTTAATGTACATATATACCTGGATGCTTTTTAAGTATATGTACAAGTTTTTTGAAGACAATTGCTGAGTGTTTTGGGATTTAAATGTATATATAACTGTACCTATATCTTTTCACCTTTTTAATTGAAATAAGGAATGTAAAGAATGGGACCATATGTAATGCCTAATAAAGGTCTCAGTCAGAGACCGAAACGCGTCGCAACAATATTAAATAAACGTTTCATTTTGCGGAACTGACGACTCCAAGTCGCATTATTGTCAGGAGCGCTGATCCTTCACGTGTATTACATCTGTAGGACCTTATAGTAGTTGGAATCTTCCACCGTCTTCCACCGTCAAGGTACACAGGAGCAGCTGCCAGGTGAGAACCTTATTTACTTTGGTTATCGTTTAATACAGAGAAGAGCGCTTTTATCTTTTTCATTTCTCTACTGGAGGGTAGAGTGTGGGTTCACACTCACCCCTTTTCCAGGCCTTTATTTCTGTCTCTGTCTGCACCTCAAGCTGTGTCACTGTTAGGCTCCAGGGGTTGTGGACCCACCGGACCACCACGGATGATGATGTAAGCCGACAACTGGGACCGGAGTCTAAGTGGCATGTGGTTTTCACCAGAGCCCGCCACAAAGCGGGTTGGACTTGCTGTGACGTGGTACCACCATGTGGTTCCACAGGTACGACTTTATTCGCAGTGCCAGCCAAGGCGAGGTACAGAGTCAGAAGGAAAGTTCGTGGTCGGGAACAGACAGGAGGTCAAGACAAGCGGCAAAGGTTCAGAGTCAGAGGCAGAAGGTCAGGAAGTGGAGTGGAGGAGCGTAACGGGAACAGCTCCGGGTCACAATGGGATATATGGCAAGGACACAAGCTTTCTCAGTGGCATATAGCTCAAAGATCCATCAGGGAATGCTGGGAGACGCCGGCTTTTCACTGTTTCCTGAAAAGGGCCAACACCAATCTGCGTTGCAGATGCGTTAAATCTTCTGAAGGCTAGGAGACAGGGACGTGTGCGCACAGCCACTGGATGGGAGTCAGGAATGAGGACAGGTGAGTGAGCAATACGGGGCACATGGGGGATCACGAGTGAGCTTGCGACCAAGATGTGGGTCGCTGGAGCACCCGTGACAGTCACACACTCCTCTGCAACGCCTTCTTCACTTTCCGCTCTCTGGAAACTTTATGCACATAAGATAAGCTATTAACCAGGGGCATAAGGGGTTGTGACCACAAGTGTGCCTATTGTGAACTGAAGCATGCAGGCTTCTGCCTGGAGTATCAAACACTCAAGACTTACTTTAAACAGCTGCATCCTTCCTCTGAAGCTCTTCTTGCACAGAATAGCATATAGAAGTGACGAATGGAGGAGGACATGAGCAGGGAAGTTGTTTCTTGGCGCTCACCAGCTGCTCCCCTTTTGCTGAAGTCCTGTCAGAAATTAAAGTATGTGATATAGTTATACTAATTGTACATACTGTGTATGTGGTCATGCATGTAATGTGTATGCTGTATGTTTTCATTTGTATAATTTGTATGATGTATGCAATCTACATGTGTTTCTGTATACTGGTGCATTACATGTAACATATGGGGCAGATTTACTTACCCGGTCCATTCGCGATCCAGCGGCGCGTTCTCTGTGCTGGATTTGGTCCGGCCGGGATTTATTAAGGTAGTTCCTCCGCCATCCACCAGGTGGCGCTGCTGCACTGAAAAGCATCGGAAAGCGCTGGAGTTCACCGGCTCGGGCTGAGTGAAGGTAAGTGCAAGCTCCGCAACAGATTTTTTGTTTTAATCGGTGGTTTTTCCGAATCCGTCGGGTTTTCATTCGGGCACGCCCCCTGATTTCCTTCGGGTGCATGCCAGCGCCGATGCGCCACAATCCGATCGCGTGCGCCAAAATCCCGGGGCAATTCAGGGAGAATTGGCGCAAATCGGAAATATTCAGGTAACACGTTGGGAAAACGCGAATTGGGCCCTTAGTAAATGACCCCCATGTTCTTCATTTGGGCTGGATGGTGCATCCACATGTTCAGTTTTTCAGATGAAGTTTTTGAAGCCAAAAGCAGGTGTGGATCATAATGGGGGAGGATTATTATTGAAAATTGTTACTCCTCCTCTATTTTCACTCTACTCCTTGGTTGGAGTGAACCCAATAAGTATGCATCCAATAAGTATAAAGTGTCACAAGACATCAATAGTCTCTCACACTGCTCTATACTGATTTTTGTCCACTGATTTTTTTTTAGAATATTGCATCAGAACATCACAAACTCATTCAAATGCTCCAAGAAGGCTGGTCGCCCTTGAAAGAGCAATGCAAGAGAGGGACGAATAATGCAGACAATCTCTATGGGTAAATGTTTTAACACTGCGGTGCACATTTACTTACCTGGTCCTGTCCCGATCCCCGCAATTTTAAGCTATTTTCAATGTTTTAAAGCAAGCAATGTTTTAATTTCAAATTTGCACCTAATAACAGTTTCCGATAGCTTTTTTAATACTAGTTACCAATATGCTATTATAATTAACAGTAGTGGTAGTTGATAAGTAGCAGTGCCCCCCAACCAACCTATAAACCTATAGGAAATCTAACATAAAAATCAAGCAAAATGAACCAGGGGCACTTACTCATAGACCCAGGCACTATGACTGTGTGAATCCATGGCTTCATACCTTCTAAAATAAACCTTTAAAATTGCGCTAATGAGCCTGATGATTGTATCACAAATGATAAGTAAAGTGGCAGATTAAGACTTCCATGGGCTTTGGACTGTATGAATATTATATGGTACTAGAATTAAGCTTCTTGGGCAATGGAGGATTCATCCCTTACGTCAATCTTTCAAACTTTGGTTACAAGTCCTTTTGAGGACCTTCAAAGGTGCTGAAATGGCTCTTGTGTATTGAGAGCAGGAACAGATGTATGAGGATTTCATGGGTAAATGCTAAAAATTTGCTGCGTGGCAATGGGCCCGCTAGAAGGCTTGGGCCTGGGCTACTGCCCAAACTGCCTATATCATAATTAGAGATGCTCGGGTGCTCGTTATTCGAGACAAACTTTTCCCGATGCTTGAGTGCTCGTCTCGAATAACGAACCCCATTGAAGTTAAGACTCCAGCATTTTTCAAGGGGACTAAGGGTCTGCACAGGGAAGCTTGGCCAAACACCTTGAAACCTCAGAAAATGATGGAAACACCACGGAAATGGACAGGAAACAGCAGGGGCAGCATGCATGGATGCCTCTGAGGCTGCTTAATCGCACCATTATGCCAAAATTATGGGCAACAGCATGGCGATGACAGAATGACAGAATGAGGCTAGATAGCATCTAAAACATCCAATAATTGACCCTGACACTATAGAAGACGGCATGCAGAGGCAGCGGCAGCAGCGGCAGGCTAGAGAGTGTCATGGCGACATACCCCAAATGGACTCCGGCTTCAAACCAATGGGTGGCAGAGAGGAACCAAAGGAGGTGAGCAAAAAGCGCTGAAATGATTTCCTATGTAAACAAAAGGTTGACGGTATATTTAGTCGATAACACAGCATGGTGGCGACATAGTGACCAAGTTCCATAACGTATCTGATGAAACACCCGAAAAATGAGCCTGACATAGCTCGTTTGATAAGGGGACGACATGTGGAGGCAGCCATGGAGACGACTTCCATGATTAAGAGTGACAGTATGGGGCATCCATATTGCGCTGCTATGATTGAAACTTCAGGTCTCCAGCATGGCGGCGACAGATGGGCCGAGTTCCATTATGTATCTGGTGAAACACCTGAAAATTCTGCCTGACACAGCTCGTTTGATAAGGGGATGATGTGCTGTATATCCTCTCGTGCTCCAGCGTCTGGGGTATAGAGAGTTGCTGTGGAGGATCGTGGAGGCGAAATGGACAGGAAACAGCAGGGGCAGTATGCATTGATGCCTCTGAGGCTGCCTAATCTTGGGATGGAGCTGGTGGTCCGCTGCCAGGCGAGCTTTTGCCTGTCCAAGCCCCTGCCTCTCGGCTCCTCCCCACCCAAAATGGGCCTGGGGGCCAGAAGCGTTTACTTTGAAAAAATTATAATTTTCAAAGCAGACGGGGTCGTTGGAATATTTCATCTAGGAATAATGAAATAGCATATCGGAAATGGTTCCATGATTAAGAGCGACAGTATGGGACATGCATATTGCGCTGCTATGATTGCAACTTCAGGTCTCCAGCATGGCGGCGACAGATGGGCCGCGTTCCATTATGTATCTGGTGAAACACCCGAAAATTCTGCCTGACACAGCTTGTTTGATAAGGGGACGATGTATGGAGGCAGTAAGGTAGTAGTAGATTAAAGGTGCTGCAGTTAAAACTATGTTAGTTGGATCTTGGGATGGAGCTGGCTGTCCGCTGCCAGGCGAGCTTTCTCCTGTCCAAGCCCCTGCCTCTCGGGTCCTCCCCACCCAAAATGGGCCTGGGGGCCAGAAGCCGTTTACTTTGTAAAAAACATATAATTTTTCAAAGCAGGCGGGGTCCTGTTTGATATTTCTATCTAGATATGTAATAGCAAAGCGTTCTATTTTAAAATAGTTTTTTTCGAAAATGGTTATGATTAAGAGCGACAGTATGGGGCATCCATATTGCGCTGCATGATTTGTCCAACTTTCAGGTCCTCCAGCACTGTGCGGCCAACAATGGGCCAGATTTCCATTATGTATCTTGTAAACAAACCCACCGCCAAAACATTTCTGCCGTCTTGACATAAGCTCCTTTGATAAGGGGACGATGTGACTAGGCAGTAAAGTATAAGTAGATTAAAAGTGCTTTGCAGGGTTAACAAACTCATCTTCAGTTGGGATCTTGGGATGGAGCTGGCGGTCCGCTGCCAGGCGAGCTTTCGCCTGTCCAAGCCCCTGTCTCTCGGCTCCTCCCCACCCAAAATGGGCCTGGGGGCCAGAAAATTTCCTTTGAAAAAAGTATCATTTTCAAAGGAGGTGGGGGCTACAAAAAGCACTCCTAAGAACCTTTTGTATAAGATCAAGTGTAGTACTGTTCTATAAGTAATTGGCTTGGTTATGGTGGGTGAGGGGAATGTAAACGGATGCGCAAGAAGCGCTGAAATAGTATCGGTAAATGATAAAAGTTTGCAAGTATATTTTGTGGATAACACAGCAGGGTGGCGACAAAGTTAACTATTTTGATGTGGAAGCCATGAAAACAACCCAAAATTCTGCCTGACACAGCTCGCAGGGACCTTTCTAATATGATGTTAGCAGTTTATTTAAAACTTTCTGTAGTGTGAGAAGAAAGTTAAGGCGAGTTCAGACCAAAATTTTCCCTGTGGGCTGGTATAAAACAAATGTTCATAAGGCTGGAAGTGATGCACAAAGGGTTAAATGTAACAGTCAACACCAACAGAAAGAAAAGAACTGAAATATCCAAGTTTGATGCTCACTGAACCTCTGATTCTAAGCCTATCATGTAATCATGTCCTGCTGAGTTTGTGGTATCTAAACGTATTCTAAGATGCTGTATCTAAGCCTATGATTACAATTCTATTCTCTGAAATGTGTATTTAATTCTGTCAGGTGATAGTGTTTTCTGACAGAATGTTGTAATCCTCTCATGTGGGATTCTTTCTGCTGAGCCTCTGTATATGGATTATGATTAGAGATGAGCGAACACACTCGTCGAGCATTAGCGTACTCGAAACTGCTCGTTGCTCGGACGAATATTTCGCCAGCTCGAGAAAATGGCATCTCCCGCCATTTTGATTTTTGGCGGCCAGAACCAGAGCCAATCACAAGCCAGGAGACTCTGCACTCCACCCAGCATGACGTGGTACCATTACATGTTGATAGCATGGGTTGGCTGGCCTGATCAGGTGACCCTGGAATAGACTAGCCCCGCCCGCGCTGCTCGCATCATTCTCTGTCTGGATGCCGTTAGGGAGAGAGCTGCTGCTGGTCAGGGATAGCGTTAGGGTGTTCTATTAGATTAGTGTTAGGCAGGAGTGATTCTACAAGAACCCAAAATTTGCTTGTGGCTGGCCTTGCTGGCACTAGTAGTGCAGCTAGTACCATATTGTGACGAATTTGCAGGGAGACTTGCGAACTTCTATTTAGCTCTTAGTGACACACATATCCATCTCAAACCCTAAGTGGGACATTTATTAGGGGTTTGATTGAATTAGGCACAGTCTGCCTTTTTCTTTTTTTTTTATAACTCAAAGTCATCAGGCACACGCACAAATCCAGTTGTGTGCTGTCAGTATAGCTAGAAACTAGCCATCGAGAACCGAAACGGCTTTCTTAGGGCTACAATAGCGTATATATTATTTTTTTTATTTTCTTGTGGCGGCCTGCTGGCACTAGTAGTGCAGCTAGTACCATAGTTGTGACGAATTTGCAGAGACTTGCGAACGTTCTGTTTAGCTCTTATGACACACATATCCATCTCAAACACCTAAGTGTGGCAATTTATTAGGGGTTTGATTGAATTAGGCACAGTTCTGCCTATTTTTTTTTTCAAACTAAAAGTCATCAGGCACAGCACAATCCAGCTGTGTGCTGTCAGTGTAGGCTAGAAACTAGCCATACGAGACCCAAAGGCCTTCTTAGCGGTACAATAGCTGTTATTATTTTATTTTTTTGTTGATTTGGCATACAGAACCCAACCGCTTTCTTAGGGCTACAATAGCGTTATATATATATTATATATTTATATTTATAATTTGCTTGTGGCTGGCTTGCTGGCACTAGTAGTGCAGCTAGTACCATATTGTGATGAATTTGCAGGGAGTCTGCAAACGTTCTGTTTAGCTCTTAGTGACACCCATATCCATCTCAAACCAAGTGGGACAATTTATTAGGGGTTTGATTGAATTAGCCAGTTTGCCTATTTTTTTTTTTTTTCAAAACTAAAAGTTTCAGGCACAGCCAAAATTCCAGTGTGTGCTGTCGTGTAGGTTAGAAACTAGCATAGCAATGATAGCATCGTTTTGTTAAAAAAACAAACCACAAAAAAACACAAAAAACACACAAAAAAACACAAAAATTTACAGTTTACACTTAATTTTGAAGATGTTGAACCCAAGGGCTAGGGGTGGAGGATGAGGGCATGGGCATGGGCGTCCTGGGCGGGGTGAGACACCACCTGCTGATGAGGAGCAGGGGAACGCCGCGAGCTACACTCCCTAGGTTATGTCTCAAGTTACTGGGACTCGTGGTAGAGCACTGTTGAGAGAACAGGTGATGTTGTGGATTGCGGACAATGCTTCTAGCCATTTGTCCACCAGTCATTCTTTCCACGCAGTCCACCCATGTCACCCAAAATCAGCACTCCTCCAGCTCCTCCACCTCAGCCTCCTTCCCCCAGTCTGCCCCTTCCCGGAAATTTGGCATTGAACGGCCTACTCTGAGGAACTGTTTTTCGGGACCCTTCCCAGAGTCACAAACCACTTGTCCGGTTGCTGCTGAGCTCTTTTCCGATTCCCAGGTTTTCCAGCTGTTGCAGTCTGTGGTGATGATGACATTGTGGACGTAGTGGAAGAAGTGTGTAAAGAGGTGTCGGACGATGAGGAGACACAGTTGTCAGACAGTGAAGTTGTTGTCAGGGCAGGAAGTCCGCGCGGGGAGCAGACTGAAAGATCGAGGATGATGAGTGACAGACCCAAGATGGGTTGATAGGCCGGGTGAACACGTGCTTCTGAGATGGAGGCGAGTCCTCGACGAGAACAGGTTGGAAGAGGCAGTGGTGGGGCCAGACGGAGAGGCAGGCCAGAGCTGGTGCTCAGCGGCAAATGTTTCACGTAGTGGCTCCCATGGCGAGGGCTAGATTTTCGGAAGTCTGGAGGTTCTTTAAAGAACACCGATGACCAACGGACTGAGGTGTGCAACCTGTGCCACACCAGGATCACAGGGGTTTCCACCACTACCAGCTTAACCACCACCAGTATGCCAGGCATATGAATGCTAAACACCCCACTCAATGGAACCAAGGCCGTTCACCTCCGGCCGGGCACACCACTGCTCCTTCCCCTGTGTCATCTGCTGCTTTGCTAGTAATCCCTCTGCCCGGACCCCGGCCCAACACCTCCCGTGTCAAAAACCACACCTTCGCTCCACGATCCTCCACAGCATCCACCAATGTCTCCATGCGCAGCGTTCAGCTCTCCATACCCCAGACGCTGAGCGCAAGAGGAAGTACAGTGCAACCCACCCACACCCCAAGCCCTCAACGTCCACATCTCCAATTACTTAGCCTGGAGATGCTGCCCTATACTGGTAGAGACTGAGGCCTTTCGCAACCTCATGGCGGCGGGCGGCCCCTGGTATTTCGGTCCCCAGCCGCACTACGCCACTACGATGTGCCGTCCCAGCCTGCACCTGCACGTGTCAGACAACATCATCCGGTGCCCTGACCAACGCCATTTCTGACAAGGTCCACCTGACCCAGACACGTGGACGAGTGCTGCCGGGCAGGGCCACTATATATCACTGACGGCACATTGGGTTAACTTGGTGGAGGCTGGGACCGAGTCTGACCCTACCTCTGTCCAGGTTCTCTCAGGCCTACTATGCCTCCTCCTCCTCCCACCCCTCCTCCACCTCCTCCTCCTAATTACCATCTGTGGGCATGCGCCATCAGTCGGTAGCTCTAGGCACAGCAGCAGTGTCGTCGCTAAGCGACAGCAGGCGGTGCTCAAACAGCTGAGCCTAGGCGAAAAGGCACACCGCCAAGAGCTATTACAGGGCATCATCGCAGACTGATCTGTGGCTGGCACCGCTGAACCTGAAGCCAGGCTGGTTGTGTGTGACAATGGCTGTAACCTGGTGGTGGCTCTCAACTCGGCAGACTGACACATGTGCCATGCTGGCCCATGTGTTAAATCTCATATTTCACCTTCCTCAAGACATACCCCAATCTGTCGTGTTTGCTCACGAAGGTGCGCCGCATCTGTGCGCATTTCAGGAAGTCCAGCACAGATGCTGCCACTCTCAGGGCAGTGCAGCGCCGCTCCAATTGCCCGCTCACCGACTGTTGTGCGACGTGCCCACGAGGTGGAATTCAACATTAACCATGTTATCCAGATTTTTACCCAGCGCGCAGAGCGATTGTGACTGCCAGAGGTCAACTTCCACCAAACTGGTAGTCAGGTCAGTCAGCTTCCTCAAGTCTACATAGGAGTGGACGTGGATGTCTGATATCTGTCAGTGCTGAGTAACTTTGAGGAGTCAACACAGATGGTCGTGGTGATGCCGCCATCATCAGCCTCACCATCCCGCTGCTTGGCCTGTTGAAAAACTCTCTGGTCAGCATGAAGTCAAAGCTTTGCGCTCTCACAAGAGACGGGGGAAGAAGATCCCTTGTTGATAGCCAAAGCACCCTCAGGTCTGTTTCTCAGCGCATATCGTAGGAGGTGGAGGGGAGGAAGGAGGAGAATGTTGGCAAGACAGAAGAGGGGAGCATTGCTCAGTGCCTTCACTGTTCAGTGTTTATGGGAGAAGAAGAGGAGGTTGGAGGAGGAGGAGGAAATGGACAGTCAGGCCTGTGGGGGAGTGAATTTTTGCAAGTTTGGGATCTGGCGTCATATGGCAGATTTCATGCTAGGCTGCCTATCCCGTGACCCTCGCTTTTCAAAGAATTTATTCCAGCACCTGATTATGGGTATTCACTCTCCTGGACCCACGGTACAAGGAAAATCTTTCCACTCTCATCCCTGGAAGGAAGATGTGAGAATGCATGAATACCAGCAGGCCCTTGGTGCCAAGCTGAAAACAGTTATTTCCCTTCTGACAGCGCTAGGTGGCAGAGGGCGTACTTCTGTCGGGACAAGTAGCGAGAAAGAGTAGGCGAGCAGGCAGCTTGTCCACACTGGCAGGTGTACGCTTTACAAAGGCCTTTGCCGGTTTTTATGTCACCTCCAGCAAGAACACTGTTACCTGTCCCCAGTCTCGGCAGAGTAGGGCTGATCTTTACAGAAAGTGGTGAGGGAGTACGTAGCTGACCATAACCATTGTCCTAAATGATCCACACAGCTCCCCTACAAACTACTGGGTTTCAAAGCTGGACATGTGGCACGAACTGGCGCTGTAAGCCTTGGAGGTGTTCTTGCCTGCCCTGCCGCTAGCGTGTTGTCCGAGCGGGTTTTCATTGCAGCTGGTGGCATCATCAACCGATAAGCGTACACGCTGTCGACTGATAGCGCTGACAGGCTGACGTTTATCAAGATGAATAAGCCTGGATTTCTCATTTCCATCTCACCTGTAAAGAAGCTCAACCTGATAATGTATGCACTCTTCCTCCTCATTTTCCTCCTTCTCCTCCTCTTTGTACACTAAAGCGAGAAACTGGCTATTTTTTGCCAGGGCCACGGCTCTAGCTATGAACTCTATTGTATTTAATTTTTCTGGAGGGCCACCTACCCGGTCCTCTGTTTTAAACACTTTTTGGGAGTGCACATACAGCACTCAATCTATTTGATTTTTCTGGAGGACCACCTAACTGCTCCTCTGGTTTAAAACTTTTTTTGGACTGCACATACAGGCACTATCACAAATTTAATTGTCTCCATAGCAGCCTCCACACTCGTTCTTTATAGCTGCCTCCACACGTTTGTCTCTCACATTGCTCCACCTCCAAACATCCTCTCCCTACTACTGCCTCCCAAAGTCGTCCATACAGCTTCCTCCTCCATTGTCCTCTTAGCAAACGAGCTGTGTCACAGAATTTTGGAGTTGTCTTCAGGCTTCCACATCAAACTTGTTTAACTTTGTCGCCACCCTGCTGTGCTATCCACAAAATATACTGGCAACCTTTAATCATTTACGATATTATTTCAGCGCTTCTTGCGCATCTGTTTACATTCCCTCAACCCGCCATAACCAAAACTTATAAGAACGGTACTAGACTTGATCTTATCAAAAGCTCTTAAAGTGCTGTTTGTAGCCCCCGCCTACTTTGAAAATTATATTTTTTCAATATTAAATTAAACGTTTCTGGCCCCCAGGCCCATTTTGGGTGGGGAGGAGCCGAGAGAAGGGGCTTGGACAGGCGAAAGCTCGCCTGGCAGCGGACAGCCAGCTCCATCCCAAGATCCAACTAACATTTTTAACTGCAGCAACCTTTAATCTACTACTACTTTTATCTGCCTCCATACATCGTCCCCTTATCAAATGAGCTATGTCAAGCAGAATTTTCCGGTTGTTTCACCAGATACATAATGGAACTCGCCCTCTGTTGCCGCCATGCGGAGACCTGAAGTTGCATCATAGCAGCGCAATATGGATGCCCCATACTGTCGCTCTTATCATGAACCATTTTCGAAAAACTATAAAAATAGAAACCCCGCTATGCTATTCCATTATTCCCTAGATGAAATATTCACAATGACCCCGCCATTTTGGGTGGGGAGAGCCAGAGAACAGGGGCTTGACAGCGACAGCTCCGCCTGGCAGCGGACCGCCAGCTCCATCCCAAGATTAGGCAGCCTCGAGGCATCCATGCATTGCCCCTGCTGTTTCTTCATTTCGCCTCCACGACCTCCACATCATCTCTCTATCCCCAACGTCTGGAGCACGAGATAGACACACATACCCTATCAAACGAGCTTTGTCAGGCAATTTTTCAGTGTGTTTCACCATATACATAATGGAACTCGGCCCATCTGTCGCCGCCATGCTGGAGACCTGAAGTTTCACTCAAGCAGCGCAATATGGATGCCCCATACTTCACTCTTAAATCATGGAAGTCGTCTTCCATGGCTGTCCCACATGTCGTCCCCTTATCAAACGGCTATGTTAGGCTCATTTTTCGGGTGTTTCATCAATACGTTATGAACTTGGTCACATGCGCCACCATGCTGTGTTATCGACTAAATATACCGTCAACCTTTTGTTTACTAGGAAATCATTTCAGCGCTTTCTTGCTCACCTCCTTTGGTTCCTCTCTGCCACATGGGTTTGAAGCCTGAGTCCATTGGGGTATGTCGCCATGACATCTCTCTACTGCCACTGCGGCCGCTGCCTCTGCATGCCGTCCCCTATAGTGTCATGGTTCAATTATTGGATGTTTTAGATGCTATCTAGCTCTCATTCGGTCACTCGTCATCGCCATGCTGTGCCCTATTATTTGGCATAATGGTGCGATTAAGCAGCCCTCAGAGGCATCCATGCATGCTGCCCCTGCTTGTTTCCTGTCCATTTCCGTGGTGTTTCCATCATTTTCTGAGGTTTCAAGGTGTTTGGCCAAGCTTCCCTGTGCAGACCCTTAGTCCCCTTGAAAAAAATGCTCGAGTCTTAACTTCATGGGTTCGTTATTCGAGACGAGCACTCGAGCATCGGGAAAAGTTTGTCTCGAATAATGAGCACCCGAGCATCTCTAATTATGATATAGGCAGTTTGGGCAGTAGCCCAGGCCCAGCCTTCTAGCGGGCCCAATGCCACGCAGGCAAATTTTTAGCATTTACCCATGAAATCCTCATACATCTGTTCCTGCTCTCAATACCCAAGAGCCATTTCAGCACCTTTGAAGGTCCTCAAAAGGACTTGTCAACCAAAGTTTGAAAGATTACATAGGATTGAATCCTCCATTGCCCAAGAAGCTAATTCTAGTACCATATAATATTCATACAGTCCAAAGCCCTGGAAGTCTTAATCTGCCACTTTACTTATCATTTTGATAAATCATCAGGTCATTAGCGCAATTTTAAAGGTTTATTTAGAAGGTATGAAGCCATGGATTCACACAGTTCTAGTGCCTGGGTCTATGAGTAAGTGCCCCTGGTCATTTGCTGATTTTTATTTTAGATTTCCTATAGGTTTATATGGTGTTGGGGGGCCTGCTACTTATCAACTACCACTACTGTTAATTATAATACATATTGGTAACTATATTAAAAAAGCTATCGGAAACTGTTATTAGGTGCAAATTGAATTAAAACATTGGCTTGCTTTAAAACATTGAAAATAGCTTAAAATGGCGGATCGGGACAGACCAGGTAAGTAAATGTGCACCGCAGTGTTAAAACATTACCCATAGAGATTGTCTGCATTATTCGTCCTCTCTTGCATGTGCTCTTTCAAGGGCGACCAGCCTTCGTTGGAGCATTGAATGAGTTTGTTGTTTCGATGCAACTATTCTAAAAAAAAATCAGTGGACAAAAATCAGTATAGAGCAGTGTGAGAGACTATTGATGTCTTGTGACACTTTATACTTATTGGATGCATACTTATGGGTCACTCCAACCAAGGAGTAGAGTGAAAATAGAGAGGAGTAACAATTTTCATAATAATCCTCCCCCATGTATGATCCACACCTGCTTTTGGCTTCAAAAACTTCATCTGAAAACTGAACCATGTGGATGCACCATCCCAGCCAATAAAACATGGGGGTCATTTACTAAGGGCCCGATTCGCGTTTTCCCGACGTGTTACCGAATATTTCCGATTTGCGCCATTCTCCTGAATTGCCCCGGATTTTTGGCGCACTGATCGATTTTGGCGCATCCGCTGGCATGCACCGAGTTAAATCAGGGGGCGGTGCCGAAGAAGGTGACCAAATGAGGCTAAATATAAAGCAGAAGTTTCCTACCATCTACAATGTAAATCATTGACGTCTGCAGGGTCTTGGGGTTTCTTCTGTAGCAAGCTTATTTTTGTAGGATTTTTTTAATAACGTGTGAAATAATCCTATGTTAGTACAGAAATGGCTCATAGCTCAAGTGGCTATGTACATGTAAAGCTAAATATCATACAATGTCATACAATGCAATAACATTACTGGTACTTGTGGTACAGAACAGTTACACACTGAGTCTCGGTGTAAAAAGCAATAAAACCTGTGTATACAAGACAAAGAAACTACTTGGAATAAAAGAAATGATGCACTGACACTTGGGGTACAGGGTAATGACACACCAAAACTTGTGGTACATAGAAATGTTAGACTGACACTTGGGGTACAAGACAAGGATACACCAACACTTGCAGTACAGGAAAATAACACAAGCTTGTTATCAAAAAAAGCCCTAGCAGAAACTATAAGGAAATACAACAAGCTACAGGCATACAAGTTGGTATACACAAAACCTCCCTTTTTGCCAATGACATAATTCAAACACTATCGAACCCTGAGATATCCCTACATTATCATAGTATCATAGTATATAAGGCCGGAAAAAGACGCAAGTCCATCAAGTCCAACCTTTAAGAATTAAATAAATGTTTTATCCCTATAACCAGTGATATTTCTTCTCTCCAGAAAGGCATCCAGGCCTCTCTTGAACATGTACATAGAGTCCGCCATAACAACCTCCTGCGGCAGAGCGTTCCATAGTCTCACTGCTCTTACAGTAAAGAACCTTTGTCTATGTTGATGGTAAAATCGCCTCTCCTCTAGGCGTAGAGGATGCCCCCTTGTCCTGGTCACAGGCCTAGGTATAAAAAGATCTTTGGAGAGATCCTTGTACTGTCCGTTCAGGTATTTGTACATTGTAATGAGGTCTCCCCTCAATCGTCTTTTTTCTAAACTGAATAATCCCAAATTTTGTAATCTGTCATTGTATTCTAATCCCCCCATTCCCCTAATCATCTTGGTTGCTCTCGTCTGCACCTGTTCCAGCTCTACTATATCCTTTTTATACACTGGTGCCCAAAACTGTACACAATATTCCATGTGTGGTCTGACTAGGGATTTGTATAAAGGCAAAACTATGTCTTTATTATGAGAATCTATTCCTCTCTTGATACATCCCATAATTGTATTTGCTTTAGCAGCAGCCACCTGGTTTACCATCCACCAATACCCCCAAGTCCTTTTCAGCTCCTGTTTTACCAAGTAATTGACTTTTTAGAACATAATTGTACTTTTTGTTTCCTTGGCCCATGTGCATAACTTTACATTTATCTACATTAAGCCTCATCAACCATTTCTCTTCCCACTCCTCAAGCTTCCACAAATCCCTCTGTAATGCTAAACTATCGACCTCAGTATTTAATACTTTACACAGCTTAGTATCATCTGAAAATATTGAAACTGGACTGTGTTAACCCACTACAAGGTCATTAATAAAAATATTAAAAAGAAGTGGCCCCAACACTGACCCCTGGTATTGGTAACGTCTACCCAATCTGAAAATGTGCCATTAATGACAACCCTCTGTTTTCTATCACTAAAAGAACAAGAAAATAACACAAGGACACTTGTGGTATAGGACATTGATACACTGACATTCAGGGTATTGAACAGTAACAGAAAGGTAAAGTACAATGACACACTGACACTTGGATTAAAGTGTAATGACACACTGACACTTTGGGTAAAAAGCAGTGGCATATTGATGCTAGCTGATATGGAAAAAGAACATAATTATATTTGGGATACAGGACAATGACACAAGTGGGCATAAAACAATGATACTCATATTTGAGGGACAGGTCAATGAAGTCACAAAGTAATATTGGAAATATTAGTACAATCATGATATAAATAGATTCATGTTGTGGTTACCACTGGCAGCAGGATGCTTCATACATACTGTTTCCTCTCAATTTGCAGGCGTTTTGTGTTTGCTTTAGTATTGGCCTGTTTTGTGTCTTCCAGTCTCTATGCAGTGTAGGTGAGCTCTGTGGGAAAAGGAAAAATCCCAACCATCCCACCAGTAAAATTGGGCATTTTGATCATAGCCTTTATCAGCTATAATCAAAATGTCCTTACAGGAAAGCAGATGTTACCGTTTTTCCGATACGTAGGAGACAATTATGGAGCCATACCTTGTAGTGTCTGATAATGTCATACAAAATTGGAGGATTTGGTACCTCAAAAAAATCTTAGAATGTCTTTAAAGGGAACCCGTCACCAAAGAACCACATTATAAACCCCCAACAGTACCTTCTAGATGACTGTAATTGTATTTTCTTGGTTCCTTTGTATACTCTGTACGTTGCAGTTTCATTCTAAAAAACTCTTTTATTCAGCCTGGTTTCTCTCATCGATGCAGTCAAGGAGGTTGGAGACCAGTCAAGCGCTCTCCCACTCCCTCACAGCCACTGCACCCGGTAAACCCACCCCTCGACATGTCCCTTGGCACTGTCCGCTGTTCATGTCACAGCGCTCATGTTTGAAAGCTCTGTACGTGTGCGGTGCGGCTGGGCACATCAGAGCATGGGCGGCTAGCTCTACCACATACCCAGCACCACACACACACTAGTCAAGCATGCGCGGTGCAGCTCTGGACCTCAAGCTGCACTGCGCATGCACAGAGTGCAGTTATCAAACGCACGCACTGTGACATGAACAGGGCATAGCTGAGAGGGGGCAGAAGAGAGCTTGACTGGTCTTCCACCTCCTTAACTGCATCGATGAGAGAAACCAGGTTAAATAAAAGTGTTTTGAGACAAAACTGCATACTTTGAACATTTTTTGAAGGGAATTAGTGAAAAAAAACTGGAAGAACAAACCGTAGATCTTTTTTTGGTGTAGGCTATCCTATAGTTGTTTATGCTATCATGTCATGAATGCTGTGTCTTGTTGTTTACAATGTTGCTGGTAACTGTTGCTCCTGCCAACATGGGATACAAAACAGCAGCAGATTCCTGACGGGTGTATAAATGTGCTAAATGTAGATTTGCTGCCAACATTCAGGCTCCATAACACATCTTTACTAGAGATGAGCAGAGATCAATCCGGGTTCAACATGTTTGTCTACATTTTGCAGCAAAGTTTGGTTTGGGACCTAGACTTTGGGCCACACTTTGATCTGAACACTAACCTACCCAAATATGGCAGTAAAATGGGGCTAGTAAGGGCTACAGGGCTGAAAAATGGTAGAAATAACATGGCAGTTGCCCTGCCCACAATGGACTAGGGAAAGTACTTGAAATAATAACATAACATAAAAAAGTTCTAATGACGGAGAAACATGGAAGCTGCGTCACTGATGCACTGAAAAGCTCTAGCACTGAACTCATGGCTCTAGCTCAGGGATTGTTGGAGGCCTGGAAAAACATGCCAAAATACAATCGGTGAGTAAAAAATTAATAAAACATAACTTTTAATAAATATCTGTCCCTAGTTGTAGGCAGGTGTCCAGAGGAAAATTGAGGATGAGCATGTGGGATTTTCACTGGCAGAGAGGAGAATGAGTTGAGGAAATGACCCAGTGACTTACCTTAATTTATACTCATCCATTGTATTGTGGCTTTGAACATTGTGGTGTAGTAAGGTTGAGGGTCTTGACTCCTACCACCCATCTTTTTTGTACTAGTAGTCTATGCTCCTCATCCTGCTTCTTGTTTTTCATAAAACAAGCATGCATGCTGCATGCTATTCACTGACAGGAGAACCTTTACAATCAAGATACTGTATTATGAGATGCTATTAATATATCAGATTAATATCTACATATCTACATATCAGTGCGCTCTATTAAAAGTCAGAACTTTTATGATTTGTGTATCAGCATGCGCCAATAAAGGACAAAAGAACTTTTATAATCAACGTATTAGTGTGAACTATTGATGGACAATATAACTTTTGTGATCCACGTTTCAGTGCGCGCTAATAAAGGACAACAGAACTATTACGATCTACATATCAGTGTACACTATTATAGGACAACACGACTTTTATGATCTTTATATCAGTAGATTATATGGACAACAGAACGTTTATGATCTACCTATCAGTGCATGCTATTAAAGGACAATGGAGCAGATTACTAAGCAGCCTATGCCAGAATTCTGGCTTAGACTGCACATATATACATCTGAAAACTGGTTGCACATGTATTTATGAAGTGTCTGCACTAGTATTGTGTCTCAGCTGTGCTATGCAAGTCCGACAGAAATGTGGCACCTTGAACTGAATGCACCAGAAAAAAATCTGGTGCACACAGTTCCTGCACATCAGGCGTGCCCCACACTCATGAAGACCAAGCTCCAGTCTTCATGAATTTGTCGCTTGTTGCACATTATTGGGGCAAACTGCATTACATAATTTACTAATAGCAAATCTGGGCCAATGTGCACTATTAACACATAAGAGCACTTTTATAATCTACGTATCAGTGCACGCTGTTGAAGAACAACAGACTTTCATGATCTACAGTACGTGTCAGTGCAAGCTATTAAAGAACAATAGAACTTCCATAAGTGCATGCTATTGATGGAGAACAGCATTTTTATGTTCTATGTACCAGTGTGCACTATTAATGGACAAGAGAACTTTTATGATCTCCGTATCAGAACACGCTATTAACAGCAGCACTTTTATTATCTACTTATTAGTGCATGCTATTGATGAACAATAGATCTTTTATGAGCTATGTTAAGTATTTGTTATTCAATGATAGGAGCAAATTTACAACCAAGGTACAAGTGATGATGATTTATACATTTTCTGGAGCTGAAAAGTATAGAGACAGTACCTTCAAGGCTTTGCTGGAGGAAGCAGGAAATGCTAATATTCCTGTCTTTATTGCTGTATAATCCTCTATAATTGGTTAGAATATCCCTCCACTATAGCAGCCTATGCATAGCCCAATGCAGTTCTTCAGAGTACCCTATTAAGGGCAATTATTTCGGATTTCCATCTGTCCTAAATAACAGCGGCCTCTTTTATACACCTAAGTGTCCTGAGAAAGGCAATTGCTGGTTTTGAGAAGTCCCTGTCTATCTGACTTAACCCCATGACAAGAAGCAACCTCACCCTAGCTCTATCTGTAATTGTTTCTGGACTTGTGACCTTGCTCTTATACTGCAGAGTCACATGATCAGTCCAGCCAATCACAAGCATGTCTATATAGGACATTTCTGTGCTTGCTAAGGGGCTGCAAACTGTCAATCACGCAGCAGTCAATCATGCAGCTTGACACTTTTTCCTGACAGCGACCCGGATCCCAAATAGTGACATTTGTTCGGTCTACAAGTCTGTGGGTACCAAATGCATGAAACGCGGTACGGAATCAATCTTTGCGGTTTGGTTCCAATCCTCACTAATCTTTACAACTGGAAGTTATAAACACCTAAGAAAAAAATGCATTTTTTAATCTTGCCTCAGAAACTATTATTAAAAAGTGATCAAAAAGGAATTTTTACTACAGAATACTACCAATGAAGCCATTAAAGGTAATGTGTCAGCAGAAATGGACCTGATAAACCACAAGGAGGTGGAGATTTTAACGCTGAAGTCAATTTCTCTCTTCCTCCGAAAGCCCCTTCACTGTAATTTATAGTCCTGCATCCAGAGACATCACTAACCTGATCTCCTGAAATCTGATGCATGATGTCCAGGATAGAGGAGGAAGCGTTAAAACTCTCCACCTTGACTTCAGTGTTAAACTCTCCACCTCCTTGATTTTATGCATCCAATTTACATCTCACTTCAAAGTTGATTTTTAGATTGATGCCATCACACTTGACCATGAAAGAAATAAAAACTAGAAGGTGTTACACTGTTTGACAATATACAGGTAGTGGTTTATCAGCCCAGTTGTTGATGACAGGTTCCCTTTATAGGAAATCTAGCATTGGGAGTCTACTTTATGAAGTAGATCTATTTTGTAATTTCATGTGATCAGATACATACATCAAAATCTTACTGGGTAAAGGACTTTAGATGACATCACCCTGATCATATGCTCAGAAGAGGCACGGTACATGGAGAGGAGTAGATGTGAGGGTCTGGAGGAGCAGGACATGCCATCGTTGATGCAAGGTATGATAACATAAACATGATTTATGGTGATTTGAGGGAAACAAGTTTAAGCTAAAAGAAGGGTGTCAGTTAGTTAATAGGGCTCTATGGCAGCGATGGCAAACCTTTTAGACACCGAGTGCCCAAACTACAACCAAAACCCAAGTATTTTGCCAATACGGTAATTTAAGCAGTAACTTATTACCCCTGCTCTTTCACGTGTTTAAATTATATAGGCACCTGAGGACACCAATGCAGTAGAAAGAAGGAGAAGAAGTTTGTATTACCATTGTAACTTCCTTCTAGGGTCCTGGGCTGCAAGAGGCCTTGAGTCCTGTTTGGCAAACTCTACCCTGGGGTGATGGCAAGGGTGCCCATATAGAGGGCTCTGAGTGCGACCTCTGGCACCCGTGCCATAGGTTAGCCACCACTGCTCTATGGGAACCTGTCACTAGCAATATTTGTTAAAATGTGGAGAAAAGTTCCCTATAAGCATGTCACCAATATATATTAGAGGTGCTATTACCATTAAAACCTCACAAAATGTCTGTAACAACCCATTAAACACATACTTATGTATTAAGCACACTGAAATATATTTGAAACTTTGTACAAAAGCCGTTGGCATCACAAAAGTCACTGTACCTTTGTCCATTCATCCTTATTTCAATTATATGAAGTTTGCCCATGCTGAAGAACAGCCCTATAACATGGTGGTGCCACCTCCAAACTTCACTGGTATAGTATTTTTGATATTTTGATATGCTGTTCCTTTTCGCCTATTAACATTATGTGTATTATGGCATTGGTTATATTTTGGTCTTATCTACCCAGGCTATATTTTATCAGTATTTCACAGGCTTTTCACATGTTCTTGAGGAAGCTGTAAAAGGCAATTGAACGTGCATTTTGTTCAGCAATGGAGTCTTGCATGGTGAGCTTGCATACAGACCATGAAGACTGACTGCACTGCTTATTGATTTCTGTGAAATAATTGTATATTACCAGGTAATATATGTATATGATTAGCAACTAAGACATAAGTAAGCTCTTGTATTGACAATATACATTAGAAGTAAAAAAAAAATTCTGATCAGTAATTGGAAATCACATTAAAATATAGAAAGTTAGAGATCACAAGCTGGGTAATAAGGTCGATTTACACAAAAGGGTGCTAACCATACCTAAAATAGACTAGTATAGTCCAAAAAATGATAGTAGATCGTGGGAGGTTGTATTGGATTGACATGTTATGGGCAACAAAGATGATATTGTTTGTAAATAGTGGAACAGTTGTAACGATATTGCAAGCAAAGTTGGCTACAATGTTGCAGGTAAAGTCTTGAGGTTTTCCCCTTGTATCTGGTCACCACAGGAGATATAACAAATATGGTAAGTGGCTGTACTTATAACAGGGTTACAAAATGTGATATTGTACACACGGTCAAAGATTTTTCAGCAGATGCCTGATTAGTCTCATTAAAAGATGTTATATCCTATGAGATTAGCGACAGGATTATTATGTGACATTCATACATGTGTGTAAGATGTTCATGGAAGCAGCTGTCGGGTAATGCAGTGCTATGCATGTCATTAATGGCATCCTCTCAATAGACTGGATGTGACTTGTGGGAATGTAAGCTGTAGATCCCGATGTCCTGCTCGTAGAGCCATTAGCTCTTGCTCGGCGTCTACCACTTCCGCATGTGTACACTTTTTTAATAGCGATCTCCAAAGTGGTGCTCTGATAAATGGACACAGAGTGATAGTACTCCGATTTTAAAGAGGACCTGTCACCCATAATTTCGGCACTAGGAGCTGCTTACTAAAGTAAGCAGCATCCTAGTGCTTGAACAAACGCCGCAGTGTTAGAAGGATAGCGTTACCGGAAACCTCCGGTAACGCCATCTAACACTAAGGCAGAGTGCAATGTAATCGTCGTACTGCTCGCAAATGTATTCATGAGGAGGCGGTCCGAGGCGCTGTCTCTTCCCGTCATGCGGCAGTCACCGCCTCTAGTCATGCCCCAACCCCGTCCCCTCATGAGCGGTCTGACGATTACATTGTACCCCCCACGCAGTGTTAGATAGCGTTACCGGAGGTTTCCGGTAACGCTATCCTTCTAACACTGCGTCATTTGTTCAAGCACTAGGAGCTGCTTACTTTAGTATGCAGCTCCTAGTGCCTCAATTATGGGTGACAGGTACTCTAAACTAAACTTCAGAACTACACCAAAACTGCACATGCAAATGATACTATAAGTAGTGCAGTTGATAATATTCTTCATTAGAGAAAACAGCTACTCTGTCCCTTTTCTATTGCTCCTTTTTTCTCGTGTAGTGATCAGTATTTCCAATGAAAAGCATAGATATATGGAATGGAAGCTAAAGATTAACTCTTTCTATACCTAGTCCAATGACTATCTGCATTGAGTCAGAAGTCACTTTATCAGGTTCCTTTATCTCTAAGCTGTAAAGGAGTAAAGGAAAGAAAGCTGAAAAAGTGGATTTCATGTTTTTAGCTAATGAAAGGCATGCGTTCATGTGCAGGAAGCCTTTCACAAATATCTTAAATATTTATTTATTTATTTATTTTTATAGACACTAAGCATATAGGTGATGCTAGGAGATACTTACTCCCCAATTTGCATCAGAGTCAGATATTCCATGACAGTCAATCCAAATCTACCATTGATTGGCACAAAATGTTGATCATGTGACTGGATGTGTGATCCTGCAGACAAGTCCCAGCCTGGTAATCATATTCCTATTGAGTAGCTATAAGGCACATATAGCAGATGCAGAGGAATATCTCCTGCTCTGAACTGCTTGCCAGCATGACGTATCAGACTGGATTTGGAATACAGTTATAATTGGATCTGAATATTTGAGCTGAATTCCCATACTCACTGAAGGATTTTCCCTGAAGATCCAGCAATAGGAGGGAAAAGTCTGACACAAGTCTCAGGAGGGGGCATGGAGGCAAAACAGAAAGCCAAATGTAGCTAAGTCCAGACACTTCCATAAAGAAGGGTACCCAAGAGAAATAATAATGAAAGCTCTTATATTTCAGTGCTGGGATTATACTATCAAGAGAACATGTAGTAGAGAAGAAAAAGTTAGGCCATACCTAACAGTTGCACACATCCATTTACTGTACATTTTCTGAGCATCCATGCTTATCTGCTATTATACTAAAGAACTGCATTTATAACTTCTGTACAATTCTTTTTAGTTCATGTGTGACCCTAGTTACATCCAGAGCTGCTTTAGGGCACAAAGGCAGAATACATATTTACTTCATATGCTGAGAATTGTAGTCCCCTGGATACATGGAGAAAAGGGTAAATTCTGCCTCAGGTTACAATGTGTTTATTATTTCCAGATTGCATTAATAGAATATAATGTATTCTCTGCAGAGCAATATATATTCGAAAATAGACTGATACTATGAATGATGCAAGTTTCTATCAGATAATGTAGCAAGGCTGTGGGGAATAGGGGAGAAGTGTGATTTGTTTTATCCAGTCAGCAGAATCCTCCTCCATCATAAGTTTATATAGTAGATAAATGCTTTCAGGTATTATTCAGATCTCTTTTCATGATGGTAAATGACACGGACGGTTCCCTTGCCTACAGTATGTGGAACATACTGGAACATGAAACATCATGAATTCTTTCTCCTGGTTTCTCCCAAACAGGTTAATTTAATCCAAGGTACTCATGTGCACTGAGGAGGCAACTGTCACGATTAATTATAAGGATGCCAGACTCAGCGGCCAATCAGATGGGGGATTAGGATGAGGAATTGGTATGTAATCTACTATAATTGCTCCACTACCATATGTCTCCCTCCATGTACATTGTGCCTCCGTCTGCTCCCACCACCTCTTATAATGTTGTCCTCCTTTAAGCTACTTCTACAGGTGCATAGGCAGTAATATATCTGGCTGCAAAGATACAAGCAATGTGTTATGTACTCAATTCTTGCACCCAACACTAATAGCTGCGTAAAAATATGATAAACAACTTGTGACCAATTTGTGGTGGCCTCAGTTGTTAGTCACTGTAGGAAAATCTCATTTTTCCCTTTCAATTGGTTGGGAAATGCAGTACAGTGGCTGTGTACATTCCGCTTATTCAGGCTTGGATCACAGGGGATGGACAAATAAATTGCTGAATCTTTATCATTGAAATTCAGAAGTGTGTTCAACTAAATCCACCATGCCAAAAATGATCCAAAATGGTTAGTTTTCTTGCAGTAGTTCACCTGTAAGGATTGCTTTACGTCTCCTGTAGCTTGTAGCTTTCAGCCTTTAGAGATTGAAGGGTTCAATAATTAGCATCTTGGTCACATCCTTAATCAAAGCCCAAACACCAGCAGGAATACCAGGGAACAGGGGTTATTCTTAAGAGGGTTTTCCCATGAAACAAGTTTTCCCAACAAAATTGCTCATTGGGGGGGTCTCAGTGATGAGATCACGAGAAAGGGGGTCCGATGGGGTCCAATTTCCCCCCGTCGGACCCCTCGTTTCTCCCTTAGATTAGCAGAGCAGCTGGTCATGCTGCCTCGTTCACAATTCGATTGCAGGCTCCTCAACATGGGACTTTACATATGTGTTTTCGTACCTTTTTCCCAAGTTTTGGTTGCTCTGGTGCATGGGACACTGTTGTACCTGCTTTTATTTTGAATAGTGGCTTCCCGGTGCCACGGTGCACGTGTATTTGACTCGATACTTGTGATTTTGACAAGCCGCTTATTGCCGCATATGTATTTCTAATGTTATGGTGGAGCCGGGTGGGCAAATACCTTTGGGATGTATATGAACATACTTTTTATTTAAATGCCTTTTCAAAACATGCATGCTCCACAAATATAAGTTATGTCCTCTAAAAATTATTTGCTCTTTGAGAGGTGCATCACTGTGGTCAGAGCATAATACCTTGCTCAAAATTATTTGTTAGTCTTGAATGTGGGTATACACACCCGTGCATGGTTCTTTTTCTATTATTGTTAATATACAGTGCATGCCGATATGCAATTTCACTATTTTGTGCTCATACCGTTTTCAGAACTGTTACTTGCCTACTATGCCCTATCTACAGGATCTTGCTTGTTGTTGTATATATGTTTGATGTGTGTTCACTAGGGTACAATATAAGGATAAAAAATACAATTAACGCCGTTCACTCAAACTGTTTATGCATTTATACTTTTTACATTTATCCAATGTTTAGGGATGAACACAGCAGTATATATGTACATGCATGTCTACGTTTAGACATGTTCTTTTGATATAGTGGGTACATATTACTGGTTGACATGTATAATATGATACAATCGATCTGACCCTGATTATTTTGCACTTTATGTATGTTTATGTATTTATAGACCTAAGCAGTATCATGAATTATCACATGCTGAACTTGCACATTGCATTTTTTACTTTTTCTTTTTTTACTAGTACACACAATTATGTATACAGCACTTGTTTTGGCACTTGCACTTTTACAGGCTATTTATCATGGACGAGGCATATCGGTTGATATGCTGTTAACTGTTTTTACCACATGCAAGGAACCCTCATTGTTTCTTTACATATTTATTGCGTGTAAAAAATGTGCATTGAGTATGTACGGTCCGGTAATATATGCTACACTTGTTTGCACCTAAGTAGTAGATATGAGATAGTTAGAGCACTTTATGCATTACGAGCGATGGGTATAACAGCTAACTTGTTTACAACAATGATGCTTGTTTTATACAATAAACCTGGTCCCACTGTTATGGCAACACTTTAAAAACTTGGTACGCACTGACACGCAGTGCACCACGGGTAAGATGTACTTTGTGCACACTTACCTTAGATCTATTATTTGGTTGGACACCTGTTGGGTACACTTTCCCTCATATGGGGGTTGTGGGTGGCGACATTTCCGGTTTCACCCCCCATCCCCTCCACACGGCTGCTACCTTTTGTGTATAAAGTACTAGTGTTTGTGATATGGATATCCCCTGAGGAAGCCTGGGGTTCCTCTCCCTACCTCTCAGATGGGCCATGAAGACCTTCAACAGACGGTATCATAACCTTTAAATAGCATGTAATCATTATATTCTGTGTGTTATGTAACTTAATGCTAGTTATGCTACTATTTCTCCACCATTGTTTTTTATATCATTCATTTACATTGCCTTATTGCTACCGGAGCTCATTTAGCATCCCACCGTGTATATATATGTATGTACGGTATATTATACCCTGAGAGTGAGGTTTCTTGTATTTTATCTAGCTTTTATAAAGCTTTTTAGATTTTAAAAATGATTTTTAATGATTGTATTACCCAATAAAGTTGTTACTTCTACCAGCCCCTACCCCCAAATTTAACCAAGTCAAACAAATCTGGTGTCAAACCTTAGTGCTACAGGCAAAAATTTTCGTTTGTGCTGCTATCATTTTTAAGGTATGCTTAAGTGTTTACATGGGTTCGATCACCAGGGGGAGCTAGCAAACACATTGTACATTAGAAGGTCTGATGACCTCTGGAAAAAAATATGAATATATCAAAAATTATAGGAGCACAAACAAAAATTTTTGCTGCACAAACCAGCACAAACGTAGCAAACGTTTGACACCAGTTTTGCTTGATTAGGTTAATGTAAAGTGGGGGGGGGAGTTGACCTTTTGACCTTTACAAACATAAACAAAAGCAGCACAAGCAAAAATTTTAGCAGCACAAATGTATAACAATTGATTGGTACCAGTTTTGTTTGATTTTGGCAATGTGGGGGGCTGGTTGACCTCTGATGACCTCTGGAAAGTTTTATTAATATCTTAAAACCGATAGCGGCACACACGAAAATTTCTGCTGCACAAACGTAGAACAAATGTTTGACACCAATTTTGTTAGATTTGAACAAGGTGGGGGGCCAACTTTACTCAGGTCTCAGAAATATAAGGCCTCCCCTAAAAATAAGACATAACAGCAGTCATTGGATACTATGGGATAGAATCACTGTCTTTTGGGGCCTATGATTCAAATAAAAATGGAGCCCCATGAAATTTAGAATTTTGAGAGTAACATGGATGTTAGAGAAGTTGTTAATTGATGGTCTTTAAATTAAAAAGATGGGGATACTTAAATGTACCTTAGATTGTTGTACATGTAACTCATGATTATGCTGATGTTTATCAAATGATTATGCTGATGAATGCGATGACATGACTAAAGTATATTCATATATGTTTGATATATATGATTTTTTGTTCAACAATAAATATGAATTCTTGGTCATGGAAAAATAAGACAGCCTCTGAAAAATTGATATAAGACACTGCGGCATATTTACTCACCTGGTCCGCGGAGTTCACCAAATAATTACCCTATTTTTCGGACTATAAGACACTTCTTACTATAGGACGCACCCCAGATTTAGGCTTCCAAAAAAAGGAAAAATATATTTTACACCATTTAAAATATCCCTGTTGGTCACACTAAAGCACAGCACACACAGACAGACATATATTTACACAGACAGCTCTGCATCATCCATAGTTACACACTCAGCTCTTCATCATCCATCCACATACACACTCAGTTCTGCATCATCCATCCACATACACACTCAGCTCTGCATCATCCATCCACATACACACTCAGCTCTGCATCAACCATCCACATACACACTCAGCTCAGCTATACACACTCAGCTCAGCTATACACACTCAACTCAGCTATACACACACACACACACTTGCCCCATTCCCCTTCTTCTTACCCTGTCCCAGGGCAGCATGAGACCTGTGGTGATGTAAGAAGCATGTGATCAGTCACATGATTCTGATATCACCGCAGGTCCTGTACCTGTGGAGAGCAGTTCGGAGCCTCTCCTCTCTGGGAGATCGGGTGCAGCTCTATATCAGGGCATCGCCCGATCTCCCTTACAGCGATCAGGAGGGTCTTATTTATATAGCGCCTACAGATTACACAGCGCTGCACAAAGCATTAGTTAACCTCAGTATAGTTTTCTTATCACTCCAATCCTGCCCTGGTTTTTAGCCACCAATTTAGGGTTCATTCACATGGCCGTCTGCGGGGACGTACATGCGGCCGCATGTACGTCCCCATAGACGGCAATAGCGGCGCAGCGCAGATACGGTGCCACACATGTGTTGCACCGATCCGGGCCGTGCGCCGCTATTCTCTATGGAGGGAGGAGGGGTCACCTCCTCCTCCACTCCAGCACACGCGTGTGAATGGACCCTTATAGTGTATATGAAATCAAATATCCATAAGAAACACTGTAGTTACATATCTTGTAAGTTGTTACAAGGCTCCAAATACGGTAACTTTCACATGAAAACCCCTAATAAGATATTACCAGCAGCAAACAGAACATCTGGCTAGGGACACGCGGCTGTGGTTGTATGCTAAAGACTGAAAGAAATTGTGCACCATATCCCAAGGGACATAAAACTGGCACTTTTTCATACATAAAGCCCTCCATTTGTGTTCGCTGACTCTTGGGATGAGAACATTGACAAGGTTTTTGTATCTAAGCCTGCACTTAAACCCATAACACATAAGTGTCTAGTAATCTTCAGAAATCTGAAAATTGAAAATTCAGTATTTTTTCATTTGGGCATATAAAATCATATTAAAAAGAAGTTTTTTTGCCAAGATAATCTCCTTGGAATTGGGTGTTTAAACATTCTCTTTTTCATTGGTTTCCTCAATCCACATTTATCTACACTTAGTAAGTGATTTAATATACCAAATCCATTTTATACCATTTTAGAGGACATCTACCACCAGGATCAAGGACTGTAAACCAAGCACACTTACATGTTGGTGTGTGTCCCCTCTGACAGGGTCCAGTCTTTTTTAAGATTCCTATGCCATTTTTTTTAAAGAAATGGGGTTATGAAAATTATGCAAATGAGCATGAGGGGCTCCAGGCCCATTAATATATATGGAGACTGGAGCCCCTCAGGCTCATTTGCATCATATTAAAAGTCTTTTTAAAAAACTGGGAGTTACCAAAGGAGTTGCTTAAGGCCAACTTAACAGATCGTGTTCAGTGGTCCCACGGTCCCCTGCAGCCATGTGCATCCCCTTCACATTTGTGCTGTCCCTAAGCTATTTATTCTTTTTATCTTCTTTCTGGTCTTTCACCTCTTCTTTTTGTTTGTGTTATAGAGCTGTTTGCAGAATCTATCACAGGAATCACCACACCAGAACCAGATCGGACTGTGCTCATAGACGATGTGACCGTCTTCTGTACTGACTAGTGTTCGGTTATTACCTGCAAGAAGTCCGTAAAAGTTTCAGGGGCAAGTCAATTGCAAAACCATACTTTTCAGAGACTAGCATCTTGCTTCTTCTGCCCCCATCCATATCCAACAGGAATTTATTAAGGTTCTGGGGGTTTGGTTTGACAAGGAAATGTATAGCACCCTCCACTTTGTGTAAAACGTCGGGTCCTACAGTAATGGCAATGTACTGTGTATAAACCTTTAATTGTTATATGTTTAATAAAGAAAGGAGGCCGGCCTACTAAGGTGAGAGAGTAGCAAAGGATTGTGGGAAGAAGAAGGGAGGGGTTAAGAGTCAGTAGTCATCATTAGCAGTCAGAATCAGTCAACAGCGGCAGTGAGAGGAAGTAGACTGCAGGAGACAGCAGTCTTTAAGGCATGACTTAGAGGAAACAGGCAGGAGGGCCTGAGTCTCAAAGGAGCTAAGCAGCATAGCAAGCAGAGTTTGTGTCTGTAATAACTGGAGTTCAGTGCAGCTGAGGAACAAGTAAGAAGAATATTGAGGATCACGTGGAGAATCTTATTGAGGAGGATAGCTCACTGAGGTGGTGGGCATCCCTACAGTTCAAGTTAAGTCAAAATGTGCAAGTGTTTATTTGGCGCGGCCATCGTCGTAAGGCAAGTGTTATACAACTCCTCCCACATCCATCCCTTGGGAGTGAGCCCTAGTCAGGAAGGGTTCATAACTTCACGCTGACCCACAACACCCATCTCCTATGGGCCCGAGTCAGCAATCATTATCCCGACCGGTGTCACGAACATTTCCCTACAAGTCCTTTCCTTCCCCCCTTTTCAAGGAATCTAGAGGAGGCCCCTGGTTCCTTGTCAGTACCATCGGCCTAAAGGGATGGGGCGCCACAAATGCACCCCTAAACCGACAAGAGTAAAAAATATTGTTCTGCGTATGGCCAACCCATGGTGCATGCACATTACCAGAGCAGTTTTCCTGTTTGTTTGGACAAGCAGTCAAGCAAACTGTCATGTACAAGGAGCCACTCGGTGGGGCTACTTATTCCTCCCCCTCTGGCGCAACCTGAGATAGGACAAGAGGGACAGCTCCTTCCAATTGGGATGCTCCCTGTTTCCGCCCTGGGGTTGTCGATTTTGTGAGGGGTCACCTCCTGGAGGGACTGTAGAAGCCCAAGGTCATCCAAAAGCTCATCAGAGTTTAAGACACAGTGAAGCAGTTTCCAGAGGACGCCCCTGACACAAGCTCCGACTCTTCTCTTCTGGTCTCTTCTACGTCCCATGACGTTAGCTGCTTGAGTTTTTTTTTAATAGGCTGGACATAGGGGGCTACTGGCTATATACAAGGGGGGAAAGCACTGGCTATATACTAAGGGGGCAGGCAGTGGCTTAATACTAAGGGGAAGGGCACTGGCTATACCCAAGTCAAAAGGTTTTCCCAGTTTTTTTGTTAAAATTAGGTACCTTGGCTTGTACTCGGCTTATACTTCAGTATATATGATAGAAGGGAAACAATTATCTATTGTGGCTAAGTGTGAAATACAAGTTTCAGCACGCCAATGATCTGTGGGCGAAGCTGTGATCTGCCAGTTGTGTTTCTCATAATAAATGATTGTGGATGTCCTGTGTGACTGCAGAAAGGTAAAAGTTTAAGGTAGGGGGACGGGGAGTGAGCGGAATTACCTGACGTAACCCCTTCCTGGCTAGAACACAGCTGAGGCAGAATCGCACATCTCATATCATGTCATATCTATCATATTCAGTGATGTAAGCTTGGATACAATCTTGTGACTCTCCCATGTAGTCTATGAGACTTTGTGCAGCATGGCAACGCTGTTTGCTAAAAGACGGGTCCCAAAGCAAACACATGTACCGCTTCATTTATCAGGAAGTACGGATTGTATGTAAACGCCAGGTTATTCTCTGGAGATGGGAGAGACAAGCAGAAGGAGAAAGTGGAGCATTGGACAATTGTTTTTAATATCATATGTAGAAAAACTGTTTTAGTGCCTGAAACATAAGTCGCCTTGAATCAAAATTGAATTTTCTAAACCAGTCACCAGGAGCCACAAAGATCTTGGTTCAAATTTCAGCCTACACCTTTATTAATATACTCAGTGCTGCTCATTCCACCATGTACTGTAAGTTTTGGTCTGCAACTACCTACAACACCAGCTCAGGGTAGGTTCATATCTCTTTATTTGTACACCTTTGGCATGTATGCCAGGGAACCTTCCACAGCCTTAGACTGGTAGACGGAGGCATCCTTTTTGCCTCCTTCTGCACAGTATGGGGCACATTTACTAGAGGTGGTGTCACCCGTTTTTAGTACGTTTTTAGTCATGCGTTTTCAGTCCGTTAAAAAACTCATGCGTTTTGAAAACGTATCTGGTTTTTGAAAACACATCCGTTTTTGTGTGGTTTTCCCAATTATCTTAATTAAAAACGGTCAAAACTGATGCGTTTTTTAAATGCATGCATTTTTTAATGGACTGAAAACACATGCTTAAAAACGGACTAAAAACGGGTTCATAACAGCACGTGTGATACCACCCTAAGGACTTTGCACTGCTTGCACATGTATTTAAGAACTGTCAGCGCCTCATATGTGTTGGACACGACTCATTTGTGTCGTGACTGCACTATATCCAGGGGGCGTTCCGATGCATTTAACATGCAGAAACCAATAGAAGTGTGTTGCGCGCCCTATGTTAAAGGTGCACCAAAAAAAAGTCTGAGCAGTGCAGGGAGCGCCAGATTCATGGAGAACAGGTGTCATAAATCCTGAATCTGGTGCATCCTGCACAATACATAGGCAAACTGCACATAGTGCAGTTTACACTGTTTGTGAGAAATGTGCATCCTATATGTTCCATCCTGCAGGAAACACTGCATGAAAAATATGCAGTAAGACGCATCATTCCATCCTTCTGGAGATGGTGGTGGAGATAACACAAGGAAAAACTGACAATGTGTGGGGTAATAATGTTTTCGGGCATAGTATCTACAGGACAGATCACAAGTATTCCACTCTCCAACACCACCAGAATGGCACCAGTACAAGGATCTCTCCAAAGCTCTTTTTATACCTAAGACCAGGACAAGGGGACATCCTCTACGCCTAGAGGAGAGGCGATTTTACCATCAACATAGACAAAGGTTCTTTACTGTAAGAGCAGTGAGACTATGGAACTCTCTGCCGCAGGAGGTTGTTATGGCGGACTCTATGTACATGTTCAAGAGAGGCCTGGATGCCTTTCTGGAGAGAAAAAATATTGCGGCTTATGGGGATAAAACAGTGTGGTCAGTTGTGGTGTGATGTGTATATATGATATGTGGGGGAACAGTGTGGTCAGTTATGGTGTGATGTGTATATATGATATGTGGGGGAACAGTGTGGTCATTTGTGGTGTGAGGGGTATATATGATATATGTGGGGGCACAGTGTGGTCAGGTGTGGTGTGAGGGGTATATATGATATGTGGTTGTACAGTGTGGTCAGGTGTGGTGTGAGGGGTATATATGATATGTGGTTTTACAGTGTGGTCAGTTGTGGTGTGGGGGGTATATATGATATATGTGGGGGTACACTGTGATCAGTTGTGGTGTGAGGGGTATATATGATATATGCAGGGGCACAGTGTGGTCAGTTGTGATGTGAGCAGGATATATGATATATGTGGGAGTACAGTGTGGTCACTTGTGATGTGAGGGATATATATGTGGGGGTACAGTGTGGTCAGTTGTGGTGTGAGGGGTATATATGATATATGTGGGGGTACAGTGTGGTCAGTTGTGGTGTGAGGGGTATATATGATATATGTGTATATAGGATGATGCCAAGCATGTCTGTTTTATAAACCCGCTGTGATGTGTTGTGGCTGCAAAAAGGTCTCCTGGAAGATCGGACAGAAAGGAAGAGACTGCATTAGGGACGTCACCTGTAAGTCATTGGATAACACTGCAGCCTCTGTGCAGGACTGGTGTCTACTACTATATGGTCACTATATGGTCGTAGTGACTGGTCTGGGTGTGTAGGTTATCATTTAGTATTGTAGTATTATTCAGTCAGTATGTAGTGGTACAGACATGCTCGGTGGCGTTTGTATGATAATAATATGGCAATAAAGATCGTCGGTAAATGGAGTATATAGCTGGTAAATTATTGATAATAATTATGTTGTGGTGATGCTGTGTGTTGAAGTTTGGGGGGATCATTTGGAAATTGTAGCGCTATTGTTTGGAATATTAGTCTTATGGTAGTTTTAATTGGTAACTGTATTGTGGCATTGTTGTTTGGTAGTAGTATGGCAGTAGTATTTTTTTGGTTTGACAAAAAACTTTGGACCAAAATTGGAATTGGTTTAGTAAAGGTAGGAATTTATGAACCAGTCTCAACTAAAGATACCATTGTTTCTAATATCTCTAGAGCATAGTATAACTATGTGGTATATTTTTACATAGAGGGGCTCCATATAGGCTGCCGAGCTGGGAGGCCCATCATAAATCAGGTGCTCCATGCCCCTGGGACCCTTAATCTGGCCCTGTTTATACAGTTTAAAAAAGACACATGTCCATCAAGTTTAACCAAGCAAGGGAAAGGGAAGGGATTGGATGAGGAAGGGATTTAGGGGATGGTAGATTTCCTTCAATAGAAATAGGTTATAAAGGAAAATTGGATCTTGCAACTAGAAAGAAGTGTCTTTCTGATGAAAGGGTTAATTGTGCAGGTCTGCGGGCAGGCAGCTCCTCACAGAACACAACTATCTCGTTTCAGCAGCCCTTAGACTAGCATGGCCAAATGTGGATGTCTGGAGTGGAGCGGAGTGTAATAAGCTGGCAGCGGCCCAGCTCTCTTCTGCCATGCTCCTCAAACATTGCGAGGAGCTTGAATATTATGGCCTGAGCTGGCAAAGCAGAGCTCTCATTGTTGAGCTCACTGTTTCCACTGGCCTGGAGCTGTCACGAAATTAACCCTACAGTACCCAGGACCTGACCCATTTTATGTCCCCCCTTACTGATAAATTTTGTGCAGCTTATATGTACATCTTAAATAGGTTTTCCAGTTTTTAAAACTCAATTTTTGTATCAAAAAGTTTAGCAACTTTCTTATATACATTATGTTTCAAGTTTACTCCATTTAAAAAGATTTTGCTTGCTATGATTATATGAGAAGGATGTTTTTTTACATCCTTTAATCTTGTACTAGACTGTAACTGCAAAAAAGCTCTCATCAGTGGGACGTTTTACATATAATGCCCTCTTATTTACACTATACACACTAATATACCCCTTGTACTGCACCCCAACCCCCCCCCCCCCCCCACCGTTTAATGCATTCTATGCAACCACAATAATGTATAATGCTTCCTGTTTTGGCCCATATATATTGCCCCCCATTTCTTTTACCCCTTTCCTTAAGACCCCACTATTACCATGTATCCTTCCTCTTCCTCTGCTCAGCAACATTGAAGCAGCTAGCAGGATAGCATCATCACATCGTGCCTCATGCTCTATAGCCGATTCCCCACTACACTCAATGCTACATACCTCTCGGAGAGTTTTTTCTGGGTCATAACTCCTGCTGTGATCTTGGATGTTTTTAAGGAATGAGCAACCTGTATTCTTATTGGGCAACAGCGTATAATCCACTCTCACTCTCACTGGCTGGGCAGGATTTTTACGTTTAAAGAGAGAAGCCAAAATGCCAAGAACGGCTGAGGACCTGGAATACCTTTGAGCAAGAGCTGTGAGTGATTGATAAATGTTGCTGATTTAAATCTTTAAAGGGCATCTACCACCAGGATGAAGGACTGTATGCAAATGAGCCTGAGGGGCTCCACGCTCCATAGGTGTTAATGGAGCCTGGAGCCCTAAGGCTCATTTGTATACAGTCTTTCATCCTGGCGGTAGATGTCCTTTAAGCCAATTCTTAACGGTATGCAAAAACTTTAGTCTTCCCATCCAATATCCAGGTAATTTAGATAATTTCCCCCAAGGTATCAAAAACAAGTAAGCACACCAAACTAATTTCCAGGACTTGTGACAACATCCCAACATTAGTCCTGTTGCTTATGAGCATCTATATCTACATGCATACCTCCCAACTTTGGAGAAAGAGGGACAAAGCCTCCCTCCCCTAAATCACACCTATTTCCTCACCCCTTGCCCCACTTACAAAAATAGTATAATATTGACCTTATTGGCCCCCACATATTATAATGTCCCCTTCTTGTGGCCAACCCTCCAATGAACCCATATACTACCTGCTTTTACAACTCAGCAACATATAATACCCCCTCTTTAATTTTATCCTCTCTTTACATTTGTTCCCCCACTTTTATTTATCAACCCATACTTATAATGCCATAGTTTTCTGTACTTCCATTGTGGTACCTCTTTTCCTCCTGTCCCCCATCCCTTTATATTGTGGCCCCTGTCCTCCACCCCCCTAATTTTGTGGCCTCTCTCCTCCATCCCCCTCATATTGTGGTCCCTGTCTGTTGATGATTATTAAACAAAAAAACCTTTGTTACTTAGCTTTTCCTCATTCTCATGCAGTAAAATACCGTGACTATCCCCTCTAATAAGTGAGGGTTGGGAACTATGTAGTATTCAAATATGTAATTTACTCCTGCAGGACCTACAATGTTGTCATCACCGGTTCTTGATGAGTGTGTGGTGTGTGCAGGCAACCATAAAAAGACATAGAGCTTGTTTACAAGGGAACATAGGGTGCATGAATGAGGGTAACATAGGGGTGTTGGCTGTGTAATTAGGGGGAGGAGGCAGGGGGAATGATTATGTGATTAGGAGGGGAACATAGGAGTGCTGGCTGTTTAGGGAGAAGGGGACATAGGGGTGTTTACTTTGTGGGCAGGAGGGAGAGCTGTGGTTGTTGATGTGGTATGAGAACCAGGCATCATGGTGCCCAGACTATTTGAGAAGGAGAAAACTTATGGGAGCAGGCTTTGTGAGAAGGAAGTAGGGGATATGGGAGTGCAGGCCTACATACAGCCAATCCTACATTCATATTTAGGATTGCTGCCCCTTACTAATTGTTGATATAGGGCGACCTTGTTCTTAAATTCTTCCAGCTACTTGTGCACCTGTGGTTTGGACTGGGTCCTAGTCACAGCTGGACTCCAGGTACTTGACACAGATATAGGGCTATTAAGACATTAGTTACAGACCATTAATGGTTTTACATGAAAGGGAAACTGTTGGAAGATTCCCTTTTTCATACATGGAATGATGGTTTTGTCCAATTTGTACAAAAGACCAGGTCTAGGTGAACATATTTTATTTTAATCCGCCAGTCTTTAAAGCATCAGGAAGTCTTTAAAGCATCATGTTATTGAACTAGAAGAGAATATGTAACATTTAGTTTATATTTTTTTCAATTTTAATCAGATATTCCAAATAAATCATAGAGAAAGACCTGTCGCCCCTGTCCTAAAGGGGCCATTTTGCCTTGTGGAGACCTCATTTACTTGAGCTACAAAGTCTCCTAATGATTCACAGTTTTTATAGAAGATAAGGTAGCATATTACCTGCATATTTGCCACACAGAATTTCCATGTAGAAAATCTGCAGTATAAGGGTACATTCAGACGGCCGTCTGTGGGGATGTATATGCAGAATTTTAGGCTTCCACTAAAATACTTTACTTCTTTGGGTTGGTGCGATCACGGGGATACCAAATTTTTATAGGTTTTTTAATGTTTTCATACATTTACAAAAATGTTTTTTCTGGCGCTAATAACTTTTTTTTATTTAGGTGTACAGAGCAGTGGGTGGTATCTTTTTTGCGACTTTTGATGAAGTTTTCAATGCTACCATTTTTAGGACTGAACGACCTTTTGATAATTTTTTATTGATTTATTTTTTTATATTTTTCAAAATGGCAAAAAAGTGCCAATTTCGACTTTGGGCGCTATTTTCCGTTACGGGGTTAAATGCAGTGGAAAACAGTTATTGGGGCAGATTTATCATGCTGTCTGAAAGTCAGACTATTTCTAGTAGGCCATGGCAACCAATCACATCTCAGCTTTCATTTTACCAGTGCTCATGAATATTTTAAAGGGGAGCTGTGATTGGTTGCCATGGGCAACTAGAAATATTCTGACTTTCAGACAGCTTCATAAATCTGCCCCATTATATTTTCAGTTGCGGCGATACCTAATGTGTTTGTAATTTTTACAGTTTATTTATATTTATATTAGTTTTAGGGAAAGGGGGGTGATTTGAATTGTTAGGTTTTTTATTTTATTTTATATATATATGTATATATATATATATATATATATAGGGAACCTTAACCCTAGGTTGTCTGATTGCTTCTACCATATATTGCCATACTACAATATGGCAGTACAGGCAGTCCCCGGGTTACGTACAAGATAGGTTCTGCAGGTTTGTTCTTAAGTTGAGTTTGTATGTAAGTCGGAACTGTATATTTTATCATTGTAACCCCAGACAAAATTGTTTTGGTCTCTGTGATAATTGGATTTTAAAAATGTTGGCTTGTCATAAGAATCAGAATTAACACTAAATCTTAATTGCAGACACCTGTGATAACTGTTATAGCGGTTTATTGTAGCCTGGGACTTAAGTACAGCAAATTACCAAAATCCAGAGGTCCGTTTGTAACTAGGGGTCGTATGTAAGTCAGGTGTTCTTAAGTAGGGGACCGCCTGTATATGGGGATTTTCCTCCTCATTCATTACAATGTGCAAATCGCAGATTGTAATCAATGGATTGAAACGAAACAGGAAGACCCGGGGCTGTCATGGCAACGGATCGCCGCTCCCCGATGGCGTCACATGAAGCGATGATCTCCAACAAGATGGCATCCATGGAAGCCGCCATCAGCTTTGCTGGCGGCGATGTGCAATGTGCAGCAAAGACTTACCAGCTATGGAGAGGGCTGAGCCCATGAGCCCTCTCTATGCACCCGCAGCGGACCTGTGATGTGCTATTACGTCACGGGTCATGAAAGGGTTAAGTACATAATATTTTAATAACATAGTAGATTAACTGCGATACCACCATAGCCTTGCATGACTTGTTCTACAGCAGGACATATTAGAAAGAATATCTGAAAGTTCTAACAGAGTAGCCTTTCCAAAAGGGTCATGTAAGCTGGAGGTGATATCTACTGAGGCATAAAACTCCCGCTCTTCAGCCAAGCTTCCATCACTTGTCTCTGAAATCCACAGTCGGTCATAAAGTTTAGATTGGGCTGCCTGGCAACGGCCATAACTACTATATCTGCCTGGGAGCCCATAACAAACAATCGCTAATGTAATAACACTCCTTCAGTGCAGACATTCAAAACCTTTGTTAATAGGAATATACATTTGGTGCTGCTTGGAGAAGGACACTAAAGGAGGAATGTCCACCTTCCAACATCATTTTATAGTTTCCTTTTACATTAAATAATGATCTTGTGCTCTGTTGTGCTAAAAAACCTGCTGTTGTTGAAAGCAAACTTGTGAAGAAACCACAGATGACTGCTATAATACTCCTATGTAGGGCCAAATATTAAAATGCTGCCCCCTCCCCTGTTCAGTAAATGCTGAAAATTTTACTAACAATTAACATCCCCACAGGCAGCTCCCTGACACTGTGTGACTGACTGCAGGTTCTGAGAGCCAATAATACCGTATATCTAATCTCTTCCATCAGGAGGACTTTATTCCGGGTTCTCCAATCCATGACGTATCACTGCTGAATTCACTTCCAGATATCTTCAGCTCCGTGCAGCATCTCGACCCGGCGTCCCTAAAAATACCACAGTCACTTACAGTATAAAGTCTCCTGGATAACAACACTGTGCTCCTAAATAATATACTGTATCCCATACACAGCCCCCCATTTTAGTAATGTACTGTATCCTATATACAGCCCCACCAAGTTTAATTGAAATCGGTCCCTGTGTACAGAACTCACTAGTTTACTTACGATTTATAGTCTCTCATATAGTCCACCAGCCCTGTTGAATTACTATCTGTCCCCAATATATAGCCCACCCCCTCAGTTTAATTATATACAGCCTCCCATATAGGGCCCCCCAGTTTAATTAATATCTTGCTCCCATATTTAGACCCACCTCAGTTTGACTATATGCAGCCTTAACAGCATTAAAGGAAACCTACCACTTGAAGTAACAAAAATAAGCTCCGGCAGCAGCTCACCCTGAGCTGGTGCTCGGTAGTTCCCTCTTATACCTGCAACTTCAAGTGGTTGGTTTCCTTTAACTTGCCCCATATAAACGGTAGAATCCCTCCCAGTTTTATTATATTTAGAAACCCCTAGTTCATTTATATACAGCCTCTCATATAGCCACCCCAGTTTACTTATATCATATATGGCTATATATGTTTAGCTTTTTAGCATTTTTAAAGACAGGGCACACATTTATCAAAACGAGTGTAGTCTGTTATATGTGCAGTTTGGTTGTGAAGTGTGTAGAAGTGATGTGTCATTCGCGAATAAGCCGCCTAAGAGCCGGCTCTTGTTTGAGAACAACTGGAGCTGCTTCCATCAGTGATCCGATGGCTCACTTAACCTTGCCCCTAATAATTCGGGGGGAAAAGTGGAGTGGGCTTACTGACTTGTCTGCAGCTCCCTATTATATATTTAATAGGGAGCTGTTCAGGAGCCAAAAGAGCCGGCTCTTCTTAGTGAGCGGTGCCTAATGAGCCAGCTCACTAAGAAGAGACGTAATTCCCATCACTAGTGTGCAGAGTGCACCAGATTAATCAAAAATGCTCTGGAAGTGTGCACCTTTGTTTTGGCAGAATTTTGCTTGTGCAGAATTGTGCCGCACATCAGTAATAAAAGTGGCATCTTTATAGATTTTCTTACTTTAGCGCAGGCAGTAAGCTGCTGCAATATGCGATCAAGGGTATCCAAGGACGCTGTGATCTTACCAGCGCAAGCGTCCATGGATACTCGCAATCGCTTGTAGGAGGATACAGCACTGCCTGCGCTAAAGATAGAAAATCTATAAAGATTGCGCCTCAGTACAGCACTGTCACTTCTTTGTTAAAGTGCAGCGGCTTCAGTATTCTTCTCCTGCCTCTGTAAATCACATGCAGCATCTTCATTATGTTCCTGAAAGCCACCGCCATGTGAGATCCCGGATATTTCCGAGGATGCTTGTGCTGGTTAGATTGCGCATGTGTCCTTGGTTACCCTCAATCTATATGTTGTCGACAGTAACCTATGTCATAGAAAAAAAAAAGTTAATGTACATTTACAGAATATACCAGATGAGACTTGCATACAAATTCTACTTAAGTACAAACCTATAGTCCCTATCTTGTACGTAACCCGGGGACTGCCTGTATATGTATATGAATATAATTAATAGTATGTACAAGAGAAGAGTAAAACAATAACAAAGAGATCTTACATGTTTGCATTATAAACTCAGACAGGTCTTTTCCTTCAATATTTTACAGAATTGTGTTAATCTCATACAAAACTCTACATGCAAAGCTTTCCCTAAGTAAATGAGTGTGACAATGGTGCATTTGTTTCACTTTTACGGCGTCTGTCTCCTGTGTGGTCTACATGGCAGGTGAGGGACAGCTGCGGATTTCTGCTGCATGTCTCGTCCACCCCACTGATCCCTGGGAGCTGCTCATGCGGCCAGTATTTGCATATCTATGCAAATAGGTAAGAGCTTTTCACAGAATGTTGGGTCACATACTAGGAAGAAAATATAGAATTGCTCCATAATTAAAGGCAAAGAAAGTTAGCTTTATGTTTGTTGGGGAAACTAGTAGAGAAAAACTTAAGGTAGGTAGGGAGGCCAGTAAGGGAGAAGCTACAGAGAACCATCTAAATCAATGTTAGAAAGAAAGAAATAACTTTCAACTATATTAAAAGATGCCTTACACAATTGTATTAACTGGAGCCGCCCACAACTGTAGATGTCTAAGCCTTGTGCTTCATGATCAGACTGGTTCTTTGCAGAGGTCTGAAATGGAGAGCGCAAGAATCAAATATTGTGAGAAGAGGGGTAGTAGCATGATAGATTTATGTCATTCAGGGTTTGTCACAACCCCTATTAGGCCAGTGGTATGTGAAAGTCATTTGTGGGCAAGGGACCTAAACAACTCAATGGCTGCCAGTTCCCAATATTTGTTACCCATAATAAAATGTGTGTTAAATTTGAAGTTCTTTTTCTCTTTCTTGGGTATTACTGCAGCCGGAGAAGTTTTTCCCCAACCTTTTCCTGTTTATGGCTGAATCTGCTGCTGGGGGCTGATTATAACTTGTAATAACATGACCTTGGGGCTGCACCTATAGGAGGCCTGCTCCACAAAGATAAGAGCAGTAGGACTAGGTTAGATAAAGTGCCTCATCACTGCAGCATGCACACAGTTCCTCACCCGGCAACTTTCACTTTTCCCCTTTACTTTTCACCTTCACTAACTGCTAATTTTGTGGTAAAAAAAAGGGGTAAGGTTCAACATAATTGGGGGTATGTGTAGTTGCAGTTATGTAATTTTTCTGTCTTCAGCATTACGAACAGTTGTCATATCTGACAATTTGCAGCAAAATTGAAAATCCATTTCAGACATAAAGTTTTCTAATAAATCTATAAGTAATCTAATGTGCAAAAGACAATCATAGAGACGCCTGCCTAATGATAAATCTGCCCCAATAGCTGAGATCAACTGGTAGCAACGTGCCTGTGGATCTTCTGGTTGGAGTTGAGAACTTGTCAAGGGTTAACCATATGGGTGGTGCATGATCGCTTGATCAATCATGGGTGACAGTATTTGCTGTTGTCTACAACTGACAGTTCATTTACAAAATGTATGTCATCAGGTTATGAGACCAGAGCAGGGTTGGACCGGAGTGCCTAAGGCCCATCAGTGGAATTAATTCTGGGGGGCCCAACTACTACTACATAGAAATCTTACCTATATTGTGGTTAGGGAATTTCTATGCAGCTTATTCCCTTTCTCTTCCAGTGCTCCACTCTTGAGGCATTATGTCAGGGCATTAATGTAAAGTATGCATTAAGAATTACCCCGCTACTTGGCATTACTGCCAGTTTTTGGGCTTTATCAAAGGAAATGACTGAAGCTCAATGGCTTTTAACTTGTATGGGCTACGCTATATGTATCCATTTTCCCCTAGAGTATAAGCGTGCTTGAAGGTTTGTTCACATATGGAGGGGAAGTGAACTACCACAGCTAAAGTTCTGATTGAGAAGTCTATTCCTGGATGTAGTCTCAATGTTTCCTCTTGTGACACCATAAAAGTAATCCAGAAAAAGAGCTTATACTGTGGCCGTTAAATTTCTGTTGTTTGTGTTTATTTTTGTTCTTTTAAGGATCTGAATAGAAGGACCAGTTCGGGACTGTGATCCCCCAACTGTCCCAAACTGTGTTCAAAAATAATATTCCCCCCCCCCCCCCCACAACACAACTGACCATGGTGCACCAGCAGCATACAGCTTATCATTTATATAAAATGCCTGCAATCCAAGTGCCCCCCGGTGTGGCTATTAAGAACAATAAAAATATGTAATCACCTTAGCCGGCTACGACATCCACCCTCTCGATCTTCTTACAGAGCTTGATCAAATCATCACCCGGCCGCACATCCAAGGTCAAAGTATGACGTGATAACACCCTGGGCTTCATCTATCCTAATGCAAAAAATGCCAATTATGTCTAATGTATTCATTTCTATGAGCATTCAATAGTAAATAAATAAATAAAACAAGTATGTATAGAACGTAATGTAACATTCCACATAACATTTTATTATAGTCTTTACCCCCTCAGAATATTTCAGATCAGGCTCTAAACCAGGAATGAATCGATTATCCACTAAGAAGATTGTCTGTGTTCCATGGCTGAGCGCTTTTCATTTCAGAGAGAGGGAAGATCTGTTATATTATCAATAAGTGACATTGCCGACGGTCTCTTAACCCCTGGGTTGCTGGAAGGTAGGAAGGACCAAAAACAAGCATAGACAACAGAAAGCAATCATGGCCTTGTGGGCACATGATCTGACGCTACATAGGCATTGTCAATTTTTTTTTTTTTGTATGTCAGTTTTTTGTATGGATGTCTACGTTTTGCACTGTATTACAATACATTAGGGTGAAGCTTCTGGTTCCAAATTTTGTTAAGTATTACAATAATGCCGGGAAGGTTTCTGGAGGTGTAACCAGAGTCCGTCTATGCTGCAGATTCTATGCTTCCTCCTCCCACTGTGTGCTGAAACTTCCTCAGGCAGATTGAGGGGTGAAGTGATGAGGGAGCAGGGGGGAGGGTGAGACAGTATGACAGCCTGTTATCCAGTTTCCAGATTTTGGGATCTACTACACTCCTTTCGCACACAGTGTGAGTTATGTTCTGTAATGCATCACTAATGAGTCTCTGCAAGTGCTCTGCACGGCACTGGCCTGTAGGCAGGATCTGATGATGTCACTGCGCATGCATGCTTTATAGACATTGCCCGACATTTATTAATGCGTTTGCGCCAGTTTTCTGTCATGGCTGCACCTTAAGGGGTGTGTTAGAGCTTAGTTAGAGTTTGCCCCACATTTATTTGTCTGCATTTATTCACTGCAGCAGAACTGATGAAAGGTAATTAAACACCATCAGCTGCTGGTCCTATGGCATAGATACTGTATTTATGACTACTGCAGGCACTACCAGGAGGTAGCAAACCCTTTCAACCCCTAGAAAGTGTCCCTTCTCGAATGTCCAAGAAAAGAATACACTGAGGAGAGAGGACAGGAACACTCCCTCACTCCACCAAGTCCCTAGGGAAATGCTATATTAGTTCAGGCCCTAGTGGTCCCATTAGTCACTGGTATTTGTAAAGAAGAAATCCATCCAGATGTGAAGAACAAATTCTGGGGAATTTTTACACCCTGAAGGGTTGTCACTTCCTCTACATACCCTCCTCCATTTCACATAGAATTAAGTAGTTTGGTAAATTGCATCATAGTCCTGAATTAAGATTGATTAGCATCAACCAAAAATGGGGCATTTATTTTCGTTTCTTTAATCCCTTCACTGCCCTGTCTACAGATGGATACTGATAGCGGCCATGTTTACTTGCTTGGAAATCCACTTTAGTTTTGTGGAATCCAAATTGTGACCGTCTTCCCATACATTCCACAGAGCTGACAGCTCCCTGCCATCTAATTTATCCTGTGTAGGAGTCATTATCTGTGCTCCATTGATTCATGTTACTTTGATAAACTATGGGGTTTCACATCCAGTATTAGAAAATAACACCTCTATCCCTACAGAAAACAAAGCAACATATACAGTGGGTAGAGAAAGTATTCAGACCCCTTTACATTTTTCACTCTTTGTTTGATTGTATCCAATTGGTAAGATGATAAAAGTTCTTTATTTGCTCATTAATGTACACTCTGCACCCCATCTTGACAGAAAAATAACAAAAATGTAGATATTTTTGCTAATTTATTAAACAAGAAAAACTGAAAGATCACATGGTCATAAATATTCAGACTCTTTTCTGTGATACTCATATTTAACTCACACGCTATCCATTTCCTTCTGATCCTCCTTGAGATGGTTCTACTCCTCCATTGAAGTCCACCTGTGTGTAATTTAACTGATTGGACTTAATAAGGAAAGGAACTCACCTGTCTATATAAGTCCTCACAGCGCTCAGAGTACATGAGATTCATGAGATCTAAGGAACTGCCTAAGGAGCTCGGAGACATAATTGTGGCCTCATGGGTTTAACTAAAGACTAAGAGGGCCCATGGCATAAGATGGATGCTTAAAGGGAACCTGTCACCACATTTTTCACAAATACAGCCAGTGGCAGGTTGCTATAGAGCCCTAGTAACTATCTGACACGCTGCTTTTAGAAAAAATAGTTTCACTCAGATCCCCATAAAATCAGAGTTAGAATCTTGCCTGGCATCTATGCATCTCTGGAGCGAGTTGAGGGGGGCATGGCCTAATGTCATGTGACCAGGGTGACATCATCAGAGTTCCTTAAGCTACTTAACATTAGCAAACTGTACCCCATGTACATATCTGACCACATAAAACAATTGCAGCTGCCTGTTTTCTAATGCTTTTTAAAGCTTTAGGACCTGCGATGATGTCATCTTGGTCACATGACATTACAGCTGCATACAGAGACAGCAAGGGGAGGATCTGCTGCATTCAACCTGAGGAGGCCACGCCCACATCAACTCGCTGTAGCCATGCTTAGAGAACAGGTAAAACTATAACGTTGAAAATATGGGATTCTTAGGGGAACAATTTTTAGCTAAAAGAAAGGTGTCAGTTATTTACTATGGCTCTATGCGAACCTGTCACTACCCGTATTTGTGACAAATGTGGTGATGGGTTCCGTTTAAGTAATGGAAGCTTAAATACAGCGACATACTCTATGTAAGGTGTATGAAAAGTGGATGCCAATATATGCAGCTTATATACAGCAGGCCAGCTCTGGTTACAGAACAGTCTTTCAGTAAGAACACGATTTAAAGGGTTGACCACAATATGGTCTCCTTTATTGTACTTACCCTAGTAAACTTTGGCCTTCTGACAAGATGAGCTGAGGTTTCAGCCTACACCACTTCCGGTGCGTCATATATCTATATGCATGCCACCTCCCTGAACTGGTTGGAGGATTCTTCAGATACAGGCAGTCCCCTACTTAATAACACCCAACTTACTTACAACCCCTAGTTACAAACGAACCTTTGGAGGTTGGTAATTTACTGTACTTTATCCTTAGGCTACAATAAACAGCTATAACAGTTATCAACAGGTGTCTGCAATGAAGATTTTCATCCAGGGGAAGAGGAGGGAGGTGTGTATATTTATGTAAAGAAGGAGCGCCAAGCACCTTATAACCAATTTTCCTCCGAATATCCAGTTTACAGTAAATATAAAATAAGTGCCTTTATCAGTAAGAAAACGTCTACTAGTTAGTGAGCTCAGCTCTTAAGAAAATTTTACAAGTGGTTGATTTTCTTTAACACCTTCACGACTGCCCATTGAACATATACATTGGGCGGTCATGAAGGGAGGTATGGAGAGGGTTCATGGATAGAACCCTTTCTATCCGCTGGGGTGTCAGCTGTATGATTTAGCTGACACCTGTCTGGAACTTTTGGTGCTGGCACCGATAGCGGCAGTTAACATGTTGAATGCTACATTTGACCCAGACTGTAGCACCAAACAGGCATGCTGATGGCCACCGCCATCTCTAAATGACAGTCAGAGCCCTCCGTGACATCAACTAGGACACTGACTGGTGCATTGACAGCTGGGAGCCTATTAAAAGGCTCCCATAGCTGTCATTATTAATTCTATATTATAGTCTGTCTGAGATCTACTGTAAACTGCAATACAGTTGTATTGCAGTATATTGTATAAATGATCAGACCCCCCAGGGGTCTTGAATCGGTTCAGCTGATAACATTTCTTATTAGTGGTCAACCACTTTAACCCCACATGTTAGAATATAAACCCTAAATATAAACCACTAAATGGGTAACAACTACCATTTTAACCTGATAAAATTTGGTTAAAAGTGTTGAGATGGATGACAACCTGAAAATAGTTTACCAGACAATTAAATGAAAGCCATTTCTGAGCCGATAGTGAATGGAGCCAAAGGATCTGGCTCACTTAAAAATTGGAAATAAATGTTGACTACCTCGCAGGACTTTTTTTCTCTTATTGAAAGAGAGATCCTTTCATTCTCCTCTGTTGTTTGCACATACATTTTTTTATCTTGCCCCAGTGATAACCAGCCTGTATTATACTCCAGAGCAGCAGTCAAAATTCTGCTGGTTTTTACTGGAACCAACATGCCTGTCAACATTCACTCGCTAAAAGCTTTGCTCAACTACCTGAAAGAAATGTCTTTGCAGACAATAAACAAGCTAAGAATGAAAGGGAAAATTTAGCTTTGAAGTTAGCAGAACTGTGAATGCTGCTCTGAAGTATCATTCAGTTTGTAAATATCTGCATCATTGTAGATGAAACGATTTTCCACATTTTATATAAATTATAAACATATGTTAGATAACATCTGGAAGCCAAGTAAAAGCACAGGTAAACATAATGTACTATAGTATACATAAAATAATAGAAAAATAACATAGAAAATTCATTTTCCATTGCATTCAGTGACATATTAGGAATAGAATTATGCTACACAGACTGCTAACAATAACAGCCATCAGTCAGGTTCCACTCACATAACCATATATATACATAGACATGTGTTTTTGCTATCCATTTCCAATCCTACTTTGCAGTGAATATTTGGGATCATGGTCTGTACATAAAATATCTATAAGTCCAGCTAATATGTGAGGCGGCTTACTTTGCTGACAGTTCCCTGAAGACATGAGCTCCTGTTATTAGATTCTTATTGGAGACTCGTACAGATGTTTCTCTTTCTGGAAACTTAACGCATTAGATGGTCTTACAAAGCCACGCTCCTCATACATCAATGTTCATAAGCGCTTTGTTCCAGACTTTAAATTCCAACATCAATTCTCCCTGTAACCCTCCTCGTGGATATGCTTTTCAGTCTAATTGTTCATCCATTCCAAAAATGGCCAAAAGTATAACACCCAGGAAGGCAGACACTTCTCGATAAAGTTTTACAGCAAAGGAATAAAAAGGGTAGACAGAGTAATGTGTAAGGTGGATGAAACACCAATTGGATTTATTCCTGAAGTACAGGAGAATGAATTCATACGGGGGGCGAGAGGAGAGGGGCCCAAGCAGTTATGGTGGGCGTTTCCAGAGCCTCAGAGTGATGCAAATACACAAGCTGTCAACCCCCTGCTCTCCCACCTCCCTCTGGCTTTGTAACCTGGCAGCAGTAGGAGTAATGCAGGGGGAGGAGAGCCCTGCTCTGCTCATTGTAACAGCGAATGAAATCACATCATTGAGGGGCTATGGAAACACCTAGCGGAGCCCCTCAGGCTCAATAGCAAAATTTTATAAGTTTATTTTAGAAGGAAGGACAAATATAACAAGATTACCACAGTCACTGAGCCTGGAAAAAAAAAAAACACATTTGAAATTAAAATTAGCTTTATTTTTTTTATTTTTCTATAAAAAAAAAAATTTTGTTTTCTTCAAGTCATAGTTAAAGGACAAAAAGAATTACAGGAAGTATAAAAAGTTATTGAATATTTGTCAGGCAATATAGTAGTGGAATTTGGGGCACACTGACCAGGAAATCACAGTGGTGGAAACTGCACATTGGAGATTTTTAGCTGGTTCGAGTCCCTAGAACAAAGCAAGTCACACAACAGGTATATCAACGTGGGGGCATTTAATGAGGACACCCACAGTTGACAATTCACGTGTCAAAGCTTGGACAGTTATTGATCTCATCTATGGAGCTCTATCCTTGACCCTGGGACTCAACAGGTTGGGAAGTTTTGTAGTCTAAGCCAATAAGCAAAGTCAACATATTGATATGGCATTCAATACAATTTGATGGGATTGTAGGCTTGGCTTCCCAGAACCAAGGTGGCAGGATTTTGTGGAAATTAAATGTTTGGTTACACTTTCAAATTTTTACTACATTGGCATAAAGTTCCTCTTCATTGTCCACATAAAACGTGTTCTCCATTAAGTCTACAGTGGATCTCAGGGCCAAATAAACCATCAGATATATCCTTTACAAAAGACAAAGTCCTAATGTTTTCTAGATGTATCCAATAAAGCCTTGGGGTTTACTTTAAAAAAAATGTACAAGATTACAGTAATATCCTTGTAAATAATCTACCAATATTGAGAAAAGTAACCCTGCAAAGTAGATACATAGGCCAACACTACAAAATGTTGACAATTTCAGTAGCAGTGATATACATAAAACGAGGGTGGGGCGGGTTTACTGGCCCACCTTTATAATAGAAAAAAAATAAAATAAAATTTATAAAGAAAGCTGTGGAGACCCTCAACTTGCTGAGATGGGGAACAGGTTCACTTACTCTTGATATGGCGTTTGATCCATGAGGCCCATTTGTGATAAATTATACAATTACCACAACACCCCCCCCCCCCATCCTCCTGCAAAAAATAAAAATAAAATAAAATATATATATGAAAAAGGATCCTTGCAAACGCATAGTAAAATTTGAACAGAAAGGAAGCAGCAAGGATACAATTGCATAGTTTCAGAATCCTGTCCTTAGCAAAGGTTTGTGCTATTTAATGCAATAATCATTCAAATGGCTTTGTGGGTAGCCAACAGTATGGAAAAGCCAACTTAGAGCTTATTCATATTTACACTGTAACCACAGGCATTAAATTGTATGTGCAGGATGTGGCTCACAGCAAGGAAATAAAATGTTTGTCTTAAGTTTCTAGGGAAACCAGAGTTATGGATTACTACAATAGAATTACCAAACACAGATCCTAATTGTTGTCAAGGCCAAATACGAACCAATGATGGTTTTGTCCCATCAGGAGCCCCATCCAACGCATAATAATGGGGTTTTAGGAATGTACTTGGACTGTCGTTCTTGGTCTCAAACTGACAAATTTGGTAAAAGAAAAAAAAAAAAAATAATAATAAAATAAAATAATAACTTTACAAGGTCCCACAACTTTACACCATTGGCCGTTTCTTAGTGTCCCACATGACACCTGGTACTTCTCAAATGGCATCATTAAAACAAAAATTTTTCAGAAATATTGGCCCAAATAAATTAAAAAAAAGTCAGTTCTTCATTGGATGAAGTCCAGAAATGATTCAGCCATATTTAACCCAAGAAAAATAGTCCACTGCAGCAAGCACAGGATAGATGCAGCCCATCTTCTGCACATATAAAATATATAGAATTTTTTTTTGCATTTATAAGCACATCCGAGTAAAATCACTTTTGGTGTTGCAATTCCTTAGTCTCATCTATACATAAAATACTGCATTTCCCTCTATTGCAGTATGACAAGACCTCAGCAGTTACTACACAATGTACTTCTGTTTTTTTGTTTTTTTTTAATATAAGTATTTAACTGAATTAACAGTTATCGACAATAAAATATTACAGTGCTGCGACTACGGAGGTCTCCGCTTTTACCACTCCCATGCTGACACAGCACCAGGAGCTTAAAGTCCAGTCTCCGTCAATTGCATATTGAAATAGTCAGCATTTATCTAGGAAAAAAAAAAAAGTTTACAATAATTTAGCAAAAAAAAAATTCTCTCAACAAGGTGGATAAATACTCCTGCCCCTTCATTTACTAATTCACAGCCAAGGTGAACATAGAAAAAAAAAAATACATAATAATAAATATTGAAAAATAGTTATTTCTATAAGGCATCGCTGAGCATTTTAGTTTTTATATAGACTATCAAAGTTTTTTTTGCTTTTTAAAAAGTGTACCTTCCGAAGACATTTTCCCCTGACCATTTCTTGGTTCTCTTTTTATTTTAACTTGCAGAAAAAAAAAAAAAAAAAGTAAGAGGGGGCAACGTAAACTATTGTCGGATTGAGCCCCCCTTCCACATTGTACTCCCACTTTTCTCAGGATGCCAAAAAAGAACAAAAATCATAACATAAGGAGCCTCCAACATGGTCTCTAATACAACTGAAATATTAAGGGCACAGTGTAGGAGTCTTTTGCGTTCTGTATGTTAATACATTTTTTGTTTTGCAGCTGCATTTTCTCATGGCAAGAGTTTGAGTGTTCTCCTCTCACTGCATACGATCTGGCTGGAGCTGTGCAGGTTGGTACTGGATGTATGCAGTGGGTGGTGCTCCTGTGGTGGTGCCAGTTATTGGCTGCTGCACAGCACTGGTATAGCCATAGCCCATGTAACCAGTGGCGGGTGAGGCGGCGTAGGGATACTGTTCATAGGCAGCTGTGGTGTAATGCGTGTAGGGCTGTGTAGCAGCATTATAATCGATATATGGAGATTGCAAAGTCTGGATTGGCGTTGGAATGACCACACTTGGCTGGATGAGGGTGGGTGGGTAGATATATTGCGGCGTCAGCCTGTAAAAAGAAACAGAAATGTAAAAAAATAAAATCTATTCCAAGTCTCATTTAATGCATTTATTTTTTTCATGGTTCAACAAAATAATGTAAAGTGTGGAAGATTTCTCAATTCATTTTCCTATTAGTTACTTGAAAACCAGTGCAATGGAAAAGCCTACACAGAATAGTAATGTAAGCGAACCAAAAAGACAGTAAGGACATTAAAATAAGATAACCTATGGGCCGTCACAGTCTGGGGGAGGGGTACAGAAATACCATTTTTGATTTCCATTATGTTCTCCTCAGAGTGTAATGGCAAGTCCAGATGAAGGTGTGAGCTGGCCTTAAGCAGTGACAAAAATCTTTCTCCAAAAATATGATAACTCCACCAGCCACCAACATCAAAGTTCAATTTCAAATATGGCAGACACTTATAAAAATTCATGACTACAATTTTATTTTTTTTGTCATTATTCATTAAGGGCTAGACAAGCTTTGTACTCTAACCAAATTATGCAGATTGTGAACAATGTCTATAAAGAGGGGACTCTAACCTCCTATCACCTATCAAGTATCTAAACATATATGCAAGAAAATAAAAAAAATAAAAAAGGTGCAGTATAGGACTCTGGCGGGGACAGTAACAACAAGATAATGGAACATGTAGCAAGATACAAAAGGTGAAATTGGGGTTGACAATGACCCATCACTGGCATTTGTTGCCAGCTGCTGTCAGGATTTTACAGCAAACTGTGAAGTTTAACATAAAATTAAATAGTCTATTAGCCCAAAAGAGAACATGTGGTACAAGAGCAATTTCCTCAGTAAAAATGGGTTGTCCCAAACCATGGCAGCCAATTCCCAACGAATAGTTTGTGTGTGGTAAAGAATTGGGTAATGCAGAGCTGCAAAACCACATTTAGGCTGAATACTTACGAGAAAGGAGATTCTAGTCTTACCAAAAAAAAAAAAAATATCCCATTTTTCATGGCTGATACTAGGAACCATCTGCTGATACTCTACCTACATCTATTACTGCAATAATATAAACTATTAAAAAATATCCCCCCCCCCCATGTAAACAAGTATAACCACTACAATAAAGCTCCCAAGTAGAAGATTACTACTATCATATGGTTTCTATTATCAAGAACATTCTTTTATTTACAAGCAAATAACAATTTTGCACCTATGTACAAGACTAGAACTACAATTATGGTGGTGCAAACTAGAATAATACTGCCCATTAGAAGAACCAGAACTCGGGCTCTGATACATAGGAATATAACAGCCCCGTGTACGGTGGAAGAAGGTGTGTTCTCATTATCCCATTCTATACGTGAAGGATACACTGAAACAGCAGGATGAGGAGATTTCAGTTAGGCCTCACCCCACCTCTCCACCCCAAGCGGCTCAGGAGCACCGTCCTCCTCCCCCTTCCCTAGTACTACAAAGGGTCAGTGCACCGAGCATTGGCCAAGATTTAGATCTGTCTATTTAAAGCCACAGTCTTAATTTAATAAGAAAACGTTTCCCATGCAAGTTACAGAAAACAAGTGTATGTGAAGCAAGTACTAGCAATGCCACATAGGGAAGGCACTGGGTAATGATACAACAAGAGAAATAGGATAATGCATCAGATACAATAACAACTCCTGCCACACAATGTCACCATCCTCCTCCTATAAACCTTTCCCGATTGTCTCCAGACTTTGTGAGGTTACACAGCCTGGAGTCTTGGGAGGGAGTCTGCAGTTTGAAAACTTTCCATAGTCCCTAAACCATGCTCATCTTATTAAGCTGGACCCCCCCCCCCCCCCCCCCCCCCCCCCTCCACAGGACACTTACTTACCCCCAGCCTTCCGGAGCATGCACATGCATAACTTGTAGTGCCAACTCCTCTCTACATAAACTATAGTATCACTGCCAACTTCCCTTAACCCCTTGTAGCCAAAAGACATCTGTGATACCCCCATTCACGTAGGTGTGATAGCAGAGGAAATGCTGAGGGAAGGTGCAAAACATCACACATTAACAGATAAAAGGCATCATGGATTGTATCTTATTCACAGCTGTCTGACACTGGCACCCAGAATCATCCTCACCCCTCATTTACACATCACAGGGCAGAGCTCATACACGCAGGAAGCCAGTTCACAGTACACAATGCAGGGTGTGGAGCCCGAGAACCACCGACTTCTACTGCTTAACACAATGCAAGCAGGGGTGAGGCTGAAACATAGAGGTCCTTGTGCCAGGGATAGAGAGAACTATAACCCCCTCATAGTGAAATGTTACTAAATGCATCTATCCACCTTCCCACATGTGACACCATGTCACAGAACTACATAACTTGCTAAGAAATCTACAGTATTCAAGCCGCATACAAGATACTGTATGCAATGCAAGCTGCAATACCTTCCTTACTTCTCCTTTCTTGGTCCTCTTCAATGTAAACTGAGCCCAGAGGGATAGTAAATTAGAAATTCCAGTATAATGCTTTATATCCATTTCTGGGTAATAAAACACACTGGATTGGACAGAGCGGATTTGGATTGCACACTTCTTGGTTAATCGTTAGGGAATATACGATCTGTTTAGAGCAATAAAGTCACAGATTGGATCGCACCGTAGATCACATTTATGATCGATGTGCCCGGGGTCTTAAGAGGCACTGCTTAACCCGCCATCACATGATGTAAACTGTGTTATAACAAAATGTGGGACCACTAAACCAGCCTTGTTAGTTATGCAGTCATTACAATGCACATATAAGCCGACTGGGCATTCAGCAATCTAGGAAAACTACCCAGCTAGTTATACCCATCTAGAGGAACTTATGGGAAAGCTGGATAACGCCTCCTTTGACATAAATGCTTATGATTTGTGGTGGTTCCTGAGCTTTCTAGAGCTCAAGGTATAACTACTAACCTACTAGAAGAACAGGAAAAGGGGCCAACTAGCCACAAAAAACATTATGGGGTGTGGAAATGGTGCATGGCCATGTGAGTGTCCAAGTATAGCAAGGTGGAGGTACCAGAGAACTGGTAAAGTTGTATGGGAGTTATAATGACAGAAATAGATCAACTAAGAAACACCTGAGGACTTTATTTAAATTCTGGAATCTTTTCTGTGAATATGATAGATTCACTCATGTGGGTTTTGTTCAGTCTTTTATACTTTCCTCCCTTCATACTTGATTTTTGCTTTAAAAGCTGCATGGGACAATCCGAATAAAACCTGTATATATAAACAAGCCCTTTTGTCTTGTATGTACCAGGAGTATTGTGTATTTCAGAGAAACATGTTATTTAATAAGTTTGTTCATGAAGTTAATGAATATCAAAGGATCTTCAAGTAGATATTCCCATCACACACTGCACCACACTTCAGCCCAGTGACCTCCAGCATGGACGCCTGCTCTGCATTGTGACATAAGTGTGTGCATTGTCCCTATTGTAAAGGGGTGCACCAGCTCCTCTACAAATAAGAAAAAAAAATTATGTATACACCAGAACAGCTGGGATCAAATCCCCAGCCGGTCTGGCGGGACTATTAACCCCCCAGCAGTCACATCTAGAGGGTAAACAACAAATGCAGGGTGAGGCCACAGCGGCCCACAAAGAGTTAACCAAGGGCTTTGTTGTGGGTCTATTGTTTTCGGGGATCACTAGTGCCTTCTAGAACAGCTGCCGTGTCCAATTAGAGGACTTTTCTAGTGTGTGAGAGGGGGATGGGGGAGGGAAAAGCCATTGAAAAAGGCCACCAGACAATAGAGCCCTATGAGAGTCAGTCACAGACCCCGCAGAACATCTGTCTGCTATCAGTTCTAACGTCTCACTGCCATTCTGCAGGGAGGGAGAGGTGCCTTTAAAAATAAGGTGAGAGAATAAAGAACTGGACTGGAGTAAAATAAATGAAATCACAGAAGAATTCAGCAGCAGCAAGTCCGATAGACACCTCAACAGGCTGCAAAGGTAGCCATGACATATCAAATAGGTGCCGTCATCCTGCTTTATAGGGTCCCTGAATGTGTAACGATATATAACAATATGGAAAACAGGAGAGCGGGACTGAAAGTGTCCATACTGCCACTGTATTCACTGACCAGGATGCTCAGAACGAACAACCACCCAATAAAGGGATCATTCCTTAAGCACTTTTGAGTTTTCCAGGCGGTACTTCTACAATTTTCTTAAGATACAAAAATTGTGTCACAGTTTCAAATCTAGGTTAATCTAGATTCACAAACCAAGAATTAGATGCTCAATAAAAAAAGAACAGGTGCCCTTTGAGCAAGGTAATTAATAGAACATCATACACAAGGCGACATGAATAACACAGATCGACCATAGAGGGTTCAGATGTCACACGGGAGGACTTACCCGATGGGTCTCTGGATGAAGGCCGGGTGTAGCTGCTGCACTCCAATCGTTAAACCTATGGAAAGTGACAGACGTTATGCATGTCTTTGTGTTCTCCCCAATTACATAGAATCCTTTCTGCTTCTCTTAAACTGTTAGCTTCTACTCACTTGCCATATTAAACCCTTTTTCATGGGTTTTGGGAAGATCTTTTTTAAATCTACTTTATGTGTTTCTCATGCCCCTCACCCATCATGGCAATCTGTAAGGGCACAACTAGCTTTCTCTTTTCGCGGCCATTACAGAAACTGGTGGACTAGAGTCACTTGTGACCACCATGTTGTACAATTATGACATCCTAGGGCAGAGATGGCGAACCTTTCAGGGACCGAGTGCCCGAACTACAACCAAAATCCACTTATTTACCATGAAGTGCCAACATGGCATTTCAAGCAGTAACTTATTGCTACCTGTTCTTCAACATCATTCACTTGTATTGGCTCTCCTAAGGCCACCAATGCAGTTCAAAGAAGGAGGGCAAATTCAGACCATCATTGTAGCTGCTCTTCAGGAAAAATGGTGGGTCCAGCAGGAGGACCACCAAAGACAGTGCAGTTCAGTCTACACCTTCTCACTTTTCCTGCAGTTTCAAACAGCCAGTGAAGTGTTGCTTTAAAATAGCGCTCAGAGCAGCATCCCTTAAGTTGTTTGGGACTGCAGGAAGATTTTGTGGATGTGGTCCTGTTTGGTGAAAGTGCCCATAGAAGGGTCCGAGTAGCCATTCACGGACTCTGGCACCCCGTGCCATAGGTTCGTCCAACTCCTAGGTGGAATTTACAGTCCGAGAGAACAATAATCAGCGGGTAATAATGACAAGAGGGGGAGTCCCCACAGACATAAGCAATCACCCTTTTTGCCAACATACATTATAGGATAACACCCCCCTTCCCCCCCAATACATCAATGAGTCAAGCTTCCTCCTTTCTGGTGTTGACATGCATTTGAATTTAGTTGTGAATTTGAATATTACGCTGGCTTCCAGTTTATCTAGGGAACCAAGTCTTGCAAAGGAATAACCCTTGTAAAAATTATAAAATAAAAATATCAGAAATTCAAGTTTTTGGTGGTTACAGAGTTCTGAGCATGATCATTATACAAAAGGGTCCGAAATATCCAGCTACTTAAAGCACATTTCACCTTTCAACAAACTTTAAATAATCTGTAGTCCGGTGTGTAGCAGCTTTCCCCTAAAAGGTTTGCAATTTTCATTTGTTTCAGGGCAGATGGACGGAGACCTAGCTGCTGCGACTCCCTCCTCCCCTTCTGTGAAGTTTTGTCTGTCTTGGAATTCAGCAGATATTTCAGTGCAAAACTTATTTTCTCAAGTATGCATCATAGTTAATGCTATAATATGCATTATTCTATGACAAAATGTATTACCTTGTACTACTGATTTATGCCAAGCTTGTTTAAAAGTTAGTGACCATTTTATTGACTAGTTGGAAAAATCCTTTAGTCACTAGAGACCTCCCCCATCATGAGTGGAGCGCTTTGTTCACATGGCGCACTATGTGGCTGATATTGTGATTGAAACTATTGTGTGGATTGGGGATAAATCTCATGCAGGGGGGTTAGTTTGCTTTAATTAGGACTTTTGGTAAAAACTTCCTTGCGGGGCAATTAGAAGTGAAAGGTAAAATAAATTCCATAAAATGTCCATTGGACATCCTGGTCCGCTTACTTACCAGTTTGGAGGTTCCTTGGCTTGGCTCCGATATAAGCGAGGTTCACATTTGCTTTCCGTCCATCAATAATGGGGTTAGGGTCTTTGCAGGCTCGTTCAGCAGCCGCCCTGTCTGCCATTGTAACCTGCAATTAAAACCAAATGTGTTTAGAAACCATTATTAGTCCTAGATGGAATAATGCGATAAAGTCATACAGAACTGAAATATTGCACCCATAAAAGGCACAGGGACCACCATTTTCACCCCCAGGCAGTTACTGCCATGACATGAAATTTTCCACAACAACCACATTCTGGACCGTCCTCAGGTCAGAGATCACACAACGGACTTACACTTCCTCAGCAACAAATCTGCATAGACATCCCAATGATCTCCAGATCCCTAGGCCCAGATTTACATAGTCTATACGTTATCATGCCACATAGCAACTATTGGCTCATATGTGCATCATTGTTTTGAAAATGTGCATTATAAATCCAATAATCCGCCACCATTGTGCCAAATTATCAGAGCCCTCTCCCAATCTAATATCAGTTCATTTACACTCTTAGCATGAAGTAAACAGGTTTTATTAGGACCGCCATCACAATGTCATTTGGGAACAGGATGTGCCCCCCAAGTTTGGCACACGCCACCATTATCACAGTGCCCAGAGTCTTTATTTCTCTGTTTGGAATAAATTAGTGATCTAACAAGTTTCAGTGCCAGCCTGGCATCCATTTAGCGACAAGAGTTCAAAGCCTCACACACCCCCAGGGAAGCCCCTTGTTTTCTGTTATTTTGGAAAGCATTGTCGTCCTGCAGAATATTAAGTGACACATAAGGAAGCAACATCATAAAGCGTCTGTATGGAAGCTGGAACTACAAGTTCCTGCATGCCCAGTCAGCCTAATATCCATTTCATAGGATATTTGCATGCCCCCCCCCCCCCCATGTTTTAAAACATGGCACCTGGCAGTTTGTACTCCTTTTAACAAGGTTGGCAAATAAGAAACAATGATGTGAAATACTTTCATTTTTGAAATACAGCCATGACCACTAGGGGCACCCTGGTTTTCCTACAGTTCTGTCAATTGATTAAGGCAAATAGCACCTCCAAGACAGGAAGGAATGAACAATTATTAATGGATCAGGCAAATGATCTGCTGGAATTTTCTTTCTCTTTAGGTTTCTTTACACATGAAGATTTTGAGCACATCAAAAACCTGCAAGACCATGCCAACATATGCAAATAAACTGGAATACTCATGTAAACATTTTAATAAACACAAATGGCACAACAATTGAAAAAAAAAAAGCCCGCAATGGTTCAACCTTATGTAGGCCATTTTGTCATTCAACGCACAAAATAAAATGGGACTGTTGCTCATAGCAACTTACACTAAACACCTAATCTGACTGGTCAGTGACTTAACATTACCCACATTAAAATAAAAATCTGGAAATTAATAAATGATAAAAAGACAACCACTGTGCAAACTAACAGCCACTGGGACCAAAAATGTCTGCACAGAACTGTACTGTACACAAGGCAGCAGAAGGGAAGTTAAGATTTTTATTTGGCCCTGGAGTGTTGTCATAGGATCACCGTTAGACTTAGAATAGCCATAAAAGGCTGATTCTTCTGACACACTGAATACAGAAGAAAAAGTTACAATCTAAGAACATTGGTAGTTAAAATAAATAATATAACAGAGGTCAAAATTACACAACCAAGATCCCTGGCAAAAACCTTCAAGACGCCATACACTAATGTTATCAGTCTAAACATGTTTCCTTATGAAACTACCTGTTGTGTCGACCAGCAACAAAACCTGTGTTGCCACAGTGACTTAAAAAAAAAAATATGACAGAAAATGACAGGGGGGGGGGGGGGTATGGGAGACACAACTGACCTTGGACTCAACTAAAAGATCCAGAGTGGGCCCCCGGCTGAAAACAAGGGCAGACAATGGCCAGACGGCTGCTCTGTATACTGACAGCGTCATTCACCAGACACAAGAGGCTTTGTACAAAATATATACATTATACACAACAAAGAATACCTGCCGACTGATGCCAGCAGTGGACCACCTGCTGAACCTGAGCCGCAGCTCAGCCTCCTAGATGATGGCTACCTCATACCTCCTCAAAAATTTCTAGACAACGAGACATCAGAAAATAGAAAAAAGGACAATGATGATGGTGCTCACTAGAGATACTTACAAAGCCATACCCCCTGGACTTGCTCGTCTGTCTGTCCGTAATCACCACAGCTTCATCAATATCCCCAAAAACCTCAAAGTATTTCCTGAGGGACGAGTCAGTTGTGTGATATGGGAGCCCCCCTACAAAGATCTTTGTGAATGTGGTGTCCTTCTGCACCGTGTGCATCTTGGGTCGTTCTTCAGGAACACAAATCCAACATCCAAAATTATCCCAGGAAGGCGAATCTTCCTAAAGCTTCACCTTCACTGCATAGAAAATAGAGGTAAAACAATCATGAGTCTCAAATTTGAAAAAAAAAAAATCTATAGTATTTAAAGGGCCAGCAGCAATGGCCGGTGAGGTAGCTGTGAAGACTTTGTGCCAGACAGTAGGGATCAAGCAGCAGACAGGGAATTAGTAGCCAGCGTCATGCACCAGCTGTGCAGCCCTGCTCCCTTGCTGATCTGTCTGCTATGATACAAGCTCACACTCTGCACAAGGTTTTGTACTCAGACATAGCCCCACCCACCAACAACACAGCCCCCACCCCCGCTGCATCTGAAAAGAACAGAGGCATCATGGGGGTTGTAGTTTTTTCCCCCCAGTTAACATAAAAGAAGTAACAAGGTCTAATTGTGCTAATTACATTAAACATTGAGCAAACAGGGTCAATTTTAATCATCAGAAACAAACAAACAAAAAATATATTCCAATAAATAAAATAAAAACCCTTGGGGAGCGCTCACATGTAAACAAAATACATAAAAATTATCTACTGCAAATTTACTGACTGCAAATAATGCTTGGAAAAAGGTACACATTAGCAGAAAATGTAAATTAGCACATATCTGTGGAAATGATTCTGATTTCCCTTGTTTAGTGTTATGTGGAAATTTCATTCCTCTATTTGGCTCATTAGAAGCATCATGTGATACAATATATGTAACTGTATGAGATGCCAGTGCTACATCTCAATAGAGATAAAAGCCCCCCTCTAAGCTCCTACCTGGGCTGCAGTCACACTCTGCACTAAAGTTTTAGGTGACGGGGAACTCCGGCCTCCCCCCACCCTGATGCTCCAGCAGAGGATTCTGGAAGTTGTTGTTCTGTTGTCAGATTAGTCCCGTAACAAAGAGGTGTGGAATGACTACATTTCCCAGAAGGCAGCGCGGTCACACCATGTGATGCATCTCCGTTTGTGGTGGCTGGAGATTAAAAAATGATTGTGTTATGAGAGATAAGATAAATAATAATGCGACTGCCTCAAGCAGCACAGAGTATTTCAGGAGGGGAATGTGCTGGTCGGATGGCAGAGGCTAAGAGTAATGTAGTGGTAAAATCAAAGGTCCCAAGCAGCACAGAGTATTTCAGGAGGGGTGTGCTGATCGCATGGCAGAGGCTAAGAGTTATTTAGTGGTAAAAGCAAAGCTCCCAAGCAGCACAGAGTATTTCAGGAGGGGGGGGGGGGGGGTTGCTAATCGGATGGCAGAGGCTAAGAGTTATGTAGTGGTAAAACCAAAGGTCACAAGCAGCACAGAGTATTTCAGGAGGGGTGTGCTGATCGGTTGGCAGAGGCTAATAGTAATGTAGTGGTAAAAGCAAAGGTCCCAAGCAGGAAAGGTCCCAAGCAGTATTTCAGGAGGGGGGGGGGGGGGTGCTGATCGGATGGCAGAGGCTCAGAGTAAAGTAGTGGTAAAAGCAAAGGTCACAAGCAGCACAGACTATTTCAGGAGGGGGTTGTTCTTGGCGGATGTCAGAGGCTAAGAGTTATGTAAATGATGAAAGCAAAGGTCCAGATCAGCACAGAGTATTTCAGGAGGAGTACAGAGAGTTTTGTAGAGGTAGAAGCAAAGGCCCCCAGCAGCACAGAGTATTTCAGGAGGGGTACCTTCTCGTTGCATGTCAGAGCTTTAGAATGATGTCAATGAAGAAGCAACGGTCCCCATCAGCACAGAGCATTTCAGGAGGGTGTGTTTTTGTCGGATGGCAGAGCAGTAAAGTTATGTATATGAAGAAGTAAAGCTCTTCAGCAGCACAGAGTATGTAAAGAGGAATTTGTGGCGCTTGAATGGAAAAGCTATATATATATATATACACACAGTTATATAGTTGTAGAAGAAAGGTCCTTATCAGCACAAAGTATTTCAGGAGGGTTGTGTTATAGTTGGATGGCAGAAGCTTTGGGTTATGTATTGATAGAAGCAAAGTTCCCCAGCAGAACAGATTATTACAGAAGGGGTCCGTTCTTGTTAAATGGCAGAATTATGTAGGTGAGGAAGCAAAGTTCCCTATCAGAACAGAGCTGATCATTTTTTCACGTCCGTATGTCATTCATTATTTTTTATCTCTGCAAAACTAAAAAGGATGGTTGTCTAAAATTAAATGGCTAAAAAATGGTTAGCTAGCATCATCTAAGAAAAAAATAACCAACCCACCCACTTCTGTGTAAGTTCACTGATAAAAAGGGCATGCCTTAATTTTTTTCTCATGAACAAAACGAACAAAAACCACAGGTAGCATGCAGTAAGAAAGAAAAAACGCTGGTCTGAAAGAGCCCTGGAGAACTTTCATGGGTTAGGGAAGATTTGCTATTTCTGGGGTCTGGTGGCCCCCTAAACAACTGTGTAAGGGCTCCATTGCTCCATGGTAATGGAATGGATCACTGTATTTGCCTGTTTCTATAACTACTATTTATCACTTTTAGAGTTAAAGGGAGTGTTCATGAATTACTAATGATGGCCTACGGCAGGATAGACCATTAATGTCTTATGATTGGGGCCAACAGCCGTCCTCTGTACAACATAATGACCCCTTAATCTAACAGGTATATTAGATGGTAGCCCATGAAGCAAGGGTGCAAAATTTGTGCTTGGGGGTATCAGATTGCCAGGTTGATAGACCACATATAAGACCTGGAATCCTGATATAGATCTGTCAGGGATGACTTATGAAACAGACCATAGTAGCCAATCCCATCACAGCTTTCATGATATTCTGCTTTTGAAAAATAAAACGTGTGCTGCATTTGGCTTTAGCACACATTGGGGCACGTGTATCATAAGTCTGGCTTTGTCCGTCTGTTTTTTGGGACTTTTCTTGGCTTTTCTGCTGGTCAGGTATATCTTACTTATTTTTACTTACTTATCTTATTTTTCCCTATTGATACATGTTGCCTTTGGTCTTCAGTTAATTTGCAACCAAAAGTTGCACATAGTATCGAAAAGTCGCAATTAGTTTTAAGCTTATTTCTATGCCTGATCAGGGGCAGCCTTGCATTTGTGCCAAAATTTGTGACTTTTTGTAATTTTCACATCTGGTTACAGGTGATAACTCAGGGAACACCGCAGAAAACTAGACACTGACGAACTTTAAAAGGAGACAGTTTTAAGAGCAAATAAAGTCGCAAACGAGCACAAGCACCATGAAAAGTCTCAAAAATTAAAGAAAAAGGCAAGCCAAAATTTTGATACATGTACCCCATTGGCAGCTTTTCATTAAGACTGGTGTTTCCCCAAGCATCAGGCTGTTTGCCAGTTCCAGGCCAGGAATCATTTGGTATCGGGTTGCATGGAGAGGAAGAGCCGTGATGGACTGAAGGTGTGGAGGAGCATGGTGCTTCTGTTACTCACACATCCTTCTGCCCACAGTACGACGACAGCTGTACTAGCGTTGTGGGAAGTAAGAGGTATCACAAACAGAAGTGCTGCTTCTAGGCAACTCCACCACCTCAGTTGGGAGCCACCTCCTCATGAAACTTACCATGTGTAAGGGTGATGATGATATCTGTAATAGATTGACAGCAAAATGATCCGTTTATTAAAGAAAATTTTACTATGAAAAGGATGCTGTATTACCCTGTAGCCTGGATACAAGACAAGATACAGGCCATTGTGCATGGATACATAATGATTTGCTATGTTATCCAGCTGCACACTTCACTGGGCCCGTAGATACTGTACTCTTGTACGTTGCCAAAGTGGTAATCCAAGTTGGTCCCATAAATACTCAATCAATGACAGATTTGGCTACTAGGGAGTCCAAGGAAGTATTGCAATCTGGCGGAGACATCCCTGGTAGACTAATGCTGCGTGTGTGAGCGAGCACTATCCTGCTGAAGATGCCATTGTGAAAGTGCTGCCATGAGAGGCAACACACGTGGCTGTCGGATGTACTGCATATAACACTAAGCTGCCAATGTCCCTCGTTTTACTATAAGGGATGGATTCCCAGATCACACTGGGAAAAGTGTTACTCCATGGCAAAGACAGGCTTAAAGAGTTTGCCTCTAGGTCTCATTACACAAAAAGAACTTGAATTTCCATTCTAAGGTAGACACCCCAAACTAAAAAGATTGTGGCTGGATGTTTCCATCACCTCCTAAAAGCTTGGTCACATGCCCTAGATGGTTCATGGAAAGGACCATCCCTCTCTCTTTCCAGTGATGTATCACAAAGTCTGCCAACTGGGCAAATCGATCCAGTCTGTCTTTTAGTCACCAATGTACACTACCCAAAAGAAGCTTCTAAAAGTTTTATATATATGACAGCAGTTGCAGCAATTTTATGCATTCTCGTGTCAAGACCAAGTGTCCGACCTTGTAATTATTTACATATCTGCCTGAGACAAAACTGTATGGAGAGTTTTACAGCAACATCTGGGTAGTTTCTTTTTGTAATGAGTGTATGTTATATATCGTAACCTGTTCATAACATGAATATTATCTGTAAGATTCTCTTCCTGCATCGCTGATTTGCTGTTGCCGTAAGTTTTGTTGTCGCTGGGGGAGTGGGTGGAGTTACAGTAATTTGACTAGGAAATGTAGTTTTGAAAAGCAAATATCAGAACCACAACCCGCCACAAAATGCCGCTGAAAATGCTTAAAAAGAAACAGCAAACAAGATGCCCTGATATGAGGCTGATTTATGAGGCAGGCGTGACCGCTCCTTGTATCCAGGCAAACAGATGAAAAGAATGAGAGCCGCTCCTTATGCCAGAAACTTCCAGATAATAGCGTATCACTGTGAGAAGAGAGACTTTAAGGGTTAATAAATATATATCTAATATAATGTATCACGATATGCAGATTTAACTCTGGGACACATCATATTACCAAGTTTATTTTCAGACAGTTTTTTCATGATATATTGCACTTTACATTAATGCAATATTATAGTTTTAATTTTTTGCACATTTTTATAGGAAAAATTTTAATTTGGTAAAAATATTGAAATGTAAGATTGTCTGATTCTAAATGTTATGCTCATCATACAGTTAGTCTAACCACCCAAAATCGCAAAATGACATTAACCATATGTCTGCTTTATGCTGACATAATTTTTTGTATGTCAATTAATTTTATTAGGATGTTAGGAGGCTTACAGTTCGAACAGCGATTTTCCAAATTTTTAAGTAAACTTCAGATTCAGTTTTTTAGAGGATGATTCATCTTCACAAGGGTTTTCAAAGTTCTATTTATTAGACACTCCCCACAAATCGCCCTATTTTGAAATGGGGCGATCAAACTGCAAACCTCAAACTATTTAAAATCGCCTTCGGTAAGCCTCTTAACGCTACAAGCATCTATAAGAATTAAAACAAAATGGAGGTTCTATTTGGAATAAGTGAAAATCTTTTTTTTTTTTTTTTAATTTTTAAAAGAGGTTAACCACTTCACGACTGCCATACGGCTATATACCCCATATACTCAATATACTCAAGTATAAGCAAAATTCCCCACTTGGCTTATACTCGGGTATATAAAAAATAGACTGAGTACTCACCATTCCGACGCACCAAGCAGCTCCTTTTCTTTCTACATGTGCTCCAGCTCCAGGTCGGACAACTGTGATGTCGCGACCATTGCGATCACGGATGCTCATGCAGAGGCTCAGCTGTAACATACAGCTGGCCTCCTGCACGGATCAAACAGGCTCTGCCGAAACAGAAGCTCACCATGACCTTCCCCAACATCATGGTCGTTTAAGGGGCTAATCTGCATGGACTTTTCTTTCATTTTCAGTGTCCCCCTAAGAGGAATGTCTGAAGGTATTTGTTAGATTATGAGTAGAGATGTACAGTACACAACCTATTGGATGGAGGCAACTATATGTCATTGTATACACTCAGCATATCTGTCAGGAGCTTTCCCAGTGTATACATTGAGCAAATTACATCAGTTTTTTTGCTGCAGATGGCAAAAGAGCTTATTCACACATGCATTTTTTTCTCTTCCTAGCTTCACTGATTCTCACTGATGCCTTATGAACTATTCTTTTCTATGTGCTTTTTTTCACAAGATCCATAAAAAAATTTGGAGCCTGTCTATGATTAGAAGGCAAAAAATTACTGATGACAGACCATTTTTTTTCACTGATGATGCTGGGGAACCCGGTTGCCTTCTAACCAATTTTAACGCAGTAGCAAAACATAAGCAAAACAGATCAGACGTCAATGGACACCTAACTCAGCTAAAGCTGCCTTAGTAATTATACTGCCTCAACACAATATTGATGCTTCCCAAGTACACAGATATAAAAGTACTATATACTTTTCCTAAGTGCAAAAATATCATTTTTACAATGTGTCCTCTATAGACACTAATAGAACTATAATACATATGAAAATATAACCACTATAATACTGCTCCCATTTCAAGATTTGTATGCAACCAATACAGCCCTCTATAGTCAAAAGTATATAACTACTTTGTATACACAGATATATAACTACTATAATACTGTCTCATATAGAATAATATGAAGGTGCTCAGTTCTTAGAACATTGGGGCACATTTACTTACCCGGTCCAGTCGCGATCCAGCGGCGCGTTCTCTGCTCTGGATTCGGGTCCGGCCGGGATTTATGAATGTAGTTCTTCCGCCGTCCACCAGGTGGCGCTGCTGCGCTGAAAGTCATCTCATCGCGCCGGAATGCACCACCTCGGACCAGGTGAAGGTAAGCGCTCCCCAAGCGACACTTTTTCGGTTTTTTAATGCGGCGGTTTTTTGCCGAATACGTTGGGTTTCGTCGGTCCACGCCCCCCGATTTCCGTCGCGCGCATGCCGGCGCCGATGCGCCACAATCCGATCGCGTGCGCCACAATCCCTGGGCAATTCAGGTACAATCGGCGCAAATCGGAAATATTCGGGTAACACGTCGGGAAAACGCGAATCGGGCCCTTAGTAAATGACCCCCATTATGGAAGAAAAAATCCACTTAGGGCGTTTGTTTTTATTCCATATACATATATAAAATAGGGATAACCGTATATACTCGAGTATCAGCCGAGTATAAGCCGAGGCCCCTAATTTTACCACAAAATACTGGGAAAACCTATTGACTCGAGTATAAGCCGAGGGTGGGAAATGCATTGGTCACAGCCTCCCCAGTATATAGCCAGCCAGCCAGCCCCTGCCCCAGTGTATATAGCCTGCCAGACCCTGGCCCAGTTTATATAGCCTGCCAGACCCTGCCCCAGTGTATATAGCCTGCCAGACCCTGCCCTACTGTATATAGCCTGACGCCACTGCCGGACAGATCGCACAGAAGATATACAGGGGTCGCCGTAAAGGTGAGTTTAGATATATTTATTTTTTTGACTCGAGTATAAGCCGAGTTTGGGTTTTTCAGCACATTTTTTGTGTTGAAAAACTAGGCTTATACTCGAGTATATAAGGTAATTCATCAAAACAATAGATGGATAGACACTTAAAAAAAAACATGGAATACGCGTTTCAGATCTGTCATTAGTCCATCTGCCCCTTATATTGTGTCCCCTCATCTCCCACTCATATTGTGACCCTCCTCATTTCCCCCTCTTATTGTGGCCTCTCTTTTACCCCTCATATCCCCCCGTCTTTTTGTAGCCCCCTCATCTCCCCTTCATATTGTGACCTCTTACCTCCCCCTCATATTATGGCCTCTCATCTCCCCCTTATATTGTGCCCTCCATCTCCCCCTAATATTGTGGCCCCTCTAATCTCCCCCTGATATTGTTTTCCCACCCATCTCCCACTCATCTTCCCCTTATATATTCCCCTCCTATTGTGGCCCCCTCATCTCCCTCTCATATTGTGACCTCCCCTCTCCCTTCTTATTGAACCCCCTCTCCTCCTGATATTGTGGCCCTTGGAATCTCCTCTCTTATTGTGGCCCCCTCTCATCTTCCTCCTTATTGGGGCCTCCTCTAATTTCCTCCCCATATTGTGGCCCCTCATTTCCTCTCTCTTAATGTGGGCCCTTGGTATATCCCCTTCTTATTGTGAACCCCTATCTTGTAGGCTCCCCTCATCACTACAAGCAGCTTGCTTCACTAATGTGCAGAGTACACCAGATTATTGAAGACTGGTGCAAAGTTGAGTCGCTGTAAAAAATGTGGCACGCGGTATATGCCCCTTTAGGTGCCGAATTTTGTGGCATAGCGGACAAGCACTTTGCATGTTCATTCCACTACAAAGTAGGGCAATAAACTTGTTTTAAGTGCAGTTTCTTAATTTTCCAGGTGAAAGACTATGGAAGACATTTATCTTACGTCTTAACTTGCACCCTATTTTTTTTTTTGGGGGGGGGAGGCCTGAGTTTGCATGATTCATCTTGATGGGTCATAAATCTGGCATATTAATTTGTTTGTGGCTGCTCAAAAGTGTTTGAGCAACCTCTTCTAAACTATTGTCTACTCTCTTTACTTATGCACCAAATTTTCACTGTAATGCAAATTTTTCACGTGTCCACATCTGGATTCTAAAGATGCCACACTGGGTGGGTGAGTGGAAAAGATGAACATTTTGCCACAATCATATTAAAAATATGAAATAAAAGAGCAAAAAAAGTAAAAAAAAAAAAACATGATGAATGTCCCCCGTTAACTGAACATGTCAATCCCACTAAGGACTTGTGCACACAAACATGTGCTGCCTGTGTAAACCTGCCGCATGGTGGCACGATCCCACGGGCTGCACAAAGAGGACAGGAGTATTAATAATTAATACAGTTTGGCACGGCTGTAACCGGTAGAGGGAACGTCCTTACAGTATATTTCTATATAATGCAGAAACCTCTGTCCCCTGCTCTGTGTGCAGCCCGTGGGATTGTAGCACTATACAGCATGTATACATGGACTGCACATGATTCACAGTGTGTGTTGCATGTCCATTGCGTGTTGTCTCCGTTTCGCTTCCATATTGTCTCTGCACCTGCCAAATAAATAATAAAAAAGTGAAAAAAACACACAAAAATAAATAAATAATACAATTAGTTACAATTACTTGAAAGACCCCCTAAAACAATATATAATTTTAAAAAGTGGGAAAAAAAACTAAAAAATCATAACACATCACCAAATAACAACACAAATCCCAAAATAGCCAGTAAAATATAAATATGGTTATTCCCGGAGGTTAACCACGTAACAAAAAAAATGTGCCCAAACTTCAGAATTGCCCTTTTTTGCCATTTTGCAACACATAAAAATTTTAATAAAAAGTGATCAAAAGGTCACACAGTCCCCAAAATGGTAGCATTAAAAACACCATCATATTCCCCCCAAAAAATTAAACCTCACACAGCTTTGAACTATGAAGAAGTTATTTACGTCAGAATATGGTGAAATGAAGAACTTTTTTTTGTTCAAATGTTTTGAATTTTTTGTATCTATGAAAAAATTACTACACCTATATAAATTTGGTATCCATGTTATTCTGCCGAACCAAAGAATTAGATGTGTTAAATGTGTCATTTGGAACACACAGAGAAAGTTGAAAAAAACGAAACCCACAAGAATATAACACAAATGCGTTTTCTTGTCAATTTCACTTTCAATTTCATTTGGAATTTTCTCCCACTAACCAATCAAGGCATGGAATGTAAAATTCCGTCACTAGAAGGTACATTTTGTTACACAGGAAACAAGCCCTTATTCAGCTCGATATCTGAATCGATATCAGTCGATATCTGGGAATGGAGTCCTGGTTTTCTCCAGAGCCTGCCGCAAAGCGGGTTGGACTTGCTGTGGCGACTTTGTCCACGGTGGCGGGCAAGGCGAGGTACAGAGTCGTGAGGAAGAGGCAGAGGCAGGGACAGGCAGGAGATCGAGACAGGCAGCACAGGATCAATGTCAGAGGCAGAGCAGGAGGTCAATGAAGGCAGCAAAGGAACATAGTCAGGAACGGAACCAGGGTCACAACGGAAATTCAGTAAACAGTCACTAGGCATAGGGAACAAGCTTTCCCTCAGGCACGAGGCACAAAGATCCGGTGAGGCATAAGCGAAGAGGCTGGCTATTTAATAAGTCACCAGGTGGCCAGTGGCAATTAGTGGTGAGCTGGCCCTTTAAATCTTGCAGAACCGGCGTGCGTGCGCACTAGGAGGCGGGACGCTTGCACTGAACTGCAATAGCTGCCGTTGGATTGACTTTACAGGCTTCAACACTGTTTCCCCCTTCCCCTCCTGCTCCCTCAGCAGTTGTGCTGTGAGCACTTCCTGCTGTATTCTTAGTGCTGAGAAAACTGTGGGGAGGGTGAGACAGTTTCATAGTATATAAAGCCAGATCACAGAAGGGCTAGGGTAGCCCTTCTGGCTCATTGGGGCAGATTTACTTTCCCGGTCCGTTCGCGATCCAGCGGCGCGTTCTCTGCGCTGGATTCGGGTCCGTCCGGGATTCATCAAGGCAGTTCCTCCGGCGTCCACCAGGTGGCGCTGCTGCGCTGAAGTTCCCTGAAATGCACTGAAGTTCACGATCCTATCCTGGATGAAGGTGAGTGCAAGCTCCGCAACACAATTTCCTTTTTTAAATGCGGCGGTTTTTCCGAATCCGTCGGGTTTTCGTTCGGCCACGCCCCCCGATTTCCGTCGCGTGCATGCCGGTGCCGATGCGCCACAATCCGATTGTGTGCGCCAAAATCCCAGGGCAATTCAGGTACAATCGGCGCAAATCGGAAATATTCTGGTAACACGGCGGGAAAACCCGAATCGGGCCCTTAGTAAATGACCCCCATTATCTTAAATCAGAAAAGTTGATTTTAGAAGGAACGAGGTCTTGATTAACAAATATAAGAAGATTACCGCAGTCACAGTGACTGAATCTATGAGTATGTGCTCCTTCCCTTCTGCGCCCAACCATAAGCCCAGGTATCAGGTTACATCCACTTATGGGGTGTCCTTGTACTATTAAGAAACTGTACAATATATTTGTAGATGCATTTTCTACTTTTATTCAACTTAAGTGGGTAAATTTTAGGGCTACTGTAAGGTAATTTATTAACGACAAAATTTGAAAAATTCCAAAATAAAACCTTCATTGCAGGTGATTTGTGGGGGTTTCTATTAACCCTTTCAGGACCTCGCCCTTTTTTGTTTTTTCATTTTCATTTTTCACTCCCCATGATCAAAAATCTATAACTTTTTTATTTTTATATGTACAGAGCTGTGTGAGGGCTTGTTTTCTGCGTAACAAATTGCACTTCATAGTGATGGTATTTATTATTCCATGCTGTTTACTGGGAAGCAGGAAAAAAATTCCAAATGCAGTGAAATTGGTAAAAAAACGCATTTGTGACATTTTCTTGTGGGCTTGGATCTTACGGCTTTCACTGTGCACTCCAAATGACATGTCTACTTCATTCTTTGGATCGGTACACATTTATGTAGGTTTTATAATGTTTTCATACATTTAAAAAAAATTAAAACCCCCTGTACAAAAATGTTGGGGGGGATTTTGCCATCTTCGGGCGCTAATAACTTTTTTATACTTTAGTGTATTGAGCTGTGGGTGGTGTTGTTTTTTGTGAATTTTCATGACATTTACAATGTTATCATTTTTAGGACTGTATGACCTTTTGATCACTTTTTATAGAATTTTAAAAAATTTTTAAAATGGCAAAAAAGTGCCATTTTTGACTTTGGGCGTGATTTTCTGTTACTTGGTTAAACACAGTTAAAAAAACATTATCATATTTTGATAAATCGGGCATTTTCGGACGCGGCGATACCTAGTTATAGCAAAGAACAGTAATTTACTATCCCAGGCAACACTGAGGGCTACAATTAGTATAACATAAAGTTTATTTATGTTGGTGTAAGGGAAACAATTTTTAGGTAAAAGAACGGTATCAGTTAGTAAATAGGGCTACATAGCAACCTGTCACTAGCTGTATTTGTGAAGATGTAGGGACAGGTTCCCTTTAAAGCAGCCTGAATGGGAGCATTTCAAAGGCCAGCAATGTGTGTGCGAAAGGCCAATCTTTCGCTTTATCTCCATGATTTGGGGATAGAGAGCTGATGACAGGATTGGTGATGGTGATGGTGGTGCTGCTGCTGGTGGTAGCGTTACATCCTCCCTTTGTGGTGGTCTTGTGACTAGTGAGGCGAACAGAGAACAGACTGGGCCAGCTGAATCAGCAGGGGGAGCCTTGGGTCTTTCTGGCCTTTTTTGGTGTCTCAGCCACTGCAGCTCATGTTTACTCTGCAGGTTCCTGGTCACACATGAGGTTCTCAGATTGTTAAAGCCTTGGCAACACTTTATGGACTGGCGGCACAGCATGCAAATTACATGAGTTCTGTTTTTGCAATTTCTGAGGAAAAAATGAACAATGCAGCCACCAGGGACTGGTCTTTGTTTTTTATTTCTGAGTCCTTGGGTGCAGGCAGTAGCAGTCGATAATGTGGCTGATTGGTGACTGCTGTGCCTTTGCCCCCTATAGCGTGCTAGCTGCTGGGGCCACCTGACCACCATCTCTTCATTCAAGGTATCACTGCTTCCCACCCCTGGTCAGGGGCAGGTAAATGGGCCACGGAAAGCCAGCTAGGAGAGTGTGGACTGTAGGGAGTAACAAACCCAACCTTATTAAATCCGGTACTTGGCCCTGTACTTAAAACCCAATATAACAATAAAGAACCGGGAAACTTACTGTTTGGGTAATGTGGGAAGGCCACAGCATTTTATTTTTATAACACAAAACATAAATTATAAAAACATAAAAAGTTGAAAAATTAACAACATGGTAGCCCCAGTACGTCTTCAAACCTTGGGATGGGACTTCAACCCGAAGGCTGGGCTGCGGCCCGGAGCCGACATGTGGGAAACCTCAAAGCGCCTTTGGGCCTGTGTTCAACCTCCGCCTTGTGGACATCTGTGGAAAAACAGAAGGGAAACAGCCAGAACCATAGGGAACACCTGAAAGATGTATTCTGAGGGTCCGGGTGGGAGGGAGACTTCACACCTCTCCGATCCTGAGGGCAGAAGGAAAGAGACCCCCCCCCACCACGACTGCCTCCAGTGACCTCACTCAGGGAGGGGTAAATGGCCAACCACCAAGAGCCTTCTAGAAGCCCTGAAACTCCACCCCCCACAGTCCTCAGCCCCTTCGCTAGTCTCTTTGGAGCTTATTATGGCTGAAACAGCTTTGCTACCTTGAAGGAGCATGAGGTGGAGCGCTCTGCACTTCCAACAGAAGATGAGCGCAGCGAACATAATCCTGCGGTAGTTCATGCACTGCTTGCCTGCTGTGTAATTAAACAATGCTTACACTTTGTATGGCCTATTGGGGCCTACCAGTACACACTGCACAACCTGGCACCTACTTGCATCAAAGGATCTTTGAGCAGTCAGAGACAGGGTATATTCTCTCAATGCAGCACCAGTTCTATCATTACCACCACCAGCAGAGCAGTCACATTCCTGTCCCTTAATTCCTGCTTTCCTCATGGAAACACAATGGCTCAGCGATTAGCACTATAGCCTTGCAGGGCTGGGGTCCTGGGTTCAAGTCCCATCCAGGTCAACATCTACAAAGAATCTTTATGTTCTCATACCTCCCAACATCAAACGCGTAGCATGCCGCGGTGATCCCCCTAAGCCACTCCCCCAATCACTCCCTGGCCATGCCCCAAATTTTAGCCATATTATAATAATAAAAATCATCTCAATAAAAAATAAAAAAAAAGTTATCTTCACTGGGATTCAAACCCAGAACCTGCAGTCTCCATGTACAATAATGTCACAGTGCCTCAACCAACTGAGCTATATATGAAGGTGTAGAATTTTGGTAACTAAGAACTATGACTACTGTTACACTGTGTCACAGTGTAACAGTAGTCATAGTTCTTGAACTACCTAAAAAAACTTGCTAAGAAACTACATATTCAAAGCCGCATACAAGAACTGATGCAACGCAAAGCTGGCAATACCTTCCTTACCTTCTCCTTTCTTGGTTTTCCCTCTTCAATGTAAACGGAGCCCAGAGTGAATAGTAAATTAGAATTCCAGTAATAATCTTTATAATCCATTTCTGGGTAGAAGACACACGTGATTGGACAGAGCGGATTTTGGATTGCCAAACCACTTCTTTTTCTTGGTTAATCGTTAGGGCAAGATACGATCTTTTAGAGCAATACAGTCACAGATTGGATCGCACCGTATATCACATTGTATGAATCATGTGCCCGGGTCCTAAGAGGCCCTGCTTAACAAAAAACCCAGACCCCGCCAGCACCTAGTAAACTTTTGTTATAACAAAATGGGGGACCACTAAACCACCTTGTTGTTATGCCGATCATTAACAATTTCACATACAAGCCGATGGGCATCAGCACTTAGAACAAACACCACCCACTAGTTATAACGCCCATCTATAGGAACTTATGGGAAAGCTGGCATACCGCCTCCTTTGACATAATGCTTTTGATTTGTTGTGGTTCCTGAATCTTCTATGACTCAATGTCGACCTACTACCTCTATACTCCCAGGAAAAGGGCCAACTAGCCACACAAAACATTGGGGTGGGGAAATGTGCATGCCATGTGAGTGTCCAAGTATAGCAAGGTGGATTGTACCAGAGACCTTGTAAAGTTTGTATTGAGTGTAATGACAGAATAGATCACTAATAAAACCTGATGACGTTTTAAATTCTGAATCTTTTCTGTAATATGATATATTCACTCATGTGGGTTTTGTTCAGTCTGTCTTTTATACTTTTCCTCTCCCTCATACTTGATTTTTGCTTTAAAAGCTGCATGGGACAATCCGAATAAAACCTGTATATATAACCAGCCGCTTTGTCTTGTACGTCCCAGGAGTATTGGTGTATTCAGAGCACATGTTATTTATAAGTTTGTTCATGAAGTTAATGATATCCAAAGGATCTTCAAGTAGAAATTCCCATCACAACACACTGCAACCCAACTTCGAGACCCAGTTACCTCCTCCAGCATGGAACTCCTTCTCTTCCTTTTTTCCCATAAGGGTGTGCATTGTCCCTATTGTAAAGGGGTGCAAACCATCCCTTCCTCTACAAATAAAAAAAAAAATTATGTAGAACACCAGAACAGCTGGGATCAAATCCCCCCGTCTGGCGGGACTATTAACCCCCCAGCAGTCACATCTAGAGGGTAAACAACAAATGCAGGGTTGAGGTCCACAACATCTTCCCACAAATAAGATTTCCCTCCCTTTTTTTTTTTTTTTTCGGTTTGTTTCCTTTTCTCCTCTTATCCTTCTCTCCCCCTCTCCTTTTCCCCTTCTCTTACTTTTCTAGTGTGTGAGAGGGGGTGGGGGATGGAAAAGCCATTGAAAAAGGCCACCAGACAATAGGCCCTATGAGAGTCCATGTCACATACCCCGCGAACATCTGTCTGCTATCAGTTTCTAACGTCTCACTGCCATCTGGCAGGGAGGGAGAGGTGCGCTTAAAAATAACGGTGAGAGAATAAAGAACTGTACTGGAGTAAAATAAATGAATCACGAATAATTCATTCAGCAGCAGGCAAGTCCGATAGCACCTCAACACACAAGGCTGCAAGGTAGCCATGGACAGATCAAATAGGTGTCGTCCAAAATCCTGCTTTATAGGGTCCCCTGAATGTGTAACGATATGTACCAATATGGAAAACAGGCGAGCGGGACTGAAGTGTCCATCCTAAGCCACTGTATTCACTGGTACCGGATGCTCAGAACGAACAACCACCCATAAAGGGATCATTCCTTAGCAACTTTTGGAGTTTTCCTTTCCAGGCGGTACTCTCATCTTACTTCTCATCCCCTTTTCTTACTGCTCCCCCACTTTTTTTCAACATTTTCAAATCTAGGTTAATCTAGAATCCAACCAAGAATTAGCTGCTCATCAAAAAGACAGGTGCCCTTTGGCAAGGTAATTAATAGAACATCTACCCAAGGGCGACATTAATAACACCGATCGCCCATGAGTTTTCAGATTTCAAACGGGAGGACTTTTACCCGATGGGTCTCTGGATGAAGGCCGGGTGTGCTGCTCACTCCATCCTTTAGGGGAGTGACCTAGGAAAGTGACAGACGTTATGCAGTCTGTGTGTCTTCAAATTACATAGAATCCTTCTGCTCTCTTAACTGTTAGCTCTACTTCTACTCACTTGCCATATTAAACCCTTTTTCATGCTTTTGGGAGATCTTTTAATAAATCTACTTGGGTTATGGTTTCTCATGCCCCTCCCCCTCATTGCAATCTTTAAGGGCCACAACTTCTTTCTCTTTTCCATCGTCCCATCGCATCCCCTTTTTACTCTATTCCCTTTTTCCCCGCGCCTTGTTTTTCTCCCTTCTTCCCTCCGCTCTTTACCCTGCTCTATTTCTCGCGCCCTTTCCTTTCCTCTATTGCCCGACCTACAACCAACATCCCCCTTATATTTACCATGAATTTCCACATTGGCATTATCAGCATTAACTTATGTCTACCCTTTTTCTTCCACCCTCATTCACCTTGTCTTGTCCTCTCCTACTTCCCCCCCTTCCTTTTCGAAGAAGGAGGGCAAATTCAGGAACCATCAATTGTAGCTCTCTTCAGGAAAAATGGTGGGTCCAGCAGTAGTACGCACCCAAGACAGTGCAGTCTCATCATTCTACCAACCCTTCTCCCGTTTTCGGCTCCATTTTCCCCCCTCCCTTTCCTTTTTTTCTTTTCTTATTTCCCTCTCTCTCCCGTCTCCCTTCCGTCCCTTCCTGTTTTTTTTTTTCCTGACTCGCTGTCCTCCTTTTTTTTCTGTTGTTTTTCCTTTATTTTTTCCCTTCAGGGGGGCGGAAAGGGGTTGGGCGTTGTTCTCCCTAATTTTTTTCTTGTCATTTCCCTCTCTCCGACTTTCTCCGATCGAATTTCCCCAAAGGGATGGACATCGTCATGTTCAGCCCACTAGGATCCCCCCCGCTTATCCCGTCTTTATGTCGCCCTTTGCCAGAGTCACATTTTGCCTTGTCATCCTCGTCCTCCCCCGTCTGTCGGCTCGCTCGAATGACAGCTTTGCTCGCTCAGCCTCATTCGCCCCTTCTACTTTGGATTCCCAAAGATAAGGGCATGCTACAAAGGGCCCGCCCCGGAGTTCACAGCGTTCGTATTTCCCTAAATCACCCTTTTTGCCAACATACATATAGGATAACACCCCCCCTTCCCCCCCCCAATCATCACACTGAGTCAAGCTTCTTTCCTGCCCCCTCCTCCTCCGCCTCCCTCCTTTCGGGTGTTGACAATGGCATTTGAATTTAGTTTTGAATTTTGATATACTCTTGCTTCCAGTTTATCTAGGGAACCAAGTCTTTCTTGTCAAGGAATAACCCTTGTAAAATTATAAATAAAAATTCAGAAATTCAAAGTTTTGTTGGTTTACCAGAGTTTCTGATCATGATCGTTATACAAAAACCATTTTCGCTACACTCTCCCTCTCCTCTTCGCTTCTTCCCCTCACTCCCTTTTTTTTCCTATCCTCCACCTTTCCACAAACTTTAATAATATCTTAGTCCGGTTTGTAGCAGCTTCCCCTAACAGGTTTGCAATTGTAATTTGTTTCAGGGGGCGATGGACAGAGACCTAGCTGCTGCGACTTTTACTTAGCCCTCCTCCCCTTGCTTGTTCCTTTGGGTTTCTTGTCCTTTTCCTTCCTCCTCTCTTGTCCTTCGCTTGTCGCCCCTTACTTTTTTCCGCCCTTCTTCCCTCCGACTCTTTTCCGCTCTAAAATATATCATTTCTATGACAAACATGTATTACCTTTGTACTACTGATTTATGCAAGCTTGATTAAAGTATAGTGAACCATTTTATTGACGATGTTGGAAAACATCCATTTAGCGTCCCTAGAGTACCTCCCCCATCATGAGTGGACGCGGCTTTGTTCACATGCGCACTATGGGCTGATTATGTGATTAGAAACTATTGTGTGGATTGTGGGATAAATCCAATTGCAGTGTGGTTAGTTTTCTTTAGATTATGACTTTTTGGTAAACCACTTCCTTGCGGGGCAATATAGAAGTGAAAGGTAAAATAAATTCCATAAAATGTCCATTGGCATCCTGGTCCGTACTTACCAGTTTGGAGGTTACCTTGGGCTTGGCTCCGTATACAGCGACGGTTCACATTTTCTTTCCGTCCATCAATGAATATGGGTTGAGGGTCCTTTGAGCTCGATTCATGCAGCCTGCCCATGTCTCTGCATTGTACCTGCAATTAAAACCAAATGTGTTTAAGGAATCATTATTATCCGATGGAATAATGCGATAACGTCATATCCATACGAAACTTGACCTCTTTCCCCCACCCATAAGCACGGGCCTCACCATTTACCCCCCACCAGTTTTCTCTCCCATCATCAATAAATCTTCCCCTATCCTTTTCACACCACCTCCTACATTCTGCCCTCCTCAGCTTTGTCAACTCTCCACAGCACTCCTTAAACACTTCCTCAGCACAACGCATCTCATAGACAAATCCCAATGATCCCAGATCCCTAGGCCCAGATTTACTCAGTCTATCCGTTATCACCATGCCACATAGCAACTATTGGCTCATATGTGCAATCATTGTTTTGAAAATGTGCATTATAAATCCCACTAATCCCGCCACCATTGTGCCAAATTATCAGACCCCTCTCCCAATCTAATCAGTTTCGTTTACACCTCTTAGCAGGAGTAAACAGTTTTATTAGGACCCGGCCATCCACTTGTCATTTGGGCCTGTATTTGCCCCCCATTGTTTGGCCCCGCCCACCATTCTCACATCCCAGTCTTTATTTCTCTGTTTGGAATAAATTAGTGATCTAACATTTCAAGTCACAACAGTGCAAGCCTGGATCCATTTAGCGACAAGATTCAAAGCCTCACACACCCCCCGCATCCCTCTGTTTTCTGTTTTTTTCTTGTCTTCCTCTGTCTCCTTCATTTTACCCATCCCAACATCATACGTCTGGCATGAAGCTGGAACTACATTTCCTGCATGCCCATCAGCCCAATAGTTCCATTTCATAGTGATTTGCATGCCCCCCCCCCCCCCCCCCATGTTTTAAAACATGGCACCTTGGCAGTTTGCACTCCTTTTAACAAGGTTGGCAAATAAGAACAATGATGTGAAATACTTTCATTTTTGAAATACACCCTTGACCCTAGTGTCACCCTTTTTTCCTCACTCTTCTTATCCAATTGATTAAGGCAAATAGCACCTCCAAGACAGGAAGGATGAACAATATTAATGGATCAGGGCAATGATCTGCTGATTTGCTTTCTTTCTTTTCTTCTTTCTTTACTTTACACAGAAGATTTTGAGCACATCAAAACCTTCAAGACCCATGCCACATATCCAAATAAACTGGAATACTCATGTAAACATTTCAATAAACACAAATGGCACAACATTGACAACCCCCGCATGTTCCCTTATTCCATGCTTTTTTCCTTCAACGCACAAAATAAAATGGGACTGTTGCTCATAGCAACTTACCTAAATACCACCCTAATCTGACTGGTCAGTGACTTGAACATTCCCCGCCTTCAATAAAAATCTGGAAATTATAAATGATAAAAGACAACCACTGTGCAACTAACAGCCACTGGGACCAAAAATGTCTGCACAACTGTACTGTACACAAGGCAGCAGAAGGGAAGTTAAGATTTTATTTTGTGGCCCTGGAGGTTTGTCATAGGATCAAACCGTTAACCTTAGAATATCCATAAAAGGCTGATTCTTCTGACACACTGAATACAGAAGAAAATTATCAATCTAAACTTGGTAGTTAAATAAATATATCCCGAGTCAATTACACCCCAAGATCCCTCGCCTCAAAACCTCCTCCCTCCCCTAAGTTATCAGTCTAAACAGGTTTCCTTTATGAAACTACCTGTTGTGTCGCCAGCAACAAAACCTGTTTTGCCACACCACACACTATCTCTTACCCCTGCTTCCCTTTCCCTGTTGATGCCCCCTGGCTTCCCTATTTCCTCCTGCAAAATCCAGAGTGGGCCCCCCGGCTGAAAACAGGCACAATGGCCAACGGCTGCTCTGTATACTGACATCGTCATTCACCAGACACAAGAGGCTTTGTACCAATATATACATTATACACAACAAAGAATACCTCGCCGACTGATGCCGCAGTGGACCACCACCTGCTGAACCTGACCGCAGCTTCGCCTCCCGTTCTCCTTCTCCATCCTCCCATTTGCTAGCTCTTCTCAGCTCCATTCCTTTTTCTCTGGTCTTCCTGGCCTCTGCTCCTCTGGCCTCCCTACCCTACCAGACCCCCCTGGATTGCTCGTCTGTCTGTCCGTAACACTCACCCAGCTTCATCTCATATCCCCAAAAACCTCAAGTATTTCTGAGGGACGAGTCAGTTGTGTGATATGGGAGCCCCCCTACAAAGATCTTTGTTGAATTGTGGTGTCCTTCTGCTCACCGTTGTGCATCTTGGGTCGTTCTTCAGGAACACAAATCCAACATCCAAAATTATCCCAGGAAGGCGAATCTTCCTAAAGCTTCCCTTCACTGCATAGAAAATAGAGTAAACAATCATGAGTCTCAAATTTAAAAAAAAAAAATCTATAGTATTAAAGGGCCAGCAACAATGGCCGGTTAGGTAGCTGTGAAGAACTTTGTGCCAACAGTAGAGGATCAAGCAGCAGACGGGAATTAGTAGCCAGCGTCATGCACCAGCTGTGCATTGCCCTGCTCCCTTGCTGATCTGTCTGCTATAGATACAAGCTCACACTCTGCACAAGGTTTTGTACTCAGACATAGCCCCACCCCACCAACAACACAGTCCCCCACCCCCCCCGGTGCTTCTCTCCCATCATGAGGGTTTATTTTTTCCCCACCTCCCTTAACATGTATCAACTCCAGCAGTAACAAGGCGTCTTGTGCTAATTACTTAAACAATTGAGCAAAGGGTCAATTTTATCATCCAAACAACAAACAAAAAATATATTCCAATAAAAAATAAAAACCTTGGGGAGGCGCTCACATGTAAAAAATACATAAAAATTATCTACTGCCAATTTCACTCTGACCTGCAAATAATGCTTGGAAAAAGGTACACATTACAGAAAATGTAATTAGACATATTGTGGAAATGATTCTGATTCCCTTGTTTATGTGTATGTTGAAATTTCTTCCTCTTTGTTTGGCTCATTGCATCCTATGTGATACAATATATGTCTGTATGAGATGCCGTGCTACATCTCAATAGAGATAAAAGCCCCCCTCTAAGCTCCTACCTGGGCTGCAGTCACACTCTGCACTAAACTTTTAGGTGACGGAACTCCGGCCTTCCCCCCACCCTGATGCTCCAGCAGAGGATTCTGGTTTTTTTTCTGTTTCAGATTAGTCCCGTAACAAGAGGTGTGGAATGACTACATTTCCGAAGGCAGCGCGGTCACACCATTGATGCATCCCGTTTGTGGGTGGCTGAGTTAAAAAAATGATTTGTGTTATGAGATAAAAGATAAATAATAATGCCTGCCTCAAGGCAGCACAGAGTATTTCGGGAGGGGAATTGTCGGTGTCGGATGGCAGAGGCTAAGAGTAATGTATGTGGTAAAAGCAAAGGTCCCAAGCAGCAACAGAGTATTTCAGGAGGGTGTGCTGATCGCATGGCAGAGGCCTAAGAGTTATTAGTGGTAAAAGCAAAGTCCCAGCAGCACAGAGTATTTCAGGAGGGGGGGGTGGCTAATCGGAATGGGCAAAGAGGCTAATCAGTATGATATTGGTAAAAACCTAAGTTCCCCAAGCTCACATGATTTCGGTTTTCTCCTCTTTCCTCGTATGTATGTAAAGCAAAGGTCCCAACAGGAAAGGTCCCAAGCAGTGTATTTCAAGGAGGGGGGGGGGGGGGGGGGTGCTGAATCGGATGGCAGAGCTCAGAGTAAAGTAGTGGTAAAAGACAAAGGTCACAGTCGCACAGACTATTTCAGAGGGGTTGTTTCTTGGCGATTCAGAGCTAGAGTTATGAAATGATGAAAGGCAAGGGTCCAGATCAGCACAGAGTATTTCAGGAGGGAGTACAGAGAGTTTTGTAGAGGTAAAGCAAAGGCCCCCAGCAGCACAGAGTTTTTCAGGAGGGGTACCTTCTCGTTGCATGTCAGGCTTTAGAAATGATGTCACTGAAGAAGCAACGGTCCCCATCAGCACAGAGCATTACCGGATGGGTTGTTTTTTTGTCGGATGGCAGAGCGTAAAGTTATGTATCTGAAGAAGTAAGCTCTTCAGCAGCACAAGTAATGAAAGGAATTTGTGGCGCTTGAAATGGAAAAGCTATATATATATATATACAACACAGTTATATAGTTGTAGAGAAAGGTCCTTATCAGCACAAAGTATTTCAGGAGGGTTGTGTTATAAGTTGGATGGCAGAAGCTTTGGGTGATGTATGGATAGAAGCAAAGTTCCCCCATAACAGATTATTACAGAAGGGGTTCCGTTCTTGTTAAATGGCAGAATTGTAGGTGAGTGAAGAAAGTTCCCTATCAGAACAGAGCTGATCATTTTTCATACGTCCGTAGTCATTTCATTATTTTTATCTCTGCGAAACTAAAAAGGATGGTTGTCTAAATTAAATGGCTAAAAAATGGATAGCTAGCATCATCTAAGAAAAAATACCACCCCACCCCACTTCTGTGTAAGTTCACTGATAAAAAGGGCAGGCCTTAATTTTTTTCTCATCGACAAAACGAACAAAAGCCACGGTAGCATGCAGAAAAAGAAAGAAAGAAAAAACGCTGGTCTGAAGACGACCCTGGAGAACTTACATGGGTTAGGGAAGATTTGCTAGTTTCTGGGGTCATGGTGGCCCTCCTAAACACTGTGTAAGGGCTCCATTGCTCCATGGTAATGTGAATGGATCACTGTATTTGCCTGTTTTTTCTATAACTACTAGTTTTAATCTACTTTAGAGTTAAAGGGAGGGTTCATGATTACTAATGATGGCCTACGGCAGGATAGACCATTAAAGGGGTTTCCGAGTTTAAAAAAAAAATAAAATATATGTGGCCGGGAGGGGGTGACTAAAACAATAAAGCTGTTACTTACCTCCGTGCCCTTCCGGTATCCACGCTGCTGTCGCTCCGGTCCGGAGCGCCATGTAAACAAACATGGCCGCCGAGCAGCGCTGACTCATTCCGGCGACCCGACAACCTTCCGGCCCCCATACACAATGCTGTTATAGGGACGGATAGGCGTACCCAGCCACACGGCCGCCGAGCGAGTCCGTCGTATACCGGGGGCAACCGGAGGTAAGTACAGCTTTATTGTTTTATCACCCCCCTCCCGGCCCATATCTATATAATATTTTTTTTAACTCGGACAACCCCTTTAATGTCTTATGGTTGGGGGGGCCAACAGCCGTCCTCTGTACAACATAATGACCCCCTTAATCTAACGGTATATTCGATGGTAGCCCATGAAGCAAGGGTGCAAAATTTGGTGCTTGGGGGGATATCAGATTCCAGGTTTTGATCACCCATATACCTGTTGATCCTGATATAGATCTGGTCAGGATGACTTATGACGATCCCATAGTAGCCAATCCCATCACAGCTTTCATATATTCTGGCTTTTTGAAAATAAAACGTGTGGCATGCATTTGGCATTTAGCAGCACAATTGGGCACGTGTAATCATAAGTCTGGGCTTTAGTCCGTCTGTTTTTTGGGGACTTTTCTTTGTCTTTCTCTTCGTCAGTTATATCTTACTTTTTTTACTTACTTGTCTTATTTTTTCCCTATTGATACTTTTTCCTTTTGTCTTTATTTTTTTGCACCAAAAGTTGCACATAGTATCGAAAGTCGCAATTAGTTTTAAGCTTATTTCTCGTCGCCTGATCAGGTGCAGCCTTGCATTTGTGCCAAAATTTGTGACTTTTTTGTAATTTTCCACATCTGGTTCAGTGATAACTCGAGGGAACAAACCGCAGAAAACTAGACACTGACGAACTTTAAAAGGAGACAATTTTTTAAGAGCAAATAAAGTCGCAACGAGCAACAAGCAAACCAATGAAAGTCTCAAAAATTAAAGAAAAAGGCAAGCCAAAATTTTTTTGATACATGTACCCCATTTCCCTCCTTTTCATTACTTACGTTTTTTTCCCCAGCATCAGGCTGTTTGCCAGTTCCAGGCAGGAATCATTTGGTATCGGGTTGGCATGAGAGGAAGAGCCGTGCATGGACTGAAGGTGTGGAGGAGCATGTGCATTCTTGTTACTCACACATCCTTCTGCCACAGTACGAGGACCGCTGTACTATCGTTGTGGGAAGTAAGAGGTATCACAACCGAAGTGGCTGTTGCTTCTAGCACGTCCACCACCTCATTTGGGAGCCACCTCCTCCTGTGAACTTACCATTTAAGGGTGATGTATCTATATTGGCCCGAAAGATCCGTTTATTTTTTAGTTTTACTATGAAAAGGATGATGTTATCCTGTACCTTGATATACAAGACAAAATAACAGGCCATTGGTGCATGGAGAGCACTAATGATTTGCTATGTTATCCAGCTGGCACACTTCACTGGGCCCGTAGATACTGTACTCTTGTACGTTGCGCAAAGTGGTAATCCAAGTTGTGGTCCCATAAATACTCAATCAATGACAGATTTGTCTACTAGGGAGTCCAATAGTTTCGCTCTGGCCTCCACTCCTCTGCTGCTTCTTGACTTGTCCTATCCCTATCCGCTGTAATGCCATTGTAAAGTGCTGCCTATAGAGGCAACACCGTGGCTGTCGGATGTACTTGCATATAACACTAAGCCTGCCAATGTCCCTCGTTTTACTATATGGAGTGATCCCAGATCACACTGGGAACAGTGTTACTCCATGCAAGACAGGCTTAAAGAGTTTGCTCTAGGTCCACATACAGCAAAAAGAACTTGAATTTTTCCCATTCTAAGTAGCCATCCCCAAACTAACAAAAAGATTGTGGGCTGGATGTTTCCATCACTCCTACAATGCTTGGTCACAACATGCCCTAGATGGTTCAATGGAAAGGCCATCCCTCTCTTTTCGCAGTGATGGTATCACAAGTACTGCCAACTGGGGCAAATCGACTCCAGTCTGTCTTTTAGTCACCAAGTACAACTACCCAAAAGAAGCTTCTAAAAGTTTTATATATCTGACATCATGTAGCAATTTTAATGCATTCTCTGTCAAAGACCAGTGTCCGACCTAGGTATTTATTACATATCTGCCTAGACAAAATGTCATGGAGAGTTTATACAGCAAACAATCTGGGTAGTTTCTTTTTGTAATGGAGTGTATGTTATCATACGTAACCTCTGTTCATAACATGAATATTTCTGTAAGATTCTCCTGCATCGGCTGATTTGCTGTTGCCTAAGTTTCGTGTTTCTGGGTTCTTGGTGTGGTTACCAGTAATTTGCACTAGAAATGTAGTTTTGTGAAAAGCAATATCAGAACACAAACCCGCCACAAATGCCGCTGAAATGCTTAAAAAAACAGCAACCAGGTGCCCTGATATTAGGCTGATTTATGAGGCAGGCGTGACCGCTCCTTGTATCCAGGTAACAACAGATGAAAAGAATGAAGCCGCTCCTATGCCAGAAACTTCTAGATAATAGCGTATCACGTGAGAAGAAGACTTTAAGGTTAATAAATATATATCTAATATAATGTCTCACGATATCAGATTAACTCTGGGACACATCATATTACCAGTTATTTTCAGACAGTTTTTTCATGATATATTGTACTTTACATTAAGGGCAATATTATAGTTTTAATTTTTGCACATTTTTATAGGAAAAAGTTAAATTTGGTAAAAATATTGAAATGTAAGATTGTCTGATTCAAATGTTAGCTCATCATACAGTTAGTCTAACCACACCCCACAAATCGCGTAATTCATTAACCATATTTCTGCTTTATGCTGACATAATTTTGTATGGTCAATAATTTTATTAGGATGTTGGAGGCTTACAGTTCGAACAGCGATTTTCCAAATTTTAGTAAACTTCAGTTCAGTTTTTTGAGGATATATCTCTCACAGGGTTTTTCAAGTTCTATTTATTAGAACACTCCCCACAAATCGCCCCATTTTGAATGGGCGATCAACTACTGCAAACCTCAAACTATTTAAAATCGCCTTCGTAAGCCTCTTAACGCGCTACAAGAAGGCAATGTATAAGAATTAAAACAAAATGGAGGTTCTATTTGGAATAGGTGAAAATCTTTTTTTTTATGTTTTAATTTTTAAAGGGGTTAACCACACATTCACATCGCTGCCATAGGCGCTATATACCCATATACTCAATATACTCAAGTATAAAGCAAATTCCCCACTGTCCCCACTCGGCTATACTCGGGTATTAAAAAATAGACTGAGTACTCACCATTCCGACGCACCAAGCAGCTCCTTTTTTCTTTCTACATGTGCTCCAGCTCCAGGTCGGACAACTGTGATGTCGCGACCATTGTCGATCACGAGCTCGTGCAGAGGCTCACAGCTGTAACATACAGCTGGCCTCCTAGCACGGATCAAACAGCTCTCCGAAACAGAAGCTCCGCATGACCTTCCCGAACATCATGGTCGTTTAAGGGGCTAATCTGCATGGACTTTTCTTTCATTTTCGTGTCCCCCTAAGAGTCAATGTCTGAAGGTATTTGTAGATTATGATATAGAATGTACGTACACACCTATTGGATGGAGGCAACTATATGTCATTGTATAACACTCAGCATATCTGTCAGGGCTTTCCCAGTGTATCCTATGAGCAATTAGAACATCAGTGTTTTGTCTGGCAGATGGCAAAAGAGCTTATTCACACATGCATTTTTTTCTCCTTCCTAACTTCACTGATTTCTCATCTCACTGATGCCTTATGAACTTTCTTTTCTATGTCTTTTTTCACAGATGCATAACAAAAATTTGGAGCCTGTCTATGATTAGAAGGCAAAAAAATTAATGATGACAGACCATTTTTTTTTCACTGTGATGCTAGGGGAACCCCGTTGCCTTCTAACACAATTTTTAACGCAGTACAAAACATAAGCAAAACAGATCAGTACGTCATGGACACCTAACTCAAGCTAAAGCTGCTTAGTAATTATACTTTATCTGCCTCAACACAATATTGATGCTTCCCAAGACACAGATATAAAAAGTACATATAACTTTTCCTAAGTGCAAAAATATCATTTTTACAATGTGTCCTCTATAGACACTATAGAACTATAATACATAGAAAATATAACCCACTAATAACTGCTCCCATTTTCAAGGGATTTTATGCAACCAAACAATACAGCCCTCTATAGTCAAAAGTATATAACTACTTTGTAATACACAGATTATAACTACTATAATACTGTCTCATATAGAATAATGAAGGTTGCTCAGTTCTTAGAACATTGGGGCACCTTTACTACCTTCCCGGTCCAGTCGCGATCAGCGTCGCGTTCTCTGCTCTGGATTCGGGTCCGGCCGGGATTTATGAATTTAGTTCTTCCTCTTCCGCCGTCCACCAGCGTCGCGCTCTAGCGTGCGCGCTGAAAGTCATCCTCAACCTCCATGCTCATCCTTATCCCACCTCGGACCATGGCTGAAGGTAAGCGCTCCCCAGCGACACTTTTTTTTTCGTGTTTTTAAAATATGCGGCGGTTTTTTCGCGAATACGTTGGGTTTTCGTTCGCCCACGCCCCCAGATTTCCGTCGCGCGCATGCCGCGCTCGATGCCGCCACAATCCGGTCTCTGCTTCCCCACAATCCCTGGGCAATTCGGTACAATCGGCGCAAATCGAAATATTCGGTGTAACACGTCGGAAAACGCGAATCGGTCCCTTAGTAATGACCCCCCATTATGGAAGAAAACATCACTTAGGGCGTTTGTTTTATTCCATATACATATTAAAATAGGGGATACCGTATATACTCGAGTATAAGCCGACCGAGTATAAGCCGAGGCGCCTAATTTTACCACAAAATACTGGGAAAACCTATGCTCGAGTATAAGCCGAGGGTGGGAAATGCATTGGTCACAGCCTCCCCAGTATATAGCCAGCCAGCCAAGCCCCTGCCCCAGTGTATATAGCCGCCAGACCCTGGCCCAGTTATATAGCCTGCCAGACACCTGCCCCAGTGTATATAGCCTGCCAGCCCCTGCCCTCTGTATATACGCCTGACGCCACTGCCGGACAGATCGCCGAAGATACAGGGTCGCCGTAAAGGTGAGTTTTAGATATATTTATTTTTTGACTCGAGTATAGCCGAGTTTGGGTTTTTCATGTCATCACATTTTTTGTGTTGAAAATAGGCTTATACTCGGTATATAAGGTAATTCATCAAAACAATAGATGGATAGACACTTAAAAAAAAACATGGAATAACGCGTTTTCAGATCTGTCATTAGTCCATTTGGCCCCTTATATTGTGTCCCTCATCTCCCACTCATATTGTGACCCTCCTCATGTTCCCCACTCTATTGTGGCCTTCTTCTTTTACCCTCATATCCCCCCTCTTTTTGTAGCCCCCTCATCTCCCCTTCATATTGTGACCTCTTCCTCCTCCTCAATTTGGCCTCTCATCTCCCCTTATGATTATGCCCTCCATCACCCCCTAATATGTGGCCCCTCTAATCTCCCCCTGATATTGTTTCCTCACACCCATCTCCCCCTCATCTCCCCTTATATATACCCCTCCTATTGTGTACCCTCTCTCCTCCTCATATTGTGACCTCCCCTCTCCCTTCTTATTGAACCCCCTTTCCTCCTGATATTGTGGCCCTTGGTATCTCCTCTCTTATTGTGGCCCCCTCGTCCTCTTCCTCCTTATTGGGGCCTCTTCTAATTTCCTCCCCATATTGTGGCCCCTCATTTCCTCTCTCTTAATGTGGGCCCCTGGTATATCCCCTTCTATGTGAACCCTATCTTGTGGCTCCCCCTCATCACTACAAGAGCTCTGCCTCACTAATGTGCAGAGTACACCAGATTATTGAAGACTGTGCAAAGTGAGTCGCTGTAAAAATGTGGCACGCGGTATAAATGCCCCCTTTAGGTGGCGCAATTTTGTGGTCAATAGCGCACTACTGCAGCCCCACCACACTTCATAAATACATGTGGCAATCACTTTGCGATGTTCATCTCCACTACACAAGTAGGGCAGTAAACTTGTTTTGAGTGCAGTTTCTTAATTTTAACCAGGTTGAAAGACTATGGAAGACAAATTTATCTTACGTCTTAACTTGCCCCTATTTTTTTTTTGGGGGGGAGCTGAGTTGCATGATTCATCTTGATGGGTCTAATCTGGCATTATAATATTGTTTGTGGCTGCTCAAAAGTTAACAGTGTTTGAGCAACCTCTTCTAAACTATTGTCTACTCTCTTTACTTATGCACCAAATTTTCACTGTAATACAAATTTTTTTCACGTGTTCACATCTGGATTCTAAAGATGCCACACTGGGTGGGTGAGTGGAAAGAATGACTTTTGACACAAATCAATGTTAAAAAGATGAATAAAAAGAGGCATAAAAGGAAAAAAAAATGATGATGTCCCCCGTTAACTGGACATGTCAATCCCACTAAGGCCTTGTGGCACACAACAAACTGTGCTGCCTGTGTAAACCTGCCGCATGGTGGCACATCCCATGGGCTTTGCACAAAGAGGACAGGAGTATTAATAATTAATACGTTTGGCACGGCTGTAAACCGTTAAAGAGGGGAACGTCCTTAACATTATATTTCTTATAATGCAGAAACCTCCGTCCCCTGCACTGTTGCAGGCCCGTGGGATTGTAGCACTATACAGCATGTTATCATGCTGCACATGACACAGTTCACATGTGTGTTGGCATGTCCATTGCGTGTTGTCTCCGTTTCGCTCCATATTGTCTCTGACACTGCCAAATAAATAATAAAAAAGTGAAAAAAAAACACACAAAATAAATAATAATACAATTGTTACAATTAATTGAAGACCCCCTAAAACAATATAATTTTAAAAAGTGGGAAAAAAAACTAAAAAAATCATAACACATCACCAAATAACAACACAAATCCGCAAATAGCCAGTAAAATATAAATATGGTTATTCCGGAGATTACCACGTAACAAAAAAAATGTGCCCAAACTTCAGAATTGCCCATTTTTGGCCATTTTGGCAACCCAAAAATTTATAAAAGTGATCAAAAGGTCACCAGTCCCCAAAATGGTACATTAAAACACCATCATATTCCCCCAAAAAATTAAACCTCCACAGCTTTGAACTATGAAGAAGTTATTTACGTCAGAATATGGTGAAAATGAGAACTTTTTTTGTTCAAATGTTTGAATTTTTGTAATCTATGAAAAAATTATACACCATATAAATTTGCTATCCATGTTATTCTGCCGAACCAAAGAATTAGATGTGTTAGATGTGTCATTGGAACACACACAAGAAAGTTAGCAAAAAACTGAACCCACACAGAATATACACAAATGCGTTTTCTTGTCAATTTCACTTTCAAATTTCATTGTGATTGTTCTCCCCACTAACACAATCAAGGCATGGAATGTAAAAATTCTCCTCACTAGAAGGTACATTTTGTTACACAGGAACAAGCCCTTATTCAGCTCGATATCTGAATCGATATCAGTCGATATCTGGGAACGGAGTCCTGGTTTTCTCCAGAGCTGCCGCAAAGCGGTTGGACTTGCGGTGGCGACTTTGTCCACGGTGGCGGCAGCGATCAGCGGGAAGTACAAGTACTTAGATGAGTGCTCCGGGACAGAGGAGATCGAGACACGCAGCACAGCGGATCAATGTCAGAGGCAGAGCAGGAGGTCAGGGAAGGCACAAAGGAACATCGTTCAGGAACGGAACCAGGATCACAACGGAAATTCAGTAAACAGTCGCTAGGCAAGGGAACAAGCTTTCTCTCAGGCCGAGGCACAAAGATCCGGTAGAGGCATAAGCGAAGAGGCTGGCTATTTAATAATCACCAGGTGGCCAGTGGCAATTAATGGTGAGCTGGCCCTTTAAATCTTGCAGAGCCGGCGTGCGTGCGCACTAGGGACGGCGGACGCTTGCACTGGACTGCAATGCTGCCGTTGGATGTGACAGTTACAGGCTCAACAACATCTGTTTCCTCCCCCTTTCCCCCTCCTGCTCCCTCACAGTTGTGCTGTGAGCACTTCCTGCTGTATTCTTAGTGCTGAGAAAACTGTGGGGAGGGTGAGCAGTTCATAGTAATAAAGCCAGATCACAGAAGGTCTAGGGTAGCCCTTCTGCTCATGGGGCAGATTTACTTTCCCGGTCCGTTCGGCGATCCAGCGGCGCGTTCTCTCTGCGCTGGATTCGGGTCCGTCCGGGATTCATCAATGCAAGTTCCTCCGGCGTCCACCAGGTGCGCTGCTGCGCTGAGTTCCCTGAAATGCACTGAAGTTCACGATCCTATCCTGGATGAAGGTGAGTGCAAGCTCCGCAACACAATTTCCTTTTTTAAATGCGGCGGTTTTTCTCGAATCCGTCGGGTTTTCGTTCGGCCCACTGCCCCTCCCCCTCTCTGCCTCGCTTCATCCGTCTGCTTCCCTCCTTTTCCCATCCCCTTTCTTCCTCCATCGTCGTGCAAATCGGAAATATTCTGGTAACAACACGGTGGCGGAACCGCGAATCGGGCCCTTAGTAATGACCCCCATTATCTTAAATCAGAAAATTGATTTTAGAAGGAACGTCTTGATTAACAAATATAAGAGATTACGAGTCACAGTGACTGAATCTATGAGTATGTGCTCCTTCCCTTCTGCGCCCAACCATAGCCCAGGTATCAGGTTACATATCCACTTATGGGGTGTCCTTGTACTATAAGAACTGTACAATATATTTGTAGATGCATTTCTACTTTTATTCAACTTAAGTGGGTAAATTTTAGGGCTACTGTAAGGTAATTTTATTAACGACCAATTGAAAAATTCCAAATAAAACCTTCATTGCAGGTGATTTGTGGGGGTTTCATTAACCCTTTCAGGACTCGGCCCTTTTTTTGTTTTTTCATTTTCATTTTTCACCCCCATGATCAAAAATCTATAACTTTTTTATTTTTATATGTACAGCAGCTGTGGTGAGGGCTTGTTTCTGCGTAACAAATTGCACTTTCATAGTGAATGGTATTTGTTTTTATCCATGCCGTGTACTGGTAAGCAGGAAAAAAATTCCAAAATGCAGTGAAATTGGTAAAAAAACGCATTTGTGCCATTTTCTGTGGCTTGAATCTTACGGCTTCAACGTGGGGCACTCCAAATGCATGTCTACTTCATTCTTTGGGTCGGTAACACACATTTATGTAGGGTTTTATAATGTTTTCATACATTAAAAAATTAAACCCCCTGTACAAAAATTTTTGGGGGATTTTTGCCATCTTCGGGCGCTAATACTTTTTTATACTTTAGTGTAATTGAGCTGTGGTGGTGTGTTTTTTGTGATTTTCATGACATTTACAATGTTATCATTTTTTAGGACTGTATGACCTTTTGATCACTTTTATAGATTTAATTTTTTAAAATGGCCAAAAAAGTGCCATTTTTTGACTTTGACCGCGATTTTCCCATTACGGGGTTAAACGCGTGAAAAACCATTAGTATATTTTGATAGAGAGCGGCGCATTTCGGATGCGGGCGATACTTAATGTGTTTATGATTTATACGTGTTATTTATGATTTATATCAGTTCTAGGGAAAGTGTAGGTGAATTGAGTTTTTATGTTTATTATTTAACTTTTTTTTTACTTTTATTTATTATTTACTATTTTTCAGACCTGTCCTAGGGTACTTTAAACCCTAGTTGTCGGTACGATATCCTATATATACTGTCATACTACAGTATGGCAGTATATGGGGATTTTACGCCTCATCACTTAAATGTGCTGATAGCACATTGTATGAATGGGTTAACCCGAGTAGACCGTGAGACCCAAGGCTACCATGACGATGTATCACCGCACCCCGATGATGTCACGATCCCAGCTTTGCCGGCGGCGATCAGCGGGAAAACATCCGGACGTTGCTGCCACCGGATCGTGGTGTTTCCCGAAAGCCTTAGCTGCATTATGCAGCAAATACTTACCGGCTATGGAGAGGGCTCAGCCCGTGAGCCTTCTCCAATCACACGCGGCCGACCCGTGATGTGCTAATACAATTTTAAAAACCCTTATAGAAATAAAGTGGTTTCTACTACATAATTAATTCTAACGTAACTAACATTTTCTTGAAAATTTTCTTGAGAAAGACAGAGACAGACAAACACGATGGATCAGAGAGAGACAGAGAGATATAAAAAGAAAGAAGCAACAGGCAGAGAGAGACAGTCGTCAGAGAAACATACAGAGACGTTAGACAGAGAGAGACAGACAGCCAGATGCTAGAGAACCGACAGAGACAGGCAGAGAGAGAGAGAGAGACAGAGAGATAGATAGTATAAAATATTTTTTTTAACATATTTATTTTGTTATGCAAAGAACAGTATTTACTATCCCAGGGCAACACTGAGGGCTACAATTAGTATACATAAAGTTTATTTATGTGGTGTAAGGGAAACAATTTTAGCTAAAGAACGGTATCAGTTGTAAATAGGCTACATAGCAACCTGTCACTACTGTATTTGTGAAGAAGTAGGGACAAGTTTCCCTTTAAAGCAGCCTGAATGGAGCATTTCAAAGGCCAGCAATTGTGTGCGAAAGGCCAATCTTTCGCTTTATCTCCATGATTTGGGGATAGAATACTGAACAGATGTGTGTGACAGGAATTGGTGATGGTGATGGTGGTGCTGCTGCTGGTGGTATGCGTTACATCCTCCCTTTGTGTGGTGGTCTTGTGACTAGTGAGGCGAACAGAAACAGACTGGGCCAGCTGATCAGCAGGGAGCCTTGGGTCTTTCTGGCCTTTTTTGTGTTGTCTCAGCCACTGCAGCTCATGTTTACTCTGCAGGTTCCTGGTCACACATGAGGTTCTCAGATTGTTAAAGCCTTGGCAACACTTTATGGACTGGCGGCACAGCATGCAAATTACATGAGTTCTGTTTTCTGCATTCTCTGAGAAAAAATGCAACACTGCAGACACCCGGTGGGATGGTCTTTGTTTTCTGAGTCCTTGGGTGCAGGCAGTAGCAGTCGATAATGTGGCTGATGGGTGACTGCGTGCCTTGCCCCTATAAGCGTGCTGCTGCTGGGCCACCCTGACCACATCCTCTTCATTCAGGTATCACTGCTCCCACCCCACCTGGTCAGAGGGCAGGTAAATGGGCCACGGAAAGTCAGCTAGGAGAGTGTGGACTGTAGGGAGTAACAACACCCACTTATTAACCGGTACTTGGCCCTGTACTTAAAACCCAATATAACAATAAAGAACCGGGAAACTACTGTTTGGGTATGTGGGAAGGCCACAGCATTTTTATTTTTTATAACAAAAACATAAATTATTAAAAACATAATAAGTTGAAAAATTAACAACCATGGTAGCCCTAACCTATGTTCTTAAACACTATGGGATGGGACTTCAACCCGAATGGGCTGGCGGCCGCGAGCCGACATGTGGGAAACCTCAAAGCGCCTTTGGGCCTGTGTTCCAACCCGCCTTGCTGTGACTCTGTGGAAAAACAGAAGGAAACAGCCAGAAACCCATAGAGAACACCTGAAAGAATTATTCTGAGGGCAGGGTGGGAGGGAGACTTCACACCTCTCCGATCCTGAGGGCAGAAGAAGAGACCCCCCCACCACCCGACTGCCTCCAGTGACCCTCACTCAGGGAGGGGTAATGGGCCAACCACCAAGAGCGCTTCTAGAAGCCCTGAAACTCCACCCCCACAGTCCTCAGCCCCTTCGCTAGTCTCTTTGGAGCTATTATGGCTGAAACAAAGCTTTGCTACCTTGAAGGACATGAGGTGGAGCGCTCTGCACTTCCAACAGAAGATGAGCGCACGACATAATCCTGGCGGTAGTTCATTGCACTGCTTGCCTGCTGTGTATTAAACAATGCTTACACTTTGTATGGCCTATTGGGGCCACCAGTACAACTCACTGCAACAACCTGGCACCTACTTGCATCAAAGATAATTTTGAGCAGTCAGAGACAGGGTATATTCCTCTCAATGCAGCACACAGTTTTCTATCATTACCACCACCAGCAGAGCAGTCACATTCCTGTCCCTTAAATTCCTGCTTCTCCCATGGAAACACAATGGCTCAGCGATTAGCACTATAGGCCTTGCAGGGCTGGGGTCCTGGGTTCAAGTCCCATCCAGGTCACCATCTACAAAGAATCTGTATGTTCTCATACCTCCCAACATCAAACAGCTAGCATGCCGCGGTGATCCCCTAAGGCCACTCCCCAATCACTCCTGGCCATGCCCCAAATTTTAGCCATATTATAATAATAAATCATCTCAATAAAAAATAAAAAAAAAAGTTATCTTCACTGGGATTCAAACCCAGAACCGCAGTCTCCATGTACAATAATGTCACAGTGCCTCACCAACTGAGCTATATATGAAGGTGAGAATTTTGGTACTAATAACTATGACTACTGTTACACCTGTGAACCAGATTTAATGCTTTGGTATATAGTGAGGGATCTTCTCAGAGATTTATTGTATTATTGAGACTATTAATTATTATTATGGAGATTATTATTATTATTATTGAGATGATTCATTATTATTATTATTGAGATGATTATTATTATTTTACTATTATTTATATCGTCTCCATAATAATAAATAATAACATTATATAATAATAATAGTTTTCAATAATTAACATAATAATATCTGAGAAGGTCCTCTCGATATATCAGTGCATTAGTCTGTGTCACAGTGTAACACTGGCAGATAACACTTCTAGTTACCAGAAATCCTCAGTCTGTATACACTCGCTCAGTTTAGTTAGTTAAGGCTTCCTGTCTATAGTGCAAGGGTCCCAGGTTCGAATCTCAGCCTTGACAAAGCTTATTTTAACCCTTAGGACGCAGCATTTTTGTACCTTAAGGCTGCACCCGATTTTTTTGGATTCTGACTTGCTTCGCTTTATATGGTTATAACTTTTGAACACTGTTACTTATCAAACGATTCTGAGATTGTTTTTTTCCACATCTGTGTACTTCATTTTAGTGGTAAATTTTTTTGGCTGATAAGTTTTGCGTTTATTACACAAAAAAGAAGAACTATATAAATTTTTTGAAAAATTTACCATTTTCGAAATACTAATCATTGCGTTTTCAGGCAGATAGATTTACCACCTAAATAAGTTGCTGAATAACTTTCCCTTTGTCCATTGACTTTCATTTATAATTTCTAAATGTCTGGGTAGATTTATTTTGATGTCACGGCTGCTTACAAATAGAATATCGCTTTTTCTGGTTTTCAGAATTGACTATTTTGGGGATAAATACAGTTTTGAATGAAATTTTACATTTTAGCATCAAACACCCCCTATATAATCTATCCCATTTTCAAATCTGCGCACCCCTCAAAGTCTATCAGAAACACCGCTTTTACGAAGATTGTTAACCCCTTGAGATTTCATAGTAATTGAATCAAAATGGAGGTGAAATTTAGAATGGTCATATTGTTCCCTTATGAACGTTCATTAGCACTAAAATTTACACTTTCCAAAATATGAAAAAGAGAAAACCCACCATCAATTTGTTCTGCAATTTGTCTCCTGAGTACAAAGACCGCCCCACATGTGGCTGTGACTTTTTTATGGGGGCACAGCGAGGCGCAGCAGGGAAGGAGGGCGCGGCAGCTGCCAGGATTAGTTTACCTCATTGGCCCCTTTTGAAGGCTATAAAATTTTCGCTTTTTCGTTATTGGGGCCAGGTGACAGCATTATTTTGGGTCGGATAAGATGCTTTTTCCATGTTACCATGTTGGGTTGGTATCACTAGTTGTTGAAAATTTAGGAACTTTTTTTAGGGGCAGGAGTAGAAAGCATCAATTCTGTACTGGATTTTTTACTTTTTTTTTTTTGGTGTTCACCGTATAGACTAATAATCATGGTTATTTTATCTATGGGTTGGATCATTACGGGGATACCATACTGAATATATTTTCTTTTTATCTTTATATATTTTGTCTAAACCAAAACCCTAATTGGGGAAAAATCTTCATTTATGTATTGCCTTCTTCCCATTGTCATAACATTGTTACTTTTTTGGCTACGGAGCTGGTTGATGGCGTGTTTTTTGCGGGATCATGTTGTACTTTCACCAGTTCATGTCCTGAGTACATTGGTTTGTTTGATCGCATTTATTTATAGCATTTTTGTGGGATTTGAAAAGGTAAAAATCAAATTTTTGGAGGGTTTATAACCGTTTTTGTTACGGGCGTTATATCGTGGGGGTTCAATAATGATTTAATTTTATTTAAGAGGTTGTTACGGACGCGGTGACTCCTATATGTGGGGTTTGTGTCTAATTTGAGACTTTTTTTTTCAGTATATATGTTCTTTTATAGTTTTGGGGGGGGGGTTTGGGAATTTTAGTGATTATACTTGTGATTTTTTATTGAATAATAATTTTTTTTTACTTTTTACTTTTAATCATTCCATGGCCGACAGGTGAACAAGCAATTCATCTGATTTGCTTCTTATGACTAATATTACTGCAATACTGATGTATGCAGAGTATTATCAGTGTAGCTATACACCTTGCATAGGCTGGCAATGTGCATAGTAAAGATGAAGTCAACCGACCCATCTCACCCGGCCAACTTCTTGTCAAGAACTCTGGGGTCCAATCGGACCACAGAGTTGTCTATAGCAACGATCGGCGCCCCGAAACGGTTCGGGGGGCGGGGGGGCGATCGTGTGGGGAAAGACCCCCAGATGTTCAGACTTAGATGCCTGCGGTCGGCGTGAGCTGCATTTAAATACGGTATGTTAGCACCAGCGATTCGGAGACAACTCCGATCGGTGCTGGGTTACAGCGGGTTGCCGGCTATTAGTTACGCTGGTCACACCCGTGTTTCCCAATGCCGGTTCGGCTACTGATAACACAAGCCGAGCCGGCCGAAAAAAAATAAGCGCCGTGGCGGATAATCCGCCACTGAGCGCTAAGTCAATGCAGCTCCGTGGCGATATATCCGCCACGGAGGCGTGAGATGGTAATTAATCATAACAACAACAAAAGAGGCTTGTGTCTTGGAAGCCCTGGAGACCATATACACAGATTTAATGTTGGTAATATAGTGAGGGGACTTCTAGAGATTTTGTTAATTATGAGACTTATGATTTATGTGAGATTATTAGTTTATTATTGAGATGATATGATTATTATTATTTGAGATATTATTTATTTTACTATTATTAATATATCGTCTCCATAATAATTAAAAATAATAACATTATATATAATAATAGTCTTCATAATTAACATAAATTATATCTGAGAGGTCCCTCTCATATATCAGTGCATTAGTCTGTGTCACAGTGTAACATGGGCAGATAACACTTCTTAGTTACCAGAAATCCTTCAGCTCTGTATATACGACGTCAGTTAGTAGTTAAGGCTCCTGTCTATAGTGCAAGGGTCCCAGGTTCGAATCTCAGCCTTGACAAAGCTTTTATTAACCCTAAGGACGCAGCCATTTTGTCTAAGGTCGCCCGATTTTTTGGTTCTGACTTGCTTCGCTTTATATGGTTATAACTTTTGAATCACTGTTACTTATCAAACGATCTGAGATTGTTTTTTCTCCACATGTGTTACTTTCATTTATGTGGTAAATTTTGTGTTGGATAAGTTTTGCGTTATTACACAAAAAAGAAGAATAATAAATGTTTTGAAAAATTTACCATTTTCGAAATTAATCATTGCGTTTCAGGGCAGATGATTTAACCACCAAATAAGTTGCGAATAACCTTTTCCCATTGTGTCACTTACATTTATAATTTCTGAATGTCGGTGGATAATTTATTTTGATGTAGGGCTTACAAATAGAATATCGCTTTTCTGGATTTTCAGACTTGACTATTTTGGGGATAAATAAAGTTTTGAATGAAATTTTACATATTTAGCATCAAAACCCCCTATATAATCTACCCATTTCAAAGTCTGCCACCCCTCACTATCAGAAACCCGCTTTTACGAAGATTGTTAACCCCTTGAGATTCATAGTAATTGAATCAAAATGGAGGTGAAATTTAGAATGGTCAATTGTTTCCCTACGTTCATTTAGCACTAAATTTAACATTTTCAAAATATGTAAAAAGAGGAAAACCCACCATACAATTGTTTCTGCAATTTTCTCTAGGTACAAAGACCCCACATGTGGCTGTGACGTTTTTTATGGGGGCACAGCGAGGCGCAACAGGGAAGGAGGGCGCGCAGCTGCCAGGATTTGTAGTTTCTCATTGGCCCCTTTTGAAGGCTATAAAATTTTCGCTTTTTTTCGTTATTGGGGCCATGTGACAGCATTATTTTGCGGTGATAAGATGCTTTTTCCATGTTACCATTTTGGGTTGGTATCACTAGTTGAAAATTTAGGAACTTTTTTTAGGGGCAGGAGTAGAAAGCATCAATTCTGTACTGGATTTTTTACTTTTTTTTTTTTGGTGTTCCATCCGTATAGACTAATAATCATGGTTACTGTTATTCTATGGGTTGGATACATTACGGGGGATACCAGTACATGAATATATTTCTTCTGTTTTATCTTTATTATTTGTCTAACACAAACCCTAATTGGGGAAAATCTTCTTATGTATTGCCTCTTCCCCAATGTCATAACATTGTTACTTTTTGGCTAGCGGAGCTGGTTGTGGACGTGTTTTTTGCGTGATCATGTTGTATCGTTGCACCAGTCTCATGTCTGAGACATATGGTTTGTTTGATCGCATTTTTTATAGCATTTTTTGTGGGATTGAATAAGGTATAAAATATAAATTTTTGGAGGGTTATAACAGTTTTTGTTACGGCGTTTATATCGTGGGGGTCAATATGATTTATTTTATTAGCTAGGGTTGTTACGGACGCCGGTGACTCCTATATAGTGGGGTTTGTGTCATGATTAGGACTTTTTTTTTGTATATATGTTCTCTTATATGTTTTGGGGGGGGGGGGGGTTTGGGGAATTTTTAGTGATTATGACTTGTGTCTTTTTATTGATAATAACTTTTTTTTTATCTTTTACTTTTAATCATTCCATGGGCAGTGAACAAGCAATACATCTGATTTGCTTCTTATGACTAAATTAGGCAATACGTGGATGTATGCAGAGTATTATCAGTGTCAACTATACACCTTGCATGGCTGGCCAATGTGCAGTAGATGAGTCAACGACTCCATTCTACCCGGCACTTCTTGGTCAAGAACTCTGGGGTCGCAATGGACCACAGAGCTTGCTATAGCAACGATCGGCGCCCCGAAACCGGTCGGGGGGGGGGGCGATCGTGTGGGGAAAGACCCCCAGATGTTCAGACTAGATGCCGCGGTCGCGCTGACGGCTGCATTTAAACGGATGTTAGACACCGCGATTCGGAGACACTCCGATCGAGTCTGGTGTTACAGAGGGTTGCCGGCTATTAGTTACGTCGGCACCCTGTGTTTCCCAATGCCCGTTCGGCTATGATACACGAAGCCGAGCCGGCTCGAAAAAAATAAGCGCCGGGCGAATATATCCGCCACTGAGCGCTAAGTCAACTGCAGTCCGTGGCGATATATCCGCACGGAGCGTGAGGTGGTAATTAATCAATATCAACAACAAAAGAGCTTGTGTCTTGGGAAGCCCTGGGACCATATATGGGACAGATGGTGATCTGAGCTGATGAGACTTGGTCCCTGCTCTCCGTCTCTCTGGGGAACGCTAGTGAGATTGCAGTGACCAATATGGATACGAGATCTGAAGTGATGACGTGGTCCCGTCTCTCGCCGCAAGCCACACTTCTCTGAAAAGGATTCCCTCCCGACAGTCCTGCTAGTGGTTGATACCTAGTGAGTGGCTGACTCAAATATATGGAAGATACTGTATCGTGAAGTGGGACTGAAAGTGGTCCTTTGTCTCTCTCTCTGCCTAAGCCGACACTTCTGCTGAATAAGCATTCCCTCCTGTGAAATGTGTCTGTAGTATAGCCATTCGGTGTACTGTGATTCTTTTGGCTTCAATTAGTATTTTACTTGCGGACATCAGCGCCTGGGACCTGGGGGGTGAAAATCTGTGACTAATGCTTTTTCATTGCTGCCCGTGACGTCGGGGCAAGGTAAGAAAACTGGAACCTTCCGGCACAATCGGTACTGGTTGGGAGCGTATGGTTCTCCCTCGGTGTGTTTCGTGTACAACTGATTGGGACAGGACCCTTTATGATCCTTCATTACTGGATGTGTATTCACTGTGACATCAGAAAATCTTTATGACCTATGGTACTAGTGTGCGCAATTTCCACTGATAATACAGGCCCTTTATTGAGTACATAGTATTAGTGTGCACATTCTACGCTCGCACGCATCTTTGTGATCTACATATTACTATGTGATGACTGATTGCACTGACAACAGCACATTCATCAATGAGTAGTATTGTGAACTCCCTTGATAACAACCCCTTATGATTAATGTATTACTGGATGCTATATACAGACAACGCATTCTTGTGTATTCTGGCATATTAGTGCATTTATGCTATTATGACAACGGCCTCCTTTATGTATTACGTATAAGTGTGCATTCTTCACTGCAACACGTAACTTTATGATGTACTTAGTAGTGCACACTATTCACTTACAGCAGCACCTCTAATTACTATTAGTCTCTATTATTTTCACTGCATCAGCCCCTTTATGATTCTGTTGTATTGAAGGTGTGGTTACTTTAGAAAAATAGCAGTTAAACCGCCAAAATGAAACGACCGAACCTGTGACTATGTTTCGGTTTTCGATCAGCTTTAGATTAAGTTAATTCCTACAAAAATATGCTTAATTTTTACAGGTAATTTGTCATTATTAGTAAAAAATATAAATTGTCGCCTACAAAACAAGTGCACAGAGTTATGAGATTTTTGGGGCTAGCGTCTTAATTAACATTAGGCTTTATGTTTCTTACAACCAATCTATTCATGACCCCTATACCATGATTAAGTAGATGGTTTGCCGGTCGGCGACAAAGTGGAGGTATTTCACATCGGCAATGTACCTTGCTAGAGGTTCATAGGCTTCTTTCATATATAGTAAAGCCTCCAGTGTACTAGAGCAGTGGGAGATTTCTATGACTTCGCCTCCCTCGGGAGTTAATGTGTGCTTCTTGGTCAGCACATCCCTGAAAAACCACTCCTCTTTTTGTATCGCGGTGCATTGTACGTAAACAAAATAATCAAAACAGTCTCTCTCAGTCATCAATGCATCAAGTCATCCCTCTGCAAAACGGTCACACTCCTGGCCATGTGTGTGTGTAACGTATGGAGAGGTTACATATTGGGCGGGTCGACCCCTTTAAACTACCGCGTGTAGCCACCGCATCTATAAACTATCTACTTAGCTCAGCAGCTACCTCAATGACCGCCTTTTCTCCTAGTAGCAGACCACTGCGCTGCTGCTTTAGTTTCTCCCAAAACACTTGCATTTTGGAGTTACCAGTTTTTGTGTTCTGTTGCAACACGAATTGAGGAATAATATAGCCTTTATTTGAATCGTATCTGTTAGTAAGTAAATTGTAGTCCAAGTGACACGGGGGAGCTTTGTTTGGGGCATTATGTGATTGTAATCTTCAATTTTCCTGCAGGGTTTTCACCTTCTAGAGCATTATCTATAATTGAAGTTGATCTGGTGGGTGGAGACCCACTGCGTAACCCCACCCTCCATTATGTAATTGATTGTTCTTGTAGCAAGATGGAATCATGCAGATTTAGAGAGCAAAGAAACAAACCGTACAAAATATATTATATAAAAGGTTTCTGCAATGTGTGTTAGAGTCTTTTTGACCAAGTTCCTGTGCAGAAAAGAATGGCAAAGTACATTTAAAATTTGACAAAACGTATGTTGTGTGCAGTTTATGTGCCAGTTTTAATATGGACAGCGTTTTTATGGCGTACATGACCTTCTCTTACATCATGGACAAGTACGATACCGGCTAACAGGAGAAGTAGGAATTAGCATAAATACAAAAATGGTATACACCAGGGGTGTAACTAGGAAAGAATGGTCCGATAGCGATAGCATGGGGCCCCCTTCCCCGTCTTAGAGAAAACAATACCAGTATAATATATATATATATATATATATTACACATACAACATTTTATACATATTATAAAAGTGTATACGCACACCAATATGTACACATCCATAAAATCTATACAATCTAACACACATGTGGAAAATTAAAGGCAGGCCTGCGTTATAATACAACATAGCATATATACACATCTAGTGTATAGTCATCATCACATACATATTATTTGTATATACATACCCTACAGTACCATACAGCATATATAACACACAGATATAAGATATATATCAGGGCCGCCTTGCCATGACGCGAGGCTGGGAATCACCGCCTAGGCAGAAGATAGCAGACCGAATTAAGCAGCCGGTTTTGCCTGATGAGTAGACCCAGGCCTGGCAATGGCTGGGGTAGGGCCCGAAGCCAAATGCTAAAATAAATTTACCTTTGATGCTGTGACGAACTGCTCTGCCAAGACACAGGTCGGAAGTGATGACGGCAACAGTGCAGACCGTGTACTTCACAGAGCGCTGGCTGGCTGGAGAAGATGATGGGAGCTGCGTGGGAAGCACTGATATGGGAGTGGTACAGAGGCAGAGGGGAGACAGTGGGGGGATCGATTAGAACGATTCTTCCAATCTCTCATCACGATGGTTCCTAGGACCACAGATAGTGATGAGACCATGACAGTCATTGCTTCCAGACAGTAGCTTCCCCTCTGGGAGTAAGGACTCCGGAGGAGAGGAGCAGGAACCTTTGATGATGCCAGTGTCCCAGACCTGCGGGAAAAGCAGTGAAACTCAGACTGCAGCAGTGAGGTGAGGGCGGGGTACATGCCAGGGGCTAGGGATAGGGGTTGAATGAATTGAGAAAATTGGGGGCGGTTTGTGTGTTGAGTGCAAATTACTTACTGGGGGGCTGGTGTGAACGGCACATTACTACTGTGCGCCTTGTGTGTGAGTGCACATACTTACTGGGTGTGGCCGCGGTGGGGATGGCTAACATTAATTACTTGGGGGGTGGTGTGAGGCACTTATTTCATTATCTGGGGTATGGACAGATGGTGATCTGAAGCTGATGACGTGGTCCCTGCTCTCCGTCTGCTCTGGGGAACCCTAGGAGATGCAGTGACCATATATGGATAGAGATCTGAAGCTGATGACGTGGTCCCTGCTCTCTCCGCTAAGCCGACACTTCTCTGAAAAGGATTCCCTCCCGATGTCTGTAGAAGCCATTCTGTACTGTGAGTTCTGGCTTTCAAAGTATTTACTATGCGGACACAGCGCCGGGACCTGGGGGGAAAATCCGTGACAATCTCATTGCTGCCCGTGACGCGGGGCAGAGGTAAGAAAAACTGGACTTTCCCGGCAAAATCGGGACGGTTGGGAGCTATGTGTTCTCTCTGTGTTTCTGTACAACTGTATTGTGACAGGACCCTTATGATCCTTATTACTGGATGCTATTCACTGACAAGAAAATCTTTATGACCTATGTACTAGTGTGCGCAATTCACTGATAACAGCACCTTTATGATACAAGTAACCAGAGCATACGGAGAGCAGGACACGTTCATCAGCTTCAGAGCACCCATTCTGTCCATATAGGATATCCAGGGCTTCCCCAGACACAAGCTCTTTAATGTATTAAATAAATATAAGTTTTGCAGGCTGAGATTACGAACCTGGGACCCTTTGCACTGCCAAGACAGGGCCTTAACTAACTACTACTGACCACAGATGATACTGAGCTAGCGGATGTCTGGTTAAACTAAGAAGTGTACGCCAGTGTTACATTGATGACACGCAATGCACTGATAAGAGAGGGACTTCTCAGAGGTCTATTGTATGTTAAGTATTGATTGAAAACACTATATATTATTTATAAATTTATTATTTTTATTATTATGGAGTACGATGATTACATAAAGTAAATAAAAAGCATCATCATCAATAATAATATATATCCATAATAAATTAATTATATAATATCTAAATTCAATTACTTACAATAATCTCTGATAAGATCGCCTCCACTATATACCAAAAGCATTAAATCGGTGTTCCAGTGTAACAGTAGTCAATCTTAGTTACCAAATTCACACCTGATCCCTAGGTATAAGCTCGGTTGGTTGAGGCACTGTGACATTTATTGTACATGGACACTGCAGTTCTGGTTTTAACTCCCAGGTGAAGAATATTTAATTTTTTATTGAGTGATTTTATTATTACTAATATGGTATAAAATTGGGCGATGGCCAGGGCAGTGATGGGGGTGTGGCTTAGGGGATTCTACTTACGCGGCGCCATACGCTTTGTCGCTTTATTCACAAGTTGGGGGTATGAGAACATACAGATCTTTGTAAATGTTGACCTGGATGTGAACTTGAACCAGGACCCAGCCCTGCAAGGCTATACGTGCTAATCATGAGCCATTGTGTTTCATGCAGAAAGAGGGGATTAAGGACAGGAATGTGACTGCTCTGGTGGTGGTGGTAATGATAGAGCTGGGTGCTTGGGAGAGAAGAATATTAACCCTGGTCTCGAATGCTCAAAAGTTCAATCCGTTGATTCAAGTAGGTGCCAGTTGTGCAGTGTGACTAGGTAGGCCCCAATAGGCCTACAAAGTGTAGGCATTGTTAATTACACAGCAGGCAAAGCCGATGAACTACCCAGGATTTAATCGATGGTTGCGTACATCTTCTGTTGGAAGGGCAAAGAGCGCCCACCTCATGCTCCTTCAAGAGTAGCAAAGCTGTTTCAATCCATAATAAGCTCCAAATAGACTACGAAGGGCTGAGGACTGTGGGTGGTCGGATTTCAGGCTTCTAGAAGGGCTCTTGGTTGGTTGGCACCATTTTACCCCTCCCTGAGTGAGCACTGTAGGCGCTCGTGGGGGCGGGTAGGGCTCTTTCCGCCGTGTCTTTAACTGCTCACTGCCAGGGATCGAGAGGTTAGAGGTTGTGAATTCTCCCTCCCACCCTCCCTCAGAATAAATTCTTTTCAGGTGTTCTCTTATGGGTTCGGATGTTTCCTTCTGTTTTTCCACAGATTACAGCATAGGCGGAGTTGGACACAGGCCAACAAAGGCGTCGTTTTGAGGTGTCCCGCATATCGGCTGCCGGGGGCCGCATCAGCCGCATTCGGGGTGTTGAAGTCCATCCCAAGGTTTGACAGACGTCTATGGGCCTACATGTTTTAATTTTTCAATTTATTATGTTATTTAATAATGTATTTGTTGTTATAAAAAAATAAAAATGATGTGGGCGATACCCACCGATACCCAAACAGTTAAGTTTCACTTCCGTTTTTACTTGTTATATTGGTTTTAAGTACAGGCCAAGTCGGATTTAATAAGGTTGGGTTGTTACTCCCTACAGTCCACACTCTCCTCGAGCGGTCGTTGACGCGTGGGCCCTGACCTGCCCCTGACAGGGGGTGGGAAGCAGTGATCATTGAATGAAGAAGTGTGTCAGTGGGCCCAGCAGCTAGCACAGCGCGATGGGGCAAAGGACACAGCAGTCACACATCAGCCACAGTTTCGACTGCTACTGCCTGCACCCAAGGACCAAACGACCATACACAGGTTGGTCTGCAGTGTTGCAGTTTTTCTCAGGAATGCAGGATAGCAAAACAGAACTCATGTATTTGCATGCTGTGCCGCCTGGCATCCAAAAGTGTTGCCAAGGCTTAACCAGCTCTGATAACCTCATGTGTGACCAGGACCTGCAGAGTAAACCTGAGCGCGCAGTGGATCGAGACAACCAAAACAAAGCCAGAAGAAGACCCAGAGCCGCTCCCCTGACTGATTCAGCGGCCCACGTCGTTCGCTCTGTCTCAAACTGTCAACAAGACCACCAAAGGGAGGATGGTAACGCTACCACCGACAGCAGCACACCATCACCATCACCAATCCTGCACATTTCAGCCTCTAATCCCAAATATGGAGATAAGCGGAAAGATTCCTTTCGTACACACACCTGTGTGGGCCTTTGAAAGCTCCCATTCAGGGCTTAAAGGGAACTGTCCATACCTATCTATCACAATCAGCTAGTGTACAGGTGCTATGTAGCCCTATATAACTGATTGTTCTGGTTTAACCTGTTCCTTTATGCTAAAATGTTTCCCTTCACCACGCATAAATAAACTTTATGCTAACGGGACTAGACGCCAAACCATGGGAATGAGAAGAAATATTGTTCCGGTGTGCGGAGTATAGTCGACCACACAAACTTTGAAGATCTTATACTTTGATGCATTAGGGAAAAAATTTGGATACCGCTGTCATCTCACTATCATTACTCACAAATACGGCACCTGTTACAGGCAGTGGAGAAAAAATGATAGGGTCTTAAACCCCACAGAATTTGAATATATTTGTAAAATGAAACAACACACAGCAGGGACTGATCTCTAAGTATCTATGCTCTCCTGCTGCACCCGACCCAAAGAAGAAGTTTCAAGAGAACCTACCACCACGAATCTACCTATAAGGTAGATCGGGTGGTAGGTGGTGTAAGGACGTGAGGAAGCTCTTTTTAGAGATAATCCTCAAGTCCCGCTAACTTTTGGAAACTTTATTAAACTAAATGTCAATCTAGTTAACGGCTTACTGGGGCGTGGAGTAGACCGGCACGAGGCTCCAACAGTCCGGCTACTCCACGCCCCAGTAGCCAACATTACTAATCTACCCTGTTGGGTCGGCGCGTCCGATATGCAGAACCGCGGCTGAGCAGTACCAGCTCGAGGCCGGAGATACTGCGCTATGCGCAGTAGCCGGCTTGTCAGACGATGGCGCGCAGTACGAGGAGCTGCGCGCCGCACAAACAACAGGTCGGAGGGAGTATGGGGATACACGGGGCGTGGAGTAGCCGCGCGTGTTGTAGCCTCGTGACGGCACTCCACGCTCCAGTAGCCGCATAACTAAATTTACATATTGGGTAATAAAGTTTCCAAAAAGTTAGCGGGGACGTGAGGAATAGCTTCTTATAAAAAGAGCTCTCCTCACGTCCCTTACATCCACCTACCACACGATCACCTTTATAGGTAGATCGTGGTGGTAGGTTCACTTTAACAGCATACAGGGCTAGTGGGAGGAGATCCTTGGGACCCCAATTTTTCAACACAACCAAATCTGGGAAAAATCGGCCTGCGCAAACATCAACATGCCAAACACAAAAGAAAAAACAGTATAAATTACTATCATTGGTATCACACACGGCTACAACGACACCGTCTTCTTCCCAGAAAACCAGACACGTGATGGGCGGTGCGGGTTGCCAGGGGGAATCTTGCAACATATTTTCTGGCTGTGGCAAAACATTGGACCGTTGTGGGGAGGAGGAAGTGATGAGGTTATTCAAAGCAGTGCTTTAATTAAGGGTTCCCTAAACCCATTATTCTATTTCCTGAATGTAAAAAGAATACACCCATGGTAAAACTGTTGGAAGCTAAGCCTCCAATTACCACGGCAGCACGTTGCTGATTGGCGCAATCATGGAAGAAGCCAAATCCCCCCCTCTAGATGCAACTAAGGCTAGGATAAGGGAGGTACGCCAGAATGGAAACTCTGACGCTTTCCCTCAACAATCAATCAGATCTTTTCATTCAAGGTATGGGAACATGGGACACATACTGGGGATCGGCCACGTGAGAGTCAGCCCTCACCACTCCAGAGACAAACAGAAGTCCCCCCCCCCTTTCTCCCTCCCTATGGTCCGTTCTAAGTGTCGTTAGTGAATCATAGTACACTGGCTAGTTGTTCTGGCCTACCCATCCCCAGAAAGGGATAAAGGGGTAGGGATCAAGATATGGGACATGAACTTTACGGTTTTCTTTGGTTTTTACTTTGAATGATAATGATTGTATTCAACCACCAACTCCAGCCTCTATTAGGAGCCAAATAGCCGCCATTTTTGTAATGATGATCTTATTATATTTTTTACCTGACAATGTATGAAATTGTTAAAAATATTGTGAAACTAAAAAAACACAGTTAATTAAAAAAAAAAAAAATTAAACCACTTTATTTCTAAATGGTTTTTAATTAAAATTGTATTAGCAAGTAAACGGTCGACGAGTGTGATTTGGAGAGGGCTCACGGGCTGAGCCCTCTCCATAGCCGGTAAGTATTTGCTGCATACTGCAGCTAAGGCTTATGTTTTCCTGCTGATCGCCGCCGGCAAAGCTGGGATCGTGACATCATCGGAGAGAGGTGATACATCGCCATGGTAGCCTCGGGTCTCACGAAGACCCGAGGCTATTGGGTTAACCATTCATACATGAGCACATTGTATGCGGGAGTAAAATTCCCCAATACTGCATAGTAGTATGAAAGTATATGATAGGATCTTTTTTTCTTTTTTTTTTGTACCGACAACCTAGGGTAAAGTACCCTAGGATGAGTCTGAAAAATAGTTAAAAATAAAAATTAAAAAAAAAAGTTAAAAAAAATGTTACAATAAAAAACAACCTAAAAAACTAAATAACCTCACGTTCCCCTAGAAACTGATATAAATATAATAACAGTAAAAAATCATAAACAATTAGTATCGCCGCCTCCGAGAAAAATGATCCGATCTATCAAAATTTACTAACGTTTTCACTGCGTTTAACACCGTAATGGGAAATCGCCGCTCAAAGTCAAAATGGCACTTTTTTGCCATTTTACCCCCCAATTTTGTAAAATTCTCTTGATAAAAAAGTTATCAAAAGGTCATTACAGTTTCTAAAAATGGATACATGGTAAATGTCATGGAAAATTCACAAAAAAACAACCACCACACACAGCTCAATACACTAAGTATAAAAAGTTATTAGCGCCCGAAGATGGGCGAAAATCCCCCCCAACCATTTTTGTACAGGGGGTTTTAATTTTTTTTAAATGTTATGAAAACATTAAAAACATACATTAAATGTGTACGATCCAAAGTAATGAAGTAGACATTGTATTTGGAGTGCACAGTAAAGCCGTAAGATCCAAGCCCACAAGACAACTGTCACAATGCGTTTTTTTACAAAGTTCAATGCATGTGGAATTTGTTTCCTGTTCCCAGTAAACAGCTGGGATGGAATAATGAAAGACACATTCAAATGAGTGCAAGTTGTTACGCAGAAAACAAGCCCTCAAACAGGATCTGTACATATAAAAATAAAAAAGTTATAGATTTTTGATTATGGGGAGTGAAAATGAAAATGAAAAAACAAAAAGGGTGCGGTCCTGAAAGGGTTAATAGAAACCCCCAACAAATCACCTGCAATGAAGGTTTAGTTGGCATTTGTAAAAATTTGGTCTAAATACATTACCTTACAGTAGCACTAAATTTCCCACTTTAAGTTGAATAAAGTAGAAAAAATGCATTACAAATATATGTACCGTTTCTTAAATAGTACAAGGAACCCCTAAGTGGATGTAACGGATACTGGGCTTATGGTTGGGCGGCGAAGGGAAGGAGCAGCACAACTATAGATCCCCAGTATGTGACTTTTGCGGTAATCATCAGAAACGGGCATGCACGCGACGGACAATTGGCGGGCGTGCCGAACGGTAAACCCGACGGATTCGACAAAAAAAACCGCGCATTTAAAATGTGTTGCGGAGCTTGCACTCACCTTCGAGCAGGAAGGCATTGTGAACTTCAGTGCATTTAGGGAACTTCAGCGCAGAAGCGCCACCTGGGGGGACGTCGGAGGAACTCACCCATTGATGAATCGGCCCGAATCCAGCGCAGAGATACGCGCCACTGGATCGCGAAACGGGAACCGGAAAGTAAATAGGCTTTAATTATGTGAAAACATGTCTCACCCTCCCCACAGTTTTTCCAGCCTAAGAATAAAAGACGGAATGCTCACAGCAACAAACTGATGAGGGAGCAGGAGGGGAAGGGGGAGGAAACAAGTGGTGAAGCCTGTGTAAGTCAATCCAACGGCAAAAAGGATTTGCAGTTCAGTGCAAGCGTCCCCGCTCATAGTGCGCCACGCAAGCCGGTCTGCAAGATTTAAAGGGCAAGCTCAACACTAATGGCACTGGCCATCCCTGGTGACTTATAAATAGGCCAGCCTCTTCGCTTATGACCTCACCGGATTCTTTGGCCTCGTGACTGAGGGAAAGCTTGTTCCTATGCTAGTGAATGTTTACTGGAATTTCCGTTTTGACCCTGGTTCAGTTCCTGACTATTGTTCCTTTGATGCTTCATTTGACCGCCGGCTCTGCCTTGACATTGATTCTGTGCTGCTGTCTCTGATCCCTGCCTGGTCCCGCCTTGCTCTTCTCACGACTATGTTACCTCGCCTGGCCCGCCACCGTGGGACAAAGTGCCACAGAAAGTCCAACACGCTTGCGGCAGGCTCTGGAGAAACAGGACCACATTCCCAGATATCGACTGATATGCGATTCGATCTCGAGCGGACTAAGGGCTTGTCTCTTGTTTCTGGTAACAAACGTACTCTCTAGTGACGGAATCTTACACTTCATGCCTTGTTGGTAAGTGGGACGAAAATTCCAATGAAATTGAAAGTGAAATTGACAGAAAACGCCATTCATTTGTGTATATTTTGGGGTTGCGTTTTTTCACTCTTCTCTGTGGTTTCAAAATGACACATTAACAATCTAATTCTTTGGGTCCGCGAATAACACTGGTTACCAAAGTTATATATGCGTTGTAGTAATGTTTTCATAGATACCAAAAATTCAAAACAGTTGAACAAAAAAAAGTCCATTTCACATATGCTGACGTAAAAAAACTTCTTCATAGTTCAAGAGATGGTGTTTTAATGCTTCCCATTTTGGGGACTGTGTTGGAGCCTTGTGAATCAACTTTTTTATTAAAAGCTTTAGTGTGGCAAAATGGCCAAAAAAGGGCAAATTCTGATAGTTTGGGCAATTATTTTTGTTACGGGGTGAACCTCCGGGAATAACTATATTATATTTTTTTGGGATATTTGGGATTTGTGTGGTTATTTGTGGATTGGTTTATGATTTTTAGTTTTTCCACTTTTTAAAATTATATATTGTTTTAGGGGGGTCTTGCAGTAATTGTAAACTAATGGATTATTTATTATTGTTGTGGTTTTTTGCACTTTTTATTATTATTTGGCAGGTGCAGAGACAATATGGAAGCGAAACGGATGACAACACGCACTGGATCATGCAACACTAACTTGTGAATATGTCTGCAGTTGCAATGTAAATCTGTATGAGTGCAACAAGCACCAACGGGGGCACAAAGAGAAGGGGAAGAGGATTTTATGACATTATATAGAAACATAGTAAGGACGTTCCCTATAACGGGACAGCCGTGCCAAAACTGTATTAATATAATACCTGTCCTGCTTGTTGCAGCCGTTGGGCATCGTGCCAAATGCTGCAGGTGTCACACAGGCAGCACAGGTTTGGGGCACAAGGACGTAGTGGGATTGAATGTCAGTAACGGGGGACATTCTCAGGTTTTTTTTTTTTTACTTTTTGTGCTATTTTATTTCGAGGAACCCTAGGAGATGCAGTGACCATATATGGACAGATGCTGATCTGAGCCTGATGACGTGGTCCCTGCTTTCCGCTAAGCCCGACACTTCTCTGAAAAGGATTCCCTGCCCGATGTCTGTAGAAGCCATTCTGTACTATCAGTTCTGGCTTTCAAAGTATTTACTATGCGGACACAGCGCCGGGACACAGCGGGGCCTGGGGGGAAAATCCGTGACAATCTCATAGATGCCCGTGACGCGGGGCAGAGGTAAGAAAAACGGGACTTTCCCGGCAAAATCGGGACAGTTGGGAGCTATGTGTTCTCTCTGTGTTTCTGTACAACTGTATTGTGACAGGACCCTTATGATCCTTATTACTGGATGCTATTCACTGACAAGAAAATCTTTATGACCTATGCACTAGTGTGCGCAATTCACTGATAACAGCACCTTTATGATACAAGTATTAGTGTGCACTATTCACTGACAGCAGCATCTTATTGATCTACATATTACTGGATGCTATGCACTGACAACAGCACATTCACAATGTAAGTATTAGTGGACTCCCTGATAACAGCACCTTTATGATCTATGTATTACTGGATGCTATTTACAGACAACAGCACTTTTGTGATCTGCATATTAGTGCATGCTATTTACTGACAACGGCTCCTTTATGATCTACGTAATAGTGTGCATTCTTCACTGGTAACAGTACCTTTATGATGTACTTATTAGTGCACACTATTCACTTACAGCAGCACCTTTACAATCTACGTATTAGTTTTCACTTTTCACTGACAACAGCACCTTTGTATTTGTATTAATGTGTGTTACTTACTGAAAATAGCAGTTAAACCCGCCAAATATGAAACAGACCCGAACTTTGCAGTTCGGTCTGTTCATCACTAATAGTAATTTCTAAAAATATGCTTAATTTTACCAGAGAATTGTCCTATAATAAAAAAAAAAAAAATGTGCCACAAAGAAGATGCCCCAGAGGTCTGAATTTGTGGGGCAGCTTCTTAATTAAGTTAGGCTTATGTCTTCACCAATCTATTCCTGACCCCTCTACCATGATTAAGTAGATGGTTTGCCGGCTACAAAGTGGAGTGTATTTCCACAATCGGCAATGACCTTGCAGAGTGCATAGCGCTTTTCATTCATATACTAGTAAGCCTCAGTGTAGAGCAGCTGGGAGATTTTCTCAGGACTTCGCCCTCCCTCTGGATTTAATGTGTGCTTCTGTGTCAAGCACATCCCTGAACCAATTCCTTTTTTGGTATCTGTCGGTGCATTGTATGTAAACAAAATAAAATTAAAAAAGTCTCCTTCCAGTCATCCATCTGCAAACTGTCACACTCCTGGCCATGTGTGTAACTTATGGAGAGGTACATACTGGCGGCTGACCTCCTTAACTACAGCGCTGTAGCCACCGGCATCTATTAACTCTTTTACTTAGCTCCAGCAGCTACCTCCATTGACAGCCTTTTCTCCTAGTAGCAGACAACTGCAGCTGCTTTTAGATTTCTCCCCAAAACACTTGCATTTTGAGTTACCAGTTTTTTGTTGTTCTGTTTCAACACTGAATTGATGAAATCAAAGCCTTTATTTTAATTTATAATTTTAGTAAATTGGTAGTCCAATGTGACCACGGGGGCAGCTTTGTTTGGGCATTATGTCACTTGTAATCTTCATTTTCCTGCAGTTTTCACCTCTAGAGCATCTATCTATAATTTGAAGTTGCCTCTGGTGGGTGGAGACCCACTGCCGTAACCCCTCACCCTCCATTTATGTAATCTGATTGTTCTTGCTATCAAGATGGAATTCTGCAGAAATCTTAGAGAGCACAAGGAAACAAACCGTACAAAATATATTAAAAAGTTTTCTGCAATGTTGGTTAATTCTTTTGACCAAGTTCCTGGGCAGAAAATAATGGAAAAGTACATTAAAATTTGACAAAAACGTATGTTTTTGTGCATTTTATGTGCAGTTTTTTTAAATGACAGCTTTTTTATTGATGTACATGACCTTCTCTCTACATCATTGGACAAGTACATACCCTGGCTCACAGAGAAGTTGAATTAGCATAAATACAAAAATGGTATACACCAGGGGTGTAACTAGGAAAGACTGGTCCGATAGCAGACTACTGCATGGGGCCCCCTTCCCCTTAGAAAACTATATACAGTATATATATATATATATATATATATATATATACACATACATACATTTTATACAATATTATAAAGTGTATACGCACACACAATATGTACACATCCATACATTTATACACATCATACACACACATAGTGGGAAATTTATAAAGGCCAGGCCTGCGTATACATACAAATAAAATATACACACATACAGTATATAGTCATCATACATACATATAAATTACATTGCTGCCTGTGCGCACTGCTCTGCAGGACACAGGTCGGCGTGATGACATCACCACGTGCCGACCTGTGTCCCTTCACAGAGCGTCTGCTGGCTGGAGAAGACAAGGGAGCTGCGTGGGAGCACTGAATGGTGAGTACAGTAGGCAGTGTATACAGTGGGGGATCGATAGAACATCTTCCCATCTCTCATCACGATGTGTCTCCTCAGGACACACATCGTGATGAGACCATGTACAGTCACTGCTTTCCCCAGCAGTAGCTTCACCCTACGGGAGTATAGGACTCCCAGAGGCTGAAGGCTAAAGGACCTTTGATGATGCAATGGTCACATGACCTGCCGGGGAAAGCAGTGAACACTCAGACCTGCATCAGTGAGGTGAGGGGGGTACATGACAGGGGCTAGGGAAGGGGGAGAACATGTGTGTGAGGCACATTACTTACTGGGGGGCTGTGTGTGAGGCACACACTGTCTTGGGAGAGCAATTGAAAATTAGCAGGCGGTTTGTTGTGTTTTGTATGTATTTTTATGCTTGTTTACTTTTTTTACATCTATGTAATTATTTATGTAATATTTAATGTATGTGTCAGAACTTGCTGAATTGCACTAAATGTGATCAGGTCTCAGGCTTCTTGCTTGAAAACCACAAGCTGATTTATCTTGATTGACAGCTCCCTTTCAGGATGTTTCCTCAAGGAAAGCTGGATGTGAGTTTGAGCTTGTGTTGTCTGCAGCTGTGGCTTAAGTGATGAACAGATGAACCACTCAATGCTTGGGGCAGTGTCCGTTACTCCCTTTATATTCTGCTCAATTCCATCAGAGGGTGCTGATTATTTCAGTCTTTTCTTTGTTTATTGCCTGTGCTAACTTTGCCATTCTGTGTATCCAACCTCCGCTACGTTTATTGGACCATTCTCTCGTTTCTGTGCCCTGACGCTATCTTGGATTTGATCTGATTTTGCCTGACTTTGCTATTATCTGTTGTTTGTCTCTCTGTGTTTTGTCTCTTCTGGTGTGACCCTGCTTTCTCTGACTTGGTTGGCCCTTATCAAGGCGGTTTTATCTACTGTATAAAATATACAATAAATCTCCCCCAATGTTGAATATATTTTTCGCAATAACTTTATAGATTGAAGACATGAAGCATGTCACATTGAGGTGGAACTCTTGTATATTTTAAAATTTATATAATTCAGAGTTCGAGTAGCTGCACACAACAATATTGTTACTGTCACACAGTATAAAGAATCCTACTTGTCCTTAGAACACATTTACATTATGGTATAATACTTAAGGATTTCTTGAACTGCATTAAAAGCCCAACAAAACCTCCATTACAATCTATAGATCAATAGATATACATCAATCTATACATCAATAGCGAATGTATACCAAGAAAAGCCAACAATGGGTTTCACACAGCTCTTCCTTTGGATATTAATGGGTATTTTATCTTAGATGAATTGTATGAAATGTCACTCATTATCGGTCTTGTGTAAAAAATATGCTCCACTTAATGAGGTCAATAGAGTCATTAGCAGACAGTGGCTAGTAATTCTACAAAAAGTCAATGCTTACATAAAAGATTGACAATAAGACGCTAAATGTTGCTACTTTGTAGTATTAATGACACCAGTTAAAAACCTCTTTACTTACATTAAGTCACCAGGCATAATGGTATTTATTTGGTGAAAATAATCCCCTTAACAATTACTGTATATATTTCAGTATAAGCTGAGATTTTTTTAGCACAAATGTACTGAAAAAACCTAACTCAGCTTGAACTCGAATCTATAAAGAAAAAATAAACTCTGTACTCACCTTTCCGATACCCTCCATAGGTCCTCTTCTTTCTTCCGGTGCTCTGACTCTGTCACCGGCTCCCTGCACGGTGCCTGTTGCTGACACAAGCAGCGCACTGGCAGCGCACTGGGAGCTGGAGCCAAAGCACTGGAAGAAACAAGAGGAGCTGTGGAGGGCATCGAAAAAGGTGTGTTTTTTTATTGCCTAGGGGACAAGGGCTGGCAGGCTATATACTGGGGGCAGGGACTGCTGTCCATATACTGGGGCAGGGGGTGCATGGGCTAAATCCCTATATACTAGGGGTCATGGGCTGGCAGGCTATATACTGGGGGCATGGGCTGGCTATGTACTGGGAGGCAGGGGCTGCTGGCTATTTACTAGGGGGTATGTGCTGGATGCCTATATACTAGGGGGCAGGGGCTGGTAGGCTATATACAGGGGGCAGGGGATGGCTATATACTGGGAGAGGGGCTGCAGGCTATATACTGGGGGGCATGGGCTGGCTGGCTACATACTAGGGTGAATGGTCCGGCTGGCTATATACTAGGGGGCATGGGCTGGCAGGCAATATACTGGGGGCATGGGCTGGCTGGCTATATACTGAGGACATGGGTTGGCTGGCAATGTACTGGGGGCATGGGCTGGCTGGCTATATACTGAGGACATGGGTTGGCTGGCAATGTACTGGGGCCATCGTCTGGCTGGCTATATACTGGGGGCAGGGGTTGGCTGCCTATGAACTGTGGAGCAGGAGCTGCTGGCTATATACCTTGGGGCATGGTCAGTCTGGCTATATACTGGGGGGCATGGTCTGGCTGGCTATATACTAGGGGGTATGGGCTGGGTGTCTATATACTAGGGGATATGGGCTGGCTGTCTATATACTAGGGGGTATGGGCTGGCTTGCTATACTCGGGTCTATAAAAAATAAACTCTGTACTCACCTTTTTGACACCCCCTCCCTAAGGCCCTCTTTTTTGCCAGTGCTCCAGCTCTCTGGATTATAAGACACACCTTACTATGAGACATACCCCATATTAGTACATCAAAATACTGAAAAAAGTATATTTCCTACCAATTAAAATTTCCTGGTTGGCACCAAGCATTTCTGAAATAGCTCCCACACAAATGGCTCTGTGACATGCAAACATCTGCTACATCTGCACACAAACACACGCAGCTCTGCTACATTGAACCTCCAACTCCCCAGGGGCAGATAAAGACTGCCCTGGGCTGTATGAATACTATAACCCCTTCAAGTCCGGAATTCATTTCCTACGTCCTTCTGAGTATAAAATTACAGGGCCGAGCCACCTGTAAAATAAATTACATCGCTGCCTGTGCGCACCGCTCTGCAGGACACAGGTCGGCGTGATGACGTCACCACGTGCCGACCTGTGTCTCTTCACAGAGCAGCTGCTGGCTGGAGAAGACGAGGGAGCTGCGTGGGAGCACTGAGTGGTGAGTATAGTAGGCAGTGTATACAGTGGGGGATCGATAGAACATCTTCCCATCTCTCATTACGATGTGTATCCTCAGGAGACAGATTGTCATGAGACCATGTACAGTCACTGGCAATGCTTTCCCCAGCAGTAGCTTCACCCTTCGGGAGTATAAGACTCCCGGAGGCTGAAGGACCTTTGATGATGCAATGGTCACATGACCTGCCGGGGAAAGAGGTGAACACTCAGACCTGCATCAGTGAGGTGAGGGGGGAGACATGACAGGGGCCAGGGAAGGGGGAGAACATGGGGGGCTGTGTGTGAGGCACATTTCTTACTGGGGGACTGTGGCCCCCGCCTAGTATGTGCCTCACACACCCCCCCAGTATATGGGCCGCACACCAGCCCCCATAAGTAATGTGCCTCACACACAGCCCCCCGTAGTATGTGCCTCGCACGTACAGCCCCCCAGTAAGTAATGTTGCCTCACACCAGCCCCCCAGTAATTATGTTCCTCACACACAGCCCCCCAGTAATTAATGTGCCTCACACACAGCACCCAGAAAGTATGTGCCTCACACCACCTGTTCTCCCCTTCCCGAGCCCTGTCATGTACCCCCCTCTCCTCACTGCAGGTCTGAGTGTTCCTCTGCTTTCCCCGCAGGTCATGTGACCAAGTGCATCAGCAAGGTCCTTTATTAAGCCTTTCAGCCTCTGGGAGCTTCTATACCCCGTGGGTGAAGCTACTGCTGGGACAGCAGTGACTGTACATGGCCCCCCCATCACGATGTGGGCTGAGGAGCACATCGTGATTAGAGATGGAATTTTTCTTTCAATCGATCCCCCACTGTATACACTATCCGACTGTCCTCACCATTCATGCTCCGAGCAGCTCCTTGTCTTCTCCAGCCAGCAACGCTCTGTTAGGACACAGGTCGGCACGTGGTGATTCCATCACGCCGCCCTGTGTCCTGCAGAGCATGCTGCACAGGCGCAATGTAATTTATAGGTATGTATGAATGACTATATACTGTATGTTGTATATTTTTATTTGTATGTATCGCAGGCCCCCCCCCCCCCCCGGCCTTTATAAATGGCCCACTATGGTGTGGTGTGTAATGATTGGGTATCATTGTTGTATGTGTACATATTGTGTGTGCGTATACAGTTGGTAATATTGTCATAAAATCGTCTGTATGTGGTGTATATATTATGGATTATCTAATCTATTTATATCTCCTACATTTAATATTAAATATATATATATATGTTTTTTCTAAGGGGACGGGGCCCCATGGCAGTAGTCTGCGAATCGACCCGCTTTCCTAGTACCCCCTGGTGTAGACCATTTTTGTATTTCTGCTAGTTCGCTTCTCTGTGAGCAGGTGTGTCTTGTCCGATGTGTAGAGGAAGGTCTGGTACATCAATAAAAAAGCTGTCTTAATACACTGGCACATAAAATGCACAAAAACATTACGGTTTGTCAATTTTAATGTACTTTCCATGATTTCTGCCAGGACACTTTGTTTAACCAACATTGCGAAAACTTTTTAATTATTGTGTACGGTTGTTTGCCTGTGCTCTCTAGATTTCTGCAGATTCCATCTTGTGCAAGAAAACAGATTACATAAATGGAGGTTAGGGGTTTGGCAGTGGTACTCCACCCACAAGATCAGGGGCACTTCAATTATAGTAGATGCTCTAGAGTGAAAACTGCAGGAAATGAGGTTACAAGTACAAGTGAACATAATGAATGCCGCAAACAAGCGCCCCGGGGTCACATTGGACTACCATTTCTAAAATTCATAAATTAAAAATAAAGGCTTTGATTTCCATCAATTTCATTGTTGAAACAGAACAACAAAAACTGTGCTGTGTGTGAGGCACATTACTTACTGGGGGGCTCAGCGTATACAGCTGAGACTGTGTACGGGTGGTGGGGGAGCTGAGACTGTATCCAGGGGGGTACCTGAGGCCGTATATACAGGGGGGTAGAGGAGAGGCCGTGTATACAGGGGGGTAGGGGACAGGCCGTATATACAGGGGGGTAGGGGATGAGGCTGTTCATTATTGGGGGAGGCTAAATTAGGGCACCTAATTGAATTGCTCTATATGCTCTAATTTGGGTGACTAAAGGATGTTTATGTTGGGAATAGTTTGTTTGACTGTGGTATTTTTAGGGGCGCCATGGGGAGTTGTGCTGCATGGAGTTTAAGACTTTTCTTTGTGAATTCAGAGGAAAACCAAGGCCGGAAGAAAGCGTAAAGAAATACCCTTCCGGATGGAGTAGATGGTCATCTGTAAAGTACTAGATGTCACTAATATCTGTGACCATTGACTACTAGTGTGTAAGGTAGCATCACCAGGGGCCCACACGCGCGCACGTGCGCATGCAAGGGGGGGGGGGGCAGCATTTTCAAGTTTTGCCTCAGGCAGCAAAAAGGCTAGAATCGGCCCTGTATATACTTACCAAAAGATGCATCCTCTCTGCGTTGGCACCCAGGGCCTCCACCCAGTGTCGTGTCAGGATGACACAACGTCACATGACCTCAGCCATGCGGAAGATGAGACGACCTGGGCACAGAGGTGGACGGGCCAGGGGCCAGGTGCAGCACACGGGGGCAGGGAGAGGCAGCAGCAGGGATATAGAGCAGGGGTGTCAAACTCATTTTCAATGGGGGCCACGTTAGGCTGATGGTTGCTTTAAGTAGTGACATTAATACAGCATTACCATCACAATGAACCCTTTGAGAACAACCAGAAAGCTGAACATATTGTTAAAAAATTTGAGAAACCATCAAAATACAAGCGCAGCAATTTAGCTATATTAAAATTAAGGTTTTAGACTTGCCTATTTTGTTTTCTGATCATCTCTCACAGGGGTAGACATCTCTCACAGGGGTAACCTTGTAGCCATCTCTCACAGGGGTAGCCTTGTAGCCATCTCTCACAGGGGTAGCCTAGTAGCCATCTCGCACAGGGGTAGCCCAGGTAGCCATCTCGCACAGGGGTAGCCCAGGTAGCCATCTCTCACAGGGTAGTCATTTCTCACAGCGATAGTCCAGAAAGCCATCTTTTACAGGGGTATCCATCTGTCATAGGGGTTACACCATTAGTCATCTATCATAAGGGGTACCCCATTATACAGCGTAGCACAGTGCATCCCAGTGAGATAAATAATGAGCAGGACTGTGAGATTCTTTCTCACAATGCTGCTCAGTGGTTCCTCCAATGTTGTTATGTTATTACTTCCGATGATTGGCATCTCATTTTTGTAGAATGTTACACACAATGTTTGGCGCGATTTTTCACATTTTCATTAAAAATGCAAAACGTATTTTTGAGGGACCTGCTCCGCTTTCAAATCACTCTTAGAAGCCTAAATATTGTATATACTCGAGTATGTAACTATGGGTTGTCTGTAAGTCGGGTGTCCTTAAGTAGGGGACCGCCTGTAGTTACATTAATACAGCAATACCATCACAATGAACCCTTTGAGAACAACCAGAAAGCTGAACATATTGTTAAAAAATCTGAGAAACCATCAAAATACAAGCGCAGCAATTCAGCTATATTAAAATTAAGGTTTTAGACTTCCCTATTTTGTTTTCTGATCATCTCTCACAGGGGTAGACATCTCTCACAGGGGTAGCCTAGTAGCCATCTCTCACAGGGGTAGCCTAGGTAGCCATCTCTCACAGGGGTAGACATCTCTCACAGGGGTAGACATCTCTCACAGGGGTAGCCTAGTAGCCATCGCTCACAGGGGTAGCCTAGGTAGCCATCTCGCACAGGGGTAGCCCAGGTAGCCATCTTTCACAGGGTAGTCATTTCTCACAGCGATAGTCCAGAAAGCCATCTTTTACAGGGGTATCCATCTGTCATAGGGGTTACACCATTAGTCATCTATCATAAGGGGTACCCCATTATACAGCGTAGCACAGTGCGTCTCAGTGAGATAAATAATGAGCAGGACTGTGAGATTCTTTCTCACAAAGCTGCTCAGTGGTTCCTCCAATGTTGTTATGTTATTACTTCCGATGATTGGCATCTCATTTTTGTAGAATGTTACACACAATGTTTGGCGCGATTTTTCACATTTTCATTAAAAATGCAAAACGTATTTTTGAGGGACCTGCTCCGCTTTCAAATCACTCTTAGAAGCCTAAATATTGTATATACTCGAGTATTAACCGAGTTTTTCAGCACAATTTTTGTGCTGAAAAAGCACCACTCGGCTTATACTCAGGTATTTATAAAACTGCTGCGGCCACCCCCCCACCCCCCCTGCGAGTCCTTCCCTTGATCCCTGTCCGCCAGCAGCACCAGGTTCGCACGTGCTAGCAGTGCACAGACTATGATGTCATCAAGTGGCCTGGCAATTCCAGCAGGACTTTATCAAGTAGAGGACCAGAGGGGGGCTTCGAAAGCTGAGTACAGAGTGTATTATTTTTATATGTTGAGCAGGGGGCTGGTTGGCTATATAATGGGGCTGGCTGTATACTTGGGGCTGCCAGCAGCACCAGGTTCGCACGTGCTAGCAGTGCACAGACTATGATGTCATCAAGTGGCCTGTCAATGCCAGCAGGACTTGATCAAGTAGAGGACCAGAGGGGGGCTTTGAAAGCTGAGTACAGAATGTATTATTTTTATATGTTGAGCAGGGGGCTGGTTGGCTGGCTATATACTGGGGGCTGGTTGGCTATATACTGGGGGCTGGTTGGCTATATAATGGGGCTGGCTGTATACTTGGGGCTGTAGTCCACCATCCCCCAGTATATGCCCACCGGCCCCCAGTATAAAGCCAACTAGCCCCCCCATCCCCCTGCTCAACCATAATAAAATAATACATTTCTTTACTCATCTTTCAAACCCCCTCTGTCCTCACTTGATCCTCCTGCTGTGCAGTGCAGGCCACTTGATGACTCATAGTCCTTTGCACTCTGCTAGCACGTTCGAACTGGTTGCTGCTGGCGGACAGGGATCAAAGGGAGGACTCCGTGTGGTGGGGGCGGACGGGGCGTCAGCACTTGTTATATATACGTGAGTATAGCCATGTGGTGCTTGTTTTCAGCACACTCAAATGTGTGCTGAAAACTCGTTATCCTCGAGATATATCCAATATTTAGGCTTCTAAGAGGATCTTGAAAGCAGAGCCGTCCCTCAAAATCCTTGTGCATCTTTTAATGCAAATGTGAAAAAATCCGCGGCCAACATTGTGTTTAACATTTCCCAAATGAATGCCAATCATCGGGAGTAATAACTAAAACAACAGTTATTGGGGGGGTTGGAGAGACCCCGAGCAGGCCTTGGGAGAACGCAATCTCACAAGTCCTTCCTCATTAGTTTATCTCCCTGGGATGCACTGTGCTACCGCTGTATAATGGTGTACCCATAGATCGATTACAGATGTCTTGTAACAACAGATGGAAAGGGATAAAAATGCAAGAGGGAAGTGAGAAGAAGAGCGGTGAGAAGGACGCAAAAATGTGAGATGGCGAAAAAAAAAGCGGGATAAACACCACACTGTGCGAGATGGGCTACATGGGAGAAACCGGTGAGAGATGGCTAACTAGGAACACTGGAAGAGGGCGAAGATACCCCGTGAGAATGCTACAAGGGTCCCCCTTGAGAGATGTCTACCCCTGGTATAGATGATCGAAACCAAAGAGGCCAGTCTAAAACCCGTATTGCTAATAAGCAAATTGGGGCGGCGCTGTATTTTGATGGTTGCGCAAATTTTTCAAAACAATAGTTTCGCTTTCTTTCCTGGTTGTTCTCAAAGGGTCATTGTAGATGGTAATGCTCGTATTCAGGTCACTACTTAAAGACAGCAACGCCATCACCACGGGCCCCCCATTGAAATGACAGTTTGGACACCCCCCCTGCTATAATACCCTATCCCCCCGTCTGCTCTGCCTCTCCCTGCCCACCGTTGCTGCACCTGGCCCCTGCCCGTCCACCGCTGTGCCCCAGTCTCGGTCCATCTTTTCGCCATGGGCTGAGTCATGGACGTTTGTGTCACTCTGACACGACACTAGGGTGTAGGCCCTGGGGTGCCAACGCGGATTAGGATGCATTTCGTTTGGTAATATATACAATACAGGGGAGGCCCCCCCCCGATTTCTGATCTACCATTTTGCTCCGGAGGCAACTTTGAAATGCTGCCCCCCCCCTCTTGCCTGCCACTTCGTCGTTTGGCCCTGTTGATGCTAACCTTCCACACTAGTAGTCAATGGTCCCCAGATATTAGTTGCTAGTACTTTACAGATGACCAGCTAGCTCCTCCGAAGGGTTATTGCTTTACGCTTTCTATCCTTCCTGGGTTTTCCTCGAATTCCCCAAGAAGTCTTACACGCCATGCGCACAACTCCCCCATGGCCGCCCCGCTAAAAATCCACCGTCAACCCACGCATTCCCACATAAACAGCTCCTTTGAGTCCACCCAAATTAGGCTATAGAGCAATTGCATTAGTGCCCTAATTTAAAGCCTCCCGCTAATGAACACAAACAGCCCTCCTCCACTACCTCACCTCATCCCCCTCCCCCCCCCGGTATGACTACGGCCTGTCCCCCCCCCTCCCCCCCCCTGTATACAATCACGGCCTCTCCTCATAAGCTCCGCCCCTCAACCCCCCTGTAAGATCCAGGGCCCTCAGGTACCCCTGTAAACCCCCCCCTTGATTACAGTCATCAGCTCCCCCACCACAGCCGTCATACAGTTCTCACTGTATACGCGAGGCCCCCCATGTGTAATGTGCCTCACCACCGCCCCCCATAAGTATGTGTCCCTCCACACGCCCCCCATTAAGTATGTGCCTCACCAACATCCGCCCCCCATTAGTAAGTGCCTCACACACCTCCCCATAGATAATGTGACCTCAATCCAACGCCCCCCATATAAAGCATTAAATGTGCCTCCACAACACACACCCCAGTATATGTGCCGCACCCAGCCCCCCAGTAATAATGTGCTCACACACACCCCACCAGTAAGTATGTGCCTCACCTCATTCTCCTCTCACCCCCTGTCCTCCCTAGCCCCTTGTCATGTACCCCCCTCACCTCCACCTGATTCAGGTCTGAGTGGTTCAACGCTTTCCGCCGGCCGTCATGTGACCATTGCCTCATCAAAGTCCTTTATAGCAGGTAGGCCTTCCAGCCTCTGGAGTTTACCTTACTCCGTCGGGTGAGCGGTTACTCTACTCTGGGGAAAGTCACTTGACCTTTACATGGTCCTCACATTCTCAACTCACGATCTGTTCCCTGAGGATACCATTCGTGTGAGAAGATGGGAAGATGTTTCTAATCTAATCGATCCCCCCCACTGTATAGCACTTTCCTCTGACTCCACCATTCATCCGTTCCTCTCACAACCAGGCTCCCTTCTCCTTCTCCACCATCCGACGCTCTTGAGGGAACAGTCGGCCCGTTTGTGATGTCATCATCCGACCTGTGTCCCTGCAAGCAGTGCGGCATCCTTAGGACAGCAAGGTAATTTAATGTATGCTTGCATGACTAATACTGTATTGTGGTAATTTTTTATTTGTTCGTTGCGGCAGCGCTGGCCTGTATTAATGTACGCACTATCGTTTGGTGTGTATGATGTTACTACATGTATATGGAGGTGTACCTATGTGTTCGTAATACAGGGTTATAATATTTATACAACTTATGGTATTTCGTGTACTATCATACAATCTATTATATATATATCTATAGTATATCTCCTATTATATCTTATTATATACTATATATTTTTCCTCAGGGAAGGGGCCACATGCAGTAGTCTGCTATCCGGACACAGTATCCTTTCCTATTGAAACACCCCTGGTGTATACCATTTGGGTAGTATCTAGCAATTCGCTTTCCTTGAGCCAGGCGTGTGTACTTGTCCGAGGATGTAAGAGAAGGTCATGTACAATCAATAAAACTGTGCGTTAAATTAAAAACCTGCACACAACATCACCACAACATCCCTTTTTGTCAATTTTAATGTACTTTTCCATTACTTTTCTATTTCTTTTCTGCCAAGGAACTTAGTTTACCACATGTCAAGAAAACCTTCTGTACTAGATTTTTGACGGTTTGTTTCCCCGTCCTCCTTTTCTCCCTAAAGATATTCTGCATAAGTCCTACTATTTATAGCAAAACTCAAGATTCCATAATACATAATGAGGGTGAGGGCTATGGCATGGGTCTCTCCCACCCACCAGATCAAGGCAACTCTTCATACACCTTTCAACATTATGATCGATCTCTAGATGTGAAACTGCGGAACATTAGATTACCAAGTGACATAATGGCCCCAAACAAAGCTGCCCACCGAAGCACCGCCACGCACGAACAATCCAAAGGGATCGAAGGCCGTGAAAAACCTCGCCGGCACAGCGGGACTATAGCAATTGACATATGCCGCCCAAACAAGCTGCCCCCTTGGTCAACATTGGACTAAATACCCATATTTCTAAAATTATAAAATTTAAATAAGGCTTTGTCTCATCAATTCAGGTTTGAAACAGACAACAAAACTGGTAACACTCAAAATGCCACAGTGTTTTTGGTGGAGAATCCCTCAAGCACTGCATTGTCTGCTCACTAGGCAGAAGGCTGTCAAATGGAGTAGCATGCTGGACTAAGTACCAGGTTAGATAGATGCCTGGGGCTACCACGCGCGTAAGTTACAGGAGGTCCCCGCCATATGTACCTATCTCCATAAGTTATCACACATGCCAGAGGGGGACTTTTGCGATGATGCTGGAAGGAGACTGTTGTTTTATTTTATTTGTGTTTACTACAATGCACCGCCAGCATACCAAAAAGATTGGTTCAGGGATTGCTTTGACAACAGCGCACAGCTTAAATCCAGAGGGGGGGCCAATCCGAAAAATCTCCCAGTCTCTACACAGGCTTACGGTAATAGAGGAAATGAAAACGCTATGCACATCTGCAGTCTTGCCGATTGTGGAAATACAACTCCACTTTGGCCCAAACCATACTCTTATCAGTAGAGGGGTCATAGAATAGATTGGTGAGACGCCTAACTTAACTTAGAAGCTGCCCACATTCATACCTCTGGGGCATCTTTCTTTGGTGCACACATTTCTTTTTTGTTTTTATAAGAGTACAATTCTCTGGTAAATTAAGCATATTTTTAGAAATTACTATTAGTGCTGAACAGATACCCGAACTCCAAAGGTCGGCTGTTTCAATATTTGTCGGGTTTAACTTGCTATTTGTCAGTAAGTAAATACACCTTAAGACAACTACAAAGTGCTGTTGTCAGAAAAGTGAAAACTATACCGTTAATTGTAAAGGTGCTGCTGAGTGAATAGTGTGGCACTAATAAGTACATCATAAAGGTACTCGATTACCAGTGAAGAATGCCCTCCTTACGTAGATCCAGAAAGGCGCCGTTGTTCATTAAATAAGCCTCACTTAATATGCATCCAACAGTGCTTTGTCTGTAAATACATCCATATACATGATTCATAGGTGCTGTTATCAGGGAGGTCCACTAAGCACTTACTTGTGATGTGCTTTGTCAGTGCATAGCAATCCCAGTAATATGTAGATCAATAAGATGCTGCTTCAGTGATAGTGCACACTTACTTTGTATCATAAGGGGCGTATCAGTGCTTGCGCACACTAGTGCATAGTCATAAAGATTTTTTCTTGGTCAGTGAATAGCATCCCAGTAATAAGGCTCATCATAAGGGTCCTGTCACAACCGTTGTACAGACAACACAGAGAGACACATAGCTCCCACTAGTCCCATTTGCACGGAAAGTCCGTTGTTTCTTACCTCTGGCCCCTCTGCCCCGCGTCACGGGCATCTATAGAATTGTCAGCGTTTTCCCCTTCCTTTCCTTCCCCCCCGGGCCCCGCTGTGTCCCCGTGCGCTGTGTCCTCATAGTAAATTACGTTAAAGCCAGAAACTGAAATATACCGAATGGCTTTACACACATCGGCCAGTGAAGCCTTTCAGAGAAGTGTCTGCTGTAGCGGAAAACATGGACCTCAACAGTCATCAGGCTCAGATCATCAGGCATCTTCTCCATCATTGGTCCATCTTACGTCTGCATCTCCTAGTGTTCCCCAGAAGGTAGGTAGACCAAAATAGCAAGAGAAAAACTATGGTCCAGCTCCACTCTTGCATCTCCTTGTTTTTCCCACAGAGCAGAACGAAACCGGGCATGGATCTTTTCAGAAAGTGTCGGCTTAGCGGAGATCAGGGACCACGTCTCAATCAGCTTCAGATCTCTATCCATAATAATGTCACTTATTTCCCTAAGGGTAACAAGATCAAAAGAGAGCAGGACACAGTCAATCAGCTTCAGAATCTCTATCCATATATGGTCACTATTATGGCACTCACTTGACTAGGTCCAAAATGAGTGGTCACTCCCTCCCACTTGCTCTCCTAGGGCATGGTCCAAGACACGGATAGCAGGCCCCGCTGTCTCAGCTCATACACCATCTGTCCATCTCTTATTCTCAGGGCTTTCCTTCCCCGACACCAGCTCTTTATGTACTTAAATTAATAAAGTTTTGTCCCATGCATTATATTTGAACCTGGGAACCTCTGCCGGCACTCAGACAGGACCTTAACTAACATGATCGATACACCCACGGTTATACTGAGCTGAGGAGTTCTTGTAACTCAGAAGTGTATCTGAAAGTCGTTACATTGTGATACACAGACTAATGCACTGATTCTAGAGAGGCTCTTCTCAAGTTATGTTATGTTAATTGACACTCTTTTAATTAGTATAAATTTTTATTAGTTTTTCTTATTATTGATGGAAGACATGATTAATAATGGAAAAATAATATAATCATCTCATATAAATAGATAAGCTCCATAATATAATAAGAATACCTCTAATATTAAATAAATCCTTCCCTGAAAGACGACCCTCCCTATTACCAAAGCAATAATATGTTTCACATTGTAACGTATTCCTAGTTTACCTAAAAGTCCACACACACCCGTTCTACACCTTATCATCACGCCGGTTATAGCTCAGTTGGTTGAGCACTGTGGCAGTTATTGTACATGGACAATGCTTCTGGTTTCAATACCTAGTGAGGAATACGAGTTTTTTATTGAGATGATTTTTCTTATTACTATATGGCTAAAATTGGGCGGGCCAGGGGTGAATTGGGGGTGTGCTAGGGGGTCCTATCTACGCGGTGCCGCCAGTTGTCCCTCTTTCCCTTTCAAAATGTGGAGGTCATGAAAACCTAAAAGATTCTTCTGTAGATGTTGACCCTTGAATGGGACTTGAACCCAGGACCACACCCGCGCTGAAAGGCTATACTGCTAATCACTGCCATTGATGTTTTCCAATGATGGAAGCAGGCAGTAAGGACATGAATTGACTGCTTCTGCTGGTGTTGTATGATGATTGAGTGCTGCATGGAGAGATCCGACGGGGGCTGGTTGGCTATATAATGGGGCTGGCTGTATACTTGGGGCTGGCTAGCTATATACTGCGGGCTGGCTGTCAATGTACTGGGGACTAGAAAGCTGTATACTTTGAGCTGGCATCCTGTATACTGGGACTGGCAGGTTATATACTGGGGGTTGGCTAGCTATATACTGGGGCTGGCTGGCTATATACTGGAGGCAGGGGGCTGGTTGGTTATATACTGGGGGGCATGGAGCTGGCTAGCTACTGAGGGGAGGCTATAACCAATGCATTTCCCATCCTAGGCTTATACTCGAGTCAATAGGTTTTCACAGTTTTTTGTGGTGAAATTAGGGGCCTCGGCTTATATTCGGATCAGCTGATACTCGAGAATATACGGTAACAATAAAACCCCATAAATTAACCCATTTTAGAAACTTTACCCCTCAGTGTATTTAAAACATCTTTTATGAAGTTTGTTAACCCTTTATTTGTTTCAAAACATTTTTTAAATGTACATTTCTTTAGCTAAATCAATGTATTTTTTTTTTAAATGTACACATTCTCAAAACGCTCCACAAAGTATACCAAAATTCTTCTGAGTATGCCAATACCCCATATGTGGTGGTAACTTGCTATACGGGCACATGCCATGGCATGCATTGTCACTGTGTAAAGGCTATACAGGCAGTCCCCGGGTTACGTACAAGATAGCGTCTGGAGGTTTGTTCTTAAGTTGAATTTGTATGTAAGTCAAAACTGTATATTTTATGATTGTAGTTCCAGACCAAAAAAAAATTTGGCCCCAGTGACAATTGGAGTTTAAACATTTTTTGCTGTAATGGGACCAAGGATTATCAATAAATCTTCATTACAGACACCTTACAGTTGATTATTGCAATCTGGGGCTATAGTAAAGCATTCAGAAAGCGTCACCAGAAGTCAGAGGGGTCTGTCTGTAACCATGGGTTGTCTGTAAGTCGAATGTCTTTAAGTAGGGGACCGCGTGTACAATCTTTATTTTTTTCTTGGCAATTCGGATACAAAAGGGCTTATTTTCTGCAAGATTAGATGCAATTTATAAATACATTCCCAGGGTTACATACATTAAGTTGAATTTGTATTTAAGTCGAAACTGTATATTCTATAATTGTAGATCCAGACAAAACTTTTTTTTTGGCCCAGTGACAATTGGATTTTCAAAATGTTTTGCTGTAATGGGAACAAGGATTATGTGCTATGGGGCAGATTTACTTACTCGGTCCATTCGCGATCCAGCGGCGGGTTCTCTGACGCTGATTCGTGTCTTCAAGCAATCCACTAAGGTAGTGCGCCCGGTGTCGCTGCTTCGCTGAAGTCCACCGGAGTTCACCAAGCTAGGCTGGGTGCAGGTAAGTGCGTGTCAAGCGACACATTTTGTTTTAAATACGGCGATGTTTCTAAATCCGTCGGGTTTTCCGACAGCCACTCCCCCCCATTTCCGTCGCGTACATGCCGGTGCGCCACAATCGCGTCGTGCGCCAAAAACCCGCGGCAAATCCGGGGGAAAATTGTAATATTCGGGAAACACGACGGAAAATCGCGATTCGGGCCCTTAGTAAGTGACCCCCTATGCTTAAATAAATTGTAAAAAGTGCCACATTTGCTTGTGCAAAAAACCGCATCTGTTTGCATTAGTAATATCAACACAGCTCATCACCCTGAACACACTCTCCCCTCTAAAACTAAACTAAAACATGCCATTAACCCTTTAATGTCAGGTGCAGGTGCATGGAGAGGGTTCACGAGCTGAGCCCTCTCCATAGCTGGTCTTTGCTGCATGTTGCAGCAAACACTTACCGGTAGCACCTGCAATCGGTGCTACCCCTGTTTCCGTCCTGGTCGGGCGATCCAGTGACGTCGGTTCTCAATTTCGAGTATATCGGGTTCTTGCCGGCGTTCACTATGTCCACCAGGTGTCGCTGCTGCGGCTGAAGACACAGCCGGAGTCCGCTGGAGTTCACCATCCGTTGCTGGGTGCAGGTAAGCGTTGTGCAAGCTACACTTTTTTAAAAAAAATACGACTTTTTTTCGCGATTACCGTCGGGTTTTCCCCCCTGTCCGATGGCCCGCCCCCGATTTCCGTTGCGTGTCACCTGCATATGCCGCCGAACGCCGAATGCACAATCCGTTCGCGTTTCGCCAAAAACCTGGGCATTCTGTGCAAAACAGGTAATTTTTTCAGGAAATCCAACGAAAAATAGCGATTTGTGGGCCCCTTAGTACACAATGATGGGGTCACTTTACTAAGGGCCCAAAACCTCTATTTGTCTTGTCGTGATTCACAGAGCACTAGGTCTTGACATTTTTCAGGGATTCTTATTTTCCATGGTGACCAGATTTACATTTATCGTTAGCAACAACAGTCGAAGAACTTTTCTAACATACTTATTTATGACTCTCCCCACCTCTGAATTGTCATTCGAGTATTTCTTGTGACCATTCAATTTCCTAATTGGAATCATTGGCCCTCCTATCTCGCATGTTAAGGCTATATTCACACTGGCCGTGAGCCCGCCGACCGTAAGCACGGCGGGCACACGGCAGCGCGGGGAGAGGAGGAGGAGGTGAATGCGCAGCCACTCCACCGCCCCTCTCCATAGAAACTAATGGCGCACGGCGCGTAAATCGGGTGAAAGATACGGACTATTTCCTATGCTTTCCCTCCGTTTTCCCCGCTCCGGAGCGGTAGCTGATGCCGCCGTGTTGCTGCAACCCGTACCGCTCCCGTACAGGTCCGTGAGCCCATATGAGTGTATGTCGGGACGGTATAAATACAGGCTCGTATATCGTCGGCCGTATATACCGTCCCCCATACTGTGTGTGAATGTACTTAGTAAAAGTCAACTTTCCATACATTAACCCTTCTTATTCTGGTACTGCTGGTCTCATACATCTGTGCAGCACAACATCCAGTATATACCCATGAATTCCATCCCCATGTTCACAACCTCTGTCAGCATCTAAAACGATCTAGCTATACTAATGTATGCATGGAAGGAGCTGCAATTGCTGCCGCTAGGTCTAATTTTTTTTGGAGTCGTGCCTTATATTCTCTAAGCCGGGGCAAAAATTGTAACTAGGTCTTATTTTCTGGGAGCTGATGTCTTAAATATTTAGGGGAAACAGGATTACACTGCTCGGCGGTGTTACTCCAGTCCCGCATCATCACAAAGCTGCCAGCTAAAAAGATGGAGTGGCATAGGCGTCCGCCATCTTGGTGGAAGATACTACACTCCCCGTGACATCATCGGAGGAGGGCAATCAGTTCCATGACAGCCGCGGGTCGTCAGGAAGACCCAAGGTTGTCTTGTTTTAACCTATTCATTACAATGTGGGGATTATTTACTAATGCTCCGCAGCCACACTTTCGTTGGATTTTCTGACGTTTTCAGGATTTGCGCCGCTGTGAAAGGTATTTAACTGGGTATTGTGTCGCACAAGAACGGATTGTGGCATCCGTGGCATTGTGGCATGTGGCAAGCTCAAGCACATACATTCACCAGTAAGAAGGTGAACTCTGGTGGACCTGAGTGGGGAAGCGACACATGCAGGGCTCATGAGCGTTGTGAATCCGGTCGGACAATGCACTTTTGGTGGAACGCGTCATAACAGGTAATTAAATGTACCCCAGTGTGTGCAGCAGACCTTCAGTGCTGCCAGATATACTGATCCCAGAAACTGAGTCAGGAGACTCAAACCCCAGAGCTGCAGCTTCCACAATTTGGACACAGCTTTATCTCAACTATCCCAGCCTACAGCAGGCTGGTGCACCATTCTTGCGGAGCTGGCGGAAAATGAGCAATGGAGGTGTAGGCTCGGTTGGCCGACTTGGCAGCTGGGAGGCCAGCTGGCATACAGCGGCCGGGCCAATGGAACAAGTTTACAATCAAGTGCCTTCACGAGTTTAAGAGTTTTTGGAAAATTGCTATTTTAAAAAATAAAGCTGTGACCAATTTTTTATACCCAACAAAGGAAGAGTCTGCGTGTGTTTTATGGTTATTCGTTGATAATGTGGATTAGTATTAAAGGGCCTTAGAGAGTTCACATTGGTTTATTGGGATCCATGACACACAGTCTGCGGGGTACGCCTGACTAATTAAGGAAGGTGCCCCTAGACTGGTGTCTGCTCTTTTGGGTTTGACGCAAGGTTATGTTTAAGGGCTGGTGGCACTTTAATTGGGGGTGGGTTATAGCTCATCCCTCACCCTGCTACCTCATAGTTATTCACGCCTACTGGCGTGTGGTATTTAAGCTGGTGTAGGGGGTGGGTTCTTCCTCTTTGTCACAAGCTTGGCAGAGAAGCAGTAGCTCTCTCCATGACCACTCCTGTACACAAGTCCGATGTTAATTGTGTTTGGCCATTGCCTGCGTTTGAGCTTCAATAAAGAACTGTATTGATTTACACAACGTTCCTCCGTCTGATCCCTGGATCCAGCGTTACCACCACAGGCTTCCCCATCCAGGACCACCTACAGACCAACTCAGGGGTCCCCCAGGGAGAACCAGTTGATCATCCTCTCCCTCCTTATTTCTGCACACACCACCTGCTGAGATGGCCCTCCAGTCCCTCACCAAGCACAGTACCACAGCATGCCTAGCCGCAACCGCCAGCCACTACCGGTATTCCGGCCCCAGCTGCCTCCAGGTCACAAGCTAGCCCCGGTGGGGATGTTGCAGTTCAGTAAGGCGCTCATTGAAAATCACTGAAGCCAGGAAAGAAAACCAATATGTATGTGTCCATCAGCTAAAATGGGTTTAATAATGAAAAAATCCCTGATGTGAAAAAAACCCATGTGAGTCCACCCTGAGTATCACACATCCATAAATAAATAATAGAATACACCTTTATCTCCAACCACCCAAGAGATAACAGTAATTTAATCTTCACCCTTGTTCAGCAGCCAGCATTGCACCAAGATACCCTAAACAATTTGATGTGGATGCGAACCTATGGTACGGCCTCTCCTGTGGCAACCCATGACCATCACCCACCCATCGCAAAGTTTGCTTGACAGGACTCGGGAAGAATCTTCCTGCAGTCCCAGTAACTCAAGATATGTTCTTCGAGCTATTTTTAATCGGTTAGAGGCAGGCCCTTTCCTGTTTTTATTTTTTTATTTCCATTTTTCACTCCCCCCTTCAAAAATTCTATCACTTTGTTATTTTAACACGTAAAGAGCTATGTGACAGCTTGTTTTCTGCGTAACATTGCACTTCATAGTGATTGCATTGAATATTCCCTGCATTCCCTGCCATGTACTGGGAAGCGGGAAAAATTCCAAATGCAGTGACAATGGTGAAAAAACTCATTTGCGACGTATTCTTGTGGCCTAGATTTTACGGCTTTCACTTCACGCCACAAATGACATGTCTACTTATTCTTTGGTTCAATACATTACAGGGATACCAAATTTGTATAGTTTTTATAATGTTTTCATACATTTACAAAAATGAAAACCTCATGTAACCTCACCAAATTTTTTTTTGATTTTGCTGCTTCTTGCACTAATAACTTTTTCATACTTCAGTGTATACGGAGTTGTGGGTGGTGTATTTTTTGTGAATTTTGATGATGTTTTTAAAGGATTTATTTTAGGACTGGACACCTTTTGATCACTTTTTATAGAATTTAATTTTTTTTTTAATGGCAAAAAAGTGCCACTTTTGACTTTGGACGCGATTTTCCGTTGCAGGGTTAAACGCAGTGAAAAACCGTTATTATATCTTGAGATCGGGCATTTTCGGACGGGGCTATACCTAATGTGTTTATGATTTTACTGTTTATTTGTATTTATCAGTTCTAGGGAAAGGGGGGGTGATTTGAATTTTTAGGTTTTTTTATTATAATTTTTTTTTTAATTTTTACTATTTTTCAGACACCCTAGGGTACTTTAACCCTAGGTTGTCTGATCGATCCTACCATATACTGCCATACTTCAGGATATTACTCCTCATCATTACAATGTGCAAAGTAACAGTAATGAAAGGGTTAAACGAATGTAGCCTCGGGTCTTCGAAGACCCGAGGCTACATGTCGGACGGATCGCCGCTCCCGTTGACGTTACGGGGGAGTCGACGATCCTCGAAAGATGGTGCGCCATGCGCCATCCACCCCATCTGTTTGAAGCTTCTGGCAGCTTTGCCGGCGGCGATCAGTAAGAAAACACCCGCGATCGTTCTAGCACCAATCGCGGTGTTCCGGCAGCCTTTGCTGCATATATGCACGAGACTTACCGTACCTCTCCATGCTCGAACCCACCGCCGCAGTGGAATACTCGGCGGGCGGCCGCGAACCAGTACACACACATTCTTGGCTGCTTGGACTTCAGAAGAGTAGAACGGTAGAAAGGGATTATCTTTTGTGGTTGTCCTGCTGGTCCCATGTTTCTTCCTATAGAGAGAGACCCTGGAGAGAAGATACAATATGGTCCAAATTTGCCCTTCTTCTTTCAACTGTATTGGTGTCCTCAAGAGGCCGATACAATTGAGATTTATGACACAGCAGATGTGCATGGAATCATGTGCAGCTTAATATGCTGTGTTGGCACTTTGCAATAAATAAGTAGGTTTTGCCCACTTGTTCTCTAAAAGGTTTGCCATCACTTCAGTAGAGCCTATTCTGGGGAAATATGACTGTCTATAAAATGTACTACCCAGGAAATATGAAAGCCCAGGACATTTCAGGCTATGGAAGCAGCAGAAAATCTACCTCTTGGTTTCTTTTTCTCCATGTAATGGGTTAATCCTGAAATCTATTGCAGAACCCATCAGACCCCCCACATATCCTTCCTTTCTGCCTTGATTAATATCACCAAATATAGCTTGAATTACCTAGATCGGCTTCTCTACTACAGATAACAGCATCACTGCTGCCAAACGTTGCTTGTTTGTGTTGGCTGGAAAGTAGAAGATAAAAAGCTGCGATCTCCATGCAAAATAGAGTGTAAGACTAAAGCATCTTCTTGTATTCAGTCATTAGTCTATAAATAACCTGGTGGTATCACATGCTCCTATATACACCACGTATCAGTCATTTTACTCAAAATAGTTAAACCAAAAGTTCAGGAACTGCTCATGGTGAAGGTTTTCAATCCAATTTATATACCTAAAGGAAGGCCAAAGCCTATTATAGCTACTCTACTGCCATCTTGTGGTAACGTGGTCATGCAGCAGGGTAGTTAAGTCCTTCAGATAGGTTTTACATCTAATTAACCCCTAAGGCCCCTTTCACACTTGCGTTTTTCACGCGCGTTTTGCTCGTGCTTTTGACGCCCAGAAACTTGCATTGCAATCTGCCCATGTAATCAATGGGTCTTTTCAGACTTGCATTTTTTCACGCACACACGCGCAGGTTTTTTTTTATCACGCATTAATAAATCTCGACATGCTCTACTTTTGCTCTAAGTCACCGCGCGTGAAACGCACCATACAAGTCTATGGAGATGCATCAAAAACGCATTGCAGTCGAGACACTGCAAGTGCAATGCGGTTTTCACGCATCATTGCCGTAGAAAAGATAGAGCCCAGTCCTGAGTCCATTTCACGCGCATTTTCTGCGCGTGAAAACCGCATTGAATTGGCATTGCAATTGCATCACAAACCTCCGTGAAAAACTGAGACACTGAACCAACTCTATGAACACTGATTGCACTCTGTACAAAAATGTGGGGTTTTCACTGACGCAACCCTGATCGCTCCTATCAAAACTCTGCGTGAAATGCAAACGCGAGTGTTGAGGGGCCTAAAGTCCTTGGGTGCGTTCGATATGCGTTTTCTAGGGAATAGATAGGAATCAGGCACCCTGTCTAGTCATTTAACAACACAAGACACCGAGGTGCCGGTTACCGCTCACATGCATTTCCATATATATACATCGGCCAAGCCCATTTAGTTGATTCCGTTTCTAACCGAGTCAAAGCGGATGTGTTACCGCACCTTTTCTTCTTTGGGACCCCTTGACACCCGAAGCTTTTTTTTTTTTTTTCCATTTCCTCCCCCTCCCCCCTCCCCTCCCCTTCCCGCCGCTTGTTCCAGCACAGGTGACAATAATAAATAGCCTTATCATCTCCAGTAAGTTCCAGGAGATCCAAAACTATAGCTGCACAATAGAGTTCTTCTTCGGGGTAACGCCTGACTAATTAAGGAATGTGCCCCTAGACTGGTGTCTGCTCTTTGTTTGACTCAAGTTTATGTTTAGGCGGTGCACTTTATTGGGTGTGGTTATAGATCTCAGCCCTCAACCTGCTACCCATAGTTTTCATCACGCCTACTGCTTGTGGTATTTAAGCTGGTGTAGGGGTGGGTTCTTCCCCTCTTTTTCACAAGCTTGGCAGAGAAGCAGTTGTCTCTGTGTCCAGTCTCAGCTGGAATACTAATGTAGGACCCTCTTGCAGCGGCCTTCCGGGCCCGCATGCCAACGGAGGGGGATGGCGGCTGCAACAATTTCTTCATGCTGTGCAAGCTCTCTGCGGCGCCTGCGGTTATTGTAAGCGGCGGGCGCGGTCGTACCGCGTGTCGCGCCCGCCGCTCGGCTTAGCCCCTCCTCCTCTCCATCCCCCTCTCCACGCTCCTCCCTTCCCCGCGCTGGTTGCCCCCTTACCGTTTCGTGGGTGTCCGGCGCCTGGCATGTCGTTGCGCCGTACCTCTGTTGATGCGCCAGGGCCTTCCGCGGGTGGACGCAGACTCCATGTTTGTGGCGCGGCACCCTTTTTCCGTCCCCTGCCCGCCCACTTCCGGTCACGGGAGCTTCGACCGAAGTGCCCTCCCTTCAGTGCGCTGGCCGCATTTTCACCCCACACCACTCGCTCCTCTCACCTCACCGCCATTGCCGCAACGCCATCTCGGGTCCCCGTCCTCCTCTGATGCCTCCGCTCCTTCTTCTCTTGCCTCCATGACTGGTGGCTGGGTCCCGGCTCCGACTCCTCCGGATCCGGCGGGGGTCCGTCTTCGGCCCCCCCGTGTTGACAAGATCCCCGGCAGGCTCACTCCTACTGTGGCGCAGCTTCAGCAGCCCCTGCGCGGACCCCATGCTTCCCCCGGCGAGCAGCCTTTTTTGGCCCCCCGGGTCCAGTGGCCCCTTGCCAAGTGCAGGGCGCCGCCTTAGGGCCTTCCACCTCTCACCAGCAGCCGTAAAGTTTAGTGGGACGGTGGTCCCCCCTGTGGGTCAGTCAGGACAGGCCTGCTCCTGGTCAGTTCTTCTCCACCCCCCACTGCCCCCACATCCCACATTGGGCCAGCCTCGGGTTTCAGATGCGGCAAGGCGTAGGCGGGGGTAGGTCCCGCGGCCAGTCCAATCGCAGTCCGTCCACACCATCCTCCCGGGACAAACCCGTAGGCGTTCCCAAGCCGCGGATCTGCGTGGGCACTTTACACTTTGATTTCTGGTTCTAGGTCCTCGAAGCAGGGGGGGGTGTCGAGCGAATTCCAGTCGTCTAGGTGGCGGTCCCATCCTCTTCTTGAGGTCTTCTGAATGCCACGGCTATGTCTGGGCGTAGACGCGTAGGCGGAGAGTTGTGGAGTCTGTTTCTTCTTCGCAGGAGGTCTGTGTCCACATCAGCAGCCTCCTCCAGATCCGTGATGTCCGCTCTCGTAGCGCATGTGGTCAGCCCTGCTCCTGGTTGCGGTTTCCCCAGCCTCCAGTCGTTGCGGCGATCCTCCGGTGTGCTTCCTTCTGGTGGTTTCAATATACTCGGTGCTTGGGGGGTGGGGGGTGTGCCTGCGGGTCTGAATTGTAGCATCCATGAGGGCATTGTTGGATAGTATCCCGCTCCCTCGTCCCTTCGCTCCTGCAGTCGCACCCGCTCCTTCAACTGTTTCCCTCCTTCCGTGATTTCACCAGGATTTCGGTTTTTTGCACGTTAGCCCCCTCGGATCTCGTGTGGATGCCGAGGTCAAGGAGAAATCTGTGGCTCGACGCATATATATGATATCTGGTCTCTGCTCATTTCATGTGGTATCCTACTGTACAAGTCGCGGGTTGTGGTTCAAGCGCGATCTCAGGATCGAAACCGAGGGTGTCTAAAACCATTACAATTGGCTTCAGCTTTTCAGTGGTGGGGTGTGTGATTGGTCAAAAACATCCGGCCGAACGATGTTCAGGAGAGAAGTTGTTCATTAGCAGGTGTGATCTCCTCAGCAATATAAGTCGCACGGGGTTCCGCCTGGTGGCGTATGACGATGATTTCCGAGCGGTTGTCTTGAGCCAGAAATGGGTTTGGGGCGTTTGAAGGCTGGCGGAGATTGGATCCGCTTGGATGGTGTCTCAACGCCCTCCCTTTCAACTCGGGCCGCTGGTCAGGCCTGAACTCTGGCCATGGTCAGCCGGCCGTTAGTACGCCCCGGTGCATGCTGGCTTTCATGAGTCCATTGCAGGTTCTACGGGCTTTGTAAGTAAATCACGAGTGCTCCTCGTGCGGACGGAAATCATGCGGCATCAAGTGCTCTCGTCCGGGCCGCAGGCACGGGGGAAGGGCGCTGGTGCCGAACCAAAAAGACAAAAACCGGTGAACGTCTGCGATATGTCCACTGCTAGGCGTCTCCTGAATGAAGGTCGGCGGTCAGCTCAGTTTTCGGTTTTTTCTCGTTCGGTTTTTTTTTTTGTTATCCCTTCATTTTTCCTCCAGTTGGCTCTTTGTCAGTAATTTGAAGTCCGGCATCTGATCACCCCGATGTCCTTTATTGATAAGGTTTGTGAAGGAGGTGAGATTGGTGTCTCATTGATGGCCCATTTTCATTCGCCACCATTGTCCAAATTTGGAGGGTTTCTCCCCCTGGGGAGTCTTCCACAAGGAACCTGGGAAGTTCCACTCATTTCATCACGTATCCTTCCCTAAGTTCGTCGTGAATGACGGGATTTCTCCTGAGCAGGCTTCGTTTTCCTTCGTCTCGTTCGAACTGGGCAGTTTTCTTGTTGCTGCAGGCAGGCCAATGGGTGCTTTGCTGGCAAATCAGACCATCGATTCGGCTTTTCCGGCTTTTGCCGTTGCACCCAGATTGCTACATCTTTGGTTGCATGGTTGATTGGGATGTATTACTATGTTACCTGCCTCCCTCTGGCTGGCTCCATTTCTTTGCAAATCCTTTGAGTCTTTTCATTTTCATTCCGGAGTGTTGGTACGATACGAACTGGATTTCGGTCGGTCAACTTACCCTGATATTTTTTTGTTTGTAGGACAGCTGCTTCCCCGTTTTGCTCACTCTGTTAAAATCCTTCCAGTATTGTTCATGTCTCGTTTCCGGGGTCCCTTTGTCGGCAGACAACGAGGGCCCCGTGCAACGGTTTTTGGTCCTTTTTAGGGATATAACTTATTCGGAAGCGATGGTTTTCCGTTTGCCTAGGGAAAAGCTCGAAATAGGCTTTTGGAGTTAGTGAGGGTTTTTGCTCGGTCAATGAAGGTCACCTGCGGCAAATGCAATCGCTATATTGGGGTCTGCGGTTTTTGCGTGTCGGGTTATGCCCATGTCAGAGTTTTTCGTGCGGCGCTTGTCCTTGGCCACGAAAGGGGTTTGCCCACCCTGCATCGTATTCGTATATATCCGCCCATCAACCGGCTGATTTGCGGGTAGGGGAAAGTTTTTTGCTGGGGTATAATGCATGACTGTTGGCAGGCCCCAGAGGTCTCTAACTCAGAGTTGTCCGCTTTTCACGGACGCTGCGGCGGCATGGTTTTGGGGTCGATTTTCATTCGGATCCGCATGGGGTGCCGAGCCGTGCCGCCCGAGGATGTCGGCTATTGTGTGGTTCGCATGCTGACGTTTTTGGAACGTGTTTCCCGATTTTGTTTTCGGCCCAGTTGACGGTGGGGCCATTCTTGCGAATAAGCGGATTTGTTTTTGGATATGACGGATAATTTGGGGGTTGTGTGTTGCTGTTAACAAACTGACGTTCTTCTTCCCTTCCAGTTTTAGCGTTGCTGAGAGCACCCGGGTCCTAGATGTTTGGAGGTGAACATCATGTTTCAGAGCACAACATGTGCCGGGTGTTTATAATGTGATTGCTGACCCTCTATCTCGCCTTGATTTCAGTTTTCCTGCACGGTTCCCGGAGCCGGATATGGAGGGTGTCAGTGCCCTCCCCATATGTGGAGCCTGATCCACGGTTGATGGCGATGGTTCGTTCTTCGGTGCCCCCGCAACATGCAAGCAGTATGGTAGGCGTGGGGGCTTGGGTGCAAGCGGCAGGCATAGGGATATATGGCGGGATCCTGCTTACTTAGAACAAGGGGACTCGGATTATTTGTTGAGTATCGCGGGATGCGGGTATAGCTCGGGGTCTGTGGCGGCAGCGTCGGCTAGCGGGGTGTCCTTCTTTTTGCAATTTTTCGGGCTGGCTGACCCCACCAAGATTTTGTCTCAGACAAGCCTTGAGGGTTGTCGTAGGGCACATGTCCTTGCGAATAATCGAGGGCGGCCGTTCTCTTTTGCTTTGTTATGCGACCTGCTTAGGGTGTTCCGTGGTGTGTTCCTTCCCCGTTTGAGTCTTTTGGCTTTTTTCAAACAACCGGCCTTAGCCTGGGCCTTTTTTCGGCGCATTTCACGGATAGCGAGTTATTCCCCCCTTCTGTGAGGCTAGATCAGGCGTGTTTACAAAAAGGGACTGGCTTTGGGTGGCGGTATCGTTCGCCTTTTCGTCGGGTGAGAACGCTCGAAGACTGCGTTTCGGTAGGGGCCGCTTGGATTCGCTTGGAGTCGGTGGGCGGTCCTCGTGCCCCGTCTCGTTAGTGCGGGATTTTCTTCGGATCGCCAGGCGGGTTCGTGTTTTTGGTACATGAGGATGGTTTCTCCCCCTCACGCGTTATCAATGTCAGTCTATTTTTCGAAATGCCTTAGGGTGTTGGGGGTGTACGCACCAGTAGCTACGTACTCATTCTTTTCCGTAATCGGGGTCGAGCAAACTTATCTTCCAGTGCGGGTCTTCCGGATGCGGAAGTCATGAAAATTGGTCGATGGAGATCGTCGTTTTTTGGTGCGCGTTACATACTCTTATTTACTGTGATGTGTTATCATATTGTTCAATTTGTTTTTCCAGGAGTTGCGGGTATGGTGCGCCCCAGGCCGGCGGTTTGGTTATTGGGCTTCCTATATTTTTTTGGGCGGGCCAGAGGGCTTGCATGTCGTCCGGAGGCCGGAGTCTCGGGTTTCACCAAGCTGACGTGTGTTTGGAGGGGCATTCAGGGTTTGAATGGTTTCAGGGCTCCCCGAAGCGGTGTCCATCCGCAATCGACCTCTGCCCGTGGTTTTAGTTTTGCACGGGGGGGGAATGATCTTGCACTGTAACGTGTGGCGAGTTTCTTACCCTCATGCGACATGACTTGAGCGCATTTTGTCCTTCTTTCGAGGTGGTGGTGATGTGGTCATAGGTTATTCCACGGGTGGTTTGGAGAGGTGCTCGGATCGATCGCGTGGATAGGGCCCGACGCACTCATCAGGCATCTAGAATGTCACGTTAATGTTCAAGGACGATGTGGGGGGTTTGTGGCTTCACAGGAATTGGATGGCAATAATGGCCATCGATGCCGTGACGACGGGCTCATTTAAATGATATTGGGACGGATATTTCTGTCTGGGGATTCAAGATGGCTATATAGCAGGCTCTCATTTTTTGTTGGGTGGTGGTCGCAGCTCCGTATGAGTCACTGTTCTGCTGGTGCTGGAAAAATGAGCAATGGGGTGTAGGCTCGTTTGCCGACTTGGACGCTTGAGCCAGCTGCATACACTGCGGCCTGGCCAATGTAACGTTACATCAGTGCCTTCACGAGTTTAAGAGTTTTTTTTGAAAATTGTTTATTTAAAAAATAAAGCTGTGACCAATTTTTATATAACCCAACAAAGGAAGAGTCTGCTTGTGTTTTATTGGTTATTCGTTGATAATTGGATGTATTAAAGGGCCTTAGAGAGTTCACATTTGGTTTTATGGGATCCGGACACACAGTCTGCGGGGTACGCCTGACTAATTAGGAAGTGCCCCTAGTACTGGTGTCTGCTCTTTTGGTTTGACGCAAGGTTATGTTTAAGTTTAAGGCTGGTGGCACTTTAGTGGGGGTGGGTTATAGCTCATCCCCACCCTGCCCCCGCTACCTCATAGTTTATTATCACTCATACTGGCGTGTGGTTTTAAGCCTGTGTAGGGGGTGGGTTCTTCCTCTTGTCACAAGCTTGGCAGAGAATCATTCCCGCACGCTCGCCGCCTATTTTGGTGTTGTTTGCTTGTTAATTTATTGTTTTCAGTTTCCTTCAAGTCACACATCTGGCGGAAAATGATCAATGGCGGTGTAGGCCTTCGGTTGGCCGACTTGGCAGCTGGAGGCCAACTGGCATACAGCGGCCGGCCAATGGAAACGAGTTTACAACAATTGCCTTCACGAGTTTAAGAGTTTTTGGAAAATTGTTATTTAAAAACTAAGTCTGTGACCATTTTTATACCCAACAAAGGTAAGAGTCTGCGTGTTTTTTAGGGTATATGTCGTTGATAATGTTGATTAGTATTAAAGGGCCTTAGAGAGTTCACCTTGGTTTATTGGGATCCATGACACACAGTTCTAAAAAAATCAAGATTACTCAAAGACAGCCTGAGCTACATTTTCCCTACCATTGTGGAGATCTAATTTCCAGAAGAAAAGACAAGTATTAGGGTAGCAGCATCAAAGAACACAGCTGAAAACGTGGGGCCCCTATCACTGCGAATTTTAAAAGTGGACCTGACTATCGATTGGACCTGTGATTTTAGGGTCCCAAATGACCTGTATAAAGCCAAAAATTTCATACATCAACTTCAGAACACATAGACTTCACATCTGCAGATCCTGTGTCGGTGCCTTGTCACACATGTGACAAGTGAAACTGTGATAATAACCCGTATTGTCATGTCGCACACCTACAGCGCATACCTACAGCGTTTGCGCTTTCACTTGCCAGAATGTGCACTCTGAGAGGGACAAGGTGAAGTATAACGATTAATTTTTTTAATTGGCCCCTATAAAAGTCCTGCAGGGATTTCATCTAACCCGCTCCTCACTATACGGTTTCCCTTCTTCCACAGGTTGAATATAGTACATACAGTGATCATGACCTATGGGGCACATTTACAAGGGTTCAGAACACCGCATTTTCCGTCGGGTTTTTCACACGATTTTTTCAATTTGCCCTGAAGTGGCCCCACGTGATTGGATTGTGCGCATCGACGCGGCTTTGCATGCGACACCAATCGTGGGGGCGTGGACATCGTACAACCTCTGATTTGGACAAACGCGGAATTTAAAACCAAATTGTGTCGGGTCAGATCAGCACTCACATGCACCGGAAGAAGAAGTGAACTCCGGCGGTCCCCTCCGCGGGAGCTACACATCAGGAAATTGGCCGCAACGCTCTTAGTGTTCCGGCAGCTATTAATCCTCTGTCGTACATTCGGATCGGTGGTGACAACGGGACGGGTAAGTAAATGTGCCCTTATTTTTTTTATATGTTCCTATTAATACAGTATACTTGTAGTACTACTTTGTATTATAGTCTGATACTTTCCGCCTTACTTTCGCCATACTGCATCCCTTCTTTTTTTCTTTTTTTTGATTTTTTTTCCTGCATAGTTATGTCACCTTTAATCACTCCTCTTATTCCTTTTTAGTTCACATAGGCCTTTTTAATGCACAGGACCCCGATTTTCTCAGTTCTTGAATAGAAATGTATCTTCAATTTAATAGAACCAAAAAACCTTCACGTAGATATTGATGCAATTCATAATATTATTAAACAGGAATGCAGTCCCAGAAATATTGAGTGTACATGTGGTCTTCAGACAACTTGCATGGACTGGTAAGGTATAGTGGCATATAAATGGCTGAGGTATGTAGCCAAATGTAGGTAGAACGAAATGCCATATCCATGGCTGTCTATGGCCTTGTATTTTCATTGGACTTTTCATCCACTATACAATGTATTGTGCACTCTGACAGAATTGCAACTTGGTTTGTTTTTTTTTCAACTTTAATCCATTGCCATAGAAAACTAGAGGCTAACGGGGTTGTTTGGTAATTAAAAAAAATATTAAATATGGCTGTTAGGGCCGATTCACATTTTTACGTGATAACGTATGTGAGAAATGCAATGCTATGGACTAATAATGCTGGCTCATTTGCTTTTATATTCACATGCCCAAGGGCTGTGAATTTCACAACCCATGCTTGCGAGTACTGCCAGATCAAAAAAGATATATCAGAGTTCCTATTCCTGTTCTGCCCATTTTTGCTTCCCTGGCCATTCTTTTCACTGTTCATTGCATTGAATGATCTCACCTCGTGTGCACCGATAATCAAAACAGTGTCCACAACCCTTGTTGTGTCCTGTCATCTGCGCTATTTACTACGGTCTGCGGACGCATTTCCGATGGTTTCCCGAAGATTTTGTCCGCCTGAATTGCAACAGGTGTTTTTGGTGCACGCTATCGATTTGGCGGGCATCGGCACCGGTTTCATTCGACCAAATCGGGGGCTGGCCCTTCGGACAAAACCGCAGAATTTTAACTTCATCACTCACATACACCGTAAGAAGAGGTAACCCGCGGACCTGATTGGGAAGCAACACATTCAAGCAATCTGGCGCACACTGTTAGTGAAATCGCGGCAGCTTCCAAATCCTCGTCAGAAATCCGGATCCAGGGACGCAACGACGGGACAGGTAAGGAAATGTTCCCCATTATATGCAGGTAACCCTAGGGAGTTAACAAACAATAAACACTTCTACTATCTCCTCTCAGTGCTCCTTCTGTGGGCTCCTCCCGTCCTGGAGCTGCTGCTGTCCTGACTATTGGTGTATGCCTTCTACTGTTTCCCTGCTACTCCTGTTATATAGCGGGCAGTCCGTTCAACCGCTGTCTTTGTAAGCACCCGAGGCTGGAAGGAGAGGGTGTAAGCTAGGAGAACAGAGAGCCTGAGAGGTTATATAATTAGTTTATTGGTTTTTGAAGCCCCCTACCATTATCATTTATTTTTTTGCATTATTTTTTATGACGAAAATTTTCAAATTTCATCCCTGGATGTTAACACAATAAAGAAATTTTTTTTAACCCTTTTCTTGACAATTATTACAAAATTTTTTGCTGTGGTAGGCTTATCATAACTTAGTGAAAGGAGGAAGTGAGGGAGAGGGAGGGGGGCCCAGCGGGAGAGGAGAAGGGAGAGGTTGAAGCAAGATCGAATGGGAATAAGGTCGGAGGAAAGGGGATGGGGGGAGGAATGGATAGTGGACGTAAAGGCGGAGGAGATGAGTGGATTCAAGAGGAAGAGTGGAGAGGGGTGGTCAGCACAGCGTTCAAAAAATGCCAAACAACAATCACCATCAGATTAAAATCACGAAATCAAATACATCAAGCTATCTACCTCCAAAAGATCAGGGGTAGAAGACACAATAACCTTCATATACAACAATTTTTCCGCTGAAACCTGAAAACCTCTCTGTTCTCCAGGTCGCCCCCCTCATTATGCTATCCCCAGGTCTGCTCCCTCATAATGCTATCCCAGGTCTGCTTCCCTTATATTCTATCCCCATGTCTGCACTCCTTATATTCTGCCCCCCCAGGTCTGCTCCCCCTCATATTCTATCCCCAGGTCTGCTTCCCCTTATATTCTATCCCCATGTCTGCACTCCTTATATTCTGCCCCCCCCCCAGGTCTGCTCTTCCTCATATTCTGCATATTCTGCCCCCACAATTCTGCTTTCGTATTCAGCCCCTCCATGTCTGCTCCACCCATTCTGCACTCACTCATCTCTGCCTCCAGATCTGCCTTCATATTCCGTACTCCCCATTCTCCACTCCCCTCTATTCATGGCCCCTTCCTAGGTATCTCACCCCTTATTTCGTCCCCAGGGTCTGTTTTTCCTCATCCTATTCTGTCCCCCATATCGTCTCCTTCACATACTCTGTACCCCCATCATATTCTGTCCCCCCACCAGATTTGCTCCCCTTCATATTTAGACTCCCAACTTTGCTCTCCTCACAGCCCTTTTACAGCCTGCTTATACCTGCTGTGTTTTTATATGCAGTAAGACGTCATGTATTTATCTATCTAATTACACAGAATAGGTAATTAACCTGAATACCAACGAAAGTAGCCCGTCCTTATGACTTGTCCTACTACTAACAATAAAAAAAAAGCAATACCAATGGAAGTAAATAGAATGGCCCACACGGTAACTAAATGGATAATAAATCATATAATGACGTACTCAATTCAAAATCCAACATAAAACTTTATTTATCGGCCATCATAAACATACGGTTTAAAAAACACAACTAAAAATTCTGACCACCGTAATTCTGAACACCCCTATAGGAAGCGCGGTGCAACGCGTCACACGGCTGGGGTGCTTGGCGGTGGTCAAATTACTACCCTAACAAGTGTGGGCTACCTACTACAAACCCTGGGGTAATACTATTGGTTATAGCCTGATTTTGTGTAGACTGGTGTTTGTTCTTCTGGATGTATTAACAGATGCTTCATTATTTATGACCACCGCCACATTTTTGTGGTTTTTATGTGTGTGTTTTTTATGTTTGTTTTATGATGGCCAATTAACTAAGTTATGTTGATTTTGAATTTAGTACGTATTATATGATTTATTATCCATTTAGTTACTGTGGTAGCCTAGATACGTCCATTGGTATTGGAGGTGAATTAACAGCCTGGAGCGCTGGACATCGTGTCCCTGTGCTACGGGCTGCTTTTTATAACTTTTTTATTCAGCGATCCGTCGTGTCAAGTTAAGACAACCACATCGGGATCAAGGAGAAGGAACTTCTTTTATTTTTGGTAGATATGGTAGTGGTTTGGTTACACCAGGGCTATAAGATTTAGATGATTGATCTGAGTTGGTAAGAGTTGAAATAGGAACTTCTGTAACGCAACCTGTAAGTATCCCTCCCAGAGGCCACTATGTAAAGAGGATGGAGGAGGACAGAGACTAACTATACCAAAGAAAAACCAGCTTGAGGAGGATACTATAAAGAGACGATGAGGTCCGTAGGCTCTATAAGAGGGATGGTGGACAGGAGACTCACTTTATAGAGGATTGAGAACAATGCCATTATTTGAGATGGATGGAGGACAGGCGGCCTCTAGATACGAGAGGTGGTGGACATGAGTGGGGGAGCCACTAATATGAGGGGTGGTGGCAGCAGGTCACTTGTATAAGAGGGTTGGGGGTACATTCAAGCCACTATAATGAGAGGAGAATGGAGACATGAGGTTCACAAAAGTAAAGAGAAAATTAATAGGAATTAAGAGGAAGCATTATATGTTGCTGAGTTGCTTAGGGGGTATTTAATGTGCGATTGCACATTGTAATATAGTTTTTGAAATCCCAATATACTGGCCATACTGAAAATAGTAAAAATAATAATTAAAAAAACGTTTTAGAAAAATCAAATTATAGAAACCTAAAACTTTAAATCACCTCCCTTTCCCTAGAAGTGATATAATATACCATAAAACAGTAACAATCAATAAACAGGTTAATATCGCCACATCCCCAAAATGTCCATCTAATAAATATAATAAACGTTTTTCCCGGTTTAACCCCATCCGAAACATAGCTCCCAAAGTCGAAATGCCACTTGTTTGCCATTTTGCAACAATTTAAAATTCATAAAAATTGATCAAAAGGTCGAAAAATAGTCCTTAAAATGGTAGCATTGAAAACGTCATCAAAAGTCGCAAAAATGCATCACGCACACATCTCCGTACTCAGAGTATTAAACGAGATCGCAAAATTAAGATTTTTTTTAAGTTTGAAATTTGTCTTTATGAACATTATAACACCTATTAAAGTTTGGTGTTTTGGTGATTGTCATTGTCAAAAGAATGAAGGAGACCTGTAATTTAGTGAAAGCCGTTAATCCCACGCCCACAATAATATACCAAACGCACTTTTTCACCAATTTCCCCAGTACAACGGCATGGAATATACATATTCGCACTCTGAAGTGCTATGTGTTACAAGAAAACAAGTGTCTTAGCTGTCAGGGTGGCTCCTCTGGACCACTGCAGATGATGATGTACGGCCGCTACCGTGGACCCGGAGTCTAAGTGGATCCCGTTTTCACCAGAGAGCCCGCCGCAAGGCGGGTTAGACAACTCCGCGTGGTCCACCAGGTCGTTCCTCAGCGTGACTTGTCTGCAGTGGCGGCCAAGGTAGAAGTACAGAGACGGCAGACAATCTTGTGGTAAAGTCCGGCACAATGTCAGGGCAGGCGGCAGAAGGACGCAAGTCTGGTCCGGGGTCAGCAACCGGAGGTCCAAGCAGAGGGTAAGGGAACAGCACACAAGACAGCAATCACTGAAGAACAAGGATACACTGGAACACGGAGGGTCCTCAGTAACAAAGACACCCGGAGGGAGTCCGGACGGAGGAGACATTGGAATGCAGGAACACTGGAATGCAGGCAAATTGCAACAGACTTTCTCTAAGGTGTGAGGCACAAAGATCCGGCAATAGGTGTAAGGAATGCAGGGTTTTTTAAGGGGAAGTGATAAGCCATTGCACTAACTAGGGCGGTGCACTGGCCCTTTAAATTTCCTGAAGATGCCGCGCGCGGTAGCACGGAATGTCCAGGCGCGGAAAAGCTTTATTCAAACCTAGGACGTCGAACCAACACTAACCTAAGCGTTTCCCGGATGCCGAGGATTGAGAGATACAAGCTGAGAAAATGTTTCCGGCTGGCACAGTAGAGGCAGAGATCCTCCTGCCTCATCTGGAACGTTCTGGGGAGAAGTTAGGGCCGTTCTTGGAGAGGAGGCTGCTGATGAATGCCACCCTAGTCCGTTCTGTGACAAATTGAGATGGTAAGTTCAATGTGCAAGGGCACCGGGTACTAAAACCCCTGCACAACTTGGGATGCCACCAGACTTTGTAGGCATGGAAACTCTCCAGCCGAGCGTCAGCAGCAGACGGCTAACCATAGTAGCAGAATGAGCCACAGCATCGTGATGCCTGTTGTCCCGTCTAGTAATCATTTGTTGCACAACCTACTCATACCTTAGATTTAGATCAAGCCCTTGCTTCAACTGTTCCTAAAAGGACACGAAAAAACAGATCTTAGAAAGTCAGTACAGGAGAAAAAAACTCTTTTTTCCCTAGATACCTAGACTCCACCTACTTAAAAGCGGTCAGAAAACATTAGACTTTCACCCGTAAAGTGAAATCCATCAGGACAAGTCTTTGGGTGTTTCAGAGCCAAGAAAAGAGATTCCTTTCTGGGGAAGAGCGCCTTCGAAGGTCCATTCAGGAGAGTGTAATGAACCCCAGAAAACATACATAGTATCGCGAAGATTCAGAAATAGACTCGTCTTTGAGAAGGATAGTAAATAAACTTGGATTCGCACCTACCCAAAGTAAGTTCATGTAACCAACGTAGTTAAAAAGACCACCTATCCTTTTGTGGATGCAGCTCAATTAAATACCCTAGGGACCAAAGCCCGAGAGTGTCTTAAAGAAAATGTGGGCACTTACAATGGAAAGGGAACCTGTCACCAGGAACGCCATTTTTAGCACTCCCGTCATCCCCCAGTCCCCACAGAGCTGGTAATACACGCCAAAGTTTTTTTTGTATAGAAAATATGTTTTACAGAAAAAGATATGTTATATTGTATACCTTTTCTTAGCATCTGCTGTGTGACTAGGCAGTTGCCTTATGGGACAGAGCTGGAAAGAGCAGTTTCCCCCCTCCACCCTTGGGAAACATGTGACCTTTTCAAATATATGAATAACTGCCCTCACTCGTGATATGCAGGGCTAGTATTTGAAAAAATATTGTTGTAAATTCTATGTGCGTCCTAACTATATGCTTGTATGATGCAGGATAATTACATCAAAGTGGCAAGTGCGAACTGCGTCGATATAGGGCGAGACAGGTGACTTGGTGGGATTGCCTGCTGACACCCCTCTGAGGACATCACAGGACCAATCAGATTGTCAGTCAAGTCGTCGCCATTAGGTGGGGCATTCCAATACAGCGATCGGTGCGTTTATCTGGCAATCTTACTAGCCCGCACGCTCCCCAACAACACCATTTTTTTGTGTTTGTTGGTGTTTGAGAGAGTTGTGCTAGTGATCTGTCTCCTTTAATTGTAACCCTAAAACCTCATAATTACTACCCACCCCCCCATTGTCGTTTTCCTCCTCTCCCTCAACTTGTTAAGTGCGATCTGTTAGGATATAGTAGTAGTAGTAAGCATGGAGGAGTGTAGTAGCGTGGAGTAAGTATTTGTTCTGTGGAGGAAGTAGTAGTAGCGTGGATAGTATTAGTAGCATGGAGTAGTAGTAGTGTGGTGGAGGAGTAGGGCGTTTTGTGGAGGAGCGGCGTTTTGGTGGAGGAGCAGCAGGCGTTTTGAGGAGAAGGCATTTTGTGGAGGGGTAGTAGTAGCGTGGGAAGTCAGTTCTGTGTAGGTTGTGTACTAATCGCCCCCCATCATGTCCCAGAAGATATATGACTGACTTGGAGTAAATAATTATATGGCCCTCCTGAGTTATAAATGGCCCACAGGGTTTGCTTGTGGGGACGAGTGTCGGTTCTCTAACTTTTCCACCTCGTCCTGATCAGAGACTCTGAGGAACCCCGGAGAATGTGCTTTCGTAGTAGTACTTGAAGTGCCTGGGACTTCTGACCCGACATGGGTTGATCCCCAGTAACTATGGTCCCTGATTTTACACGGCAGTCCTGGGATAAGCCCACAATCAAGTGCTATTTGGAGCGCCTGAAATACTTACCCAAACCCTGATGTCCACATGGCAGTGAAAAGGCTGCCCTTGAAGGAAAGCTGGAAAATTGCCGGAAAGTATTCTGAGATTTAGTGCACCCACTACTGGACCAGGGCGACCACCTCTATCTGGACAATTTTTATACCAGTGTTAACTCTGTCAAGTGCCTTCTTCAGAATCTGGGATTCGGCAGTGATAGAGAATCAGAGATATCTGCCTGAGTCGTCTGCTAGGGGAAAAGCTCAGAAGGCATGATAGCCGAGCACTAAGCAGCGACTAGTATTGTGGGTTAGGTACAAGGACCATAGGGGACGTCCTAGTACTTACAACAATACCTTGGGCACCAACCACCACCCCTGCCCCTGTAACGAGGTACCAATGCAAGAAGCCCCCAACCGGACTATAAATTAGCATTACAATGGTACATGGAGGGATGATTTGTCGGGACCAGGTACTTCAGCCATACAACGCCATGTGACGTCGAGGGTGTGGTACAAGAAGCTGCCGTGCACATCATGCAATGGCACTATATAATGCTTTACTGTTACATGGATGTGCTATCCCAGAGGGGAATTTCCTGGAAATTCAAGAGGTGGTAGTCAAGCAGTTGATTTTTGGAGAGCAGCAAGGGGGAGTGCTATATGACTGGAAGCGAGGCCACATACGCATTGTACCAGGGCAGCACTTTCCAGGAGAAGTCCCCAAACAGCCAGCAAGGGAAGGACACAGAGAGGTGGACAAGGGTGTCTCCAAAAAAATCAAAGAGGGATCCATATAACTAGTGTGACACATGCCCTGAGAAACCAGAGTTATGCATGAAAGATTGTTTCAGGATTTACCACACTTCCCTGATTTATAACCCTGAACAATGCACCTCACACAGCGTATACAATCATTCACTCCTTCTTGCGATCCCTGCCGTCTGCCTCAGCCTGTAGATTATTTGCCACACAGGGGTATGCCGTAACCAGTGAAACCCCATCAATGATCTTTGGGGTGTTTTTCTCCAGGCATAATTGGGCACAAGAGGACATAATGGATATTTTGTACTAGCCTATCCATTATGCACATCTCTTGGGGTCCACCTGGGGGTTAAAATGCTCACTACAAACCCCTAGCTTTATTCATGAGGGGTGTAGTTTTCAAATAGGCCGTTCTCCAGGGGTTTCTACTGTTTCTAATCCCAGGCATCTACCCATGCTTTTATGATGCCAAAAAAAAATGTCAAGGCCTGTGATCCCAATTCCTTTTTCTTCCGAGCCTTGCCGTGGTCTCCATCTTGTAGATTATTGCACAAATTAAGGTTCTCCCGTGTTTTTGCCGTACACGGTAGAACCTGCATGATGATTTTTGGCGGTGTTTGCCTCCATTGGCACAATGGCAAATTTTTGAGAAATTTTACTCTACACATTCAATTGTGTTACATTTGAGCCAGAATCTATGAGTTTAAAAATGCTCATACAACCCTATATAAATTCTTGTGGGCATATCCTTTCCTAAAATTGGGTCGCTGCTTGGGGTTTTATATTGTACTGGTACCTCCAGGGGCCCCCCAAACACCATCTCAGTGTTAAAATGCTATACAACGCTAAATTCTTGAAGGGTGCCCTTGCCTACAACAGGGTCACTACTTTAGGGTTTACTCTTGTACTGGTACCTCAGGGCACCCCCAACACAAAATTTTGTTACTTTACTTTACTTCCGTTCTCAGCCACTGCTGTGTGCCCAGCTGTCAATTATTGGCCTCATGAGTGATACTGCCGTAGTCGGGACAACATGGCAGAAGATTTTTTGGTGTTTGTTGCCATGGTTTAGGCACAATAAATTAGGCACTAAAATGTGATTTTTGAGATAGAATGCAATTTTTCAGTCCGCAGCCATTTACTTGGCAGTAGATTTTGGGCCAGGATGATTGGGTTAAAATGCTCAGTAGATAAATTCATTCAGGGTTGTAGTTTCCTACAAGGTGTCATGGTTTTTCGATTGTACGGTTATACTTCAGGGGCTCTCAGTACTCTGTTGCACCACAAAACATTTGCACCAAATACACACGTCTGGGTATTGCAGGCAAACATATTTACCTCAAATTCCTTCTCAATGGTCCATTTTAGTGGCTAAATAAGAATATATGCAAAATTTCAATTTTTTTTGCTGTCCTCGCAGAAAAATAAAGTGTTACGCGCCCCAAAAGCTGATTTGAATAGTTTGAGATGGTTGGTTCATATCTTGTGGGGGTATATAGAAAAAGCCTTTATAGGGCCTTCCAACTGAATTGGTCACTAAACTTTAGCATTTTTCAAATTGCTTGAAAATCTGAGAAGTTGCTCTACTTTTGAAACCTTCTCCCATCCGTCAAATACCAGATATACTCGAGTATAAGGCGTAAAAAAAAAAAAAAAAAAAAAAAAAACCATCAAAACTCACCTGCCACCAGCTTCCCCACTTCTGGCTATATGCTGGGGATGTGCTGCATGTTTTCCCCATGTAAAATGAGGGGCCTCGCTATATGGTAAATAGAAAAACAAATTATGGAATAAAAAAAAAAAAAGGACCAATGGTGAAAGAAAAAAAAAAAAAAATTGGTGGTCCATGAATAAGAGGAAATAAAGATGACAATTGCAGCGTGACTCAATCCAGTGTGCTGACGGAGACAGATTTACTCTTAAGCTTTCAAAAGTGAAAAACAAAAAAAGAAAAAAAAAAAAAAAAACCCACAACCGTAACAATGATAAAAGCAGATCAGGAAGTATTACGAACTCTATACCAACATGTGACATAATACTACGTCACATGCCGGGTGCGGGTGAATAGAGAGGGCTCACGGCTAGTAACACCCACGATTTGTGCCAGCCACTGATCGCATGGGCGCCGCCATCTTGCGGAGTATCGACGCTCCCTGACCTCTTGGGGAGCTGCGATCCCATCTCCATGACAACCGCAGGTCTCTAGGACCCGAACTGCTTCAGGTTAACCTTTCATTAATGTGCTATCAGCACATTGTAATAATGAGGAGTAAATCCAATCTACCATATCCTATGATAGGATCGTACAGTTTAAAACTTATACTTAAAAAAACCTAAAAACCAAATCCCTCCACCCCAATCACTCCCCCCTTTACCTAAACTGATTAATAGATATAAAAAAAAAAACATATTATTGTACGACACTTCCGAAAATGCCCTATCAAAATATGTTTTTTTCACTGCGTTTAACCCCGTACCGGAAATAACGTGATCACAATGTCGTACAGTCCTAAACATGATAACACGTAAAAGTAAGCAAAACCGCAAAAAAAAAAAAAAAAAATCACCTCCCAGAAGTTCCGTACAAAATATAATATATATATTATCATATATATATATATATAGATATATAAATATATATACGTATGATATCCTATATATATTATATATGAATTAAAAAAAAAAATTTATTAGCGCCAGAAGATGGCAAAGAAGTCTTAAAATTTTTTGTACAGATTAAACTTTTATGAAACCAGATAAAAAATCTATAAAATTTTGGTATCCCTGTAATTGTACGACCCCAAAGAATAAAGCCCACAAAACAGCCACACTTGCTTTTTACCCAATTTCACAGCATTTGGAATTTTTTTTCCCGCTTCCGTACACGCATGGAATATTAAACCCCACCCTTTGAAGTGTACTTTGTTTACACAGAAACTAAGCCATAACCGCTCTGTAATGGAACAAAGTAAACCCAACAGGGGTGCGATATCATGGACATAGAAAAAAAAAAGAAGCTTTCATCATAACAAATTGTTCCAAAATTATTAATAAAAAAAATCTAACATTTCATTGTCCTTTGCACCACATCACAATATGGATTACCGGGCAAAATATATCACTGGAGATTTTGTTATACACAGGCGATAATTGATCGTGAGCTGTGACAATGTGGATTAAAAGAATGTTATTGGATCCAAAATAAAAAAATTACACCAATAAAAACACAAAAACGGAACAGTTATTTATTTTACACAGAAGATTTAAGGCTTTAGCGTCCACATGCTGAGGCCCCACCATTCCACAACAAGCTGGAAGAGTCCCACGATGCAGCAGGGGATGTTAGACCTTGAAACACAAGAGGATGCTGTCAGAAGTCTTCATGACTTGTCAACTGACTGAAAACCTGACACACGAAAAGTGAAGCTGGCTGCACAACTTACTGTAGTCAGCAATTCATGGGCAGTTTGGAGTTATTTTGCATGAGAAGAAAATTGTACATTTTTAATATTTCTACGTTCAAACCCCAAGGCAGAGGAACATATCATTGTCCCATCTTTATCAATTGACCTGTAAGAAAGGAAGCCATGATAATAAGAGGTGTAGATAAGAATACAGGTCCTACGAGCACCACTCTTATTTTTACATAGTTATACAACTGTTTGAGCACTTGTAGACATTTGGAAGGTCAGGGTAGAGTTGAACAATGGTATTTGTTGTAATGGCGCAAGTGCCGTATTTTTTTGGACTCAGGCGCACAAAAAATACTTTGATTTTCTTATAAATCAAAGGTTCGTCCCTTCGTATATATGAATCTAGATGTTTTAGCAGGCATTTTTTGGATGGTGCGCCTTAGTCCTGAAAAATACGGTAAGTAGAGGAATTGCCTTATACGTCAATTGAATGAGTGATTCATATCAAATGCGTGCGACCAAACAGCTCACAAGCGTTTCACATCAGTATGCTGTTCACTGTCTAGCGTGCTAGATTACATTAAATCCTTAACGCTCTGGCGCCGTAGCTCTCGGCGCGAGGTATAGATGATGTATGAAGAGGGGCTCAACGGGCTGATCTCTTAATACAAATGTGGGGTTTTTGGGCAAAATGCATAAAACCCCCCGCTCTGTGTAACCTCGGTCGTGCTAGCACCGCTCGTCGGCTATTAACCCCCCCGTTGCCGCCGGCAAAGTCGCCGGCGGCATGTAAACAAAGACGCGGGCGCCGCGTGCGCCGCCATCTTTTTTTCGACCGCCACGCCCCCGAACGTCATCGGGGGCGGCGACGGTTGCCATGGTAGCCTCGTGTCTTCTTTTGACACGAGGCCATCTGGGCACTGCAGATTCTGTTATCAAGACCAAGTGGCTCATTGTAATGAGTGCTGCACAAAATGCCTATATTGGCAATACGAAGTATTGGCAGTATATGGTAGCAGCGATCTGAACCATCTAGGGTTAATGTACCCTAGATGGCTAAAGATAGTGAAAAAAAAAGAAAAAAAAGTTTAAAAAATAAAAAAAAATTAATAACATATTAAAGTTCACATCACCCCCCTTTCCCTAGAACGGATATAAAACATAATACCAGTAAAAAATCACAAACATATATTATCGCCTCGTCCCAAAATGCCCGTCTATCAAAATATAAAAACGTTTACACGCCTGCGGTGACTCCGAGACGGCATGGCGCCCAAATGTCCGAATGCGACTTTTACACACCTTTTTACATCACATAAAAACTGAAATAAAAATGAATCAAATATCGGCACAGACCTCAAATGGTAGCAATGAAAACGTCGCCTCATTTCGCCAAAAATGACACCTCACCCTCTCTGTGCCAAGTATGAAAAAGGTTATTAAGCGCAGAAGATGGCAAAAAATTTTTTTTCTTTTTTGTCCACCTTCGTTTAATTTTTGAAAATGTATTAAAACACAATAAACCTATATAAATTTGTATCACCGGCGATCGCACCGAACCAGAAATAAAGTCGGCGTGTTATTTTGAGCGAAGATTGAAAAGTCGTAAAAACTGATGCCCACCGTAACCAGAATCCGATGTTAATCGTGTTTGGCCATTGCCTGCTGTTTGAGCTTCAATAAAGAACTGTAAGTTGATTTACACAACGTTGCCTCTGTCTGATCCCTGGATACAGCTGTTACCACCACAGGCTTCCCCATCCAGGGACTCATCCTACAGACACTCAGGGGTCGACCCAGGGAGAACCAGTTGATCAGCCTCTCCCTCCTTATTTCTTGCACACACCACCTGCTGGAGATGGCCCTCCAGTCCCCATACCAAGCACAGTGACCACAGCATGCCTAGGCCGCAACCGCTAGCCACTCCGGTATTCTGGGCCCCAGCTGCCTCCAGGCTCACAAGAAAAGGCTAGGCCCCAGTGGGCGATGTTGCAGTTCAGTAAGGCATCAGTGAAAAATCACTGAATCCAGGAAAAGAAAACCAATCTGTATGTGTCCATCAGCTAAAATGGGTTCAATGAAAACTCACTGATGTGAAAAAAAAGCCAACCCAGGGAGAACCAGTTGATCAGCCTCTCCCTCCTTATTTCTTGCACACACCACCTGCTGGAGATGGCCCTCCAGTCCCCATACCAAGCACAGTGACCACAGCATGCCTAGGCCGCAACCGCCAGCCACTCCGGTATTCCGGGCCCCAGCTGCCTCCAGGTTCACAAGGCTAGGCCCCGGTGGGGGATGTTGCAGTTCAGTAAGGCATCAGTGAAAAATCACTGAAGCCAGGAAAAGAAAACCAATATGTATGTGTCCATCAGCTAAAATGGGTTTAATGAAAAATCACTGATGTGAAAAAAACGCCAATGTGAGTCCACCCTGAGTATACACATCCATAAATAAATAATAGAATACACCTTTAATCTCCAAACCACCCAAGAGATAACAGTAATTAAATATTCACCCTTGTTCAGCCAGCATTGCACCAAAGATACCCTAAACAATTTGATGTGGATGCGAACCTATGGTACGGCCTCTCTGTGGGCACCCATGCCATCACCCCATCGCAAAGTTTGCTTGACAGGACTCGGGAAAGAATCTTCCTGCAGTCCCAGGTAACTCAAGATATGTTGCTCTCAGAGCTATTTTAATCGGTTAAGGATCAGGCCCTTTCCTGTTTTTATTTTTTTATTTCCATTTTTCACACCCCACCTTCAAAAATCTATCACTTTGTTATTTTTACACGTAAAGAGCTATGTGACAGCTTGTTTTCTGCGTAACAAATTGCACTTCATAGTGATTGCATTGAATATTCCCTGCATTCCCTGCCATGTACTGGGAAGCGGGAAAAACCCATCCTCCATACACTGTATTACACTACACAGCTTGTACTACTCCCATCCTCCATAGACTGTATTACACTACACAGCTAGTACTACTCCCATCCTCCATACACTGTATTGCGGGGTACGCCTGACTAATTAAGGAAGGTGCCCCTAGACTGGTGTCTGCTCTTTTGGGTTTGACGCAAGGTTATGTTTAAGGGCTGGTGGCACTTTAATTGGGGGTGGGTTATAGCTCATCCCTCACCCTGCTACCTCATAGTTATTCACGCCTACTGGCGTGTGGTATTTAAGCTGGTGTAGGGGGTGGGTTCTTCCTCTTTGTCACAAGCTTGGCAGAGAAGCAGTTGCTGTGTCCAGGTCTAAGCCTGTGAATTATGGAGGACCCTCTTGCAGCGGCCTTCCGTGCCCGCATGCAAACGGAGGGGGATGGCTGGCTGCAACAATTTCTTCATTCTGTGCAAGCTCCTGCTGCGGCGCCTGCGGTGAGTGTAAGCGGCGGGCGGCGGTCGTCCCGCGTGTCGCGCCCGCCGGCTCGGCTTAGCCCCTCCTCCTCTCCATCTCCCTCTCCCCGCTCCTCCCGTCCCCGCTCTGGTTGCCCCCTTACCGTTTCTGGGGTGTCCCGGCGCTCTGGCAGGTCCGGGCGCCGTACCTCTGTGGATGCGGCGCAGGGCCTTTCTGCGGGCGGGAGCGCGCCTCAGGTTTGTGGCGCGGCTCCCGTTCCGCCCCCTGACTCCGCCCACTTCCGGTCACGGGAGCTTCGACCGGAAGTGCCTCCCTTTCAGTGCGCGGCCGCCATTTTCACCACACCACGCGCTCCTCTCCCGGCCATGGGCAGCAACGCCAGCTCGGGTCCCTCCTCCTCTGATGCCTCCGCTCTCTCCCAGGCGGGTGGCGGGGTCCCGGCTCCGACTCCGGATCCGGCAGGGGGTCCGTCTCCGCCCCCCCCCCCTTGTTGGCCAAGATCCCCCGGCAGGCTCACCTCCTACTGGGGCGCAGCTTCAGCAGCCCTGCGCGGCCCCCATGCTTCCCCCGGCGAGCACGCCGTTTTTGGGCCCCCCGGGTCCAGTGGCCCCTTGCCAAGTGCAGGCGCCGGCCTTAGGAGCCATTCAGCCTCTCACGCAGCAGCCACAGTTTAGTGGGACGGTGGCTGCCCCCCATGTGGGTCAGTCAGGACAGCCGGCTCCTGGGCAGTTCTTCTCACCCCCCACGGCCCCCACTCCCACATTGCCAGCCTCGGGTTTCAGTGCGGCAAGGCGTAGGCGGGGTAGGTCCCGCAGCCAGTCATCGCAGTCTTCCACCTCCTCCCGGGACACCCGTAGGCGTTCCCGCCGCGGATCTGCGGTGAATCTTTACACTTTGAGTGCTGGTTCTAGGTCCTCGAAGCGGTCGAGGCGATCCAGATCGTCTAGGTGGCGGTCCCCATCCTCTTCTGAGGGGTCTTCTGATGCCACGGCGATGTCTGGGCGTAGACGCCGTAGGCGGAGAGTTGTGGAGTCTGTTTCTTCCAGGAGGTCTGTGTCACATCAGCAGCCTCCTCCAGATCCGGTGATTCCAGCTCCGGTAGCGCAGGTGGTGCAGCCTGCTCCTGTTGCGGTTTCCCAGCCTCCAGTCGTGGCGGCGAGTCCTCCGGTGGTGCTTCCTTCTGGTGAGTTTCAATACGCGGGTGCTTGGGGGGGTGGGGGGGGGTGCTGCGGGGTCTGATATTGTAGCATCCATGAGGGCATTGTTGGATAAGTATCCCTCTCCCTCTCCTTCGGCTCCTGCAGTCGCACCCGCTCCTCCAACTGTTTCCGTGATTCACAAGGATTCGGTTTTTTGCAGCGTTAGCCCCCTCGGATCTCGTGTGGATGCCGAGGTCAAGGAGAAGATCTGGGCTAACGCATATATAGATATCTGGTCTCTCATTTCTGTGGATCAGCATACGGTGGACAAGGAGCGGGTTGTGGTTACAGCGCGGTCTCAGGATCGGAAACCGAGGGTGGCTAAAACCATTAACAATTGGCTTCATGCCTTTTCAGTGTTGGGGTGTGTGATGGGTCAAAAACACCCCGAACGATGTTCGGAGTTGTTCATATATCAGGATGTGATCTACTCATCATATAAGTCGCACGGGGGTTCCGCCTGGTGGCGGTATGACGATGATTTCCGAAGGCGGTTGTCTTTGGAGCCAGAAATGGGTTGGGGTGTGAAGGCGGCGGATGATTGGATCCGCTTGATGGTGTCTCAACGCCCTCCCTTTCACTCGGGGGCCGCTGGTCAGGCCGGGAACTCTGGCCATGGTTCAGCGGCCGTTAGACGCCCCGGGGCATGCTGGCTTTTCAATGAAGGCCATTGCAGGTTCTACGGGCTTTGTAAGTACAAGCACGAGTGCTCCTCGTGCGGCGGAAATCATGCGGCAGTCAAGTGCTCTCGTCCGGCCGCTAGGCACGGGGGGAAGGGCGCTGGTGCCGAACAAAAAGACACCGGTGAACGTCTGCGAGATGTCCCACTGGCTCGGCCGATATCCTGATAAGGAGGCGGCGGGTCAGCTCAGTTTAGGTTTTTCGTTCGGTTTTTTTATCCCCTTCAATTTTTCTCCAGTTGGCTCTTTTGCAGGTAATTTGAGGTCGGCAGCTGAGCACCCCGATGTCCTTAGGGATAAGGTTGGGAAGGAGGTGGAGATGGGTCGCATTGAGGGCCCATTTTCATCGCCACCATTTCCAAATTTGAGGGTTTCCCCCTTGGGAGTCGTTCCAAAGAAGGAACCTGGGAAGTTCCGACTCATTCATCACTTATCCTTCCCTAAGGGTTCGTCGGTGAATGACGGTATTTCTCCTGAGCAGGCTTCCGTTTCTTACGTCTCGTTCGACAGGGCAGTTTTCTTGTTGCGGCAGGCAGGACAGGGGGCTTTGCTGGCAAAGTCAGACATCGAGTCGGCTTTCCGGCTTTTGCCGGTGCACCCAGATTGCTATCATCTTTTGGGTTGCATGGTTGATGGGATGTATTACTATGATACCTGCCTCCCTATGGGCTGCTCCATTTCTTGCAAATACTTTGAGCTTTTCAGTTCATTCCTGGAGTGGGTGGTACGATACGAAACTGGATTTCGGTCGGTCACACATTACCTGGATGATTTTTTGTTTGTAGGACCAGCTGCTTCCCCGGTTTGCTCACATCTGTTAAAATCCTTCCAGTTTTTCATGTCTCGTTTCGGGGTCCCTTTGTCGGCAGACAAGACGGAGGGCCCGTGCACGGTTTTGTCCTTTTTAGGGATAGAACTTGATTCGGAAGCGATGGTTTTCCGTTTGCCTAGGGAAAAGCTCGAAAGGCTTTTGGAGTTAGTGAGGGGTTTTTGCTCGGTCAGGAAGGTCACACTGCGGCAAATGCAATCGCTATTGGGTCTGCTGGTTTTTGCGTGTCGGGTTATGCCCATGGGCAGAGTTTTTTCGCGGCGCTTGTCCTTGGCCACGAAAGGGGTTTGCCACCCTGAGCATCGTATTCGTATATCCGCCCAGCACCGGGCTGATTTGCGGGTATGGGAAAGTTTTTTGCTGGGGTATAATGGCATGACGTGTTGGCAGGCCCCAGAGGTTCCTAACTCAGAGTTGTCGCTTTTCACGGACGCTGCGGGCGGGCATGGTTTTGGGGCGATTTTCGGATCCGCATGGTGTGCCGAGCCGTGGCCGCCCGAATGGTCGGCTATGGGGTTGGTTCGCAATCTGACGTTGTTGGAACTGTTCCCGATTGTTGTTGCAGTTGAGCTTTGGGGCCATTCTTTTGCGAATAAGCGGATTTGTTTTTGGACGGATAATTTGGGGGTTGTGTTTGCTGTTAACAAACTGACTTCTTCTTCCCTTCCAGTGTTGGCGTTGCTGAGGCACCTGGTCCTGAGATGTTTGGAGTGGAACATCATGTTCAGGGCACAACATGTGCCGGGAGTTGATAATGTGATTGCTGACCCGCTATCTCGCCTTGATTTTCAGGTTTTCCGGCAGCGGTTCCCGGGAGCGGATACGGAGGGGTGTCAGTGCCCTCCCCATATGTGGAGCCTGATCCACGGTTGATGGCGATGGTTCGTTCTTCGGTGGCCCCCGCAACATGGCAGCAGTATGGTAAGGCGTGGGGGGCTTGGTTGCAAGCGGCAGGCGATAGGGATATATGGCGGGATCCTGCTATGAGTACAAGGGTGACTCAGGATTATTTGTTGAGTATGCGGGATGCGGGTATATCGGGGTCAGTGGCGCAGCGTCGGCTAGCGGGGGTGTCTTTCTTTTTGCAATTTTTCGGGCTGGCTGACCCCACCAAGACTTTTGTCATCAGACAAGCCTTGAAGGGTTGGCGTAGGGAGCACATTCCTGGCGAATCGAGGCGGCCGGTCTCTTTTGCTTTGTTATGCGACCTGATTAAGGGGTGTTCCGTGGTGTGTTCTTCCCCTTTTGAGTCGTTGCTTTTTTCGACGGCCTTCAGCCTGGCCTTTTTCGGCGCATTTCGGATAGGCGAGTTAGTCCCCCCTTCTGCGGCTAGATCAGGCGGGTTACAAAAAGGGGACGTGGTTTTGGGTGCGGGTATCGTTCGCCTTCGGGTGAGACGCTCGAAGACTGATGTTTTCGGTAGGGGCGCTTGGATTCGCTTGGAGTCGGTGGGCGGTCCATCGTGCCCGGTCTCGTTAGTGCGGGAATTTTCTTCGGTCGCCAAGGCGGGTTCGTGTTTTTTGGTGCATGAAGATGGTTCCCCCCTCACGCGTTATCAATTTCAGTCTATTTTTCGGAAATGCCTTAGGGTGTTGGGGGTGGACCACAGTAGCTACGGGACTCATTCTTTCCGTATCGGGGCGGCAACGGAGGCTGCCAGGGCGGGTCTTCCGGATGCGGAAGTCATGAAAATTGGGCGATGGAGATCGGCGTGTTTTGCGCGTTACATACGTCCTGATTTACTGTGATGTTTTATTCATATTGTTCAATTTGTTTTTCAGGAGTTGCGGGTATGGTGCGCCCCAGGCCGGCGGTTTGGTTATTGGGGCATTCCTATATTTTTGGGCGGGCCAGAGGGCTGCATGTCGTCCGGGAGGCCGGAGTCTCGGGTTTCACCAAGCTGACGTGTGTTGGAGGGGCATTCAGGGTTTGAGATGGGTTCAGGTGCTCCCCGAAGCGGTGTCCATCAGCAGATCGACCTCTGGCCCGGTGGTTTTAGTTTTGCACGCGGGGGGGAATGATCTGTGCACTGTACGTGTGGCGGAGTTGCTTACCCTCATGCGACAGGACTTGGAGCGCATTTTGTCCTTCTTTTCGGAGGTGGTGGTGGTGTGGTCAGAGGTGATTCCACGGGTGGTTTGGAGAGGTGCTCGGGATCGATCGGCGGTGGAGAGGGCCAGACGCACCATCAATACGAGAATGTCACGTTATGTTCAAGGACGATGTGGGGTTGTTGTGCGTCACAGGGAATTGGAAGGCAATAATGCCAATCTGATGCGTGAAGACGGGGCTCATTTAAATGATATTGGGACGGATATTTTTCTGTCTGGGATTCAAGATGGTATAGAGCAGGCTCTCTTTTTGTTGGGTGGTGGTCGCAGCTCCGTGTAGGAGTACACGGTTCTGCTGGTGGCGGAAAATGAGCAATGGAGGTGTAGGCTCGGTTGGCCGACTTGGCAGCTGGGAGGCCAGCTGGCATACAGCGGCCGGGCCAATGGAACGAGTTTACAATCAAGTGCCTTCACGAGTTTAAGAGTTTTTGGAAAATTGTTATTTAAAAAATAAAGCTGTGACCAATTTTTTTATACCCAACAAAGGAAGAGTCTGCGTGTGTTTTATGGTTATTCGTTGATAATGTGGATTAGTATTAAAGGGCCTTAGAGAGTTCACATTGGTTTATTGGGATCCATGACACACAGTCTACACTACACAGCTTGTACTACTCCCCCCATCCTCCATACACTGTGTTACACTACACAGCTTGTACTACCACTCCCATCCTCCATAGACTGTATTACACTACACAGCTTGTACTACTACTTAACTCTCCCATCCTCCATACTACTGTCAGTTCACACTACAAGCTTTACTACTCCCATCCTCCATACACTGTATTCACACTACACAGCTTGTACTACTCCCCCCTCTCCATAACACTGTGTTCAAAAACAGCTTGTACTACCCTCCATCCTCCATAGATGTATTACACTACACAGCTTTGTACTACTCTCCCATCCTCCATAACACTGTATTACACTACACAGCTTGTACTCTACTACTACTCCCCCCATCCTCCATACAATGTGTTACAACTACACGCTTGTACTACTCTCCCATCCTCCATACACTGATTCACTACCAGCTTGTACTACTACTCTCTCTCTCCCATCCTCCATACACTGTTTACACTACACGCTTGTACTACTCCCCATCCTCCATAACACTGTTTACCTACACAGCTTGTACTACTCCCATCCTATAGACTGTATGATCACTACACAGCTTGTACTACTCCCATCCTCCATACTGTATTACACTAACACAGCTTTGTACTACTCCCATCCTCCATAGACTGTATACACTACAACAGCTTGTACTACTCCCCTCCTCCATAGACTGTATTACACTACACTACACAGCTTTACTTACTTAACTCCCCCCCCCATCCTCCATACACTGTATTACACTACACAGCTTGGTGTTACATAATAGTCTCAGTGCTATCTGACCTCTATATGAACAGTTATAACATGAGCCTTGGGCACTTTGTGGTGTGGTCACATGTCAGTGGTTTAGGGAGAGGCCACTATCACACCCATTACTTGGCGGGTGCCTGTGACTGTGCGGAGCTCAATTGTTTGTATAGAAGATACCCTCTTTCCCCTAAAATAAGACATCCCCCGAAAATAAGACCTAGTACAATTTTGTTCAGGCTTAGAAATATAAGGCCTCCCCTGAAAATAAGACCTAGCGGCAGTCATTGCAGCAGCTCCTCCCATATATTAGTATTAGTAAATCTTTAAATGCTGCAGAATGGTTGTGACTGGGAACATCATGGAAGTAAATCACTAATTGTTGTGCTGCAAATGTGTATCCCAGCAGCTTGCAGGATAAGAGGGTCATTTATGAAAGTGCTTTTAACTAAACTGAGAGACTGGGCCAATGTTCTAATAGAAATGGTCACACAGAAATTTTTGCATGAAATTCAGAGTTTGTAGTCATAAGAGGTTAAGAAAGTAATTTTTTGTTCATCATAATGTAAATTCTTGTTCAGGGAAAATAAGACTCCCTGAAAATTAAAGAACCTATTCGCCCCACATGGAGCAAAATTATATAAGACACTGTCTTTTTTTCGGGGAAACAGGGTATACTTAATGCAAGTGGCTGAACCAGTGTTCTGGAATCCATAACAAGAAAACTTCAGACGGAAGCCGGAGGCTTCAAACTTCTATCGGGGTTATTTAATAACACAAGAGATTAAGGGTGTATTCCAAGAATCAGCATGTATCATATACAATGAGTTCTTACATAGAAGCGGATATATATTAGTTGTTATTCATAAATTTTGCTTCCCTTAGCAGAAAAATGCTTGTTGATGTACACGTTAATGTTCTTGGGCCCTTATTACGTCCTGTAACTTTGGGGGAGGAGACACAGGACAGAAGTTGCCGCTAGTCACATGTCCACATCACATGTGCTGCAGCTGCCTAGGCAGGTCATGTGATCACCACTATGTTGGCTGTCCTCGGTTGGTTGCAGTGCACCCAGTATGGCCAGTGTTGTGACGAGACCCATCTCAGTGAGGTAATGTGTAGTGATGGCAGTTACAACAATCATTTCTATGGTAACAGACAAGCAGGACAAGCTATTACATCATCACTGGGAGTGAAAGAGGTTGGAGGAGTTACTGAGAACTGAGGGATCATGGGACTTGTAGTTTCCAGTAGGACCCATCTTGGTGATAGCTCTTTCTACTTTAGCGAGGCCATAACATTTTGTGAATCCTAAAATAAAACTATTTAAAGCCCAGTTTTTTTTGATTTAATGAACATTGAGTTTTGTTTATTCATTTATATATATCATTATGGGTTTTTGTATCAGATGTTCATATTCCCAGAATTCCCCTTTAAGTGTGTACTGGAAATATTTATAGGATATTTGTTTTCGATGCTATACACTTGTGACGTGTGAATAAACGATAAATATATTCTTGGGGGGTTTGACAATTTCAAAAAAATGTAGAAGGTTTGTTTAAAGTCCCCACACTTTTTCATGATAGAAACACTGTGATTCAATATGTTTTGCCTATGCCTTGTGTTTTTTTATTTTCCTGACATCATAGCCTGCGTGTGGTCCTTTATTTGTGAACAATAGAACTGTCCATGTTTATCCGTGCTGTTTAGGGCGATACGTATGACATTGGGGCAGATTTACTTACCCGGTCCTTCGCGATCCAGCGGAGCGTTCTCTGAACAGGATTCGGGTCTGGACGGGATTATGATGGCAGTTCCTCCGCCGTCCACCAGGTGCGTTGCATGCGCTAAAATCATCTGAACGCGCCGGAATACACTGAGCCGGACCAGTGAAGGTAAGCTCTTCCCAAGCGACCACATTTCGGTTTTTAAATGCGGCGGTTTTTTCCGAATCGTCAGGTTTTTGTTCGCCACGCGCCCCCCGATTTCCTCACGTGCCATCCGCGCCGATGCCCACAATCCGATCGCGTGCGCCAAAGTCCCGGGCAATTCAGGTACAATCGCGCAAATTATTCGGGTAGCAACGTCGGGGAAAACGCGAATTGGGCCCTTAGTAAATGACCCCCATGTGTTTTATATCATTGCAAACATTTATAAAAAACGCGGGTTTTTTTTTACTTTTTTTTTTTTTTTTTTACAGATTTTCACATCTTTTTTTTTTATTGTTACATTGTTTTATTGACATCACTTTTTAAAGTTTGCTAAAAAAATTAATTCTAACTTTAAAAAAAAAAAATTTCCAAAAGCTTTTTAAAACTTATTTTCGCACAGTTCTACAAGGGGACTGTGATCATGTGGTGCCTTGCAGCGCTGAGGTAGTGCAGTGTATTAGCTGTACGTAAATACATAGGGCTCTCCTGTGAATGGTATATACAGTATACTAGGGCAGACCTGGGGCACTCATTGGCCTCCATATACCACATTAGGCATCCCCCAATAGTGCCTATGGGAGTGCTGCTCCTCACAGGAGCGTCCCCAGGGGGTGGGTTCTTCCTCTTTGTCACAAGCTTGGCAGAGAAGCAGTCCCGCCCTCCCGCCCTATTTGTGTGTTTGTTTGCTTGTTAATTTATTGTTTTCAGTTTCCTCAAGTCACAGCTGGCGGAAAATGAGCAATGGAGGTGTAGGCTCGGTTGGCCGACTTGGCAGCTGGGAGGCCAGCTGGCATACAGCGGCCGGGCCAATGGAACGAGTTTACAATCAAGTGCCTTCACGAGTTTAAGAGTTTTTGGAAAATTGTTATTTAAAAAATAAAGCTGTGACCAATTTTTATACCCAACAAAGGAAGAGTCTGCGTGTGTTTTATGGTTATTTCGTTGATAATGTGGATTAGTATTAAAGGGCCTTAGAGAGTTCACATTGGTTTATTGGGATCCATGACACACAGTCTGCCTTCTACTGCCATCTGTGGGTAACGCGGTCATTGCAGCAGGAGTTTAAGTCCTTCAGATAGGTTTACACTCCATTAACCCCTAAGCCCCTTTCCACACTTGCGTCTTTCCGACGCTTTTCTGCCGTGCCTTTTGACGCCCAGAACGTTGCATTGCATCGTCCCATGTAATCAATGGGTCTTTTACGACTTGCATTTTTCACGCACACACGCGCAGGGTTTTTTTATCACGCATTAATAAATCTCGAATGCTCACTTTTGCTCTAAGTCCGCGCGCGTGAAAGCCACCTCAAGTCTATGGAATGCATCAAAAACGCTTGCAGTCTGAGACACTTGCAATGCAAGCGGTTTTACGCATCAGTTGCCAGCTAGGAAAAGATAGAGGCCCAAGTCCTGAGTCCATTTCACGCGCATTTTCTGCGCTGTGAAAACGCATTGAAATTGGCATCTGCAATTGATCACAAACCTCGTGAAAAACTGAGACACTGAACAAACTCTGATGAAACTGATTGCACTCGATGACAAAAATGTGGGTTTTCACTGACGCAAACCCTGATTCGCTCCTATCAAACTCTGACGTGAAATGCAACGCGAGTGTTGGAAGGGGCTAAACGTACTGGTGTGCGGTTCGGAGTATGACGTTTTCTAGGAATAGATAGGAAGTCAGCCCCAGTGTCTAGCATTTAACAACACAAGACACCGAGGTGCCGGTTACCGACTCACAGCATTTCCATAGTATAACATGGGCCAAAGCCCATTTAGTTGATTCGTTTCTAAACAGAGTCAAAGCGGAATGTGTGACCGCACCTTTTATTTCTTTGGGACCTTGACACCAAGCTTTTTTTTTTTCCATTCCCGCTTTTCCAGACACAGGTGACAATAATAAATAGCCTTATCTCCAGTAAGTTCCAGGAGACCCAAAATATAGCTGCACAAATAGCGTTTTTGCGGGGTACGCCTGACTAATTAAGGAAGGTGCCCCTAGACTGGTGTCTGCTCTTTTGGGTTTGACGCAAGGTTATGTTTAAGGGGTGGCACTTTAATTGGGGGTGGGTTATAGCTCATCCCTCACCCTGCTACCTCATAGTTATTCACGCCTACTGGCGTGTGGTATTTAAGCTGGTGTAGGGGGTGGGTTCTTCTCTTGTCACAAGCTTGGCAGAGAAGCAGTTGCTGTGTCCAGGTCTAAAGCCTGTGAATAATGGAGGACCCTCTTGCAGCGGCCTTCGGGCCCGCATGCAAACGGAGGGGGATGGCTGGCTGCAACAATTTCTTCATGCTGTGCAAGCTCCTGTGCGCGCGCCCGCGGTGAGTGTGAAGCGGCGGGCGGCGTCGTCCCGCGTGTCGGCCCGCCGGCTCGGCTTAGCCCCTCTCCTCTCATCCCCCTCTCCCGCTCCTCCCGTCCCCGCTCTGGTTGCCCTTACGTTTCGTGGGTGTCCCGCGCTCTGGCAGGTCCGGGGCCGTACCTGTGGATGCGGCGCAGGGCCTTCCGCGGGGGAGCGCGCTCAGGTTTGTGGCGCGGCTCCCGTTCCGCCCCCGACTCCGCCCACTTCCGGTCACGGGAGCTTCGACCGAAGTGCCTCCCTTTCAGTGCGCGGCCGCATTTTCCCACACCACGGCTCCTCTCCCGGCCATGGGCAGCAACGCCAGCTCGGGTCCTCCTCCTTGATGCCTCCGCTCTCTCCCAAGGGGGTGGCGGGGTCCCGGCTCCGACTCCGGATCCGGCGGGGGGTCGTCTCGGCCCCCCCCCGTTGGACAAGATCCCCGGCAGGCTCACCTCATACTGGGGCGCAGCTTCAGCAGCCCTGCGCGGCGCCCCATGCTTCCCCGGCGAGCACGCGTTTTTGGGCCCCCCGGGTCCAGTGGCCCTTGCCAAGTGCAGGCGCCGGCGCTTAGGAGCCATTCAGCCTCTCACGCAGCAGCCGCAGTTTAGTGGGACGGTGGCTGCCCCCCATGTGGGTCAGTCAGGACAGCGCGGCTCCTGGGCAGTTCTTCTCACCCCCCACGGCCCCCATCCACTTGCCAGCCTCGGGTTCAGTGCGGCAAGGCGTAGGCGGGGTAGGTCCCGCAGCCAGTCATCGCAGTCTTCCACCTCCTCCCGGGACACCCGTAGGCGTTCCCGCCCGGATCTGCGGTGCATCTTTACACTTTGAGTGCTGGTTCAGGTCCTCGAAGCGGTCGAGGCGACCAGATCGTCTAGGTGGCGGTCCCATCCTCTTCTGAGGGGTCTTCTGATGCCACGGCGATGTTTGGGCGTAGACGCCGTAGGCGGAGAGTTGTGGAGTCTGTTTCTTCCAGGAGGTCTGTGTCACATCAGCAGCCTCCTCCAGATCCGGTGATTCCAGCTCCGGTAGCGAGGTGGTGCAGCGCTCCTGTTGCGGTTTCCCAGCCTCCAGTCGTGGCGGCGAGTCCTCCGGTGGTGCTTTCTTCTGGTGAGTTTCAATACGCGGGGGCTTGGGGGGGTGGGGGGGGTGCTGCGGGTCTGATATTGTAGCATCCATGAGGGCATGTTGGATAAGTATCCCTCTCCCTCTCCTTCGGCTCCTGCAGTCGCAACCCGCTCCTTCAACTGTTTCCGTGATTCACAAGGATTCGGTTTTTTGCAGCGTTAGCCCCCTCGGATTCGTGTGGATGCCGAGGTCAAGGAGAAGATCTGGGCTAAAGCATATATAGATAACTGGTCTCTATTTCTGTGGATCAGCATACGGTGGAAGGAGCGGGTTGTGGTTACAGCGCGGTCTCAGGATCGGAAACCGAGGGTGGCTAAAACCATTAACAATTGGCTTCAGGCCTTTTCAGTGTTGGGGTGTGATGGGTCAAAAACACCCCGACGATGTTCGGAGTTGTTCATATATCAGGATGTGATCTACTCATCATATAAGTCGCACGGGGGTTCCGCCTGGTGGCGGTATGACAGATGATTTCCGAAGGCGGTTGTCTTTGGAGCCAGAAATGGGTTGGGGGTGAAGGCGGGGATGATTGGATCCGTTGATGGTGTCTCAACGCCCTCCCTTTCACTCGGGGGCCGCTGGTCAGGCCGGGAACTCTGGCCATGGTCAGCGGCCGTTAGACGCCCCGGGGCATGCTGGCTTTTCAATGAAGGCCATTGCAGGTTCTACGGGCTTTGTAAGTACAAGCACGAGTGCTCCTCGTGCGGCGGAAATCATGCGGCAGTCAAGTGCTCTCGTCGGCCGCTAGGCACGGGGGGAGGGCGGGTGCCGAACAAAAGACACCGGTGAACGTCTGCGAGATGTCCACTGCCGGCGATATCTGATAAGGAGGCGGCGGGTCAGCTCAGTTTCGGTTTTTCGTTCGGTTTTTTTATCCCTTCAATTTTTCTCCAGTTGGCTCTTTTGCAGGTAATTTGAAGTCGGCAGCTGAGCACCCCGATGTCCTTAGGGATAAGGTTGGGAAGGAGGTGGAGATGGGTCGCATTGAGGGCCATTTTCATCGCCACCCATTTCCAAATGAGGGTTTCCCCTTGGGAGTCGTTCCAAAGAAGGAACCTGGGGAGTTCCGACTCATTCATCACTTTACCTCCTAAGGGTTCGTCGGTGAATGACGGGATTTCTCCTGAGCAGGCTCCGTTTCAAGTCTCGTTCGACAGGGCAGTTTTCTGTTGCGGCAGGCAGGACAGGGGGCTTGCTGGCAAAGTCAGACATCGAGTCGGCTTTCCGGCTTTTGCGCGTGGCACCCAGATTGCTATCATCTTTTGGGTTGCATGGTTGATGGGATGTATTACTATGATACCTGCCTCCCTATGGGCTGCTCCATTTCTTGCAAATACTTTGAGCTTTTCAGTTCAATCCTGGAAGGGTGGTACGATACGAAACTGGATTTCGGTCGGTCACACATTACCGGATGATTTGTTTGTAGGACCAGCTGCTTCCCCGGTTTGCTCACATCTGTTAAAATCCTTCCAGTTTTCATGTCTGTTTCGGGGTCCCTTTGTCGGCAGACAAGCGGAGGGCCGTGCACGGTTTTGTCCTTTTTAGGGATAGAACTTGATTCGGAAGCGATGGTTTTCGTGTTGCCTAGGGAAAGCTCGAAAGGCTTTTGGAGTTAGTGGAGGGTTTTTGCTCGGTCAGGAAGGTCACACTGCGGCAAATGCAATCGCTATTGGGTCTGCTGGTTTTGCGTGTCGGGTTAGCCCATGGGCAGAGTTTTTCGCGGCGCTGTCCTTGGCCACGAAAGGGGTTTGCCACCCTGAGCACGATATTCGTATATCCGCCCAGCACGGGCTGATTTGCGGGTATGGGAAAGTTTTTTGCTGGGGTATAATGGCATGACGTGTTGGCAGGCCCAGAGGTTCCTAACTCAGAGTTGTCGCTTTTCACGGACGCTGGGGCGGGCATGGTTTTGGGGCGATTTTCGGATCGCATGGTGTGCCGAGCCGTGGCCCGCGAATGGGGCTATGGGGTTGGTTCGCAATCTGACGTTGTTGGAAATGTTCCCGATTGTTGTTGCAGTTGAGTTTGGGGCCATTCTTTGCGAATAAGCGGATTTGTTTTTGGACGGATAATTTGGGGGTGTGGTTTGCTGTTAACAAACTGACTTCTTCTTCCCTTCCAGTTTTAGCGTTGCTGAGGCACCTGGTCCTGAGATGTTTGGAGTGGAACATCATGTTCAGGGCACAACATGTGCGGGTGTTGATAATTGGATTGTGACCCGCTATTGCCTTGATTTTCAGGTTTTCCGGCAGCGGTTCCCGGGAGGGATATGAGGGGTAGTGTCAGTGCCCTCCCATATGTGGAGCCTGATCCACGGTTGATGGCGATGGTTCGTTCTTCGGTGGCCCCGCAACATGGCAGCAGTTGGTAAGGCGTGGGGGGCTGGTTGCAAGCGGCAGGCGATAGGGATAATGGCGGGATCCTGCTATGAGAACAAGGGTGACTCAGGATTATTGTTGAGTATGCGGGATGCGGGTATATCGGGGTCAGTGGCGCAGCGTCGGCTAGCGGGGGGTGTCTTTCTTTTTGCAATTTCGGGCTGGCTGACCCCACCAAGACTTTGTCATCAGACAAGCCTTGAAGGGTTGGCGTAGGGACACATTCCTGGCGAATCGAGGCGGCCGGTCTCTTTTGCTTTGTTATGCGACCTGATTAAGGGGTTGTCCGTGGTGTGTTCTTCCCTTTTTGAGTCTTGCTTTTTCAACGGCCTTTAGCCTGGCCTTTTTCGGCGCATTTCGGATAGGGAGTTAGTCCCCCCTTCTGCGGCTAGATCAGGCGGGTTACAAAAAGGGGACGTGGCTTTGGGTGGGGGTATCGTTCGCCTCGGGTGAGACGCTCGAAGACTGATGTTTTCGGTAGGGGCGCTTGGATTCGTTGGAGTCGGTGGGGTCCATCGTGCCCGGCTGTTAGTGCGGGAATTTTCTTCGGTCGCAGCGGCGGGGTTGTGTTTTTTGGCATGAGGATGGTTCCCCCCTCAGCGTGTATCAATTTCAGTCATTTTTCGGAAATGCCTTAGGGTGTTGGGGGTGGACCACAGTAGTACGGGACTCATTCTCTTCCGTATCGGGGCGGCAACGGAGGCTGCAGGGCGGGTTTTCGGATGCGGGAAGTCATGAAAATTGGGCGATGGAGATCGGCGTGTTTGCGCGTTACATACGTCCTGATTTACTGTGATGTTTTATTCATATTGTTCAATTTGTTTTTCGGGTTGCGGGTATGGTGCGCCCCAGGCCGGCGGTTTGGTTATTGGGGCATTCCTATATGTGGCGGGCCAGAGGGCTGCATGTCGTCGGGAGGCCGGAGTCTGGGTTTCACCAAGCTGAAGGTGGTTGGAGGGGCATTCAGGGTTTGAGATGGGTTCAGGTGCTCCCCGAAGCGGTTGTCCATCAGCAGATCGACCTCTGGCCGGTGGTTTTAGTTTTTGCACGGGGGGGGGAATGATCTGTGCACTGTCGTGTGCGGAGTTGCTTACCCTCATGCGACAGGATTGGAGCGCATTTGTCCTCTTTTCGGAGGTGGTGGTGGTGGTGTGGTCAGAGGTGATTCCACCGGGTGGTTTGGAGAGGTGCTCGGGACGATCGGCGGTGGAGGGGCCAGACGCACCATCAATACGAGAATGTCACGTTATGTTCAAGGACGATGTGGGGTTGTTGTGCGTCACAGGGAATTGGAAGGCAATAATGCCAATCTGATGCGTGAAGACGGGGCTATTTAAATGATATTGGGACGGATATTTTTCTGTCGGGATTCAAGATGGTATAGAGCAGGCTCTCTTTTTGTTGGGTGGTGGTCGCAGCTCCGTGTAGGAGTACACGGTTCTGCTGGTGGCGGAGGAAAATGAGCAATGGAGGTGTAGGCTCGGTTGGCGACTTGGCAGCTGGGAGGCCAGCTGGATACAGCGGCCGGGCCAATGAACGAGTTTACAATCAAGTGCCTTCACGAGTTTAAGAGTTTTTGGAAAATTGTTATTTAAAAAATAAAGTGTGACCAATTTTTTTACCCAACAAAGGAAGAGTCTGCGTGTGTTTTATGGTTATTCGTTGATAATGTGGATTAGTATTAAAGGGCCTTAGAGAGTTCAATTGGTTTATTGGGATCCATGACACACAGTCTGCGGGGTACGCCTGACAATTAAGGAAGGGGCCCCTAGACTGGTGTGCTTTGGGTTTGACGCAAGGTATGTTTAAGGGCTGGTGGCACCTTATTGGGGGTGGGTTATAGCTCATCCCTCACCCTGCTACCTCATAGTTATTCACGCCTACTGGCGTGTGGTATTTAGCTGGTGTAGGGGGTGGGTTCTTCCTCTTGTCACAGCTTGGCAGAGAAGCAGTCCCGCCTCCCGCCCTATTTGTGGTGTTGTTTGCTTGTTAATATTGTTTTCAGTTTCCTCAAGTCACAGCTGGCGGAAAATGAGCAATGGAGGTGTAGGCTCGGTTGGCCGACTTGGCAGCTGGGAGGCCAGCTGGCATACAGCGGCCGGCCAAGGAACGAGTTTACAATCAAGTGCCTTCACGAGTTTAAGAGTTTTTGGAAAATTGTTATTTAAAAATAAAGCTGTGACCAATTTTTATACCCAAAAAAAGGAAGAGGTCTGCGTGTGTTTTATGGTTATTCGGTTGATAATGTGGATTAGTATAAAGGGCTCTAGAGAGTTCACATTGGTTTATTGGGATCCATGACACACAGTCATACTGTAACTAACCGTTTACCCTTCTGTATATGATATGAACCTGCCTTTGTCTCTCTGATAGACTATTCTTCTTGTGCCCCCACTATAGAGGATGTGACCTCCCGATGTAATAGGTTATATACATAGTAAAACAGGGAGGGTTGGAGGTTATAATAATTGACCTATCTACTGGCATGGAAGAGGTAAAAATGGAAACCCACTCAAAATGGCGTAAGACAAGTGCCTCGCAGATCCGTGGGGGTTGTGATACCCAGCACTTCCAACTGATGAGCTGTCTCTTCGATAGTAATGCATCCCTCGTTCCCATACCTCACTCTCTAACTATTTAGAGAGCCCCTACAGGCAGCCTTGTAGTGTAATACAGCCATGTGCCACGTCCTCAGGGGTGGACACTCACTAATCACCATATTATGGTCATCTTATGTTTGAGGTCTGAAATCCCCATCACAGATTAATATAAATAGACTCTTTAGTTTCTCTACAAAACCTCGATAAAAGCGATAAATGGATTTGATATTTTGCTAGATGACCTTCATTTATTCCTTTTTTACTGAAAATGTTTGCTCTCTCGGGTTTCTAATAAGACCGGAGCGGCGGACGGTAATTTGCAGAGGAGCATAAATGGTCACGGTTAAACAGCATTAGAAAACCGCCTCATGTGTGTCCTCCAGATACTCGGGCGTCCAGAGGCGGCGTGTTCCATTCGTCCCTCGCTGTACAGTACTTTGGGACATGAATTATTCCATACAGACTGCGATGGCAATGAGAATAATAGGAAAGTACAGACAATGGGGATGTTGTACTGTATGTATGGTTGTCAGGGGATATATAACACAGAGCAGATGCTGGGGGGATCTGAGAATCCTGGATGGGTCTGAATGGAGTGATTGACAAACTGCCTTGCAGGATCTTGATTCCTGGAAATTTGGGGGGTTTATGCAGGAGCTCGGTGTTAGACTTCGGTTTAGGTTGACTGATGCATGGGAGTAGAGCCAGTAGCTGCTGAGGGGCGGCACTCCAACGTCTGGATAAAAGTAAGGGCTCAGTTCAAGCGGGTTGGTTAAACTTTCTCGCTATGCTCTAAGTAAATGTCTGTTTTTGTTTTGCAGGACCTGAATCCCAGTCTTGAACTGAAAAGTATGAAAGCCGTATCCACACCTGAGCCCGATACCTTGATTTCCAGTCTGAACTGGAACCTGTATCTGGAACCCGCTATACTGAACCTGTATCCGGATCCACATATTCAGAAACTGTATCCTGGTACCAACGTAGCCATAACTGTGTATGGACCCCGGTTATACTGAACCTGTATCCAGAACCCAGTATCCAGAACACTGTATACTGAACTGTATCCGGAGATCCACATATCAGAAAAGTATCTAGTACCAGGTAGCCTTAACCTGTGAATGGAACCCACTAAACTGAACCTGTATCCAGAACTCTGTATACTGAAAAAGTCTGGGGAACTAAACATGCAATATTCGGCATGGACAATGAACATTACAGGTTAGGCTCCGCCTCATCTCTACTTGGGGGTAATTAGAAGATGGTTTTCCATGATCCTGTTGCTTTTAACCCTTTAACCTCTGTAGGGGGATGTAAACTTTGCTCGGTAATGTTGGTAGTGAACCACTGGCATTAGCGGCTACATTTAGACGAGGTTTGGCCCAATTGCATGATGTGATCATAAGGAGAGGGAAGCACCTGAGACCAGGTGGTAAACTACGGAGACATGAGGCCCACGAGGTCTACTTATTAAGTTTCCACATTTTTAAACGTTTTTTGCACAATAAAAAATCCCTTTAATATCTAAGATATCCCACATAATTATGCAAACAAATCCATGAGTCTGTGGGACTATGATATGGATGTGCACGTCCTGGAGAGGCGGTTCCAGACTAGAAATAGTTAATAATAGGAAGATTCATTTGGTCTTATTCTAAAGTATAATATTCTGACTTCTCCTGAAACCGTTTACAGTAAGTTCCGAGCTGCTGAGGTCAGGGACAGACGTGGACTTCATGGATAACCTTTCCTAAGTTTGTGATAATTATTGGAAAAGTCTCCGGCGTCTTCCTTGGTTTTCTGGCAGCAGCGACCTTTATCTCTTAATGAGATAAGAAATCTCCAACGTGAGACTTAAACAATTACCACAAGTGACTGACTGATTCAGAGACTCCGGGGGTCATTTATATTGTTTTCCTCCTTCCCTGAGCTCTTTTGCGCCGTTAGAGGTATTTATCTGCCCCTCATTTGCCTCTGCAGTCTCATATGTTATTTAGACTTTTGGAGCGCAAAAATTTAGTGCAATTCCTACTATTGCCTTTTCTACGCTTGGCCTGGACTGGGGGTTTTTTGTGCAATTTGTGTTTATTTGTTGGTGCTAAAACAATGTTATATTTGCGCAAATATCGAAGCAGAAGAAATACAAAGCCAAATTAGGCGCAAACCAAAATGAATGCCACATAGCTGAAATACAGGCAAATTCTGGGAAACAGGCGCAAAAAATTATGCAAAATACCCAAAGCACCCAAATATTGCCAAAAAAGTTTTACTATAATTTTAATTTACTATGTTTTATTATACAAATGTTTTTATTTATTGTTTACTTTTCATGAACAGGTACTGTGATTGCTTGTTTCAAAACCAGTTCACTCTAATGCTTTACAAAAAAATAACACACTCAGCACCACCTACATTCTCACCACCCCAAACAGCTCTGCTACGGAGGATACACACAGCCACAAACAAAAAGCTCTGCACAGACAGCACAGCCACCAGCTCTGCTACGAGAACACAGGCACACACAAGCTCTGCTTACAAGACACATAGCCACACAGCTCGCTCACGACACACCAGCCACCAAGCTCTGCTTACAAGCAAGACACACACCCCACAGCTCTGCTACAAGCACAACAGCCACACAGATCTGTTACCAAGACACATAGCCCACACAGCTCTGATAAGACACCAGCCACACAGCTCATGCCTACAAGACACACAGCACACAGCTTTGCTACAGATACCACACGCCACAAAGCGCTGTCAAGGACACACACAGCCACACAGCTCTGCAACAAGACACACACCACAACAGCTTGCACGAGGATACAACACAGCCACACAGCTCTGCGTTCAAGCACACACAGCTCTGCTTCAAGACACACCACAGCACACAAGCTTGCATGCGCAAGGAACACCGCCCAGTACACGGGCCAGCCAACGCTCGCTAACAAGACACACAGCCACACAGCCTCTAGAACAAGCCAAACATGCTACAAGACCACACAGCCACACAGCTCTGCTACCAAAACACACAGCCAACAGCTCTGCTACAAGGACCACACACAGCCAACAGTCTGCTCAAGACACACACAGCACACCGAGCTCTGCATCAAGACAAACACAGCACCACAGCTTCCACAAGAACACACACCACACAGTCTGCCAAACAGACGCACCACAGCAACAGCTATGTTGAAGAACACACAGGCACACAGCTCTGCAAAAACGACAACACATGACAGCCCACCACAGTTCTGTACGAGACACACACAGCACAACACTCTGCTGACAAGACACACACAGCCAACAGCTCTGCAACAAGACACACACAGCCACACATTGCTTACTTGACACACAACAGCCACACGCTCTGCTACTTGAATACACCACAGCCACACAGCTTGCTACAAGCACACACACAGCACACACTCAAGACAGCCATCAAGAACACATACCGCTTGCTACTACACACCAGCCACACAGCTCTGCCTACTGACACACACAGCCACACAGCTCTGACTACTTGACACAGCATGCAGCCACACAGCTCGTACAAGACAACAGCCACAAGCTCTCCAGAAAGACACACCAGCACACACGCTCTGCAACAAGACACACAGCCACAGTTACTGTACGAGACACCACACAGCCAACAGTCTGCGCAAGATCACCCACAGCCACAAAGCTCTGCAACAAGAAACCCACAGCCAACAGCTCTGTACTTGACACCACACAGCCACACAGCTCATGCTACAAGACACACAACACAACACAGCTCGCTACAACAACACACAGAGCCACATATCATTTGCTGCAAGACAACACAGACACACAAGCTTTGATAAAGATACACACAAGCTATGTACAAGACACACAGCCACGAGAGCTCGCTCCAGACACAACAGCCACACCAGCTGGTACTAAGACACAGAGCCACCACAATCTGCTACAACACAACAACACACAGTCTGTGCAAAAACACCAGCCACCACAGATCTGCTACAGACACACAGCCACACCAATTCTGCGTAAAGACACACACAGCAACAGTTATGTTGCAAGGCACACAGCCCCAACAGCTTGGTACTTGGACAGTCACGCAGCCCACAGCTCTTGCATCAAGAACAGAGCCACACAGCTCTGCTACTTGACACACCAGCACCACAGCTCTGACTCACGACACAAACAGCCACACAGCTCTGCTTACAAGACACACAGCCACACAGCTATGCTACAAGAACACAACAGCCACACAGCTCTGCATCAAGGCAAACACAGCCACACAGCTCTGCCACAAGACACACAGACATACCGCTCTGCTAAAGACACACAACAGACCACATATCGCTGCTGCAAGACCCACAAAGCCACACAGCTGCTACTACCACAGTAGCTAAGAAAACAGCACACAGATGCTTAACAGACACACAGCCCATTTACGACACGTCAAAGTCAGCACTACAGCCACATTTCTCTGACACACAGCCAAGCTTCCACAACAGCCCACAGCTCTGCTGCCAAGACCACCACAGCCACAAGTTGCTACAAGAAACACAACACACAGCTCATGATACTTGATACACAAAGCTACACAGAGTATGTACAAAGACCACACACAGCCAACAGCTCATTCTACAAGACACACAGCCACAACAGCTTCCTACAAGACACACCCAGCCACAACGCTCTGCTGCAACAAGACACACAGCAACACAGCCCTGCTGAAAGACACACAGCCCACACGGCTCCTACAAGACACACAGCCACATTACTGCTACTGATAACCACCAGCTACACAGCTATGACTACAAAACACACACAGCCACAAGCTCATGCTACAAGGACACAAGCCACACAGCTCTGCATCAAAGACAAACACACAGAAACCAGCGATGTTGCCAAGGACCCACAGCACATAGCTCTGCCAACATGAACACAGCCACACAATGTCTGCTACAAGGACACACAGCACAATCTTGCTGCAAGACACACAACAGCACACAGCTCTACGTTACAAGATACACAAAGCATGCTACAGAGCGCACGATAGACAGACACCACACGCCCAGAGCTCTGTTACAAGAACACGCCCACAGCTCACAGACACGCAACAACTGTTACAAGACACACACAGCCACACAGCTCTGTTACAAGACACAGAGCCACACAGGCTCTGCATACAAGACACACACAGCCACCACAGTCTGCCAAGGCAAACACAGACCACACAGCTCTGCTACAAGACACACAGCCACACAGCCTGCTATGAGGACACACACGACCACACAGCTCTGTGCAAGGACACCACAGCCACATATCTCTGCTACAAGAACACACGAGCCACACATCTCTGTACAAGACACACAAACAGCCCCCACACAGCTCTGTACAAGACCACACACAGCCACACAGCTCTGACTACAAGAACACACGACCACACATCTGGCTGCAAGACACATAGCCACACAGCTACTGCTACCAGACACAGCACACAGCTCTGCTACACCACAACAGCCACAAGCTCTGCTAACAAAAACACACAGCCACACAGCTCTGCTACAAGAAACACAGCCACACAGCTCTGCTACGAATAACACAGCCAAAAGCTTGCTTCAAGGGACACAACACTGACACACCGGCTCTGCTACAAGGACTACACAGCCACACCAGTCTGCTACATGGGACACACAACCAACACAAGTTCTCCTAAAAGACACACAGCCACACAATGCTACAGACACCACACACAGCGATGTGCAACATCACAGCATGATCGCACAAGAAGCCCGTTGCAAAGACACCAGCCACTATAATCTGCACACGACAACACACAGCCACACAGCTCTGCTACAAGACAACACACCTATCCAAGCACACACAGCACACAGCTCTTACAAGCACATCCACAACTCTGAAAAGACCACACAGATCTGCTACAAGACAGCAACAACTGTAACACAGCCACCAGCTCTGCTACAAGAACCACACAGCCACACAGCTGCTCGATAACACGCACACACTGCCAACACTCGGCAGCGACACACAGCCACACAGCTTTACTGGCTACAAGACACAAGACAACCGTTCTGCCTACGAAGACACACAGCCAACCACAGCTTCTCTCAAGGGGGATCCCACACTCGGCAAGACACACACAGCTCTGCTTCACGACACACACCAGCACACAGCTCTTGCTGCAAGAACCAGACCCACACAGCTTGCTACGGGACACACACAGCACACAGCTCTGTACAGACACACACAGCACCAAAAACAGCCTCTGCTAACAAGACACACAGCCACACAGCTCTGCTGCATAGGACACACTCGCCACACAGCTTCCTACAAGACACACGCCACATAGCTCTGCTACGTTGATACACACGCTACACACGCTATGCTACAAAACACACCAGCACACAGCTCTGCTACAAGACACCACAGCACACAGCTATGTATTCAAGCACAAACAAACAGCAGCAAGACAACACAGCATAGTTGCACAGACACACAGCCACAAGCTCTGCCAGACACACAGCAACCAGCTTCACAACGACACACCATATCTCTGCTATGCAAGACACACCAGCACACAAGCTCTACTACCAGATACACAAAGCTATGCTACAGCAAGCCACAGGCAACAGAGCTCTGCTACCAGACACACACAGCCACAAAGCTCTGTTACAAGAAACACACAGCACCACATCTCTGTTACAAGACACAGAGCCACCAGCTCGCTACAAGACACACACAGCCACCACAGCTCTGCACAAGGCCAAACACAGCCACACAGCTCTGCTACAAGACACACAGCCACACAGCTCATGCTATATGAGACACACACAAGACACACAGCTCTGCATGCACAACACACAGCCACTATCTCTGCTAACAAGACACACACGCCACCACATCTTGCACAAGACACACACAGCCACACAGCTCTGCTACAAGACACAAAGCCACAAAGCTCTGCTACAAGACACACAGCCACACATCTCTGCTGCAAGACACATAGCCACACAGCTCTGCTAGACACAGCCCACACATGCATCACGCAAACACAGCCACTAGATCATCAGGCACAAACAGCACACGCCTGCTACAAGACACACACAGCTCTGCAAAACACAGCCAACAGCTACGAGATACACACAGCACACAGCTCTGCTTCCAGAGACACACACAGACAACACAGCTATGCTACCAAGAACACACAGCCAACCAGCCCTTGCTCGAAAGACACACAGCCCCCACACGTTCTCCTAAAAGACACACAGCCACCAATTCTGCTACAACGACACACACAGCAACGCTTGTTGCAAGACACACAGCACATAGCTCTGAAACAAGACCACACCAGCCACACACAGCTCTGATAAAGAAACAACAGCCACATATGTCTGCTGAAGACACACACAGCCCACACAGCTGCTACAAGACCACCAGCCACACAGCTCTGCATCTCAAGGGACAAAACAGCTACATCAGCTCGCCTACAAGACACACACCAGCCACACAGATCTGTATGAGGACACACAACCGCCACAAGCTTGCTACAGAGCACACACAGCCCACACAGCTCTGCTAGAGACACAACAGCCAACAGCTCTGCTGCAGGACCACACATCCACACATCTCTGCACAAGACACACGACAGCCACACACTCTGCTCAAGACACCAAGCTACACGACTACTCCAGCACTACACTCGCACAAACACACACAGCCACACAGCGGTCTTGCCAAGACACATAGCACACAGACTTGCTACAAGCCAACACACACCGGCGAAAACACACACACAAGCTCTGCTACACACAACACAACAGCCACACAGCTTGCTACAAACCACACAGCCACAACAGCTCTGTACAGAACACCACAGCCACACAGCTCTGCTACATCAGAGCTCGTTCAAGACACACACAGACACACAGCTCTGCATCAGACACACACAGCACACAGCTCTGCTCAAAAACCAAACAGACTCGCCTGACAGCCACAGCCACAGCTTGCTACTGCAACACTGACAATGTCAGCAACACAGCCACCACAGCTCTGGCATCAAGGCTCACACCACCAAGAACCACAGCACACAGCTCTGCTACAGAACACAGCCACACAGTCTGCACATCACCACCAGCACAACACGCCACAATATCCTCTGCTTGCAAAGAACACACAGCCAACACAGCGCTGCTACAAGATACACAAGCTATATCGACAAGACACACACAGCCATCAGAGCTCTGCTAAAGACACAGGCCACACCTTGAGAACTCACGACAGCCACACAGCATAAAGCGCATGAACACACACAGCACACATCTGCTTCAAAGACACATAGCACCAAGCTATTGCCTGGCTAAGACACACAGCACACCAGCTCTGCTACGAGATACCCACAGCCACACAGCTATGCTAAAAGACACAGAACAGCCAACGCTCTGCTACAAGACAATAGCACACAGTCTGTTCAAGGACACATAGCCACACAAGCTCTGCTGCAAGACAGACACATGGCAAGCACCACACACCATGCTGCTGCTACGAACACACAGCCACACAGACTCTGCTACAAGACACAGCCACACACTCGTACAGAAAAACACACATCTCTGCTTGCAAGCACACAGCAACACAGTTCTCGCATCAAGACATACACAGCCACACAGCTCTGCCAAAGCACACACAGCCACACAAGCTCTGCTACGAGACACACAGCCCACAAAGCTCTGCTACGAGGACCACAGCACACCAGCATGGGGCGTTTTAGGGTGGTGTGTGTGTAAGCATTGTCCAGTCATAGGGGGTGTGATAGGAACCAGGTCCCGCCGGGAAGAAGGGACTGCAGCTGTCGTAAGAAGAAAGGGCAGATACAGAACTTGGAACAGCAAGTGGGGCCCCTTCATCCGGACCCGGGTTGCGGGTACAACCCCTGTGCATGAAATTAAACGTTACATGTCTGTGAGGTCCCCGAAGCAGGAATTGAGCCGATATAGATAGGATGCGAGTTTCTGGCTTCTGCACTGCACTGGAGAAGCTGCCTAGCTGAAGGACGCACTGGTGGAGGGGGCCCCAGTCAGCTAATGAGGAGTGTCGGGCCCCCAACTGTATTGGGAAAGTCAAAAGCAGTAGAGAGAGTAATACACTATGAACGACACTGCACTAGACATAGATGGGGGCATTAAGACTGGGGGCAAAAGAAGGGACATTAATTATAGAGCAAACAGGGGGGCATTGAATGGGAGCCTGTCACGGGTGTCCCTTCGATCCATGTTGCGGATCGCGGGTGCACCCATGCTCTGCTGTGCTGCCTGCATCCCCCCGCCATGTACACCACCTCTCCGGCGCCTGGATCTCCGGGGTCCCAGCGTGTGTGGTCCGTGTGTCTCATTCTGCCAGGCCGAGCGGTCGCTGAGCTAGGGCACACGTCCGGACTCTTCAAGAATTAAGGGCAAGCGTCTTTCTTATTGTGTGCGGGCCATCCACGGCTCTGCCTATATAGCTGGCGAACCCAGCATCATATGCCCGGATTTTCAGGTTAGTTTATTGAAGCGAGAAAGCTCCTGAGCGTTCCAGACGGCCTCCATTTTCCTGTGTGTGTCTCGTGTTCTGTGGTGTTCCCGTGTTCCTGTGGGGTTGCCGTGTCTGTGGAAGCCCTGTATTCTGTTGGCGGTCTGTAATCCTGTGGCTATGTGATCCTGTGGCGGCCCTGTAATCCATGTGGTCGGTTCCGTGATCCGTGGCGGTGTCCATGGTGATCCTGTGGAGGTCTGTGATCTGTTGGCGGGCTGTAGTCCTGTGGGGTCGGTGTAGTCCTGTGGCGCAGTCCTGTTAGCCCGTGGCGGGTTCCGGTATCAAGTGGTCTTTCCACAGGTCCTGCCAGCAGTGTATCTGAGGTTCTGCCAGCGGATCTACGAGGTCTTGCCAGCGCAATCGAGGGTCCTGCCAGCCGTCCATACCGAGGTACGGCCAACCGAGGTCCGGCCAAACACGAGGTCTGCCATCCCGACGGTCTGCCATTCCGAGGTCCATGCCACAAGAGGTCCTGCATCCCCGAGGTCCTGCCTTACAGTGGTCCGCCTCCCATGGTCCGCCGACCCTGTGTCCCTAACTGGCTGCTACACCGCGGGCCTAGTGCACCCGTGGAAGATGGGTTGTTCAATGCGCAGCAAGAGACCATCCGCTTTGCGGCGGGGCTCTGGCGAAGAAGACCAGGAGTCCACTTGACTCCGCTCCCCGGGTTGCGTTCTGGCATCATTATCTCCCACGGTGGTCCAGGGAGCCACACGATATATCCAGAGACGTGGACAGAGGCCGTTATGAAGTTGGGAGCATTTTTTAGAATAGGGGCAAAAAGGGAGTATAAAACAATATTATTGCCTTTTTGTTGCAATATGGGGTCACAGTGGGAGGAGAGGCCCATCAGGGAATTTCTTCCGGTGGCCGAAGGAATCGTTGACACCAGTGATGTACAGTGACGCTGCAAGCAAACAAACCCTGAAGATCCCCCCCAATCCCAATGTTCTCAAAAAAGTGGTTACAGGCTCGACACAGTCTTCTGGGCGTTTGTTCTCATCTACTGTATTATCTTCTTACTATCCAGCCAGTAGCCCAGGAGGATGGACACTTTCCTCGGATCACCAGGAGCCTGTGCAATGTGGGACAGTTAATCATTGGAGCCGGGGTACACTCAGTGCACACCGACCAGCAGCAAATGGTTTTGTACTCTGGTGACTATACCGGCGTTAACGGGGTTAATGTATTAGATATAGGGGCTATATGTTCCTATTCCTATATGGGGCTCAATTGCACAATAATCTAAATCACATGCGCCGGCAGTGTGCGTGTAAGGAAGTACAAACCTCTCAGCGAGCGGCGGCACACATGTGGCGTCCGTAAATAGCGCTAGTAGTTGGAGGTAACAGGCGCCCCTCTAGGTTAGTGGTACATTCTAATGTATGAATGACGACAGATCGGCGCCAGTACATAGAATCAATGATATAACACACACTTAACCTTTAGGTGCACCCGGGATAATTATGGATCGATTCAACTAGGAATATAGGTGTTTCTTGTCATTGTAATATATCACACCCCCGACATCCAACCAATGAAAGGAAGCTCCGCCTTTATATGCTGATGTTGATCATTGTGACACTAAGCCCACGAAAAAACAATGTCGAACACACGGGATAAAGACGCCCTGAGCTATGTTCACTTGACTGTTGGGAAGTATTTATCTATCCCCGATCACAGTCCAGTAATTTTCTGCTCGTGGTGTTTTCTATTGTTTTCTGGACTTTGGCCTGATCTTAGAATTTGTAGCAGCCGCCTCAGCTGAATGTTCCCAGATCAGAGCAACTGAGGACAAAAAAACCAAAAACTAAAGGGAGTTGGTGTAGAAAGAATGTAATAACAGGCACTTATGTTATCCTAAAAGCAGTAATACCACACAACACACACACATATTATATATACATTTCATTCTCCTTTGTTTTGCTCTCATTTGCAGGAAACACTGGGAGCGGCTGATAAGAGGAGAACAAGGCCTGGTAATTGTCTCTGTAACACATTCTAGATGAAGCATTGCAGGGTCCCTGTAGTCCTTATGCAGGGGTCCGGTAGCTCACTATGCAAGGTCCCGGTTGTCAGACTCTATGCAGGCTCCGGTTGTAGTTCCCTAGGCAGGTGCCAGGTACGTCCTTATGCAGGGTCCCATGTGAGCTCCCTACAGGCCCGCTGTTGACCTTTTCCAATCAAACTTCAATAGAGTTAATTAAAACACCTCTGACTCCAATGAAGGGTAGAACCATCTCAAGGAGGATCAGACAGAAATGGACAGCATGTGAGGTTACAGATGAGTTGTTACAGCAAAGGGGATGGAAATTTAAGATTTTCTTGTTTAAATAAATTAGCAAGATCTACTACATTTTTGTTCTTTGTTCTGTTGGATGGGAGCAGAGTGAAATTAATGGAACTTTTTGATCTGCCCAATTGGCTGCAAAAAAACCAAGAAAACATGAACCATTTAAGGCATTTGGAATACTGTACCAATACCCACGTATACAAATCTTCCATTCTCAAAGAAGTTTCCCACTGTGTCTTTCTTTTTGCAGTCCGTCTTCAATGAACAGAGACTTGAAAGGGGGTGGAGAAGGAGCAGGTGAGTAATAATCTCCTGCGCAGCTCCTATATCATCAATAACCTCAGATATTAAAACCAACGGAGCACGAGAGAGTCTGCCCACAGTACAAAGTTGAGTAGTTAGGATTGCAGAAGAATCCCTTCTAAATGTCAGGGTGTATTTATTAAGGCAGTTAAAGGCATGGGGAAACTTATGTCAAAGAGTAACAACCGGCACATCTATGGATTGTGAAAGAAACGTGAAGTAAATTCGTGCAATGATTGACATTTTTTACCACCTCCCGGTTATTTATCTGATGTTTCTCTTCTAATATAAAACTCTAAGATTTCCTCCTAGAGATTATTGGTTTCTGTATAAGGATAATGGCCCTTCGAAAGAAACATAAAATACAGCCGTGCAGATCCCCGGATTCCCTATCACTATGTGTGATGGCCGGGTGTGCAGTCATTTAGATGTAACACAATACAGTGTGATGATGATGGAGATAAAGAGTCGTAAGAATTAATACTCGGTTGATCCAGGTGGAGGCAGGATCATAAATAATGTACAGAAGAACCACCAAATAAGGCCGGACATGATGAATTCTGAGGACTTTCTGTTTGCACCGTGGTCACCAGCGCGCACATACCGACAGGCGCCATCGTCCTTGTGGAGCCGATACAGAAGTTTATAGGACAAGATTACACAAGAGATAACATTACAGTATATGCGCCGTTTAAAACTCAATATTTAGTAAGAAAAAAATATTATGCAAAAAAATCTTTTGTAATGATGCAGCAAGTTGCTATGATGTGTCATGGAGTGAATGTATGTAGCAGACTGAAGAGTGAGTGGACAGTAGTAGTCAGCAGATTAGTGTGGAGTGGTGAAAGGTTTGTAGTGAAGCAAAACTGTGAGTGAATGAATGGATGTAGCAGATCTTGTGTCTTTGAATGATGAGCGACTGTGGTTGTGAGTTATGGTGGGAAGGCGAGCTGGTGGTGAGGTATGGACAGTAACAGATTTGTGATGAGTGTATGGATATAACAGAGGTTGGTGGGTGGATTGCAGAGTGTGATGGATTAAGGTGAAACATGGTTGTAGCAGAGAGTGTCGTGTATGGAGTAGCAGGCTGTGTGTCAGTGAATGGTTGTCTCAGAGCTGTGTGTGAGTTTGTGAAGTAGCAACCAGTGTGTGAGTGATGAGTGAATCATTGTCAGTAGAGCTGTTGTGTGAATGAATGGCTGGTAAACAGAGTGTGTATGTGTATGGACTTAAACAGTACGTGATGTGGGAGTGAGGTAAATGGGTGTAGACAGATACTGTGTGTGAGTGAATGGTTGTTAGCAGAGCTGTGGTGAGTGAACGTTGTAGCAGAGCTGTGTGTGTGAAGTGAATGGTTGTAGCAGAGCTGTTTGTGTGAATCACTGTAGGTTAGAGATGTGGTGAAGAATGGCTGTTAGCCGGCGGTTGGTATGGTATGGATTAACCAGAAATCAGTGGGTGCGTTGGAATGGTGGTGCAAGATCTGTGTGTGAGTGAATGGTTGTGTAGCAGAGATGTGTCCTGAGTGAATGGTTGTAGCAGAGCTGTGTATGAGCTGCTAGTGAATGGTGTTTTGTAGCGAATGCTGTGTGTGACGTGAATATGGTTGTAGCGAGATGTGTCCTGAGTGAATGGTTGTACGCAGAGCGTGTGGTGGAGTGATGGCGTTGTAGCAGAGCTATTGTGTGAGTGATAGGGTTGTAGCAGAGCTGTGGTTAGTGATGTGGTTGAGCAGAGCTGGTGTGAGTGAAATGGCTATAGCAGAGCTGTGTGTGTGAATCCACGTAGTAGAGCTGTTGTAGTGAATGAATGGCTGTAGCCAGAGTGGGTATGCGTAATGGATTAGCAAAGTATATGGGTGAGTGAGTGAATGTGGTGCGTGGTTAGCAGATCTGTGTGTGAGTGAATGGTGGAGCGGAGAGGGAATGTTTGTACGATTGTTGAGTGAATGGTTGTTTTGTGAGGAGAGTTGTGTGTGAGTGAATGGTTGTAGCAATGGGGAAGGTTTTCGAGATATGTGTGAGCTGAATGTGTAGCAGAGCTGTGGTGAGGAATGGTTGTAGCAGAGATGGTGTGAGTGACATGGTTGTAGCAGACGGTGTGTGTGGAATCCACTGTAGTGAGTGGGGGGTGAAGGAATGGCTGTGCAGAGATGTGTATGCGTTTATGGCCAGTAGCAGAGTAGTGAGTGAGTGAATGGTTGTAACAGAGCAGTGTCCATGAGTGAAGTGGTGTAGCAGAGCTGTGTCCTGAGTGAATGGTTGAGCGAGCTGTGTATGGACGTAGCAGAGTAGTGAGTGAGTGAAATGGTTGAGCGCAGTGCTGTGTGTGAGTGAATGGTTTTATCAGAGCTGTGGTGTGATAGGGACGGTAAGCAGAGCTGGTGTGAGTGAAGGTGTGACAACAGGTCACAGGTCAAACGTATCTGTGACCTACCATCAGTGGTTTTTGTGTCATAAGTTTGGAGAACACACTATTCGTTGCTGTGAGACCTGTGAGACACTTGTGAGTAAATCTGCCCCAATGGTGTATGTTAGCCAAAAGAGAAGATAGTGTAAGAATTACAAACAACAATGTCAACAGTGTGTGAGACAGAAAATATATATTCAATATAGCATCGTATATGGTTCAATTTGTTAAAAGATTATATGTTTACAGTGACATCATCAACGTCATGGCTGCAGTAGGTGGGTTCTATGAATGTACATGGGGTGAATTATACAGACCAGGGGGCAGACAGTTGTTTTCCCTTATTTCCTGTGTTACCTTGTGATTGCTCTGCCTGGGATTTCACGCCCTTGGACTCCCCTTATTTCTCTGCCCTTGTGACTTTCTTCGCACCTTGTGAGAATTTTCCCCTGCCCTTGTACTGTTTCCCTGTGGATTTTCTCTGCACTTGTGACTTTTCCCCCATGTATGCTCTCCCCTTGTGATCTCTGCTGGTTTCTCTCACCCTTGTGACTTTTCTGCCCCTTGTGACTTGTCTCTGCTCGTGATTTCCCTTGTGCTATCATTGATTCTCTTGCCCCTTGTGACTTTTTCTGGCCCTTGTGATTCTATGCCTTGATCTCTTCCATTGTGAATTTTTCTCTGCCCTTGTGATTTTCTCCCGTTGGCCTCCTTGCCTTTGCCGTGACCTTCTGCTGCCCTTGTGACTTTCTCGCCCCTTGTGACTTTCTCTGCCATAGCTCCCCTCCCGGTTGACTCTTCCGTCGCTTGTGGACTCTTCTCCAGCCATTGTGGACTCTTTCCCATCCCTTGTTGATTTTCCCCTCCGCCCTTTTGACTCTTCAGATCCATTTGATTGCAGGCAATGGATGTTAATGTCGGTTGTAATGCTGAATCCCCGGGTTATATTGGGACGTCGCTGTGACCCTTGTCGCGTGCCTGGACACAAGGGTTCTGGCCTGTGGTTCCGCATTAGCGTGAGATAAAGAGCGGTGCGAGACATTACATAGAAGGATTTTGGTATTGAGATCTGGGTCGATTTATTAGGAGTCTTATACTGTACTGTCACCTGCTGAATAGTTTTATGGCTTCCTCGTGTAATGGCGCGGTTTGTCGACTTAGAGATACCTCTTAGTGAAAACTTAGCGCCGTACATAGGAGGAAAGTTCCATGGTGAGGAGAGAGTCGTGTGTGTGGACAGCTCATACTCAGCTCAATCGTTCTGACCTTATGTTGTTATAGGTTTCAAGCATTTAGGTTTTCTCCCCCAAATGTTCCCATTCTCTCGGCTATGGATTTACCAAAGGGGGTCATGAAATACGGAGCGGAGCACCTTACACATTTATTGATCATTCTCTTACCTAAGATTGTCATGTATTGTGTATCGTGTTTACAGCCTCCAATAATAATGAGATCAAGGGGAAATTTAACAAGTACTAAGTCACTGCCCAACAGCCCAAGTCCACGCACCGCCCACTTTAAAGGTGCAACAAAAAGTTAGGCAGCGCACATTCAGGAAGAGTTGCACTACAATCTGCGCCTCCTTGCACACTAACAGGGCAAAACAGCACATAGTTGCACGCGTTTTTAGTAATTGTGCCCCATTGTCTACAGCTCAGAGGAGTCAGACATCATTGATATTGTGTGATCAGAGTTTCATTTCTACTTGCACTGAAAGACAACTCAGCACCCTCAGTCACTGCTGGACACTGAATGACCAAACACACTGCAGATTACTGTGACTGAGGTGCAGATGTCTGCAGTACGGAGATTGAATCCAAACATCCGACACATAAAATGACACCTCAAATACTGGGGGAGCGAGAACTGTGGCTTAGATTCGGAAGAGGCAATGTAATTAAAGCCGTGTTAAGTTACTGCTTCTGGTTTCTAAGAGAGCAGTTTAAAACAAAAGAAACCGCTAAGGCCAGTTGATGGCGAACCTTTCGACGCCGATTGCCCAAACTACATTCAAAACCCACATATTTTGCAAAGTGGCCGATGCGACAATTAAAAACAACTCCCAGCTCGTCACAGGTTTCGATTGGTAATAGGCACCTGAGGACACCAATACAGTAGAAAGACAGCAGAAAAAGCTTGGTTATCATGGTAAGCTTCCTTCCAGGGTCCTGGGCTGCTGTAACTGTAAGGGCCTTGAGTCTGTATGGGAGTCTATGTGGATGGGGTGATGGTGCGGTGTCCATATGAGAGGGCTTGAGTGCCGTCTGGCACCCATGCAAGGTTCGCCACCACTGCGCTAGGGCTTATAGTACACATGTCGTGTGACACTACACTCGCCGAAATGCAAGGCAGAGGAGTGGTTGCGAATACGTCCCACCATGTAGACTGCCAGCTGTAGGGATCTGATCTAACCCACAGCAGGTCAGATAATAACAAATAACTACATCAGATGGGACTGCAGTGGTAGATCTGCCTGTATAAAGGGCCTTAGAGAGTTCACATTGGTTTATTGGGATCCATGACACACAGTCTAAAATCAAGATTACCAAAGACAGCCATGAGCTACATTTTCCATACCATTGTGGAGATCTAATTTCACAGAAGAAAAGACAAGTATTAGGGGAGCAGCATTCAAAAGAACACAGCTGAAAACGTGTGCACCTATCACTGCGAATTTTAAAGTGGACCTGACTAATCGATTTGGACCTGTGATTTAGGGTCACAAATTGACCTGTATGAAGGCTGTTAATGGCCAAAAATTTCATAAATAAACTTCAGACACATAGGACTCATATCTGCAGATCCTGTGTCGGTGCCTTGTCACACCATGTGGCAAGTGAAACTGGGATAATAACCCGGTATTGTGCATGCGCACACCTACAGCGCATACCTACAGAGTTTGCGCATTGAAGCCAGGTTTCACTTGCCAGAATGTGCAGACGCTGAGAGGGACAAGGTGAATATAACTGTTAATTTTTTTAATGTGCCCACATAAAAATTCCTGCAGGGAATTTCATCTAACCCGCTCCTCACTAACGGTTTCCCTTTCTTCCACAGGTTAAATATAGTAGCATACAGTGATCATGAGACTATGGGGCACATTTACTAAGGGTCAGAACACCGCATTTTCGTCGGGTTTTCACGATTTTTTCAGATTTGCCCTGAATTGCCCCACGTGATTGGATTGTGGCGCATCGACGCCGGCTTGCATGCGACAAAAATCGGGGGGAGTGGACATCGGACAACCCGACTGATTTGGACAAACCGCGGAATTTAAAAACCAAATTGTGTCGCAAGATCAGCACTCACATGCACCGGGAAGAAGAAGGTGAACTCCGGCGGACCTCAGCGGGGAAGCGACACATGCAGGAAATTGGACGCACGATCTTAGTGTATCACGGCAGCTATGAATCCTCGTCGGACATTCCGGATCGGTGGTGACAACGGGACGGGTAAGTAAATGTGCCCCTATGTTTATATATGTTCCTATTATATACAGTATACTTGTAATACTTTGTATATATTCTTGTATAACTTTCCTCCTTACTTTCACCATACTGCATCCCTTCTTTTTTTCTTTGTTTGATTTTTTTTCCTGCATAGTTTATTTCACCTGTAATCACTCTCGTTATTCCTTTTTTAGTTCACAGGCCTTTTTAATGCACAGGACTCCCGGATATATTCTCAGTGCTTGAATAGGAAATGTATCTTCAAATGTATATAACCAAAAAACTCTTTCAGTAGATATTGATGCAATTACATAATTTATTAAACATGAAATGCAGTCCCAGAAAATAGTGAGTGTGACATTTTGGTCTTCAGACACAGATTGCATGGACTGGTAAGGTATAGATGGCAGTATGTTGCTGAGGTATGTAGCAAATGTAGGTAGCATGAAATGCAATATCCATGCTGTCTGATGGCCTTTTATTTTCAATGGACTTTTTCATCCACTATACAATGTATTGCACTCTGACAGAATTGCAACTGTGTTTTTCACTAATCCATTGCCATAGAAAACATAGAGGCTAAAGGGGTTGTCTGGGGAATTAAAAAATAATTATATATGGCTGTTAGGCCGGATTCACATTTTTACGTGATAACGGATGTGAGAAATGCAATGCTATGGACTAATAATGTGCTCATTTGCTTTTATATTCACATGCACGAGGCTGTGAATTTCACAACCCCATGCTTGCGAGGACTGCCAGAGACAAAAAAGATATAGCAGGTCCTATTCCTGCCCATTTTTGCTTCCCTGGCAATTCTTTTCACTGTTCATTGGCATGTGAACGGAGCTCACCCTCGGGTGACACAAGAGAAGCAAACAGTGGTCCACAGAACCCTTGTTGTGTCCTGTACATCTGCGCATATTTACTACGGGTCTGCCGGACGCATTTCCGATGGGTTTCCCGAATATTTGCCCTGAATTGCACAGGGGTTTTTGGTGCACGCGATCGGATTTTGGCGCATCGGCACCGGCTTTCATGCGACACAAATCGGGGGGCGTGGCCGTCGGACAAACCGCAGAATTTTAAATTCAGCACTCACATACACCGGGAAGAAGATGGTGAACTCCGGCGGACCTGAGTGGGGAAGCAACACATTCAAGAAATCGGGCGCACACTGTTAGTGAATCGCGGCAGCTCCAAATCCTCGTCAGAAATTCCGGATCCGGGGACGCAACGGGACGGGTAAGTAAATGTGCCCCATTGTATGCAGGTAACCCTAGGGAGTTAAAAAACAATAAACCACTTATACTAATCTCCTCCAGTGCTCCCATTCTATTGGGACTCCTCCCGTCACTGGAGCTGCTGCTGTCCTGACTATTGGTGTATGCCTGCTACTGTGCCTGCTACTCCTGTTATATAGCGGGCAGGCCGGCAACGCAGGTCTTTGTAAGCAACAGAGGCTGGAAGTGAGAGGGTGTAATCTAGGAGAACAGGAGAGCCTGAGGAGGTGAATATAATTAGTTTATTGTTTTTTAAGCCAACTAGCCATATATCAATTTATTTTTTGCATTATTTTTTATGAAAGAAAATTTTCAAATTTCAATCCCCTAGGGATGTTAACACAATAAAGATAATTTTTAACCCTTTTCTTTACAATTTTACAAAATTTTTTGCTGTGGTAGCTTATATAACTTAGTGGTGGTCAGCACAGGTGTGCAAAAAAAGGCCAAACAAAAATCACAATCAGATTAAAATCACGAAACAAATACAAGCTTCTACCTCCAAAAGTATCAGGAGGTAGAAGACACAATACCTTCATATACCAAAAATAGTTCCCTGAAACCTGAGAACCTCTTCTGTTCTCCAGGTCTGCTCCCCCTATGTCTGCTCCACCTCATTCTGCTACTCCTCATTCTGCCCCCAGATCTGCTCTTCATATTCTGTACTCCCCCATGTCTCCACTCCCCTCATATTCAGCCCCTTCCTAGGTATTCTCCCCCTTATATTCAGTCCCCAGGTCTGTTTCCCATCATATTCTGTCCCCCATATCGTCTCCTTCACATACTCTGTACCCCCATCATATACTGTCCCCCCACCAGCTTTGCTCCCCTTCATATTTAGACTCCCTTTTACAGCCTGCTTATACAGGCTGGTGTTTGTATAATGCAGTAAGAACAGTCATGTATTTATCTATCTATTACACAGAAGATGTGAATTAACAGCCTGGAGCGCTGGACATCGTGTCCCTGTGCTACGGGCTGCTTTTTATAACTTTTTTATTCAGCGATCCCGGCGTGTCAAGTTTAAAGACAACCAGCATCGGGATCAAGGAGAAGAGGACTATAGGTGAGTCTGTGTAGTTTCATTTTTCTTTAGTTTATTGGTAGATATGGTAGTGGTTTGGTTAAACTCAGGGCTATAAGATATAGATTATTGATCTGAGGTTGGGTAAGAGTCTGAAATAGAAACTTCTGTGAACGCACTCTGTAAGTATCCCAGGAGGCCACTATATGAGAGGGATGTGGGACAGGAGGCCACTATGTAAGAGGGATGGAGGAGGACAGGAGACTACTATACAAGAGGGATTGAGGAGGATACTATAAAAGAGAGATGGAGGTCCGGAGGCGTCTATAAGAGGGATGGTGGACAGGAGACCACTTTATGAGAGGGATGGAGAACAGGATGCCATTATTTGAGAGGGATGGAGGACAGGAGGCCTCTATATAAGAGAGGTGGTGGACAGGAAGCCACTATATGAGGGGTGGTGGTCAGCAGGTCACTGTATAAGAGGGTTGGGGTACATGAAGCCACTATATGAGAGGAATGGAGGACAGGAGGTCACAAAAGTAAAGAGGATAAAATTAAAGAGGAAGCATTATATGTTGCTGAGTTGCATTAGGGGGTATTATATGTGCGATTTGCACATTGTAATAGATGTTGTGTGAAATCCCAATATACTGCCATACTGGAAAATAGTAAAAATAATAATTAAAAAAACGTTTTAAAAAAATAAAATTAGAAAAACCTAAAACTTTAAATCACCTCCCTTTCCCTAGAAGTGATATAAATATACCATAAAACAGTAACAATCATAAACATGTTAAGTATCGCCACATCCCAAAATGTCCAATCTATAAAAATATAATAACGTTTTTCCCGGTGTTTAACCCCATAACAGAAAATAGCTCCCAAAGTCGAAAATGCCACTTGTTTGCCATTTTGCAAAACAATTTAAAATTCAATAAAAAGTGATCAAAAGGTCGTATAGTCCTTAAAATGGTAGCATTGAAAACGTCATCAAAAGTCGCCAAAAATGACACCACACACACATCTCCGTACATCAGAGTATGAAACGAGATAGCAAAATTAAGAATTTTTTTTAAGTTTGAAATTTTGTCAATTTATGAAAACATTATAACACCTATATAAATTTGGTGTTTGGTGATTGCATTGTCAAAAAGAATGAAGGAGACATGTAATTTAGTGAAAACCGTATAATCCAAGCCCACAAGAATATACACAAACGCACTTTTTTCACCAATTTCCCCAGTACACGGCATGGAATATTAAATATTCTCACTATGAAGTGCGATTTGTTACAAAGAAAACAAGTGTCTGGACCACTGCAGATGATGACGTAAGCCACTACCTGGGACCGGAGTCGAAGTGGTACCCGGTTTTCACCAGAGCCCACCGCAAGGCGGGTTAGACAAGCTCCGGCGTGGTACCACCAGGTCGTTCCTCAGGCGTGACTTGTCTGCAGTGGCGGCCAAGGTAGAAGTACAGAGATGGCAGACAATCTCGTGGTCAAAGTCCAGGCACAATGTCAGGGCAGGCGACAGAGATGCAACGTCAGAGTCTGTTCCGGGGTCAGCAACAGGAGGTCCAAGCAGAAGGGTACGGGAACACAGCACACAGGACAGCAACACGGAAGAACACTGGTACACGGGAACACGGAGGGTCTCAGGTAACACAGGAACACGGAGGGAGTCAGAAACGGAGGAGACACTGGAACGCAGGCAAATCGCAAACAGAGCTTTCTCTAAGGCTGTGAGGCACAAAGATCCGGCAATAGTGTAAGGAAGGTGCAGGGTTTTTAAAGGGGAAGTGATCAGTCAGTGCACCAATTAGCGGTGTACTGGCCCTTTAAATTTCCTGAAGATGTTGCGCGCCCTAGGAGGCGGGGTCGCGCAGCCGGAACCTGGCAGCGATTCCGGAGAGGTGAGAGGTGAGTCGCGCCGGCACCGCGCCTGCGAGCCCCGGGGAGCACGATATGGGTCGCGGGACCACCCGTGACAGTACCCCCCCCTTCGGCCTCCCCCTCTTCTTGAGTTGTAAAAATCTCTGTAGTAGATCATGGTCCAGGATGTTGTCTTCAGGCTCCCAAGATCTCTCCTCAGGCCCGAACCCCTTCCAGTCAACCAAGAAGAACCGCTTACCCTTTACTGTCTTCATGTCAAGGATCTCCTTTACCTCATAAATATCTGAGGAGTCAGCCACCGGAGCAGGAGGGGGTACTTGCCGGGAGAAGAGGTTCAGAATAACAGGCTTGAGTAGAGAGACATCGAAGGAGTTCGGGATGCGCATGGTGGAAGGAAGGAGCAACTTGTAAGACACCGGATTTATGCGAGATATAACCTCGAAAGGACCTAAGAACCATGGACCAAGCTTGTATCCAGGAATCTTTAACCGGATGTATCTAGGTGACAACCAGACCTTGTCCCCAGGAGAAAAAACAGGAGGTGGCCTGCGTTTTTTATCCGCTTGGAGTTTGGTACGGGCGGAAGCCTGCTTCAACGAAAGGCGAGTCTGCTCCCAAATGGTCTTAAGGTCTTGTCCCAACTCGTCGACAGCAGGAACCTCCGTGGACACAGGCAGAGGGAGAGGAGGATGTGGATGTTGTCCATAAACAATGAAGAAGGGAGTAGAATCAGAAGCTTCAGAGTCCAGGGAGTTGTATGAGAACTCCGCCCATGGCAACAAGGCAGACCAGTCATCTTGGCGGGCCGAGACGAAATGCCGAAGGTAGCAGCCATGGGTTTGATTGACTCTCTCTACCTGTCCATTCGACTGAGGATGATATGCAGACGAGAAGTCCGATTTCACCTGGAGATGGTTACACAGGGATCGCCAGAAACAGGAGTCAAGCCAGACCCCACGGTCTGAAACAATGTGCAATGGGAGTCCATGCAGCTGAAAGATGTGGGAGGAGAACAGGCTGGCAAGACGCGGAGCAGATGGCAAACCTGGCAAGGAGACAAAATGGGACATTTGCGAGAACCGGTCGGTTACCACCCAGATGACAGTATTCCCCGAGGATGATGGAAGGTCCATGACAAAATCCATGGCCACATGAGTCCACGGGCGGCTGGGTATCGGCAACGGCATCAGGAGACCGGCAGGTTTGAGGCGTGATTCGGGCACAGGAGGCGCAGGAACCCACAAAATCCCACACATCTTTGGCCAGATCTGGCTATCAATAATAACGGGAAATAAGGGCTATGGAACGCTGCACCCCAGGGTGTCCAGCCACACGAGAGCAATGTCCCCATGTCATGATCCTCTTACGAAGGGCAGGTCTGACGTACGTCTTGCCTGGTGGAAGCTGCCTAAGGTCCACTGGAGCTGCAAGGACCAGACGTTCCGGAGGAACAATATGACTGGGCACAGGGTCTTCTCCAACCACATCCGAAGCCTGGGAGAGAGCATCAGCCTTAACGTTCTTCTCCGCAGGACGGAAATGGATTAAGAAATCAAATCGGGAGAAGAAAAGGGACCAACGGGCTTGACGAGGATTCAGTCGCTGATCGGTCTGGAGGTACAGGAGGTTCTTGTGGTCAGTATAAATGTGAACCGGGTGACGAGCCCCCTCCAGGAGATAGCGCCACTCCTCCAAAGCCAGCTTTATGGCCAACAGTTCCCGATCTTCTCGACAGGAGAGAATGTCTTTGAGAAGAACCCGCAGGTGAAGGTATGACCCTTGGGCCCCTTCTGGGTAAGAACTGCACCAGCACCAACGGATGAAGCATCAACCTCCAACTGAAACGGTTTCTCCGTATCTGGTCTTGTAAGTACTGGCGCAGAGGCAAAGGCAGATTTTAGCTTAGTAAAGGCTTCCTCAGCAGCTGGAGACCATTGTCTAGGATTGGCATTCTTCTTAGTCAATGCCACAATAGGAGCCACAAGTGAAGAGAAGTGTGGAATAAACTGTCTATAGTAATTGGCGAAGCCCAGGAATCTCTGAACAGCACGCAGTCCCACTGGGCGAGGCCACTGAAGTACGGCTGCCAATTTAGAAGAATCCATCTGGAGTCCCTTGCCAGAAATGACGTATCCCAGAAACGGAAGACTGCTCTGATGGAATTGACACTTCTCGAGTTTGGCGTATAAATGATTAGTCCTTAAGCGCCTGAGAACCTGCCGGACGTGGTTTTGGTGAGAGTGAAGATCTGAAGAAAACACCAAAATGTCGCCCAAGTAGACTATAACACAGGAGTAGAGCAGGTCTCTAAAATATCATTAACAAACTCCTGGAATACCGCTGGAGCATTGCAGAGACCAAAAGGCATTACCAAATACTCACCAGGTCGTTCCTCAGGCGTGACTTGTCTGCAGTGGCGGCCAAGGTAGAAGTACAGAGACGGCAGACAATCTTGTGGTAAAAGTCCAGGCACAATGTCAGGGCAGGCGGCAGAGACGCAAGTCTGGTCCGGGGTCAGCAACAGGAGGTCCAAGCAGAAGGGTAAGGGAACATAGCACACAAGACAGCAACACGGAAGAACACTGATACACGGGAACACGGAGGGTCTCAGGTAACACAGGAACACGGAGGGAGTCAGGAACGGAGGAGACATTGGAATGCAGGAGACACTGGAATGCAGGCAAATTGCAACAGAGCTTTCTCTAAGGTTGTGAGGCACAAAGATCCGGCAATAGTGTAAGGAAGGTGCAGGGTTTTTAAAGGGGAAGTGATAAGCCAGTGCACTAACTAGCGGTGCACTGGCCCTTTAAATTTCCTGAAGATGCCGCGCGCGGGAGCACGGGAATGTCCAGGCGCGGAAAAGCTTTATTCACACCTAGGACTTCTACCAACAACCCTAGCGTTTCCCGGATGCCGAGGATTGAGAGAACAAGCCTGAAGAAAATGTTCCGAGCTGGCACAGTAGAGGCAGAGATCCTCCTGACGTCGTCTGGAACGTTCCTGGGGAGAAAGTTAGGGCCTTCTTGGAGAGGAGGCTGATGATGAATGCCACCCTAGACCTTTCTGTGACAAATTGAGATGGTATAAGTTCAATGTGCAAGGAGCACTGGGTAATAAAACCCCTGCACAACTTGGGATCGCCATCATACTTTGTAGGCATGGAAACTCTCAGCCGAGGCTCAGCAGCAGACAGGCTAACCAGAGTAGCAGAAGGAGCCACAGCAGCGTGATGCTGTTGCTGTGTAGTAATCAGTTGCTGCAACAACCTACTCATACCTTAGATTTAGATCAAGCCCTTGCTTCATGTTCCTAAAAGGACACAGAAGAACAGATCTTAGAAAGTCAGGAGAAAAAATCTTTTTTCCCTAGATAACCTAGACCCACTACTTAAAGCGATCAGAGAAACATTAGACATTGAGGATCCCGTAAAGATGAAATCCATCCAGGACGAAGTCTTTGGGTGTTTCAGAGCCAAGAAAAAGAGATTCTTTCTTGTGAAGAGCGCCTTAGAAGGTCTCATTCAGGAGGAGTGGAATGACCCAGAAAAAAGACATTGAGTAGCCGAAGAATTCAGAAATAGACTCGTCTTTGAGAAGGATAAGTAAATAAACTCAAATAAGGTGAGTTCATCCCATTTATATACCTACTAAAGGAAGGCAAAGCCTATATAGCTACTCTAACTGCCATCCTTGTGTAACGTGTCATGCAGCGGGTAGTTAAGATGACGTTCCTTCAGATAGGTTTTAACGATCTATTAACCCCCTATGGGGCCCCTTTCACACTATGGGGTTTTTTCCGCGCGTTTTTCTGCGTGTGCTTTTGATCCGGCAGAACTTGCCATTGGCACTCTGACCACTTGTAACCATGGTCTTTTTCAGACTGCATTTTTTTTTCAACGACTACGCCGGGTTTTTTTAAAACGCATTTAAATTCTCGAAATGACTCGATCTACTTTTGCCAGTTCCGCGCGTGAAAAACCATGCCCCATAACACGTCTATGGGATGCATCAAAAACGCATTTTCCACACATCAATTGGCCATGAACAGATAGAGCTCGTCCTGAGTCCATTTCATCGCGCATTTTCTTCGCACGTTGAAAAACGCATATGAAATTTGGCATTGAAAACGTGCGGAAAAAACTGAGTACAACTACAAACTCTGACTGAAAACTGATTGCACTCTGATGCAAAATGTGCGTTTTTTCACTGACCACACACTGATCGTACCTTGATCAACTCACTCTGACGTGATCTGCAAACGCAAGTGTGGGAAGGGTCCGTAACAGTCTTTGGGTGCGTTTCGTATTGCGTTTCTTTCAGGGAATAGATAGGAATCAGCACCCATGTCACTAGCATTTAAACAACACAATACACCATGGTGCCGGTAACCGATCACCTGCGGTTTCCATGATATACAATCGGCGGGGCCAGCCCATTTATTTGATTTCCGTTTCTAAACACGAGGCAAAAAGCGAATGGGTGACCAGCACCTCTTTATTTCTTTGTACCTTGACACAGCTTTTTTTTTTCCATTCCCGCTTTCCATACACAGGTGCAATAATAAAATTAGCCTTATCTCCATTAAGTTCCAGGAGACCAAAATATGCGCAGCAAATATGAGTTCTTCTTACAATCAGATTCACAAGACAGCCATGAGCTCATTTTCATACATGTGGAGATCTAATTCATTCACGAAGAAAAGACAGTATTAGGGGAGCAGCATTCAAAGCACCACAGCTGCAAACGTGTGCACTATCATGCGAATTTTTAAAGTGGACCTGACTATCGATTTGGACCTGATTATTTAGGGTCACAATTACCTGTAAGACAGCTGTTAATGCCAAACAATGTTCATAATAACTTCAGACACATAGACCCCTCATATCGGCAGATCCTGTGTCGGTGTCCTGTCACACCATTGTGCAAGTGAACTGGGTAATAACCCGTGTTTGTGCATGCGCACACCTAAGCTCAGCGCATACCTACAGAGTTTGTCGCATTGAAGCCAGGTTCACTTGCCAGAATGTGCAACTCTGATAGGACAAGGTGAATATAACTGTTTAATCTTTTTTCTAATGTGCCCACTAAAATCCTGCAGGGAAGTTATCTCTACCCCCTCCTCACTAAACTGTTTCCCTTTTTCCACAGGTTCATATAGTAAAGCATACAGTGGAATCATGGACTATGGGGCACATTTACTAAGGGTCAGACCAGCCCATTTTCGTCGGTTTCATTCACGATTTTTTTCAGATTTTGCCCTGATTGCCCCGGGTTTTGGCATGACTGAATAAAAGGACCAGCAAAGTCGATTGATTGTGTGCGCTCGACGCCGGCATTGCATCCAAAAATCGGGGGGATGGGGACATCGGACAACCCGACTGATTTGCACAAACCGCGAATGTTAAAAAACCAACATTGTGTCGCAATATCAGCACTCGCATGCACCGGGAAGAAGAAGTGTGAACTCTCCGGCGGACCTCAGCGGGAAGCGAACAATGCGGAATTGACGCACGATCTTAGTGTCATTCGCGCTCCCTCTGATCCTCGTCGGACATTCCATCGGTGGTGACACGGACAGTTAAGTAATGTGTGCCCCATGTTTATATATTTTCTATTTATACAGTATACTTTGTATTACTGTTTGTATATATTTCTTGTATAACTTTCCTCTTACTTTTCACCATACTGCCCACCTTCCTTTTTTTCTTGTTGTTTTATTTTTTCCTGGCATAGTTATTATTCTACCTGTAGTTTGCTCACTTCCTCGCTATTTGCCTTTTTTAGTTCACAGTCCTTTAATATGCACATACGTGCCGCCCCGGATTACTGTACATCTCTAGTGTCTTTGACATTAGGGTAGATGAACTGTATCTTCAATGTATATAACCAAAATACGACTCTTTCAGTAGATATTGATGCATACACATTTTATAACATGAAATGCAGTCCCGAAAATATAGTGAGTGTGACATTTTGGTCTTCAGACACAAATTGCTGGACCGGGTAAGGTATAGATGGGCAGTCATGTTGCTGAGGTTGTAGCAATATTAGGTGCATGAAATGCATATCCCTGCGGTCTGATGGCCTTTATTTCAATGGACTTTTTCATCACTATACATGTATTGCACTCTGACAGAATGCAACTATGTGTTTTCACAATCCATTGCCATAGAAAACATAGAGGCTAAAGGGGGTTGTCCGTGGAATAAAAAATAAGTATATATGGCGTTTTCGGAGCCTATTCCGAGCTCCATCTTTTACATTTTAACGTGCGATAACGTGATTGTAAATGCCAATGCTAGGGACTGATAAGGTCCTCAGCTTTGCTTTATATTCAATCCATGCACTTGGGCGTGATTTCATTTTCACAACCTCCACTGCTTGCGAGGACTGGCCAGAGACAAAAAGATATAGCAGTCCTTTTCCCTGCCATTTTTGCTTCCTCCTGGCAATTCTTTCACTGTTTCATTTGGCATGTGAACGGGCTCACCCTCTGGTGAGACACAAGAGAAGCAAAAGTGGGTCCCGAACCCTTTTGTGTCCTGTACATCTGCGCATATTTACTACGGGTCTGCCGCCGGACGCATTTCCGATTGGCTTTCCCGAAAATTTTGCCTGAATTGCCACAGGGGAAGGTTTTGTGTGCACACGATCGGTTTTGGCGCACTCGCACCGTTTCATCGAGACACAAATCGGGGGTGCTGGGCCCGTCGTGAAAACCGGCAAGATTTTAAATTCAGCAACTCACATACAGACCGGGAAACATGGTGAACTCCCCGCGGACTCTGTGTGGGGCAGCAACACATTCACAGAACATCGGGCGCAACCTGTTATGATCGGCGCATCCCCAAATCCTCGTCAGACATTCCGGATCCGGGGACGCAACGTGACGGTAAGTAAATTGTGCCCCATTGTCATGCCATGTAACCTGTGAGTTAAAAAACAATAAACACTTATACTATCCCTCCAGTGCCCCATTCTTTGGGGCTCCTCCTGTCCACTTGGAGCTGCTCGTGTCACTGACTATTGTGTGTATGCCTGCTACTTGTGCCTTGCTACTCTGCCTGTTGATATAGCGGGCAGGCCCGGCACAACGCAGGTCTTTGTAAGCAACAGAGTGCCTGGAAGTGAGAGGCGCATCTATGGGATAACAGAGAGCCTGAGGAGGTTAATATAATTTATTTATGTGTTTTTTAAGCAACGAGCCATATATCAATTTATTTTTGCATTATTTTTATATGAAGAAGTGTCAAATTTTCATCCCCAGGGATGTTTTAACACAAAAGATAATTTTTACCAACTTTTCTTACATTTTACAAAAATTTTTTTGCTGTGGTAGCTTCATATACACTTAGCTGGTGTCATCACAGGTGTGCAAAAACAGGCCAAACCAAAATCACAATCAGATTAAAAAAATCACGAACAAATACAAGCTTCTCCTCAAAAGTATCAAGAGGTAGAGACACAATACCTTCTATACCAAAATAGTTCCTGAAACTGAGAACCTCTTCTGTTCTCAGGTCTGCCTCCCCTCATATTCTATTATCCCCGCAGGTCTGCTTCCCCTTAATTCTTCAATCCCCAGGTCTGCTTCCTCCCTTATATTCTATCCAATGTCTGCACTCCTTATATTCTGTCTCCCCCCCCAGGTTCTGCTCTTTTCCTCATATTCTGATTCTGTTGTCCTAGTGCCCCCACACCAATGTCTGCTCCCGCTCCCCCTTCGTATTCAGCCACTCCGTCTGCTCCCTAGCTTCCAACCTCATTCTGCTACTACCATCTCTTCTGCCCCCAGACTGCTCTTCATATTCTGTACCTGTAACTCCCCCATGTCTCCACTTCCCCTCCTATTGCAGCCCTTCCCTAGGTATTCTCCCCCCTTATATTCAATCCCCATGGCCTGTTTCCCATCGATTCTGGTCCCCCCATAATCGTCTCCTTCACTACTCGGTCAACCCCCATCATATACTGTCCCCCCCACCAGCTTGCTCCCCTTCATAATTTAGACTTCTACCTTTTTACACCTGCTTCATACAGTGCTGGTGTTTGTATACTGCAGTAAGAACAGTCATGTCATTATCTAATCATTACACAGCTAAGAATTGAATTAACGCCTGGAGCCTGGACAATCGTTCCCCTTTGCTACGTGGCTGCTTTTTAACTAACTTTTTTATTATCAGCGATCCCCGGCTTGTCAAGTTAAAGACACCATGCATCTGGGATCAAGGCGAGGAGGACTATATGTGAGTCTGTGTCTGTGTTTCTCATGTTTCTGTTAGTGTTAGTGGTAGATATGGTAGTTAGGTTTGGTTAACTCAGTGCTATAAGAGTATAGATTATTGATGCTAAGAGGCTGGTAATGAGTCTAATATAAACCTTCCTGTGAGACGCACTCCGTAAGTATCCCAGAGGCCACTATAGGAGTGATAGGGAGGTGGCCAGAGGCCACTATGGTAATAGGAGGATGAGAGGGGACAGGGAGACTACTATATCAATTTTTGAGGTTGGGTGATACTATAAAAGAGAGATTGAGTTGGATCCTGCTGAAGGGTTACAGGGGGCTTCTATAAGAGGGATGGAGAAGGATGCCACTTATTGATGAGGGATGTGGAAGAGTTTGCCTATTGAGTATGGAAGAGGAGAGCATATAGAGAGGTGGTGGACAGGAGCCACTATATTTGAGGGGTGGTGTGTCAGTCAGGTTCAACTGTATAGAGGGCTTGGGTTACAGGAGTCCACTATATGAAGTAATGGGATGGACAGGAGGTCACAAAAGTAAAGGGAGTGATAAATTAAGAGGAGACCATGATGATGTTCTAGTATTGTTAACAAATAGGGGTATATATAGTGCGATTGCCACATTGTCATAGATGTTGTGTGGAAATCCCATATACTGTAGCCATACTGTGAAAATAGTAATATAATTTAAAAAACTTTTAAAAAAATAAAATTAGAAAAACGCTAAACTTTAAATCACCTCGACTCCCTTTTACCCTAGACAGTGATAAATATACCGTAAAACCTAACATCATCACAGGTCAGTATCAGCCCACTCCCTAAATGGTCCCAAATTCTAATCAAATATATATAAGTTTTTTTCCGAGTTATTGTACCCCATACAGAAATATTCCCAAAGTCAGAAATGCCACTTGTATTCCATTTGTGCAAACATTAAAATTCATAAAAAGTGATCAAAAGGTCGATCTAGTCCTACTAATAAATGGTTACATTGAAAACTCATACAAAATCGCCAAAAATGACAGAACCGACCACACACCTCGTCCGTCATCAGCAGTAATGAAACGGATAAGAGCACATTCTAGAGTTTTTTTTTTAAGTTTAATAATTTTGTAATAATTTATGAAAACATTATAACACCCTATGATAATGTTGGTAACCCACAGTGATGCATCTACGGTCAAAAGAATGAAGGATACATGTATTTGAAGGGTGAAAACGCATTCGTAAATAATCCACGCCCACAAGTAATATACACAATGCACTTTTTTTATCAACACCAATTTCCTCCCCAGTACGAGCAACAGGCATGGGACTTATTAACTATTCTCACTAATGAATGCGATTTGTTACACGAAACAAGTGTCCTGGACCACTGCAAGATAAACTAACCACTTACCATAGGGGGAACCCGAGTCGAACGTTGTGTCCAGATGGCCAACCCGAGTCCAACCAGGGGGGTAGCCCTTTTCATCCCCACGCAGGCGGGTTAGACAAGCTCCGGCGTGGTACCACCAGGTCTTTGCCTCAGGGCGTGACTTGTCTTGCAGTGGCGGCCAAGGTATATCATAGATGGCAACATCGTCGTGGTCAAAGATCCAGGTCACAATTCATGGCTAGCGACAGAGAACAAACGTCAGAGTCTGTTCCGGGGTCAGCAACAGTAGTGTCCAAGCAGAAGTACGGAACACAGCACCGGACATGAGCAACCGGAAGAACACTGTACAACTTTAACACGTAGGGATCTCGGTAACACAGGAACACGGAGGAGTCAAAACGGAAGGAGACACGGACGCAGGCAATCGCACACAAGACTTTTCTCTAAGGCCTGTGTGAGGCAGCAAAGATCCGGCAATAGTGTAAGAAGGTGCAGGGTTTTTAAAGGGGAAGTGATCAGTCAGTGCACCCATTAGCGGTGTACTGGCCCTTTAAATTTCCTGAAGATGTTGCGCGCCCTAAGGAGGCGGGGTCGCGCGCAGCCGGAACCTGGCAGCGATGCCGGAGAGGTGAGCGGTGAGTCGCGCTGCAACAAACCGCGCCTGCTAGTCCCCGGGAGCACGATAGGTCGCGGGACCCCTGTGACAGTACCCCCCACACCCCCCTTGCCCCCCTCTTCTTGATTTAAAAACTCTTGTAGTAGATCATGGTCCATGATGTTGTCGTTCAGGCTTCCCAGATCTCTCCTCCCTGGCCCGTAACCCCTTCCAGTCAACCCAGAGAACCGCTTACCCTTTACTGTCTTCATTTCAAGGATCTCTCCCTTTACCTCATAAATATCTAGGAGTCAGCCACCGGAGCAGGATGGGGGTAACTTGCCGGGACGAATAGGTTCGAATAACGCTTGAGTAGAGAACAAATCGAAGGAGTTTTCGTGATAACGCGCGGTGGAAGGAAGGAGCAACTTGTAAGACAGCCGGATTTAATGCGATATATAACCCGAAAGGACTCTAAGAAACCCTGGACCAAGCTGTACCAGGAATCTTTAAACGATGTAATCTAGGTGACAACCCGAGACCTGTCCCCAGGAGAAAAACAGGAGGTGCGCTGCGTTTTTTATATACCGCTGGGTGAGTTTGTAACGGGCGTAAGCCTGCTTCAAACGAAAGGGCAGTTCTGCTGCCCAAATGGTCTTCGGTCTTGTCCCAAACTCGTCGACAGCAGAACCTTCCGTGGACACAGGCAGAGAGGTAGAGGAGGATGTGGGATGTTTGTCCATAAACAATGAAGAAGGAGTAGAATCAGAAAGCTTCAGAGTCCAGGGACGTTGTATGAGAACTCCGCCCATGGCAACAATGAGCGACCAGTCATCTTGGCGGTTGCCGAACGAAATGCCGACGGTAGCAGCCATGGGTTTGATTGACTCTTCTCCTCTCCTTCTCCTTCCATTCCTGAGGAGGATATCCGACGAGAAGTCCCGAATTTCACCTGGAGATGGTTACCACGGATCGCCAGAAAACAGGAGTCAAGCCAGACCCCACGGGCCTGAACAATGTGCAATGGGAGTCCATGCAGCTGAAAGCTTTGGGAGGAGAACGGCTGGGCAGCACGCGGAGCTGATGTGCAAACCTGCGCAAAGGAGACAAAGAGGGAATTTGCAGAACCGGTCGGTTACCACCCACGATGACAGTATTCCACGAGGATGATGAAGGTCCATGCAAAATCCATGGCCCATGAGTCCACGGGCGGCTGCGGTATCGCAACGGCATCAGGAACCGGCAGGTTGAGCGGCGTATTCGGGCCACAGGAGGCGGCAGGAAACCCACAAATCCCACACATCTTTGGCCAGTCTGGCTATCATAATACCGGAAATACGGGTATGGAAACCGCTGCACCCCCAGGGTGCCAGCCACACGTATAGCAATTCCCCATGTCATGATCCTCTACGAAGGGCAGGTCTGGACGTACAGTCTGCTGGTTGAAGCTGCCTAATGGTCCACTGAGCTGCAAGGACCAGACTTCGGAGAACAATATGACGTGGGCACAGGGGTCTTCTCCAACCACAATCGAAGCCTGGTGAGAGAGCATCAGCCTTAACGTTCTTCTCCCGAGGACGGAATGGATTAAGACTCAAATCGGGATGAAAAAGGACAACGTGACTTGACGAGGTTTCAGTCGCTGATGGAATCTGGAGGTATCAGGAGTTCTTGTGGTCATTATACATGTTGAACCAGGGGCCAGGCCCCCTCCAGGAGATGCCGCCACTCCTTTCCAAAGCCAGTCTTTAAGGCAACACGTTTCCCGATCTTCTCGAACAGGAGAGAATGTCTTTGAGAAGAACCGCAGGTAAGTATGACCCTTGGGCCCTTCGGTAGTACGAACTGCACCAGCACCAACGGATGAAGGCCACAACCTCCAACCTGAAACCGTTTCTCCTTCTCCGTTCTGGTCTATGTAGTACTGGGTCAGAGGCAAATGAGCATTTGTAGCTTAGTAAAGGCTTCCTCAGCAGCTGGAACCATTGTCTAGGATTGGCATTATCTTAGTCAATGTCCCACAATAGGAGCCACAGTGAAGAGAAAGTGTGGAATAAACTGTCTATATATTGGCGAATCCCAGAATTCTGAACTAGCACGACGCGTCCCAACTGGGCTAGGCCACTGAAGTACGGCTGCCAATTTAGAAGAAGATCCATCTGGAGTGCCTTGCCAGAATGACGTATCCAGAACGTGAAAGAACTGCTCTGATGGAATTTGACACTTGTCTCCGGTTGGCGTATAAATTATTAGTTCCCTTAATCAGCCGAGAACCATGCCGGACGTGGTTTTGGTGAGAGTGAAGATCTGAAGAAAAACATCCAAAATGTCGCCAATTAAACTATAACACAGGAGTAAGAAGCAGGTCTCTAAAATATCTTCACAAACTCCTGGAATACCGCTGGAGCATTGCAGAGACCAAAGAAGGCATTACCAATACTCAAAATGCCCGTCACGAGTATTGAGAGCTGTCTTCCACTCGTCCCCCTCCCAATTCGGATGAGGTTATATGCTCTTGCACGATCCCCTTGGTAAACCTTGGGCCCTCGTATACGTCCAAGAGTTTTTTGATGATAGTAAAGGATAGCGTGTTCCTTCAACCGTAACTACTGGGGGGTTGAGTACCCGCGGTAGCATGCATGGTCGGAGGGAACCATCCTTCTTAGAGACAAAGAAAAATCCAGCTCCAGTGTGGGAATAAGACTTTACGATGAACCCTTTTGGCAGATTTTCCTTTATTGTAAGCGTACTGGCTTCAGGTCTCTCGGGCACAGATAACGGATAAACCCTGACCTCGTGGAGGAGACGTACCCTGCATGGAAATCAATGAGACAGTACAAGGGGACGATGTGGGGGTCAGAACCTCTCCTTGCTCTCAGAGAAACATCTGTGCGAAGTCCGCGATAGCAAACGTGGGAGGAGACTGGCACCACGGATGTTAGCATGAAACGTACAGTGGTGAGGAGCATCCAAGCAACGAGAAATGGCAGTCTGGACAGCACCGGAAGAACACTGATTACACGGGACACGGAGGTCTCATGTAACAGGACACACGGAGGGAGTCCAGACACGGAGGAACTTGGAACGCAGGAGAACACTGGAACGCAGGTCAAATTGCAACAGAGCTTTCCTCATAGGCTGTAGGCAACAAAGATCCGGCAAGTTAAGAAGGGGCATGGTTTTTCCAAAGGGGAAAGTGATCAGCCAGTGCACGCCAACTAGCGGTGGCACTGGCCCTTTATATTTCCTGAAGATGCCGCGCCGGGAGCAGAGGAATGTTCCAGGCGGGAAAAGTTTTTTATTTCAACCCTAGGACACTTCTACCAACAACCCTACTTTTCCCCGGATGCGAGGATTGAGAGAAAACCTGTAAGAAAATGTTCCGGGCTGGCACAGTGAGCAGAGACAGTCCTGACGTCTGTCTGTAACGTTCCTGGGGAGAAGTCAGGGCCGTCCTTGGAGAGGAGGCTGATGATGAATGCCAACCCTAGAACCTTTTCGTGTGACAAATTGAGATGGTAAACGTTATGGGGGGGGATGGTTGCAAGGAGCATGGTTAATAAAACCCCTGCACACTTGGATCAGCCATCATACTTTGTAGGCATGGAACTCTCATCAACGAGGCTCAGCACAACAGGCTAACCAGAGTAGCAGAAGGAGCCACCAAGCAGCGGATGCTGTTGCTGTGTGTAATCAGTTGCTGCAACACCTACTCATACTTAGATTAGAGTCAACCCTTGCTTCATGTTCCTAAAAGGACACCAGAAGAACATATCATTAGAAGTCAGGAAAAAAATCATTTTTTCCCTAGATAACCTAGACCCACTACTTAAAGCGATCAGAGAAACTTAGACATTGAGGATCCCGTAAAGATGAAATCATCCAGGACGAATCCTTGGGTGTTTCAGAGGCCAAGAAAAAGAGATTCTTTTGTGAAGAGCGCGCCTTAGAAGTCTCATTCAGGAGGAGTGGAATGACCCAGAAAAAAGACATTGAGTAGCCGAAGAATTCAGAAATAGACTCGTCTTTGAGAAGGATAAGTAAATAAACTGGGATTCCACCCCCAAAGTAGACGTTCAGGTAACCAAAGTAGTTAAAAAGACCAACCTACCTTTTGAGGATGCGGCTCAATTAAAAGACCCTATGGACCGAAAGCCAGAGAGTGTCTTAAAGAAAATGTGGGAACTTACAATGTTAAAGGGAACCTGTCACCAGGAGACCCATTTTTAGCACTCCAAATAAGGTGAGTTCATCCCATTTATATAACCTACAAGGAAGGCCAAAGCCTATTATAGCTCCTCTGACTGCCATCCTTGTGTAACGTGTCATCAGCCGGGTAGTTAATAAGACGATCCTTCAGATAGGTTTTAACGATCTATTAACCCCTAGGCCCCTTTCACACTAATGGGTTTTTCACGCGCGTTTTCTGCGTGTGCTTTTGATGCGCAAACTTGCATTGGCACTCTGACCACTTGTAACCATGGTCTTTTTCAGACGTTGCATTTTTTTTCAACGACTACGCGAGGTTTTTTTAACACACGCATTTAAATCTCGAAATGACTCTGACTACTTTTGCCAGTCACGCGCGTGAAAAACCTGCCCCACTAACCTCACGTCTAATGGGATGCATCAAAACTCATTTTCCCACATCAATTGGCCATAGAACAGATAGAGCTCAGTCCTGAGTCCATTTCATCCGCGCATTTTCTTCTGCACGTGAAAAACGCATATTGAAATGTTTGCACTTGAAAACGTGCGGAAAAACTGAACACTCACAAACTCTGACTGAAAACTGATTGCACTCTGATGCAAAATGTGCGTTTTTCACTGACCACAACACTGATCGACCTTGATCAACTGAACTCTGACGTGTCTGCAACGCAAGTGTGGGACGGGTCCTTAACAAGTCTTTGGTGCGTTTCGTATTGCGTTTCTTTCTAGGGAATAGATGCGGAATCAGCACCCAGTGTCATAGCATTTAAACAACACAAGACACCAGGTGCCGGTACCGATCACCCTGCGTTTTCCATGTATATACAATCGGGGCGTCCAGCCCATTTATTTGATTTCCGTTTCTAAACAACGAGCAAAAGCGAATGGTGACCAGCACTTTTGATTTCTTTGGACCTTGACACAGCTTTTTTTTTCCATTCCCGCGTTTCCAACACAGGTGCCATAATAAATTTCCTTATCTCCATTAAGTTCCAGGAGACCCAAAATATAGCGTGCACAAAATGAGTTCTTCTTAAATCAAGATTCAAACAGCCATGAGCGTACATTTTCATACCTTGTGGAAGATCTAATTCATTCAGAAAAAAGACAGTATTAGGGGAGCAGCATTCAAAACGACCCAAGCTGAAACGTGTGCACTATCATGCGAATTTTAAAGTGGAGACCTACTATCGATTTTGGACCTGTGATTTAGGGTCACAATTACCTGTATGAAGCTGTTAATGCCAAACATGTTCCATACATAACCTTCAGACACATAGACCCTCTATCTGGCAGATCCTTGTCGTGTTCCTGTCACACCATGTGGCAGTGAAACTGGGTAATAACCCGTATTGTGCATAGCGCACACCTAGCCTAGCGCATACCTACAGATGTTTGCGCATTGAAGCCAGGTTCACTTGCCGAATGTGCAAACCTGGAGGACAAGGTGAATATAACTGTTTACTTTTTTCTAATGTGCCCACAAAATTCCTGCACGGGAAGTTCATCTCTACCCCGTCCTCACTAAACGGTGTTTCCCTTTTCCACAGGTTTAATTAGTAAAGCATACAGTGGAATCAGGACTATGGGGCACTTTACTAAGGGTCAGAACACCCATTTTTCGTCGGTTTCATCCACGATTTTTTTCAGATTTTGCCCGTGATTGCCCCGGGTTTTGGCACAAGACTGTAAAGGCCACAGGTCGATTGGATTGTGGCGCATCGACGCCGGCTTGCATTCTGCACAAAATCGGGGGGATGGGGACATCGGACAACCCGACGTTTGCGACAAACCGCGGATGTTAAAAACCAAATTGTGTCGCAAATCAGCACTCACATGCACCGGGAAGAAGAAGGTGAACTCTCCGGCGGACCTCATGCGGGGAAGCGAACACATGCAGTGAAATTGACGCACGATCTTAGTGTCATCGCGGCCGTCTGATCCTCGTCGGACATTCCGTATCGGTGGTGACACGGACGAGTAATGTGCCCCATGTTTATATAATTGTTCCTATTTATACAGTATAACTGTGTATTACTGTTGTATATATTCTTGTATACTTTTCCTCCTTACTTTTCACCATACTGCTCCCCTTCTTTTTTTCTTGTTGTTTTATTTTTCCTGGCATAGTTTTTTCTACCTGTAAGTTTTCACTCCTCCGCTATTTGTCCTTTTTTGTTCACAGAGTCCTTTAATCAATGCCACATTGACTCCTCTCCGGATTTATGTCACTTCTCAGTGGTTCATTTGAATTAGGTACAGTAATGTATCTTCAACTGTTATAACCAAAATCGCACTCTTTCAGTAGATATTGATGCATTACAAATTATTAAACATGAAATCAGTCCCCAGAAATAAGTGAGTTGTGAACATTTTGGTCTTCAGACACATAGATTGCATGGACCGGGTAAGGTATAGATGGGCAGTCATTTGCTGAGGTTGTAGCAATATTAGGTAGCCATGAAATGCAACTATCCCTGCGTCTGATGGCCTTTATTTTCAAATGGACTTTTTCATCCACTATACAATGGATTGCACTCTGACAGAATTGCAACTACGTGTTTTTCACAATCCATTGCATAGAAAACATGAGGCTAAAGGGGGTTGTCCGTGGGGAATAAAAAATAATATATATGGTCTGTTTGGGCCTTCTCCGGCATCCCATGCTTTTCACATTTTACGTCGATAAACGGATTGTAAATGCCAATGCTATGTGACTGATAAGGTCCTCAGCTTTGCTTTTATTCATTCATGCACTGGCGTGATTCATTTCACAACCTCCACTGCCTTGCAGGACTGGCCAGAGACCAAAAGATATAGCAGTCCTATTTCCCTGCCATTTTGCCTTCCTCCTGGCAATTCTTTTCACTGTTTCATTGGCATGCTGAACGAGGCTCACCCTCGGTGAGCACAAGAGAAGCAAAAGTGGGTCCCCGAACCCTTTTGTGTCCTGTACTTGCGCATATTTACTACTGGTCTGCCGCGACGCAATTTCCATGGCTTTCCCCGAAATTTTGCCTGAATTGCCCAGGGGAATTTTTGGTCACACGATCGGATTTTGGCGCATCGGCACCGTTTCATCGAGACACAAATCGGGGGGGCTGGGCCGTCGTGACAAACCGCGAAGAATTTTAAATTCAGCACTCACATACAACCGGAAGAAACGATGGTAACTCCGCGGACTCTGATTGGGAGAGCAACACATTCCAGAACTCGGGCGCACCTGTTATGACTCCGGCTGCACGCCCAATCCTCGTCAGACATTCCGGTATCCGTGGACGCATACGTGACGGGTAAGTAAATTGTCCCCATTGTATGCCATGTAACCCTGGAGTTAAAAAACAATAAACACTTATACTAATCTCCTCCAGTGCTCCCCATTCTATTGGGGCTCCTCCTGTCCACTTGAGCTGCTCTGTCCTGACTATGTGTATGCCTGCTACTGTGCCTTGCTACTCGCCGTTGATATACGGGCAGGCCGGCACAACGCAGGTTTTGTAACAACAAGTGCCTGGGATAGTGAGAGGGACGCAATCTATGGCGATAACAGGAAGCCTGAGGAGGTAATATAATTTATTTATGTTTTTTAAGCAACTAGCCATATATCAATTTATTTTTTTTGCATTATTTTTATTATGAAGAAAAGTGTTCAAATTTTCATCCCCAGGGATGTTTAACACATAGAAGATAATTTTTTACCCCTTATTCTTTAATTTTACAAAAATTTTTTTGCTGTGGTAGCTTCATATACTTAGTGGTGGTCAGCACAGTGTGCAAAAAAGGCCAAACCAAAATCACAATCGATTAAAAATCACGAAACAATACAAGCTTCTCCTCAAAAGTATCAAGAGTTAAGACACAATACCTTCTATACAAAAATAGTTCCTGAAACCTGAGAACCTCTTCTGTTCTCAGGCTGCTTCCCCTCATATTCCTATTCATCCCCGCAGGTCGCTTCCCCTTATATTCTTCATCCCCAGGTCCTGCTTCCCCCTTATATTTATCCCAATGTCTGCACTCCTTATATTCTGTCTCCCCCCCAAGGTTCTGCTCTTCTCCTCATTATTCTGTTCCTTTTCCTGGCCCCCACACCATGTCTGCTCGCCGCTCCCCCTTCGTATTCAGCCACTTCCCATGCTCCCTCCAAGCTTCCAACCTCATTCTGCTACTCCATCTCTTCTGCCCCCAGACTGCTCTTCAATATTCTGTCCTAACCCCCATGTCTCCACTTCCCCTCTATTCAGCCCCTTCCCTAGGTATTCCTCTCCCCCTTAATATTTCATCCCCAGGCTCTGTTTCTCGATTCTGTCCCCCCATATCGTCTCCTCACTACTCGTAACCCCCATCATATACTGTCCCCCCACCAGCTTTGCTCCCCTTCATATTTAGACTTCCCTTTTTACACCTGCTTCATACAGTCTGGTGTTTGTAATACGCAGTAAGAACAGTCATGTTGATTATCTATCATTACACAGCTAAGAATTGAATTAACGCCTGGAGCCTGGACAATCGTGTCCCTGTTGCTAGCGTGGCTGCTTTTTAATAACTTTTTTATTCGCGATCCCCGAGCGTTGTCAGAGTAAAGACACCATGCATCTGGATCAAGGACGAGGAGGACTAATGGTAGTCTGTGTAGTGTCTCATGTTTTCTTTAGTGTTTTGGTAATATTGGTAGTTAGTTTGGTTAACTCAGTGCTATAAGAGTATAGATTTTGATGTTAGAGGCTGGTAAGAGTGCTTGAAAAGAACCTTCCTGTGAGACGCACTCCTGTAAGTATGCCCAGAAGGCCACTATAGAGTGATAGGGAGGTGGAGCACAGAGGCCACTATGGTAATGGAGGATGAGGGGGACAGGGAGACTACATATCAATTTGAGGTTGAGGGATACTATAAAAGAGAGATTGATCCGAGTTCGTCTGCGAGGTTACGGCGGCATTTATGAGAGGGATGGTGTAACAGGATAGCCACTTATTGATGGAGGGATGTGAAGGCAGGTTGCCTCTATTGAGTATGGAAGAGGAAGTGCCTAATGAGAGGTGGTGGACAGGGCCACTATATTGAGGGGTGGTGTGTCAAGTCAGGTGGTCACTAGTTATAGAGGGTTGGGTACAGGAGCCACTATATGAAGTAATGGATGACAGAGGTCACAAAAGTAAAGGGAGGATAAATAAAGAGGAGGCCATGATATGTTGCTAGTTTGCTTACTAGGGGTATATATAGTGCGATTTGCACATTGTCATAGATGTGTGTGAAATCCCATATTACGTCTGCCATACTGTAAGAAAATAGTACATAATAATTTAACAAAACTTTTTAAAAAAATAAAATTAAAAAACCTAAAACTTTAAAATCACCGGACGAATCCCTTTTCCCTAGAGTGATATAATATACCGTAAAACTAACCATCATCACATGGTCAGTATCAGTCCACATCCCTAAATGGTCCAAGTCTATCAAAATAATAAGTTTTTTAACCGGTGTATGTGGTACCCCATACAGAATATTCCCAAAGTCCAGCAAATGCCACTTGTTCCATTTTGCAACACATTAAAATTCATAAAAAGTGATCAAAAGGTCGTCTAGTCCTACAAAAATGGTACATTGAAAACGTCATCAAAAGTCGCCAAAAATGACAAGAACGCGAGCCACAACACATCTCCGTCATCAGGTAATGAAACGCGATAGAGCACAATTCAGAAGTTTTTTTTTAAGTTTAAATTTTGTAAGATTTATGAAAACATTATAACACCCTAGATCAGATGTTGGTAACCCACAACCCGTGATTGCTCGTACGGCAAAAGAGATGAAGGAGACATTGTGATTTAAGGGTGAAAACGCTCGTAAATAATCCAAGCCCCAAGATATACACAATGCCTTTTTTTTATCACACCAATTTCTCCCCAGTACACGCAACACGGCATGGGACTTACTTAACTATTGCTCACTAATGAGTGCGATTTTTACACGAAACAAGTGTCTGGACCACTGCATAGATAAATGACGTAAGCCACTTACCTGGGGGAACCCGGATAGTCGAGTTGTGTCCGTGCCAACCCGAAGTTTCCAAAAGCCAGGGGGTGAGCCCTTTTTACCAATCCCGCAGGCGGGTTACGACAAGCTCCGGCTGGTACCACCAGGTCTTTGCCTCAGGCGTGACTTGTCTTGCAGTGGCGGCCAAGGTAGAGTCATAGATGGCAGACATCGTCGTGTCAAAGTCCAGCACAATGTCAGGGCTGCGACAGAGAATCAACGTCAAGTCTAGTTCCGGGTCACAACAGTAGTGTCCAAGCAGAAGGTACGGAACACAGCAACACAGAGCAACACGAAGAACACTGTACAAACTGAACACGTAGGGATCTCGGTAACACAGGAACATCGGTGGAGTCAAAACGAGGAGACACTGGAGACGCAGGCAAATCGCAACAGAGACTTTTCTCTAAGGCCTGTGTGGGCAGACAAAGATCCGGCATAGTGTAAGAAGGTGCAGGGTTTTTAAAGGGAAGTGATCATCAGTGCACCCATTAAGCGGTGTACTGGCCCTTTAAATTTCCTGAAGATGTTCGGCGCCCTAGGAGGCGGGGTCGCGCGAGCCGGAACCTGGCAGCGATCCGGAGAGGTGAGGGTGGTCGCGCGCACAACCGCGCCTGCTATCCCCTGGGAGCACGATAGGGTCGCTGGGACCACCTCGTGACAGTACCCACCCACACCCCCCTTAGTCCCCCCTCTTCTTGATTGTTAAAAACTCTGTAGTAGATCATGGTCCATGATGTTGTCGTCAGGCTTCCCAGATCTCTCCTCTCCAGGCCCGAACCCCTTCCTCACCAAGCAGAACCGCTTACCCTTTATCTGTCTTCATGTTCAAGGATCTCCTTCCTTTACCTCATAAATATCTAGGAGTCACCACCGGAGCATGGAGGGTAACTTGCCGGAGAGATAGTTCAGATAACGCTTGAGTAAGATGACAATCGAAGGAGTTTTCGGATCGCGCGGTGGAAGGAAGGAGCAACTTGTAAGACAGCCGGATTTAATGCGATGATATAACCTCGAAAGGACCCTAAGAACCCATGGACCAAAGCTGTATCCAGGAATCTTTAAGACGATGTATCTAGTGACAACCAGACCTGTTCCCCAGAGAAAAACCAGGAGGTGCCTGCGTTTTTTATCTAACCGCTGGTGAGTTTGTAACGGGCGAAGCCTGCTTCAAACGAAACGGCGTTCTGCTCTCCAAATGGTCTTAGGTCTTGTCCCAACTCGTCGACAGCAGAACCTTCCGTGGACACAGGGCAAGAGGGTAGAGGAGGATGTGGGATGTTTTCCATAAACAATGAAGAAGGAGTAGAATCAGAAAGCTTCAGAGTCCAGGGCGTTGTATGAGAACTCCGCCCCAATGGCAACAAGAGGCGACCAGTCTCTTGGCGGGTGCCGAGACGAAATGCCGAGGTAGCACCATGGGTTTGATTGCTCTTCTCTCTCCTTCTACCTTCATTCCACTGAGGAGGATTGCCGACGAGAAGTCCCGAATTTCACCTGGAGATGGTTCACGAGGATCGCCAGAAACACGGAGTCAAGCCAGACCCCACGGGCTGAAAACAATGTGCAATGGAGTCCATGCAGCTGAAAGACTTTGGGAGGAGAACGGCGGCAGACGCGGAGCGAGTGCAACCTGCGCAGAAGGAGACAAAGGGGACATTTGCTAGAACCGTCGGTTACCACCCACCCAGATGACAGTATTCCACGAGGTGATGGAGGTCCATGCAAAATCCATGGCCACATGAGTCCAACGGGCGGCTGGTATCGGCAACGGCATCAGAACCGGCAGGTTGGGCGTATTCGGGCACAGGAGGCGGCAGAACCCACAAATCCCACACATCTTTGCAGAGTCTGGCTATCAATAATACGGAAAAGGGTATGGAACGCTGCGCCCCAGGGTGCCAGCCACAACAAGCAATGTCCCCATGTCCTGATCCTCTACGAAGGGCAGGTCTGGACGTACGTCTGCTGGTTGGAAGCTGCCTAAGGTCCACTGGAGCTGCAAGGACCAACGTTCCGGAGAACAATATGACGTGGGGCACAGGGGTCTTCCTCCAACCACAATCCGAAAGCCTGGGAGAGCAGCATCAGCCCTTAAACCGTTCTTCTCTCCGCAGGACGGAATGGATTAAGAACTCAAATCGGGATGAAAAAGTGTACAACTGACTTGACGAGAGTTTCAGGTCGCTGATGGAATCTGGAGGTACAGGAGTTTCTTGTGTCAGTTATAAATGTGAACCGGGTGACAGCCCCCTCCAGGAGATCTGCCACTCCTCCAAAGCCACTTTTAAGGCCAACGTTTCCCGATCTTCTCGACAGAGAGAGAATTGTCTTTGAAGAAGAACCGCAGGTAAGGTATGACCCTTGGGCCCCTTCTGGTATACGAACTGCACACCAGCACCAACGGATGAAGCCAACCTCCCCTGAAACCGTGTTCTCCTTCCGTTCTGGTCTCTGTAGTACTGGGTCCAGAGGCAAATGCGCATTTTAGCTTAAGTACAAGGCTTCCTCAGCAGCTGGAACCATTGTGCTAGGATTGGCATTATCTCTAGTCAATGCCCACAATAGAGCCACAAGTGAAGAGAAAGTGTGGTAATAACTGTCTATAGTATTGGCGAACCCAGGAATTCTGAACTAGCACACCAGTCCCAACTGGGCAGGCCACTTAAGGTACGGCTGCCATTTAGAAGAAGATCCATCTGAGTCCTTGCCAAATGACGTATCCAGAACGTGAAAGAGCGCTCTGAGGAATTGACACTTGTCTCGAGTTTGGCGTATAAATTATTATCCTTAAACAGCCGAGAACCGCTATGCCGGACGTGGTTTTGGGTGAAGTGAAGATCTGAAGAAAACATCCAAAATGTCGCCAATAAACTATAACACAGGAGTAAGAACAGGTCTCTAAAATATCATTCAACAAACTCCTGGAATACCGCTGGTGCATTGCAGAGACCAAAAGGGCATTACCAATACTCAAAATGCCCGTCACGAGTATTGAAGCTGTGCCTTCCACTTCGTCCCCCTCCCGAATTCGGATGAGGTTTATATGCTCTTGCGATCACCCTTGGTAAACCTTGGGCCCTCGTAGTACGTCCAAGAGTTTTTTGACTGATGAGTAGAAGGATAGCGGTTCTTCAAACCGTAACTTTTGGGGGGGTTGAGTACCCAGCGGTAGTCAATGCAGGTGTCGGAGGGAACCATCCTTCTTAGAGACAAAGAAAAATCCAGCTCCAGTGTGGGAAAAGACTTTACGGATGAACCCCTTTTGGCATATTTTCCTTTATTGTAAGCGTACTGGCTTCAGGTCCTCGGCACAGATACGGAATAAACCCGACCTCGTGGAGGAGACGTACCCGCAGAAATCAATGAGACAGTCAAGGGGCGATGTGGGGGCAGAACCCTCTCCCTTGCTCTCAGAGAAACATCTGCTGCGAGTCCCGATAGCAAACTGGGAGAGACTGGCAACCACGGATTAGCATGATAACGTACAGTGGTGAGGAGCATCCAAGCAACGAGAATGGCAGTCCTGGACAGCACACGGAAGAACCTGATACACGGGCACACGGAGGTTCTCATGGTAACACGGACAACACGAGGGAGTCCAGAAACGGAGGAGACTTGGAACGCAGGAGAGACACTGGAACGCAGTCAATTGCAAACAGAGCCTTTCTCTGATAGGCTGTGAGGCACAAAGAATCCGGCAACGGTGTAAGAAGGTGGCATGGTTTTTCAAAGGGGAGTGTCAGCCAGTGCACGCCAACTAGCGGGGCACTTGGCCCTTTTACTATTCCTGAAGATGCCCGCGCCGGGAGCAGAGGAATTCCCAGGGGCGGGCGAAAAGTTTTTTATATCAACACCTAGGACACTTCTAACCAACACCCTATGCTTTTCCGGTATCCGAGGATTGAGAAAAACCTAAGAAAATGTTCCGGGCTGGCCCAGTGAGCAAGACTCCTGACGTCGTCTGTAACGTTCCTGGGGAGAAGTCAGGGCCGTCCTTGGAGAGGAGGCTGATGATGAATGCCACCCTAGATACCTTTTCGTGTGACAAATTGAGATGGTAATACGTTAATGGGGGCGGATGGTTGCAAGGAGCAATGGTTAATAAAACCCCTGCACACTTGGATCAGCCATCATACTTTGTAGGCATGGAACTCTCATCAACGAGGCTCAGCACAACAGGCTAACCAGAGTAGCAGAAGGAGCCACCAAGCAGCGGATGCTGTTGCTGTGCGTAATCAGTTGCTGCAACACCTACTCATACTTAGATTAGAGTCAACCCTTGCTTCATGTTCCTAAAAGGACACCAGAAGAACATATCATTAGAAGTCAGGAAAAAAATCATTTTTTCCCTAGATAACCTAGACCCACTACTTAAAGCGATCAGAGAAACTTAGACATTGAGGATCCCGTAAAGATGAAATCATCCAGGACGAATCCTTGGGTGTTTCAGAGGCCAAGAAAAAGAGATTCTTTTGTGAAGAGCGCGCCTTAGAAGTCTCATTCAGGAGGAGTGGAATGACCCAAAAAAAGACATGAGTAGCCCGAAGAATTCAGAAATAGACTCGCGTTTGAGAAGGATTAAGTAAATAAACTGGGATTCCACCCCCAAAGTAGACGTTTCAGGTAACCAAAGTCGTTAAAAAGACCAACCTACCTTTTGAGGATGCGGCTCAATGAAAGACCCTATGGACCGAAAGCCAGAGAGTGGTCTTAAAGAAATGTGGGAACTTACAATTTTAAGGGAACCTGTCACCAGGAGACCCATTTTTAGCACTCTCCCAGTCCCCACAGAGCATAGTACATACACTGCCAAAGTGTTTTTGTATAGAAAATTGGTTTTACAGAAAAAAAGATATGTTATATTATACCTTTCATTAGCATCTGCTGTGTGACTAGGCAGTTGCCTTATGGGAGGGGCTGGAAAGGAGCAGTTCCCCCCCACCCTTGGGAAACATGTGACCTTTTCAAATATGTGAATAACTACCCTCACTGTAGTGCAGTCCTAACTATAGCTTGTATGATGCAGGATAATTATATGCAAAGTGCAAGTGCTGAACTGCGTCGATATATTGCGAGACAGGGTGACACCTTGGTGGGATTGCCTGCTGACACCCCTCTGATGACATCACAGGACCAATCTGATTGGTCCTGTGAAGTCAATCGTCACCATTAGGCAGCCAATACAGCGATCGGTGGCGATTTATGGGCAGATCTTACTAGCCCCACGCTCTTCAACAACACCATTTTGGGTTTGTTGGTGTTAGAGTTGTGCTAGTGATCTGTCCCTTTATTGTACCCTAAAACACATAATTACCCCCCCATTGTCCGTTTTCCCTTTCCCTAAACTTTTAAGTGCGATCTGTTAGGAGTAGTAGTAGTAGCATGGAGGAGTAGTAGTAGCGTGGAGTAGTAGTTGTTCTGTGGAGGAGTAGGAGTAGCGTGGAGGAGTAGAAGTAGCATGGAGTAGTAGTAGTAGTGTGGAGGAGTAGGCGTTTTGTGGAGGAGCAGGCGTTGTGTGGAGGAGCAGGCGTTTTGAGGAGAAGGCATTTTGTGGAGGGGTAGTAGTAGCGTGGTGAAGTAGATGTTCTGTGTAGGTTGTGTACTATCCCCCCCATCATGTCCCAGAAGATATATACTGACTTGGAGGTAAATAATTATATGGCCTCCGAGTTATATGGCCCACGGAGTTTGCTAGTGGGGACGAGTGTCGGTTCTACTTTTCCACCTCGTCCTGAATAAGAGACTCTGAGGAACCCCGGAGAAGGTGCTTTCGTAGTAGTACTGAAGTGCCTGGGACTTCTGACCCGACATGGGTGATCCCCAGTAACTATGGTCCCTGATTTTACGGCCAGTCCTGGGATAAGCCCACAATCAGGGACTATTGGAGCGCAGAAATACTGTACCAAACCCTGATGTTCCACATGGCAATGAAAAGGATGCGCCTTGAAGGAAAAGCTGGAAAATTGCCGGAAAAGTAGTCTGAGATTTAGTGCACCCACTACTGGACCAGGGCTACCACCTCTATCTGGACAATTTTTATACCAGTGTTACCCTGTTCAAGTGCCTCTCTTCCAGAAATACTGCATTCGGCAGTGATAGAAGGAATCAGAGATATCTGCCTGAGTCGCTGCTAGGGGAAAAGCTCAGAAGGCATGAGAGCCGAGCACTAAGCAGCGACTCAGTATTGTGTGTTAGGTACAAGGACAAGAGGGACGTCCTTGTACTTACAACAATACATGGGCACACCACCACCCCTGCCCCTGTACGAGGTACCAATGCAGAAGCCCCCAAGCCGGACTATAAATTGCATTACAATAGGTACATGGGAGGGATGGATTTGTCGGACCAGGTACTTCAGCCATACAACGCCATGTGGAAGTCGAGGGTGTGGTACAAGAAGCTGGCCGTGCACATCATGCAGATGGCACTATATAATGCTTACGTGTTACATGGATGTGCTAGCCAGAGGGGAACTTTCCTGGAAATTCAAGAGGTGGTAGTCAAGCAGTTGATTTTTGGAGAGCAGCAAGGGGGGAGTGCTAATATGACTGGAAGCGAGGCCACATAACGCTCCCAGAAGACATATACTGACTTGGAGGTAAATAATTATATGGCCTCGGATACGGAGTTTGCTAGTGGGGACGAGTGTCGGTTCTACTTGTCCACCTCGTCCTGAAAAAGAGACTCTGAGGAACCCCGGAGAAGGTGCTTTCGTAGTAGTACTGAAGTGCCTGGGACTTCTAACCCGACATGGGTGATCCCCAGTAACTATGGTCCCTGATTTTACGGCCAGTCCTGGGATATGCAGAGACATGGCAAGTCTGGGACCAGTGGACTTTATAAAAATTCTTTTTAGTGAGGACCTAATTAATCTGATTGTATCTCAGACCATCTTCTTTTTATGCGCAACCGCACAGGTGGACCGCTGTTAGTGCAGCAGAGAGAGAGAAGTATTGGGGCATAGCGCTTCTTATGGGACTAGTAAAGAAGCCCACAATCAGGGACTATTGGAGCGCCGAAATACTGTACCAAACCCTGATGTTCCGCATGGCAATGAGAAGGATGCGCCTTGAAGGAAAAGCTGGAAAATTGCTGGAAAAGTAGTCTGAGATTTAGTGCACCCACTACTGGACCAGGGCTACCACCTCTACCTGGACAATTTTTATACCAGTGTTACCCTGTTCAAGTGCCTCGCTTTTAGACTACTGCATTCGGCACTGATAGAAGGAATCAGAGATATCTGCCTGAGTCACTGCTATGGGAAAAGCTCAGAAGGCATGAGAGCCGAGCACTAAGCTGCGACTCAGTATTGTGTGTTAGGTACAAGGACAAGAGGGACATCCTTGTACTTACAACAATACATGGGCACACCACCACCCTTGCCCCTGTACGAGGTACCAATGCAGAAACCCCCAAGCCGGACTATAAATTGCATTACAATAGGTACATGGGAGGGATGGATTTGTCGGACCAGGTACTTCAGCCATATAATGCCATGTGGAAGTCGAGGGTGTGGTACAAGAAGCTGGCCGTGCACATCATGCAGATAGCACTATATAATGCTTACGTGTTACATGGATGTGCCAGCCAGAGGGGAACTTTCCTGGAAATTCAAGAGGTGGTAGTCAAGCAGTTGATTTTTGGAGAGAAGCAAGGGGGGAGTGCTAATATGACTGGAAGCGAGGCCACATAACGCATTGTACCAGGGCAGCACTTTCCAGGAGAAGTTCCCCAAACAGCCAGCAAGGGAAGGACACAGAAGAGGTGCAGGGGGTGCTCCAAAAAATGCAAAAGAGGGAATCCATATACTAGTGTGACACATGCCCTGAGAAACCAGAGTTATGCATGAAAGATTGTTTCAGGATTTACCACACGTCCCTGGATATATAACCCTGAACAATGCACTCTCACACAGCTTATACATCATGTCACTCCTTCCTTGCTGAGCCCTGCCGTCTGCCCAGCCTGTAGATTATTGCCACACAGGGGGTATTGCCGTACCAGTGAGAACCCACATCATGATCTTTGGGGTGTTTTTCTCCCATGGCAGTAATTGGGCACAAGATGACATAATGGATATTTTGTACTATGCACTATCCATTATGCACCATCCTTGGGGTCCACCTGGGGGGTTAAAATGCTCACTACACCCCTAGATTTATTCATGGAGGGGTGTAGTTTTCAAATAGGGTCAGTTCTCAGGGGTTTCTACTGTTCTAATCCACAAGGGCATCTACAAATGTTTTATGATGCCAAAAAAAAATGTAAATGCCTGTGATCCAAATTCCATTTTCTTCCGAGCCGTGCCGTGTCTCCATCTTGTAGATTATTGACACAAATTAAGGTTCTCCCGTGTTTTGCCGTACACGGGAGAACCTGCATGATGATTTTTGCGGTGTTTGCCTCCAGTGGCACAATGGCAAATTTTGAGAAATTTTACTCTACACCATTCAATTTGTGTTACATTTGAGCCAGAATCTTATGAGTTAAAATGCTCATACAACCCTAGATAAATTCTTTGTGGCATATCCTTTCCTAAAATGGGGTCGCTGCTTGGGGGTTTATATTGTACTGGTACCTCAGGGGCACCCCAACACCATCTCAGGGGTTAAAATGCTCATACAACGCTAAATTCTTTAAGGGGTGCCCTTTCCTACAACAGGGTCACTACTTAGGGGTTACTATTGTACTGGTACCTCAGGGGCACCCCAACAGCAAAATTTTGTTAGTTCCTTTCTCAGCCCTGCTGTGTGCCCAGCCTGTCATTTATTGGCCCATGAGTGATACTGCCGTAGTCGGGACAACCTGCAGAATGATTTTTTGGGTGTTTGTTTGCCATGGGTTAGGCACAATAAATAAGGCACTAAAATGTGATTGAGATAAAAAATGCAATTTTTTAATCCGCACCATTTACTTTGCAGTAGATTTTGGCCAGGATGTTGGGGTTAAAATGATCAGTAGATAAATTCATTTAGGGTTGTAGTTTCCTAAAAGGTGTCATGGTTTTCGATTGTACTGTTACTTCAGGGGCTCTTCAAGTACTCTGTGGCACCACAAAACATTTGCGACCAAATTGGCCCACCAGAAATCCAATAGTACGAACTCCGTTCTGGACATCGCTGTGCGACGAAACAGCAGTTGACATCCACACGTCTGGTATTGCAGGGCAAACATTATTTACCTCAAATTCCTTCTGAATGTGTCCATTTTAGGGCTAAATAAGAATAATATTTAAACATTTTTATCAATTTTTATTTGCTTCCAGAAAAATAAAGTGTTAACAGACGCCCCAAAAGCTGATTTGAATAGTTTGAGATGTTAGGTTCATATCTTGTGGGGGTATATAGTACAAAAGCCTTTATAGGGCCTTTCCAAACTGAATTGGTCACTAAACATTTAGCATTTTTCAAATTGCTTGAAAATCTGAGAAGTTGCTACTAAAACTTGAAACCTTCTCCCATCCGTAAAATACCATATATACTCGAGTATAAGCCTTAAAAAAAAAAAAAAAAAAAAAAAACCATCAAAACTCACCTTTCCAGCTTCCCCCACTGCTGGCTATATGCTGGGGGATGTGGGCTGGCAGGTTTTCCCCAGGTAAAATTAGGGGCCTCGGCTTATATGGTAAATGAAAAAACGGCAGCTAAAAAACCCCGCAAATTTTCTTGGGAAAACAAACACTGGGGGGGTGGGGCCGGCAGGCTAGCATACTAGGGGAGGTGGGGCCGGCAGCCTTACATACTGGGGGAGGTGGGGCGGCAGGCTACATACTGGGAGTGGGGCCGGGCAGTGGCTACATACTGGGGGATGTGGGGGGCCGCAAGGCTACATACTGGGGGAGTGTGGGCGGATCATGGGGAGGCTACTCGGGGGTGTGAGCGGCATCCAACGGGAGTTGGCTAATACTGGAGTGGGGCGCACAATTTGTGGACGTGCCGGCAGGCTATATAAATGGGATAAGCTGTGACCAATGGCAATTTCCCACCCTTCGTTATACTCAGGTTTTTCCCCAGGTAAAAGAAAGGGCCTGACCTGGCTTATATGGTAAATGAAAAAACAAATTATTGAAACGCAAAATGAAAAAAAAAGGACTAATGGTGAAAGATTTAATAATAAAATAAAAATAAACGTCACCTCCCAAAGCTCCATACAAAATATATATATATATATATATATATATACGATTATAATTAAAAAATATTATTAAGCGCCGAAGATGGCAAAGAAGTCTTAAAAATTTTTTGTAAAGATTCAAATTTTATGAAACCATGATAAAATCTATAAAACTTTGGTATCCCTGTAATTGTACCGACCCAAAGAATAAAGCCACAAGAAACACAAATTCCGTTTTTTACCTCCAATTTCCCACAGCATTTGGATTTTTTTTTCCTGCTGTCCCAGTACCAACGGCCTAGAATATTAAATACCACCATTTTGAGTTGTAATTTGTTGACACAATAAAGCCTAACACAGCTCTGTACATGGGAAAAAGTAAACCCACCATGGGTGAGATATCATGGACAGTAGAAAAACACATTGTTTCAAAATTATTAAGAGAAAAACTACATTTTCAGTACTTGGCACACATCACAATATGGATTACAGGGCAAACAGATATCTGGAGATTTTGTATACAAAGGCAATAATTGATCGTGAGCTGTAACTGAATGTGTACTTAAAAAATTTTTTAATATGGAAAACAAAATAAAAAAAAAAACAAAAACCACAAAAAGGAAAGTTATTTTATCACAGAAGATTTAAGGCTTTAGCTGTCCACATGCTGAGGCCTCACCATTCCACACACACTGAAGTCCCACACGCATGCGGGGGATGGGAGCTTATAGACCTTGAACACAAAGAGGATGCTGCAGAAGTCTTCAGACTGCCAACGGAAGAACCTGCCACACGAAGTTGAAGCTGGCGGCACAGCTTACTGTAGGTCAGCATTCGGGAGTTTGGAGTAATTTGCATGAGAAAAAATTTACATTTTGATCAGAATCATTTCTACAGTTCAAACCCCCCGAGTTGCCAGAGAACATATCAAGTGTCCATCTGTTATCAATGTGACCTGTAAGAAGAGGAAGCCATGACTTAATAAAGGGGTAGATCAGAAACCAGGTCCTACGAGCAACACCCCTCTATGTTTACATAGTTACACTGTTTTAGAACTTGTAGATTCCTTTGGAAGGTCAGGTAGGTTGAACAATGGTCTATTGTTGTAATGCTAGCAAGTGCACTGTCGATTTTTCGACTACAGGCGCCCAAAAAATCCTTTGATTTTCTTAGAAAATCAAAGGTGCACCTTAATTTGAATCTACGATGTTTTATGGAGGCATTTATGATTGTGCGCCTTAGTCGAAAATACGTTAGTAGTAGGAATTGGCCTTATGAAAGTCAATTGATGAGTGTATCATATCAGACTTATGCGTGCAAACAGCTCACTAAGGTTCACATCAGTTTGCTGCACGTGTCTAGGCAGTGCTAGATAACATTAAAGGAAACCTACCATTTGTTTTGATGCAGTTATGAAGCAAACACTTGGAATGCTGTAGCTTACACTGTGCAAGAATCACATTGTTAATAATCCCGTGTTCCGAGTGGTTTGCTGTTTTTATAAAACAATTTAAAAATGATCATGAAGCTGTCTCCCCAGTTTCTCCTTTCACATCGTATATTATACACTCGCACCAGAGGACTGATGCAATGTCACTTCTCTATTGCCAGGCAGTAATATCAATTGCTGCATCCATCCACCAGCTGCTGTGTACAGTGAGATCTCGGGCTCAGGTTGATTAGTCCTGTCGGACTTAAGCCCTGTTGTGTGAATATAAACGGCTCTGTGTAACTGGTCGAAAGCTGGATTCCATATTGCACAAGGGTCCTGAAGTTATAATTGTTATAATATATTTCATCAAATCCATCTCACTAGAGATAACCAATATATGAATCCTGTCATCAGTTTACTACATAAGTATGTTTAGGTTCATAATGCATCAAATGGTAGGTTTCCTTTAAAGGGTACGTTCCACTTCAGCGTAAGTATGATATGTTATTGTTAATAAAAGTTATACTATTTTCAAATACGTTTTGATTAATTACAATGGTTTTCTAAATTCTGGCTTGGTGTCCTGCTAAAGAAAATCTTGTGTTTTCTCACGTGGATTAGCAATCAGATATAATGGCTTGTGCATCGTCTGTCCATCACATGACCATCGGATGGGTTTTCTATCCCTGGAAGAACGAAGCTTGCTATAGCCAGAAAACAAGCGAAGAGATCTAGAAAAACGGTGAGGAATTGATACAGATGAGTCTATTGGAAAATTGGAGAACTTCTTCCATTAATTAATCAATCAATATCAATTATTTGCTGGAAATGGACAACTGCCGTTAAAGCTTGGCTTCTATACTTTAGTATTTTTATGTGCAGGTTTCAACAGAGAAACATGTACTGCTGACCAAACCTAACTTAATCTTTCCTGAAACTCTAGCAGTTCTAAGTTAGTGCGACATTCTTTCCCACCGATCTGTGGAGGATAATGGTTGGCTGGCATAGCCAATATGAGGTGGAGGCATCCTATCGTGTTTAGTTTTAGCAGTTTAGTGTGACCCCTGAAAACTTCACATCATATATGCATATTATTAAAATATTTTTTTAGCTAGATCCAGAACTGGAGGAAGCATGGAATTTTGAGATTGCCAACAATCTTATTTGTGTGATGTGATTTTGGCAGTAAAGATTCCCTTTTTTTCAACAGCCATGAAAACAATTTTAGTTTCCCAGCCTTAAAGAATTCATTGGGACCTCTTCTCTTAGGAAGTAAAATAAAATAAACAGTTAAAACAGTAATTCATGTCAAACCTTCTACTTCTATTGCGGGTTTTAGTTCCTCAGGCTCATTTCGCAGAAGTATGATGTCCTTCTCTGTGGTAGTCAACTCATTGTGGCCCTGAGGGAGAACTAAATTATAAAAAATTGAGGCAAGAGGCTCCACACCTAGAGCAGTCCAGCATACAGCAATAGCCTGTACTTACTCCTTGGCCAGTCATAGCTTGAGTGACTAGGCAAAGATGTTTCCATGTGGTTAAGCAGGCAGGCAGAGAATGGGTGTCTGGTCGCCAGCCTGTTTCGACTTTAAGTTTTTGTCCGTGCGTCTTTGTCCCAGAAAACTAATCGTCCATCAGACCCCTCTGGTGGCTAGCGTGTCCGTGCACGGATGAAAGGCCAATGCCTTTACCTCGACAAATGGGTTTACAGAGGCAAACATTGTGTATGATTATTGTAACAGAAAACTCCCAGTGGTCCTGCCATCAATGACAATCGACTGTCATAAGACAGCTGATGAAGTGTCTCCATAGACACCAGAAGTCCCTTCGTCTCGATTTTCTACACTCAATCTTCAAGAACAGAACACCATCAATTTCCAATGACCCTTTTTCTTAAACTTTATATTTTGGACAGGCATTTTTTCCCCTATACCAGAAAAGGGCTAGCTAGCAAATTGGTGCCGATTTCTGGAGCTCACCGCTTGCTTCCTAGAGCATGGGATCCCTTGAATCACTAGGGTGGAGCAGGCTAGTAACGACGCCTGTCTGCTGCACACTCAACCTGATGGGATTGGACAGAAATAAGACGGGCAGTGATGGACAGGGTGCAGCCTCATTCTACATCTCTCAAGAAAGCGGGAGTCTCAGCTTCAGCTTACACATGCGGAAAGGGGCTCAGTGTATAACAGCCTTAAAACAAAAGGCAATTGTGATTTGAAAACGATGCCAAGGTATTTACACATTTAAGAACAACCACCACGCCCATGTTGGCATAAATCTCATCCTGATAGATGTCCTTGAGGAGCTGCAGTGTTTGTCCCATTGGGATTCGATGGCATTTGAATGTGAAGTGTGTCTTTGGTCTCTGTGAGAGAGGGAGACCCAAATATGATGTTCATGTCACCAACAGAGATTATCCCGCCTGTGCCCTTGGTGGATACTTACGGATTTGGGTGGGGTTGATCTTGTAATGGTGGCAACTCTACCTGCAACTACTGCCCAAGGCAAACCAGTTGGCTTGTTTGGTGTTTGTCTTTAAATCTTGGTCCACACTCGGTGCTGCAAAATCGGAGACAATGCTTCCAATATTTATTCATCTTTTAAACAGGTTTGAAGACTAATTTCACATAGAGAGTAGTAATGGGGGAAACACCAGACGTCATACTCTGCACATACCTGGTGTTTTTAAAGGGGACTCGATTCTCCAGGACTCAGAGGGCTGTGTTCTCTAGCTGTTACTATACCCTCTGTTCTGCTGTTGCTACAACTCCATACGGATAAACCTTAGGAGAAGCAGATAGATATATAAGAATCCATGCTGTGCTTGAGGCACTCGGTGTTGCTGTTACAGTCACGTTACAAGATTCAGGAAGCATTTACGCCATCTGCACAGTAGCATCGCTCAGGAAGCTGAAGAGTCATCAGAGGGTTTGGGGGAACGAGTGTCCACAAAACAGAGGTAAAACAAAAACGTTTACTTTTTTGTGGGAAACTATACGCCTCACCTGGTTTGGCTCACAATAATGGTTAAATAACTAGTTTCCCATCACCCACTTTATTAATTTACAGCTTAAAGCCCATGCCATATTAAATTTTATGGCACGGCACTGAATTCAGGTCCGTATGCTGCAGGCGACCATGGGATCGAAACACAGCATCGGAACACATTTACCCCCAAAAATGTGTGGTAGTCTAAGTCACACTTAAACTCACACCCAAGTTACCCTTAAATAATAAGATTTAATACAGTTAACTCAAAATTTGTGGCATAAACTGCCAACATGATTCTTAGATTTCTCCCAGTTTTGGGCAGCACTGGCTCAAAAATGAAAAAGTAGAGCCATTAAAAGAACCCATGAGGAAATGGTGTGTTTGTTTTCATGAATACAACCCATTTCATGTGACGTAGAATTTTAAAAAGCAACCCACATCACATCAGAACCGAGCTCCAACCACCAGTTACATGTATTGCAATAGCTTCAGCCCCCGATAATGGGGTCGCCCAACTAGATCACCGTATTCCCATCAGTGGACACCTATAAAGAAACCATTAAGGTGTATTTTCGCTTCCTGACTAAGTACTGTACCTTGAGGTTTGTCCGCCTTCCCTTCAGTGATGCAAGCTGTAAGTTTTGGATCTTTTACCAGTGAACAGTTTTTGATCGTAGCGTCTGCTGATGGAAGAAAATGATTAGATCTGTCTGTGCATGTCTCCACACATCAAATGGGCTCAATACTACATGCTCAGCATCCCAACATCCCCCAAGGGGGAGGTGGGGCCGGCAGGCTACATACTGGGGGAGGTGGGGCCGGCAGGCTACATACTGGGGGAGGTGGGGCCGGCAGGCTACATACTGGGGGAGGTGGGGCCGGCAGGCTACATACTGGGGGAGGTGGGGCCGGCAGGCTACATACTGGGGGAGGTGGGGCCGGCAGGCTACATACTGGGGGAGGTGGGGCCGGCAGGCTACATACTGGGGGAGGTGGGGCCGGCAGGCTACATACTGGGGGAGGTGGGGCCGGCTACATACTGGGGGAGGTGGGGCTGGCAGGCTACATACTATGGGACGTGGGTCCGGCAGGCTATATAATGGGTAGGCTGTGACCAATGCATTTCCCACCCTCGGCTTATACTCAAGGTTTTCCCCAGGTAAAATAAGGGGCCTCGGCTTATATGGTAAATGAAAAAACAAATTATGGAAATAAAAAAAAGGACTAATGGTGAAAGATTAAAAAATAAATAAAAATAAATCACCTCCCAAAGCTCCATACAAAATATATATATATATATATTATATATATAAATTATAAAAAAAATTTATTAGCGCCAGAAGATGGCAAAGAAGTCTTAAAAATTTTTTTGTAAAGATTCAAATTTTTATGAAACCATGATAAAATCTATAAAAATTTGGTATCCCTGTAATTGTACCGACCCAAAGAATAAAGCCCACAAGAAAACAGCACAAATGCCGTTTTTTACCAATTTCACAGCATTTGGAATTTTTTTTTCCCGCTTCCCAGTACACGGCATAGAATATTAAACACCACCATTTTGAAGTGTAATTTGTTACACAGAAAATAAGCCATAACACAGCTCTGTACATGGGAAAAAGTAAACCCAACATGGGTGAGATATCATGGACAGTAGAAAAACAAATTGTTCAAAAATTATTAAGAGAAAAATCTAACATTTCAGTACTTTGCACACATCACAATATGGATTACAGGGCAACAAGATATCTGGAGATTTTGTATACAAAGGCAATAATTGATCGTGAGCTGTAACGAATGTGTACTTAAAAGAAATTTTATTGGAAACAAAATAAAAAAAAAAAAAAAAAAGAAAGTTATTTTAACACAGAAGATTTAAGGTTTAGCTGTCCCCATTCTAGCCTCACATCCATTTCCACACCACTGAAGTCCCACAGACGCCATGCGTGGATGAAGCTTAGTAGACCTTGAACACAAGAGGATGCTGCAGAAGTCTTCAGACTTGCAACGGAAAACCTGACACACGAAAGTGAAGCTGGCGGCACAACTTACTGTAGGTCAGCATTCAGGGGAAGTTTGGAGTTATTTTGCATGAGAAGAAAAATTGTACAGTTTGAAATAATTTCTACAGTTCAAACCCGAATGCAGAGAACATATCAGTGTCCCATCTTTATCAATGTGACCTGTAAGAAGAGGAAGCCATGATTAATAAAGGTGTAGATAAGAAGACAGGTCCTACGAGCCAACCCACTCTTATGTTTACCAAATAAGGTGAGTTCATCCCATTTATATAACCTAAGGAAGGCAAAGCCTATATAGCTCCTCTCAACTGCCATCCTTGTGTAACGTGTCATCAGCCGGGTAGTTAAGAATAGGAGAGCGAGTCCTTCAGATAGGTTTTAACGATCTATTAACCCCCCTATGCCCCTTTCAACACTAAATGGCGGTTTTTCACGCGCGTTTTCTGCGTGTGCTTTTGATGCCGGCAAACTTGCCCATTGGCACTCTGACCATTGTAACCATGGTCTTTTTCAGACGTGCATTTTTTTTTCAACGCACACGTCCGGGTTTTTTTAACAACGGCATTTAAATCTCGAAATGACTCTATCTACTTTTGCCAGTCACGCGCGTGAAAAACCACCATAACCCAGTCTAATGGAGATGCATCAAAACGCATTTTCCCACATCAATTGGCCATAGTAAAAGATAGAGCTCGGTCCTGAGTCCATTTCACGCGCATTTTCTTTCTGCACGTTGAAAAACGCATTGAAATGTGCATTGAAAACCGTGCGGAAAAAACTGAGACACTCCAAACTCTGACTGAAAACTGATTGCACTCTGAATGCAAAATGTGCGTTTTTCACTGACCAAACACTGATCGGACACTGATCAAACTCTGACGTGATCTGCAACGCAAGTGTGGAAGGGGCCTAAAAGTCTTTGGGTGCGTTTCGTATATGCGTTTCTAGGGAATAGATAGGGAATCAGCACCCAGTGTCTAGCATTTAAACAACACAAGACACCAGGTGCCGGTTACCGATCACATGCGTTTCCATAGATATACAATCGGGCCAAGCCCATTTAGTTTGATTCCGTTTCTAAACAAAACAGAGTCAAAAAGCGAATGGGTGACCAGCACCTTTTATTTCTTTGTACCTTGACACAGCTTTTTTTTTTTTTCCATTCCCGCTTTTCCAACACAGGTGACCATAATAAAATTTACCTTATCTCCATTAAGTTCCAGGAGACCAAAATATGCGGCACAAATAGAGTTCTTCTTAAACTCAAGATATCCAAGACAGCCATGAGCGCATTTTCATACCTTGTGGAGATCTAATTTCATTCACAGAAGAAAAGACAGTATTAGGGGAGCAGCATTCAAAAGAACACATAGCTGAAACGTGTGCACCTATCATGCTGATTTTAAAGTGGACCTACTATCGATTGGACCTGATTTTTAGGGTCACAATTACCTGTAGGACAGCTGTTAATGCCAAACTGTTCCATAATAACCTTCAGACACATAGACCCCCTCATATCTGCAGATCCTTTGTCGGTGCCTGGTCACACCATTGTCAAGTGAACTGGGTAATAACCCGGTTTGTGCATAGCGCACACCTAAGGCCCTCCAGCGCATACCCTACAGATTTTGCGCATTGAAGCCAGGTTCACTTGCCAGAATGTGCAACGCTGGAGGACAAGGTGAATATAACTGTTTAATCTTTTTTAATGTGCCCACTAAAATTTCCTGCAGGGAAGTTCATCTCTAACCCCGCTCCTCACTAAAACGGTTTTCCCTTTTCCACATGGTTTCATTAGTAGCATACAGGGAATCAGGACTATGGGGCACTTTACTAAGGGTCGAACCAGCCGCATTTTCGTCGGGTTTCATCACGATTTTTTTTCAGATTGCCCGTGATTGCCCCGGGTTTTGGCACACAATGACTTGTAAATAAGAAAAAGGACCAGCAAAAGGTCGATTGATTGTGTCGCTCGACGCCGGCATTGGCATTCTCAAAAATCGGGGGGATTGGACATCGGACAACCCGACTGTTTTGCGACAAACCGCGGACTGTTAAAACCAAATTGTGTCGCAAGATCAGCACTCACATGCCACCGGGAAGAAGAAGGTGAACTCTCCGGCGGACCTCATGCAGGGAAGCGAAACACATGCAGGAAATTGGACGCACGATCTTAGTGTATTCGCGCATCTCTGATCCTCGTCGGACATTCCGATCGGTGGTGACACGGACCGGAGTCAAGTGCCCCTATGTTTATATAATATTTTCTATTATATACGTATACTTTGTCATTACTTTGTATATATTCTTGTATACTTTCCTCCTTACTTTTCACACATACTGCTCCCTTCTTGTTTTTTCTTGTTTGATTTTTTTTTCCTGGCATAGTTTTATTCTACCTGTAAGTTTGTTCACTTCCTCCGCTATTTCCTTTTTTAGTTCACAGAAGGTCTTGTAATCATGCCACATTTACGTGCCGCCCGGATTTTACTCTACACTTCTTCCTAGTGGTTCATATTTGACATTAGGGTACGATGTAAATGTATCTTCAATGTCTATAACCAAAATACGCACTCTTTCAGTAGATATTGATGCATACAACAATTATTAAACTGAAATCAGTCCCGAAATAGTGAGTGTGACATTTTGGTCTTCAGACACAAGATTGCATGGACTGGTAAGGTATAGATGGCAGTCATGTTGCTGAGGTATGTAGCAATTAATAGGTGCCATGAATGCAATATCCCATGCGGTCTGATGCCTTATTTCAAATGGACTTTTTTCATCACTATACAATGTATTGCCTCTGACAGAATGCAACTAACTTGTTTTCACTAATCCATTGCCATAGAAAACAGAGGCTAAAGGGGTTGTCCTGTGGAATAAAAAATAAGTATATATGGTCGTTTTCGGAGCCCTATTTCTCTCTCCGAGCTCCCATGCTTTTCACATTTTTACGCGATAAACCGTATTGATAAATGCAATGCTATGATGGACTGATAAGGTCCTCAGTTGCTTTAATATTCAACTGCACTTAGGCTGTGAATTTCACAACCCCATGCCTTGCGAGGACTGCCAGAGACCAAAAAGATATAGCAGGTCCTTTCCCTGCCATTTTTGCCTTCCCTGGCAATTCTTTCACTGTTTCATTTGGCATGTGAACTGAGCTCACCCTCTGTGACACAAGAGAAGCAAACAGTGGGTCCCGAACCCTTGTTGTGTCCTGTACATCTGCGCATATTTACTACGGGTCTGCCGCCGGACGCAATTTCCATTGGCTTTCCCCGAAAATTTTGCCTGATTGCCCAGGGGAAATTTTTGTGTGCACACGATCGGATTTTGGCGCATCGCACCGTTTCATGCGAGACACAAATCGGGGGGGGCGTGGGCCCGTCGTGAAAACCGGCCGAAATTTTAATTCAGCAACTCACATACAGACCGGAAGAAAATGGTAACTCTCCCCGCGGACCTGATTGGGAAGCAGCAAACACACTTCAAGAACTCGGGCGCAACCTGTTATGACTCCGTGCTGCATCCCCAATCCTCGTCAGACATTCCGGTATACCGGGGACGCATACGGACGGGTAAGTAAATTTTCCCCATTGTATGCCATGTAACCCTGTGAGTTAAAAAACAATAAACACTTATACTAATCGCCTCCAGTGCTCCCCATTCTTTGGGGCTCCTCCTGTCACTTGAGCTGCTCTGTCACTGACTATTTGTGTATGCCTGCTACTTGTGCCTTGCTACTCTCCTGTTATATAGCGGGCAGGCCGGCAAAACGCAGGTCTTTGTAACAACAGAGGCTGGATTGAGAGGGAGCACTCTAGGATAACAGGAAGCCTGAGGAGGTTAATATAATTTATTTATTGTTTTTTAACCAACTAGCCATATATCAATTTATTTTTTTTGCATTATTTTTTATGAAAGAAAATGTCAAATTATTTCAATCCCCCAGGGATGTTAACACATAAAGATAATTTTTTACCAACCTTATTCTGTACATTTTACAAAAAATTTTTTGCTGTGGTATCTCATATACCTTAGTGGTGTCAGCACAGTTCAAAAACAGGCAAACCAAAATCACAATCGATTAAAATCACGAACAAATACAAGCTTCTCCTCAAAGTATCAAGAGGTTAAGACACAATACCTTCATATACCAAAATAGTTCCCTGAAACTGAGAACCTCTTCTGTCTCAGGTCTGCCTCCCCTCATATTCTAATCCCCGAGGTCTGCTTCCCTTAATTCTTCTAAATCCCCAGGTCCTGCTTCCTCCCCTTATATTTATCCCCAATGTCTGCACTCCTTTATATTCTGATTCTGCCCCCCCAAGGTTCTGCTTTTCCTCATATTCTGATTCTGTCTGTCCTGGCCCCCACCCATGTCTGCTCCCCCCCCTTTCGTATTCAGCCCTTTCCTGTCTTGCTCCACCTCCACAAACTTCCACCTCATTCTGCTACTCTCATTCTTCTGCCCCAGACTGCTCTTCATATTCTGTACCTCCCCCATGTCTCCACTTTCCCCTCCATATTCAGCCCTTCCCTAGGTATTCTCCCCCTTAATATTTCATCCCCAGGGCCCTGTTTCCCATCAGATTCTGTCCCCCCTATCGTCTCCGTCACTACTCGGTACCCCCAATCATATACTGTCACCCCACCAGCTGCTCCCCTTCATATTTAGACTTTCTATCCTTTTTACATCCTGCTTCATACAGTCTGGTGTTTGTAATACTCAGTAAGAACAGTCCTGTCGTGATATCTATCATTACACAGAAGAATTGAATTAACGCCTGGAGCGCTGGACAATCGTGTCCCCCTTGCTAAGCGTGGCTGCTTTTTATACTTTTTTATTCGCGATCCCGAGCGTGTTCAGAGTTAAAGACACCATCATCTGGGATCAAGGAGAGGAGACTATATGTAGTCTGTGTCTGTGTCATGTTTCTGTTAGTGGTTAGTGGTAGATAGGGTGTTAGTTGGTTGAACTCAGTGCTATAAGAGTATAGATTTTGATCGTAATAGAGGCTGTGTAAATGAGTCTTAATAAAACTTCCTGTGAGACGCACTCCGTAAGTATGCCCAGAAGGTCCAACTATAGGAGTGATAGGATGTGGACAAGTAGGCCACTGATGTAATAAAGGGTAGGATGAGGGGGACAGGGAGGACTCTATATCAGATTTATTTGAGGTTGGGTGATACTATAAAAGAGAGATTGAGTTCCGGAGTTCGTCTGCTGAAGGATGTTGACAGGAGGCGGCACTTTTAGTGAGAGGGATGGAGAACAGGATGCCATTATTTTGATGAGGGATGTGAAGGAGGGGCCTCTATAGTAGGAAGAAGGGGCGAGAGGTGGTGGACAGGTGCCACTATATTATGAGGGGTGGTGGTCAAGTCAGGTGGTCAACTAGTTATAAGAGGGTTGGGGTACAGAGTCCACTATATGAAGTAATGGGATGACAGAGGTCACAAAAGTAAAGGGAGTGATAAATAAGAGGAGTAGCCATGTATGATGTTACTTAGTTTGCTTAACAAAATGGGTAATATATAGTCGATTTGCCACATTGTATAGATGTGGTGTGAAATCCATATACTGGGCCATACTGTAAAAAATAGTACATATAATTAAAAAACTTTTTAAAAAAATAAAATTAAAAAACGCTAAACTTTAAAATCACCGGAGACGGAATCCCTATTTACCTAGAAGTGATAAATATACCGATAAAAACTAACATCATAAATGTCAGTATCAGCCCACTCCCTGAAATGTCCAAAGTCTAATCAAATATAATAAGTTTTTTAACCGAGTGTATGGTGGTACCCCCATACAGAATAGTTGCCCAAAGTCCACGCAAATGCCACTTGTATTCCATTTTGCAACCATTTAAGATTCATAAAAAGTGATCAAAAGGTCGATAGTCCTTACAATAGGTACATTGAAAACGGCATACAAAAGTCGCCAAAAAATGACAAGAAAACAGCGGAGCCAACAGACACCCATCGTCCGTCATCAGCGTAAATGAACGATAATAGCACATTACAGAATTTTTTTTTTAAGTTTAATAAAATTTTGTAAGTAATTATGAAGAACATTATAACACCTATATAGATGTTGGTAACCCACAACCCCCGTGATGCATCGTACGGCAAAAGAATGAAGGATACATTGTCGTTATGAAGGGGTGAAAACGCAATTCTAAAAAATCCAAGCCCCAAGATATACACAATGCAACTTTTTTTTTATCCCCAATTTCCCCCCCAGTACGGGGAGAACGGCATGGGACTTACTTAATATTGCTCACTATGAATGCGATTTGTTACAAGAAAACAAGTGTCCTGGACCACTGCATAGATAAAACGTAATCCACTATACCATAGGGGGGGAACCGCGAGAAGTCGAAGTTGTGACCAAGATGGCCAAGAAAAGCAAAAGGCCAGGGGGGGGTGAGCCCTGTTTTTTCATCCAATCCCACCGCAAGGCGGGTTACGACAAGCTCCGGCGTGGTACCACCAGGTCGTTTGTCCTCAGGCGTGACTTGTCTGCAGTGGCGGCCAAGGTATGAGTACATAGATGGCAGAAATCGCGTGGTCAAAGATCCAGGCACAATTCATGGCCTGCGACAGAGAAGCCACGTCAGAGTCTAGTTCCGGGTCACAACAGGAGGTCCAAGCAGAAGTACGGAACACAGCAACCGGACAAGCAACCGAAGAACACTGTACACTTTAACACGTAGGGATCTCAGGTAACACAGGAACATCGGTGGAGTCCAAAACGGAAGGAGACACTGGAACGCAGGCAAATCCAAACAAGCTTTCTCTAAGGCCTGTGTGAGGCAGCAAGATCCGGCAATAGTGTAAGGGAAGGTAGCAGGGTTTTTAAGGGAATTGATCAGTCCAGTGCACCATTAGCGGTGTACTGGCCCTTTAAATTTCCTGAAGATGTTTCGCGCCCTAATGGAGGCGGGGGTCCGCGCGCAGCCGGAACCTGGCAGCGATGCCGGAGAGGTGAGCGTGGTCGCGCCGGCACACGCGCCTGCTAGCCCCGGGAGCACGATAGGGTCGCTGGACCCCTTGACAGTACCCACCCGACACCCCCCTTCGCCCCCCCTCTTCTGTGAGTTGTAAAAAGCTCTGTAGTAGATCATGGTCCAGGATGTGTCGTCAGGCTCCCAGATCTCTCCTCGGCCCGAACCCCTTCCTCAACCCAGCAGAACCGCTTACCCTTTACGTCTTCATGTCAAGGATCTCCTTCTTTACCTCATAAATATCTGAGGAGTCAGCCACCGGAGCATGATGGGTAACTTGCCGGAGACGATGTTCAGAATAGACAGTCTTGAGTAGAGATACAAAATCTAAGGAAGTTTCGGGATTAACCGCAGGTGGAAGGAAGGAGCAACTTCGTAAGACACCGGATTTAATGCGATATATAACCTCGAAAGGACCTAAGGAAACCCTGGACCAAAGCTGTACCAGGAATCTTTAAAAGACGATGTATCTAGTGACAACCCGAGACCTTTCCCCCAGAGAAAAACCGGAGGTTGCCCTGCGTTTTTTATCCCGTGGGGAGTTTGTAACGGGCGGAAGCCTGCTTCAACGAAACGGCGTCTGTCCCAAATGTCTTAAGTCTTGTCCCAACTCGTCGACAGCAGGAACCTCCGTGGACACAGGGCAAGAGGGAGAGGAGGATGTGGATGTTTGTCCATAAACAATGAAGAAGGAGTAGAATCAGAGAAGCTTCAGAGTCCAGGGAGTTGTATGAGAACTCCGCCCATGGCAACAATGAGGCAGACCAGTCTCTTGGCGGGGCCGAGACGAAATGCCGACGGTAGCACCATGGGTTTGATTGACTCTTCTCTCTACCTTTCCTTCATTCCCTGAGGAGGATTGCAGACGAGAAGTCCGAATTTCACCTGGAGATGGTTACACGGGATCGCCAGAAACACGGAGTCAAGCCAGACCCCACGGGCCTGAACAATGTGCAATGGGAGTCCATGCAGCTGAAAGATTTGGGAGGAGAACAGGCTGGCAAGACGCGGAGCATAGATGTCAAACCTGGCAGAGGAGACAAAGGGGAATTTGCTAGAACCGTCGGTTACCACCCACCCAGATGACAGTATTCCCGAGGCTGATGTAAGGTCCATGCAAAATCCATGGCCACATGAGTCCACGGGCGGCTGGGTATCGCAACGGCATCAGGAGACCGGCAGGTTGAGGCGTATTCGGGCCCAGGAGGCGCAGGAAACCCACAAAATCCCACACATCTTTGCTATCTGTCTATCAATAATACCGGGAAATACGGGCTATGGAACGCTGCAGGCCCCAGGGTGCAGCCACCGAGAGCAATGTCCCCATGTCATGATCCTCTACGAAGGGCAGGTCTGACGTACACGTCTTGCTGGGTTGAAGCTGCCTAATGTCCACTGAGCTGCAAGGACAACTTTCCGGAGGAACAATATGACTGGCACAGGTCTCTCCAACCACAAACATCGAAATCCTGGGAGAGCAGCATCAGCCTTAAACGTTCTTCTCCCGAGGACGGAAATGGATAAGAATCAAATCGGGATAAGAAAGGGACACAACGTGACTTGACGAGAGTCAGTCGCTGATCGGTCTGGAGGTATCAGGAGTTTTCTTGTGCATTCATACATGTTTAACCGGAGGCCGAGCCCCCTCCAGGAGATAGCGCCACTCCCCAAGCCAGCTTTTGGCCAACAGTTCCCGATCTTCTCGACAGAGAGAGAATTGTCTTTGAAGAGACCGCAGGTGAAGGTATGACCCTTGGGCCCTTCTGGTAAGACTAACTGCACCAGCACCACGGATGAAGGCCCAACCTCCAACCTGAAACGTTTCTTCCCTTCTCCGTATCTGGTCTTGTAGTACTGCGGTCAGAGGCCAAATGCAGATTTAGAGCTTAGTAAAGGCTTCCTCAGCAGCTGGAACCATTGTCTAGGATTGGCATTATCTTAGTCAATGCCACAATAGAGCCACAAGTGAAGAGAAGTGTGGAATAAACTGTCTATAGTATTGGCGAATCCCAGAATTCTGACTAGCACGCCGTCCCAACTGGGCGAGGCCAACTTAAGTACGGCTGCCATTTAGAAGAATCCATCTGAGTGCCCTTGCCAGAATGACGTATCCAGAAACGGAAAGAGACGGCTCTGAGGAATTTGACACTTCTCGGTTGGCGTATAAATTATAGTCCTTAACGCCTGAGAACCTGCCTAAGCCGGACGTGGTTTGTGAAGTGAAGATTGAAGAAAAACATCCCAAAATGTCCGCCCAATTATACTATAACACAGGAGTAAGAAGGCAGGTCTCTAAAATATCATTCACAAACTCCTGGAATACCGCTGGATCATTGCAGAGACCAAAAGAAAGGCATTACCAATACTCAAATGCCCGTCACGAGTATTGAAAGCTGTCTTCCACTTTCGTCCCCCTCCCAATTCGGATGAGGGTTTATATCTCCTTGCAGATCACTTGGTAAACCTTGTGGCCCTCGTAGACGGTCCAAAGAGTTTTTTGATGATAGTCAAAGGATAGCGTTTCTTCAACCGTAACTAACTTTGTTGAGACCCAGCGGTAGTCATGCAAGGTTCGGAGGGAACCATCCTTCTTAGAGACAAAGAAAAATCCAGCTCCAGTGTGGGAAGAAGACTTACGGATGAACCCCTTTTGGCAGATTTTCCTTTATGTAAGCGTACCTGGCTTCAGGTCTCTCGGGCACAGATAACGGATAAACCCTACCTCGTGGAGGAGACGTACCCTGCATGAATCAATGAGACAGTCATAGGGGGAGCGATGTGGGAGGGCAGAACCGTCTCCTTGCTTCTCAGAGAAACATCTGCTGCGAAGTCCTCGATGAGCAAACTGGGAGGAGACTTGGCACCACGGATTTAGCATATAACGGACATGGTGAGGAGCATCCAAGCAACGAGAAATGGCAGTCTGGACAGCACCCGGAAGAACACTGATTACACGGGCACACGGAGGTTCTCATGTAAACAGGACAAACGAGGGAGTCAGACCGGAGGAACTTGGAACGCAGGAGACACTGGAACGCAGGCAAATTGCAAACAGAGCCTTTCTCTATAGGCTGTAGGCACAAAGATCCGCAAGGATGTAAGGAAGGTGGCATGGTTTTTCCAGGGGAAAGTGATCAGCCAGTGCAGACCAACAGCGGTGCACTGGCCTTTAAATTTCCTGAAGATGCCCGCGCGCGGGAGCACGGGAATGTCCAGGCGGGAAAAGTTTTTATTCACCCTAGGACACTTCTACCAACAACCCTATCTTTTTCCCCCGGATCGAGGATTGAGAGAAAACCTGAAGAAAATTTTCCGGGCTGGCACAGTGAGCAAGACATCCTGTACGTCGTCTGTAACGTTCCTGGGAGAAACCGTCAGGGCCGTCTTGAGAGGAGGCTGATGATGAATGCCAACCCTAGAGACCTTTTCGGTGACAATTGAGATGGTATAAGTTCAATGGGGGGGGGGGGTGGTTGCAAGGAGCATGGTTAATAAAACCCCTGCACAACTTGGATCGCCATCTCTTTGTAGGCATGGAACTCTCATCCGAGGCTCAGCAGGCATACAGGCAACCAGAGTAGTCGAAGGAGCCACCGTAAAGCAGCGGATGCTGTTGCTGTGGTAATCAGTTGCTGCAACACCTCTCATACTTAGATTAGAGTCAACCCTTGCTTCATGTTCCTAAAAGGACACCGAAGAACATATCTTAGAAGTTCAGGATAAAAAATCATTTTTTCCCTAGATAACCTAGACCCGCCATCTACTTAAAGGCGATCAGAGAAACATTATACAGCTTGAGGATCCCGTAAAGATGGAAATCCATCCAGGACGAATCCTTGGGTGTTTCAGAGGCCAAGAAAAAGAGATCTTCTTGTTGGAAGAGCGCCTAGATGGTCTCATGCAGAGGAGTGGAATTGACCCAGAGAAATAAGACTGGTAGCCCGAAGATTCAGAAACTAACTCGTCGTTGAGAAGGATAAGTAAATAAACTTGAGGACTCCCACCCCCAAAGTAGACTTCAGGTAACCAAAGTCGTATAAAGACCAACCACCTCTTTTGCAGTGATGCAGGCTCACCTAAACGCACCTATGAGGACCGAAAGCCAGAAGTGGTCTTAAAAGATACATGTGCGGATAACAAATGTTAAGGGAACCTTCACCAGGAGACCCAGTGTTTAGTCACTCACCCCAGTCCCCCGCAGAGCTCAGTAATACAACTGCCAAATGTGTGTCTTTTATATGAAAATTTGTTTTTAACACAGAAAAAAGAAATGTTTATAGTTCAGCGCCTCTCACTTGCATCTCTTGTGACTAGGCAGTTGCCTTATTGGAGGTGGGGGCTTGGAAAGGAGCACTTCACCCCCCACCCTGTGGGAAAGACACTGTACCCTTTTCAAATATGTGTAATAACTTACCCTCACTGGTAGGCCGAGTCCTAACTTAGCGTTGATATGATGCATGGATAATGATATGCAACGTGCAAGTGCTTCGTGACTGAGAAATCGTATACTCTGCGATACCATGGTTGTACATTCCTCTTGGTAGGGATTGCACTGCTGACACCCTCTGCCTGACATCACGTGACCATCTGATTGGTCCTGTGAGAAGTGCAATCGCACCATAGGCAGCCAACTACAGACATCGTGGTCTGATTTATGGGCAGATCTATACGTCAGCCCCCTACCTCTTCAATCTCACCATTTTGGGTTTTGTGGTGTTAAGTTGTGCTAACGAGTGATCTGTCCCTTTATTGTACCCTAAAACCAATCTAATTTACCCCACCTTACCACCCCCCCCCCCCACCCCATTGTCGATTCCGTTTTGTCCCTTTCCCCTGATTTTAAGTGTGCGATTGTATGAGGAGTAGTAGTAGTAGCATGGAGGAGTAGTAGTAAGACGTGGAGTAGATGCTGTTTGTTTCTGATGAGGAGTAGGAAGTAAGCCGTGGAGATTAGTAAGGAGTCATGGAGTATAGAGTAGTGTTGGAGGCGAGTAGGCGTTTTCTTGTTGGAGCGACATGCGTTTGTGTGAGGAGCAGACGCCGTTGTGTGGAGAGCTCAAGAGCATTTTGTGGAGGGGTAGAGCTGCAGTGGGTGCAGTAGATGTTTCTGTGTATGGTTATTACTATCCCCCCATCATGTCCCAAGACAATACGACTTGGAGGTAAATCTCCTTATATGGCACCTCGGATATGAGTTTGCTAGTGGGGACGAGATGTCGTTTCTACTGGTGCACCCGTCACTGAAAAAAGACTCTGAGGAACCCCCGGAGAGGTCGCTTTCCGTAGTATACTGAGTGCCTGGGACTTTACCTAACCGCGACATGGGCTGAAGGTCCCCAGTACTATGGTTCCCTGATTTTATCGCGGCGTCCTGGATATGCCAGAGCTGCAAGTCTGGGACCCGTGGAGTCTTTATAAAAATTCTTTTTAGTGACGGACCTAATTAGCTGATTGTAGTCTCCAGACATCTTTCTTTTTAATGCGCAACACTCGCCAGGTGGACCGCAGTTAGTGCAGCGAGAGAGAGAAGTATTGGGGCTAGCGTCTCGTTATGGGACTAGTAAAGAGCCCACCATCAGGACTATTGGATGCGCCGAATACCGTACAACCCTGATGTTCGCTATTGGCAATGAGAAGGATCGGCCTTGAAGGACCAGCTGGAAAATGGCTGAAAAGTATCTGAGATTTAGTTGCACCTCACTACTGACCGTGTCTACCACCTCTACCTGACAATTTTTATAACCAGTGTTACCCTCTTTCAAAGTGCCCCCTCGCTTTTAGACTACTGCATTCGCGCACTGATAGAAGGGAATCAGATAATGCCTGAGTCAAGCTGCTATGGGAAAAGCTCATAAGCCTGAGACCAGGAGCACTAAGGTGCGACTCGTATTGTGTGTTAGTCAAAGGACAATAGGGGACACTATCTTTACTTACAACAATACCTGGCACACACCCCCGACCCTTGGCCCTGTACAGGTCACCAATGCAGAAACCCCACCGGACTATAAATTGCATTACAAAGTACCAGTGGGAGTGGATGGTTTGTCGACCATGTACTTCAGCCATATAATGCCATTGGAAGTCGAGTGTGTGGTAGCGGAAGAAGCGTGGCCCCGTGCACTCATCATGCAGATAGACGTATATGCTTACGTTATTACCTGATGTGCCGCCAAGGGGGAACTTTCCTGGAAATTCAGAGGTGGTAGTCAAGTTCGATTGATTTTTGGAGGAAGCAGGGGGTGAGTGCTACATATGACTGGAAGTCGAGGCCCACATATACGTCATTTGTAACGCATGGCAGGCACTTTCCCAGGAAGATTTCCCCAAACACTCAGCAGGGAAGGACACACGAAGAGTGGCAGCAGGGTGTCGTGCTCCAAAAATGCAAAGAGGGTAATCCATATACTAGTGTGACACATCCCTGAGAAACCGAGAGTACGCATGAAGATTGTTTCAGGATTTCCGACATTCCCTGGATTATCAACCCTGTACAATCCTCTCACACAGCAGTTATACATCATTTCACTCCTTCTGTCTTGCTGGTTCGCCTGCCGTGTGCCCAGCCTGTAGATTACTTGCCCACATGGGAGTAATTGCCGTACCAGGGAGAACCCCATCATGATCTTTGGGTTGTTTTTCTCCCATGGCAGTAATTGGGCACAAATGACATAATGGATATGTTTGTACTATGCACATCCAGTTATGCACAATCCTTTGGGGTCCACCTGGGGGGTTTAAAATGCTCATCATACACCCCCTCGATTTATTCATGGAGGGAATGTCGTTTTCAATAGTGTCAGTTTTTTTTTTTTCTCACTGGTTTTTACTGTTCTGATCCGCAAGGGCATCACAAATGTTTTTATGATGCCAAAAAAAAAATGTAATGCCTGTGATCCAAAATTATTCCATTTTCTTCCGATCCGTGCCGTGTCTCCTCTTGTAGATTGGACACAAATTAAAGTTTTGCCGTACACGGGAGAACCTTGCATGAATGATTTTGCGGTGTGCCCCAGTGGCAAATGGCAAATTTGTGAGAAATTTTACTCTAATCACCATTCAATTTGTGTTACATTTAGCCAGAATCTTATGTGTTAAAAAAATCTTTATACACAACCCTATATAAATCTTTGTGCATGTCCTTTCCTAACAATTGGTGTCGCGGCTCGGGGGTTTATATTGTACTGGTACCGTCGGGGCACCCCAACACACATCTCAGGGGTTAAAATGCTCATACAACATCTAAATTCTTTAGGGTGTCCTTTCTACACGGGGTCACTACTTGGGGTTCCTATTGTACTGGTACCGCTCAGGGGCTTCACCCTAACCCAAGCAAAATATTTGTTATTTCCTTTCTGCATGACCCTGCTGTGTGCCCACCTGGTCATTATTGGCCCCTGAGTGATATTGTCCGAGTCTGGACAACCTGCAGAATGATTTTTTGGTGTGTTTTTTGCCATTGGTTAGGCACAATAAATACGGCACTAAAATGTGATTGAGATAAAAAAGGCAATTTTTTGTACATCCGGCCCATTTATTTGGCAGTAGATTTTTGTGGGGAATGTGGGGTTAAAAATGTATCAGTAAGATAAATTCATTTAGGGTGTGGTAGTTTCCTAAAGGTTCATGGTTTGTCAATTGTACTGTTACTCTTCAGGGGCTCTTCAAGTACTGCTGTGGCCACAAACATTTGGCGACCAATTGGCCCCCAGAAATCCAATCGTACGAACTTTCCGTTCTGGACAATCGCTTGTTGCGACGAAACAGCAGTTGACATCCACCGCTGGTATTGCAGTGGCAAACATATTATTAACCTACTCAATGTCCTTCTTCTGAATGTGCTCCTTTTAGGGCTAAATAAGAAGTATATTTAAACCTAGTTTTAAATCAATTTTTTATTTTGCTTATCAGAAAAATAATTACACGGGTTAGACAGACGCCCCAAAATTCTGATTGAATAGTTTCTGAATTAGGTCATATCTTGTGGTGTATAATAGTACAAAGCCTTTATGGCCTTTCCAAACTGAAATTGGTCACTAACATTATGTATTTTCAAATTGCTTGATGAAATCTGAGTTGCTCACTAAACTTGAACCTTCTCCCATCCGTAAACATCCAAATTAACTCAGTAAAGCCTAAATTTTTCAAAGCACAATGCAAAAGTGCTAGGAAAACCCCATATCTCTCTTATCACGCGAGAGAAAAAAAAAAAAAACACACACACCCTCAAAACTCACCTTCCAGCTTCCGGGGCCTGCAGGCTACATACTAGGGGGAGGTGGGGGCCGGCAGGCCTACTACTGGGAGGTGGGGCGAGGCCATATGATGGGGCCGGGCTAAAACAATCTGGGCATACAACTGGGGGGGTGGGGGCCGGGCAAGGCTAGCATACTGGGTAGTGTTGGGGCCGGCAGCTACAATACTGGGGGAGGTGGGCGGAGCTACATACGTGGGGGTAGTGGGGGCCGGCAGTCTCATACTGGGGGAGTTTGGGCCGGCTACATACTGGGGGAGGTGGGTGCTGGCAGCTACAATACTATGTGGACGTGGGTCCGGCAGGCTATATAATGGGATAAGGCTGTGACCAATGGCAATTTCCCACCCTCGGCTATACTCAGTTTTTCCCCAGGTAAAAGAAGGGCCTCTCGGCTTATATGGTAAATTAAAAAACAAATTATTGAAAAATAAAAAAAAAAGACTAATGGTGAAGATTAATAATAAAATAAAATAACACGATCACCTCCCAAAGCTCCATACAAAATAATATATATATATATATATATATATAGATTATAATTAAAAAAATTATTAAGCGCCAGAAGAGGCAAAGAGTCTTAAAAATTTTTTGTAAAGATTCAAATTTTTGAAAACCATGATAAAATCTATAAAACATTGGTATCCCTGTAATGTACCGACCCAAAGAATAAGCCACAAGAAACATCAAATTCCGTTTTTTCTACCAATTTCCACAGCATTTTGGATTTTTTTTTCCTGCTGTCCCCAGTACAACCGGCCTAGAATATTACAATACCACGCATTTTGAGTGTAACCTTTGTGACACCAGATAAAAGTCCCTAACACAGCTCTGTACATGGGAAAAGTACAACCCACATGGGTGAGATATTCTGGACAGTAGAAAACACAAATTGTTTCAAAATTATTAAGGAGAAATAACTACATTTCTCGTACTTTGCACACATTCACATATTGGGATGTACAGGGCAAACAGATATACTGGAGATTTTGTATACAAAGGCAATACTTGATCGTGAGCTGTAACTAATGTGTACTTAAAAAGAATGTTTATATGGAAACAAAATAAACAAAAAAAAAAAAACCACAACAAAAAGGAAAGTTATTTTAACACAGAGATTTAAGGGCTTTAGCTGTCCACATTCTGAGGCCCTCACTCATTTCCACACAACTGAAGTCCCACACGCATGCGGTGGATGGGACGCTTATAGAGACTTACACAAATAGGATGGCTCAGAAGTCTTCAGACGTGCAACGGAGAACCTGACACACGAAGTTGAAGCTGGCGGCACAGCTTACTGTAGGTCAGCATTCAGGGAGTTTGGTAATTTTGCATGAGAAGAAAATTTACATTTTGATGAGAATATTTCTACAGTTCAAACCCCCCGAGTTGCCAGAGAACATACTCAGACTTGCAACGGAAAACCTGACACACGAAAGTGAAGCTGGCGGCACAGCTTACTGTAGGTCAGCATTCAGGGGAAGTTTGGAGTAATTTTGCATGAGAAGAAAAATTGTACAGTTTGATAGAAATAATTTCTACAGTTCAAACCCGAGTGCAGAGAACATATCAGTGTCCCATCTTTATCAATGTGACCTGTAAGTGCAGAGAACATATCAGTGTCCCATCTTTATCAATGTGACCTGTAAGAAGAGGAAGCCATGATTAATAAAGGGGTAGATAAGAAGACAGGTCCTACGAGCCAACCCACTCTTATGTTTACATAGTTACAACTGTTTTGAGAACTTGTAGATCATTTGGAAGGTCAGGGTAGAGTTGAACAATGGTATTTGTTGTAATGCAGCAAGTGCCGTATTTTTCGGACTACAAGGCGCACAAAAAATCCTTTGATTTTCTTAGAAATCAAAGGTGCACCTTATATATGAATCTAGATGTTTTAGCAGGCATTTATTGATGGTGCGCCTTAGTCTGAAAAATACGTTAAGTAGAGGAATTGCCTTATGAACAGTCAATTGAATGAGTGATATCAATATCAGAATGCGTGCGAACAGCTCACTAAGCGTTTCACATCATTATGCTGCACTGTCTAGCAGTGCTAGATAACATTAAAGGAAACCTACCATTTGTTTTGATGCAGTATGAAGCAAACACCTTGAGAATGCTGTAGCTACACTGATGCAGAATCACATCTGTTAATCCCAGTGCCGAGTGGTTTTGCTGATAAAACAATTATAAAATGATCATGAAGCTGTCTCCCCAGCTTCTCCTTTCACATTAGTTATACACTGCACCAGAGGATGATGCAATCACTTCTCTATGCCAGGCAGAATAATCAATTGCTGCACCATCCACCAGCTGCTGTGTACGAGTGATCCGGCTCAGGTTGATTAGTCCTGTCTGGACTAAGCCCTGTGTGTAATATAAGCTCTGTGTAACTTGGCAAAGCTGGATTGCATGATTGCACAAGGTCCTGAAAGTTATAATTGTTATAATATATATTTCAGCAAATCCATTCAACTCAGAGATTAACCAAGATATGATCCTGCACAAGTTTAGCTACAATAAAGGTATGTTTAGTTCATAATGCATCAAATGGTAGGTTTCCTTTAAAGGGGTCGTCCACTTTCAGCAAGTAATTGATATGTTTTGTGTAATGAAAAGTTATACTATTTTCAAATATACTTTGATTAATTTACTAATGGTTTTCTAAATTTCTGCTTGGTGTCCTGCTAAAGAAAATCTTTGTTTTCTTCCAGTGGATAGCAATCAGATAATAATGGCTTGTGCATCTGTCTGTCCATCACATGACCATGGATGGGTTTCTATCCACTGGAAGAAAACAGAAGCTTGCTATAGCAGGAAAACAAGCAGAGATCTAGAAAACGGTGAGGAATTGATACAGATAGTATATTGGAAAATTGGAGAACTTTCCATTAATTAATCAATCAATATCAATTATTGGCTGAAAGTGGACAACTGCCGTAAAGGCTTGGCTTCTATACTTTAGTACTTTTATGTGCAGGTTTACACAGAGAACATGTACTTGACAAACCTAACTTAATCTTTCCTGATAACTCTAGCAGTTCTAAGTTAGGTGCTGACATTCTTTCCCCCGATCTGTGGAGGAGAAGGATTGGCTGGCATAGCCGAATTGAGGTGTGAGGCATCTTCGTTTATTGTTTAGCAAGTTTAGTGATGCCCCCTGAAGAACTTCAGCATGATATGCATATTTATTAAAATAGTTTTTAGGCTAGATCCAGAATGGAGGAAGCATGGAATATTTGAGATTGCCAACAATCTTAGTTTGTGGATGTGATTTTGCATAAAAGATTCCCTTTTAAAAGCCCATGAAAACAATTTAGGTTTTTCCAGCCTTAACCCCTTTGTGTCTATGCCATTTTAGACCTTTAGGACCAGGCCTGATTTTTAAAATTTGCCCTGTGTCATTATAGGAGATATAACTTTTTGACACTGTCACAGACCAGGGGATTGTGAGATTGTTTACGTCAAACATTGTACTTCAAAGTAAATTCAAATTTGATGATATTTCTTTTGGTTAAGTATGAAAAAAACTTAAATTTGGCAAAAATTCTAAAAATTCTTTTCATAGTTCAAAATTGGTCTGCTTTTCAGGCAGATAGTCATAGCACCCAAGTAATTTATAACTAACATTTCCAGAATGGAGGGAGAGCGGAAGAGGGTGGGAGGAACTTCATTCTCTATTTCTCCCTTACCCCTCCTTCCCCTCCGTTCCCTCCCTTTCATTCTTTTGTCTTTTCTACTCACTTTTCTTTTCTCTCTTCTTGTCTTCGTCCTCACTAGCTCTCCATCCGACCTCACTAACCTTTCCCCCTCCCCCCTCCTATCTCGCTTCTCTTTGTGCCTTTCTTCACCCTCCATCTATTTCCCAACTTATTCGCCCTTCTTCTCTTTTTAAGGTTGTTAGGAGGTTCGCATTTGGGTGCAATTTTCATTTTATGAAAAAAACGGCCAAAACCCTTATTTACGAGGCACCTCCTCAGCTTTAACGAATGTGAGAACCTAAAAACAAGCAGTAAACCCCATAAATCATGCCATTTTAGAAACTACACCCTAATGTGTAAAAAACAACTTTAAAGAAGTATGGTAACCCTTTAGCTGCTTCACCGTGGTTTAAAACAAAATGAGGTCTAATTTATAAGCTGTCATTTTTTTAGACAATAATAAGTTTGGCCAAAAATTAAACCACAAATGTATTAAATTACAAAAACTCAAAAGTTGAACAACGTCTCGAGTCAGCAGGGATATGTGGTGGTGACTGCTGTATGGGCGCACGCCAGGCATAGAACGGAAGGAGGCGCCATTCAGAGGATCTGCAACGTAACATCTTACAGGCTATAAAATGTTTATTTTTTTAAGTTGGACTATGGGGGATTATTTTTTTGTTAGATGAAATCACTTTTAGGTACATTCATTAACGGGGGGGGGGTCACTAGCCAATAACAATTTATCTTAACTCTTTCTGGTGATGTTTTAAAAAAATCATTAATTCTTGTGTATGGTTTTTATTTGACAGTTTTTTTCCTCGGTAACTTCCACCGTCCCATAAAAATAAATGTGTTATATTTATTCTATGGGTCATCCATTACCGGCGATACTCCCATTTATATGGTTTTATTGGTGAACTTGTTTGCCAGAATATAGCACTATTTTGTGAGACATTACGGGTTTTGTATACGCCTGTAACAAGGGCAGAACATTTATTTTTTTGTTTACAGCGCGGTATTGAGCTTTTTTTTGCGGGACAAGCTTATTTATGCTGGTATAATGTTGGGTACATTTTCCTTTTTGATCACTTTTTAATGCGGTCGATGTGACAAATTAATAATTTTTGTGAGGTTTTTTTGTGTTTTTTTTTTCACGAGCGTTCACCGTACGGTCATGACCATGTTATTTTATTTGCGGGTTGTTATGGACAGTGTGATACCAATGTTGTGTTGTTTTTGTGATTTTCCTTTTTTATGTTTTATATGATTATACGCATGGGAGGACTTAAAGGGGACTTGTTTATTCTTGTTAAATAATTTTTTTTAGTTCACTTTTTTTTAAAAACTTTTTATTTGCGTTTTATTTGTCCAGGGTGGGACATGAACAAGTGATCATTTGATCACTTGTTCTTGTAATATGCAAATATAATGGATTGCAGCAAGACATAGTCAGCTAGGCATCGCCCTAGGCTGACAGCTAGCGACTGTTAGATCGTGCACAGGCACGATCCTAGTGCAGGCAGCCCGCCATAGCAGAGCCCAGGGACTATCGGGCCCCAGGGTTGCCATGGCAAGATCGGCACTCTGCCCGCCTGCACGCCGGGTGCCGATCGTCGCGCCAATACCCATAGAGTCCCGGTCACTAATGACCGCGGCGTCTATAGGTTACATTCCAGGCAGAAAACGGAAAAGGGACGAACGAAAAAAAAAAACCAACAAAAAAAAAAGAAAAAAAAAAAAAAATGCGCGATCGCGTAGTGGTCTTTTTACGCGGATCTCAGCTACGCCGTACGCTGCTTGGAATCGCGCGTCGCAAGGGCTCAGCTTCTGGCTCGGGCGATCGCCATGACGTGACTTCTACGTCAAGGTGCGGGGACACTAACCGCCGCTCCTATGACGTCGGAATAACTCAGGTTGCGGGAAGGGGTTAAGAGGACACCTGTCATCAGTATGTGTCACCTAGTTCCTGTCACCTCTACCTGTTGGAAGCGTTCACAACGGACCATACACCCTTTATCTAGGATTCATCATAATTATTCATTGTAAAATCATCTATCTTTATTATGTAAATGGGCTGGTCCATGGTCGAGGCAGTGATTCACCCCTGTTACCCTCCCCTCCCTCCCCCTGCTCATTCTGTGTGTAAGTGATAGTAGCAAGCCATGGCTCGTGTGTGCGTCCTCCTAATATACAAGTGAGAGACACAGACATCAGCTACACATGAATCTGACATGTTCTGCTGTAACATGGCTGCCTGGAGCTGCTGTATCTCTCCTATACACACACACATGCACACACAGGCTGCAGGGGGCGCCAGCACCAGGAAGCACATCATTATACAGCCTCACATCATTATACAGGCTGTCAGTCAAGCACTGGGGTTGTGGCTGTACCTCCCACTCATGAATAGAGTGGACAGCTTGAATATGCTAATGCTTCATTGGACATTTCACAGGTCATTTGCATACAGCTTTAGGACCTCATTGCTTAGGTTTACAGGCATGTAGAGGGACAATGAAGGGATAGAGGCAATGCTCTCTAATGGCAGTTTATGAAAATATATTTAGTTTAGGGGGGTTATTTTGCATGACGGGTTCTCTTTAAAGAAATTCATGGGAACCTTTTCTTAGGAAGAAAAATAAAAAAACAGTTAAAACAGTAATTCATTCAAACCTTCTACTTCTTATTGCGGGGTTTTAGTTCCTCAGCAGCATTTCGCAGGAAGATATAATTCTTCTTCTGTGGATTGTAAAACTCATGGCCCTGAAGGGAGAACAGAATTACTAAAAAATGAGCAGATGGCTCCACCAGACAGTCAGCACAGCATAGCACTTACTTACCTTGGACCAGTCATAGCTTGATGAATAGGCAAAGATGTTTCCATTGTGGTTAAAGCAGCAGGCAGAGATGGGCTGGTCCAGCTGTTCTGACGTCTTAAGTTTTGTCCGTGCGTCTTTGTCCCAGAAACTAAATCGTCCATCAGACCCGACTGTGGCTAGAGTGCCGTGCACTGGATGAAAGGCAATGCCATTTACCTGACAAATGGTTACAGAAGCAAACACTGTATGATTATTGTACAGAAAACTCCCAGTGATCTGCCAATGACAATCCTGTCATAAGACAGCTAGAAGGTCCTCAAACACCAGAAGTCTCTTCCGTATTTTCTACAACTCAAATCAGTTCCATCAATTTCAATGACCCTTTTCTTAAACTTTATATTTTGGACAGGGCTTTTTCCCCTATACACAGAAAAGGGGATAGCTAGCAAATTGGTCCGATTTCTGGGAGCACCGCTTCTCTAGAGCATGGGATCCCTTGATCACTAGGGTGGAGCAGTAGTACGAGCGCCTGCTGCTCCACTCAACTGGATGGGATTGACAGAAATAGACAGGGACAGTGGATGGAACAGGGTGCATCCTCATTCTACAGCTCTCAAGAAAGCGGGAGTCTCAGCATTCAGCTTACACTGCGGAAAGGGGCTCAGTGTATACAGCCTTAAAACAAAAGGCATATTGTAATTGAAAATAATGCAAATGTATTACACATTTAAGAACAACCACCACCCCATTGGTGCATAAATCTCACCGCATAAATGTCTTGAGGAGCTGCAGTGTTTGTCCCATTGGATCGATGGCATTTGAATGTGAAGTTGTCTTTGGCTCTGTGAGAGGAGGAGACCCAAATTATGCTGTTCAGTCACCAAAGAGATATCCCGCTCTGTGCCCCTTGGTGGGATACTTACGGATTTGGGGGGTTGATGTAATGGATGGCAACTCTACCTTCAATACTGCCCAAGGCAAAACCAGTTGGCTTGTTCTGTTTGTCTTTAAATATGGCCACACATCGGTGCTGCAAAATAGGAGACAATGCTCCAATATTTTATTCATCTTTTAAACAGGTTTATGAAGACTATTCTCAACATAGAGAAGTAGATAATGGGGCACCAGACGTCAGACTCTGCACATTACCTGGTGTTTTAAGGGGGACTCGATTCTCCGGAACTCAGAGGGCTGGTTCTCTAGCTGGTAAACTATTAACCCTCTTTCTGCTGTTGCTACAACCGCCATAGGATAAACCTGAGGAGAAGCAGATAAGATATATAAAGCCATGCATGTGCTTTGAGGCACAGCTGTTACAAGTCACGTTACAATGATTCAGGAAGCATTTACCACATCTGCACAGTAGCATCGCTCAGGAAGCTGAAGAGTCATCAGAGGGTTTGGGGAACGAGTGTCCCAAAACTAGAGGTGAAAAAACAAAACGTTTACTTTTTTGTGGTGAAACTATACGCCTCACCTGGTTTTGGCTCACAATAATGGTATAAATAACTAGTTCCCAATCACCCACTTTATAATTTACAGCTTAAAGCCCATGCCATAGTAAATTTTATGGCACAGGCAGCTGAATGTCAGGTACCATGCTGCAGGCGACCCATGGGAAGAAAACAGCAGCGGAACACATTTACCCCCAAAAATGTGGGTAGTCTTAGTCACACTATACGACACCAAGTTACCCTTAAAAAAAGATTTAAACAGTTATCAAAATTTGTGGCATAAAATGCCAAACAATGATTCTTGAATTTCTCCCAGTTTGGGCAGCACTGGCTCAAAAAATGAAAAAAGTTAGAGCCATTAAAAGAACCCATGAGGAAATGGTGTGTTGTGTTTCATTGAATACCCATTTCATGTGACTAGAATTTTAAAGCAACCCACATCATCAGAGAACCAGCTCCAACCACCAAGTTACATGTATTGCATAGCTTCAGCCCCCGATAATGTGGGGTCCCCAACTAGATCACCCGTATTCCCATCAAGTGACAATCCTATAAAGAAACCATTAAGGTGTATTTTCGCTTCCTGATAAGTACTGTACCTTGAGGGTTTTGTCCCAGCTCCCAGTCATGATGCAGCTGTAGTTTGGAGCTTTTATCCAGTGAACAGTTTTTATCGGAGCGTCGTGCTGATGGAAGAAAATGATGAGATCTTCTGTGATGTCTCCAGCACATGCAATGGGCTCAATACATACATGCACAGCACCCATCCCCCAAGGAGCCCATTTACCTGTGCGATCTGCAAGGACTGGTTACTGTTTAGATCCCACATTTTGGCGGTTTTATCACAAGATGCTGTAAACACTTTACTGCCGTCCTGAACAGAGACAAGATTGACATCTATGAAATCATACACTGCATGGCTCCCTCAAAGCATTAAATAGAAGGCATCACCAATTATCTTTTTAAATAACAAGAAAAAGCATCCCTATCATCTGTTTTTATTTCAGGACCATTTTTTTTTTCATTTTTACGCCCTGTAAAGCCATTACAGGGCTCCCATCTTGCGTTAGCTCTATATAAAACCATTTCACGGTTTACAACAGCTTGGTGGGCATGGACAAGACACTGTACATCTCAGTACAGGTGGTCCCCTACTTAAGAACACTCGACTTACATACAACCCCTAGTTACAAACGGACCTCTGGATATTGGAAATTTATTGTACTTTAGTCCTAGGCTACAATAAACAGCTATAACAGTTATCACATGTGTCTGTAATGAAGCTTTATTGACAATATTGATTCTTATGACAACCCAACATTTTTAAAATCCAATTGTCACAGAGACCAAAAAAAAGTTCTGTCTGGGATTACAATGATAAAATATACAAATTCAACTTAAGAACAAACCTACAGACCCTATCTTGTATGTAACCCGGGGACTGCCTGTATTAAGAAAAGTTACTGATGCTTCAAAGTTGTGTAAAGAGTCGTTCATCATCTGTTGGTTTCATCAATGTGTACTGATTTAGTTTAAATTTTTATGGTTGGCAAAACACCAGGAATCTGGATGTTTTCTCCTAGTCCATTTTTGGACAGGGAATACTGAATAGGTTTAGGCTATTGTAAATGGCATCACCTATGTTTTGCTGCTGTTTAGGCACCAATCCCAACTGCCTGTTGTATGGGATCATAAACAACAATCATAAAGGAAGATACAGAGAATATAACCAATAGAAATAAGGGTACAGTTATACATACATCACTCCAGCATACATCCAGGACCGGGCCGGTGTGCATCTGCTGCGCCTTGGGGATGGTCTGACCATTGTCTTGCACTTCCCAGCAACGGACCTGTAAGAAGAAAGAGCAGCAAAAGCAATGGCTTCATATACTTAATGATCACAGAAATATTAAACCAACAGGTTAATGACGCTCGGCCTGGTGGTAACCAAACCCTGTGCAATAGGAAAGAAGTTCTTCAGCATTTGAGATCTCCATCTCAAGAAACTGAAGCTTTTCCAGAGCCCAGCAGTGAGGTCTTTTCTATTACAAAGAAAATAAGTTCTGACTGGAGCTCCCGATTCCCTTGCTTCCGTGTGCCTTTCTCTTCCAATACGTCACTCACAAAATAGAGCAGTTCACACTCCTCCAGCACAAATTCCTGAATCCTCCGATAAGAATATACTGCTATTCAGACCAACACTCCTGCGTTTTTCTTGTGACCTCCTCCGTATGTAACATATGTTGCGGTAGATCGCTGGAAGAAATTCACCCGCAGATAGCGTAGTACAGTTTAACACTCAGGATTTATTAAGGTTAAAAACATACTCACAAAAGAGCGATAAAAATGCACATATAAAACTCCAATATGGGACGCCAGCTGCGCGTTCTCGAGCGGTATATTAACCTTAAATCCTGAGTGTAAACTGTACTACGCTATCTGCGGGTGAATTTCTTCCAGCGATCTACCGCAACATATGTTACATACGGAGGAGGTCACAAGAAAAACGCAGGAGTGTTGGTCTGAATAGCAGTATATTCTTATCGGAGGATTCAGCAATTTGTGCTGGAGGAGTGTGAACTGCTCTATTTTGTGAGTGACATATTGGAAGAGAAAGACACACGGAAGCAAGGGAACCGGGAGCTCCGATCAGAACTTATTTTCTATGTTTTACAATTTGGGTTTACTGGATCAACCCTTGACTGTTTGTAGCTCCATGAGAGAGGTGTGCAGCACATAGAAAACAAAAATTACAGCAATAACAGCTATTACAATGAGCAAAACATGTCTCCCCCTCCCTCTGCTCATTTCAACAGCCTGTTAAGCTACACCACTGAGGGGTTCTGGTAACACCCAATTCAGGCCAATTATAACAATTATAGAAGTTAATTTTAGAATAACAAAAGGATAACAAATATAAGAAGATGACCATAGTCACAGTGTCTGGATTGGATTGATGAGTAAGTGTCATTGGCTTATCATTTTCCTACTATATAATTCATTAAAGAAAATCTACCAACCCCCCCCCCAGCCCCAACCCACACATAAAATATCAAAAAGCATCTGAAATAGTTATTCTTTAAAGACTCCGTTCCAATTTTTATAATTCTGTTTTTCTTTATAAGGTAACTGCAATCACTTTGGTAAATTATTAAAATATAGATTTTTTGTGACACATTGTACTTCATGTTAGTGGTAAATTCTGGTTGATTAAAAAGGTTATTAAAAAAAAAATTAGGTGAAGAAAATTTGAAATTATCATTTCAGACAGATTGTAACCGACTTTGGTGGTAAAATTAAATGACATTTCTCCTATGTGCTTTATGTTTTCATAAAATAAAAGGACATTTTAAAAAATGATCACGAAGTCAGACTGTTTACAAATCGAACAACGCTTTTCCGGATTTTCAAAGAGATTTCAAAATTGACTTTTTTGGGAATCCTTTTTGTTTTAAACGGAACTTAACCCATTTTCAAAAGTGCATCACTCAAACTATTATAGGCCATTTTTAGGAAGATTGTTAACCCTTTAAGAGATAGTAATTAAAATTAGGATGACATTTTGAAGGATCTAATTTTGTCAGTCATATGTTTATTTACCCCTAAAATGTACACATTCACAAAACTCAACCTAATTTTTTTTTACAGTTTCTCCCAAGTACAAAGACACCCCACATTTGTTGTATGAACGCACAGCGAGGCGCAGAAGGCAAGGAGGGCTACCAGATAACTAGTTTTGACCTATAGGATGTAGCTATTTTAGTAGACAGGAGGTGCCCTACACCTACACCTGACCCCTAGTTACAGACGGACCTCTGAGCACTGTGACCTCTCTGGATACATTACTGTAGTCCCTGGCTGCAATGATCAGCTGTCTAATGAAGCTTTATTGATAATACTCGGTCCCATTAAAGCAAAAAATTTTGAAAATCCAACTGTCATAAAAAAAAAAAAAAAGTCTGAAACTACAATTATAAAATATACAGTTCCCACTTACATACAGTTTTACAAACCCAAGGAACCTATCTTGTACGTAATTCGGGGACTGCCTGTATGTTTTGCTGGATGAGATGCATTTTTCAGTGACACTTCATTGGGGTGGCCATACCCTATTGATGAAAATATATTACTTTTTTGTGGGGGTGGGACATCAATTCTGTAACTATAAACACTTATTTTCTACCAAGCTGGTTAAGGGCTTTTTTTTGCTGGAAATTATGCACTTACATCATTCTGGTGTAGATTTTTTTTTCTACAGAAGGAGAGAGTTAATATTTTGGCGTCCTTTTTACAGTACGGGTTTAACCCCTTAGTGACCACCCATACGGATTTCTCCGTCAGTCACTAAGGAGACTTGGATGAGGCCGACTGGCTTCTTCTTTGGCCTAACCCATGTTTTGCACGGGGGAAGAGCAGTGACCCAGCTGTCATACCACAGCCTGACCTCTGCTCTAACAGTCCAGATAGGATTTTCAGGCAGCATTGGAAGCGTATTAAGACATGGAGAGCATTTAGGAAACTAGCCATATAAGGTACTTATTGAGCTTTACAAGTGTTTGGACTGGTGGAAGGTTCCCTTTAAGGGGAGAAGTCAAATACAATAAATATAGTCTGGTGGTGGTGGATTGGCGGCTGCAGGCGAGTGTGATGCGATATGTAAGATTACTGTAACCAATTAGCTAAACACAGATACTGATATTTGTATTACTGAAAATGTGATTCCTCCTTGGCTAAAAATAGTAAGAGGATTATTATTAGCCTTCTGGAAAATTGTTAGTGCACCCACTGTCCCCAGCATAACACATTGGATACAGCTTGCAGGGTTACTGAGTCCTCCTGACAGAACTTACATCATTGGCCCAGGAGCCGGCGATGAGGAAGTTCCCCGGTAACGTCGGGGGGCTGAAGGAGAGGCAGGCAATGCTGTCATCAGGGGGAGACGTCACCTCTATGTCCTGCACATACAAGAGCAGATATTAGAGGCTGGCGCCATATACTGACACCAGTAAGGGCAGCACTGGGAACTCACCTTCATGGGGTTGTGGTTGTCTGTGGTTGTGCTTCCAAACATACCCGTTCCTCCTGTGCCAAAACCTCCAGTGGAACTGAATAGACTCATTTTGATGCTGGATGGAAAAAGGGGGTTGACATTGAACATTTACCATCACATAAGCAACCTCACAGCGAGTTCATATGACGTGCCCCCATCCCCCTAGTGCCGCTCTCCCAGCAACGACGTGCCCCCTCTACCACCCTTAGTGCCCCACTCACCACCACTAGTGCCCCTCTCCTGGCAGTGATGTGCCCCTCACCTAGCGCCCCCTCCAGGCAGAGATGTGGCTCACACTACATCTCCCCCAAGCAGAGATGTGCCCCGGCTACAACCACCACGCGCCTGTCAGACACGAGACGCGCCGAGCACAGAGGAGGTACGGGAACCACATCCATAAACCCCACAGCCGCTCCCGTCCCCGCCTCTCACCTCCGAGTCCTATGATCGTTTAGCTCGTTCTGCAGCTCACCCGGCAGGTACTCCCGCGCATTACTCCTCCTAATCGCCAGTGACATCACATATGCGCCGCTCTACTCACAGGATATCATAGCACCACCTAGTGGACGGAGTAAGGAGCTGACAGGACTCTACTTGTAACCTGGCGATACAGCGGCACCTGCTGACCATAGGGTAGAATTGCTGGGTAAAATCACGGCATCAATATATAATAGGGAGCCCCCTGGTGGGAAACAACACTCTTGGTTGACTGTCAGTGAATACAGATACACAGGAAAGAAGAATAGGTGGACATAATCTGACAATACTTCCTCACATAATGCCCTACTTTCCGTTTTGGTTTATGCAACATCCCTGCCAATGCATAGGCAAGGTGGTTGTTGCAAATAGCACCCGCTCCATGTTAGGGGCTGTTATGGAGACTGATCACCTCTCTAGGAGGTCTCTAAATGGTGTATAACTGTGTAATTGCAGCTGTAGCCACTGCTTGGTAAGGTAGGAGTTAACAATGTGAAATGTTGTTGTCAAATAAGAATCTTTATTCTATTGTAAAGCAAGCTGGAAGCTGATTGGAGAGTGCTGCCACCTGACCAAGGGAGTATAAAAAACACAAGTTCTTGCAGTTTTAGTCAGCAAAACAAGCAGACTAGCACCAGCCAGTGTATTATTAAGTGATGGGAATTCCGGCTCTTCTTAGTGAGCTGTATCATTAGGCTCCGCTCACTAAGAAGAGCCGGCTCTTCTGGCTCCTGAACGGTTCCCTATTAAATATATAATAGGGATCTGTAGGCCAGTCAATCACCCCTCACCACTCCACTTTCAACCCGATTGCATCAGGTTAAAGGAGACGTGGTGCGGCGTTGAGGGGCGAGGTTAAGTGAGACATCAGCTCACTGATAGGAGCCGGCTATAGTCGTTCACGGACAAGACCCTGCTCTTGTTCGCGAATGACACATCACTAGTCTTAATATCAAGAAGCAGAGGTGTCTCAGTCCACTGCCTGACACTCTTATGGCAAGTTAGGAGACTAAGCCCCCAAAGCAGAGGTCCACCATCCAGACTCGTCTCCAAGTTTACCAGCCCAGTCTGAAGTTAATATGAGGCTGCGTGCAACCCTTCCTGCGGACCAGCTATCTCCCGCCAGCTTTTTAGCCTGTTGAATCTGCTGCTACTGGCCATTGCCTACTGTTTTGAGTTGAATAAAGAACTGTAAGTTGATTTGCACAATGTGTCTCTGTCTAATCCCTGGATCAGTCTGCATCAGTCTCCTACATACATATCGAGGGTTGCCCCAGGGAGAAACCTATTGCATCAGCTACTCCCTCTGTATTTCTTGCATACACCACCTGTTGTAGGCCCGTCCTTCAGTCCCAATACCAAGCACCGTGACAACAGCGTGCCTAAGGCCGCCGCATAAGCCAGCCACTCCAGTATTCTGGGCCCCGGCTGGGGGATGTTGCAAGTGGCATCACAAACAGAATTAACTACTTCTGTGCCTTACACTGGCACTTTGAACTGTTGTTTATTTCAAGGCCCCGACTGACAGAGGAGGGCTAGCGTTACCCCACATGCAGAACTTCTACCAGGCAGTACAGTTGACATATGCTTTGGTCCTGGAGGCGGCACTTATGGGATCATATGAAGCGTTGACCAACTTTGTCTACAGGGGAGGGAAAATACACGGGCCTCACTACAGTACACATGGTGGCGACCGTAACAGTATGGAACAGAGTAGTGGACTATCGGGGGGATGAATCTGGGGCCTGGTCTCCTGTTACCCCCTTGTGGTGTAACCCCTTCCTACCTGAGTTGAAATCTCTGCCAGACTTTGAGTTCTGGGCACGCAAGGGGATTAAGTACCTGGTCCAGTTATACCAAAATGGGATTTTCAGGACCTTTGGATCCCTTAGTCAAGAGTTTAATCTAGCTCCTACCACCTTCTATAGATACTTGCAAATACACCATGCCCTGAGGGTCCAGTTTGGGAGGGAGGAGCAAAAGAATGAGCATAGGCCCATGGAGGCCATCGCAGAACCAAAGACCTTGGGAAACCTACATCCACCTTTTATAAGCAATTGATGGATTCCCAGCCCTCCCCAAATACCCGAAGCTTTTAAGTATGGCAAAGAGATATCCCTGATGGACCATCATCTTAAGGAAATTACGCACAATTGGGAACTCACCTTCATTGGGTTGTGGTTGTCTGTGGTTGTGCTTCCAAACATACCCGTTCCTCCTGTGCCAAAACCTCCAGTTCATCATTGCTAGCATTGGGAATACTGCACCCATATGGGGTTATTGGGAGCCCACTGGGGATACTGAGTTATCCAGACAAGGAGTAGTGTTAATGCAAGTGCCTGAAGATGGTAACAACTCCCTGGTGTTGGTTACCAATGTCCTCTACCACTGCCACTGCCACTACTCCCAAGTTCTGAAGGCTCTCCAGTGGAGGAACTGGAAACGACATAAGGAAGTGCTCCGGGCTGGCACAATAGAGGCAGAGGTTCTCCTGTCTTCATCTGGACCGCTCTTGGGAAGACAGATAAGCTCTATCCACCTGCATGGGCTCCACTGCAGCAGACACAGAAGATGGCTGAGGTGGTCTTTGGAAGACTAGAGCCAGGCTGAGCAAACGTCGGGTCCTGACTTGCAGTTGTTCCAGACGTTGCTCCTCAGAGCGCTCACTAAACTGAATGTCAATCTGAGTGGCCAGAGAAATGAGATCACTCAGCGTAGAAGGCAGGTTCAGCAGTGCGGTTTTGGCAGAAGATGCCTGGGCAGGTTCCGCAAAGACAGACCGGAATTCAGCAATGTGGTGAGAGTAGTCGTGAGCGGATTGTCCCTGTCCCAGATGGAAGTAGCCCATGCCACGGTTTTCCCAGAAAGAAGGCTGATCACAAAAGCCACCTTAGCCTGTCCTGTGGCAAACTGTGAAGGCATCAGTTCAATATGAAAGGAGCACTGGGTTATGAAGCCCCTGCATAACTTGGCCTCACCGTCATACTTGCTGGGCATAGAAAGACGCAGCCCGGGATCAGCAGCTGACAACAAAGCCGTAGTAATGGGAGGTACCGCAGACACTCTGTTGATGGGTAGACAATAACTGCTGCAACATGGCGGTGACTTGTCCAAGTTGCTGACCTTGAACAGCAATCTGTTGAGACTATTGAGCCAACAACGGTGGAAAGATTATCCAGGTCAGGTTGCGGAACCTTGGCAGGATCCATGGCCAGTTCTTACTGTCAGGAACCAGGGGTTGTGGACCCACTAGACCACCGCAGATGATGATGTAAGCCGACACCTGGGGCTGGAGTCTAAGTGGTACCCGGTTTTCACCTGAGCCCACCGCAAAGCGGGTTGGACTTGTTGCAGTCATTCGACAGGCACGACTGTCCGCGGTGGTAACCAAGGCGTAGTACAGAATAGTCAAGCAAACTCGTGGTCGGGGATGGGCAGGAGGTTGAGAGAGGCAGCACAGGATCAGAGCCAGGAACGTAGCGGTAGGTTAGGACAGGCAGCATGGGATCGGATTCAGGAACAGAATCAAGGTCACAACAGGAAATCAGGATAATCACAAAGGGCATGGAACAAAGCTTTCTCTTAGGCATAGAAGCACAAAGATCATGCATGAGACCCAGGAAGTGGCAGGATCTTGGCAGGCGGCCGCCCAGCACCAATTATCGGTGCTCTGGCCCTTCAAATCTTACAGAGCCGGTGTGTATGCTCTAGGAGACAGCAAAGCGCGCGCTGCAGCGCAGGGAGCGAGGAGACCGCTGCTGGAGCCGGGAGAGGTGAGTCAATGTGCAGGCAGACTCGGGGGCACAGTAAGGCACACATTTGCGCCTGTGACGCAGGATATGCACCATGCAGCGTGCACCATGAAGCCAGGGTGTTATTCCAGCTTTATTGAAGCATTGAAAGAGGAGCTGCCGAGATGTCTAGATGTGAGTACAATGTACTTCATCGGCAGTGGCGTGAAGCTTATGGTTCCAGTGCAGAGTCTGCGCCTAGTATAGTGTATGATATATAGTACTAGTTTCATATAGGAAAGTCACACCTTTTGGGAAGTCTCTTGGGCCCGGTTGCGACCGCACCCTGTGCACCTCCTTACATTATGCCCATGCTCATCGGACTCACATCTAGCTAAGTATAATCACCACATAAGGATCTGTGGGGAGTTTAGTGTCCCAAATCCACCTGACACATTGGGGCACATTTACTTACCCGGTCCCTGCGCAAACCGGGATCCGGACTGTCCCACAAGGATGAACTCTGCCGCGACTCATGAAGATCGTGCGCCTGATTTCTTGCATGTGTCGCTTCCCCGATCAGGTCCGCCAGTGTTCACCTTCTTTTTCCTGGTGCAAGTAAGTGCTTGCCTAGCGACCCAATTTAAATGTTAAATCCCACACATAGTCCAGCGCGATTGCGACACAAAATGACGGCGCAATCCCCGAAAAAGTTGTGAAAACCGATGAAAATGCGGCCGCTGGACTCTTAGTAAATAAGCCCCACTCTTTTAAATCCAAGATGGCGCTGGAAAAAAAAAAAGCAGTCAGAAGTGGCAGGAAATCAATATAAGTCACTACGTTGTTATATACTATAATTTATTAGAAGGGCTGTAGAGAACCAGTATCTACCACTATATGGTCACTGTATGGTGGAATACTGGTTAGACTGGGTTGAGGGCCCACTTGGGTGGGTTTTGTCCAAACTGTGCTGAACCCCTAGCTATGCCTCTGATGCTTCTGCCTTCTCCCTAGGGTCTCTGGCTGATCCCAGGAGCAGGAGAACTGAAGTAACATCTAAAGACATCGCAACGTTGCAGACTCAAGACCTGCATGCACTGATGTCAATAGTGTAGTCCGCAGTCAGGATGAGTGGAGGCTCATGTTTAATTGTAAATGAGTGCTGCAGCCTTCTATAGATTTATCCAAGAGCAATCCTCTGTTGGAATTTGAGGTGACACACCCCATGGACCTATACACTACATAGAGTTCCCCCGTGTTGGCAGCCACTTCTCCCAGCTGGATAACGAAGTGGCAGACTTGACCAACCACTACATTCAAGGAATGTAGAGGAATGTACAGGAAGACCTGATCATGGGGGTCCACTTCACTGTTTGAAATTCAGTCTGTGTGTAGGGCAAACTTGCTAGCCTTGACCCATTTAGTACCTTTCAGGGAAGAGGGAGACAGAAACACTAAATCCTAACACATGGACTGAGACTTTAGCCATATGAAACTTCCCTGAGAGTATAATTAATCCATGGAGGGTGAGGGTCGCTGCATATAATTAATCCATGGGGGGAGGGGAGCTGTATATAACAATTCATAGGGGAGAGGGGTGCTGTATATAACCATGTGGGGCTGTATATAATATAAACATGAGCGGCTGTTTAGAATGATAAACTCGGCAATATTTTAGAGTTTAATAAGGAGTAGCTTTACAACATTCTGGGGTGCCTTGCAAGGCACAGTGTATTTCTAGAGACAGTTTGTCAGCTCCCAATTTATCTCTAATCAACTAGGACACCTAGGAACAACCCCCGTATAAAATCTTCACCAGGAGTAAAACAGCGCTGAAATTGCACTGTATCCGGATTAATCGTCTGAAACTTTGACTTACATTGTACAGTGTATGTATGTGTGTGTATATATATGTACATATTCATTGATTACTGTGTCGTTGTACGACAATTTATGTTTATATTTATATTAACCCCTTAATGACAGCCCTATCGGGATTCTACGACGGTCATTAAGGGTACTTCGTCTGACCCGACGCCTTTCTACGGCGGCATGTCAGAAGAAGATTTCGGGACATTGGGTCTCGCTGCTGCCGGTGTCCGGCTGTGATATCACAACCCAGACCCGATCCCTCCTGCTGCTGCCCCGGGGTCCAGCAACTTCCCCGAGGCTTCCGGCTCCTCTTCTCGCTGGGTTCTGCCTTCCTGGCAGGACCCGGCTCTAAGTAAATGAGCATGTTCAGCATGCTCAGTTACTTACACTATACACTGCAATACACTTGAATAAGGACTTGAACAAGCGGAACATTTTAAACTTTGAAAATGAAGAAATATTACACACTTTTGCCAATTTTTTTTTTTTTTCAAGAACGAAACGCAAAACTTATCACTTAAATTTTACAACTAACGTGAAGTACAATATAGACCAGCGGTGGCGAACCTATGGCACGCGTGCCAGAGAGGGCACGCAGAGCCCTCACTGCTGGCACGCGCCCCATCCTCCCAACCACTGCCAGGTGCGGACAACCACTGTCCACACCTGGTTGTCATGGCGTTAGCTGCGCTCCGATACTGCTAACAGCCATTACAGAGCAGGGCGCCGACACTGCCTGCTGTCACTCTGATCACAGCAGCGCACAGGACGGTAAAGCGTCCCAGCGCTGGCAGCGAAATGATGTAATTACGCTGCCAGCGCTGGACCTTACTCCGTGTGCGCTGCAGTGATCAGCCGGAGGAACGCGGAGTCTGAGGTGAGAGTATTTTTTTTTTTTTTTTTTTTTTATTCAGCGCTTCCACGGGGCATAATAGATCAGCAGGAAGGCTGATTTCCTGCCCGCTCCCACACCTCCCATAAAACTCCGCCCGCAACCGGGCCGAAACTCACAGCACAAACTGCGCCCGAACCCCAGCCCGTTCTGCCCACTATCGCACCCGCGCCCAGAAGCGCCCGGCGGCAATCAAAGGGTTAATAGCCGTGATCGGTGCAAGCACCGACCGCGGTTATTAGCGGTGAGAGTTTGCTGCAATATGCAACAACCCCCACCTTTGTATGGAGAGGACTCAGCCCGTGAGCCCTCTTCATACATTCCCTATACCTCTGCGCCGTAGAGCTACGGCGCAGAGCGTTAAGGGGTTAACTGGGACATTTATAAACGCCATAATCGCAGGGGAAAACGGAAACCTGCGGTGTAAAATGTCTGGAGTAGAACTGTACAGGAGAAGGCAGAGATGATAATAAACCACTTCTACCTTCTCCCTAGGGTCTCCACCTGTGTCTGACAGCCCAAGACCCAGTCCTGTTACAATGATTAGTGCGGGAACTGGAGAAAACAGCGACTAGGTACCCGTGCCTTCTGACGTCTTTCGTCATTGGGTGGTCGCGGACAAGTTGATCACTTATAAAACTGCATTGTTCATTTGTTTAACAGGCTTAAAGGAAACCTACCACTTGAAGTGGTAGGTGTAAGATGCATATACCGAGCACTAGCTCAAGGTGAGCTGGTGCCGGTGCTTACTTTCATTAGTGTCCTAAACCGCTGTATCGCGGTTTAAACACTTTTTATTTGTTACAGCGAAGGAGCTTTGGCGCACCAAGTGCTCGATATATGCATCTTACACCTACCACTTCGAAGACTAAATTTATGCACATGGGTCCAAAGCATCTAAGCATAATCTGCAAGTTTTATTTATACATTTTGCTGTCATTTTAGTAGTTTGGTCAGTAGTTTGAATCTGATAAACCACAATCGGAAAAAGATTCTAAACACATGTTTAGAAGCATGTTTTCAGATTCACCAGCACCAGTCCAGTTAATTAGGCTTGTCGATATCCATGCGTCTGTTTCCAAAACAACTCCATTTAGATGAACTAACTGATGTTCATTTGCAGAAATTTCAGCAACAAGTCTGACCTGTGTGAATATGTTCCAAAAGTACTTTCCCACAAGATTGAACTATTGCAGAATTTCTATGCAGAAAATATGCAATATTCTACAGTGACAGCAAAGATCTTTCCCACACACTGCAGAAATGGAATCACACTAAATATGTGGTGATAGGTTGCACAAACCCCACTGGAAGTTATGGTTCAACCTCCACCCACCCCCCCTCAACAAAAAAAAAATTACTCTAGATAGCAATGCAAAAACATGATATAAACACATTAGCATGTATACAGGATTACTTCATCCAACATTTTGATTGGAGATTCCGGCAACAGAGCTTCACTTTATAATGGATCCATCTAATATATAAAGCTCTGTGTGTGTATGTATGTCCACTAAAGGAATCTGTTCAGTCGAGTTTACAATCACCAAATTTTGAGCAACCACTCTCTGTGACTCAAGGAATGTCATAGTCTCAGTTTTGAGCTGAAATGTCCACCCCATGCTTTCCAAAATCCGCTTATTTACCACCATATACAGGAGCCATTGTCTGCTGCTGCTGTGGCTGTTAAAAGCTGAGCCGTGATTGGTTGCTGTTCTGCCACAGGTCATTTATATGAGCTCTGAACTTTGCTTGGTTACTATAAGCAGTGAGTATAGGATGCCTTTGTGTGAGGTAAGATGAATAGAGAGATAGGGGGAGATTTATCAGAAATGTCTGAGGTGGAGCAGACTTATCAGCTGACTCAGTCTGACGCTGCTAGAGACACTTGGTTGGGGATACAGAGACAGTATAACTTACACTTGACGGAGTACACCAGTAAAGAACTGCTGAGCCAGAGACAACACATTTTTGCTGACGGTGATAAGGGGGAGAAGACATTGGCATATCTATCCAGGGTTGAAACTCCCCAGACTGTGGTGGCAGGCATTTCCGACCAGTCGGGCTCCACTGTGACGGACCCATCTGGTATATGTGCTCAGTTTGTTCAGTTCTAGCCTATTTAAACACCACGCCTCTCTCGAGACTGGCAGCTGCTGACAGGGACTTTCTTGGTGCCCCTTTGATGGTTGAGGAGATAGCACATGCCACATTACCTCTCTGGCACCTGGCAAAGCGCGGGGTCCGGATGGGTTCCCGGCGGAGTGGTACAGCAGACATGTAGAGGAGATTAGCCCTAGACTGCTTGCGACCTATAAATATTCTTGGGAAGTCTCTGAGCTGCCAGATACCTTCCATGAAGCCATCATAGTGGCCATACAGAAGCATACTGTTCATACTGGCCTATGAATAAACCTAGATGCAAACATACTGGCTAGTGATACGCTTAAGCACAGGCCCCTCGCTTGACACCTTATTGACAGTGGTGAATGAGTTTGGGAGCTTGTACTTTGCTGCTCTGTCGTTATTGCCCAGGTCCCATTTTCTAGCTATTGACAAACTCCTGACCCCATTTTTATGGGGGAACGGTCCACCATAAAACAGAGTAGTAGCACAGAGTATTGGACTATCTGGGGGATGAATCTGGGGCCTGGTCTCCTGTTACCCCCTTGTGGTAACCCCTTCCTACCGGAGTTGAAATCTCTGCCAGACTTTGAGTTCTGGGCGCGCAAGGGGATTAAGTACCTGGTCCAGTTATACCAAAATGGGTATTTCAGGACCTTTGTATCCCTTAGTCAAGAGTTTAATCTAGCTCCTACCACCTTCTATAGATACCTGCAATTATGCCATGTCCTGGGGATCCAGTTTGGGAGGGAGGAGTTAAAGATTGAGCATAGTCCCATGGAGGCCATCGCCAGAACCAAAGACCTTTGGAAACCTACATCCACCTTTTATAAGCAATTGATGGATTCCCAGACCTCCCCAGCTGCCAAAAGCTTCCAAGTATGGCAAAGAGATATCCCTGATTTAGAGGACCATCATCTTAAGGAAATTACGCACAATTGGCGCTCAACAGTTATTAGTTCCCGAGATCAGCTAATACAAGTAAAGTGGCTACACAGGTTATACTTGACCCCTTTGCACTTGCGTCAGATGCGTAGACTCTCTTCAGACTGTCTTCCAAGTATGGCAAAGAGATATCCCTGATTTAGAGGACCGTCATCTTAAGGAAATTACGCACAATTGGGGCTCAACAGTTATTAGTTCCCGAGATCAGCTAATATAAGTAAAGCGGCGATCAGCCCTCCACCTCTCCACCTGAAAGTTTACTCAGGTCCTTGCCCAGGTGTAGCATCCATTCGTGTGAAAGCAGCCTTAGGCCCCTTGCACATTATGTATTAGGGCCTTTGCTACGGCTGCACAATTTTCTGCAGCATCACAGCCCCCCATAGACGTCTTTGGCACCTGGTCATGTTGCAGTGTGCACACAGTGGGGCACATTTACTCACCCGGTCCCTCTGGGTTCCCAAAAGTGCATTGTCCAACGACGATGCACTGTGCCACGATTCAGTAAGATCATGCGCCCTACTTCCTGAATGTGTCGCTTCCCTGATCAGGTCCGCCGGAGTTCAGCATCTTCCTTTATTTTACTCTATTCCTTGATACTATTGGTATTATTGACACTATTTAATTTTCCGGAATGCCGCTACACTATCCTTGCATTTACTCATCTACATGCAACACTCATTATTTACATACATTTATTTACATATTTATCTATATAATACTTTCACTATTTACACAATTTTACTATAATTTTTGATTTTAATATTTAAATACCTTCTATTTTATATCTTCTATCATACATCTACACACATACTACATCTCAATGGGGCTCAGTTACTAAGGGCTCCGTGGCCGCACTTTTGTTGGGTTTCCCGAATTTTTCTGTTTTCTGCTGAATTCCGACGGGATTTTGGAGCACGCGATCGGATTTTGACGCAAACGCCGGCTTTCACATGACAGAAATTGGGGGGTTGGCCGTCGGACAACCCGACGGATTCGGAAAGACTGCGGAATTTAAAAAACGAAATGTTCAAGCACTTACATGCACCGGGAAGATGCAGATGAACTCCGGCGGACCTCGACGCAGTAGCGACACCTACTGGATATCGGGCGCACAACCTTAGTGAACCCGAATCCACGTCGGACAACGCACCGCGGGATCGCGACTGGACCGGGTAAGTAAATGAGCTCCAATGTGTCCACCAATATCTACTAACATTTAACATATGTTTGTGTTTATTTAATTATGTTTATATACTCTGATATGCGTTGTCAAATAACAATCACTAATGAAAACTCTAAAACACATCACTGGATGTAGCATGTCAATCAATTCTACCCCGTACTTTTTTCCTTAAACATGTATGAGTGTAATATGGGACAGAAAGCTGACTTAAATTTAAACAGTTTAAATAAGGAAGAAAGGCAGAGGAAGAAGAAGGAAACTGGAACATATTTCTTTATTAAAGTATATTTCAAAGTTTACTATTATCATGTGCACTATTCATTTTGTTGAAAGTTTAGTTACGATTAAATGTAAAATGTTTATTGGCCAAGCAACTTGGTTTAAAGGATATACATTATTTGAGATCATTTATAATATAATAAAGTGGGTAGAAGGCAGTGTTGTGAACATTTTTCTAATATACTTTATCAAGAAATTATTCTTAGCTTGTAAAAAAAGAAAGGCTGCAATGCTCTCTTGTAGATATCTGTATTCCAGCCTGTATATTGTGTGTATTTAAAGGTTGACAATGATCTGATCTCCGAGTTTTTGTTCACACAGCTGTAAGCAGTAAGGTTTAACACCTTCGCTCATAGCTTGTTCAGAGCTGTTCAGAGCTCTCTTCAGCCTGGTATAATATCTGCGTTGACAATGGAGAAATAAACTTGCAGCCCGTTTCTAGAAAAATGTTCACAACACTCCCCCCACACAATATTTATAATTATCTGGAATTAATTAACAGTTAATCTTTAAGTAGAAACTGATTGCTTAAACTCATGACAAACAAAAATGGGAACAATTAACCAATATTTATTAAGCTGGACAATTGAATCAACTGTAAAACTAAGAAATAGAACAAATCTCCCCAGTGGCAAAACAAAGAGGCCTACTCAAATCCACCCTCCATACTGCAGCTTGTTGGGTAAGTAAATACCAGTAAGAAATGTAGGAGAGAGAGAAGTCAACACTTGGATTTCTGCTTTCATTTTCCTTGAAGACATAATCTCTAGCTGCAAAAGGGAAAAAAATCAAGACTTCTATAAGTTTCTGCTTGGTGAAACAAGTTTCTGAACATCATATTATTTTACATACCTCATGCTTCCACAATGGCTGGCAGGAAAGATACGGCCTCTTCTGTAAACTCAGCAACTTTCTTTGGTCCAATTCAGATAAGGGAATCAGAACTTCTGTAGGGATGTGCAATCTAAAACAAGCAATATCACAGAGCAATAAACACAGAAGACTATTCAATTAGATTAAAAGGATTGTCCACTTTAAACACATTCCAGCAAATAATTGATAGTTTGTGTAAGTAAAAGTTATAAAGATTTTCCAATATACTTTCTGTATGAATTTATCAGTTTTTTTTCTAGATCTCTGATTGTTGTCATTCTATAGGAAGCTTCATGGTTTACTTCCTGTAGATATACACAGGTCCATGGTCATGTGATGTCACACAGGTGCACAACTTCTTATATTGAGAGAGTAATCAGAGTTGTTTGATGCCAACACGTTTTTGCACCTGTGTGACATTACATGACCATGGACCAGTGTTTATCTACAGGAAGTAAACAAGCTTTCTGTTGCATGACAGCAAGAATACAGCCAACATATATTTAGATGACCTTGAAGAATTGATACAGAAAGTGTATTGGAAACTTTTACACATACAATTTACTTTATGTGCCTAAAGTGGAAAAACCATTTAATTCTACGTGATAGACTAACTATACCCTGCTCCTTACCTCTCTATGTCGGATGGCAGCAGGCCAAGCCAAGCAATAGATGGGACTGTTAAATTATGAGCCTCAAATGACATTGACTAAAAGAAGAAAAAAAAAATCCCCCAAAAATGAAGGTTAGGTCATTAGTGTCACAGCCAGGAAATTTGACACTTGCACATACTGTTATGGGAAATTTTGTTAAATATTTGTGGCAAAGGTTCATTTCTGTCACATACACATTGGATAGAGGTTTACTGTATAATGTTGTACAATATTCACTGCTGAGAATACTGACATGGAGTAAGACAAACTTATATTCTAAAACACTTAGCCTAGAATGCTGCAGCTTCTGTATACAGACAGAGGGTGATAGAACCAGGGGCAGTGTGTAGTAACAGAGGGGAGGACATCCTTTTTTTATTTACAGCACATTTAAACTGTACCAGATAATCTCAGTGATTGATGCAGGATGATAAATATGTTTAGTCTGTGTGGTTTACACAAGAAAATACATTTTGGAGAACAGTATAGTAATTTCATAAAAGTATCTGACTACTTGTGTAATTTTCGTGAGTTGGGCCATAACGCCTTGCCGTAAGTTCTTAAGTTGAATTTGTATGTAAGTCGGAACTGTATATTTTATCATTGTAACTCCGCCCAAAATATTTTTTGGTCTCTGCGACAATTGGATTTTAAAACATGTGGGTTATCATAAGAACCAGGATTATTAATAAAGCTTAACTGCAGACACCTGTTAGGATTGGGTAACACAAAAGACAGGGGATAGTGTGCCCTGAGGTTGCCCCAACCTTTGTCCCTTCCTATAGCCCCCCCCCCCACGCTAAACTGTGGGGCGACTACTTGAAGACTCGAAATACACTGCTAAGTGTGGGAAGGGAAAACTCAAACAGACTGACAAACATAAAACACAAAAGAACGGTTAACTAGCCGGAGTCACAACGAGAGGGTACATCAAGAGCAAAGTCAGTAGGCAAAGAGTCAATATCAAAAACGAGTCGAGGTCAACAACGATACAGAAACAGAAACAGAGCAAGTCAAACTTAATGCTGAGCGAGTGGAGAAGGGATTTCAAACACTGGCACAGGTGACTAGTGAGGCTGCAATTTATGCAGCCAGAACCCCACCTCCAGAACCTGATAGGAGCTGGACAACTACTGAGAATTAACCCCTCATGGTGCAGAATAACCAAGCACAATAGCAGGCACCATGCAGAGGTACCACAAGTCAGCAGTTCAGAACACAACTCCTAGGCAGCGAGAGATCTTAGCAGCCGCTGCCCGGGACGAGAGGAGGAGTTAGCGCGGACACGCGCTGGAGGTTGGAGAATACTGCTAGCACCACCAGAAGAACCAGAAGTACCAGCATTCTCTCCAGCGAACCTGACAACACCTTTGATACCTGTTATAGCTGTTTATTGTAGCCTAAGGCTAAAGTACAGTAAATTACCAACCTCCAGAGGTCCGTTTGTAACTATGGGTCGTATGTAAGTCGGGTGTTCTTAAGTAGGGGACCGCCTGTACTTGTGTAATTTTCGTGAGTTGGGCCACGATTAATTTAAGAAACTCAGGTCTTGCTACTGGCCCACACGCACATTTTATCTCCTAGGTCTGCTGCATTGCTATTCCAATTTCCTATGGCTTGCTATGCTATTAAAGGGGTTTTCCCATGAAAAAAAGTTCTCAAGTTTTAATCCCCTAGTGATGTTTATGCAATAAAGATCATTGTTAACCCCCTTACTTTACAATTTTACTCATTGCTGTTTTTGGTCCTATCACCCAGTTATGGTCAGTGTAAAATTATAGATAGTGGAATTATTGGACACTGGAGTGTGCAGGCAAGAGAAGTTATAAAATCCAAACATAGTCAGAAGATTTATGGTCGGATACAGGGACAACCATGTTGTAAACTCCAGGACTGATAGAGAAGGTTGGAATTATATTTGTGAAATGCTGTGTTTTTGTTAATAGTACTGAATTAGAGAATCTGTTATTTTTTATCCTGGGTATATTTAAGTATATTATGTATGTATATTATGTATATTACGTTTATCTTTTCTTCGTGGGAATACCCCTTTAAGTCTGCAAAACAAAATGCAATTCAAGGGGGTACAAGTATCTTTATTTTCACAGTAAACAACAAAAAAAATAGAAAAACAAAGGCACTATTAGCTCATTATTTTTGGTTTAGGTTTATTTATTTAGGTTACAGTTATGTAAGGGAGTATGAAATAATATCTCTGCAAAAATTGTTTGGCGCGCACCATAGATTTAATGTTCCATATTCTGCTCAATATAGACAATATATATGTACATCTTGCTGTTTTTAGTAAAGTACATTTTTACATTCTTTTTATAACTAGTCTTTATTTATACATATTTTAGACGAAAATTTGGTATGTTATTTTTGCTAATTATCAGTTTGCTGAAAAGTTGCATGAAGGTTGTATTTTGTACATGGTGGGCTTTGTACATGTATTTTTATACATGGTAGGCTGTGCTTTATGAAAAAAAAAATTTTTGAATGGATGGAAGTTTTTTACTTGTGCGTTATATATTTGTTTTGGAGTATACAAGCGGTCCCCTACTTAAGAACACCCAACTTACAGACGACCCCTAGTTACAAACGGACCTCTGGTAATTTACTGTACTTTAGCCTTAGGCTACAATAAAGAGCAGTAACAGTTATCACAGATGTCTGTAATGAAGCTTTATTGTTAATCCTGGTTCTTATGACAACCCAACATTTTTAAAATCCAATTGTCACAGTGACCAAAAAAAATTGACTGGGGTTACAATGATAAAATATACAGTTCCGACTTACATACAAATTCAACAAACCTGCAGAACCTATCTTGTACGTAACCCGCGGACTGCCTGTACATTCTTGTTGTTGTTGTGTATTGTGGTATATATAAATTTGCTCACTTTAACTTATTTTTACATCCCTATTTGGGTTTAAATCTCCACTTTTTGATTTTTATGTCAAAATTTATGTTTTTTATATATTTTTTTAAGAACTTGTGTTTGTCACAAAGTTGCATGAGGATGGGCAAATCTAATCCCCAGATTGTCTACTTTAAAAAAATGTATATATTTTAGTGGTGTATTTACTTTTTAATGTGTGTAATCGCTATATTTTGCATGTTACAATTTCCAGCTAAAAAGCTGATGTTTGTTTATTTCTGTTTTAGTGATTTAGTGATTTATTTACATGAACATATGACTATGAGGTATCTATGAATTCTACACATGTTTATCTATTACATTTAGGAGGTATAAACTAATTATTTTCTGTATGAGGCACATTTCTTTGCTATCAAGTCAATTTCGATGCATTTTTTACAAAATTTTACACTTTGTATAGATATTGCATGGAGGCCTATGTCTATAAATGCTCTTTATGCTGTAATTTAATTGAAGTTTTATTATTTAAAAATTGCTATGGCTAATAACACAACTACATTTCCTGGCATGGAAGCACCTAGAATGGAAAGGGTTGAAATGACAAAATATTTCATATAAGAAAATCAGTACAGGCAGTCCCCTACTTAAGAACACCTGACTTACAGACGACCCCTAGTTACAAACGGACCTCTGGATTTTGGTAATTTACTGTACTTTAGTCTTAGGCTACAATAAACAGCTATAATAGTTATCACAGGTGTCTGTAATGAAGCTTTAATATTAATCCTGGTTCTTATGACAACCGCACTTTTTTAAAAATCTTATTGTCACAGAGACCAAAAAAAATTCTGGGCAGGTTTACAATTATAAAATATACAGTTCGGGCTTACATACAAATTCAACTTAAGAACAAACCTACAGAACCTATCTTGTACGTAACCCGGGGACTGCCTGTAGTTCTCTTTGTAGCATTAAATACTGCACTCACCACAGAGCCATATTTGTAGATACACATAATCTCTATACCTGTATGTAAAAAGATTAAAACATAAATCTGCATTAAAGTGAAGACTCATCAGCCACAGGCAGATTGGTACACACAATAATAAGCACTAGCTGGTTAAATAGGGAAATGTACATTCTAATATGCCCCCATATATAATTCCTACGCCTATTATGCCCGCATATATATTGTCCCCTCTACTTAGATAATGCCCCCCTCCATTAAGCCCTCATATAATGTTGCCTCTCTCATTATGCCCTTTGCATAAAAAACCCCCCAAAAAACGTACGCCTATGGCAGCTATCCAGCGATGTGGCCAGAGCAAGGAACCCTGCTGTCCCTAGTGGTAGAACAGGGAGTGTATTGCTACCTGCTCTGCCATGGTACAAACAGCAGTCAACTGTAGCGCACGAGCCAACAGGAGTGTACGAGCCAGGTGCCATACAATAGTAGGGCTACTGGCTCGTATACTCTCGCTGTTCCTGGCCCCATTATCCCTGCCCGCCACGATCGCAAAGGGTGTGACCGCGCTTGTGGCACGTGTCACGTGGGCTGCTCCAAAATACTCAGTGGGCCACGTGTGGCCCACATGCCGCACATTGCCCGGCCCTGCCCTAGTGGGTCACACTGCATGACTAATCTTCAATTGATACACAATTAACTAAGTTTATTTGGGAGAAAAACTTAAAGGGGTATTCCCATCTGGGCATTCACATTTAACTTAATTCATTTGTCATATGTAAACATTTCTTCAATTGGATGTTATTAAAAAATGTTCCTGTGTGAAGATAATTTCTCATAAATGTAGTGATGTTGCCCCTTAGAAACGAGATAGCTTCCTCGAATACGACCACCCCACACTCTAGCAGTGGTGGACAGACATTAGGCCCTGCCTGACCATCTGGATTTGTCAATCTTTACCACAGAACGGCTGTAGGATATGCAGTAACTCCCGGACATTTCATACACAAAACCTTTTTTTTTCTATGTGTAATCCTCCAGCAGAGATAGCCATATCCAGGGACACAGTCTTGTTTCTAAGGGACCATATGACTACATTTATGAGAAATTATCTTCACCCAGGTAAATTTGTTTAAATGACATCTAATTGAAGGAATGTTTATATATGGCAGATTAATGAATATGGATGTGAATGCCCAGATTAGAACACCCCTTTAAGCTCATTGCAAGAAACTGTGCTACTGTAAGCTGCTTAAACAAAACAGCTCAATGCATATATATACCGTATACATACACACACACACACACATATATATATATATATATATATATACACACATGTATACAGTTTGGAAAAAAGTATTTTGTCAGCCACCAATTGTGCAAGTTCTCACACTTAAAAAGATTAAAAAGAGTGGGTCTTCTAACTGACATCAAAGGTTGTCTGATTTTTAAAGAATTTATTTACAAATTATGGTGGAAAATAAGATGACACAAGAATAAGCCGAGGCCCCTAATTTTACCACCAAAAACTGTGAAAACCTATTGACTTGGGTATAAGCCGAGGGTGGGAAATGCATTGGTCACAGCCTCACAGTATATAGCCAGCCAGCCCCCAGTAGTATATAGCCAGCCAGCCCCCAGTAGTATATTGCCAGCCAGACCCCTGTAGTATATTGCCAGCAAGCCCCATGTAGTATATAGCCAGCCCCATGTAGTATATAGCCACCAGCCCCCTGTAGTAAATAGCCCACCAGTTCCCTACAGTATATAGCCAAGCCCCTTTAGTATATAGCCAACCAGTCCCCTTTAGTATATAGCCAGCCAGCCCACTTTGGTACATAGCCAGCGTGTAGTATATAGGCAGCCAGCCCACAGTTTGCCCAGCACATAAAAAAATAAACTTACATACCTTCCTGCAGTCCCCAATGCTCGGTGCGGCTCCCCGATGCTCCCGTCCCCGCAGCTTCTCTTCTTACTTCTCTCTTCTATAACAGCCAGCAGCTACGTGTCCATGTGCACACTGCGCTGGCCGGCAGACCGCATGACTATGCCTCTGCCAGGTAATACAGCAAAGAGAAGAATGAAGAGGAGCTGCGGTAAGCGTATAAGCCGAGGTGCTGAAAAACACGGCTTATACAAACAGGCAAGATTTCTGTCTCTCACAGACCCGTAACTTCTTATTTAACCCCTTAACGTATAAGGGATGTATGAAGAGGGCTCACGGGCTAATCCTCTTCATACAAAGGTGGGGTTTTTTGCATTTTGCAGAAAACCCCCACCGCTAATAACCGCGGTCGGTGTTAATGTACCCTAGATGGTCTAAAAAATAGTGAAAAAAAAATAAAAAAAAAGTTTAAAAAATAAAAAAAAATTAATAAAATATAAAAAATTCAAATCACCCCCCTTTCCCTAGAACAAATATAAAACATAATAAACAGTAAAAATCACAAACATATAAGGTATCGCCGCGTCCCAAAATGCCCGATCTATGAAAATATAAAAACGGTTACGGGCGGCGGTGACCTCCGAGGCGGGAAATGGCGCCCAAATGTCCGAAATGCAACTTTTACACCTTTTTACATAACATAAAAAATGAAATAAAAAAATTATCAAAATGTCGCACAGACCTCAAAATGGTAGCAATGAAAACGTCGCCTCATTTCGCAAAAAATGACACCTCACACATCTCTGTGCACCAAAGTATGAAAAAGTTATTAGCGTCAGAAGATGGCAAAAAATAGTTTTTCTTTTTTGTACACATTCGTTTAATTTTTGAAAATGTATTAAAACACAATAAAACCTATATAAATTTGGTATCACCGCGATCGCACCGAACCAAAGAATAAAGTAGGAATGTTATTTGGAGCGAAGAGTGAAAGTCGTAAAAACTGAGCCCACAAGAACGTGACGTGCGTTTTTTTAAAAATTTTTCCACATTTGGAATTTTTTTTCAGCTTCGCAGTACACGGCATGTTAAAATAAATAACATTACGGGAAAGTAAAATTTGTTACGCACAAAATAAGCCCTCACACAGGTCTGTACACGTAAAAATGAAAAAGTTATGGATTTTTGAAGTTGGAGAGCGAGAAATGAGCCGAAAACCCTGCGTCCTTAAGGGGTTAAGAGGCTCCACTGCTCTCCATTCATTACCTGTAGTAATGGCTCCCGTTTAAACCTGTGATCAGAATAATAGACACCTTTCCACAACCTCAAACAGTCACACTCCAAACTCCACTATGGTGAAGAGCAAAGAGCTGCCGAACTACAGCAAAAATAAAATTGTAGCCCTGCACCAGGCTGGGAAGACAATCTGCAATAAGCAAGCAGCTTAGTGTGAAGAAATCAACTGTGGGAGCAATAATTAGAAAATAGAAGACATACAAAACCACTGATAATCTCCCTTGATCAGGGGATCCACACAACATCTCAACAAGTGGGGGCAAAATTATTACAAGAACTGTGAACAAAAATCCCAGGACTACTAGGGGGACAAAGTGAATGATCTGCAGAAAGCTAGCACCAATGTAACAATGTATCATGTGATCAGTACAGGTGGTCCCCTGCTTAAGAACACTCGACTTACATACGACCCCTAGTTACAAACGGACCTCTGGATGTTGGTAATTTACTGTACTTTAGTCTGAGGCTACAATAATCAGCTATAACAGTTATCACAGGTGTCTGTAATGAAGCTTTATTGTTACTCCTGGTTCTTATGACAACCCAAAATATTTAAAATCCAATTGTCACAGAGACCAAAAAAGTTCTGGCTGGGATTACAATGATAAAATATACAGTTCTGACTTACATACAAATTCAACTTAAGAAAAAACCTACAGACCCTATCTTGTATGTAACCCGGGGACAGCCTGTTACTCCATTATGCTGCTATTCTGAAAAGATCCAGCCCAATGAGTCACTGCAGCCCTCAAAAGACACATGCACGTGCATACATACAATTTGGCAACTCAGGAGACCCTACCGTGACTGAAGGGGCTGGATCTGCTCAGTACAGCAGCTTGAATCCAGGTAACGTGATACAATAATGAGCCTAATCTCAAGTGGTGAAGACCACATGACTAAGAGTAAACACATCAATGCATGTCTTTGAGAAGGTACTGCTTCCTGTTGCATCATACCTGATCATGGGTGTGAGGGGCAAAGAGAAGAGACATCATTCACGACGGATTACAATGCAGTGTCTTGATGTCATCCAAATCCCTTTAAGCTAATGGCTTAAACTGTATTTGATAATTACACCTTGGTGATCCAGAAGGAAACAGAAAAGTAAAATTGCACTGTAATTCTCCACTGACTGGATCTCATCATACCATAAGGATCAGCATCAACCAAGATGAATATTGGAATCTGGAAAACGTCCCACAACTTTCGTACAAACAGTCTTGTGTTCAGATCTGGGACTCCTTTCCCCTGGAAACACAATAAAAGAATGTGCCAATTACATGGGGCCTGTAGAGGGCTACCATGAAACAGGAGCACACACTTACTGTAATAAGGATACAAGGGCCACACTTTCCACAAAAATTATCATCAAGTAGTCTTTGGAATGTTGCATCTTTTTCAATAATCAGAACAAAGCGAGCAGTGGTTCTTAGGTCTTATGTGTTAAAGAAAGTATCACTATATACATGGATTAACATTAATCATTTATATTTTAGGATTTAAAGGACAACTGCCATCAGTTTTACTGACTGGGTGGGACTGCTAGCGCAATGAGGGGAGTGAAAGAATTAAAATACAAGGTGCTCTGGTGATGTAGCCTGAGCTCCCCATGCCAATGAGAATAATTTTTATAACTCTATATTGCCGCAATCACAGCATATAGAGTTCTAATAAAAGAAGTCCTGAGGAACATCTTTCCTCAGGAATTTCTTAGTAGCAAACGTCTACCAACAGTAAACTTTAATATATACTTCAATTGTTATTGTTCAACTACATGTTTAACAGATACTGGTAGTCAATCTTTCAAGGTAGACATTGCAGTATGTGCATTTGTCATAGTTTTATTCTTTTGATATAATTTTTTTGCCATAGAATCCTTTACAGTAGGCAGATTACACATTTATAGACTCCACATATATTTGGAAGTGATGAATCATTGCTCTATATGGGCTTGTAAGAATGTATCTTCTCACTTGAAAGTTTTCACTTTACATCTGGAACTTAAAGGATACTTGTTACTCCTTCAACATTTGCTGGCACCAGAACCCCCTAAAAGCAAAGGAAGGGTGTTTATTTCATACTTATGTCATAAGTCAATCCTCATGACCCTATTCTTGATTAAAGAATTAGTGACACCGGTGATACCTCTTCTTCAGATAAATATAGGATAGGCATCGAAAGACTCTAAATAGACGTGCTTATTAAAGGAATTGATTCAAAATAAGATACATTTAACAAAGAAAGAAAATAGATTAAAAAAAAATAAAACCATTAAACGGCAATAATGTAGCTACAATATTAAGATGAATACATAAAAGCAGCCTCATGCACACAACTGTATGGTCTTTTCTGTTCTGTATATACTGCTTTATTCTGGCTGTAAATACGGGACGTATTGCATCAGTATGGCAACGTATCGCACCGTATCCCTATAAAATACGGTGGGCTGGCAGATGGTGGCTGCCTGACTATTGGCTGGCTGGCAGAATGCACCTGCCACTAGTTCTGGATACTGTCTGTATTTTAATTGTTCACATTGACTTCTATGGGTCACACAGAATGGAAATACGGTGGTAAATAGGACATGCTCTATATTTTTATACAGCTCGGTACGGTGGATGTACATGTACATGGATGGCTGTATTGCCCATTGGAATGCATGGGGCAGTATTCCGGCCGTATATACGGCCATTTTTATACGGTGGTGTGCATGAGGCCTAAGGGATCGATATCTATAAGGCAAAGGAAAAGTATACAAAATAGTACAGCAGTGCAATTTTGTATCAGACACAGGAGATCAAGATGAATTCAAAATAGTATATACAAATATATATAAAAGGAAAAATAAAACAATATTGCAGCAGGGATCAAGGCTCATACAATTTATTTATGTCCCAAACTCCTAAGAGGTTATACCTCCTACTGTTAACCTGCCCCCAGATACTCAGGCTGCATTCACACAACCATAGGGGGACGTATATATACAGCCACAATCTTGCAGCTGTACATATGTCACCCCCCCCCCCATAGGCCAGCAATAGGCGCACGGAGCAATACGGTGCAGCACGCGTGTGGCACCGTACCTCTCGGAACATGGGCAAAAGATAGGACATGTCCTAGCTTTCCCCCTTGTTACGGCGCCGTGCCTCGCAATGTAGAGGGGAGGGGTAACTACTCCTCCTCTCCATCACGGCGAAAGTATGCCCGCCAGTGAATGTGGCCTCAGACTTTCTGTACTACACTGCAGACTGACTGGTGGCAGCTATACTATGCTGAGCTGTGAACTTACTGGTGGCAGTTATACAATGCTGCACTGTGGACTGACTGATGGCAGTTATACTGTGCTGCACTGTGGACTGATTGGTGGCAGTTATACTGTGCTGCACTGTGACTGACCTGCTGGCACGTTTATACCCGTGCTGCCACTGTGTAGATGACCTGAACTGGTCAGTTTTAACTACTTGTGCTGCACTGTGGACTGACTGATGGCAGTTATACCACGCTGCACTGCAGACTGACTGATGGCAGTTATACTGTGCTGCAATGTGGACTGACTGATGGCAGTTATACTGTGCTGCACTGTGTACTGACTGATGGCAGTTATACTGTGCTGCACGGTGGACTGACTGATGGCAGTTATACTATGCTGTGGACTGACTGATGGCAGTTATACTATGCTGTGGACTGACTGATGGCAGTTATACCACGCTGCACTGCGGACTGACTGATGGCAGTTATACTGTGCTGCAATGTGGACTGACTGGTGGCAGTTATACTGTGTTGCACTGTGTACTAACTGATGGCAGTTATACTGTGCTGCACGGTGGACTGCTGATGCAGTTATAACTATGCTGTGGACTGACTGATGGCAGTTATACTATGCTGTGAACTGACTGATGGCAGTTATACCACGCTGCACTGCGGACTGATGGCAGTTATACTGTACTGCAATGTGGACTGACTGGTGGCAGTTATACTGTGCTGCACTGTGGACTGACTGATGGCAGTTATACTGTGCTGCACTGTGGACTGACTGATGGCAGTTATACTGTGCTGCACTGTGGACTGACTGATGGCAGTTGTAATGTGCTGCACTGTGGACTGACTGATGGCAGTTATAATGTGCTGCACTGTGGACTCACTGGTGGCAGTTATACTGTGCTGCACTGTGGACTGACTGATGGCAGTTACACTGTGCTGCAATGTGGACTGATTGGTGGCAGTTATACTGTGCTGCAATTTGGACTGACTGGTGGCAGTTATACTGTGCTGCAATGTGGACTGACTGGTGGCAGTTATACTGTGCTGCAATTTGGACTGACTGGTGGCAGTTATACTGTGCTGCACTGTGGACTGACTGATGGCAGTTGTAATGTGCTGCACTGTAGAATGACTGATGGCAGTTATAATGTGCTGCACTGTGGACTGACTGATGGCAGTTATAATCTGCTGCACTGTGGACTGACTGGTGGCAGTTATACTGTGCTGCAATGTGGATTAACTGTTGGTATTTATACTATGCTGCACTGTGGACTCAATGGTGGCAGTTATAATGTGCTGCACTGTGGACTGACTGATGGCTGTGGATGGGAACTGACTGGTGGTTGTGTAGAGACAGTGATAGTAGTGCTAAGGCAGCTAAAGCAACACCAGGGTTGCACCAAATTCTTCATTAGTATAGTATATGGATTTTAACTTATGTCCTATATGATGCAATGTGCAGTGTGCAATTTGATGGTCAAGTTTCTAAGTGAATTTCCTGGAGTGCCCACAGAATTTTCTAGTGCACAGCCTAGGCCATGACCCCTTTTACAGAGACCACACTCTTTTCTGAGAAAACTGCCTGAAAATGATCTAAAATGTTTAAAGGGGCTGGCCACTTTATCTCATGTTTATGTGTGCAAGTGTGGGGGCAGGATTTTAGGTAATTTACCAATATACATCTATCAAAATTTCTGCTCTGCTTTCTTGATATGTTAAGTGAAGTCTCCTGTCTTTTACTTCATCAGCCAGATATTAATGTCTGTAAAATGGCTGCAGATGGAGGGTCATGTGATCTTATCTGTCCATGACCTGACATCTGCCGCCATTTTATGGACAGGAATGTCTGGCTGATGAGGTAAAAGACAGGAGGCTTCACTTCATATATCAAGAAAGTGGTGCTCAACTATCAATAGATGTATATTGTGTAAGAGTGTGAACCTAGGGGGCGCTGGAGAGCGACCCACAACCAGGGTTGAAAAGGACCTTGACCACTCCCATCCCTGGCCAACTCCAGAGGGAGAGCTCACAGCAAGCCAGTGCTGTGTGTCCTGCAGTCAGCAGGAGGACTTGGGACCGGTTGGAGACAGACAGGTGGTCTGTCCCAAGAGGACTGGGATCCAGTAAGGACATTGTTTTGTTTGAGCTCACTGAGAGCCAGAGCGCTGAGGAGGAACCCCAGCAGTGTTCCTTGAACCTAGAAGGGAGTTAGAGTTCAAGAAGTGAGGTAGTGCCTTAAGTAGAGGCTAAGCTGTTTATTATTTTTGTTCCTGTAAATGTTTTAAAGCTGAATAAAGCCGTTTTCTTTTGGATTGCTACAAGCTCCTACGTTACTGTTTTTGGCGCTCAGCACCACAAAAGTCGCCTGTGAGGTCCAGAAGCTTCTACCTTTGATGCCAAGTTACCCCCAAACCCTACAATTGGTAAATTACTTAATATTTTGCCCCCACTCTTACACATACATTACAAAAAACATGAGGTAAAGTGGTCAACCCCTTTAATAAATAGGGCACTTGGCATTACAGGTCCAAACTACTCCTAAATTCTGGTGTAGACAAATTGATAAATCTCTCCCCATTGACAATAAGGAGTCCTCACCGAGGTGTTAAAGCTGCAGTCCACTTTAGTCCCATCTTGCTCTATGTATAGCAGATTACCAGCCACACAGCCCTTGGAGGTGGAAAGCTGGAGATGAAAATAATACTACTATTCAATAACAAGGCTTTTTATTTGATTTAACTACTGAAAGATCAATAAGAAAACGGATCCTTTCTAAGGACATACAATATGCAAGCTTCTTCTTGGGGCCTTCAACATACAGGAAATATCTGTTATGATACTGTCCACTGTAGTCTGGCTGCCATAAAGCTGAACGTTTTCATAAAAAATATCCCTGGGGTGAAGAAACACATATAAACTATTAAAGGGCCAAGTATTAACTTGATAATGCAAATCGGTGCAGTACTAAGTTTCAAAGCCATAAAAAGCCCCAGCTGTCAAAGACCATCTCAAGTTCTATTGCCCGATAAATCTTATAGAAGAGTGGCATATTGGGCCCTCTGAAGTGCCAGGGACTTCACCCTCTATGCCCCTCATACTACTGTTAGTCTATCTAGAATCTATGCAGTGCATGAACATACCTCTTAGTGGCATATGTACTGGTCTGCAGAAGTTTGTAGATCACAGACAGGATTTTCATGGTGAGAGCTGAAGATGATAAGAGTTTTGTGACTTTTTCAGCTGATTTTCAAATATTTTGCAAGATTTTTGATGTTTATACTGTACCATTAAGAAAAGTGGGCAGTGATTATCTGGTGTATCTGTCTAAGCACCAGATTTACTTATTAGCAGGATGTGTACATTAAAAATTAACTTTTATTCTTTATCAAGTAAAATATTCCCAAAAGGTAAAGTGCAATATCAGCTCACCAGTCACCAGAACTGGGTAGAGAGAGCCACGAAAAGCTTACATCATTAAATATGTTTCATTGGTTCAAATGTAAACATAAACCGAATATTGATTACTGACATTTAAACAGGGACCAGCAAAAGAGTAATTAGATTAGATCTCACCAGTCTTGTGCGTGATGGTTCTTGATCCAGGGAGGTATTCCAGGAGCGTAGAGCCTAGAAATCCCTACACTTGTATGATCACCTGGTGTCCCCGTTGCTCCTGTCCTGACAAGGACAGTCCCAATGCTGTCCCTAGTAGCAGCTGTTAATCCCTACTTACTGTGTGTTGTATGCTCCCTACGCGTTTCATGTATCATAGGATACAATCATCAGGGGATAGATTAAATCATTGGCCCCCATCTGCTGATGTAGCTGTTAATGCTGTACTGAGCTAGATAGGGATCAGAGAGGGAATAAGCACGAGCGTGGCTCATGTGCTGGTTAAGAATATAGACAGTATGCAAGAATATAGACGTGCAGTGGCTCCTATATTCACTAGCGGTCCAGTGTGGTGACTAGACTGTATGGCGTGGGCGCCATGTTTAGTGTGCTCACCGTATTTAAAGCGAATATCATCCACCCTCGTTACGGGTCACGCTCCTGATTGGCCGGGATCGCGAGCTCGTCATCAAGTGGGAGGAGTCACCTTGTGGCTGAACTCCGTGAGAGGGGGCTGTGCTTCCCCATGACATCACATGAAGTCCGCCTATCACGCTCCCTTCCCTGCTAGTGGGCGTTACTACAGGTGTGTCCTTGCAACAGAAGAGGGAAAGGGGGCGTGCTGTTTACTCTCACCATGGAGATTGTATTGCATTGTCCGGCTCTTCATTCACTAGGTGTCTTATGCCACGCAATGCCTGTACAGGCTCATTGTTTAAGCTATCCATGGATCGTAATAGATATAGAAAATATGTAAAATTGATTTTTAGCTGGTACTATACAAAGCAAGTTTCACAGAGAAGGCTGTGCATAGAGGACAATGGATTATTCATTAGAGTGTCGACAGGTAAGTCCTCGAGCAGAGAAATATATACACGGCTCTTGTGCTATCCTTATAGAAGCTGTGGAACAATTAGAGCCTATAAACTGTGCCACATATTCATCCATGAAGGAGCGCAATTCAGTTCAGAGATTTTACAAAAAGCACCCAAAGTTTTGCATCTCGTTCAATCCCTTTGGGGCTACTGTGTCCAACAGGAAGATCCACCTAGTCTCCTGTTGCAGGACCAATTTGTCCCAGTTACCCCCCCTAGGAGGTTTTCTAATCAGTTTTATACCATGGAAGCGAATTTTATCTGCATCACCACTGTGGACCGTGTTCACATGGCGGGCCAGTGGTGTGTCCCTCCTGTGTGTTATATCTCCCAGGTGTGCTCCAATTCTCCTCCTGAATTCGCAAATCGTTTTCCCGACATATTCGATTCCACACTCACAGATTACTCTGTAAACCACTCCCTCTGATCTACAATTGATGAATTGTTGTATGGTGTATATATTACCTGTTACTGAGGATGTGAAAGACTTGCATCTACTCATATACGGGCAAGCTATGCACCCACTACACTGAAAGTTTCCTGTCATTTTGCTTTTTTCTAGCCAGGTGGGGTCACGGTACTCGGTATAGTGGCTATGAACCAAACTATCCTTCAGTGATCGACCCTTTTTATATGTAATTGTGGGATATGTACTGATGACATCTCGCAAATCGGGGTCCATCACCAGTATATCCCAGTGTTTGTGTAGTATCTTTTTGGCAGCTTCTGCCCCATTGTTGAAGGTTGTTATTAGTCTAATGGTTTTTTCCTCCTTTTTTGTCTGCTCCTTTTTGAGCAGTTCACTACGGTCCTTCTTCAGAGCATGTTGGAATGCTGCTCTTAGGATGTAGTCAGGGTACCCCCTTTCCTGAAACCTATGACGTAGATCCTTGGCTTGTTTTATAAATATTTCAGTGGTGGAACAATTCCTTCTGAGGCGTAGACATTGCCCCTTAGGGATTCCACGTTTTAAAGGGGTTGGGTGGCTACTTTCCCATCGTAATAGGGAGTTCGTAGAAGTGGCCTTACGATGTACCTCTGTAAGGATGGTCCCCTTTATATCTTTGGAAATCGACACGTCCAGAAATGGGAGAGTGGTTTCGGAGCATTCATGAGTGAAACTGAGTCCTATTGTATTGTCGTTTAGTTTGGATACAAACTCTACAAAAGAGGTGGATGACCCCTGCCAGATCACTAGGACATCATCGATGTACCTGTGCCAGGCATCGATGTTGAGGGTATTATGTGAGTTTGTTTCTGAAAAGACACATGTTTCCTCCCACCAGCCCAGGAGCAAGTTTGCGTAGGTTGGCGCACAAGGCCAACCCATCGCGGTGCTCCTGAGCTGGTGGTAGAATTTGCCGTTAAACACAAAAAAGTTCCGTGTAAGACAGAACTCTTAGGACTTCAAGATGAATTGGTTGTGTTGTTCTTGCTGTGTACCTCTTGATCTTAGGAAATGGGCTACTGCATGTAAGCCCATTTCGTGGGGGATTGAAGAGTACAACGCCTCGACATCTATACTCCCCAATATGTGTTCTTTTTCGAGGGTAATTCCTTCTATTTTAGACAAGAGATCAAGGGTATCTCGTGTATAGGAGGGGAGTGCCACTACGAAGTCACGTAGGACTTTGTCCAAGTATATTCCCAGGTTTTGGGTTATATTACCCACTTCTGATACGATTGGGCGGCCCCTTAAAGGGGTACTCCCTTTATGAATCTTCGGGAGACTGTAAAGGTAGCCACCACTGGATTCTGAGGAAGCAAAAATTTGTATTCAGAATCATCTATTAGACCCTCTGATTTGGCTCGGAGTAATAGCGATTTTAGTTCCTTTAGATATCCTTCCGTCAGGTTATTTTGGAGGATCTCATAGGATTCTCTATCTTTTAGTAGGTCTAGGCACATATCTCTGTATTTACAAGTGTCCATGACCACCGTGTTTCCACCCTTATCTCAGGGTTTAATTGTTATTGATGATTCTCCCTCAAGATCACCAGATTTAGGACCAGATTTAGCAAATGTGGCTTTTCTAAAAGCAAATAAATTAGTTGAAAAACAATTCCTTTAAGTGGTTGGAGTAGAAATTGTAAATAAATTGAAATTTATTGTGATTAATTTGGCACAAATTATGCCAGCAAGATTCCACCAAAACTGACTTCATCAATTTTCCTCTTGATAAACTTCCCCCTGTGAGCCCACTACACTACACCATACTGGAGGGAGCAAGGGACTTGTAAGGTGTACTGGGGAGCATCAGACAAGAGCATATACTGCATGTCATGTTCAACAGTGACTACTGAACAACAGAGACTGCTCTGAGTTGCCAGGTATAAACAATAATAGTTTCAATTATGCTGGAAAAACTGCAGGAACTGTGATTTTGGCAAAAAAAAATAAGTGAATATGGGTGGGGTGTGGGGGGAGAGTCATGTAGTTGTATGAGAATCAAAAGGAAACTGTGCTGGAATCCAGAAATGAGAGTGGAACCATTTGGGGAGCAGAAATGAACGGAAGGGCATACTGAGGAATTCTAGAGGAATAGTATTTTGGGGACCAGAAATAAAAGCTATTGTGCTGGCAACTGGGAATAGAGGTAAAAAAGTTAATTCAGTTGGAACTGCTCGCTGTGCTTGTAAGAAGCTCTCATGCTCCCTGTCCAGGATAGAGAAAGCTTCTCTCACTCAAATAATTGGGACCAACCACATTTATGGTGAGGGACATACTGTTCAAAAAGGGCATCGGTCTTTCTGCCTTGTGTTTTTATGTTTGACTTTTTTGTGGAGACACTCGTATTGTCTTCTTACTGCGTGGTCAATGGCATTAATATTTTATTTTTCAATAAATACTTTCCTGTGTAATTATCGCACCTTGTCCCCAATGCTCCTTTGTCATTAGAGTTATTTATTTCTAAAAAGATTCATTATTCTTCACAAACTATAATTTCTTAAGGAAATTTGATGTAATTTGGTTTTTCCAGAATTTTTTCTATGGTCGTTAGATTTTTCCCACTCAGTCTCATTCAAACTTTGGAAACCAATAATTGTTTTATGCCACCCCTGCAAGGGCTTTCCTTTTATCTATGTTATTCAGTTTGTTTTTTTTTGATCAAAACATTTTTATTAACAGTTTTACATTTTGTAACATTAAATTGCACACAGACAACACATACATTAACATCATTGGTACACAAGGACAAGAGACACTGAGCCAGCAAAACATCTGGCGCGACATATACAACATGACCTATAATCCCCCCCCTCCCAGCCGGTCGCAGCCAGCTATCCCCCCATTCCCCCCCCCCACCCCCCAGTCCGGTGTCTTTCCCACCATCATCTAGCAGCCGTCATAGGTTTAACCAGTATCTAGGCCCTATATGATGATGTCCCTTATATTATTAGATACTTAAGAAACCCTACTATTCGCACTAGCTAATAGGTATGATAGTCCTTGCCTAATAGATAGCAATGCTCCCGACGGAAGGCCTGGGTGGTCTAGCCATTGACCCCATATGCTTTCAAATTTTTTTATTGCCTTTCGTTTCAAATAAACCCCATACTCCAAGCGAATAATATTGTTCATCCTATTTTTATATTCCCTAAGGGTGGGTGGTGTGCGCCTGATCCAGTGAAACAATATCTCCTTACGTGCCTGGTATAATGCCCTTTGGACCCCTATCGTTGCAGAAGTGTCCTGCATCTGTTCAGGTAATATGCCCAGAAGACGCAGTTTAGGGTCAGGCGCTATCTGAATTTGGAACACCTGATGTAGCAAGTCTAAAACCCCTTTCCAATAGTCCTCCAGTTCTCCACATTCCCACAGCATGTGTAACAGATGCGCCTCAGACTGTTGACACCTTGGACAGTTAGAGTCAGCTCTTACCCCATATTTATGCAGTATGAGCGGAGTTCTGTAGACCCTGTAAATCATAAACAGTTGGGATATGCGTTGTCCCTCACTGGGAGACAGCAGGGGGACCACTTCCAAGGCGTTCCTCCATTCGTCATCATCTATGGGGCCCATATCCACCTCCCATTTACCACGCGAGCCATATGGGAACCGGTCCAGATATTTTCCCACCAGCCAGGAATATACGAATGATATCATACCAGCTGTATCTTCCCTCTCCAATATATATGTCATCAGTATGCTAGATCGGATAGGGATTTCTTCATCCCCAAATTGCGCATTCAACGCATGGCGTAACTGCAAGTATTGGTAGAAATGCCTATTTGTAATACTAAAATCTTCACCTATTTGCTCAAAAGATTTAAGTTTTCCCTCCTGCAATACTTGTGATATCAATACTATCCCTTGTCTTTCCCATGGAGAAAAGCCCTCTTACGCCATAACGGACTGTATTTTGTCCTTAAAGGCTTTCCATACCTTGTTCATTAGTTGCAGTGTAGGGAGTGTTGTATTATGTGTCTTTTGGAAACCTGCCTCTAGAGCCATCGCCGGAACTGGGTATCTAGACCATTGGCAGATCAACTTGCCCGTGAATCCCTTAAAGTGCTGTAGCTAGGAGCTTATGAAATACATCTAGGGATTTGGTAAGGCTAGTCCCCCTGCATATTTTGTTCTCTGGAGGTACTCGTAACGTATACGGGCAGATTTTTGTTTCCACACCAAGGCTCTATTGACAGAATATTTAGAAAGTATCGCTGTGGTATCCAAATTGGAGTGTTATGTATAATGTATAAAACTTGGGGATGTTATTCAGTTTGTGCTAATACAGTATTGTCTTTGGTTTGTATTGAAATCGATATTAACAAAAATTTACATAAAAATTTGAGAATGTAGACATAATTACCTTATGGTTCACCTTCAAACATTGGGACAGTTATGACTGTAAAAACCAGTGTGAAGCCTTAAGACTCACCAAACCGCTGTGCAGACCTGGGGTTGTTACTTCTTATTTTTCTAATTGTGCAATTTTTAGCCATTTGCAAACCAACAGATTCAGTAAACCTGGACAAAAAGTTGGACAAGTGTCTGTTATGTTGCCAGGACACATTAGAAGGTTTGTAAGAGTACTTTAACATTATTTCTGGAAAATGCAGTGCTCAGATGTGGTCTTTCACTTACTCTATGTTGCTCCAATTTGATCGGTTTTCAATTGTGAGAGTTGGGGATTCATTTTTAGATAGACTCTCCAAAACATCTTGGACAATGTTGTCAATGGAGGCAACAATCTGACAACTAAGAACAGAAGATCATGATGTAAAGATTTCTAGCAGTCAGAGGACATGTATTACTTGTGCTTATTACTTTCCTCCATCTGCCAGTGCAGATCAAAGATTACTGCACAGTGACATTTGACATCATCATACAGCCACAACAACACAACCATACAGTAGCACCTAGGTTTGGTTCATGTCTTGGCAGAGGTTCCATTAGGAACGTCCATAAGATAGATTGTCAACAAAGCTGGAAAAATCTTCTGGAAAAAGATAGAAAAAAAAGAACAGTTCTGATGGATGAGCACTTCCGTTAGGCGCGGTGCACACTTCATTTCATTTTCAACATGTTCAGTGTGTTCGCCAGGAAATCTCCTAACATACATGCTAAATATGTCCTTAAAATGGTACTATCAGATGTGGGCCAAAAGGGGCCTACCTGTATGTTTCTCTCAATGTATGCCTTCTCTGTCAAGCAGGCTGCATTTCACATTGCCAGTGTTTAGCTTTACGCTATAATAATAGCATTCAAGGTGAGCACATAACTATTTAGCTAAATCACATCCATGTACAAGCTCACTCTACTGCACTTGAAACTGCACCTTTTTCCTCTGTTTATCTGATCTTCTTGACTGTCTGTTCACCAGATGAGCTCTAGTCACATTCCCAGTTACACTCACCCTTCTTACTGGTAAATTTATCAAAGGCCATAACAGCCTAAGGCTATATTCACACACACATGTGCCCGCTGTACCGTAGCACTGCTCAACCGTCCCTCTCCATGAAGATATATGGCGCACGGCGGCGTAGTAGGGTGAAAGATAGGATATGTCCTATCTTTTCCCGGGTAGGGAACGGTACAGTGCTCCTCCGTACCGCGCCATGTGCGTATTGCCAGCCTATGTGGGACGTATATACAGCGGCCGTAGATACGTCCCCCACTGGTTGTGTGAATGTAGCCTGGGACTCCATTTACACTGACGTATGCCCGAATGGCTATGGCCGGGTGGACATACGTCCAACGCCATGGAGAGGAGTAGGGGTAGCCCCTTCCCTCTCCATAGCACTGTTGAAAAACCCTAGATGGTCTAAAAATTGTAAAAAAAATAAAAATAAAAAAAGTACATAAAAATTTCTAATTAATTCCCTTTCCCAAGAACTGATATAAAACTAAATAAATAGTAAAAATCCCTACATTGTCGGACTTTGCATGATAAATTTGGTACACGGTCTGACTGAGCACTGGAACGCCCATTTCAGTGGTGAAATGTGTTGAGTGTAGAATAGTGCAGCGGCAACACAAAAGGGTCACGGTAGACACATATGTGGCGTGGACACTTCTTAAAGTCTAACTGTCATTCTAAGCAAAAAAAAACTAAAATACATAATTCTGCTCCAGGTGTCCCTGGGAATCATTCCTTAAAGTATTTTGCCTCCCGGTCTACTTCTTAAGGAACACTCCAGCAGCAACTGAGGCAGAGCTTGCAGACTGGAGAGTGTCTCCTGCCACTATCCTTGTGTGAGGTGAAGGGGGACTTGCAGTTTCTGTCTGTGTGATTTATTGCTTATACACCAAGTGTAGGGAAAGCTGAGAAGAGATAGAGTTTAGGTGTTTGGTTATTATATTAGTTAGGGCTTCTCCTCTGCATGACATTGCTTGGGATAGTGAGGTGTGCGTACACGTTGCATTTAAAAACCGCTCGCAATCATTCTTGAGGTGTTTTATAGGTGAAGTTTTGTCAATTTGAACAGTGAAAGTCATAAACTGAACAGTGAAATTTGATTGCGAAGGGAAAACTCCTGCTCCATAAATGTTCATTCACTTTTCAGTTCATGTCTTTCACCTTTATAATTGACAAACTGCACCTAAAACCACCTCAAAGCTGATTGCGATGCAGTTTTAATTAACTGCAACGTGTGAACGCACCCTGAGACGTGAGGTTATCAGCTGATTGGAGTGAGAAGATGGGGGGCATGTCTCTCACTCTGTAGTCTCTAGCTGCTTTCTGAAGACGGGATGAGCTTAGCAACAGACATATTGAATTGCTGACATCTAGTGGAAGTCTTCGAATACAAGAGAAGGAGCAAATTTGGTAACTAATCCAATTTCAAAGTGCTTAAAATTACCCTGCCCTACCACATATCAAAGTTTTTTGAAATGACGGTTAACACTTTAAATACCTTGCAAGCGTTAGCACTAGAAAGAATGTGCAAAGTTCCACCAGAAAACTGGCACAAGCATCTTATATATGTGCCCCTGTGTCGTACCCAATCATCTAACCTTGTACCTAGGTTTAGGTGTCACTCCTTTACTCTACATGTTTGACTATCCATTCTCTGTATACTTTCAACAAGGCATTTTTCTGTGCTCTTCGATGCAGTGGAAAAAGTCCAGGCTGCTGAATAAAAGCCATTAGAAACCCCTGCAAATAAAACGCCAAAAATGATGTAGTAAGAGATTATAAATGCAGATTGTCTTATCATACATATAATTACTCCAATGTCAACATTATCCTTCAAAATCCAAATATGCATAACAGGGTTGGGATAAGAAAAACGTTCCCCCCCCCCCCCCCCCCCCCCCCCCGGAAACCCCCCCCCCCCCCAGTCTTAGCTTACCTTGTGGCAGCGCCGTAACGCTGATGAGCCCTTTTTTTTTTTGTGTTTCCATTTTTTAACCTCCCCACCTTCATAAATCTATAACCTTTTCCATTTTTCCATGAACAGAGCTCTGTGTTGGCTGTTTTCTGCATAACATTGCCTTATCTGTGATGGTATATATTCCATTCCATGTACCTGGGAAAACGGAAAAATAGCCAAATGGGAGAAATTGTGAAAAACCCCGCTGCATTTGCACAACTTTTCTGTGGGCTGTGATTCTTACGCTTTCACTTGCGCCCCAAATGAATCGGGTCCCTACTTAACTATTCTTTTGGTTACTTTCGATCATGGGATACCAAATTAAACCACCTTACAAAAAAATCTTAATTTGCCATCTTCTTGCGCTAATACACTTTTTCATACTTTGGTGTAACGAGAGCTGTGTCTGTTGTCAATTTTTTGTGTGACTTTTTATGAATATTTTCACTGCGTACATTTTAAAGAACTGTACAACCTTTTGATCACTTTGTATTGAATTTTTATATTTTTCAAAAACAGCAAAAACATGGCATTTTCCGACCTGGGCGCTATTTTTCCGTTCAATTGGTTAATAACAGTTAATATATTTTGATAGATCGGACATTTTTGGGACAACCGGCATATCTAACAGTTTTAGGCATGTTTTATTGTGTTTAGTTTCAACATGTTTTTTATATCAGTTCTAAGAACGGGGGATTGATTTAATCTTTAGGTTTATTTTATTTAATTTAATTTTTTTAACTTTTGTTTTTATATTTTGTTTATACCCCCAAGGGTACTCTGATTGATCCTAACCATATACTTGCATAAGCAACAGCCAGCACCACAAAGCAGCAAATGCCCCTCCCCCCCCCCCCAAAAAAAAACCCCCCTCAAGTCACTCAGCGATGTGATTAATCTAAATGGATGATTCCTGATCAGTTCTTTTAACACAAGCTGCCTCAGGGTGATGCCCCACACTGGTTTTTTTGGTGGTCCGTTTTTCTTAAGATAAACAGGTGTTTAAGCAGCCAAATGCATTGTAAACTGCCAAAAACTACTGAAAACTGATTTTTAGTAAACGGACCAGAGGCAAGCGCCAGTGGGACATCACCCTACGGGTTGATTGCATACGGTCCAGTTTTTCAGATGCAGATTTTGAAGCCAGAAGCAGGAGTATCATAATCGTGTGAGACAATAAGTTGAAAGGTGCTGCTCCTACTTTTATCCATTCCTGTTTTGGGCATCAAAAACTGCATCTGAAAACTGACGTGTTGCATCACCCTAAGTTGTCTGACATCGGGTCGCGGCCTCGGTGGGTGCGCTTTGTCTGCTTTGTGTTTGGAAACGCAGACAAGTGGCCCGTCTGACATCACCCTTAGGGTGATATTACACATGCGTTATTTAGTTTCAGGATCGTAAAAACACATGCCTAAAAAAGCGTCGGTTTTTTTAACCATGCGTTTTTGAATGCATGCATTGTTTTTGGAATTGCTTATTTTGAAAACCGGACAAAACCTCATGTTTTAAAACGCATGCAAGTTTTTACTAAGAAAGGGCCAAAACGGCTTAAAATGCCACGGTTACATCACACCCTTTTCTATGGAACGCCTGCGATCCCATAAATCTTCATACACCTGCGAGCAGAGCCTACTGCAAAGTCCTCTGTAAGGATGAACCAAATTTGTATGCACAATACTGTGAAGTATGTTAAGTAACTTTTTATTATATTACTGCACAACCTACTTATCCGTCCATCAGACTTTTAAAGTATTTTTGCTGCTTGTTTTACAATTTGCACACTTGAGGGAGCCCTACGCTTAGAGAAAAGATAACCAAGCCTTAAATCTAGGGTAAGATCAGTTGTTTGTAGATGAAAAACTATCTGTGTTTCCAATAACCTTTTGGACTCTGCTTGCTGTCATTGTACAGAAGCCTTCTAGGTTTTACTTCAGTTGATAGAACTGTCCATGGTCACCCAGTGCACAGCTCGTTATAACACCAGTTTCTGATTATTCTCTGTGGTGCTAACGAGCCGTGCACTTAGTGCCACCACGGCCTGGATTTCTGTCCCTGAATTAACAATGAAGGCTTATATAAAAAACTAGGAGGAACATACAGAAATATATTCGAAATTTGCAATACTTTTCATATTCAAACAATACATTTATTTGCTGAAATTGGAAACCCTCCTTTACCCGCTATGGGCACAGCCCTATTTTGGCCTTTAAGGACGCAGACCCTTTTTCAAATAGCCCTGTTGTCATTTATTATAGGTTATAAATTGGAAACTTCCATTATCTATGTCGATTTTGAGATTGTTTTTTTGTGACATATTTGTACATCATGATGGTGTTTTGTCTGGCCAATATGTAATGTATTTTTTTTAAAAAAAGCAAAATTTGGCAAAAAATTAGAAAAATTTTCATTTTCAAGTGTTGAATTTTGGCTTGCCAATAAATAATTTTACTTCACAAAAACGATTTATATCCACATTTTACACATATCTCGTATTTTGTTTTCATCCTTTTGACAGAGTTCTCTTCACTTTTTGGGTTTGACGAAGGTTAAATAAACGCAATTTCCAAAATAGAGAAATTTTCCAAACCAGTTTTTTCTTGGACCGAGTACGTATCTAAGTGTTTTTTTTTGAATGGCATACATTAGAACCCCTATAATTCCCCATTTATAATACTCTGCAAACCTCTTCAACACTCAAACCGGGTATAAGTGTGGTCTGTTAACCCTTTAAGCTCTCACAGATTCATATAAAAAAGAGGTAAAGTTAAGAATTATAATATTTTTTGCTATACAGGTTTAATTAGTTCAAAAATTAAATGTTACAGAGTAAAAGAGATAAATGCATCTAAATTATGTTTTTGTGAATTTCTCCTGCAGTATGAAAATATCCCCCATGTAGATGTGAACTGGTTTTGGGCCATTCCAAGGCACTAAGCAGAAGTGGGGGCCACTGGGCTTTGAAGAGCAGCATTTAGAAAAAGCACGGTTCACGTGTCATTATGCTTTTGTGATCCCCCTGAAGTGTCAAACGTAGAACCCCGTGACAAATGGACCCATTTTGGAACTAACAAACCCCTCAAGGAAATCTCCCGGGGTCAAGTGTAGTGCTTGACCTACGGGGTTTCACGAATTTATTAACTAGACTGTGAAAATGAAAATTTAACAATTTTTTCAGAAAATCCTCATTTTAGATAAGAGCACCCCAATGTATTTTTAAAAGCAGTTAGGGAAAAGTACACCCAATTTTTGTCAACACATTTCTTCTGAATACGGCAATACCCCATATGTTGTTTAAAGTTGTGTAGGGGTCGTATGGCACGGAGTTGGAAAGAGAACAAGGCTAGGGCCTTTGGAGAGCAGATTTTGCTTAAATATTTTCATTGCCCTATGTCATGTTGAATACTCCCTGTGGTACTGTAACATTGATAAACCCCCAAAGTGACCCATGTTTGGAACACAGAACTACACACCCTCAGATAATATCAAAGGGTAAAAGTGAAATTGCTTGACCCTACAGGCGTTTGTACACAAATTTATTACATAAACTGGGAAAATGAAAATTTACAATTTTTTTCAAGAAATCCCATTTTCAGTTACCCCCAAAATGGTCAGTTTTTAAAAGCAGTTTATGGTGAAGGCACACCCAAATTGTGTCACACAATTTCTTCTGAATACGGCAATACCCCATAATGTGGTTGTAAGTTCTGTAGGGTATATGGCAGATTTGGACATAGAACAAGGCTTTAGGGCCTTTGGAGAGCGATGTTGATGAAATAATTTCATCCTATTGTCATGTTGAATAGCTCCGGAGTACGTAACAGGATGATACAACCCCCAAAGTGACCCCATTTTGGAAACTACAAACCTCAACGGAATATACAAGGGGTAAAGTGAATGGCTTGACCCTACAGGCGTTTCACAGAATTTATTAACTAAGACTGTGAAATGAAAATTTACAATTTTTCCAAGAACATCTCATTTAGCCCCCAAAATGGTCATTTTTAAAAGCATTTTTAGTTTGAAAATCACCCCCCAATTGTGCACACAATTTCTTCAAGATGGCAATACCCCATATGTGGTTGTAGGCTGTAGGGGTATATGGCAGGAGTTTGGAATAGAACAGGCTTAGGGCCTTTTGGAGAGCAGATTTTGATGAATCCTTTCACTGAATGCCCCATGTCATGTTTGAATACTTCCTGGAGTACTGTCACAGTGAATACACCCCCAAATGACCCATTTTGGAAACTACAACAACACCGCCGCTCAAGGAATATCGCAAGGGGTAAAGTGGAAAGGTTTGACGCCTACGGCGTTTCACGGTATGTAGGAACATAAGACTGGTTTTTTTTTTGAAAATGAAAATTTCCATTTTTGTTCAAGAAATCTCATTTAGTGCCCCCAACATGTTCATTTTAAAAGCAGTTTCTGTTGACAAGCACCCCACAATTTTGTCACCCAATTTCTTCTGAATACGGCAAACACCATATGGTGTTGTAAGTTGCTGTAGGTGTATATTGCAGGAGTTGAAAGAAGAACAAGGCTTTAGAGACAGATTTGATGAAATATTTTCATTCCTATATATCAGTTGGTGGCGAACCTATGGCACGGGTGCCAGAAAGGTGGCACTCGGAGCCCTTTCTGTGGCACCCGGGTCCATCACCCAATCACCCAGAATGCATGAATTTCAAGTATCTTCCTGCAGTTCCAACAACTTAAAGATGCTGCTTTCAGTCATAATCTAAGTGATACTTACTTTGCTACTTGTATGTAGGAAGAGAGGAATGATCCCTTCGCTGGCCCCAAAATTCTGTGTACGAGGGGACACAGGAAAGAAGCTAAATGATGCAAATTTTTCCATCTTGTCCACAGGAGGTCAATATGATCAAACGTTGTTGAAGAACAGGGAGGCATAAGTTACTGCTTTAATATTTGGTTGGCACCATCGCATAATAGGGGGGGTTTGTTTTGGCGTTTGGGCACGTCGGGCCACTAAAGGTTCGCCATCACTGCCCTATATCATGTTATAGCTCCTGGAAGGTACTGTAACATGATAACCCCCAAAAGTGACCCATTCTTGGAAACTACTACAATACATCAATGACACCCCTCAAGTATATATCAAGTATAAACACAAGTGTTTGGTGGAAGTTTTGCCCGCTACAGCTTTCACCGTATTTATGACATCAGACTGTGAAAATGAAATTTACATTTTTTTCAAGAAAATCTCATTTTAGCCCCCAAACTGTCATTTTTTAAAAAAGGTCAGTTTTAGGTTTAACAGCAACCCTCAACTTTTATCACACAATTTCTTCTTGATACGGCAATACCCCATATGTTTTTGTAAGGTGCTGTAGGGTCTATGGCATGATTTGTAAGAGAACAAGGCTTTTTGAGAGCAGATTTGATGAAATCATTTTCATGCCCCATGCCCTGTTTTCGAATAGCTCCTGGATTAACTGTTACCAGTGATAAATCCCCCCCAAAATGACCCATTCTGGAACTACACACACCCCCAAGAATATTCAAGGCGTTTGTGTTAATGGTTTGACTCTACAGGTTCAAGTTTTACAGTATTCATAGCATATGACTGTGGAAATGAAGAATTAGAAGTTGTTCAAGCCAATGTCACTTTAGCTCCTGAAATGTCCATTTTTCACCAAGGGGGTGAAAGTAGCTAAATGTCATTTTTAAAAGCATAAGTTAGAAAAGAACCCCGAAGTATGCCACAAATCAATTTTCTCCTGATTATGGCAAATACTCCAATTGGTTGTAAATTGCTTTTTTTTAGTGAAAAGCAAGGTTCATAATGGAGGGAATGCTATTTTTGAGTTTAGGTTTTGGCTGAAATCTCGGAATCATGTTTATTTTTTGCACATACCCAAAGGTACAAGTGAAAGCCGCCCAACATGTGATCCCCTTATTTGGAAGTGAGAAAAATTTGACTTGGTCACTTATGTAGAATTTAGTGAAAAGCCGGGTTAAATTTTAGCTTTCATTTTTCCACAATGTTCCATTCATAAACACTTTTCAGAGACACTGACCTGCGCACTAAAAAATGAAACAATCTTTGTACTTTATCACAGGCTGTATTTATGTGTGGCATGGATTTGTAATTTTTGGCAGCAACTGGCCTAGGCCTATAATGTGGCAAGATAACATCTAGGTATTCACTAGGGTAATAATGATGGCTTTTAGTTTTGTATAAAATTCAAAAATGGTATGGCAAAATAAAAAAAATGGGCAAATTACCAGAATGGCACTGATGGGATTTTTCCATTACACTTCAGGCTGTGTGGTCGATTCGAAGCATCTTCATACACAGCCCAGGTTTTGGACGGACATGTGTCACATTGGTAATGGTATCCCTTGGGATACCATTCTTTTGTGGCATCCACCTGTCAAATCTTTTTTGGGCTTTTCGTTTTTCTCTTTGGTGGCACACAGACGGAAAATGTTGCCCTGGTACTAGTCGGGGAACATTATTGACTGAGGCAGAGCTTTATTCCCTTTCCCCTTCACCCCGGAGGAGTGATTTGATGAGATTCCTCCTGCAATACTCTAAGTATTTACCACCTGGTGGCCGCCTGTCCTGAAAATGACAAAGGATTTTGTACATTGCCATCTGTACAGTTGGATTGCTAGTTTTTTGTACAATTCGGTTTTTTCCCTAGTCGCTGTGCAGGGCTTCAAATCTGGTCCTTAATCAACCCCCCCATAAATTTATTATAATCCTGTAAGAACATCAGGCTCTGGATAGGTGGTGGAAAGTGCCACCGCCGGGTGACATGGTTACAGCTGGCATCATGAACTGTTTGTCAGCATCATCACCCCTCTTTTTTATCTTTAAATTTTAGCACACAACCACCCCATCATTTTCACTGTCTCGCTTCGCCAGCTCTCAGCGTTGACTGACAAAGTTTGGGAAGGGTTTATGATGTTTTTCGCACTGTCCTGCACATGCCATTGTCCTTTGTCCATGAACATTTAACCGGGACGCTTTAACAATACATTTCGTAGAATCAGTGGTACCCCTGATTAAGTAGTGGGAATATAAAGGTCCCACACAATTTTTCCATTTGTTTGCCATGTGTGGTGGACATCTGGGGCTGTATTGTCCTTTCTTTGCCCTCATATACACGGACTGAAATTGTCTCCTGTGTCTGCCTCCACCATTTATATATTTTTAATTCCATATCTGGCTCGCTTATTAGGCAGATACTGCCGGAATTTAACTCTCCCATTGAGCTCATATTAGGACTCATCTACTGAATTTCTCCTTTGATTGTTGTATACAGCTGAAAATTTTTCTTCAAAATGTTAGAACGGGCGTATTTTAAAAAGAGTCGATTCATAGTTTGGGTCATCCTGGGGTAGGCATAAGGATTATCGCAAAATGAAGCTTTTTTGTATAGCTTCGAATCGGAACCTGGCTTAATTGTGTGGGTACAGGCGGGCAGTAATACAGACATCCGTGGACCAATAGGATCTTATTTTAGCTTTTTTGTAAGGCCCTATTTAAACAAGCCCCAATACTTAACATTTCCCCCAGTTTTGTAGGGTGCCACCTATAAGGCCTGGCATAAAAGAAGATGGATTTGCCCGTATAAATTCTCAAGCATATATATTGGTTTTGTTCTCCATTAAATTGGAACCACATTGTCCGTAAAAATTAATTTGAAAAAACCGAGGGTCAGAGAGCCCTCATTAGGGACTTAATCCCTGCTTACTTCCTTAATGCCGGAATTTGGGGGTGTAATCTGTTAGGGGTTCCCAATCTAAATCCTCATGCCAGAAACCTAGCACTAACTCTCCTACTACTACGAGGGGGTTCTCCCTGAATCGCGGCAGGAGGAATCACGAAAAAACTCCGGTTCGCCCTCCTAGCTGTCAATTTCAGTATCTGAGGCAAGCATGGCGTACGCCAGAGGAGTCACTCCTCACTCCTCACTGCCTTTTATACTACGAAACAACCGAAACAATTATTTTTTTATTCTTTATTTTTCTTTTTTTTTTTACACTCCTAACGCTGACTACTAATGGCTGACAGGGACGGAATGAAAAATGACAATGACGACGGTGACGACACGTAACGACACAACCTTGTTTTTTTTTTCAATTTTTTTTTAGTTTTTTTTACACTACAACACTGACTAACCCACTCCAACCACTGACAAACTGACCGGTAACTAACAAATAATACAGCTAACGGACAATGACTATCACTGTCATACAAAGATATCTATCTAAAGCGACCTAAATAACTAATGTGACGGACTGACAGCGAACTGACACTAAGTAACTATTGCGACGAATTCACGGCGCAGCTACACTAAGTAACTAACTCTACGAATTCACGGCGCAACTGACACTAGTAACTCAGCGACCAATTCACGCGCACGACACTACGTAACTAATGCGACGACTGACGGCGCACTAAGACTAAGTAACTAACGCGAACGAATTGAGGCGCACTGACCTATAACTAACGTCGAACGAATTGACGGCGCACTGACCTAAGTAATAATTTCGAAGAATTGACGCGCACTGACACTAAGTAACTAATTCGAATGACTTACGGAGCACTGACACGAAGTAACCTATGCTACGGCTACGGAGCACTGACACTAAGTAAACTAAAGCGACGGACTGACGGCGCACTGACACTACGTAACTAACGCGACGATTGACGCGACGACACTAAGTAACGTAACGCACGAATTGACTCCCGCACTAACACAATCTAACCTAAAACTTTTTTTTAGATTTTTAAAAAAAAAAAAAAGAAGAGACACTCTCCCTTATGCTGGGAGGTGAGGGGTCATGTGCGGGGGGCACAAAGAAGGGCGTTAGGGTTATGGGGTGATGACGGTGTGTGGGCAGACGCTTCACGGACGGCTCGGCTGATCTCTCCAAATTCTCTCAACAACCTAGAGATCAGAGCCTTCTGCACTATACTGTGCCCGCCTTTTACCCGGCTTCACTTTTATTGGTGGTTCGATCTGATCCACCATCACAGTGATAGCCAGCGATGACCACATCTATTGGTCCCTCGCTGGTCACATGTCACATTTTTACACTTACAGACACTGACTAACCACTAACCACTGACACCTGACGGTAACTAACCAATAATACAGCACGTACAATGACTGATCACTGTCAGTAACAGAGATAATCTCTCTAAAGTCGACACTAAATAACTATGTACGGACTGACAGCGACATGACACTAAGTAACAATGCGACGAATTCAGGCGCACTGACACTAGTCACTAACGCTACGAATTCCCGGCCAATGAACTAAGTAACTAAAGCGCAAATTCACAGCGCACTAGGACACTAAGTACTAATGCGCCGACTGACGGCGCACGAAGACTAAGTACTAGGACTAATTGACGGCGCGCTGACACTAAGTAACAACGCGACGAATTGACGGCGCACTGACACTAGTACTATCTATGCGACGAATTTACGGCGCACTTGACACTAGTAACTAAATCGAAGGACTGATGACGGAGCACTGAACAACTATACGATGCGAACGGACTGACGAGCACTGCCTCTAGTAACTAATGCGACGGCTGACGGCGCACTGACACTAATTAACTAACGCACGAATTGACGGCGTCACTGACACTAAGTAACTACACGCTACGATTGACGCCGCACTAACACCCTAAGCTACCTAAAACTTTTTTTAGATTTTGAAAAAAAAAAAGAAGAAACCTCCTTAATGAATGGGAGTTAAAGGGTCCGGTGCTCTGGGGCACAAGAAGGGCGATTAGGGGTTATGTTGGAAGGGGAAGGGGGGGGGGGGGGGGAGGGGGAGGGGGGGGGGTGATTTGACGTGTGGGGCAGACGATTCACTGACAAGGAGGCTCTGATCTCCTCACATTCTCTCACCAACAGAGATATCAAGCCTGTCTGCACATATCTGTGCCGCCTGTGACCCCTGCTTCAACTGTGATTGGTGGGTTCGATCTGATCCACCATCACAGTGATAGCCACGATGGACACTCTATTGGTCGCATCGCTGGTCACATGTCTGGGGTCCAAGAATCGCCGGTGCCCGGTCGCTGTCTTGCAGACAGCGATCCTCGGCACCGTCAATCAGCAATGTGACACTGCTGTGACATAGTCGGTTCTGTGCAGAACGCCTGCTCACGCTATCGTGCGATGCCCCAGCAGCGGTCCATTGCCGTGACAGGGTAGTGGCAGGGCTGTCCTGTGACAGCCCGCGCTCCCCGTTCCGGACACTGTCTGTACAGACAGTGGAGAACCTGTGAACCTCCGATGCCCGCTCCGATGCGTGACAAAAGCCGTTCTGTACAAACCGGCTGTCACAGCTATCGTGGAATGGACCAATAGGAACGGTCCCCATTGTCGGCAGCCTGGGAGGTCAGCTATACACCCAGCTGACTCCCAGGTCCCGGCACTGTGTGTATCTACAGTGCGCCCCGTGAGAGAGTGAAGTTATAGTGCGCATCCTGTTGTTCGCTATGAAGCCTCACCAGACGTACTATAACGTCTAGTGGCCTCTAGGGGTAACTTCTAAAAGCCATCATCAAGACATTGGCGTTATTTTTGTGAGCTGAGTGATTTTTTTAAAAATCATTTTAGATTTTATTGACAACTTTATTAGTACCGCATCTTTGGGGTAAAAGCAGAGAAAAAACACTTTCTATTTTAAATTTACAGTTTTTGATCCTCTGCATCTATGTATGTTGTTTTGCATCATTTCGAGTCATAATAATCCCATACTAATTTTTATTATGGATTGTTTGTAGTATGTTTTGACTTTGGTTGTTGTTTACCATCTGTGGGTCTTTTGATTTTTTTGTAATTTAATTTTTGTGAAGTGGTTAAAAAGAAAAATGCATTCTTCCTGCATACACTGGATGTCCTTCCAAGCAGTCTGTGTCTGGTAGATCCCTGCTTAGTAACAGTCCTGAAAGGGGGTTTGCCTTCTCTAATGCCATTTTGTCCCATTCTACAATCACTCCTCAGTTCTAGACTATCAGTCAGGTTTCCAACTTTCTTCTTTCTCTCTCTTCCCCGCCCATATCCCCCACCCCTTCCCTAGTTTTTTTTCTCCCCCATCTCATCTGCTTTATCTTCTACTTCTAATTTTTTTTCCACACCTGTCATTTAGCGTTGTCTTGGTTTGTCACTAGTCTCCCCTCTCTCAGCCGCTGGTCTTTGCATATGACATTTCTGTGTATTGCCTATGATGGTGTCCTGAGAGATTTTTTTGTCATTCATATTCTATACTTCTTCTTTCCACTCGTACCTGTTTTGAATGTTATTAGGCTATTTAGGAAAATTTCTTTTATCAATAGAGACTTAAAAAGACCCCACGCATCCCTTGGCTGGATGCCTCTACGTGTGCAGGCAGTGCCCTGCTCACCCCTTTCCCTATGCAGTTGTATGCATGTCCCCGCAAACACCAAACTATGACAATCGTGCTATATTTTGCGCCCACTCCCGGCCACGGTGTTGTGAGTGCTTACTGCTATGGGGCAGGATATACCCACCATTTTGCTTTTATTTTTGACAAGAAATCTACCAATTAGATCTGCTGTATATTCCTCTGTCTACCTCTGCCCTAATCTGTAATTTAATTAATCCAGAGACCTAACACTTGTTAAACTTAATTTTATATAATTTAAATAACTGTAATATATGTAATAAGAGGCTACTGGTGGCGTGAGCATCCTTATCTCCCGTGCTCGCAGGCTCAGTAGCCCCATACGCCCTTTGGCTGAAATACCTTATTAATTAACGTACCCTCCACGATTCACATACCGCGGGCTCACCCATACCGGCTTCCCATAGCCATGGCAGGCTCGACTACGTCCACGTTGGGACTTGCCCGTGAAAAATAGACATTCCTTTTTTGGCATCGGCCGGCGGGATCCTGAGAGGGTCACTAGCGCTCGCTCCCTGGTGCGGGTCGCAGGTACCACCGCGTAAAGCCGGAAGCCCGTTGCTGAGGAGAAGCCTTACTGTACAGAGGTGTGAGCTACATCACTGAGTGGGCTCTGATAACACCAGACCAGCAGCCCTTCAGATTCATTAGCGTAATTTGATTTTTTTTAGAAGGAATGGCCATGGTTTACAAATAGAAGATTCCACGGTCATGGTACCACATTGTTATCATGCTGATTTCACTGGTAGGATCATTCTCAAAGCAGGTTGTTAATCTCTGTACAAATGTATTGTTATGTTAGTGTCAGTAGTACTGATAGGTAGCATATATTTCTGGCATAGAACAAATAGTCATTTGTCTCTAGGAAAACTTGGGGGCCTTCATTAGGTAAAATACCATTTAAACGCTCTCCACTTGACCGCTGCATGTAAAGCATTAACACTGCCTCTCATCTGCATCATACTCACTAGAAGAGTTTGGGAGCAGGTAGTAGATGTTGATATTTTTAGTGGTAACCTACCATCAATTGGGGCCGATTTATCAAGCTGTCCTGAAGTCAGAATCACACCATCCAATCACAGCACCATCACAGCTCATCTTTTCTTTTACACAGTGTCTCCAATAATATTTTAAAGGGGAGCTGTGTTTGGTTGCCATGGCAACTAGGAGTAGTTTCTGACTTTCAGACAGCTTGACAAATCTGCCCCATAATAATTTAGTTCTCTGTCTGTTTCAGTTCACATTTTCAGTTTATTTTACAATTCTCCATTTGTAATACAGTAAAAAAGCACAATGCTAGATTTCTGACTTTGATTTCGTTCCTGCATCAAAAGTTTTATATCAGATTCCCCCTGCAGATTTCTGGACGCTCTCACATTTGCTGCCACTCACTCAGAGGGAGGGTCGCAAGTTGGGGGAAGGTAGAAGCGGAGGCTCACACCGAGACCGGATATTGAATTGTTCCAAAAGGGTTTATTGAAAGATGTGGAAAAGGTCCAAAAGCATCACAACGCGTTTCGGGAATAATCCCTTTTTTTAAGTGAAAAGAAACTTCTGTAAAATTTGTAGGGAACAGGGGAACCAAGGTACTCAAAGAAGGCTTAAAATATAAAATGTTGGTACAATTTTACAATGCAATAATATACAATAAAATTACATGACAAAGTGCATGATAGATAGTGGGACAAACTGAGTTAAAAGGTCTATCATTGCTAAACTAATGATACATATATATGAAAAGCCCATATAAATATTAAATTACTAAATATACATAATTCATATAGAGAAGACGTATATATATATATATAAATACATAATACGTCAAAATATATTCACGGGAAGCATTGGTAGTATATTAGTGTGGGTATAATGAAATATACCTAAATTTAATGAGAATAACAAATGATGATGTTTTGTCTTACCAGTCTCCGATGCTAAGAAGCGTGGTGTCCGGAGTGGGGGCCGCGCGTTGTGGCGCACGAGTTTAACTACCATGCGGGAGGAGAAGCGCGGGAAGAATGGCGCATGCGCACTGATGGTGTGGGCTGTAATGTGACAGGAACTGTTCACTATATTGTACACACTAGGGGGCCGTTGCCCTGGTGATGTAACCAGAAGAAGCGATACTTCGGGAGATTAGACTAGGTGGACAGGGGCTGGTGTGAAAAAAACGCTGAGAAAGTGGTAATTGATATTGCAGAATTTAGCTCATGTTGATGTATAGATAGCTGATATTGTGAAAGCTTAAAGACAAGGGGAATAAACAATAAAGGTATGATGGGAATAAAAACTGTTTGGGGGAGGGGGGGCGGAAATGGAGGGAAGGGGGGTGGGTTGGAAATTAAAGATGAATAATTACAACAATTAAACTTGTCTTTTCAAACCTCTCATTCAATCCTGCTGGGTGTTAAAAGGCTATTAATTTTAAAATCCAAAACATCTCCCTTTTCTACTGTTTATGTCGGATCATGTTGTTGTTTCGCTAATTTTTCTCACTAGGTGTAACGATAAAGTGGTAAGTCTTTATTGTGGCACGTTAGAGCGTTGAGACACTATGTTTTGTTTATCCATTTGTCACTTTACTTCATTTCCGTCATTCTAAATTTAACTCGAACAGGTTCCGACCACAAATTGTAGTCCACAAGTCTTCTGAGATAAATTACAAAGGTGGAGGAACAATTTATGAATTGTTGGTTTTAAATACCTCCCCAGTTTGGTTGCTTGTAACTAGGGTTTTTTTTTTTCCTATGCTGGATTTTGAAACAATTTTACAGTTTTACACGACCACATTTGTAGCTGCCTACCGTATGTGGAAAAAGGCTTCTGTTGTTTTAGTTGTTTTCCTCTTTCCGCCCGTAGTTTAGTAGGAGCAATTAGCCCTTGAGTGTGTGAATCATTCTATAGATAATTTTTGGTTGTCTCGGTAAACTCTTTTTTTTTCAAGAATGGGTCGTTTAAAAAGGATAGGCCAATATTTTTTAAAATATTGGTGAGGGTCTGGTGGTTCATATTGTCATTCGTGATGAAGCTGAATGTTGGTTGTATTTGTGGGATTCCTTTTTTTTTGGTATTGGTGAGACGTTGTGAGTGAGGGAGAGTGGGGAGAGGCTTAATCGAAAGCTGCCTCAACCAAAGGTTGAGGGAATTTTTTTCTTCTCTTTTAAGCAGTGGCTTTTTGTTTGTACATATTTGTGTCTGTGCCATTTCTGCGGATTCCTTCTAAATTGACTAAAATGGAATGTTTGACTTCCACTTTGTGTGATGCGCACTTTTTGTAGTCCGATACTGGTTGTATCTACGGTTAAAACGTGCTAGTGCACAATTTGGTTGGTTGTCAAGAGAGGTGGGATCAAGGAACTCTCTTCAACTGGAGATAATTAGTGGAAAAGAAGACCGCAGTTGTATTGTGATGTACTTAATGAATTCTCACTGGAAGTGGTGGTACCATTCCAAATCCGTAAGAGGTCACTATATACCTCTTATACAAGATGATATTAATTTCCATAGCTCGTTGTTGGTGATGTATTCTTCCTCAAATCTCCCCATATTAAGTTGGCGAAGCTAGGGGCAAAACGTGGTCCCCATAGCTTGTCCCCTTTACACTTGTCTACAGGTTTATTTTGGAACATAAATTATTTTGGAGTTAATATAAGTGGATTGCCTTCCAAATGAAATCACTTTGTATCTTCAGCATATCGAGGTCATTGTATAAATAGGTTTTTAATAAAACCGCTTCTTGCCTTTTGTTGTGGGGATATTGGAGTAAGAATGCGGCTACATCGAGTGATAACCACATAAAAGAGGTTCCATTTGATTTCTTTTATGTGTAAGAAGACACGGACTGGTGGTGTCACGTAGAGGATCTAATTGGTACATGTTTTTGGGAATCAAAATGTCAACATATGAGATAGATTGGCCAGTCAGGGGGAGAGCCCGAGATAATTGGTCTTCCAGGTGGGTTGTTTACGTCTTTGTGCACCTTCGGAAGGTGATAAAAAAAAATAAAAAAAAAAAAAATAATAAAAAAAAATGAAAAAAAAACAAATAACAACATAAAACATAAACAACCACAAAAAACAAAAAAAACAAAAAACAAACCAAAAATACATAAAAATCCAAACAAAAAAAAAAAAAAAACCAAAACACATCCACACACCACAAAAAACAAAATAAATAACAAAAAAACACACAACACCAGAACCGTCAACACAAAAACAACAAACATCAAAGTAGGAAAAACAAAAAAACCGCCCAAATAGAAAGAGGAGAAAGAGGAGATGGTGACTCACATATCCACACGCCAGCGCGGTGGCCAAGCGCCAGGTCAAACAAGGCGCACAACCAATCACGCTACTCCCCCAACAAACAGACAAGGCGCGCACCACCCACCATGCTCCCTCCCCGCCCAAAACACTCACCTAAAAACACAACCCCTAACACAGACCACCATCTACCCACCCACGGCCACACACGGACGTAATACCTATCTCACACCACCACACCCCCCCCCTCCCCACCTCGCCCAACGCTAAACGGAGATGGACACCACAGTCGACCGCATAAACTCGGGAACCACCCACCCAAAGGAAAAAGGAGCGGAGAGTAGCAAACCCCACCAAACCGGGCTTTCATATCCACTTTTTCTCCACCCCATACACCCCCTACACGCCACGCCCCTACAAAAAAACCGATGACTACATTCACAACAACCGCTCGAGGATCGAAAACACAACATCCCCAGATAGCGACAACACAAACAAATAACCAAGCCCACACACCACACCACCAACACACCCCCACACCAACCGCTAGAACCCGCCCCAGAAGAAATCCCCACACAGCTACCACAAACTAAAACCCCACGCTCTTTTGCGTTGCCCGATCTCACACAACACCGCGCAGAGGCCCGCGAACGCCACTCACCCAACTAATAGCCCAGTAACCCCCCCCCCCCTCCCCCTCCCGCCCCCCCCCCCCCCACCCACACCTGCCTCCACCCCCCCCGCCAAAAATAAAAAAAAAAAATGTCTCGTAACGGAGCTTCGATCCAATATAATCTTTCTTTCTTGGTGATAATGTTCATTGTTTAGAGCTTTGTCTAGCAAGGCTTTCATTCCTATGGGATAACTTGTTGATGGGGTTGCATGGGAGTGTTTATATTGGTGTCTGAGAGATTCTGGCGCTTCAGATAATAGGTTTCTTATTTTTTATAACTATGCCCCCGCCCTTGTCCTGCGTTACGCTAACCAGATAGATTGTTGGTGAGATTTCTAAGGAGGGCCATCTCCTAGGGGTTTTGAGGTTATGGCCTGTTTTTAGAGTTTTTCTATGTTTTGTTAATATTTCTGAACTCGTTTTCTACCATAGAGAGAAATGTTTCAAACATGACTGCCTCTCAGATGTGGGGGGTATAATTTGATTTTGGTTTGAGGCCGATGAATCATGGGATATCTCGAACATACGGTGGTGGATTCAGTAGAAACTTCTTATGGATGGTTTCTGTTTTAGAGGTTTGTTTGCTTCAATGATTGAATGGCGGGTGAGGGTGAGTTTCCTAATATAGGGTGGGATCTTGAAATAGATCGATCACTGAATTTTTGTGTTGGCCAAAGAATAAAAAACCTTTGGTGAGGAGGGAAATTTTGTTTGGGTCGAGGGTTTAGGTAGATACATTAAATTCTTTATCTTAGTTTCTTGTTCTTTTTTGTTTTCTGTAAGTGCTAAGTTCTAGCGGTATGGGTTTGGGTTTTACCTTACCTCCGCTGCATCCTCTTCTACATTTTTCTTTTTTGGGCTTTTCATGGAGCCCTTATGAAAAAATGGTTACTGGCGGTTGGGCTCTTAGTGGCTGTTCCCGGGGGGTTCTTTGGAGTAGAGTCGCTGTACAGGGATGTAGGGGGCTGAGTTTGGAGTTTGGAAATACATTCCAATCCTTCTATGGTGTCTGGTGGAGACTGGGTGCATGGGATATGACTTCATGATGGTGAATCTAAGACGGATGTGGGCTTTGTTGATGTAACTGAAGGTCTTGGAGGCAGGCCAGGTTGGCCTCTCCAATTGGGGGTTTTTGGGGTAGATGGCGATGGGAGGGGTGAAATAGTGGGGTTCCTGAGGCCTCCCATAGATGTGGTGTGGAGATCAGACGGGTGGAACCAATCTGTGTAGATGTTTTTGTTGGTGTTGATGATTGGACTGTGGAGAAGAAGCATTTATATGATAGTGGGACGTTTTCTGTGCTTGTTTTGTGGCAATTGAATTTTGATTGTATGGGTTTTTGTTTTTTGTGTTGAGACTATTCCTGGGTTCTGTTAGGTTGGGGATGGGAATGTGGTTGATGGCTTTTTGGCATTCTGTATTGAGGTATTGTAGTGTCGTCCTATTCCGCTGGTGTTGTTTTGGTTAGGGTTGTTGGCTGGAATTGTATTTGGAGGGTTATATCTGGTGGTAGTGGCCATTGTTTTTGGTTGTGACCAGAAGTTAATTTTGCCTGTCTGAAAATCCGCTCTATCGTCGTTTTCACGTTTTTTGAGTTTATTTTCAATTCCTTCTTTCTCAAGGGAGAAGAAAAATTCCTATTAGTGATGAGTCCTTCAATTTCAATAGTCGGAGTGTGAACGTGGGAATCGAGAGTTTTGGTGAACAGAGATATCTCTCGGTTGCGGTAGTGGTGAGTTCTTCTCTCTTTGGTGGATCAACCTATCTATTAGATTGTTGGCACAATCCAGGAGATAGCATCCCCAATCTTTTCTAGGATTGTGTATCATTTTTAAACACATTCAGTCCTAATTCTGAGACCAGAAGGAACAGACCCTTTTGCAATATAGTTCAAAAACGTGCACTAGATGTTGTTGGATCTCATCTTTCAGAGGAGTTTCTCCAAGTGGTGAATAAGTTCAAGAGTTCTGAGTGGAGATACCTGTTTGTATCTTGATGTCGTTAGCATGGTGGATCTTGTATGGGTTGGTCGTTGATCCATTTGGGCTATAAGAAGCTCTTCTTTGTTGGACCCTCTCCTGGATCAGTAGTCCATCTTGTGGGTACTCGCAGTACGTGATTACCTATAGCAGCTAGAATTGGGTGGAAGCCAGTGAAGAATTCCGTACTCAGTTAGATGGTGCCGTAAGGTGTGCGGGTATAGTGAACACAAGAAGCGCTCATAGGGTAATATGTAAGGTAGTGTATAAATATAATAGTTGAGTCGTTTGCTCACCTTGTCGTGTGTGCTCAAACAAGCCACACTCCAGTTTATTGTGTAATATCGAAGGTCAGGGCTGCCGTTGCTTCAGTGTGGTCTCCAAACACAGGGACTAGCCGGTTTGGAGTCCTGAGATCAAGTTGGGGGGTAAGGTAGAACGGGAGGCGCACAACGAACCGGATAGGAATTGTTCCAAAAGGGGTTATTGAAGATTGAAAAGGGTCACAAAGCATCACAAACGCGTTTCGGGGAATAAATCCCCTTTTTCAGGGTAGGTTACGGTAAACCAGTATTTGTTTCTTTTATTTTAACTCATACTTGATACCACCTGGTGTTACTCTGTAGTAATACGGAGAACCCGTTTAAAGATGGCAACTGCTGATCCTGAAACCTAAACTTACAACGCCCATGCCACAGACGATTGCGGTTCTGGATCAGTGGGTTATCACACGTCCCCATTGCATTTCTATAGGCCCTACTTACACATGGCCATGGTTTTCCAGAGCCCCATTACAAGCCAACTGCCATCAGATCTCAAATTATAAAGCAAGTCTATTCCTGCCCATGTTTGCTCCAGGAGTTATTTTTTCCTGACGTGTTACGGTACCCTCACACACAGACATGTGAGCTGAAAAAAAAACATGGGCCCATAGTTTGTGGCCCAATATGCCATGTCTGTGAGCATGTGACATATGGATACTTTCCCGCTTCTTTCTTCTCTGAATGGGTCCCGTTGAAGTGGACACAATGGGGCTATTTACTAAGGGTCCGCGGCTCCGCATTTTCTGTGGGACTATTCAAGACTTTTTCGGGATTTTTTTGGTTTTGCCGTTTTGGGAAAGTATTTAGCAGGGATTATGTTGCACAATCGTTTTGGGCAAGGGCACAGGCTACCATGTTGCCAGAATTTGAGGGCGGCCCGTCTGGCAGTCCACTTCTTGAACTGAGTGGTGGTATTTAACATTCAAATTGTGTCACACAATGGCACTATACATCAACCAGGAAGCAGAAGGTGAACCTGAGGCCGGGAAGCGACACATGCACGATATTGGGCGGCATGATCTTAGTGAATAGCAGCACAGTGCAATTCCGGTCGGCAATGCACTTAGGGTGAACTCTGTCCGTCCTCTAAGTAATGTGCCCAATATGGCTTCTGACCGCCTAATAAAGCCTGCGTTGTACATGTGCTATCGCAAGGCTGTAGCGGACCCGACCGCTCGCTGTTAAGATGCGTATATCGAGAACGTTATAATAAAATGCTCCAAAAAAATTCAGCAACGGGTTTTCTCTAATAATCCACCGAGACTTACACATTGTAGCCACACACTTGTATATCCATATTGCTACCTTCAAGCAACAGAGAAAAAATGAAAAAATCTCTTATTGGTAATAAATATAGAAAATGTGCCTGCTGCTCTCATATATCTGCCAAGCACTTTCACCCATTAGACCAGCCATCAGACGAGGTTCTCTTGGTTAAATCTTCTGCGGATTTGAGCACGTGGGCTGGTACTACTTTCCGCTCACGAGTGTGGTCTATCTGCTCAATGGACAGAATAAATAAAGACAACTGGGCACGCACTGATAAATGTTTTGTCTATCTCTTAGGGATAATGTGGTTGATTTCCATTACATTATAAGACGCACGTTGTTATGTAGCGGACCAGGGTTAGGATTATAGAAGAATGACAGAGAGAAAGTCTTCCATCTGATACACTACCTGTGGGAACATTATTTTCTGACAAATAAAAGCATAGGCATTTAACCACATGATGATCAGCAGAGATACCATTCTTCCAAAAGGTTTTCAACCACAAGAGTGTACATTACAGTGGGGTTGAAAAAAAACTATTGATGTCAGCCACCAATTGTGCAAGTTCTCCCACTAAAAGTGATATACCTAGTTACAATCATAAGTAGACCATCAACATGATAGACAAATGTGACAACAAATCCGAAAATCACATTGTCTGATTAGAAGAATTTATTTTGGCAAATTATGGTAAAAATATTTGGTCACCTACAACCAAAAAGCAAAAGTACAGGCTCTCAAAGAGCCTTATTTTGCTTTTTTTAAGAGATCCCCTCTCCCTCCCTCATTACCTTACGAATGGCCCTGTTTTGATGAACTATGCTTACTTAGTAGTTATAAAAGACACCCTGCCAACATCAATAGTCACACTCCAACTCCAACTAGGTGCAGACCAAATTCTGTCAAATCACCCCAGAACAAAATTGTATGCCCTGCACACGGTATGGAGAAGACTGAATCTGCATAGGCAACGAGCCACTTGGTGTGGAAAAAAACATCAACCTGTAGCAAATTAATTGAAATTGGAAGACCATACAACCCCTGATAATCTCTCTTGAGCAGCGCTCCGGCAGATCTCACCCCAACTGTTGGTTCCAAATGATCACAGCAAAAGCAAAATCCTATCAACCACAAGGGGACCTATTGACTAACCTGCAGAAACTGGGACCATAGTCACAAAGGCTACAGGTCAGTAACACACTAGATGCTCCAGAGACTTCAGAATTGCAGTCCCAGACTGTACAGAATAATGGGGGCCATGTATTCGTGACGATTTTGATTGTGTAAGGCCTCATCTACTCAGCAAGGACACTCGAAGATAAGTAGTTATGCGTTCTTTCAGGCTTGTGACAATGAATCCCACCATCCCTGCCATGCGGACAACAAGGATGGCTTCCGGAAGAACATTTTCACGGTCCGAGTGGCCTATCCCTTCTGTCTTTTCTGTGTCTCACACCCATATAAACCTTTGGAGGGAGTTGAAAGTCCCTTGTGCCTGCCCTACGCAGCCGCAAACATCCTGATCATACTGCTCTAAGAGAGATCTTTCCTAGTGGAGAATGGTCAGCACTACCAGCAACAGTGTGTGCCAACCTAGTGTAAGACTACCGAAAATGTTTGACCTCTGTCATGAGCCAACAAAGGATATGAACAAAGTATGATGATGAAGTTTTGTTATGAACCAACTACTTCCTTTTCTCCCATAATGTACAATAATTCTTACAAAATCAGACACAAATGACAAGGTTGGTTTCTGATGTTTTCACCATATTGGTCTTTCGTAAGAGGTCTATGATTTCAATGACAGGCCTCTCTCATCTTTTTAAAGATGGAGAACTTGCACATTACAGTGACCGCTAATACATTATCCCCCCACTGTGTAGTGGTTTAATTAAGATCAGTATGATGATGTGGCTCATCACGGGTAGGAGAACCCTGTCCATATATAAACCAATCATGATTTCAGTGTAATTACTGTATCCTATAATACCTGAAAGAAACTGTTTATTTTCAGTTAATTAACGAAAAGCAGCTCAGTAGTCTATGTAAGTACTTTAATGATTTCCACTTCAGCGGTCAGCGTCCTAGATGGACAAGCCATGAGTCAACTGACTGGAAGTCGGAAAACAGATGTCTCAAATAACAACATTTTATCTCTTTCAAGAAAGGCCTTTTCTAATGGCTATAGACCACGGTCCACCTGAATTGTAGAAGAGGACCTTAAGCATTCATTGTTATTTGGACCTCACGCCAAGCTCGTAAAACCAACCATACGTAAAAGGCATTTCACGGCTTGTGGGAATTTTTGTTCCCACTTCCCAGATTTGCAAACGAATATTAATTGTTTCCACCTGAGAAAGTAACAATGGCCTGCAAAACCAACAGCCCTAATACGTGTCCTCTAAATAAAAATTAGATGCTATGGTTTTGGGGACGGTAAGTATGGGGGATAAAATTTGAAACCATAAAATACCTCTCACGACCAGTCCCATCGTACCATATACGGCACTTTTTTGGTCCTAACATTCACACGAACCGTATTGGGGACGTACATCGTACACTTCTCATGTGCTTATCGGCGCCGTACGAAGGCGTACGTGCGCCGTAGAAGAGAAGGCATCTTCCAACAAATACAGCGCTGTGGCGTTGTATATTCCTATGGGAGAGGGCTGGGGTGACACACTCTCCTCCTGTCCTTCCCCCGCGCTCCATACATTGTGTATACTACTTGTTGTGAAGTGAGCTTACTGTGAAACTCTGACAAAGCACGTTATTTGGTAATTAACAATAGCCCAACTTCAAACCTCTTAATCTCTAAACAACCAAACCCAATTTGGGTCAATAAACAGAGTCGATCGTAACAATCCTGGCGTGCATAGTGAGGTAAGTTTTTGCGAAACACTCTCGCTCCACTAGGGAGTTGCTAGGGACGAGCACCCTTCATTAGGTGTCCTACCAACATGGGAAGCTTTCTAACGGCAGGTGGGACCACTCCGTGGGAGGACAGATATAACAATACATTGCCTGTAACCAGCGATTGCTGTGTTATTATTGTGAACACAAAGCTGAAGCTAGATTGGAGGTGCTGTCAGCTCATAGGGGTACGTATAAAACCCCTTGGGGCAATCAGAGACCTAGCCTCAAGCAAGAGGCCACTGTCCGGCTTCCATCTACCAGCCCAGCTCGAAGCTAATACCAGGCTGAGCAACCCTCCTGTGGCCGTTCTCCGACCCAGCTCTTCCCCTGCTGAACCCGCTTGTTGGATGGTATAGGGCTGTTGCCTGCTGTTCAAGTTCCATAAAGACCAGCCGAGTTGATTTGCACCAACTGCCTCCGTTGATCCCTTGGATCAGCTGTGCTTCATATCAGCCGGGCTCCCCATCTTTTTTTACCACCCAGGATTTCCAATACATACCCCTTTCAGGGTTGCCCCAGGGAGAAACCTCTTTCATCATCGACTCTCCCTCTACCTTCTTTCTTGCACACTATACCACTGCTGGAGACCCGGCAGGCATGGCCTCTGTCCCTCGATCCAATACAAGCACACAAGCCGTGACCCATAGCGTCCCGGGGCCGATAAAGCCAGACACCAGTATTCTGCTCCGGTTTTCTACAACCCCACCAAAAGGAAAGTCTAGGGCCCTGGGGATGTTGCAATGGCACTCATTAACAGATTAACTTCTGTGCCTTAGTGCTGGTACTTTTGACGTGTCTGTTTATTTTAACTGGCTGCCCACCCTGCTGCCCATATGAGTTAAGGCCCCTAATGGGGGATTGGAAAACAACTTGCGTTATATTGACTGCCTGTGCTGTCGAACCGCTGCTCACCCACAACGACTGTTAAATACCCCACAAACATGTTCCGCTCTGCTACAATCTCCCTTTAGGGCTTTAATTGTTAACTCTTGCAAACTCGTGCGACACACAAGAAATTCCGGTCCGCCAAACTCACTGGTGGGAACCACAGGCCTGAATCGCTCTAAATCTGCCTTGCACGAATCTCCCTGTGCCCTGTGGCGCAGAGAAAATTCACTCTAACCACAGCTCCTGGCTGGAATGGACCTATGCTCCGCCATCCTCTCCACCACAGCCAGAAGAGAACTCCCAGTGTGGCCTTGGGCAGCAAGAGGAGTGCTCATCAGTGCGAGACTCACACTTCTTCCTCGATGATGGACCGTAGTTTCTGGAGCGTGAAATATATTGAATTAATCTCCAGGAGGGCCCTTGAGGTCTTGGTCGCTGCCGCGGTCAAATGATTCCCGACCCAGAAGAACCTCTATACTCCAAGTCCAGAGGAGGAACACTTGTGGTCGATCTCCCCAACACCTCCCTAATGAACTGCAACCCTAACCGGGTACTTTTCTTGCATTATTCTTGCTGCTGATATTTTTCTCTCCCCAGTGAAGCTGACCCATAATCCCAGATGCATCAAGACAGAGACTAGACCTTGGACTATGCTTTGTTTCTCTAAACTTTCCTGACTTACCCTCATTACGCTAGCAAGTACCACTCCTTCTGTAAAGCAGATATTGTTCTACTTTTACTAAGGACTGTGCCCTTCATCAGAAGCAGAGAGTCCTCTTTACTTTTTCCTTTTCACCAAGGACGGTGCCCAGAGAATGTAATCTAGTTGCAAGTGAGTTTTTCTAAGAAAGTTATAATTCTTCTACAGGAAAAAGGTCTTTGATAAGCAGTCTATCCCTTCCCTTTCAGGTTAAAAGGACATTCTCTTCGTGCTATTGAATTATCAACAGAGATCGCACACGTCCTACAATATGGTCGAATGAAAAGTCCACTCATGTTGCCTAAAAGCACCCTCATAACGCCAATACAACCTAGTAATGAGAAATTATTAGTTCATAGCATGGGGAAATACATGATATTGTTCTGGTACACACTTTTGGTTAAATCTTGGAATATGGTATTAGAAACATCATAAACCTATAATGGATATTTGTGGAGAGATCCTTCGACGTACATAGTGGTCAGGTAACAGTGGAAAAGTTAAAGTACAAACCGAACCATGTGCTTTTTTTTGGCCAATTTCACACATTTGACTTTTTTCATCCCTATCCCAGAATGCACGGAGTGATATAAAATAGTTTAACCAGAGATAAAATGTTGTGTGGCAGAAAATAAGACTCTCCACCCTCTGTACCAGACAAATCTAAACAAGTTATGATTTTTAGTTGGAGACACACAACAAAAGTGAAAAAAAAAAACGCTGCGTCCTGGATAGCAAGGGTTTCATGATAAGTATTCAATTTGTGAGTTTCCCTCAGCACCTCATGATCCCCATCTTCAAAGGGCCCCCTGTATTTTATCATGTTATCTCTATATAATGGCGCTGTGGAGAATTCATCATCTCATTCCCTGAAGCTGCAACACTCTGTCTGCTGCTACTAAGGGTGTTGACGCTGACACTGTTCACAACGAGAGGGTACGTCAAGAGCAAAATCAAGTAAGCAAAGAGTCAATGTCAAAACTAGCCGGGTCACACCAACACAGATACAATCGAGCAATGCACCTAACGCGCAGCAAGCGAGTGATGAAGGGATTTCAAACACTGGCACAGTGACTAGTGAACTCATTTATGCAGCCAGAACTCCACTCCAGAACTGATAGGATCTGGACGCTTCTCTTATTAACCCCTCTCGTGCAAACAACCAGGCATCATGCAGAGGTACCCACAATCCCCAGCAGTTCCAACACAACTCCTAGAAAGCGCAAGATCCTAGCGCGCTGCCCGTGTATGTAGAGGGTGGATTTGCGTCGGATACACGCCGGGGATCGAGAACTGCTGGCACCAGCCAGAAGAACCAAATTCCCAGCATTCTCCCTAGCGACCTGACAGTAACCCCCGCCTTCCGGACCCTCTATATCTTAAAGATGGCTTCTGAGGATAGGCCTGATGAACTAACCTTAGTCAAACCGCTGAGCATGAACATCCCTAGCCGAACCCAAAGACCTATCCTCAGGACCACAAACCTTTTCCAATGGACAAGGTTACTGCAGGCATTTACCTACCCATCTGGAATTCACAACTTTTTTCCCTCAAATTCCAGACTCCCCTCACAATAGATGGAGAATGAGGGTCGGAAGAGGCAAAACAGGCTCACATATCGCTTTCAGAAGACTCTTTATGGAAGGTGTTATGAACCTGCCACCCTGCTGGCAGAATAATCTTGACGAAACCGGGTTAACATTTCAGTAACCCCAATGGACCACAAACCTGGCGTCAAACGTCAAGAGGGGACCTTCAATTTAAGGGTTTTTTTTGTTGATACCACACTTTCATCCCACCACAAACGTATCGGAGTTAGTGCGCCTTCTTTCAGTCGCTGTTGGACCTAGAATTTGTGCCCATCTGAAATATTCTCCTGAAACTTGCGCCAAGCTTGCGCAACCTTTGATGTACTAGCTTCCGCCCGAGGATATTATAGACAGCCACCTAGCAGGAGAAACAAGGATGAAAACCATAATTGCAATAACAGGTAGGAGAACTACAGAGATGATTCAATAGCAACTTCTGCCAACGGAATTAATTTCACCCCTGGTCTGACTTCCCGAGACCAAAGAGTCCGCAGATATTGAATCACTCCCTGAATTCATTCTCTCGGACTGACCATTAACTCAGGGTGAAACGGCCGACGAGAACGACAAATTAACTTCCAATCTAGAACAAAATGCTCGACCAAAATCTGGAACAAATTGTACGCCCCTACTGCCAATAGCAATCTGTATAAACCATGGAGGCGTACAAATATTCTGTATAACAATTCAGCAATTCTTCAGCTGAAGGTTAACTTTTTTATTAATGGACAAAGTGTCCCATCTTAGAGAACGGTCCACACTTAGACCAGGCAGTTCTCAACCTGTGGGGTCCGCGACCCACGGGGGTTAATGACCAAACCAGGGGGTCCCCTAAAAGCCATCAAAGCCATGATTTTATTGCGTTTTTTTGGCAGAGAATCCATGGTTTGGGTTACTGCAACATAAATGAAATATATTGTCGGGTCACAGTAATTCAAAGGTTGAAACCACTGCTTTAGACCATGGCCTTTTGGACTGGAAGCGCAAGAAGAGCCCCTCAGACGCCTCCTGGGAGTTTTCCTCGGCACAGACCTTACTGCTATGGACAAATGCGGCATCTCATTAGGTCATGTGAGGCACCCAGTAACTTCTTTTAAGAGAATCAAGTTAACTCCATTTCCCCCGTATACCTGCCAATACCGAGCAATCGTCTCCTCCACCCGCTCAAACGCCAGAAAGAGGACAAAGATTTTGCCTTCCGGAAGGTCCTTTAGGTGCAGATCTTTGTCCTGCTAAAATTTCATAGGAGTGTGGGAGGAGACAGCTGCCAGCACACAACTGGAGACAAAATATTCCTGTCAGTACCTCTGAATCTCGAGGATTCCCGAAGCTACGGGACAATGCATCAGCCTTCACATTTTTTGAACTCCAGGTCGGTAGGTGACCACACAATTAAATCGAGAAGAAAACCAAGGCCCACCTAGCCTGACGTGAGTTCAAACGCTTAGCAGTAATCCAAACTACTAAGTTCGTTATGATCCGTGAGCACAGTTAGCAGATTGAAATCTCCCTCCAAAAAGTGTCGCCAGACTTCAAATGCCCACTTAATAATGGCAGATAAGCTCTCGCTTACCAATTCATAATCCTCGCCCAAAAGAAAACTTTCTTAGCGAAATATGCACATGTCCTAAGTCTGGTGAGAGTGGCAGGACCCTGAGACAACACTGCACCTACTCCACCTCGGAGGCATCTACTCCCCACAACGGTAGATAGAGGTCAGGTTGAAACCCAAAACTGGGGCTGACGAGACTGCCGGTTTAGAGTGTCAAACTCAGATCCGCGGCCGGGTTACCAATTGTTCGGATCAGCCCCTTACGGGTTAGATCCGTGAGGTGTTTGGCGATCACGGAAAGTTCTTAATAAAGTCCGATAATAGTTATTCGAAACCTAGAAACGTTGTAGGCCTTAAGATTGTAGCCGCAACCCAGTCCGTGAACGCCTGAACCTTACTCGGATCCATCTGTACATCAGAGGGAGTAACAAACATAACCTAGAAGGAAAACCTTCTGGACAGCAAAACAACACTTTTCCAGCGTAGCAGGTGGGTTTTTGCGCACCGGTAAGTACTTGGCTGGAGCATGTTTCTGGTGAGAATCATATCAGAGAGAAAATCAAAAGATCATCTAGATACAACCACCATAAACACAACCGATGCATCATGAACGATGGAGTTCATAAACCCTTGAAAACACCCTGGGCATCACTCAAACCAAATTGCATACCAGGTATTCGAATGTCTAAGTGTATTTAATAATGCTGTATCTTCCACTGATCCCCTTCCCGGATCCGAATCAGGTTATAGCCCCTCTGAGATCTAATGTAGAGGAACTTGGGCCCCAGAAACCTTATTTAATCAGATCCTGGATCAAGGGGAGAGGACCTGAGTGTTTTAAACCGTTATTTATTTAATTCTCGCTAATCATACACGTCGTAACCACCATCCTTCTTCTCACAAAAAAGGTACAACCCGCCCCAGTGGGCGACTCAGATGGACGGATATGTCTGATTGCCAAACTCTCATCAATCTAACTCTTCAGTGACTACCCGTATCTGGTACTGACAGGTCTATCATACACCCTTTGGCAATCCTAGCATCAGAAGAAGGTCAACTTTAAAGAAAAATACAGTTTATATCCCTCCCTAAATGAAAAAATTTCTTACGGTCCACCATAAAAAAAACAAGTCACGAGGGAACCTCCCTTAGGTTCTGGTGGCGGGGTTGTGGATACCTGCGGTTTTGTCCTGCCCCGAACACTGCAATTTGAAGACGGTCTACCAGACTCTGAACCTGCTTGAGTAAGGTCTGGACCTGATCGCCACAGCTGACAACGGCTCCTGGAAGGAATGAATGTAGGCAGTCAGATACAGACTCAGACCAATGGTGGGCCAGTGTTTCGTTAGGGTTGGTAACCCCGCAATACAGGGGATGTGTGCCCTGAGCTTGTCCCAACCTCTGTCCTTCCTATAGCCCCACCCCCGCTACCCGTGGGGCGACTCTTGAAGACTCGAAATACACTGGATAAGTGTGTGGGAACCAAACAACTGACAAATATAAAACACCAAAGAAGGTAAACAGCTGGAGTCACAACGAGAGGTACGTCAAGAGCAAAATCATTAGCAAGAGTCCAAAGTCAAAACGAGCCGAGGTCACAACAACACATGATACAGATACAGAGCAATACAACCTAATGCAGCAAGCGAGTGATGAAGGGTTTCAACAAACCCTGCACAGTGACTGTGAAGCTGCAATTTATGCAGCCACACTCTCCACCCTCCAGAACCTGATAGGAGCTGTACAGCTTCTGGAATTAACCCCTCATGGTGTGCGAACAACCAGGCTCATGCAGAGTTACCCCACAAGTCCCAGAAGTTCCGAACACAACTCCTAGACAGCGCGAGATCTTAGGCAGCTGCTTGCCCGGGGACAGAGGTGGAGTTTGCTCGGATACGCGCCGGGGGTCAGAACGCTGCTGGCCACCAGCAGAAGAACCCAGAATCCCAGTGTTTCTCCCCTGCGCCTCTGACATCCTGTCTAAATCACTGAGGTCAGCTCTAAATCTTGTCTTTAAAAAACCACGTTTATGAATACAAGGCACATAAGCACATACTGCTGACAAAACATTAGTTTTCTAATTGTTCTTACATGGGCCAGTTATACTCCAGGAATGGGCCATTCCTAGCAATGTAATTTCCTTAACTGCACCAAGAGTTTGCTACTACGTTCCAGCCTATATGCTGACTCCAAATGATTTCATTTTACATGTGAGAGGTTCAAGTTGAAAGATCTAGCTGCAGAAAGGTTTTGTGTCCATGAGGGTCTGAGCTCCATTGTACTGCCAATAACCTTCCAAACTTTCTCACTGAATACATATGAAGGCAGCAAATTACTACATTCCATGGATGTTTTGTCAACACCAAACCATACCCGTTTTCCTCAGTGTTCTCAAAGCTAATGGTCATTTTGGTTGACATGACTTGCCCTATATTATTCCCCCATTAGCTTCGTGTTTCTAACATAAACTGCCTCAGCCCCTGACCTTCTCAAATCTCGAATTGGCCGTTTGCTTTTATTTTCAGAGAAAGCAGTCACTCTCCAGGATCCGGGGTAAAGCTTTCCCATCTGAAAGCAACACAGTACTTAACCATTGGATGTGCATGTATAAGGGATAAGGGATGCTGACTTCCTTTCTGGCTGAATGTTTCCTTCTACTCAGTCTGCTATGTATAATAGGGATGATACACGTTAGAAACACTCTTTTTTGTGGGAGTAATATATGAATTAACATTTTCTTCATAGTAAAAAGGTTAGAAAAAGATATCGTCCATCAATCTCACTGAAACTACCACGAAAGTTTTATTTCCCTGCAATGCAATATTTTTGCTTTCCACAAGGTTCAACCGCTCTTAAACATTCAAATTACACCATAAAAACCTCCTGGGAGAGAGCTCCATAGTCTTCACTGCTCTTACAGTAAAGAACCTTTTGTCTATGTTGATGGTAGAATCACCTCTCTCTAGGTGTAGAGGAAGCCCCCTTTCCTGGTCATAGTTAGAAAATATCTTTAAGAGATCCTTGTAACGCTGTCGGTTCAGGTATTGTACATTTATGAGGTCTACCTTCGCCTCTTAACTATACCATATCCCAAATTTAGTAATTGTTGTATTGATCTAGTCCCCAATTATTTCATTTAAATAACCTTGGTTGTTCTCCTCTGCAACTATTTTCGTTCTGTTATGTCCTATTTATACACTGGTCCCAAAATAGTACACATTTTGATTAAAATGTGAGGCAGAACTGACTGAAAGTTTTAATAATGATAATGACCCTAACCGAGGTTCAATGGTGTTCATAGCATAGGACAGCAAGTGAACCTTTCATACCCTGGTGCCCAATCTATCAACCATAACCTACATATTTTCGCAACATGTCAAAGTCCTTTGGGATAGCACTCAGCATAACTTATTGGCTCTCCTGCTTTGATGAGCTTTCATCATATTGGGGTCCTGAAGACACAAATAATTGGTATTATCTTTTTAGGCATCCCACCAGTTCACCTTGCCTCTAAATGACTTGCTTGTCGCAACCTTACTCTTCTGAATTCCAGGCAGCAAGGAAATGTGTCGGCTGCTTTACCTAGCACCAAAACAGAGCGCCCGTGTTGCCAGGGACTGCAATATTTGTGAGAGCCACTCCAGCTAGTAAGGGGTTCTCTGGTGCAATGCTTATTGGATCTCATCCTGGTTCAGTATATAAGGTTTACTATAACTGTGACTTCTATAAGGCACTCTGGTACTGTGAGCCCACTAGCTGGGCCTCGCATGGACCAATTCTCCATGACAGGAATTCTACCTTTATACAATAAATCCACCTTCTCTCCTTTCTCTCTCAACGTTGCTTAAGGACACCGTCATCAGGTCTGTGTCACTGTCCCTGTCACTACTACCACCTGTTGGAGCAGCTCACAATGATCCATCCCAGCCTTTATCTATCATTCTACCTGATCATGTAAAATCATCTTTTGTTTATTTATGTAAATTAGGCTGGTCACATGGTCAGAAAAAGGCAGTGATTCACCCTGTTTCCCCTCCCCCTCTCCTCCCCTGCTCATAGTCTGTGGTTGTAATGATAGTAAAGCATTGCTGTGTGTGTGCTTATACTGCTGACATGCTGCATCCTCCTAATTCACAGGACACATACATCAGTCCACCAAGTACCTGCCATGTTCTGCTATAACAGGCTGCCTGGAGCTGCTGTTTCTCTATTATACACAAATAGGCTGCAGGGGTGTGCCAGCAGCAAGCACATGGAAAGATTACACCATTATACCTCACATCATTATCCATCACACATCATTGTAGATGGCTGTCATTCAAGCACTGGGGGTGTGGCCTGTACTCCCACTCATGATAGGTGGACAGCTTGAAATATTCTAATGACTCATTCACAGGTCTTGCATACAGCTTTAGACCTCATTTCTTAGGTTAAACAGGCATGTGAGGGACAAGGAAGGGGATAGAGGCAATTCTCCTCTATGGCAGTTTATGAAAATCTATTTAGCTTAGGGGGTTTATTTTGCATGCGGGTTCTCTTTAACATCTACATGGCTTGTGTGATAACTGTGGGGAAATTTCCGGAGATACATAAACGCAGCCACAATCCGCAGGCAAACGTTTAAGGCCATTCCATGGCCTAATGGGGTCTGCAGCTTGTATCAAGTAAGCCGTCTGCTGGCCTGTTCCAGTGCAGCACCCGCGGTACAGTATTTGGGATTTCCGCAGTACATGTGCTAAATGAAGAGGAGGACCATGCTGGTTTTTGTGTTTTGAGGCTGGATGGTAACATATTATAAGACGTAATAGGAGACTAAATAAAATGCGTCATCTGTTGTTTTTTTTTTCTCTCCGACTGGAAAGTCAAGTGTTTTGGCTGGCCCAACAAAAATGATCAAAGCTTTGTTCTCTCCACTAAAATGACTAAAGCGGACTGCTTTCCCCTTTGCTACACTGGGCAGGGAAAATGAGACTACACAACAATACCATGTCAAGGAGCTCAAGAATAATAACATCCGATTGTAAATGGGCAAATATCATACAAACCTGTGCACATTAGAACCCGTGCACAGCAATATTAGAACCCAGAGAGTGTTGATCTCTGTGTCTGGTGATCATCTGGAGTAGTTTAATGCTCTTCACACAGCCACGTGGGGATGGTAATGGCGCCCAGGGCAGAGGTACGGCACACAAGCACCGTGTATCCCCCGTGTAGCCCATAACGTGCTCTATCTTTCCCATGTTAACGCTTCCCTTTATGCCATTGCTACCCCTCCTCCTCTTCAGCTCACTGCTGCATGCTCTCCTGGCTCCGGCAGTGTTGAAACTAGCCTTAGGGCTGCTGTCAAACGTCGCGTTTAACTGCACTGCGTTTTTAAAAACGCCTGCTACACGAAGGGATCTTTTCCCTAATTAAACAGCTGTTAACGCTTGCTTTACAAAAACACTTGTTAAACAGCGCGTTTAACGCATGCGTTACAATGCTTAACAACGCATGCGTTAACCGCATGTAACGCATGCGTTAAAATGCGTTAACGCTTGCGTTTTCGGAAACGTTAACCTCTGTTTAATTAGGGAAATACCCCTTCAGCTGTCCAATGCGTTTTTAAACGCATGCCGTAAACGCGACGTGTGACAGCACCCTAAGACTGTTAATCGTACTTTGCAACTGTCTTTATAGTTGCCCAACCAGATTTTTTGCACACATACCCGCCTTTTTTTTATACTTGTCAAAAAGTGTCCTAAAACTTATGTCCACGTTCATAAGTGCTGCATCAAGTAGAAAGGAAGCAGCAGCACATTCTGAGAAAAAAGATAGAACAGTGGTGTCCTTACCCCTGAGGACGCACCATTTTACAGCTTAAGGCTCAGCCGATTTTTGGATTCTGACTTGCTTCGCTTTATATGGTTTATAACTTTTGAACACTGTTACTTATCAAAACAAAACGTTCTGAGATGTTTTTTCCCCACAGTTGGTACTTCATTTTAGGGTAAATTTTGGCAGATAAGTTTCGTTTATTTCAAAAAAAGAAATGTGATGAATTTTTGGAAAAATTTGTTGCCATTTTCGAATCAAAATCATCACGTTTTCAGGCAAGATAGATTTTTACCCAGCTAAGTAAGTTGCTGATAACATTTCCCATTTGTCTACTCCTTTACATTTTCATAATTTCTGACATATCTGGATAATTATTTTGACGTCAACGCGGCGTGCAATAGAATTCGCTTGTTCCGATTTTTCCAGAATTGACTATTTTGGGGATAATACAGTTTTGATGAAATTTACATATTAGCATCAAAACCCCCTATATAACCAACCCATTTTCAAATCTGCACCCCTCAAGCTAGCAAAACAATCTTTTACGAAAGATTGTTACACAACCCCTTGATATCTTCATAGTATTGAATCAGAATGGAGTGGCCATTTTAGAATTGGTCATATTTGTTCCCTTATACGTTCAATTTAGCACCAAAATTTACACATTTCCAAAAGATGAAAGAGAAAACCCACAACAATTTGTTCTGCATTTCTCCTGAGTACAAAAGACCCCCCACATGTGGCCGTTAACTTGTTTATGGGGCCAGCGAAGGCGGGCAGAAGGGAGGAGGGCGCTGCAGCTGCCAGGAATTTATTTTCCTTCCTCATTGGCCCCTTTTGAAGGCTATAAAATTTCGCTTTTTTTTCGTTATTGGGGCATGTTTTTTTGCGGGATGAGATGCTTTTCCAGTGTTCCCATTTTTGGGTTGGTATCACTATTGTGTTGAAAATTATGAACTTTTTTTGAGGGCATGAGTAGAAAGCATCAATTCTGTACTGGGTTTTTGACTTTTTTTTTTTGGTGTTCACCGAATGACTATAGGTCATGTTAATCCTTATTCATGGGTTGATACGCTTACGGGGATACCAGAACATGAAATATTTTTTCTTACTTTTTACTAATTTGTCAAACAAACTCCTCATGTGGGGAAAAATCTATAATTGTTGTATTGCCATCTTCCAGTGGCATAACTTTGTTTACGTTTTTTGGCTACGGAGGCGGTTGATGCTTGTTTTTGCGCCATGTTGTATCTTTGCCCATATCATGTCTGAGTACCATATGGTTTTTTGGGTCGCATTTTAATCTTTTTTGTGGGATTGAAAGGTAAAAATCATAATATTTTTGGAGGGTTTATAACAGTTTTTTTTTTTAACGGCGTTTTATCGTTGGGTTCAATAATGATTACTTTTATCGACGGGTTGTTACGACGCGGTATACTATATATGTGGGGTTGTGTTATGATTTTATACTTTTTTTTTGATTTATATGTCTCTTATTATTTATAATGTTTTTGGGGGGGTTTGGCGCATTTTTAAGTGATTTATACTTTTTTTTTTATTGCCTAACTTTTTTTTTACTTTTTCACTTTTATATTATCCATGTGACATGTACGAAGCAATCTTCTGATTGCTTTCTTCATGAGACATATTCTGCATACTCATGTATTGCAGAGTATTATCATTGTCAGCCTATGCACTTGCATAGGCTGCACTTTGCCAGTAAATTACGTCCCAGACGCCATTTACTGGCATTCTTGCTAGTACTGGGTCCAATCGGACCCAGAGTTACTATGCAACGATCGGCGCCCCCCGAAAACGGTTCGGGGGCCGATAGTGGGGGAAAGCCCCCCAGATATTGTTAATGCCGCGCTCGCGCTGACCGCGTCATCTAACGGTTAATCACCGCGATCTGATACCACTCGATCGCGGGTGTTCCAACACTGGGGTGCCGGCTATTAGTTCAGCCGGCACCCCGTGTTTCCCGATGCCGGTTCGGCTCTGATCCAGACCTAGCCGGCATAGGCGCGCCGTGGCGGATATATCCCCACTGCAGCGGCTAATTCACTGCTCTCCGTGGCGGATATACCGCCGCGGAGCGCGAAGGTGTTAATCCTTCCACCTATCAAAGACAAGAAAACAATGCCAAAAAAAGGTCTGCCACTCCAAAACAAGTGAGGTAAATAGAGAGGGCCTTTATTTCACCTAAATGTTCTTCTTTCTGCTATTCAAGCTTTATGAGAAAACCTGTAAGGTACGGCAAACGTTGTTGATGAGATGAATAAGTACCATTTTATTTTTTCACTTAAGGGATCAAACATACCACTATGTTTGGTTCTCTGGAATCAAGATGTTGCACGTGTCCTTTTTCATGTACCGACTGAATACAGCTTATAGTGAAACATAAAATGAATGCACATCCTTGGCTTGATGAGTCCTTGTTTCCCCAAAGCCGCAGCTGTGAGGTTTGAAAGAGTTGCATTTAACACTGTACAATCATCACGCTTGTACAGACGCTTTACTCCTTCAAAAAGTATAATAAAGATAAATCTCTGTCAATTTTTCTGCCCCGCTTTAAGGCCGGCGCCACACAGTAGCGCGTTTGGTCGCCTTGCAAACGCAACAAGTCGCCCCCACCGGGCGGGCCTCGGCACGATCGTCATCCGCGTTTCTATGGTGAGCGGGGGCCTGCCATCGGGAACAATCCGCGGTGTTTAACGCGAAACACCGCGGCTCGTTCTCGATCGCAGGCGTTTCCATAGAAACGCCGATGCATCGGCCGAGGCCCGCCCCGGTGGGGTCCGCGACTTTGTCTTCTTTTTCAAGCCGCGAACAAGCGCACGTGTGGCGCCGCCTAAGAGCTGAGCTGCAGCCTTTCTAGTTTATTCACTGCGGTAGCTTGCGGACCTCAATACAGTATCATACCATTCTACCCTGTTGTACTAGCTAAATATGAACGAAGACCTTTGAGGGCCGCTATCTCTTACCCGCTGTATTGCTCCATTCTCTGTTGAGTGGCTGAACCAAGTTACTGCAACTAAGCTTTCATCCAAACAGTGCAACTGGGAAAGGAGTTCTCTGATTCCTGTCTCATTCAACAGCTGATCACCCTTTACCATTTGAACTATTACACAGTTTGGGTCTAGTATTAAATTAGGTTCAAGCAGTAAAACCCTCTAAAAAATGTTAGAATCGGTAAGTCAACTTCTATCTAAATGAAAGTCCACCAGACAGAATGCACTAATAGTGTAAAGGTGTGTGTGTGTCTCTATGTGTGTGTGTATGTCAACGATAAAGATCTGTACTGTCCATTTACAGTCACCACTTTTGCACAGCCTCTCTCTGTGGACTTAGGGACAGCAAAGACTAGTTGTTAGCTGAAATTTTCACCTTGCACTTTCCAAAATCCCTTATAAATCATAAACACACCATCATACAGTGTCCAGTAGCTTCACTCCTTCCCCACCACTTTGTATAGTCTTGCATCGGAGGGCCTATGTCTATAATGCTCTTTATGCTGGTTGGAATTTTATTGACGTTTTAATTATAGTAAAAATTGCTATGGTCTAATAACACAACTACATTTCCTGGCAGAGAAGCACCTAGAATGGAAATGGTTAAAATGCCAAATATTTCATACAACAAAACTCAGTTAGTATCTCTTTGTATCACATACTGCACTCACCCCAGAGCGCATATTTGTCGCATACACACATCTCTATACCTGTATGTAAAAGATTAAAACATGCAAAATCTAATCTGCATTACAAGAAGTGAAGACTCAAATCAGCCAGCATGTCAGATTGGTGGCACACAATGTATAAGAACCACTATGCTGTGTTAATATAGGAAAAAAAAAACACAATGCACTTTATGTACATTCTACATGCCCCCATATATAATTCCTACGCCTTTTAATTCCACCGCTATATAATATGTCCCCTCTACTTAATATAATCCCCCCCTCCATTCAGCCTCATATAATGGTTGCCCCTCCATATGGCCCTTTGCATCAAAAAACCCCCCAAAAAACGTACGCCTATGGCAGCTACCAGCGTGTGGCCAGAGCAAGGAACCCTGCTGTCCCTAGTGTAGAACCAGGGAGTGTATTGCTACCTGCGCTTGCCATGTACAACAGCAGTCACTGTAGCGGCACCGAGCCAACAGGGTGTACGAGCCCGGTTGCCATACAATAGTAGGGCTACTGGCTCTATACTCTCGCTGTTCCCTTCCTGGCCCCATTCCCTGCCCGCCCGATCGCAAGGGTGTGACCTGCGCTGTGGCACGTGTCACGTGGGCTGGCTCCAAAATCTCAGTGGGCCACGTGGTGCCACATGCCGCAAATTGCCGGCCACTGCCCTAGTGGTGTCCACACTTGCAGGACTTATCTTCAATCTGATACACAATCTAACTAAGTTTTATTTGGGATAAAAAACTTAAGGGGTATCCCATCTGGCATTCCACATTAACTATTCATTGTCATATGTAAACATTTCGTCAATTGGATTTTATTAAAAAATGTTCCTGTGTGAGATAATTTTCTCATAATGTGTGATTTTTTGCCCCTTAGAAACGAGATAGCTTCCTCGAATATACAACACCCCACACTCTAGAAGTGGTGGACGACATTAGCCCTGCCTACCACGGATTCGGCATCTTTAACCACAGGAGACGCTGTAGGATATGCAGTAACTCCCGACGGTCATACCACAACCTTTTTTTTTTTCTATGTGTATCTACTCCAGCAGAGATAGCCATATCCAGGGACACAGTCTTGTTTCTAAGGGACCATATGACTTACATTTATGAGTAATTATTCTCACTCCAGGTACTTTGTTTAATGACTCTAATTGAAGCGAATGTTTTATCTATGGCAGATTAATGAATTATGGATGTGAATGCCCAGATTAGAAAGACACCCCTTTAAGCTCATTGCCAAAAACTGTGCTAACTGTAGCTGCTTAAACAAACAGCTCAATGCACTACATATCTACAGTTACACACACAAACACACCACACTATATTAAATAATATATCACACATGATACAGTTTGGAACAAGTATTTTGGTCCAGCCCCATTGTGCAAGGTCTTCCACTAATAAAGATTAAAAAGAGTGGGTCTTCTAACTGGACATTGCAAGGTTGTCTGTTTTTTTAAAAAGAATTTATTTACAAATTATGGTGTGGAAAAATAAGATGACACAAGAATAAGCCGAGGCCCCTAATTTTCAAAAACCACCAAAACTGTGAAAACCTATTGACTTGGGTAAAGCCTATGGTGGGAAATGCATTGTCCACAGCCTCACAGTATATAACCATCCAGCCCCCAGTGAGTATATAGCCATCAAGCCCCCAGTAGTATTTGCAAGCCAGACCCTGTAGTCTATTGTCCGCAAGCCCAGGTAGTATATATCCAGCCAGCCCCCATGTAGTATATAGCCACAGCCCCCTGTAGTATAGCCCACCATTCCCTCCGTATATAGCCCAAGCCCCTTTAGTATATAGCCAACCAGTCCCTTTAGTATATAGCCGCCAGTCCCCTGTAGTGTATAGCCAACCCCGTTTTTTTATTAATGCAAGTCCCCTTTATAGATATTTAGTCCAGCCCATTTAGTAGATACCGCCCAGCCCACTTTGGTACATAGCCATTGCCGTGTAGTATTCGGCCATCCAGCCCACAGTTGGCCCAGCCCACATAAAAAATAAACTTACATACCTTCCTGCAGTCCCCAATGCTCGGTGCGGCCGCCCCGATGCTCCCGTCCCCGCACTTCTCTTCTTACTTTCTCTCTCTATAACAGCCAGCATCGGTCATGTGCACACTGCGCGGCCTGCAGACCGCTGACTATGCCTCTGCCCGGTAATACAGCAAAGAGAAGAATGAACGAGGAGCTGCGGTAAGCGTAAAGCCGAGGTGCTGAAAAACCCGCTTATACAACAGGCAAGATTTCTGTCTCTCACAGACCCGTAAACGTCTTCTTAACCCCTAACGTATAATGGTGTATGAAGAGGGTCACGGCTCCTCCTCTTCATACAAAGAAGGTGGGTTTTTTTGCATTTTGCAGAACCCCACCGCTAATCCCCGAACCGCGGTCCGGTGTTAATGTACCCTAGATGGTCCTAAAAATAGTGAAAAAAAAATAAAAAAAGTTTTAAAAAATCAAAAAAAATTATAAACTATAAAAAATTCAAATCACCCCCCTTTCCCTAGACAAATATAAAAACCAATAAACAAAGATAAAATCACAAACATATAAGGTATCGCCCCGCGTCCCAAAATGCCCGATCTAAGAAAATAAAACTGTACGGGCGGCGGTGACCTCCGCTGCGGGAACTGTGCGCCTCAAATTTCCGAATGCAACTTTTACACCTTTTTACATACCATAAAAATAATAACAACTTATCAACAATGTCGACAGACCTCCAAAATATGGTAGCATGAAAACGTCGCCGCATTTCGCAACAAAAAATTGACACTCACACATCTCTGTGCACCAACAGTATGAAAAAGTTATTAGCGTCAAGAAGCTGGCAAAAATAGTTTGTTTTCTTTTTTGTACACATTCGTTTAATTTTTGAAAATAGGTATTAAAAACACCATAAACCTATCTAAATTGGTACACCGCGATCGCATCGCCCGAACCAAAGAATAAGTAGGAGCGAAGAGTGAAAGTCGTAAAACGAGCCCCCAAGAAGTACGCACGTGTGGTTTTTTTTTTGCAATTTTCCACATGTGAATTTTTTTTTTCAGCTTCGGCAGCATACACGGCATGTTAACAATAAATAACATTACGGACATTTACCTGAAAGTAAATTTGTTTATGCACAAAATAAGCCCACAACACGAAAATATGAAAAAGTTATGGAGTTTTTGAAGTTTGAGAGCAGAAATGAGCCGAAAACCCTTCCTGCGTCTTAAGGGGTTAAGAGGCTCCACGCTCTCCATTCTTACCTGTAGTACTGGCGCCCGTTAAACAAACCTGTGATCAGAATAATAACACCTTCCACAACCTCAAACAGTCACACTCCAAACTCCACTATGGTGAAGAGCAAAGAGCTGCCGAACTACAGCAAAAATAAAATTGTAGCCCTGCATCCGTCTGGACACGACAATCACTGCAATACGAAGCGCTTAGTGGTGAAGAAATTCAACTGATGGGAGCAATATTAGAATAGAAGCACTACAAACCACATGATAATCTCCCTTGATCATGGGATCCACACCACATCGTCAACAGTGGGTCAAATTAATTACACGAACTGTGAACAAAATCCCAGGATTCCTAGGGGGACAAAGTGCAATAGATCTGCAGAAAAAGCTATCCCACAAACCCAATGTAACAATGATATCATGTGAATCAGTACAAGTGGGCCCCTGCTTAAGAACACATCCCACGCGACTTCATACGACCCCTAGTTACAAACGGACCTCTGGATTTGGTATTTCCTGTACTTTAGTCTGAGGCACAATATCAGCTATACGTTATCACAGGGGTCTGTAATGAGCTTTATTGTTATCCCGATTCTTTGACTACCCCAATATTTCAAACATCCAATTGTCACCGAGACCAAAAAAGTTCTGGCTGTGGGATTTACAATGATTAAATATCAGTCACTGACTTACATACAAATTCAACTTCAGAACAATCCTACAGAGCCTATCTTGTATGTAGCCACCCCCGGGGACAGCCTGTTACTCCATTATACTGCTATTTGAAAGATCCGCCCAATGATGTCACTACGTGAAGCCGACTCAAAAGACACACTGACGTGCATACATACAATTTGGCAACTCAGGAGACCCTACCGTGACTGAATGGGCGGGATCTGCTCATACAGTCACTTGAAATCCAGGTACGTATACAATAATGAGGGTCCCAACTCAAGTGGTGAAGACCACATTACTAGAGTAAACACACTCAATGCATGTCCTTTGAGAAGGTACGCTCTCCTGTTGCTCATACAATGATCATTGGTGTGATGCCAAGAGAATAGACAATCATCAACGACTGATTACAATGCAGTGTCTTGATTCATCAAATCCCTTTAGCTCATATGGCTTAAACTGTATTTGATAATTACACCTTGTGTGATCCAGAAGGAAACAGAAAGTAAAATTGCCTGTAAATTCTCCACTGACTGGATCTCATCATACCCTAAGGATCAGCATCAACCAAGATGAATATTGGAATCCTGGAAAACCGTCCCACACACTTTCGTAGCAATCCAGTCTGTTTTCAGATCTGGGACTCTCCTTTCCCTGGAAACACATAAAGAATGTGCCAACGTTACCTTGGGTGCCTGTAGAGGGCTACCATGAAAAAGGAGCACACCACTTACTGTAATAAGGATACAGGCCACCCTTTTCCACACAATTATCATCAAGTAGTCTTTGGAAAGTTGCCTTCTTTTTCATAACAGCACAAAGCGAGCATGTGGTTCTTAAGGTCTTATGTTTTAAGAAAGTTATCACTATACCTGGATTAACATTAATCATTTCATATTTAGGATTTAAGGACAACTGCCATCGTTTTACTGACTGGGTGGGACTGCTAGCTGCAATGAGGGGAGTGAAAAATTAAAAGACAAGGTGCTCTGGTGATTAGCCTGAGCTCCCAATGCCAATGAGAATAATTTTTATAAACTCTATATTGCCGCAATCACAGCATATACGAGTCTCTAATAAAAGAAGTCCCTGAGGACATCTTTCCTCAGGAATTTCTTAGTATCAAACGGCTCCAACCGTAAATTTACTATATCTTCATTGTTATTTCAACTACATCTGTTTAACAGATACTGGTATTCAATTCTTTCAAGGTAGACATGCAGTCTGTGCATTTGGTCATAGTTTTATATTCTTTTTGATATAATTTTTTTTGCCATAGAATCCTTTTCCGGTAGGCAGATTACACATTTTATGACCTCCACATATATTGGAAGTGATGAATCATTGCTCTATATGTGCTTGTAAGAATGGTATCGTTCTCATTCGAAACGTTTTTCACTTTACACTCTGGAACTTAAGGATACTTGTTACTTCCTTCAACAATTTGGCTGGCACCAGAACCCCCTAAAAGCAAAGAAGGTGTTTATTTTCATACTTTATGTCATAAGTCATCCTCATACCCTATTCTTGATTAAAAGAATTAGTGACCCTGGTGATACCTCTTCTTCAGATAAATATAGGATACCCTCGAAAGACTCTACATAGACCGTGCTTATTAAAGGATTGATTCAAATAAGATACATTTAACAAAGAAACGAAAATAATTAAAAAAAAAAGAAAACCATTAAACGGCAATAATGTAGCTACAATATTAAGATGACTACATAAAGCAGCCTCATGCACACAACTTTATGGTCTTTTTCTGTTCTGTATATACTACTGCTTTATAGTTCTGGCTGTAAATACGGTACGTATTGCATCAGTATGGCAAAACGTATCGCATCGCACGTTCCCTATAAAAATACTGTGGTGCTGGCAGATGGCAGGATGCCTGACTATTGCTGGCTGGCAGAATGCACTCATGCACTCGTTCTGGATACTGTCTGTATTTTAATTGTTCACATTGACGTCTATGGGTCACCCAAATGGAATACGTGGTAATAGACATGCTTAAGATTTTTATACAGCTCGTACGGATTGGAATGTTACATGTCATGGATTGCTGTATTGCCCATTGGAATGATGGGCAGTATTCCGGCCGTATAACGGCCATTTTTATACGGTGGTGTGCATGAGGCATAAGGGAATCGATCTCTATAAGGCAAAGGAAAAGTATCCAAATAGTACGCAGTGCATTTTGTCTCAGACACGGAGATCACAGATGAATTCAAAATAGGATATTACAAATATATATAAACGGAAAAAAAAACATATTGCAGCAGGGATCAAAGCTTCATACATATTTATTTATGTCCCAACTCTAAGAGGTTATACCTCCTACTGTTAACTGCCCCCAGATACTCAGGTGCTGCATTCAACAACCATAGGGGGACGTATTATACAAGCCACATCTTGCGGCTGTACATATGTCACCCCCCCCCCACCCCCCCATAAAGCCAGCAATGAGGCGCACGGAGCAATACGTGCAAAGCACGCGTGTGGCACCGTACCGCTCCGGAACATGGCAAAGATAGAACATGTCCTAGCTTTCCCTGTTACGGCGCCGTCCTCGCACGTGAGGGAGGGGTCACCTAATCTCCGCCTCTCCATCACGTCGAAAGTATGGCCCGCCAGTGATGTGGCCTCAGACTTCTCTGTACTACAACTGCTGCAGACTGACTGGTGGCAGCTATACACTATGCGAGGCTGTGAACTGACTGGTGGCAGTTATACAATGCTGCACTGTGGACTGACTGATGGCAGTTTATAATGTGCTGCACACTGCTGTGGACTGATTGGGTGGCAGTTATATGTGCTGCCCTGTGACTGACCTGCTGGCACGTTTATACCCGTGCTGCCACTGTGTAGATGACCTGAACTGGTCAGTTTTAACTACTTGTGCTGCACTGTGGACTGACTGGTGGCAGTTATACCACGCTGCACTTCGACGACTATGGAGTTATACTGTGCTGCAATGTGGACTGACCGATGGCTGCAGTTATACTGTGGGCGCAACTGTGTAAACTGACTGATGGCAGTTAACTGTGCTGGCACTGTGGACTTGACTGTGGCATTTATACTATGCTGTGGACTGTACTGATGCATTTTTACTATCTTTGGACTGACTGAATGGCAGTTATACCCACGCTGCACTGCGGACTGACTGATGCAGTTTATACTGTGCTGCAATGTGGATTGACTGGGTGGCGGTATACTGTGTTCGCACTGTGTACTAAACTGATGGCAGTTATACTGTCTGCACGGTGGACTGCTGATGCAGTTATAACTATGCTGTGGATGACTGATGGCATTTATACTAATGGCTGTGAACTGACTTGATGGCAGTTATACCACGCTGCACTGCGACTGAATGGCAGTTATACTGTACTGGCAATGTTGACTGACTGGTGGCAGTTATACACTGTGCTGCACAGCGGGGTGTGTCTGACTGATGGCAGTTATAATTACTGCTGCTGACTGTGGACTGACTGATTGCAGGTTATACTGTGCGCACTGTGGAACTCACTGAGTGGCCGTTGTAATGTGCTGCACTGTGGACTGCTGATGGCAAGTTATAATGTGGCTGCACTGTGGACTCGCTGGTGGCTTTTAGTGGCTGCACTGTGGACAGACTGATGGCATTAACACTGTGCTGCAATGTGGACGATTGTGGGCATTTTCTACTGTGCTCGCATTGGACTGACTGGTGGCAGTTATACTGTTGCTCAATTGGACCTGACGGCTGGCAGTTATACTTGGTGCTGCAATTTGGACTTGAACCTGATGGCAGTTATACTGTGCTGCACTGTGGACTGACTGGTGGCAGTTATCTGTCCTGCACTGTGGACTTACTTGGGCAGTTATACTGTGTGCATCTGTGGACTGACTGGTGGCATTTTGTAATCTGCTGCACTGTGGACTGACTGATGACAGTTATAATGGTGCTGCACTGTGGACTCCACTGGTGTCAGTCTATACTGTGGCTAGCACTTTGGACTGACTGATGGCAGTTTATATCTGCTGCACTGTGACTGACTGGTGGCAGTTATACTGGGCCTGGTCAATGTGGATTAACTGTTGGTATTTATACTAATGCTGCACTGTACTCAAGGTGGTCAGTTATAATGTGCTGCCTGCTGGACTGCTGCTTGGCTGTGGATGGGAACTGACTGGTGGTGTGTAAGACGTGATAGTAAGTGCTAAGCGCAGCTAAGCAACACCAGGTTGCAACCAAATTCTTCATTTAGTATAGTGTTGATTTTAACTTTGTCCTATATGAGCAATTTGCAGTGTGGCAATTGATGGTCAAGTTGCTACGTGAATTTCCTGGTCTAGGTGCCCACAGAATTTTCTAGTGCCAGCCTAGGCCATGACCCCTTTTATAACAGAGACCACACTCTTTTCTGCGAAAACTTCCTGAAAATGACTAAAATGTTTAAAAGGGGCTGGCCACTTTATCCTCATGTTTAATGTGTGCAGTGTGGGGGGGCCGGATTTTAGGTAATTTACCATTACTCTATCAAAATTTCTGCTCTGCTTTCTTGATATGTTAATGAAAGTTAGTTTTTTTCCTTCCGGGTCCTTTTTACTCATCAGCAGATCCATTAATGTCTGTAAAATGGCTGCAGATGGAGGGTCATGTGATCTTATCTGTCCTGACCTACATCTGCCGCCATTCATGGAAGGAATGTTGTGGCGATGATGTACAAGGACAGGAGGCTTCAAACTTCATATATCAAGAAGTGGTGGCTTCACCTATCATATACTGTATATTGTGTAAGAGTGTAACCGAGGGGGCGCTGGGAGAGCGCCCCACACCAGGGTTGAAAAAGACCTTGACCATCCCATCCCGGCCAACTCCATAGGGAGAGCTCACAGCAAGCCAGTGCTGTGTGTCCTGCATGTCGCAGGAGGACTGGGGAACCGGTTGGACAGACAGGTGGTCTGTCCCAAGAGGACTGGGATCCAGTAATGACTTGTTTTTGTTTGAGCCACTGAGCAGCCAAGCGCTGAGGAGCGAACCCCAGCAGTGTTCCTTGAACTAGAAGGGAGTTTAGAGTTCAGAAGTGAGGTATGCCTTAAGAGAGGCTAACTGTTTATTTATTTTTTGTTCCTGTACATGTTTTTAAAAAAAGCTTATAAAGCCGTTTTCTTTGGAATTGCTAACAAGCTCCTACTTTACTGTTTTTGGCGCTCAGCACCACAAAAGTCGCCTGTGAGTCCACGAAGCTTCTACCTTGATGCCAAGTTACCCCCAAACCCTACATTGGTCAATTACTTAATTTTTGGGGGGGCCGCCACCTCTTCCACATACATTACAAAAACATGAGTCAATGGTCACCCCTTAATAAATAGGCACATCTCTTGGCATTACAGGTCCATAACCTCCTAAAATTCTGGTGTAGAACCAATTGATAACTTCTCCCCCATTGACCAATAAGGAGTCCTCACCGAGGGTTAAAGCTGCAGTCCACATCTTTAGTCCCATCTTGCTCTATTATAGCAATTCCACCGCACAGCCCTTGGAGGTGGAAAGCTGAGCTGAAAATAAATACTACTATTCAATAACACGGCTTTTTTTTGAATTTAACTACTGAAAGCAATAAGAAAACTGATCCTTTCCTAAGGACATACAATATGCCAGCTTCTTCTTGGGGTCATTACTACAGGAAATATCTGTATCTGATACTGTCCACTGTATTCTTGCTGCCATAAAGCTGAACGGTTTCATAAAAAATGTCCTGGGGTGGAACGAAACCCATAAAAACTATTAAAGAGCTAAGTATTTTAACTTGATAATGCAAATCGTTGCAGTACAAGTTTTTTTTCAAAGCCATAAAAAAAGCCCCAGCTGTCAAAGACATCTCATTTCTTTGGCCCGATAAATCTTATAGAAGAGTGCATATTGGGCCTCTGAAGGGCCAGGACTTCACCCTCTATGCCCCTCTACTACTCGTTAAGTCTATCTAGAATCTATGCAGTGCATGAACAACCTCTTAGTGGCATATGTACTGGTCTGCGAAGTTTGTAGATCACAGACAGGATTTTCTGTGAGAGCTGAGATGATAAGGTTTTGTGACTTTTTTTTTTCACTGATTTTCAAATATTTTGTGCAAATTTTTGATGTTTAGACCATTAAGAAAGTGGCATTGATTCTCTGGTGTATCTGTCGAAGCACCATATTTACTTATCCATGAGTGTACATTAAAAATTAACTTTTATTCTTTATCAAGTAAATTTCCCAAAAGCCAAGTTGGCAATATCAGCTCACAGTCACCGAACTGGGTAGAGAAGCCACGAAAATCTTACAATCATAATATGTTTTTATGGGTTTCACATGTAACATAAACCGATATTGACTACTGACTTTAACAGGGACCAGCAAAGAGTCAATTAGATTAGATCTCACCATCTTGTGCGTGATTGTTCTTGATCCAGGAGGGTATTTCCCGGAGCGTAGAGCCTAAGAAATCCCTACACTTTTAGGATATCCCCTGGTGTCCCCTTTGTGTCTCACTGTCCGGACAGGACAGATCCCAATGCGTCCCTAGTAGCAGCTGTTTAATCCCTACTTACTGTGTGTTGTATGCTCCCCTACGCGTTTCATGTATCATAGGATACAATCAACAGGGGGATGATTAAATCATTAGGCCCCCATCTGCTGATGTAGCTGTTAAATGCGTACTGAGCTAGATGGGATAAGAGAGGGATAAGCACGAGCGGTTGGGCTCATGTGCTAGTTAGAAATATAGACAGTATGCAATAATATAGACGTGCAGTGGCTTCCTATATTCCTAGCGATCCAGGATGGTGACTAACTGTATGGCCGTGGGCGCCAGGTTTAGTGTGCTCACCGTAGTTAAAGCGAATATCATCCACCCCTCGTTACGGTCACGCTCCTGATTGGCCGGGATCCATGCGAGCTCGTCAATCACAAGTTGGAGGAGGTCCACCATTGTGGCTGAACTCCGTGCCCGGTGGGCTGTGCTTTTCTCCTTCCCATTACATCACATGAAGTCTCGCCTATCCCTCCCTTCCATGCTAGTGGGCGTTACTACAGGTGTGTCCTTGCAACGAAGAGGGAACGGGGGCGTTGTGCTGTTTACACTCTCACATGAGTTTATTGCATGTCCGCTCTTCATGCACTAGGTGTCTTATGCCACGCAATGCCTGTACAGGCTTCATTGTTTAAAGCTAATCCATGGATCGTAATAGATATAGAAAATATGTAAAATAATTGATTTTTTTAGCTGGTACTCATCAAGCAAGTTTCACAGGAGAAGGCTGTGCATAGAGGACAAATGGATTATTCATTAGATGTGTCGACAGGTTAAGTCCTCGAGCAGCGAAATATATACAACCTTCACCTGTGCTATCCTTATAGAAGCTGTGGAACAATTAAGCCTATAAACTTGCCACATATTCATCCATGAAAGGAGGGGCGCAAAAAAAAAAAATTCAGTTCATAGATTTTAGCAAAAAAGCACCCAAAGTTTTGCATCTCGTTCAATCCCTTTGGGGCTACTGTGTACACAGGAAAGATCCACCTAGTCCTCCTTTGCACTACCAAGTTGTCCTCACGTTATACCGCCCCCCTAGGAGTTTTCTAATCAGTTTTATACCATGGAAGCGAATTTTATCTGGCATCACCACTGTGACCGTGTTCACATGCGGGCCATTGTGTGTCCCTCTGTGTTTTATCACTCCCAAGGTGTGCTCCACTTCTCCCTGATTCATCAACTCGTTTTCCCGGCATAGGTATTCGATTTTCCACACTCACAATTACTTCTGTAAACCACTCCTCTGATCTACATTGATGAATTGTTGTATGGGTGTATGCATTACCTGTTACTGAGGATGTGAAAGATTTCATCTACGCAGATGGGGCAGCTATTCACCCACTAACACTGAAAATTTCCTTTCATTTGGCTTTTTCTAGCCAGAGTGGGGTCACGGTACTCGGTATGTGGCTATGAACCACTCCTATCCTTCAGTGATCGACCCCTTTTTATATGTACTTGTGGATTGCTACTGATGACATCTCCGCAAATCGGGGTCCATCACCAGTAATATTCCCAGGGTTTGTGTAGTATCTTTTTGGCAGCTTCCTTCCCATTGTTGAAGGTTGTTATTATCTAATGGTTTTTTTCCTCCTTTTTTGTCTTGCTCCATTTTTTGAGGCATTTCACTAACGGTCCTTGCTTCAGAGCAGGTTGGAATGCTGCTCTAGGATGTAGTCAGGGTACACCCCTTTTCCCTGAAACCTATGACGATAGATCTTGCTTTGTTTTATAAATATTTCAGTGGTGGAAACAATTCCCTTCTTGGGCCGTAGACATTCCCCTTTAGGGATTCCACTTTTAAAAAGGGGTTGGGTGCTACTTTCCCATCGTAATAGGGAGTTCGTAGAAGTGGCCTTTACGATGTAACCTCTGTAGGATGGTCCCTTTATAGCTTTGGAAATCGACACGTCCAGAATGGGAGTGGTTTTCGGAGCATTCTGGTGAAACTGAGTCCTATGTGTATTGTCGTTTTAGTTTGGATGCAACTCTACAAAAGAGGCGGATGACCCCTGCCAGATCACTAGGACTCATCGATGTACTGGGGCATGCAATCGATGTTGAGGGTATTATGTGAGTTGTTTCTGAAAAGACCATGTTTCCCTCCTCCCACCAGTCCAGGAGGCACCGGTTGCGTAGGTTGGCGCACAAGGCCCACCCCATCTCGCGGTGCTCCTGAGCTGGTGGTAGATTTGGCGTTAAACACAAAAAGATTCCGTGTAAGACAGAACCTTAGGACTTCAGGATGAACTTGGTTGTGTTGTTTCTTTGCTGTTTCCTCTTGATCTTAGGAATGGGCTACTGCATTAAGCCCATTTCGTGGGGGGATTGAAGAGTACAACGCCTCGACATCTTACTCACCAATATGTGTTCTTTTTCGAGGGTACTTCCCTTTCCCTTCTTATTTTGACCAAGAATCAGGGTATCGAGGTCGTGTATATAGGGGGATGCCCACTACGAAAGTCACGTAGGACTTTGTCCAAGTATATTCCCAAGGTTTTTGGGTTATAAATTTACCCACTGCTGATACGATTGGGGGGCTTTCCCCTTAACGGGGTACTCTTTATGAATCTTCGGGAGACTGTAAAAGGTAGCACCATGATTCTGAGAAGCAAAAATTGTTATTCAGAAGCATCTAATTAGACCCTCTGATTTGGCATCGGCGTAATAGCGATTTTAGTTCGTTAGATTAATCCTTCCGCATGTTTTTTGAGGATACTCATAGGATTCATCTAATCTTTTTATTAAGGTCAGGCACATTATCTCTGTATTTACAGTGTCCTGACCCCCGTGTTTCCACCCTTATCTCAGGGTTTAATGGTTATTGATGATTCTCGCCTCAGTCACCAGATTAGGACCAGATTTAGCAAATGTGGCTGTTTCTAAAAGCAATCAATTAGTTGCAAAACAATTCCTTTAATTTGTTGGAGTAATTGTAAATAATTGCAATTTATTGTTGATTAATTGGCACACAAATGAGAGACCACAAGATTCCACAAAACTGAATTCATCAATTTTCCATCTTGATAACTTCTCCCACTGTGAGCTCCACTACCCCACCAGTACGGGAGTGGAGCAAGGAACTTGTAAGGTGTACTGGGAGGCAATCAGCAAGCGCATATACTGCATGTCTGTTCAACAGTGACTACTGAACCACCGAGACTGCTTCTGATTTGCCAGGTATCAAAACCACTAATTAGTTTCAATTATGCGGAAAAAACTGCGGAACGTGATTTTTGCAAAAAAAAAATAAGTGAATATAGGGTGGGGTGTGGGGAGAGTCATGTAGTTTGTATGAGATCAAAGCGCAATGTGCTGGAATCCAGAAACTGAGAGTGGAACCATTTGGGAGCAGAAAGAACGGAAGGGCATACTGAGCATTCTCAGAGGAATAGTAATTTTTTTTTTTTTTGGGGACCAGAATAAAAGTTTTTTTTTTTTTTTCTATTGTGCTGGCAAACCTGGGAATAGAGGTAAAAAAGTTAATTCAGTTTGGAACTGCTCGCTGTGCTTGTAGAAGCTCTCATGCTCTCCTGCCAGGATAGAGAAATCTTCTCTCACTCAAATAATTGGGACCAACCACATTTATGGGGAGGGACATACTGTTCAAAAGGGCAATCGGTCCTTTCTGCCTTGTGTATTTTTATGTTGACTTTTTTGTGGAGACACTCGATTGTCTTCTTACTCTTACTGCTGGCAATGGCATTAAATATTTATTTTTCATAAATACCTTTCCTGTGTAATATCCGCACCTTGTCTCCAAGCATCCTTTGTCATTAGAGTTATTTATTTCTAAAAAATTCATTATTCTTCACAAACTAAATTTCCTTAAGGGTAATATGATGTAATTTGGTTGTTTCTTCCAGAATTTTTTTTCTATGGTCGTTACATTTTTTTCCCAGTCTTCAAACTTTTGGAAACAATAATTGTTTTTCTGCCACCACCTGCAGTGCTTTCTTTATTCTATGTTATTCATTTTTTTTTTTTAAGCAAACACTTTATTCACAGTTTTACATCTTGTAACATTAAATGGAAACCCTACCACTTTAAAATGACCCCCCTGACCCACAAATACCTTAAGCTATCTCAGGAGGAGCTGATGCCGGAACCATCTTTTTCAATTAAACCAGAACCGCTGTATTTGTAGAAAAATTATTTTCTTGTGGTAGTAAACTCTCTCTTCGGCGCTTCTGTAAGCGTCAGGCGGCGCGCTACCCCGGACCCGCTCCGCGGTCACTCTCTCGTCAAGTGCCGTGTGACGTCAACCCCGAGCTCTCGGGCACACTAGCGCATGCGCACCACCTCCTCCTGGCGCGTCGCGGCCGGATCCATTGCGCATGGGCGAGTATCGTCGAGCCTAGTGGAGGTGGTCTTCTCGGTCCTTCTCCTCCGAAGCCTCGCGATACTACTAGGGCTTCGGGACTTCGCCCATTGCGCAATGGGATCCGGCCGCGACGCCCGGGATGAGTGGTGCGCATCGCTCGTGTTCCCAGAGCTCGGTGACGTCACCCATCCGGCTCTCGGGCAACAAAATTAGTGACGGGAGTCGGCGCTGACGACAGCGTGATCGCGGTCGCGGGATCCCGGGTGCGCACGCTGTATGACGCTTATAGAAGCGCCCGAAGAGAGATTTTACTACCACATTAGACAATAATTTTTCTACACTACAGCGGTTTCTGGTTTTAATTGAAAATATGGTCCGGCATCAGCTCATCCTGAGCTAGCTTAAGGTATTTGTGGGTCAGAAGGGTCTTTTAAAGTGGTAGGTTTCCTTTCAAATTGCACACAGACAACACATACATTACACATCATTGGTACACAAGGACAAGAAACACAGAGCCCAGCAAAACATCTGGCGGCGACATATACCTGACCTAAATCCCCCCCCTCCAGCCGGGCATCGCAGCCCTAATCCCGCCCATTCCCCCCCCACCCCCCGTCCGGTGTCTTCCCACCCTCATCTAGCAGCCGTCATAGGTTTACCAAGTATCAGAGGCCCTATATGATGATGTCCCTTATCATTATTATATACTTAAAGAACCCTACATTCGCACCTAGCTAATAGGATGATAGTCCTTGCCTAATAGATAGCAATGCACCCGAAGTAAAGTTCTGGGTGGTCTAGAGCCATTGACCCATATGCTTTCACATTTTTTATTGCCTTTTCGTTTCAATAAACCCCATACTCCAAGCGAATAATATTGTTCATCCTATTTTTATCTTCCCTAAGGTGGGTGGTGTGCGCCTTATCCGTGAAACAATATCTCCGTACGGCCTGGTAAATGCCCTTTGGACCCCTATCGTTGCAGCAGTGTCCTGCATTGTTTGCAGGTAATATGCGCAGAAGACGCAGTTTAGGTCAGAGCGGCTATCTGAATTTGAACACCTGAGTAGAAGTCTAAACCCCTTTCCAATAGTCCCCAGTTCTCCACATCCCACAACCGCATTGTAACAATGCGCCTCATACTGTTGACATTCTTGGACAGTTAGATCGCTCTTACCTGTCCATATTTATATGCAGTAATGAGGGGGAGTTTCTTTATACCCTGTAAATCATAACAGTTGGGATATGCGTTGTCCCTCACTGGGAAACAGCAGGGGGACCCTTCCAAGGCGTTCCTCATTCGTCATCATCTATGGGGCCCATATCCACCTCCCATTTACCACGCGAGCCATACGGGAACCGGTCCAGATATTTTCCCACACCAGCCAGGAATATCCGAATGATATCATACCAGCTGTATCTTCCCTCTCCAATATATATGTCATCAGTATGCTAATTCGGATAGGGATTTCTTCATCACCAAATTGCCATTTAGCGCGTGGCGTAACTGCAAGTATTTGTAAAATCCTATTGGTTCATACTAAATCTTCACACTATTTCTCAAAGATTTAAGTTTCTCCCTCTGCAATACTTGTGAATAATCAGTACTATCCCTTGTGCTCTCCCATGGAAGAAAAGCCCTTTACGCGCTACATGGGACTGTATTTTGTCAAACCGCTGAGTTGCTAAGGGGTCCTTAAAGGCGTTCCATACTTGTTTCATTATTGCGTGAGGTGAGTGTTGTATTATATGTCTTTTGGAAACCCGCCTCTAGAGCATCACCGGAACGCTGGGTATCTAAGACCATTGGCAGATCACTTTGCCCCGTGAATCCCTTAAAGTGCTGTAGCTGGGAGCTTATGAATACCTCCAGGGATTTGGTAAGGCTAGTCCCCTGCATATTTTGTTCTCCTGGAGGTACTCGTAACGTATACGGGCAGATTTTGGTTTCACACCAAGGCCTCTATTGGCAGAATATTTTGAAATTATCGCTGTGGTAATCCATTTGGAGTGTTATGTATTTATAAACTTGGGGATGTTATTCGTTTGTGCTAGTAACAGTATTGGTCTTTGGTTTGTATGAAATCTGATATTACAAAAATTTAAACATCAAATTTTTTTTGCACATTTTGAGATGTAGACTAATTAACTGATGGTTCAACCTTCAAACATTGGGAACAGTTATGACTGTAAAAACCCGTGTGAAGGGCCTTAGACTCACCAAACCTTTGTGCAGCCTGGGGTTGTTAACTTTCCTTTTATTTTTCTAGTTTGTGGCAATTTGTTATCCCTTGCAAACCAACAGATTCAGTAAACCTGGACAAAAAGTTGGACCAGTGTCTGTTAGTTGCCAGATACATTATGAAGGTTTGTAAGAGTACTTTAACATTATCTGGAAAATGCAGTTCCTCAGATTTGGTCTTTCACTACTCTATTGTTGCTCCAATTTGATCGGTTTTCAACATTGTTAGAGTTGGGGATTCATTTTTAGATAGATCTCCAAAACATCTTGGACAATGTTGTCAATAGGAGGCACAATCTGACCACTAAGAAACAGAAGATCAATTATGTAAGATTTCTATCAGTCAGGGACATGTATTACTTGTGCTTATTCACTGTTCCTTCCTTCTTCCTCATCTGCCAGTGCATATCAAGATTACTGCACAGAGGACTTTGACATCATCAACCGCCACAACACACAACCATAACATAGCACCTAGTTTCGGTTCATGTCTTGGCATAGGTTCCATTATGACCGTCCTAAGATAGATTGTCAACAAGCTGGAAAATCTTCTGGAAAAAGATAGAAAAAAAAGCAGTTCTGATGATGAGAACTTCCGTTAGGCGGCGGTGCACACTTCATTTCATTTACCCTGTTCATTGTGTTTCCCAGGAAATCTCCTAACATAATAGCTAAATATGTCCTTAAAATGGTACATCAGATTTGGGCCAAAGGGGCCTACCTGTAATGTTTCTCTCAATGTATGCCCTTCGCTCTCTGTCATGCAGGCTGCACTTTCACATTGCCAGTGTTTTTTAGCTTTAACGCTATAATATAGCATTCAGGTGAGCACATCTATTTGCTAAATCACAATCCATGTACAAAGCTCACTCTACTGCACTTGAAACTGCACCTTTTTCCTCCTTTTTTTCCTTCCTCTTTTTCCTCTGTTTAAGCTGAATCTTCTGACTGTCTGTTTTTCAACCGGATGAGCTCTCAGTCACATTCCCAGTACACTCCACCCTTCTGATCTGGTAATTTATCAAAGGCCATAACAGCCTAAGGCTATATTCACACACACATGTGCCCGCTGTACCGTAGCCACGGCTCAATCCGTCCCTCTCCATGACGATATTGGCGCACGGCGGCGTAGTAGGTGAAAGATAGGATATGTCCTATCTTTTCCCGTAGGGACCGGTACAGTGCTCCTCCGTACCGGCGACATTGGCGTATTGCCATCCTATGTGGGACGTATATACAACAGCGGCCGTAGATACGTCCCCCCCTGGTTTGTGTGAATGTAGCCTGGGACCTCCATTACACTGACTATCCCCGAATGGCTAGGCCGGGTGGGCATACTCCAACCGCCATGGGAGAGAGTAGGGGTAGCCCCTTCCCTCTCCATTAGCACTGTTAAAACCCTAGATGGTCTAAAATTGTAAAAAAATAAATAAAAAAAAAGTACCATAAATTTCTAATTAATAATTCCCTTTCCTCCAGAACTGATAAAACTAAAATAATATAAATTCCCTACAATTGTCGGACTTTGCATGATAAATGGGGTCCACTGTCTGACTGAGCACTGGAACCCCATTTCATTGGTTGAAATGTGTTGAGTGGTAGAATAGTGCAGCGGCAACACAAAAGGTCACGTAAGACACTTCTAAATTCTGACTGTCATTCTTAGCAAAAAAAAACTAAAATACATAATCTGCTCCAGGTGTCCCTGGGAAATCATTCCTTAAGTAATTTTGCCCCCGGCCCTCTTTTCGTGCCTATTTGGCCCTAGCAACCAGGGTTTCCAGCTCAATCAAAAAACTACAATCAGCAAGAGGAGGGCGGATCTGCCTCCTGAGACCTCATCAAAACCCCTGCTGCTGACCAATAGCCCATAGCTATATCTCTAAACTAACTACTACCATATCCTATCTGTCTATTATCTACTCATATCTATCCGCTATCTAATATCTTCTATCCCCTACCATCATGTAGATCCTATCTATTCATATCTATCTATCTTCTCCTATCCTATATCTATCTATCGTGTATCTATTCTATCTATCCTATCTAGGTTCAGTGAAAGGGCAGCCCTCCTTGTATCCTGTAGTGGGTGAAAGGGGTGAAGCTTTAATTCGGAGACCCTGGCCAAGGGATCACTGTTCTGCACCCACCGTTAGCTGTGCTGCCTGGATCTTCTAACTTTTATCTATCTATCTATCTATTATAATATATCTATAAACAAAAAAGAAGGATGGCAGTACATGTAATGAAAAATTCTCTATCTCTTATACATCCTATACTACAATATTATATATACACTCCACTATCTATCTACCTACTTTCTAGTAACACTCCGCACACAGCACATGAGGTCATAGCTTGCAGACTTGATGGTGTCTCCTGCCACTTACCTTGTGTAGGTGAAGGGGGGCTGCATTTTGAATCTGTCTGTGTGGATTATTTGCTTATACACAAGTGTGGGGAAAGCTGAGTGGAAGGATGAGTTTTAGGTGTTTGGTTATTATATTAGTTAGGGCTTCTCCCTGCACATGACAGTGGCTGGGGCAGTTAGGGTGCGTTCAGGACGTTGCAGGTTAAAAAAAAAAAACGCAGCATCGCATCCGCTTTTAGGTGGTTTTAGGGGAAGCTTCTCCACAAATGTCTTCCCTGGTTCAGTTTCATTCATGTCTTTCATCATCAAACCTTTTTCACTTGAAAACTGCACCTAAAACCACTTCAAGCTGATTGGCGATGCAGTGTTAACTTCAAACGGTGTGAACGCACCCCTGAGACATGACAGGTGATCAGCAGCTGATTGAGGGAGAGAGATGGGGGCATCAGTCTCTCCCTCCTCAGTCTACACTGCTGCTCTTCCTCCTGAAGACGGATGAGCTTCAGCACCAGACATATGTGATATTGCTGACATCTAGTGAGTCTGCAGATACAGAGAGTTAGGAAGTCAATATGGTTAAAATGGGTGGAGAAGTTAGGTAAGGTGGAAGTAGTAGGAATTGGGGGAGTGACGTCAAGCTGAAGTGGGTCGGGGCGGGTGTGGCTAGCATTGGGGCGGGATGGAGTAAGTGTAGTGGCGTGGGAACGTCAGGGAGGAAAGATGACAGGTTGTAGTAGTGTAGGAGGTTCGGGGCTTGAAGATTTCCTAGGGAGGGGCGATGATGCGAGAGCGGTGTGTGGGGAATGGGAGTGGGTTTGTTGGAGTGTAGAGAGGGGAAGTCCTTGTACGGGGGTGGGAGGAGAAGATGCGAACCAGTAACAGTTGGATTTAGGAAGGAGAGAAGTAAAAGGAGCAAGATTGGTAACTAATTCCAATTTTCAAAAGGGCTTAATTACCTGCCGCTACCAACAATCACAAGTTTTTTGACATGACGGTTACACTTTAATACCTTTGCAAAAAGCAGTTAGCACTAGGGCATGTGCAAAAGTCCAACAGAAACTGGCACAACATCGTAGTATATGTGCCCACTGTGTCTGTACCCATATCTAACCTTGTACCAGGTTTAGGTGTCACTCCTTACTACATTTAGACACCATTCTCTGTTAGGCTGTCACAGGCATTTTCTGTGCTCTTCGATGCCGTGGAAAAAGTCCAGGCTCTGAATCAAAGCCAGGTAGACACCTGCAAATAAAAAATGATGATAGTAAGATGATTAGTAATGCACAGATGTACTTATCCCAATACATATAAATTACTTCAATGTCAACATTATCCTTCAAACTATCCAAAGTGATGCATAACAGTATGGGATAAGAAAACGCTGCCTCTTAGCTACCTTGTAAAGGCAGCTCCCTTGAAACGCTAACGCTTGAGGCCCATTTCGTTTTTGTGTTTCCCATTTTTTACTTCTCCCCATCCCACCTTCTAAGGTTCCCTTTATAAAAACGCAAATACCAAATGGAGAGAAAATTGTGAAAAAAACTGCATTTGGTGCACAATTATTTCTGTGGGCTTGGATTTACAGCTTTCAACTGTGCGCCCCAAATGATGGTCTACTTCTTCTTGGTTACTTCGATCATGGGGATAACAAATTAAAACCACCTGTTACCAAAAAAAAAAAAAATCTTTAATTTTGGCCATTCTTCTTGCGCAATAACTTTTCATCCTTTGGTGTACAGAGCTGTTGTCTGTTTTTCATTTTTTTTTTTGTGACTTTTTAATGAATTTTTCAGTGCTAATCATGTTTAAGACTGTACAAACCCTTTGATCACTTTTTTATTGATTTTTTTATATTTTTTAAAACCACAGCAAAAAAAGGCATTGTTTTGTCGACTTGGGCGCTATTTTCCGTATGTGTGTTAATAACAGTTAATAGATTTGATAGAATCAGGACATTCATTGGGACATGACGGCGTATTCTAACATGTTTTACATGATTTATTGTGTTTGATTTTAACATGTTTTTTATTCAGTTTAGAGAAAGGGGGTTGATTTTGATCTTTAAGGTTTATTTATATTTTATTTATTTTTTTTTAACTTTTTGTTATTTATATTTTTTACCCCAAGGTGTACTCTAGATTGGATCCTACCATATACTTCCATATACAGCGGCCGCCACAAGCACAAAGCCATCCGCACCCTCCCCCCCCCCTCCCCCCAAAAAAAAACTCACCCTCAATCACTACCAGCGATGTGGATTAATCTAAATGGAGTAGATTCCTGATGACACGGTTCGTTTACCAATACATCAGCTCATGGTGATGCCACACTGTGTTTTTGGGCCCGTTTTTCTTAATAGATACACAAGGTTTTAACCCCTTAAGGACGAGGGTTTTTCGGCTCATTTCTGCTCTCCAACTTCAAAACTCCATACCTTTTTTCCATTTTTTTCCGTGTACAGACCCTGGGTGGAGGGCTTATTTGTGCGTACCAAATTTTTACTTTCCCGTAAATGTTATTTATTTTAACAGGCCGTGGTACTTCGAAGCTGAAAAAAATTCCATGTGGGAAAAATTGAAAAAAACCGCACGCTGCTTCACGTTCTTGTGGGCTCAGTTTTTACGACTTTCATCTCTGTCGTTCCAAATACTATGCCTACTTTATTCTTTGGTTTCGGTGCGATTCGCGGTGATACCAATTTATATCAGGTTTTGGTGTTTTTTGAATACATTTTTCAAAAATTACACGAATGTGCAACAAAGAAAAAAATTTTTTGCCATCTTCTGACGCGAATAACTTTTCATACTTTGGCGCACAGAGATGTGTGAGGAGGGTCATTTTTTAGCGAAATGAGGCGACGTTTTCATGCTAAAACATTTTGAGGTCTGTGCGACATTCTGATCAATTTTTTATTTAATTTTTTATGTTATGTAAACAAGGTGTAAAAGTCCGCATATTCGGACATTTGGGGGCGCCAATTTCCCGCCTCGTAGGTCGCGCACGTCCCGCCCGTAACCGGTTCCTTTATATATTGATGATCGGGCATTTTGGGACATCGTGATATACCTAATATGTTTGTGATTTGTACTGTTTATTTATGTTTTATAACTCCGTTCTAGGGAAAGGGTGGGTGATTTGAACGTTTATATTTTTTAATTTTTTTTTTATTTTTTAAACTTTTTTTTAATTTTTTTTTTCATATCTTTTAAGACCCATCTAGGGTACATTAACCTAGATGGTCAGATCGCTGCTACCATATACTGCAATACTTCTGTATTTGCAATATATGGCATTTTTGCAGCCTTCATTACAATGAGCCACTGGTCATTTGTAAGCATCTGCATCTGCAGATGCCAGATAGCTCGTGTCAAAGAAGACACGAGGCTTACCATGGCAACCCGATCGCCGCCGCCCCCCCCCCGATGACGTTCGGGGGCGTGGCCGATCGGAAAAAAGATGCGGCGCCCCCGCGCCGCCGCTTTTACAAACGCCGCCGCGACTATTTGTCGGCGGCGTTGAAGGGGTTATATAATAGCCGCGATCGGTGCAAGCACGCCGCGGTTATTAGCGTTGGGGGTTCTTTGATGGCAATGCAAAAACCCCCACCTCTGTATGAAGAGGACTCAGCCCGTGAGCCCTCTCATTACATCCTTATACCTCTGCGCCGTAGAGCTTATCGCAGAGGTTAGGGTTTTAAGCAGCCAAACGCATGGTAAACTGCCAAAAACGACTAAACTGATGTTTTAAAACGGACCAAAAAACGCCATGTTGTTGACATCACCTAAGGGTGATGGCATACGGTCAGTTTTCTCAGATGTCAGTTTTTGGAGCCAAAAGCAGGTGAGGATAATACTCGTTGAGAACAAATAATTGAAACAGGTTCTGCTCCTACTTTATTCCATTCCTGGTTTGGGCATCAAAAACTGCATCTGAAAACTGAACGTGTGGACAATCAACCCCTGAAGGTGTTTTGGGCCGTTTTTCACTAAGTAGCGTTTTCGATTCGTTAAAACGCATGCATTAAAAAACGCATGCGTTACTTTGAAACCGCAGCGTTTTGTCTGTTTTTTCTGAAATGCGGCAATGACAAAAGCGGACAAAAACGCGTGCCGTTTTTTACACGATCTCGAAACACGCCACTAACTAAAAGGGCCAAAAAAACGGCTTAAAAATGCCACGTGTGACTCACCCTTGTTCTATGGAAACGCCTGCCGATCCATAAATCTTCATACACCTGCAAGGCAGCCTTACACTGCCCAGTCTCTGTAGAGAGCGTAATTTGTAATGCGCTGTGGAATATGTGAATAAATGTTATTATTAAATTACTGCACACACTACTTATCCGTCACACCTGTTAAAGTATTTTTGCTGCTGGTTTTACAATTTGCACACTTGGGGAGCCCTACGCTTAAGAGAAAGGATAACACAGCCTTTAATCTAGGGTAAGATACAGATGTTTGTATGATGAAAAAACTATACTGTTTTCCAATAAACCTTTTGGATCTCTGCTTGCTGTCATTGTACAAGAAAGCTTCTATGTTTACTTCCAGTGGATAGAAAATCTGTCCGTGTCACCAGGTGCCCTCGGTTATAACACATCAGTTCTGATTATTCGGTGTGTGGTGCTAACGAGGCAGTGCCTTGTGCCACCACGGATGGATTTCTGTCCACGGAAGTTAAACATGAACGCGTATAAAACTATAGGACTGATCCAGAAAGTATTATTCGATAATTTGCACAACTTTCAATATTCAAACAATATACATTTATTTGCTTGAAATGGAATACGCCTTGCTCTCACCAGGACGTACTATAACGTCTAGGTGCCTCTAGGGGTTAACTTCTAAAAGCCATCATAAGACATGGGGCTTATATTTTGTGAGCTGAGTGGATTTTTTAAAAATCATTTTAGATTTTATTGACAAACTTTTATTAGTACCTCTTTGGGGGTAAAATCAGAGAAAAAGACACTTTCTATTTTAAATTTACAGTGTTTACCTACTGCACTAAATTATGTGTTTGCATCATTTCAGTCATAATAATCCATACTAATTTTATGGATTTTTTGTAGTATGTTTGACTTTTGTTGTTACCATCTTGGGGTTTTGATTTTTTTTAATTTTTGTGAAGTGGTTAAAAAAGAAAAATCGGCATGCTTCCTGAATACCTTGGATGTACTTCCAACAGTCTGATGTCTGTAGATCCCTGCTTAGTAACAGTCCTTAAAGGGGGTTTCGCCTGCTCTATGCCCATTTTGCCCATTTCTACTCCCCTCAGTTCTAGACTATAGTCAGGTTTTCCAATTTCTTTCTTTCCCTCTCATTCCCCCACCCCTTCCCCTATTTTTTTTCTCCCCATCTCCATCGCTTTATCTTCTACTTCTAATTTTTTTCCCACTCTGTCTTGTAGTTTGTCTTGGTTTGTCAACTAGTCTCCCCTCTCTCAGCCAGCGGGTACTTGCATATGACATTTCTGTTGTATTGCCTATGATGGTGTCTGATGAGTTCCTTGTTTTCATATCATATTCTTTCCACTCGTACACTGTTTGTATGTTATTACTATTTAGGAAAATTAAATAGAGAACTGAAAAAAGACCCAGCATCCTTGGGCTGGATGCCTCTAACGTGTGCATGGCCAGGTGCGCTGCTCACCCCTTCCCTATGAAAGTTAATAGGCCATGTCCCCAAACACCAAAATATATGACATGTGCTATATTTTGCCCACTGGCCCGGCCACGGTGTTGTGAGTGCTTACTGCTATGGGGGCAGTGATATACCCACCAATTTTGCTTTTATTTTTTTGAAAGAAATCTACCAAGTAGATCTGATGGTAGATTCCTCCTGTCTACCTCTGCCCTAATCTGTAATTTAATAATCCAAGAACCTAACCTAACTTGTTAAAAACTTAATTTTAATAATATTTAAATTAACTGTAATAATATGTAAATTAAGAGGCTACTGGGGCGTGGAGCAGCCTTATCTCCCAGTGCCCGGCCAGGCTAGTACATGCCCCAGTAGCCTTTGCTGATAATATACTTATTATTAAAGTATCCCTCCTCCCTCAGTCTGTATAATATAGCAGCAGCAGGAAGTGCTGGGAGGCAGAAGACCTGCTTACTGTAACAGAGTGTGAGGCTACAGCACTGAGGGGCTCTGATAACACCGACCACAGCCCTTCAGATTCATTAGCGTAATTTAGAATTTTTTTTAGAAGGAAATAGGCCATGGATAACAAATAGAAGATTACCACGGTCATGGTACCTTGTTATCATGCTTGATTTCAATGGTAGATATTCTTCAAACATGCAGGTTTTTAATCTCTTGTACAAATGTATTGTATGTAGTGTCAGTATTACTGATAGGTAGCATATATTTCTGGCATAGACAAATAGGCATGTGCTAAGGAAAAACTTGGGGGCCTTCATTAGGTAAAATACCATTTAACGCTCTCACTCTGACCGCTGCATGTAAAGCATTAACCACTGCCTCTCAGCTAGCATACTACTAGAAGAGAGTTGGGAGCCAGGTAGGAGATGGTTCATGATTTTTAGTGGTAACCTACCATCACATTGGGGCAGATTTATCAAGCTGTCTGAAAGTCAGAATCACACCATCCAATCACAGCAACCAATCACAGCTCAGCTTTTATTTTACCAGTGCTCATGAATATTTTAAAGGGGAGCTGTGATTGGTTGCCATGGGCAACTAGGAGTATTCTGACTTTCAGACAGCTTGACAAATCTGCCCCATAATATTTAGTTCTCTGTCTGTTCAGTTCACATTTCAGTTCTATTTTAAATTCTCCATTTTAATACAGTAAAAAAAGCACAATGCTAGATTTCTGACTTTGATTTTTTAATACAGTAAAAAAAGCACAATGCTAGATTTCTGACTTTGATTTCTTCCTGATCAAAAGTTTTATCAGATCCCCCTGCAGATTTCTGGACGCTCTCAACATTTGCTGACCACTCAATCAAGAGGGAGGGTAGCAAGTTGGGGAAGGTAGAAGCGGGAGGCGCACAACGAGACCGGATATGGAATTGTTCCAAAAGGGTTTATTGAAAGATGTGGAAAAGGTCCAAAAGCATCACAACGCGTTTCGGGAATAATCCCTTTTTTTAAGTGAAAAGAAACTTCTGTAAAATTTGTAGGGAACAGGGGAACCAAGGTACTCAAAGAAGGCTTAAAATATAAAATGTTGGTACAATTTTACAATGCAATAATATACAATAAAATTACATGACAAAGTGCATGATAGATAGTGGGACAAACTGAGTTAAAAGGTCTATCATTGCTAAACTAATGATACATATATATGAAAAGCCCATATAAATATTAAATTACTAAATATACATAATTCATATAGAGAAGACGTATATATATATATATAAATACATAATACGTCAAAATATATTCACGGGAAGCATTGGTAGTATATTAGTGTGGGTATAATGAAATATACCTAAATTTAATGAGAATAACAAATGATGATGTTTTGTCTTACCAGTCTCCGATGCTAAGAAGCGTGGTGTCCGGAGTGGGGGCCGCGCGTTGTGGCGCACGAGTTTAACTACCATGCGGGAGGAGAAGCGCGGGAAGAATGGCGCATGCGCACTGATGGTGTGGGCTGTAATGTGACAGGAACTGTTCACTATATTGTACACACTAGGGGGCCGTTGCCCTGGTGATGTAACCAGAAGAAGCGATACTTCGGGAGATTAGACTAGGTGGACAGGGGCTGGTGTGAAAAAAACGCTGAGAAAGTGGTAATTGATATTGCAGAATTTAGCTCATGTTGATGTATAGATAGCTGATATTGTGAAAGCTTAAAGACAAGGGGAATAAACAATAAAGGTATGATGGGAATAAAAACTGTTTGGGGGAGGGGGGGCGGAAATGGAGGGAAGGGGGGTGGGTTGGAAATTAAAGATGAATAATTACAACAATTAAACTTGTCTTTTCAAACCTCTCATTCAATCCTGCTGGGTGTTAAAAGGCTATTAATTTTAAAATCCAAAACATCTCCCTTTTCTACTGTTTATGTCGGATCATGTTGTTGTTTCGCTAATTTTTCTCACTAGGTGTAACGATAAAGTGGTAAGTCTTTATTGTGGCACGTTAGAGCGTTGAGACACTATGTTTTGTTTATCCATTTGTCACTTTACTTCATTTCCGTCATTCTAAATTTAACTCGAACAGGTTCCGACCACAAATTGTAGTCCACAAGTCTTCTGAGATAAATTACAAAGGTGGAGGAACAATTTATGAATTGTTGGTTTTAAATACCTCCCCAGTTTGGTTGCTTGTAACTAGGGTTTTTTTTTTTCCTATGCTGGATTTTGAAACAATTTTACAGTTTTACACGACCACATTTGTAGCTGCCTACCGTATGTGGAAAAAGGCTTCTGTTGTTTTAGTTGTTTTCCTCTTTCCGCCCGTAGTTTAGTAGGAGCAATTAGCCCTTGAGTGTGTGAATCATTCTATAGATAATTTTTGGTTGTCTCGGTAAACTCTTTTTTTTTCAAGAATGGGTCGTTTAAAAAGGATAGGCCAATATTTTTTAAAATATTGGTGAGGGTCTGGTGGTTCATATTGTCATTCGTGATGAAGCTGAATGTTGGTTGTATTTGTGGGATTCCTTTTTTTTTGGTATTGGTGAGACGTTGTGAGTGAGGGAGAGTGGGGAGAGGCTTAATCGAAAGCTGCCTCAACCAAAGGTTGAGGGAATTTTTTTCTTCTCTTTTAAGCAGTGGCTTTTTGTTTGTACATATTTGTGTCTGTGCCATTTCTGCGGATTCCTTCTAAATTGACTAAAATGGAATGTTTGACTTCCACTTTGTGTGATGCGCACTTTTTGTAGTCCGATACTGGTTGTATCTACGGTTAAAACGTGCTAGTGCACAATTTGGTTGGTTGTCAAGAGAGGTGGGATCAAGGAACTCTCTTCAACTGGAGATAATTAGTGGAAAAGAAGACCGCAGTTGTATTGTGATGTACTTAATGAATTCTCACTGGAAGTGGTGGTACCATTCCAAATCCGTAAGAGGTCACTATATACCTCTTATACAAGATGATATTAATTTCCATAGCTCGTTGTTGGTGATGTATTCTTCCTCAAATCTCCCCATATTAAGTTGGCGAAGCTAGGGGCAAAACGTGGTCCCCATAGCTTGTCCCCTTTACACTTGTCTACAGGTTTATTTTGGAACATAAATTATTTTGGAGTTAATATAAGTGGATTGCCTTCCAAATGAAATCACTTTGTATCTTCAGCATATCGAGGTCATTGTATAAATAGGTTTTTAATAAAACCGCTTCTTGCCTTTTGTTGTGGGGATATTGGAGTAAGAATGCGGCTACATCGAGTGATAACCACATAAAAGAGGTTCCATTTGATTTCTTTTATGTGTAAGAAGACACGGACTGGTGGTGTCACGTAGAGGATCTAATTGGTACATGTTTTTGGGAATCAAAATGTCAACATATGAGATAGATTGGCCAGTCAGGGGGAGAGCCCGAGATAATTGGTCTTCCAGGTGGGTTGTTTACGTCTTTGTGCACCTTCGGAAGGTGATAAAAAAAAATAAAAAAAAAAAAAATAATAAAAAAAAATGAAAAAAAAACAAATAACAACATAAAACATAAACAACCACAAAAAACAAAAAAAACAAAAAACAAACCAAAAATACATAAAAATCCAAACAAAAAAAAAAAAAAAACCAAAACACATCCACACACCACAAAAAACAAAATAAATAACAAAAAAACACACAACACCAGAACCGTCAACACAAAAACAACAAACATCAAAGTAGGAAAAACAAAAAAACCGCCCAAATAGAAAGAGGAGAAAGAGGAGATGGTGACTCACATATCCACACGCCAGCGCGGTGGCCAAGCGCCAGGTCAAACAAGGCGCACAACCAATCACGCTACTCCCCCAACAAACAGACAAGGCGCGCACCACCCACCATGCTCCCTCCCCGCCCAAAACACTCACCTAAAAACACAACCCCTAACACAGACCACCATCTACCCACCCACGGCCACACACGGACGTAATACCTATCTCACACCACCACACCCCCCCCCTCCCCACCTCGCCCAACGCTAAACGGAGATGGACACCACAGTCGACCGCATAAACTCGGGAACCACCCACCCAAAGGAAAAAGGAGCGGAGAGTAGCAAACCCCACCAAACCGGGCTTTCATATCCACTTTTTCTCCACCCCATACACCCCCTACACGCCACGCCCCTACAAAAAAACCGATGACTACATTCACAACAACCGCTCGAGGATCGAAAACACAACATCCCCAGATAGCGACAACACAAACAAATAACCAAGCCCACACACCACACCACCAACACACCCCCACACCAACCGCTAGAACCCGCCCCAGAAGAAATCCCCACACAGCTACCACAAACTAAAACCCCACGCTCTTTTGCGTTGCCCGATCTCACACAACACCGCGCAGAGGCCCGCGAACGCCACTCACCCAACTAATAGCCCAGTAACCCCCCCCCCCCTCCCCCTCCCGCCCCCCCCCCCCCCACCCACACCTGCCTCCACCCCCCCCGCCAAAAATAAAAAAAAAAAATGTCTCGTAACGGAGCTTCTATCCAAATATAAGATCTTTCTTTCTTGGTGATAATGTTCATTGTTAGAGCTTTGTCTAGCAAGGCTTTCAATTCTATGGTATATGTGTTGATGGGGTTGCATGGGAGTGTTTCATAATAATCGGTGTCTGAGAGGATTCTGGATGCTTCAGATAGATAGGTTTCTTTATTTTGTATAACTATGCCCCCGCCCTTGTCTGCGTTACGGATAACCAGATCAGAGTTGTTGGTGAGATTTCTAAGGGCCGATCTCTCTAGGGGTTTGAGGTTATGGCCTGTTTTAGAGTTTTTATTGTTGTTAATATTTCTGAACTCGTTTTCTACCATAGAGAGAAATGTTTCAACATGACTGCCTCTATGATGTGTGGGGTAGAATTTGGATTTTGGTTTGAGGCCTGATGAAATCATAGGGATATCAGTCGAACATACTGTGGTGGATTCAGTAGAAACTTCCTGTAGGGATGGTTCTGTTTTAGAGGTTTTGTTTGCTTCAATATTGAAATGGCGGGTGAGGGTGAGTTTCCTAATATAGGAGTGGAGATCGTTAAATAGATCGAATTCACTGAATTTTGTAGTTGGACAAAAGAATAAACCTTTGGTGAGGAGGGAAATTTTGTTTGGGTCTAGGGTGTAGGTAGATAAATTAAATATCTTTATCTTAGTTTCTTGTTCTTTTTGGTTTTCTGTATAGTGACTAGAGGTTCTAGCGGTATGGGGTTTGGGTTTACCTCCTCTGCATCCTCTTCTACATTTTTTCTTTTTTGGCTTTTCATGGAGCCCTGATGAAAAAAATGGTGAATGGCGTTGGCTCTTAGTGGGCTGTTCCCGAGGGGGTTCTTTGGAGTAAGAGTCTCTGGTAAAGGGATGTAGGGGGCTGAGTTTGGAGTTAGTGGAATATCCAAATCCAGTTCGATGGTGTCTGGTGGAGACTGGGTGCATGGGATAGTGACTTCATGAGTGGTGAAGTCTAAGGATGTGGGCTTGTTGATGTAACTGAAGGTCGTTGGAGGCAGGCCCAAGGGTTGGCCAGTCTCCAATTGGTGGGGTATATTGGCGATGGGAGGGGTGAAAAATAGTGGGGTGTCTGAGGCCTCCATAGATGGTGTGGTGGAGATCAGACGGGTGGAACCAATCTGTGTAGATGTTTGTTGTTGGTGATTGGATGATTGGACTGGGATAGAGAGCAGATTATGAATATTGACGTTTTCTGTGCTTGTTTGTGGCAATTGAATATTTGATTGTATGGGTTTTTTGTTTTTAGTGTTGATGAATAAATTCCTGGGTTTGTTAGGTTGGGGATGGGAAGGTGGTTGATGGCTTTTTGCATTATGTATTGAGGTATTGTATTGTCGTCTATTCGGCTGGTGTGGTTTGGTAGGGTTGTTGGCTGGACTTGTATTGGAGGTGTTATAATCTGTGGTAGTGGCATTGTTTTTGGTTGTGGACCAGAATTTAATGTTGCCTGTCTGAAAATCCGCTCTATCTCGTTTCAGTTTTTTGAGTTTATTTTCAATTCCTTCTTTCTCAAAGGAGAGAATTCTATTAGTGATGAGCCTGTCAAATTTCATAAAGTCGGAGTGTGAACGGTGGGAATCGAGAGTTTGGTGACAAAGAGATATCTCTCGGTTGAGGGTAGTGGTGAGTTCTTCTCTCTTGGTGATCAACCTATCTATTAGATTGTTGGCACAATCCAGGAGATAGGCATCCCAATCTTTCTGGAATTGTGTATCATTTTTAAAACAACATTCAGTCCTAATTCTGAGACCACGAGGACCAGACCCTCTTTGCAATATAGTTTCAAAAACAGTGCATCTAGATGGTGTTGGATCTCATCTTTCAGGAGTTTCTCCAAGTGGTGGAATAATTTCAAGAGTTCTGGAGTGGAGATACCTGTTGTATCTTGGATGTCGTTATCATGGGTGAATCTTGATATGGGTTGGTCGTTGATCCATTGGGCTATAAGAAGCTCTCTTTGTTGGACTCTCTGGATGCAGTAGTCCATCTTGTGGGTACTCGCAGTACGGATTACCTAGAGCAGCTAGAAATTGGGTGGAAGCCAGTGATAGATCCGGTACTCAGTTAGGAGTGCCGGTAAGGTGTAGAGGGTAGTAGTGAAAACAAGAAGCGCTCATAGGGTAATATTGTAAGGTAGTGTATAAATTATATAGTTGAGTCGTTTGCTCACCTGGTCGGGTTGTGCTCAAACAAGGCACAACTCCAGTATTAGTGTGTAATATCGAAGGTCAGTGGCTGCCGTTGCTTCAGTGTGGTCTCCAAACACAGGGGACTAGGCCGGTTGGAGTCTGAGAATCAAGTTGGGGAAGGTAGAAGCGGGAGGCGCACAACGAGACCGGATATGGAATTGTTCCAAAAGGGTTTATTGAAAGATATGAAAAGGGTCACAAAGCATCACAACGCGTTTCGGGGAATAAAAATCCCCTTTTTCAGGGTAGGTTACAGGTAAACAAGTATTTGTTTCTTTTATTTTAACTCATACTGGGATAGCCTGGATGTTACTCTGTAGTAATACGGAGAACCCTTTTAAAGATGCAACTGCTGATCCTGAAACCTAAACTTACACGCCTCATGCACACAGACGAGTGCTGGTTCTGGATTCAGTGGTTAGCACACGTCCCCATGCATTTCTATAGGCTCATACTGTACACATGGCCATGGTTTCCAGAGCCCCATGTACAAGCCAACTGCCTCAGTCGCAAATTATAAAGCAAAGTCTATTCCTGCCCATGTTTGCTCCAGGAGTTATTTTTACTGACGCGTTAACGGACCTCACACACAGACATGTGAGCTGAAAAAAAAACATGGGCCCATAGTTTGTGGCCCAATAATGCCCATGTCTGTGAGCATGTGACATAAGGGATACTTCTCCGCTTCTGTCTTCTCTGCATGGGTCCCGTGAAGTGGACACAATGGGGCTTATTTACTAAGGGTCCGCGGATCGCATTTCTGTGGGACTTCAAGACATTTTCGGGATTTTTTGCCGTTGGGAAAGGTATTTAGCAGGGGATTATGTTGCACAATCGGATTTTGGTGCAATGGCACAGGCTACCATGTGACAGAAATTGAAGGCGGCCCGTCTGGCAGTCCAACTGATTTGAACTGAGTGTGGGATTTAACATTCAAATTGTGTCACACAATGCACTTACATACACCAGGAAGCAGAAGGTGAACCTGAGCCGGGAAGCGACACATGCACGATATTGGGCGCATGATCTTAGTGAATAGCAGCACAGTGCATTCCGGTCGGACAATGCACTTAGGGTGAACTCTGTCGTCCGTCTAAGTAAATGTGCCCCAATATGTGGCTTTCTGACCGCATAAAGCCTGCGTTGTAAATGTGCTATCGCAAGGGCTGTAGGGACCCAGACCGCTCGCTGTAAAGTGCGCATTCGAGAAACAGTTAAATAAAATGCTCCAAAAAAATTCAGCAAGGGTTGCTCTAATAATCCAACGAGAGCTTACATTGTAGCCAACACTTTATACCATTGCTACACTTCAAGCAAACAGAGAAAAAAATGAAAAATCTCTTTAGTGTGTAATAAATTATAGAAAATGTGCCTGACGTGCTCTATATATCTGCCAAGCACTTTCCCCATTAGAAGCCAGCAGCGGACGGGTTCTCTTGGTTAAATCTTTTTCTGGCTGGTAATCCTCCCTGGGCTTGTCAATGGACAGAATAAATAAAGACACTGTGCACCACTGATAAATGTTTTGTCTAATCTCTTTAGGATGAATGTGGTTGAATTCCATTAGCATTATAAGACTGCACGGGTTTTATGTGCAGAAGAAGAAAATGACAGAAGAGAAAGTCTTCCATCTGATACATGACCTGTGGAAACATTTTTCTGACAAATAAAAGGCTCATAGGCATTTACCACATGATGATCAGCAAGATACCATTCCAAAAGGTTTTCACCACAAGTAGGTACATTACAGTGGGGAAAAAAAAGCTATTGAGTCAGCCACCAATTGTGAAAGTTCTCCCACGTAAAAAGATGAGAGACCTGTAGTTAACATCATAAGTAGACCTCAACCATGAGAGACAAAATGTGACAACAAATCCAGAAAATCACATTGTCTGATTAGTAAAGAATTTATTTGCAAATTATGGTGAAAAATAATTTGGTCACCTACAAAAAAAGCAAAAGTACAGGCTCTCAAAGACCTGTAATTTCTTTTTTAAGAGGATCCTCTTCCCTCCACTCATTACCTGTAGTAATGGCTCCTGTTTGAACTTGTTATCTTATATTATAAAAGACACCTGTCCGCAACCTCAAATAGTCACACTCCAAACTCCACTAAGGTGAAGACCAAAATTCTGTCGAATAACACCAGAAACAAAATTGTAGCCCTGCACCAGGATTGGGAAGACTGTATCTGCATAGGCAGCAGCTTGGTGTGAAAAAAAAACATCAACCGTGGGAGCAATTATTAGAAAATGGAAGACATGCAAGACCCCTGATAATCTCTCTTGATCAGCGCTCCGGGCAAGATCTCACCCCACTGGGTTAAAATGATCACAAGCATAAGCAAAAATCCTAGAACCACAAGGGGGACCTATTGACTAACCTGCAGAAAGCTGGGACCAATGTAACAAAGGCTACAGTCAGTAACACACTATGCTGCCAGGGACTCAGATATTGCAGTCCCAGACTGTACAAGAATAAATGGGGCCATGTATCGTGAGATTTTGATTGTAAGCCTCCTTCTATCAGCAAGGACACTGAAGATAACACGTAGTTAGGTCTTTCAGCTTGACAATGATCCCAAGCACACCGCCAGGGCAACAAAGGAGTGGCTTCGTAAGAAGCATTTCAAGGTACTGAGTGGCCTAGCCACTTCTAGTCTTCTGGTCTCAACCCCATAGAAAACCTTTGGAGGGAGTTGAAAGTCCTTGTTGCCTAGCGACAGCCGCAAAACATCACTGCTCTAGAGGAGATCTTCATGGAGGAATGGGTCAGCATACCAGCAACAGTGTGTGCCAACCTAGTGAAGACTTACAGAAAATGTTTGACCTCTGTCATTGCCAACAAAGGATATAGAACAAAGTATGAGATGAAGTTTTGTTACTGACCAAATACTTCTTTTTCACCATAATGTACAAATAAATTCTTTAAAAATCAGACAATGTGATTTTCTGAATTTCTTTTCACATTTGGTCTTTCGTACGAGGTCTATGATATCAATTACAGGCCTCTCTCATCTTTTTAAGATGGGAGAACTTGCACAATCAGTGACCGACTAAATACATTTTCCCCCACTGTGTAGGTGGTTTAATTTAAGATCAGTATGGTAAATGATGTGCCTCATCAGGGTAGGGAGAACCCGGTCATATATAAACCAATCATATTTCAGGTGAAGTTACCTGTATCATAAGAATACCTGAAAAGAAATGTTTATTTTCAGTTATAAGTAAATAAGCAGCTCAGTAGTCTATTGTACGCTCTCTATTACTGCTTTCCACTCAGCCTCAAGTGACAATGCCCTGCTCCCCTGTGAAACTGGACCAGTGATGGGAAACAAGAATTGAAGTCATTTGCAAATAACTAAACATTTATCTGCTTTCAAGACAAGGCTTTTCTAATGCTAATGATCCACGGTCCATGAATTTAGAAGAGGACCTTTAATCATTCATTGTTATTTGGACCTCACAGCCTAAGTCGTAAAAACAAAAACCATAGTAAAAAGGCAATTTCACTGCATTTGTAATTTTGTTTCCAGCTTCCCAGTATATTGCAAAGAATATTAAATTGTTCCACTAGAAAGTACAATTTGTCCTGCAAAAAACAAGCCCTAATACGGTCCTCTAAATAAAAAAATTATGCTATGGTTTTTGGAAGGTAGATGGGGGATTAAAATTTGAAACACAAAATTAACCTCTTCACGACCACTCCACGTAAATATACGGCAGCTTTTTGGCTACATTCACACGAACGTATGGGGGACGTACATACGTACACTTCTATGGCCTTACGGCGCCGTACGGAAGCGGTACGGTGCCCGTAGAAAGATAGGACATCTTCCAACAGAATACAGCGCTGTGCGTTGTATATTCCTATGGAGAGGGGCTGGGGTGAGCAGCACTCATCCCCTGCTCCTCTCCCCAGCGCCGCATACATTGTGTATACATTGTGTGAATGTAGCCTTACTGTGAAACATTGACAAAAGCACGTTAATTTAGGTAATAACAATAGCCAACTTCAAACCTCTATATCTGCTAAACACGAAACCCAATTCTGGTGTCAAATTAAACAGAGTGCATCTGTAACAATCCTGCCGATGCATAGGGTAGGTAGTTGTTGCGAATAGCACTCTCTCCACATTAGGAGTTGCCTAGGGAGACTGATCACCTCATTAGGAGGTCTCCAAAATGGGGAACTTTCTAATTGCAGGTGGGACCACTGCCTGGGAGGACAAGAGATAACATATCAATTGCCTGTAACCAGCGATATGCTGTGTTATTATTGTAAAGCAAGCTGGAAGCTGATTGGAGAGTGCTGTCACTTCACTAGGGGAGTATAGAAACCCCTTGGGCAAGTCAGGAGACTAAGCCTCAGAGCAGAGGGCCACTGTCCGGACTTCATCTACCAGCCCAGCCTGAAGCTAATACCAGGCTGTGAGCAACCCTTCCTGTGGAACGGGTATCTCCGACCAGCTCTTCAGCCTGCTGAACCTGCTGTTGATGTTAGGCTGTTGCCTGCTGTTCAAGTTCCAATAAAGAACCGTGAGTTGATTGCACAACGTGCCTCCGTGTGATCCCTGGATCAGGCTGCTTCATCATCACGGGCTCCCCATCTTTTACCACCCAGGGATTCCAATATACACCTCAGGGGTTGCCCCAGGGAGAAACCTCTTTCATCCGACTCTCCCTCTACTCTTCTTGCACACACCACCTGCTGGAGACCCGGCAGGCAGTAGGCCCGTCCTCTGATGCCAATACCAAGCACCGTGACCATAGCGTGCCCGGGGCCGCATAAGCCAGACACTCCAGTATTCTGGGCTCCGGTTTTCTACAACCACCAAAGAAAGTCTAGGCCCCATTGGGGGATGTTGCAAGTGGCATCATTAACAGGATTAACTTCTGTGCCTTATGCTGGTACTTTGAACTGTCTATTTATTTAACTGTGCTGCCCAACCCTGCTGCCATATGAGTTAAGGCCCTAATGTGATTGGAAACAGACTGCGTTATATTGCTGCCTTGTGCTGTCGAGCGCTGCTCCAGCACCAACAGCGTTAAATACCCACAAACAACTGTGTCCGCTCTGCTACATCTGCCGCTGTAGTGCTTTAATTGTTAACTCTTGCAAACTCTGTGCTACACAGCAAGAAATTCCGGTCCGCCAAAACTCACTGGTGGGAACCCACAGGCTGATCGCTCTAAACTCTGCCCTTGCACGAATCCTCCCTGAGGGCCCTGTGGCGCAGGAGAAAATTCACTCTACCACAGCTCCTGGCTGGAAGGACCTATGCTCCGCCATCCTGCTCCACCACAGCCCAGAAAGAGAACTCCAGTGTGCCTTGTGGAGCAAAGAGGAAGTGCTCATCATGGCGAGACCACAACTTCTTCCCTCGATGAGGAACCGTAGTTTCTGGAAGCGGGAAAGTATATTGAATTAAATCTCCAGGAGGGACCTTGAGGATCTTGGGCTGCCGCGGTCAAATGGATTCCAGACCCAGAGAAGCCTCTATACTCCAATCCAGAGGAGGAACACTTGTGGTCAGATCTCCCAACACCTCCCTTAAGAACTGCAACCCTAAACCGGGTACTTTCTTGCATATATTCTGCTGATATTTTTCTCCCAGTTGAGCTGAGCCCATAATCCCAGATGCATCAAGAGCCAGAGACTATCCTGGACTCATATGCTTTGTTCTCTAAACTTTCCTGAACTTACCCTCAGTTACGCTAGAAAGTACCACTCTCTGCTGAAAGCAGATATTGTCTACTTTTACTAAGGACTGTGCCCTTCATCAGAAGCAGAGATCCTTCTTTACTTTTTCCTTTTCACCAAGGACTGTGCCCAGAGAATGTAATCTAGTGCAATTGAGTTTTCTAAGAAAGTTATATTCTTCTAAGGAAAAAGGTCTATTGATAAGCAGTCTATCCCTTCCCTTTCAGGTTAAAAGGACATTCTTCGTGCTAATTGATTATCAAAAGGTCGCACAGTCCTAAATATGGTAGCAATGAAAAAGTCAGCTCATGTTGCTAAAAAGGACACCTCATACAGCTCCATACAACATAGTATGAAAAAGTTATTAGCGTCAGAAGATGGGGAAATACATTTTTTTTCTGTACACATTTGTTAAATCTTTGAAATTGTATTAAAACACATTAAAACCTATATAAATTTGGTATTCCTGTGATCGAAAGAATTAAGTAGATGTATCATTTGGAGCACAAAGTGAAAGTCTAAAAAACTAAGACCTGTGCTTTTTTTTTTGCCAATTTCACACATTTGAATTTTTTTTCCACCTTCCCAGTACACGGGATAGAATAATAAATAATGTTAACAAGAAGTAAAATTTGTTATGCAGAAAATAAGCTCTCACACAGCTCTGTACACAGAAAAATTAAAAAGTTATGGATTTTTAAGTTGGAGAGCAAAAAAAACAGTGAAAAAACGCTGCGTCCTGGGATTAAGAAGGGTTTTCATGATAAATATTCAATTTGTGAGTTCACTCAGCACCTCAATGATCCCCTCTTCAAAGGGGCCACTGTATGTTATCATTGTTTATCTCTATATAATGGCAGCTGTGTAGATTCATCTCATTCACCTGAAGCTGCAACACTCTGTGCTGCTGCTACTAAGGGTGTTGACGCTGACACTGTTCACAACGAGAGGGTACGTCAAGAGCAAAATCAGTAAGCAAAGAGTCAATGTCAAAAACTAGCCGAGGTCACAACAACACAGATACAGATACAGAGCAATACAACCTAAAGCAGCAAGCGAGTGATGAAGGGATTTCAAACACTGGCACAGTGACTAGTGAAGCTGCAATTTATGCAGCCAGAACTCCACCTCCAGAACCTGATAGGAGCTGGACAGCTTCTCGGAATTAACCCCTCATCGTGCAGAACAACCAGGCATCATGCAGAGGTACCACAAGTCCCAGCAGTTCCGAACACAACTCCTAGAAAGCGCAAGATCCTAGCAGCTGCTGCCCGGGATGAGAGGTGGAGTTTGCGCAGATACACGCCGGGGATCGGAGAATGCTGCTGGCACCAGCAGAAGAACCAGAATTCCCAGCATTCTCCCTAGCGACCCTGACAGTAACCCCCCCTTCGGACCCCTAGATCTTAAAGATGGCTTCTGAGGATAGGCCTGATGAAATAACCTGAGTAACCGCGGAGCATGAACATCCCTAGCCGGAACCCAAGACCTATCCTCAGGACCAAAACCTTTCCAATGGACAAGGTACTGCAGGCAGTTACCTACCCATCTGGAATTCACAACTTTTTCCACCTCAAATTCCAGACTCCCCTCCACAATAGATGGAGAAGGAGAGTCAGGAAGAGGCAAAACAGGCTCAACATAGCGCTTCAGAAGACTCTTATGGAAGGTGTTATGAACCTGCCACCCTGCTGGAAGAATAATCTTGAAGGAAACCGGGTTAACAATTTCAGTAACAACAAATGGACCCACAAACCTGGGCGCAAACTTCAAAGAGGGGACCTTCAATTTAAGGTTTTTTGTTGATAACCACACTTTATCCCCCACCACAAACGTATCGGAGTTAGTGCGCCTTCTTTCAGTCTGTTGGACCATAGAATTTTGTGCCCTCTGAATATTCTCCTGAACTTGCGACCAGAGCGTGCGCAACTTGGATGTAATAGCTTCCGCCCGAGGAATATTATAGACAGGCACAGAAGAAAAGGAGAAACAAGGATGAAAACCATAATTGCATAAAAACAGAGAGGAAGAACTACAGAGATTATTAATAGCAAATTCTGCCAACGGAAGGAATTTCACCCACTGGTCCTGACTGTCCGAGACAAAGAGTCGCAGATATTGAATCATCTCCTGATTCATTCTCTCGGACTGACCATTAGACTCAGGGTGAAACGCCGACGAGAACGACAAATTAACTTCCAGTCTAGAACAAAATGCTCGCCAAAATCTGGAAACAAATTGTACGCCCCTATCTGACACAATATCATCTGGTATACCATGGAGGCGTACAATATTCTGTATAAACAATTCAGCCAATTCTTCAGCTGAAGGTAACTTTTTTAATGGAACAAAGTGTCCCATCTTAGAGAAACGGTCCACACTTTAGACCAGCAGTTCTCAACCTGTGGGTCGCGACCCCAACGGGGGTTGAATGACCAAAACACAGGGGTCACCTAAAGCCATCAAAGGCCATGATTTTATTGCGTTTTTGCAGAGAATCACATGGTTTGGGGTTACTGCAACATAAGGAACTATATTGCGGGGTCACAGTATTACAAAGGTTGAGAACCACTGCTTTAGACCATGGCCTTTTGGGAACTGGAAGCGGAAGAAGAAGCCCCTCAGGACGTCTCCTGGGAGTCTTTCCTCGCGCACAGACCTGACAGGCTTGGACAAATGCGTGCACATCATTAGTCATGTGAGGCCACCAGTAACTTCTTTTTAAGAGATCCAAGGTACTCCGCATTCCCGGATGACCTGCCAATACCGAGCAATGCGTCTCCTCCAACACTCTCAAACGACAAGAAAGAGGAACAAATAATTTGCCTTCCGGAAGGTCTTTAGGTGCAGATCTTTGTCCTGCTAAAATTTCAGAGGAGAGGTGGGAGGAGACAGCTGCCAGCACAACACCTGGAGACAAAATATTCCTGTCAGTAGCCTCTGGAAGCTCAGGAGTCCCGAAGCTACGGGACAAGGCATCAGCCTTCACATTTTTTGACCCAGGTCGGTAGGTGACCACAAAATTAAAGCGAGAGAAAAACAAGGCCCACCTAGCCTGACGTGAGTTCAAACGCTTAGCAGTATCCAAAAATACTAAGTTCTTATGATCCGTGAGCACAGTTATCAGATGAAGAGCTCCCTCCAAAAAGTGTCGCCAGACTTCAAATGCCCACTTAATGGCAAGAAGCTCTCGATTACCAATATCATAATTCCTCTCACAAGAAGAAAACTTTCTAGAGAAATATGCACAGGGCCTAAGTCTGGTGAGAGTGGAGGACCCCTGAGACAACACTGCACCTACTCCAACCTCGGAGGCATCTACCTCCACAACAAACGGTAGAGAGAGGTCAGGTTGAACCAAAACTGGGGCTGACGAGAATGCCGGTTTTAGAGTTTCAAACGCAGAGCAAGCGGCAGGGGACCAATTGTTCGGATCAGCACCCTTACGGGTTAGATCCGTGAGGTGTTTGGCGATCACGGAAAAGTTCTTAATAAAGTTCCGATAATAGTTAGCGAAACCTAAAAAACGTTGTAGGGCCTTAAGATTGGTAGGCCGAACCCAGTCCGTGAACGCCTGAACCTTACTCGGATCCATCTGTACATCAGAGGGAGTAACAACATAACCTAAGAAGGAAACCTTCTGGACGCAAAAAACACACTTTTCCAGCTTAGCGAAGAGGTGGTTTTTGCGCAACCTGGTAAGTACTTGGCGGAGATGTTGCTGGTGAGAAATCATATCAGGAGAGAAAATCAAAATATCATCTAGATACACCACCATAAACACACCGATGTAATCATGAAAGATGGAGTTCATAAACCCTTGAAACACCGCTGGGGCATCACTCAAACCAAAGGGCATAACCAGGTATTCGAAGTGTCCTAAAGGTGTATTAAATGCGGTCTTCCACTCATCCCCTTCCCGGATCCGAATCAGGTTATAAGCCCCTCTGAGATCTAATTTAGAGGAAACTTGGGCCCCAGAAACCTGATTTAAGAGATCCGGGATCAAGGGGAGAGGACCTGAGTTTTTTACCGTTATCTTATTTAATTCTCGATAATCAATACACGGTCGTAAACCACCATCTTTCTTCTCAACAAAAAAGTACCCGGCCCCAGTGGGCGACTCAGAGGGACGGATATGTCTGATTGCCAAACTCTCATCAATATAACTCTTCAGTGACTCCCGTTCTGGTACTGACAGGTTATATATACGACCCTTTGGCAATCTAGCATCAGGAAGAAGGTCAATTAAAGAAAAATAAAGTTTATATCCCTCCCTAAATGAAAAAAATTTCTTACGGTCACCAAAAAACAAGTCAAGGAGAGGAACCTTAGGTTCTGGTGCAGGTGGTGGTGGAGCCTGCGGTGTTGTCTGCCCCGAAACCTGCATTTGAAGACGGGCAGACAGACTCTGAACATGCTGAGTTAAGGTCTGGACCTGAGCGACCACAGCTGACAAAGGCTCCATGGAAGGAGTGAATGTAGCAGGTCAGATACAGGACGCAGACCAATGTGTGGGCCAGTGTTTCTGTTAGGGTTGGGTAACACAGAAGACAGGGGATAGTGTGCCCTGAGCTTGTCCCAACCTCTGTCCCTTCCTATAGCCCCCCCACGCTAACCCGTGGGGCGACTACTTGAAGACTCGAAATACACTGGATAAGTGTGGGAAACACAAACAGACTGACAAATATAAAACACAAAAGAATGGTAAACTAGCTGGAGTCACAACGAGAGGGTACGTCAAGAGCAAAATCAGTAAGCAAAGAGTCAAAGTCAAAAACGAGCCGAGGTCACAACAACACAGATACAGATACAGAGCAATACAACCTAATGCAGCAAGCGAGTGATGAAGGGATTTCAAACACTGGCACAGTGACTAGTGAAGCTGCAATTTATGCAGCCAGAACTCCACCTCCAGAACCTGATAGGAGCTGGACAGCTTCTGGAAATTAACCCCTCATGGTGCAGAACAACCAGGCATCATGCAGAGGTACCACAAGTCCCAGAAGTTCCGAACACAACTCCTAGACAGCGCGAGATCTTAGCAGCTGCTGCCCGGGACGAGAGGTGGAGTTTGCGCGGATACGCGCCGGGGGTCGGAGAACGCTGCTGGCACCAGCAGAAGAACCAGAAGTCCCAGTGTTCTCCCTAGCGACCCTGACATCCTGTCTATCCTGTCATCTAAATCTGTCTTTAAAACCACTTTAGTGAATAAAAGGCACATAAAGCACATACTGCTGACACTATTATTTTTCATACATTGTTCATTGACATGGGCCAGTTACCAGAAGGGGCCATTCCTAGCAATGGTAATTCCTTATAACTGCACCAAGAGTTTGCTACTACTGTATCCAGCCTAATATTCTGACTCCAGAATGATTCATTTTACATGTGTAGAGTTCAAGTGAAAGATCTGAGCTGCAGAAAGGTTTTGTGTCATGAAGGGTCTGAGCTCCATTGTACTGCAATAACTTACAGAACTTTCTCACTGAAATAAATATGAGGCAGCAGAATTACTACATTCCTATGGATGTTTGTCACACACAAACCTACCCGTTTTCCTCAGTGTTCTCAAAGCTAATGGTCATTTTGTTGAAATGACTTGCCCTAGATTAATTCCCCCATTTAGGCTTCTGTTTCTTAAACTGCCTCAGCCCCTGACCTCTTAAATCTCTAATTGGCCTTTTGCTTTTATTTCAGAGAAAAGCAGTCACTCTCCAGGATCCGGGGGTAATCTTTCCCATCTGAAAAGCAAACACAGTAATTACCAATTGGATGTGCATGTTATAAGGGATGCTGACTTCCTTTATAGGGCTGAATGTTTCACTTTCTACTCAGTCTGCTATGTATAATAGGGATGAGTACAAAGTTGAGAAACACTCCTTTTTGTGGGAGTAAGTATTGAATTAACATTTTCTTCATAGTAAAAAAGGTTAGAAAAAGATATCAGTCCATCAATCCAACTGAAACTACAACAGAAAGTTTTATTCCCCTGCAATGCAATATTTTTGCTTTCCAAAAAGGTATCAAGACCGCTCTTAAACATTCAAATTATCAGCCATAAAAACCTCCTGGGGCAGAGAGCTCCATAGTCTCACTGCTCTTACAGTAAAGAACCTTTGTCTATGTTGATGGTAGAATCACCTCTCCTCTAGGTGTAGAGGAAGCCCCCTTGTCCTGGTCATAGGTATAAAAAGATCTTTGAAGAGATCCTTGTACTGTCGGTTCAGGTATTTGTACATTGTAATGAGGTCTACCCTTCGCCATCTTTATACTATGACCAATAATCCCAAATTTAGTAATCTGTTATTGTATTCTAGTCCCCCAATTATTCATTTAATAACCTTGGTTGTTCTCCTCTGCAACTATTTTAGTTCTGTTATGTCCTATTTATACACTGGTACCCAAAATAGTACACATTTTGATTAAAATGTGAGCAGAAACTGACTGAAAGTTTTAATAATGACCCTAACCGAGGTTCAATGGTGTCATAGCATAGGACAGCAATGATGAACCTGTCAGAGACCTGGTGCCCAAGCTACAACCATAACCTACATATTTATCGCAACATGCAAAGCACTTTGGGATAGCAACTCAGCCATAACTTATTGCTCCCTGCTTTGATGTAGCTTTCATCATATTGGGTCCTGAAGACACCAAATAAATTGGGATTATCTTTGTAGCATCCCACCAGGTTCACCTTGCTCTAATGAGCTTGCCTTGTCCACAACTCTTAGCTCATTCTGAATTCCCAGGCAGCAAGGATGTGTCGCTTTAAAATAGCACCAAACACAGAGCGCCCTGTGTTGCCAGGGACTGCAATATTTGTGAGAGCCCACTCCAGCTAAGTAGGGGTTCTCTGGTTTGCAATGCTTATTGGATCTCATCCTGGTTCAGTATATAAGGTTACTATAACTGGGACTTCTAATAAGGGCACTCTGGTACTGTGAGCCCACTAGCTGGGCCTCGCATGGACCAATTCTCCATGACAGGAATTCTACCTTTATACAATAATCCACCTTCTCCTTTCTCTCTCAAACGTTGCTTTAAAGGACACCTGTCATCAGGTCTGTGTCACTAGTCCTGTCACTACTACCTGTTGGAGCAGCTCACAAGGATCCCATCCCAGCCTTTATCTAATCAATTCATACATTAATCATTGTAAAATCATCTTTTGTTTATTATGTAAATGAGGCTGGTCACATGGTCAGAGGCAGTGATGTCACCCCTGTTCCCCCTCCCCTCTCCTCCCCCTGCTCATGTCTGTGTGTAATGTATAGTAAAGCATTGCTAGTGTGTGTGCTGTATCTGCTGACATGCTGCATCCTCCTAATACACAGAGACACAGACATCAGCCACACAAGTACCTGCCATGTTCTGCTATAACATGGCTGCCTGGAGCTGCTGTTTCTCTATTATACACAAATAGGCTGCAGGGGGTGTGGCCAGCAGCAAGCACATGGAAAGATTACACCATTATACCTCACATCATTATACATCACATCATTGTAGAGGCTGTCAGTCAAGCACTGGGGGTGTGGCTGTACCTCCCACTCATGAATAAGGTGGACAGCTTGAATATGCTAATGACTCATTCACAGGTCATTTGCATACAGCTTTAGGACCTCATTTCTTAGGTTTACAGGCATGTAGAGGGACAATGAAGGGATATAGGCAATGCTCTCTAATGGCAGTTTATGAAAATCTATTTAGATTAGGGGGGTTATTTTGCATGACGGGTTCTCTTTAATCATCATAAATGGCTGTGTGATAACGGCGGGGGGAAATTCCTGGAGACTACATAAAAGCAGCCACAATCAGCAGGCAAACGTTTAAGCCCATTCCATGGCCTAATGGGGTCTGCAGCTTGTATCAGGAAAGCCTTCTGCTGGCCTGTTCCAGTTGCAGCACCCCGCGGTACAGTATTTGGGATTCCGCAGTACATTTGCTAAATGAGAGGAGGACACAGCTGTTTTGTGTTTGAGGCTGGATGGTAACATATTATAAAGACGTAATAGGAGCTGAAAATAAAATGCTGTCATCTGTTGTTTTTTTTTTCTCTCCGACTGGAAAGTCAAGTGTTTGGCTGCCAGACAAAAATGATCAAAAGCTTGTTCTCTCAACTAAAAATGACTAAAGCGGACTGCTTTCCCCTTTGCTACACTGGGCAGGGAAAATGGAGACTACACAACAACCATGTCAAGGAGCTCAAGAAATACATCTATTGTAAAATGGGCAAAAGATCATACAAACCTGTGCACATTAGACCCGTGCACAGCAGTATTAGACCAGAGAGTTATCTCTGTGTCTGGTGATCAATCTGGAGTAGTTTAAGGCTGCTTTCACACAGCCACTGTGGGGATGGTAATGGCGCCCGGCAGAGGTACGGCACACACACACGTGTAGCCCCATAACGTACACAGGGAAAAGATAGAGCTTGCTCTATCTTTCCCCATGTTAACGGCTTGCCTTTATGCATTGTTACCCCTCCTCCTCTTCAGTTCACTGCTGCATGCTCTCCTGGGCTACGGCAGTGTGAAACTAGCCTAAGACTGTTAAATCGTACTTTGCACTGTCTTTTAGTTGCACCAACCTAATTTTTTGGCACACAGAATTTTTGTCGTAAAGTCATACCCCTTTTCTCAACAAACCGCCTTTTTTTTATACTTGTCAAAAAAGTGCCTAAAACTTATGTAAAACGTTCAATAAGTGCTGCACAAAGTAGAAGGAACAGCAGCACAGTCTGAGAAAAAAATATAGAAAGAGTGGTGTCCTTAATCCTTCCACCAAGCAAAGAGCAGAGGAAAAAAAATGGCAAAAAAAGGTCTGCACTCCAAAACAAGTGAGGTAATAGAGAGGGCCTTTATTTCACCTAAATGTTTCTGCTATTCAGCTTTATGAGAAAACCTGTAAGGTACAGGCAAAACGTTGTTGAATGAGATGAAATAAAGTACCATTTTATTTTTTCACTTAAGGGATAAAACATACCACTATGGTTGGTTCATGAATCAAGGATGTGCAGTGTCCTTTTTCATGTACCGACTGATGTACAGCATTATAGTGAAACAGTAAAATGATGCACAGTCCTTGCTTGATGAGTCCTTGTTTCCCCAAAAGCAGCAGCTGTGAGGTTTGTAAAGAGGTTGCATTTACACCTGTACAATCATCACGCTTGTACAGACAGCTTTACTCCTTCAAAAAAGTATAATAAAGATAAATCTCTGTCAATTTTCTGCCCCGCTTTAAGGCCGGCACCACACGTAGCGCTTTGTCTGCGCTTGCAAACGCAAACAAAGTCGCGCCCACCGGGGCGGGCCTCGGCCGATCGATCAGCGTTCTATGGAAACGCATGCCATCGGGAACAAGAGCCGCCGGTGTTTAACGCGAAAACACGCGGCGCGTTCTCGATCGCAGGCGTTCCATAAAACGCCGATGCGATCGGGCCGAGGCCCGCCCCGGTGGCGCGACTTTGTCTCGTTTGCGTTTTCAAGCGCAGACAAAGCGCTACGTGTGTCGTCTGCTGCCTAAGAGCCTTGAGCTCGCCGCCTGTTCTAGTTTTATTCCCTTGTAGCTTGCGGACCTCAATACAAGTTCATGACCATTCCCCGAGTGGTTCTATCAAGAAATATGAACGAAGACCTTTGAGGGCCGCATCGCAATACCCTTGATTGCTCCATCTCTGTTGAAGGGCTGACTCCAGGTGTCCCTGGGAATCATTCCTTAAAGTATTTTGCCTCCCGGCCCTCATTTAGTGCCTATTTTGGCCCATAGCAACCAGGGTTTCCAGCTCTCAAAAAAACTACAATCAGCAAGATGGAGGGGCGGAGTCTGCCTCCTGAGACCTCATCACAAACCCCTGCTGCTGACCAATGAGACCAGAGCTATATATCTAATATCTAACTACTTAGCCCATATCTATCTGTCTATTATCTACTCATATCTATCCGCTATCTAATATCTTTCTATCCCCTAGCCATCTATGTATATTCCTATCTATATCATATCTATCTATCTATCTCCTATCCATAATCTATCTATCTGTGTATCTTATATCTATCTATCTAGGTTCAGTTGAAAGGCAGCCCTCCTTGTTCCTTGTAGGGTGAAAGGGGTGAAGCTTTAATCGGAGACCCTGGCCAAGGGATCACTGGCTTCTGCACCCACCGTTAGCCTGGCTGCTGCCTGATCTTCTCAACTTTTATCTATCTATCTTATCTATTAGAAGATGTAGATATACATATTAGTATTATTCATACGTATATAGTATTAAGTATATATCACACACACGTCTTGTACCTTACTTAGCGACGTAAACGCCAGCACAGCACATGAGGGCAGAGCTTGCAGACTTGGAGAGTGTCTCCTGCCACTTCCTTGTGTGAGGTGAAGGGGGGCTGCAGTTTCTGTCTGTGTGGATTATTTGCTTATACACAAGTGTAGGGAAAGCTGAGGGAAGAGATGAGAGTTTAGGTGTTTGGTTATTATATTAGTTAGGGCTTCTCCCTGCACATGACAGTGCTGGGGCAGTGAGGGTGCGTTCAGACGTTGCAGTTAAAACCGCATCGCAATCAGCTTTGAGGTGGTTTTAGGGGAAAGCTGCTCCACAAATGTCATTCACTTGTTCAGTTCATGTCTTTCACCTTTTCAATTGACAAAACTGCACCTAAAACCACCTCAAAGCTGATTGCGATGCAGTTTTAACTGCAACGTGTGAACGCACCCTGAGACGTGAGGTGATCAGCTGATTGGAGGGAGAGAGATGGGGGCATGTCTCTCCCTCTGTAGTCTCTGCTGCTTTCTGAAGACGGGATGAGCTTAGCAACAGACATATGTGAGATTGCTGACATCTAGTGGAAGTCTTCAGAATACAAGAGAAAGGAGCAAGATTTGGGTAACTAATCCAATTTCAAAAGTGCTTAAAATTACCTGCCCTACAACATATCAAAAGTTTTTTGAAATGACGGTTACACTTTAAATACCTTTGCAAGCAGTTAGCACTAGAAAGAATGTGCAAAGTCCAACAGAAAACTGGCACAAGCATCTTAGTATATGTGCCCCTGTGTCTGTACCCAATCATCTAACCTTGTACCTAGGTTTAGGTGTCAACTCCTTTACTACATTTTGACTATCCATTCTCTGTATAGCTTTCAACAGGCATTTTCTGTGCTCTTCGATGCAGTGGAAAAAGTCCAGGCTCTGAATAAAAGCCATGTAGAAACCTGCAAATAAAACGCCAAAAATGATGATAGTAAGAGGATTAGTAAATGCAGATGTACTTATCATACATATAAATTACTCCAATGTCAACATTATCCTTCAAAATATCCAAATATGCATACAAGGTTGGGATAAGAAAAACGCTGCCTCTTAGCTACCTTGTAAGGCAGCTCCCTTAACGCTGAGGCCCATTTTCGTTTTTGTGTTTCCATTTTTTACTCCCCACCTTCATAAATCTATACCAAATACCAAATGGAGAGAAAATTGTGAAAAACTGCATTTGCACAATTTTCTTGTGGGCTTGGATTTTACAGCTTTCACTGTGCGCCCCAAATGATAGGTCTACTTTATTCTTTGGTTACTTCGATCATGGGGATACCAAATTAAAACCACCTGTACAAAAAAAATCTTAATTTTGCCATCTTCTTGCGCTAATAACTTTTTCATACTTTGGTGTACAGAGCTGTGTCTGTTGTCATTTTTTTGTGACTTTTTATGAAATTTTCAGTGCTATCATTTTAAGAACTGTACAACCTTTTGATCACTTTTTATTGAATTTTTTTATATTTTTCAAAAAACAGCAAAAAAATGGCATTTTCGACCTTGGGCGCTATTTTCCGTAATGTGGTTAATAACAGTTAATATATTTTGATAGATCGGACATTTTGGGACACGGCGATATCTAACATGTTTATGATTTTATTGTGTTTATTTAACATGTTTATTTATATCAGTTCTAGAGAAAGGGGGTGATTTGAATCTTTAGGTTTATTTTATTAAATTTTTTTTTAACTTTTGTTATTTTATTTTTTACCCCCAAGGTTACTCTGATTGATCCTACCATATACTGCCATAATACACAGCGGCAGCCACAAAGCAGCAAAGCCTCCCCCCCCCCAAAAAAAAACTCACCCTCAATCACTACCGGCGATTGATTATTCTAATGGAGTGATTCCTGATACAGTTTCGTTTAAACATCAAGCTGCCTAAGGTGATCCACAACATGGGTGTTTTTGGTTCCGTTTTCTGATAGATAAAACAGGTTTTACCCCTTAAGGACGGAGGGTTTTCCGGCTCTTTCTTTCTCGCGTCTCCAACGTCAAAAATCCTAACTTTTCCATGTTTTCCGGTGTACAGACCTGTGTGAGGGCTTATTTTTGTGCGTACCAATTTGGACTTTTTCCGTAATGTTTTTGTTTTAACAGCCGTGTACGCGAACTGACAAAATTCAAATGTGGAAATTGAAAAAAAACCGCACGTGGCGTCACGTTCTTGGTGGGCATCAGTTTTTTTACGACTTTCACGTCTTCGCTCCAATAATGGCTACTTTAGTCTGTGGTTCGGTGCGATCGGCGGTGATACCAATTTATAGTTTTGTGTTTACTCTACAGCTTTTTCAAAATTAAACGAATGTGTACAAAAAAAGAAAAAAATTTTTTGCCATCTTCTGACGCTATATCTTTTTCAACTTGGCGCAACAGAGATGTGGAGGAGGGTCATTTTTTGCGAATGAGTGACACGTTTCATTGCTAAAACATTTGAGGTCTGTGCGACTTCTGATCATTTTTTATTTAATTTTTTATGTTAGTAAACAAGGTGTAAAGTCCGCATATTCGAGACATTTGGGGCGCCATTTCCTCCGCCTCGTAGGTCCGCAGTCCCGCCCGTAACCAGTTGCCTTATATATTGATGATCGGGCATTTTGGACTCGGTGATCATCCTAATATGTTGTGTGATTTGTCTGTTCTATTTGTGGTTGCTATAACTCCGTGTCTAGGGAGGGTGGTGATTTGAACTGTTTAAGTATTTTTTAATTTTTTTTATTTTTTTAAACTTTTTTTTAAGTTTTTGTTTCAATATCTTTTAAGACCTCTAGGGTCATTAACCCTAGCATGGTCAGATCGCTGCTACCATCCTACGCAATACTTCTGTATTGGCAATATATGGCAGTTTTTGCAGCCTTCAGTTACAATGAGCCACTGGATCATTGTCACACGAGTCTGCACTGCCAGATAGCCAGATAGTCTCGTGTCAACTAGAAGACACGAGAGCTACCATGGCAACCCGATCGCCGCCGCCACCCCCCCGATGACGTTCGGGGCGTGGCCGATCGGAAAAAGATGCGGCGCCCCGCGTACTGCCGCCGTCTTTTACAACGCTACGCCGCGACTATTGTCGCGCGGTTGAGAGGGGTTTATATAGCCGCGAGTCGGTGCAAGCACCGCACGCGCGTATTAGCGTTGGGGTTTTGTGGCAATTGCAAACCCCCACCGGTCTGGTATGAAGAGACTCAGCCCGTGAGCCCTCTCAACATCCCGTTATACCTTCTTGCGCCGTAGAGCTATAGCGCAGAGTTAGGGGGTTTTAAGGCAGCCAAACGCATGGTAAACTGCCAAAAACGACGAAAAACTGATGTTTTAAACGGACCAAAAACGCCATGTGTGACATCACCTAGGGTGATGGCATACGGTCAGTTTTTTCAGATGCAGTTTTGACCAAAAAGCAGGTGAGGATCATAATCGTGTGAGACAAATAATTGACAGGTGCTGCTCCTACTTTTATTCCATTCCTGGTTTGGGCATCAAAAACTGCATCTGAAAATGAACGTGTGGACAATCAACCCCTAAGGTTTTTGGCCGTTTTACTAAGTAGCGTGTCACGCGTTGAAATAACGCATGCATAAAAACCGCAGCGGGTTTTTAAACCGCAGGCGTTTTGTCGTGGTTTCGCTGAAATGTGCCGCAGGAAAAACGGACCAAAAACGCGTGCGTGTGGGTCAATCCTAACACGCACTAACTAAAAGGGCCCAAAAAAAACTGGCTTAAAAATGCCAACGGTGACAATCACCCTTTATCCATATGGAAACGCCTGCGATCCATACAACGAGTCAGTACACCTGCAGGCACCTTACCGGGACGTGCCAGTCCTCTGTAGAGAAGCATATTTGAGCGTGTGGATATGATATAATGTGTATTAAATTACTGCACACACTACATATTCGGCAGTCAGCACTGTAAAGTAGTTGGTGCTGCGTGGTTGTTACAAGGTCACACGTATGGGGAGCCCGACTACGCTTAAGAGCAAAGGAAACAAAGCCTTGCTATCTAGGGTAGAAACAGAGTGTTGTGGATGATGAAAAAACGTAAGACAAACCGTGTTGTTCCATGGAGCGCTTGGATCTTGCTTGGAAAGCTGTCATGGTAGAAAGCTTCGTTACCCAGGGATAGAATCTTCCATGTCACCCGGTGCCCAGCTCGGTATATAACAGCACAGTCGGATTATTCGTGGTTGTGGGCTAACGAGCAGTGCACGGGTCCACCACGATGGCATTCGTCCACGGAAGTTCATGAACGTACAAACTATGAGGAATGATCCAGAAAGAAGTTACTGAGAGCCAGAGGCTCAATCGATTACGGGAGGAGGCACAAGTAACATTTATTTGCCGTGAAAAGGAAGACGCGCTTTTACTCGCAAAGCCAGTCACAAGACATGGGGCGGATTATTGTTTGGAGGGTGGTGCTGGTGTTAAAATCATTTTAATTGGTAGTGACAAACTTATTAGTACCCTCGTGGGGGTAATCAGAGAAAAAGACACGTTCTGGTTAAATTTACAGGTGTGACCTACTGCTAAAGTAGGTTTTGTGCACAGGTTCCAGGTCAGAATAATCCATACTAATGGGTTATGTATGGATTTTAGAGATGTTGACTTGGGGTTTGTGACCACTGGGGTGTGTGTGAGTTTTATATGAAATGTAAGGGGGTGAAGTGGGGAAAAAGAAAAATAGGCACGGTTCTGAACACCTGGAGGCCTGTCCAGCAGTCTGAGTGTCGGTAAGACCCTGCTTAGTAACAGTCCTTAAAGGGTGGTTGGCCTGCGTCAGCCTCATTGTCCCAGTTCTAACTCCCCCAGTTCTAGACTGAGTCGGTTTCCATGTCTTTCTTTCCCTCTCTTCCCCGCCAACCCCCACTTCCCCTATTTTTTTTCTCCTCCTCCATCGTCAATCGCTTTATCTTCTACTTCGAACTTTGTGTTCCACACCTGTCTGGGGGCGTTGTCTTGGTGGGTTGCACTAGTGCCCCGCTCCAGCCAGCGGGTCGTGCATAGACATGTCTGTGTGTAGTGCCTATGATGTGGTCTGATGAATTTGCGTTTGTTTCATATATCATATTCTTTGCTTTCCACTTACACGTGTTTGGTATGTTATTGCTATTTAGGAAAATTAATATAGAGACCAACTGAAAAAGACGAGCATCCCTGTGCTGAGCCTCTAACGGTGCATCGGCCAAGGTGGCCGCTCCACCCCTTCCCTACGAAGTGTAGATAGGTGCCATGTCCCCGCAAACACCAAACATAGACTGTGCTATATTTTGCCCACTTGGCCCGGCCACGGTGTTGGTGAGGGCTTACTGCTAATGGGGGCAGTGATATACCCACCCAATGGGTTATACTTTTATTGTGTGAAAGAAAGTACCAATAGATCTGATGGTAATTCCCGCCTGTCTCCTCTGCCTAATCTGTAATGTAATAATCCAAGAACCTAACCACTTGTTAAAAACTTAATTTAATATAATTTAAATTACTGTAATAATGTGTAATTAAGAGGCTACTGGGGCGGTGACAGCCGTTATCTCCCAGGCTCGCAACCTGCCCCAGTACGCCCTTTGGATGAAATAAAAAAACACTTATTAATTAAAGTATCCCTCCTCCTCCCACCGTACTGCATTCACACTACCGCAAGGGGACGTTCTATACGGCCCTGACGTATATACGGCCCGGATATACGTCCCCCTAGACGGCATGGGAGCAACGGCGCCCACACGGGAGCGGTACGGTGCAGGCACACGTCGGTCCCGTTACTGCTGGCCGTGCCACCGTGAAAAAGGCACATTTCCGATTTTCTCAGGGCATGACGGCGGCCGTGCCAATATACCCTATGGAGGGGGCGGGGTCAGCAGCCGCTCTCCGCCCTCCTCTCTCCCCGCGCGCTGCTGGGTGCCCGCCGTGCTAGCACGGTACGGCGGGCACCCGGCGTGTGAATCCCGCCTCTCTGTATAATATAGCACGCGCAGGAATTGCTGGGAGGCAGAAGACCTGCTACTGTACAAGAGTGTGAGGCGTCAGCACTGAGGGGCTCTGATAACCTGACCACAGCCCTTCAGATGCATCTGCGTAATATTTAGAGATTTTTTTTAGAAGGAAAGCGGCCATATTTACAATAGAAGATTACCCACGAGTCTGGTACCCTTTGTTAGCATGCTTGATGTCAATGGTCAGATATTCTTCAAAACATGCATGCGGTGTAAGCGCTGTGAACAAATGTAGTTGTTATGTTAGTGTCAGTATTACTGTATAGGTCAAGCATATATTTCTGGGCATAGACCATAGGCATGTTCTAAGGCAAAACTTGGGGGCCTTCATTAGGTAAAATACCATTAACGCGTCTCACTCTGACCGCTGCATGTAAAGCATACACTACCTCTGCCTCTCAGCATCATACCAGCAGAAGAGCTTGGAGCCAGGTAGGAGATGCGTTGATATTTTTTAGTGTACCTAACCATCAATTGGGGCACGATTTATCAGCTGTCTGAAGTCAGAAGTCACACCATCCAATCACAGCAACCAATCACACCATCTTTTATTTTACCAGTGCTCCATGAATATTTTTAAGGGGAGCTGTGATTGTTGCCATGGGCAACTGAGGTATTCTGACTTTCAGACAGCTTGACAAATCTGCCGCCATAATATTAGTTTCTCTGTCGTCAGTCACATTTTCAGTTCTCATTTTAAATTCTCCTTTTATACAGTACAAAAGCACAAAGCGATTTTCTGACTTTGATTTGTTCCTGATCAAAAGTTTTATTATCAATCCCCCTGCAATTCTGGACGCTCTCACAGTTTGCTGCCATCCACTCAGAGGGGAGGGTAGGTTACAGTAAACAAGTATTTGTTTCTTTATTTTAACTCTACGGGGAGTAGCCGGATCGTTACTCTGTAGTAATACGGAAACCCTTTTAAAGATGCAACTCTGATCCCTGAACCTAAACTTACAACCCTCATTGCACACAACAGTGCTGTTCTGGATTCAAGTGGTAGCACACCGCTCCCCATGCCTTTCTATAGGCTCACTACTGTACACATGGCCATGGTTTCCAGGCCCCATTACAGCCAACTGCCTCAGTCGCAAATTATAAAGCAAAGTCTATTCCTGCCCATGTTTGCTCCAGGAGTTATTTTTACTCACGCGTTTACGGACCATCACACACGACATGTGAGCTGAAAAAAACATGGGCCCATAGTTTGTGGCCCATATCCCATGTCTGTGAGCATGTGACATAAGGGGATACTTCTCCGCTTCTTTCTTCTCTGCATGGTCCCGTGAAGTGGACACAATGGGGCTTATTTACTAGGGTCCACGATCGCATTTCTGTGGGACTTTCACGACATTTTCGGGATTTGGTGCCGTTGGGAAAGGTATTTACAGGGGATTATGTTGCACCAATCGATTTTTGCCGCAATGGCGCACCGCTTTACATGCAACGAAATTGAGGCGGCCCGTCTGGCAGTCCACTGTTTGAACTGAGTGTTGTGGATTTAACATTCAAATTGTGTCCACATGGCACTATACATCACCAGGAGCAGAAGGTGAACCTGAGCCGGGAAGCGACACATGCACAATCTGGGCGCATGATCTTAGTGAATAGCTCACGCTGCATTCCGGTCGGGTGACAATGCACTTGGGTGAACTGTCCCAATGCTGCCCAATTTGGGCTTTCTGACCGCCAATAAAGCCTGCGTTGTACATGTGCTATCGGCAAGGCTGTACGGGACCCCGAACCGGCTTACGCGTAAGTGCGATCGAGAACACGTAATATACAATGCTCCAAAAAAATTCAGTGCAAGGGTTTCTCTAATAATCCACCGAGAGCTTACATTGTAGCCAACAACTTGGTATATACCATATGCTACCTTCAAGCAACAGAGAAAAAATGAAAAAATCTCTTATGTGTGAAGTAAATTATAGAAAATGTGCCTGCGTGCTCTCATATATCTGCCAGCACTTTCCCCCATTAGCACCGATGCAGACGAGGTCTCTTGTTAAATTCATCTCGTTTACACGGCTGGGACGGCATCCTTGCTTTAGCTCATGAAGACACGAATTTGTCGAAATCCGGCTGTAATGGAAGAATAAATAAGACAACGTGTGCACCACTGGATAAATGTTTTGGTCTAGTCGTGCTTTAGGGATGATGTGGGTTGTCCATTACATTAAAGACGCACGTTTTATGTAGCAGGCCATGGTTTAACAAGAAGAAAAGACAGCAAGAGAAAGTCTTCCATCTGATACAACTACCTGTGGAAACATTTTTTCTGACAAATAAAAGAGCCATAGGCATTTACCCATGATGATCATCAGATACCATTTTCCAAAAGGTTTTCAAACCACAAGTAGGTACATTTACAGTGGGGATAAAAACTAGTGATCTCAGCCACCAATTGTGAAGTTCTCCCCACTAAAGAGTGATATGACCGTAGTTACAATCATAAGTAACCTCAACTATGAAGACAAAGTTGACCAAACAAATCCAGAAAAATCCACATTGTCTGATTAGAAGAATTTATTTGCAAATTATGGTAAAAATATTTGGTCACCTACAACAAAAAAGCAAAAGTACAGGCTCTCAAAAGACCCTGTATTTGCTTTTTTTAAGAGATCCCCTCTCCCTCCACTCATTACCTTAGTAATGGCCCTGTTTTGAAATGCTTAGCTTATCATATTATAAAGACACCTGTCCACACGATCAATAGTCACACTCCAACTCCACTAGGTGCAAGACCAAATTCTGTCGAAATACACACCAGAACAAAATTGTAGCCCCTGCACCGGATGGAAAGACTGTATCTGCATAGGCAACAAGCCTTGGTGTGAAAAAAACATCAACCGTGTAGCAAATTAATTAGAAATTGGAGACTGCAACTCCCCTGATAACTCTCTTGAGCAGCGCCCGGTCTAGATCTCACCCCATGGTTTAAAGTGATCCAGCAAACTAAGCAAAATCCTATCAACCACAAGGGGACCTATTGACTAACCTGCAGAAGCTGGGACCAAGTACAAAGGCTACGAGTCCAGTAACACACGTAGGCTGCAGAGACTTCAGAGAGTTGCAGTCCCGACTGTACAGCATAAATGGGGGCCATGTATCGTGCGATTTTGATTGTGTAAGGCTACTATCTACTCAGCAAGGACACTGAAGATGGACGTGTTTGGCTTCTTTCAGCTGTTGACAATGATCCCACGCATCACTCGCCAGGGAAACAAGGATGGCTTCGGGCGTAAGACATTTCAGCGGTCACGAGTGGCCTACCACTTCTGTCTTTCTGGTCTCAACCCATAAACCTTTTGGAGGGAGTTGAAAGTCCTTGTGTGCCTGCCTAGCGCAGCCGCAAAGCATCCCTTACTGCTCTAAGAGGATCTTCTAGGGAATGGTCACGCTACCAGCAACAGTGTGTGCCAACACTAGTTGAAGACTACAGAAAATGTTTGACCTCTGTCAGATGCCAACAAAGGATATGAACAAGTATGAGATGAAGTTTGTTACTGAACCAACATACTTCTGTTTTCACCATAATGTACAATAAATTCTTAAAAATCAGAAAACACAAGGTGAGTTTCTGAGTTCTTTCACTATTGGTCTTCGTAACAGAGGTCTATGTTATCAATTACAGGCCTCTCTCATCTTTTTAAAGAGGAGAACTTGCACATTCAGTGACCGCTAAATACATTTCCCCCCCACTGTGAGTGGTTAATGTAGATCAGTATGTAATGATGTGGCCTCATCCGGGTAGGGAGAACCCTCGTCATATATAAACCAATCAATTTCAGTAATTACCTGTATCTCAATAATACCTTGAAAGAAATGTTTATTTTCAGTTAATAAGAAAGCAGCTCAGTAGTCTATTGTACGCAGTCTTACATGTTTCACTTCAACCAGCTCAGTGGAACAATGCCCATGCTCCCACTAAAACTGGACAGTAAGGGGAAAACAGACTTGAAGTCCAGTGTTCAAATAACAACATTTATTCTGCTTTCAAGAAGCGTTTCTAAGCTTAGAGCCACGGCTCCTGAATTTAGAAGGTGACCTTTAAATCATTCATTGTTATTTGGACCTCACGCCAAGTCGAAAACAACAACCATAGTAAAAGGCATTTCACGGCTTGTGAATTTTGTGTTCCCAGCTTCCCAGGTATATTGCAATCAGAATATTAATTGTTTCCACCAGGAAAGTAACAATGTGCCTCAAAACCAGCCCGTAATACCTGGTCCCTCTAAATAAAAATTAGAGTGCTATGGTTGTGTAAGGTAAGTATGGGGGATTAAAATTTGAAACCATAAAATACCTCTTCACACCAATCCCACGTCACATACTCAACGGCACTTTTTTGGGCGTACATCACACGACCGTATGTGGGGACGTACATACGTACCTTCTATTGCCTTACTGCGCCGTACGGAAGGCGTACTGTGCCCGTAGAAGATGAGGACATCTTCCAACAGAATACAGCGCTGTGGCGTTGTGATATTCCTAGGAGAGGGCTGGGGTGACACACTCTCCTCCTGTCCTTCCCCCGCCGCATACATTGTGTATACCTAATTGGTGGAAGTTGCTACTGTGACTGACAAAAGCACGTTATTTGGAATAACAAGTAGCCCAACTTCAAACCTCTATAATCTCTAAACAAACGAAAACCCAATTCTGGGTCAAACACTAAACAGAGTGCATCGGTAAACAATCCGGCCGATGCATAGGAGGTAGTTGTTGCGAAAGTCACTCTGCCTCCACTTAGGGAGGTTGCCTAGGGGACGCACCCTTCATTAGGAGGCTACCACATGGGAACTTTCTAACGTGCAGGTGGGACCACTGCCTGGGAGGACAAGAATAACAATATCATTGCCTGTAACCAAGCGATTGCTGTGTTATTTTGTGAACAAAAGCTGGAAGCTAGATTGGAGAGTGCTCGTCATTGCTCATAGGGGAGTCTAAAACCCCTTGGGGCAATCAGGAGACTAGCTCTCAAGCATGAGGCCACTGTCCGGCTTCCATCTACCACCCAGCGAAGCTAATACCAAGGCTGCTGAGCACCCTGTCCTGTGGACCGGTTCTCCGACCAGCTCTCCATCCTGCTGAACCTGCTGTTGATGTTGGAGGGCTGTGCCTGCTGTTCAGTTCCATAAAGACGACCGTAGTTGATTTGCACCAACTGCCTCCGTTGATCCCTGGATAGGCTGCTGCTTCATCATCACCGGCTCCCCATCTTTTACCACCCAGGGATTCCAATTCCCCTCAGGGTTGCCCCAGGAGAAACCTCTTTCATGCATCGACTCTCCCTCTACCTTCTTATTCTTGCACAACTATACCACTGCTGAGACCCGCAGGCATGGCCTCTGTCCTCGATGCCAATACAAGCAACAACACCGTGACCATACGTGCCCGGGGCCGCATAAAGCAGACACCCAGTATTTCTGGGCTCCGGTTTTCTACACCCCCACCCAAAAGGAAAGTCTAGGGCCCACTGGGGGATTTGCAATTGGCCATATTAACAGATTTAACTTCTGTGCCTTAGGTCTGGACTTTTGAACTGTCTGTTTATTTTAACTGGTCTGCCCACCCTGCTGCCATATGAGTTTAAGGCCCCTAATGTGGATTGGAAAACAGACTGCGTTATATTGTGCCTGTGCTGTCGACCGCTGCTCACCCACAACGCTTTAAATAACCCACCCAAACTGTGTCCCTCTGCTACAATCTCCCTTATAGGGCTTTTAATGTTAACTCTTGCAAACCCTGCACACAGTCAGAAATTTCCGGTCCGGCCAAACTCACTGGTGGGACCACAGGCCTAATCGTCTAAACTCTGCCTTGCACGAATCCTCCGATGGCCCTGTGGCGCATGGAGAAAATTCACTCTAACCACAGCTCCTGGCTGGAAGACCTATGCTCCGCCATCCTCTCCACCACAGCCACGAAAGAGACTCTCCAGTGTGCCTTTGGGCAAAGAGGAGTGGCCATCAGGCGAGAACTCACACTTCTTCTCGATTGATGACCGTAGTTTCTGGAAGCGGAAATATATTGAATTAACTCCCAGAGGGACCCTTGAGATCTTGGCTGGCCGCGGTCCAAATGATTCCCGACCCAGAGAAGCCTCTATACTCCAATCCAAGGAGGAAACACTTGTGGTCGATCTCCGCAACACCTCCCTAATACTGCAACCTAACCGGTACTTTTCTTGCAATTATTCTGCTGCTGATATTTTTTCTCCCAGTGAAGCTGAGCCCATAATCCCAGATGCATCAAGCAGAGAGACTATGCCTGACCTAGCTTTGTTTCTCTAAACTTCCTGACTTACCCTCATTCGCTAGCAAGTACACTCGTCTGCTGAAAGCATATATTGTTCTACTTTTACAGGACTGTGCCCTTCATCAGAAGCAGAGATCCCTTTACTTTTTCCTTTTTCACCAAGGACGTGTGCCCAGAGAATGTAATCTAGTTGCAAGTTGAGTTTTTCTAAGAAATTATATTCTTCTAGGAAAAAAGGTCTATTGATAAGCAGTCTATCCCTTCCCTTTCAGGTTAAAAGGACATTCTCTTCGTGCTATTGAATTATCAAAAGGGTCCACAGTCCTAACATATGGTCAAGAAAAGTCCAGCTCATGTTGCTAAAGACACACCTCAACCAGCCCATAACAACCATAGTATGAAATTTTTAGCGTTCATAAGATGGGGAAATAACATGCTATTGTTCTGTACACACTTTGTTAAATCTTGAATGTGTATTAAACATCATACAACCTATAAAATATTGGGTATTCCTCGCGAAGAATTATAGTGATCGATTGGTACGAATCAGTGCACAAAGTCTAAAGTCTACAAACCAGACCATGTGCTTGTTTTTTGGCCAATTTCACACATTTGATTTTTTCCATCTCCCAGCTAACACGGTAGATAAAAATATTTTAACACAGATAAAATTGTGTAGGGCAGAAAATAAGCTCTCACACCCTCTGTACCGAACAAATTGAAACAAGTTATGATTTTTAGTTGGAGACAGCAAAAAACGTGAAAAAAAAAACCGCTGGCGTCCTGGAGAGAAGGTTTTCATGATAATTATTCAATTTGTGAGTTCACTTTCTTCTCTTGTATGGCCGATTACACCACCACACAGCCTTGAGGTGGAAAGTGGAGATGAAAATATACTATTGCCTAACACAGCGTTTTATTTGATTTAACTACTGGAGATCATAAAAACGGTCCCTTTCTAAGACTACATATGCAGCTTCTTCTTGGGGCCATTCACATACGGAATATCTAGTTATATACGTCCCACTGTAGTCTGGCTGCCAAAGCTGACTTGGTCATAAAAAATATCCCTGGGTGAAGAAACAACATATAAACTATTAAAGGGGCCAAGTAATTAACTTGATATGCAAATCGTGCATACGTAAGTTCAAAGCAACAGAAAACCCCAGCTGTCACGACCCATCTCAGTTTCCATTCGCCCGATAATCTTATAGAAGAGTGGCATATTGGGCCCTCTGAAGTTGCCGGCAGGGACTTCACGCCTCCATGCCCCTCATACTGCTGTTAGTCTATCTAAATCTATTGCGCGCATGACACATCCTCTTAGTGGCCATATGTTTGTGCTGCAGAAGTTTGGTAGATCAGCAGTACATGATTTTCATGGTAGACGTGAAGAGATCAGATGTAGTTGTGACTTTTTCAGCTGATTTTCAATATTTTCGTCAATTTTTTTGATGTTTAGTACGGTCCACTTAAAGGACAATGTGGGTCATGATTATCTGGTTAATACTGTCTAAGCACCATGATTGGACACGATTTACAAATGTTGGCTTTTTCTAAAACAACTAATTGATGTTGAACAAGGAGCAGGGACTTGAGGTGTACTGGGGAGCTCAGACAAGAGCCCTATACTGCATGTCATGTTCAACTGACTACGAACAACAGACACTCATCGAGTTGCCAGGTATAAACATCTAGTTTCAATTATTCGGAAAAACAAGCGGATGTGATTTTGGCAAAAAAAAATAGTGAATATGGTGTGTGTGGGTGGAGAGCGATCTGTAGTTGTATGAGAATCAAAAGAACTGTGCTGGAAATCCAGAAAGGAGATGGAACCATTTGGGGAGCAGAATGAACGAAGGGCATACTGAGGCATTCTAGGTGAATAGTATTGTGTGGACCAGAATAAAGCTCATGTGCTGGCTCCTGGGAATATGAGGTAACAAAAGTTAATCGTTTGGAACTGCTCGCTGTCTTGTAAAAAGCTTCATGCTCCCTGTCCGATGATAGAGAAGCTTCTCTCACCAATAATTGGGACAACCACATTTAATGTGAGGGCATACGTTGCAAAAAGGCAATCGGTGCCCTTCCACCTTGTGTTTTTAGGTTTGACTTTTTTGTGGAACACACATCGTATGTGTCTTCTTACTCGCTGTGTCAATGCACTTAATATTTTATTTTTCATTAATACTTTCCTGTGTATATCACAACAGTGTGTCCCCCAATGCCCTTTGTCATTAGAGTTATTTCTTAATTCTAAAAAGATTCATTTTCTTCAAACATAATTTCTTAGGAATTTGATGTATTTTGGTTTTACACAGAATTTTTTCTATGTCGTTAGATTTTCCCACTCAGTCTCATTCAAACGTTTGGAGAACCAATAATTTTTTTATCACCCCTCTAGGCTTTCCTTTATTATCTATGTTTATTCGTTTGTGGTTTTTTTTGATCAAAACATTTTTATTACAGTTTACATTTGTAACATTACATTCACACACAACACATACATTAACATCATTGGTACACAGACAAGAACAACTGACGCCAGCACATCTGGCGCGACATTACAACATGACATAATCCCCCCCTCCCAGCCGGTCGCAGCCCATCTATCCCCCCATTCCCCCCCCCACCCCCCAGTCCGGTGTCTTCCCACCATCATCTAGCAGCCGTCTAGGTTTTACACCATTATCTAGGCCCTATATAGATGATGTCCCTTATATTAATTAGTACTTTAAAAACCCTACTATTCGCACTAGCTATAGTATTGATAGTCCTTGCCTAATAGATAGCAATTCGCCCCGACGGAAGGCCTGGGTGGTCTAGACCATTGACCCCATATGCTTTCAAATTTTTTATTGCCTTTCGTTTCAAATAACCCCATACTCCAAGCGAATATATTTTTCATCTATTTTTATATTCCCAAGGGTGGGTGGTGTGCGCCTGATCCAGTGAAACAATATCTCCTTACGTGCCTGGTATAATGCCCTTTGGACCCCTATCGTGGCAGATGTCCTGCATCTGTTCAGTAATATGCCCAGAAGACGCAGTTTTAGGTCAGCGCTATCTGAATTTGGAAACACCTGATGTAGCAAGTCTAAACCCCCTTTCCAATAGTCCCTCCAGTTCTCCCACTTCCCACACATGATTGTAACAGATGCGCCTCAGACTGTTGACACCTTGGACAGTTAGAGTCAGCTCTTACCCCATATTTATGCAGTATGAGCGGGAGTTCTTAGACCCTGTAAATCATAAACAGTTGGGATATGCGTTGTCCTCACTGGGAACCAGCAGGGGGACCACTTCCAAGGCGTTCCTCCCATTCGTCATCATCTATGGGGCCCATATCCACCTCCCATTTACCACGCGACCATATGGGAACCGTCAGATATTTTCCCACCAGCCAGATATACGAATGATATCATACCAGCTGTATCTCCCTCTCCAAATATATGTCATCAGATGCTAATCGGATAGGGATTTCTTCATCCCAAAATTGCGCATTCAACGCATGGCTAACTGCAAGTGTTGTAGAAATGCCTATTTGTAATACTAAAATCTTCACCTATTTGCTCAAAGATTTAAGTTTTCCCTCCTGCAATACTTGTGATATCAGTACTATCCCTTGTCTTTTCCCAGGAGAAAAGCCCTCTTACGCCATAAATCGGACTGTATTTGTCCTTAAGTCTTTCCATCCTTGTTCATTAGTTGCAGTGTAGGGGAGTTTGTGTTTATGTGTCTTTTGGAAACCTCCTCTAGAGCCAACGCCGGAACTGCTGGTATCTAGACCATTGGCGATCAACTTCCCGTGAATCCCTTAAAGTGCTGTAGCTAGGAGCTTATGAAATACATCTAGGGATTTGGTAAGGCTAGTCCCCCATTATTTTGTTCTCTGATGGTACTCGTAACGTATAGGGCAGATTTTTGTTTCCACACCAAGGCTCTATTGCAGAAATATTTAGAAAGTATCGCTGTGGTATCCAAATTGAGTGTTATGTATATGTTAAAACTTGGGGATGGTTATTCAGTTTGTGCTAATGCAGTGGTCTTTGGTTTGTATTGAAATCGATATTAACAAAATTTACATAAAATTTGAGAATGTAGCATAATTACCTTATGGTTCACCTTCAACATTGGGACAGTTTATGACTGTAAAAACCAGTGTGAAGCCTTAAGACTCACCAAACGCTGTGCAGACCTGGGTTTGTTACTTCTTATTTTTCTAAGTTGTGCAATTTTTAGCCATTTGCAAACCAACAGATTCAGTAACCTGACAAAAAGTTGGACAAGATGTCTGTTATGTTGCCAGGAACACTTTAGAAGGTTTGTAAGAGTACTTTAAACATTATTTCGGAAAAGCAGTGCTCAAGATGTGGTCTTTCACTTACTCTATGTTGCTCCAATTTGATCGTTTCTCATTGTGGAGAGTTGGGGGATTCATTTTTAGATAGACTCTCCACACTCTTGGACAATGTTGTCAATGAGGCAACACCTGACAACTAGAACAGAAGATTAGATATGTAAAGATTTCTAGCCAGTCAGAGGACATGTATTACTTGTGCTTATTACTTCTTTCCCTCATCTGCCAGTGCAGATCAAGATTACTGCACGTGACATTTGACATCATCATACAGCCACAACACACACCATACATTAGCACCTAGGTTTGGTTCATGTCTTGGCAGAGGTTCCATTAGGAACGTCCATAAGATAGATTGTCAACAAAGCTGAAAAATCTTCTGGAAAGATAGAAAAAAAAAGTTCTGATGGATGAGCACTTCACTTCGTTAGGCGCGGTGCACACTTCATTTCATTTTCACTCACATGTTCAGTGTGTTTCGCCAGGAAATCTCCTAACATACAGCTAATATGTCTCTTAAAATGGTACTATCAATGTGGGCCAAAGGGGCCTACCTGTATGTTTCTCTCAATGTATGCCTTCTCTGTCAAGCAGGCTGCATTTCACATTGCCATGTGTTAGTTTTACGCTATATAATAGCAGTCAAAGGTGACACATACTATTTAGCTAATCACACACACCTGTACAAGCTCACTCTACTGCACTTGAAACTGCACACCTTTTTCCTCTGTTTATTCGTGATCTTCTTGACTGTCTGTCACCAATGAGCTCTAGTCACATTCCCAGTACACTCACCCTTCTGACTGGTAAATTTATCAAAGGCCATAACGCCTAAGGCTATATTCACACACACATGTGCCCGCTGTAGTACGCACTGCTCAAACCGTCCCCTCCCTGGAGATATATGGAGCACGGCACGTAGTAGGTGAAAGATAGGATATGTCCTATCTTTTCCCGGTAGGGAACGGTACGTGCCCTCCGTACGCGCCATGTGCGTATTGCCAGCCTGTGGGAGTATTACAGCGCCCGTAGATACCTCCCCCCACTGTGTCTGTGTGAATGTAGCCTGGGACTTCCATTTACACTGACGTATGCCCGAATGGCTATGGCCGGGTGACATACGTCCAACCCATGGAGAGAGTAGGGTTAGCCCCTCCCTCTCCATAGCACTGTTGAAAAACCCTAGATGGTCTAAAATTGTAAAAAATAAAATAAAAAATACATAAAAATTTCTAATTAATTTCCTTTCCCAAGAACTGATATAAACTAAAATAAATAGTAAAATCCCTACATTGTCGGACTTTGCATGATAAATTTGGTACACGGCGTCTGACTGAGCACTGGAACCCGCCATTTCAGTGTTGAATGTGTTGAGTGTAGAATAGTGCAGCGGCAACACAAAAGGTCACGGTAGACACATATGTGGCGTGGCACTTCAAAGTCTACTGTCATCAAGAAAAAAAAACTAAAATACTAATTCTGCTCCAGGTGTCCCTGGGAATCATTCCTTAAGTATTTTTGCCTCCCGGTCCTACTTCTAAGTAAAACACTCCAGCAGCACATGAGGGCAGAGCTTGCAGACTGGAGAGTGTCTCCTGCCCTTCTTGTGTGAGGTGAAGGGGGCCTGCAGTTTCTGTCTGTGTGGATTATTTGCTTATACACAAAGTGTAGGGAAAGCTGAGAGAATGAAGAGTTTAGTGTTTTGGTTATTATATAGTTAGGGCTTCTCCTGCCTATGACATGGCTGGGAAGTGAGGTGTGCGTTCATACGTTGCAGTTAAAAAAAAACGCGCTCGCATCAGCTTGAGGTGGTTTTAGGTGAAGTTTTGTCAATTTGAACAGGTGAAGTCATAAACTACAAGTGAAATTTGATTGCGAAGGGGAAACTGCTCTAAATGTCTTCACATTGTTCATCAATTTTTCACCTTTTCAATTGACAAACTGCACCTAAAACCACCCAAGCTGATTGCGATGCAGTTTTAACTGCACGGTGAACGCACCCTGAGACGTGAGGTGATCAGCTGATTGGAGAGAGAGATGGGGGGGTGGCAATGTCTCTCCCTCTGTAGTCTCTAGTCTGTTTTTCTGAAGACGGGATGAGCTTAGCAACAGACATATGTGAGATTGCTGACATCTAGTGGAAGTCTTCAGAATACAAGAGAAAGGAGCAAGATTTGGTACTATCCATTTCAAAGTGCTTAAAATTACCTCCTCCCTACACATATCAAAATTTTTTTTGAATGACGTTACACTTTAAATACCTTGCAAGCAGTTAGCACTAGAAAGAATGTGCAAAAGTCCGAACAGAAAACTGGCACAAGCATCTTAAGTATGTGTGCCCCTGTGTCTGTACCCAATCAACTAACCTTGTACTAGGTTTAGGTGTCAACTGCCTTTACTAACATTTGACTACCATTCTTCTGTATACTTTCAACAGGCATTTTCTGTGCTCTTACGATGCAGTGGAAAAAGTCCAGGCTCTGAATAAAAGCCATGTAGAAACCTGCAAATAAAACGCCAAAAATGATGATAGTAAGAGGATTAGTAAATGCAGATGTACTTATCATACATATAAATTACTCCAATGTCAACATTATCCTTCAAAATATCCAAATATGCATACAAGGTTGGGATAAGAAAAACGCTGCCTCTTAGCTACCTTGTAGGGCAGCTCCCTTAACGCTGAGGCCCATTTTTGTTTTTGTGTTTCCATTTTTTACTCCCCACCTTCATAAATCTATAACCTTTTCATTTTTCCATGAACAGAGCTCTGTGTTGGCTTGTTTTCTGCATAACAAATTGCACTTCATAGTGATGGTATTTAATATTCCATGCCATGTACTGGGAAACGGGAAAAAATACCAAATGGAGAGAAAATTGTGAAAAACCGCATTTGCACAATTTTCTTGTGGGCTTGGATTTTACAGCTTTCACTGTGCGCCCCAAATGATAGGTCTACTTTATTCTTTGGTTACTTCGATCATGGGGATACCAAATTAAAACCACCTGTACAAAAAAAATCTTAATTTTGCCATCTTCTTGCGCTAATAACTTTTTCATACTTTGGTGTACAGAGCTGTGTCTGTTGTCATTTTTTGTGACTTTTTATGAAATTTTCACTGCTATCATTTTAAGAACTGTACAACCTTTTGATCACTTTTTATTGAATTTTTTTATATTTTTCAAAAAACAGCAAAAAAATGGCATTTTCGACCTTGGGCGCTATTTTCCGTAATGTGGTTAATAACAGTTAATATATTTTGATAGATCGGACATTTTGGGACACGGCGATATCTAACATGTTTATGATTTTATTGTGTTTATTTAACATGTTTATTTATATCAGTTCTAGAGAAAGGGGGTGATTTGAATCTTTAGGTTTATTTTATTTAATTTTTTTTTAACTTTTGTTATTTTATTTTTTACCCCCAAGGGTACTCTGATTGATCCTACCATATACTGCCATAATACACAGCCGCAGCCACAAAGCAGCAAAGCCTCCCCCCCCCCCCCAAAAAAAAAAACTCACCCTCAATCACTACCAGGCGATGTGGATTAATCTAAATGGAGTGGATTCCTGATGACAGGTTCGTTTAAACATCAAGCTGCCTAAGGGTGATGCCACACATGGTGTTTTTGGTCCGTTTTTCTTAATAGATAAACAGGTTTTAAGCAGCCAAATGCATGGTAAACTGCCAAAAACGGACTGAAAACTGATGTTTTAAAACGGACCAAAAACGCCATGTGTGACATCACCCTAAGGGTGATGGCATACGGTCAGTTTTTCAGATGCAGATTTTGAAGCCAGAAGCAGGTGAGGATCATAATCGGTGAGACAAATAATTGAAAGGTGCTGCTCCTACTTTTATTCCATTCCTGGTTTGGGCATCAAAAACTGCATCTGAAAAACTGAACGTGTGACATCACCCTAAGGGTGTCTGACAATCGGGTCGCGGCCCGGTGGGTGCGGCTTTGTCTGCTTTTGTGTTTGGAAACGCAGACAAAGTGGCACGTCTGACATCACCCTTAGGGTGATATTACACATGGCGTTTTTAGTTTTCAGATCGTAAAAAACACATGCACTAAAAAATGCGTCAGTTTTTTAAAACGCATGCGGTTTTTGAAATGCATGCATTTTTTTAATTGCGTAATTTTGGAAAACCGGACAAAACACATGCATTTTAAAACGCATGCAGTTTTTAACTAAAAAGGGCCCAAAAACGGCTTAAAAATGCCACGTGTGACATCACCCTTTTCTATGGAAACGCCTGCGATCCATAAATCTTCATACACCTGCAAGGCAGCCTTACTGCCAAAGTCTCTGTAAGGAGAACCATAATTTGTAATGCACTGTGGAATATGTTAATAAATGTTATTATTATATTACTGCACAACACTACATTATCCGTCATCAGACTGTTAAAGTATTTTTGCTGCTGGTTTTACAATTTGCACACTTGAGGGAGCCCTACGCTTAAGAGAAAAGGATAACAAGCCTTTATCTAGGGTAAGATACAGGTTGTTTGTATGATGAAAAACTATACTGTTTTCCAATAAACCTTTTGGATCTCTGCTTGCTGTCATTGTAAAGAAAGCTTCTATGTTTACTTCCAGTGGATAGAAATCTGTCCATGGTCACCCAGGTGCACAGCTCGTTATAACACACAGTTCTGATTATTCTCTGTGGTGCTAACGAGCAGTGCACTTGTGCCACCACGGATGGATTTCTGTCCACTGGAAGTTAACAATGAAGCTTATATAAAACTATGAGGAACTGATACAGAAAGTATATTCGAAATTTGCATAACTTTTCAATATTCAAACAATAACATTTATTTGCTGAAATGGGAATACGCCTTTAACAAAACCCCTATAGGGGACACCGCCTAGTTTGGCCTTAAGAGCCGCAGACCCATTCCAAACTATGCCCTGTGTCAGTTTATATGGTTATAAATTGGAAACTTTCCACTTATCTCTGTGTTTTTTAGATTGTTTTTTTGTTTGACATATTGTACATCATGAATAGTGTGTGATTTGTTCTGTCCAATAATGATTTTATGTGTGTTTTTTTTTTAAAAAAAAAAAAAGCAAAATTTGGCAAAAAAATTAGAAAAATTTCAATTTTCATAGTTTGAATTTTTTTGGCTTGCCAGATAAATAATTATTTACGTTTCACAAAAAAATGTTTATATCACCACATTTAACGCTAAATCTCTAATTTATGTTTCTATCAGTTTGACGAGTTTCTTTCACTTTTTTAGGAATTTGGAGAAGGCTTAAATATATACCACACAATTTTCCAAATAAGAGAAAATTTCCAAACACAGTTTTTCTTGGGACAGTACATATCTAAGTTTTTTTTGAAGGCATATACATTAGAACACCCTATAATTCATTTCACCCCCATTTATACAACTGCCCACCCTTCAACACACTCAAAAACGGGTATTAATAGGGTGTCTGTTACCCTTTAAGCATCTCACAAGGAATTCAAAAAAGAGTGTAATAGTTTAAGAATTATAATATTTTGTTCTATAACAGTGTTTACATTAGTTCAAAAAAAATTAAATTTACCAGAGGTAAAAGAGCAAACTCCATCCTAAATTACTTTCTTGTGATTTTCTCACTGATAAGAAAATCTCCCACATTTAGATTGATACACTGGGGTTTTTTGGGGCACATGAACCAGGCGATCAACAGGCATAAGAGGAGAGGCCCTTGGCTTGTTGAGAACGCCATTTTATGAAAAGCACTCCCACTGTCCATGTTTGCTTTGTATGATCCCCTGAGGTGTCAGAACGGTAGAAAACCACCCTGACAAAAAAATACCCCACTTTTGGAAACTACAACAACAAACAACCACTACAAACAAACACCCCTCAAGGATATATCAGGGGTAAGTGAATGGCTTTGACCCACAGGTGTTTCACAGAATTTATTACATAATGGACTGTGAAAATGAAATTACATAATTTTTTCAAGAAAAGATCTCATTTTAAAGAAGAAATGGAGAGCCCCCAAAATTCATTTTAAAAGCAGTAGGTTGAAAAGGTACCAGTACACTTCCAAATTTTGTCACACTATCGACACCACATTTCCTTCTGAATACGCGGCAATACCCCATATGTGTTGTACGTTGCGTCTAGGGGTATCATACTGAGGGAGTTGGAAAGAGAACAAGGCTTTAGGAGGGCCTTGGTAGAGCTAGCTTTTGAATGAAATAATTTTTCATGCCTATGTCTGTTTGAATACTCCTGGAAGTACTGTAACTGTGATAACCCACCCGCCAAAGTGACCCCGCATTTTTGGAAACTACAAACCCCTCAGGAATATCATCAAGGGGTAAACGTGTGGCTTTTGACCTACAATAAGCGTTTTCTACGAAATTTATTAACATACTAGACGTGAAAATGAAAATTATAATCAATTTTTTTTTTCAGAAAAACATCTCATTCCAATTACTAGAAATAAGATCCCCCAAAATAGTTCTTTTTAAAAAAAGCAGTTTAGGTTGAAAAGAAGCACCCCAAATTGTCGGTCACACATATTTTTTCTGAATCCGGCAAATTACCCCATATTGTGGTTGTACAGTTGTAGCGTAAGGGGTATGAATGGCAGGAGTTGGAAGAAGACAAGGCTTTAGGCCTTTGGAGAGCAGATTTGTTGTATATAAATATTTTCATGCCTATGTCTGTTTGAATAGCTCACTAGTGATACTGTAATCAGTAAAGGATAAAACCCCTCCAAATTGACACCCCTTTTTTGGAAACTACAACAGAAACAAACATAAACAACTCATCAACGGAATATATCAAGGGGTAGTGAATGGCTTTGACCCTAACCAGGCGTTTCACATAGATTATTAACATCAAGAACTGTGAAAATGACAATTTACAATTTTTTCAAGAAAATACCTCATTTTAAGCCCTCCACAAAATGGTCATTTTTTAAAAGCATTGGTTGAAAATCACCCCAAATTGGGTCACAATTCAATTTCTTCTGAATCTGGCATACCCCCTATGTGGTTGGTAAAGTTGCCTGTAGGGGTATAATGGCAAGGAATTGGAAAGAGACAAGGGCCTTTAGGGCCTTTGGAGAGAGCAGATTTTGATGAAATCCTTTTCATAGCCCCATGTCATGTTTGAATAGCTACTGGTTAACTTAACGTGATAAACACCCCCAAGGTTGGACCCCATTTTGGACAACTACCAAACCACAAACAAAAGACAACAAACAAACAACCCCGCAGATATATCAAGGTGTAAAGTGGAAATGGTTTGACCCTACAGCTTTCATAAACGGTATTTATGAACTAAGACTGTGAACATGAAATTTTACATTTTTTTTTCAAAAGAATTCACTCATTTTATAAAAATTTATTCGCCTCCCCAAAATGTCCATTTTATAAAAGCAGTTTGGGACGGTTGAAAAGCACCCCAAATTTTGTCACCAATAAGACAACAACTTTCTTCGAATATATGCATACCCATATGTGTTGTTGTTAAGTTGTCTGTAGGGGTATAATGGCACGAGGTTGGAGAAACAAGCGTTTAGAGAACAGAAGTTTGATGAAATATTTTTTCACATGCTCCCTCTATCTAATGGTGGCCGAACCTTGGCAACGGGTTGGCCAGAGGTGGCACTCAGGATCCCTTTCTGTGGGCACGACCGGGTCATCACCCAAGCACACCCAACAGGAGTTTAAAAAAGAATCTTCGTAGCTCTGCAAGTTTCCAAACAATTAAAAGATGCTGCTTTCCCATTCAGCCACATATATCTAAGCTAAGTGTAGTGGAGATATTAGTACATCACAATTCTGGGGGTGTTATAGTGTGTGGAGATATTAGTACATCACAATTCTGGGGGTGTTATAGTGTTTGGGGATATTAGTACATCACAATTCTGGGGGTGTTATAGTGTGTGGAGATATTAGTACATCACAATTCTGGGTTTGTTGCTTATAACTGTACCAGTTCCCTTCCTCATTTATGTCACCTGATACTGTAATCTTTCTGTAGGTGAATATGTGCTTGGTGCCCACCATATAGTGTAACACTACAGGCTGGGGCTGAGCTCATAGGTCCAGTCCTCACCTCAGCTCAGTCTCCTCAGGTCTTCAAAGTAAGCGCTGCCTGGATGGTGATGTCACTGGTCACACGTGACTACAGGTCATGTGACCGAGTCTATATAGGCGGGGCTTCTTGTGCTCTGCCGAGTATTGTATGTGGAGAAAATGCTGAGCAGAGGCTGATAGTGATGTGTGAGGGATTATCAAGCTCTGGAATGGGATCTGTATAAGAAGAAAGGGGACATTAGGAGCTGTGTGTTTAGGGGAGAGTGTTTAAGCTTCATTCTTTACACATGTGAGCTAAATTCCCATGGGGTGAAATGTGGAGTGTTTACAGGTTGAAGGGATACAGCGTGTAGTAAGGGGGCCTCATTTATTAAAGCCCCTGCACAATCTCTTCAGTGCACGCTGCTTGCACATGTGTCTATGAAGTGATGTACCGTGGCTGCATCATATCCAATGCAACACAAAATAGTTCACTGACAGGGCTCTCCGGTGCACAGTCGTACTGTACAACACATTTCTCATGCAGTCTGACAGAATTGTGTGGCACGCTTTGACCCACATTTCTCAAAACCGTGCAAACTGCAAAAGGTGTAGCGTGCCTGTGTAATTCTTCACGAATCTGGTGCCCCCTGCACTGCTCCGACGGTGTAACTTCGTTTTGGTATACCTCTAACATAGTGTGTGTGACACAATTCTATCACACACTGCAAGATAAAGGTGGCGCACGGTCCGACTGTGCACCGGAACGTCCCTTTTATTGCAGAATTTTGTGTTGGGTATATTGTAGCTGCTACACATATATGTTGTGGGCACTTTATAAACACATGTAGAAGCAGTTTGCACTAAAAAGAAAGTGCAAAATCAGAGAAAAAAAACATGTGTAGTGGTTTTAATAAATGTGGGCCTCTGTTAAAGGTGCACCAAAAAAAAGTTGGTGCATTCTGCAGGAGCAGTGCATGAGGCACCAGATTCTTGAAGACTGTGCAACACATTTCATGAATCTGGCGCACGCTGCACCCTCTATGTCAGTTTGCACAATTTTTGCTAAATGTGGACCAATGTCAGTGGGCTATACTTCATGTGGGGAAGGGACAAGTCACATGTGGAGCATATGGAAGTCTAGTTTGTGAGAACGTAGGGGGTGGTAGTAGTCGTCTCATTGCAATGTGTAAACGGTGAAGGGTGCTGGTCCCCAGATAACCTCCGTGCGTGGAACGATGGGGGGGGGTTCACATGTGTTGGAAACATGGTTGGGAGTCCATTGAGGTGCTGTCACAAAGTGGCTCCCCGTGATACATGAGTAGGGTGGGTGGGTCTTTATGTTTATTAGGGTGGTGGCACACGTGGCACTTTGAACCCGTTTTTAGGCCGTTTTTAGTCATGCGTTTTCAGATCATAAAGAAACGCATGCGGTTTTTACACTCTGAAAACGCACGGCTAAAAACGGGTTCCAAACGCCACGTGTGCCACCACCCTTAGAGTCACACCCGTTAGACCTTAGAGTCATCCAGTTAAAAGGTTAACACTAAATACCTTGCTATTATTACTTCAGCTGAAAATGCATAGGTTAGACGCAAACAAAATGCAGCGTGTGACCGCAACCTCGGTGGTGGCACACGTGGCGTTTTGAAACCTTTTATAAGCAGTCTGTTAAAAAACACGTGCATTTTTTACCATTTGTTCCAACAATCTTAAGATAGTTGGAAAACGGTCAAAACTATAATAACAGCCTAAAACCGGGTTCAAAATGCCATGTGTGCCACCACCCTCATTGTCTGACCCTGTTAACCATAATGCAAGACAATTTGGTCTTGAGTGAATCAAGGCTTTAGCAAGTATACCAGGCACTAGCAATTGTGATCCTAATAGCCAAAACACACATACATGATCAATCGTTTGGTATGCTTTGACGCTTGGAAGTCGAAAACATGTAATACCGGTAGCAGGGCCGGCACCAGCACTGGGCATACCTGCCCCCTGCAGCCTGTGTGTATTCAACTGCTCCTGGATGCAGCAGTCAGGTACTTGTGTAGCTGATGTCTGTGTCTCACACGTGTATAGCAGAACATGTCAGGTACTTGTGTAGCTGATGTCTGTGTCTCACACGTGTGTATAGCAGAACATGTCAGGTACTTGTGTAGCTGATGTCTGTGTCTCACACATGTGTATAGTAGAACATGCCAGGTACTTGTGTAGCTGATGTCTGTGTCTCACACATGTGTATAGCAGAACATGTCAGGTACTTGTGTAGCAGATGTCTGTATCTCTCACATGTATATAGCAGAACATGTCAGGTACTTGTGTAGCTGATGTCTGTGTCGCACACATGTGTATAGCAGAACATGTCAGGTACTTGTGTAGCTGATGCGAAAAAAATACTTCACGGATCCAGCTTGTTGCGAAAGATAATACCACCTTTATTTTTCTTTACATCCAGCAGCATATAACAGGTACACCGGATCTAAACGTCAACGCGTTTCTAGCGTTCTAGTTCTAGTCCTGTGCTAGAAACGCGTTGACGTTTATATCCTGTGTACCTGTTATATGCTGCTGGATGCCATGTAAAGAAAAATAAAGGCGGTCTTATCCTTTGCAACAAGCTGGATCCGTGAAGTATTTTTTTGAATTGCCATACTTGTGACAGCCAAGTTGGATCCGTGCTACCGTGAATGAGTTACCACTAGCCAAAGGTGAGCTGGAGACACTTTCATTTTGTGCCACATGTGTAGCTGATGCCTGTGTCTTACACGTGTACAGGAGAACATGTCAGCAGATAATGCTCAGACACTAGCAATGCTTTACTATACATTACACACAGACATGACCAGGGGAGGGGTAACAGGGGTTAAAACACTGCCTCTGACCATGTCACCAGCCTCATTTACATAATAAAGAAAAGATTCTTTTACAATGATTAATGTGTGATTTAACTAGATAAATCCTGGGATGGAATCCTTTTGAGCTGCTCCAACAGGTAGAGGTGACAGAAATAGTGACAGATACCTGATGACATTTAATACAGCTCAATCACAAAAAAAAAAAAAAAATTCTCTCCAAATGTGTTTTTATTCTGCAAAATTATTCAAGCATAAAAAAATGAGATATAAATGGGATATTGCTGTAAATGTACATATAGAATATAAATAACATGATATATATGCTATATAGTGTATAAAACAAAAAATAAAAGTAAAAAAAATCTAAATAATTTATTTTTCATTCCCCCCAAGAAAGTTAATAGAATGAATCAATGCAGTACAGGCGGTCCCCTACTTAAGAACACTCAACTTACATATGACCCGTAGTTACAAAAGGACCTCTGGATATTGGTAATTTATTGTACTTTAGTCCTAGGCTACAATGATCAGCTGTAACAGTTATCAAATGTATCTGTAATGAAGCTTTAGTGTTAATATTGATTCTTATGACAATCCAACATTTTTAAAATCCATTGTCACAGAAACCAAAAAAGTTCTGTCTGGGATTACAATGATAAAATATACAGTTCCGACTTACATACAAATTCAACTTAAGAACAAACCTATCTTGTATGTAACCCGGGGACTGCCTGTATACACAATTCAAAATAGTGTTACTATACTCTTTGAGGGGTGGGATCTTAAACTACTACTCCCATAGAACAAAGTGTTGGGAACCTAAAATTACTACTCCCATAGAAAAAAGGGGAGTCTTAAGACTACTACTCCCATAGAAGGACATTTTTTGGAGTAAAGCTTCCACAATGATGTGACTCGAGGGATTCTATTATTCACTTTGCTCAATTCCTCTGCCAATATGGGATAGGACCTCTAATTCACTGCAGCCTGAATTGTGCCCAGAAAAGCTAAAATGCATTGTAGGTTAAAAATATAAAATCTGAGATCCATTTTGTTAATTCTCTTTATTTTAAACAAAAAACATGTCTCAAATGTGACATGGCTATGAAAATAATTTTCTTTGCCTTAACCCCAAAAAGTGGTAAGGTCTAAATACATGGTACTCCTAATATATATATACTGTATATTAGACCGAAAAGAGTGTAGTATCCAGGGAGATTTCTGTGATCTTCATTGCTGAATGCACTCCCTCCATTGTAGGCCCTTCCAGTTGTCCAGAATTTTGCATTACAAAAGGAACAGTGGAATACAATTTGAAGTCCATTTCCACCCTTTCCTTTATTCCATGTGACGTATTGTGATAAATAATAGTAGAAAATTGCAATTTTAATTGCCAATTTTTGCTTTTTTTTTTTTTTTTTAAAAAAAGCTAATATATATCATATTAATTTCATTTTATCACTAAAACATAAATCAGCATGTTGCAAAAAATAAAACACCAAAATGACTTGGATATGTTAAACTATTGCAGAGTTATTTAATAAAGTATCCTCATACTCCAGATTTTTTAAATCTTGCAGGGTCATTAAGATCACCATGGGTCCTTAAAGAGGACCTGTCAGCCCCAAAAAGGCCCCCATCGAAACTTGCCCCCCATAATCCTCTCCCCAGCCCCTATCTATCTATGCTAAATTTATTCGCATGTATTTAGGGAAAGTTTAGGTTAACGTTCCTGGAAGAACTAACTTATTATTCTTACCAAATAAGGTATAATGATGAGGGAGCAAGCACTCCTCTTTATCCACTGGTTGCCACTCCCCCAGGTTTTAGTTCTTGCACGTGCACACACTGGATGCCAGCGATGATGGCACAAGCGCTCTCAGCGGGGCCATATCAGTGAAGCCGGCAGCTTTTGCACAATCGCTGCCAGCTCTCTGTGATGCGGCCCACTTGCTCGCTCTGCTTGCTGACTGCGCCGGCGGGGAACCTACTGCGCAAGCACTGGCCGAACACTCACTGTCTCCTAGAATGGAAAAGCAGTGGAGCCAGAGACGCAGTCAGCAAGCAGAGCAAGCGCATGTGCCGCATCGCAGAGAGCTGGCAGCGATTGCCCAATATATACAATGCTGTCGGCTTCACAGAGATGCCATCATCACCGGCATCCAGTGTGCATGCAGGTGCAAGAACTAACGCCCAGTGGCCGGCCCCCTCATGAATATACCCGACCATAAGCACCAAGTTATGTGGCTCTGACCTCTTATTTGGTAAGAGGTCAGTTCTTCCAAGAAGATTTACCTAAACTTTCCCTAAATACATTAGAATAAATTTAGCATAGATAGACAGGGGCTGGGGAGAGGATTATGCCCATGTTTGGATTTGGGGCCTTTTTGGGGCTGACTGGTCCTCTTTAAGGGGTTTACAAATGAAGCTTCCTGTTGCATGACAGCAAGCAAAGATCTTGGAAACCATGAAGAATTGATACAGAAAGTGTATGGGAAAATGTAAAGACTTTTTATTACACAAACAATATCAGTTATTTACTAGAATCTGCTTAAAGTGAGCAACACCGTTAATGATAAGTTTTCTTTTTTGGCAATCAAAAGCTGCCACACAACCTAATCTTATTGCTCCCTTGTGACAGTCCAGCTTACAACTCCTTCCAGTATGAACATTAAATATGAGCGGACACTTTTAGTTGAGTCCAAAGGGATCAAACATTACTGAATATGTTCACATGTTCCAGGAACATCAGATAGTGAATGTAACTGGGCTAGAATGTTTTTCTTAGTACTTTCCAAAGGAATTATCTGGCCTGAAAACAGACCTAAAGTGATTAACCATTAAGGACCAGGCCCTTTTTTGCTTTTTTGCGTTTTCATTTTTTACTCCCCACCTTCAAAAATCTATAACTTTTTTATTTTTCCATGTAAAGAGCTCTGTGATGGCTTGTTTTCTGAGTAACATATTGCACTTCATAATGACAGTATTTAATATTCTATGCAGCGTACTGGGAAGTGGGAAAAAAAGCTGCCATTTTAAATACTGTACAGCCTTTTGATAATTTTTTTATTGAATTTTAATATGATGCAAAATGGCAAAAAGTGGCATTTTTGAATTTGGGTGCTATTTTTCATTATGGGGCAAGGCACCAGAAATAACCAGTATTATATTTTAATCGATCGGACATTTTTGGACGCGGCGATACCTAATGTGTTTATGATTTTTACTGTTTTATATTTATATCAGTTCTAGGGAAAGGGGGGTGATTAGAATTTTTTTTTACCTTTTTTTATTACTTTTGTTTACTATTTGGCAGTATATAGGGATCTTCCACATCATCTATTACAATGTACAAATCGCACATTGCACTAGATGGGTTTTCATATGATCCAAGCAACAAATCAGGTCTTCCCCATGGCGACACTGTGAGCGACAATCTAAGCCAACATGGCGGTACCCACACTGGCTTTTTAATGCCCGATCGTTAGTGTTTCTCGTGGGTGTTTGCTGCAATATGCAGAAAACTCTCACCGGTTGTGGAGAGGACTCAGCCTGTAAGCCCTCTCTAAACACCGGCAGCTGTCGTTAAGGGGTTAAACAGGAAATTAATATCATGGCAGCTTTCTGCCAGAACAGCACGACTGTGGTTTTCAGGTTTCATGTGTTATTGCAACTCAATCCCATTTACTCCAAAAATCTCACCTATAATGCAAGACACAGCTCATAGACAGGTTTGGCTCTGTTTCCGCAACCATCAAAGATATATCTATCTTGCTCTTTCTTGCTCTGAATTCCTAAAAGCTAAAAAATGTTGACCCAATGGAAATAAAATGTTGTACTGCTCAAGGCTGCTGCAATAAAAAAAGAAATGTTGACTAAGTGCAATGAATTTCCTTTGATCTATCATCCAGTAACCCAGCGTAAAGCTGAAATGCAGTATGGATTTTCCTTGTGGCATTGGGGTGAGATTTGCATTAGGTCACCAACATTTTCTATGTGTACCTGGAACAATTGAAATGTATCTCTTGTCCTCTCTTCCACATTCTCAATTTAACATAAGTGAACCAAGGACACATGGGGGGACTTTTTTCATATTTTTCTTTTGTCTGGTGCTTCTTTGTGTCTGTTAATATGTTTTTTTTTCCCAGACATATTTATCAAAGTTGTTTTGGGGGGTATTAGATCCCATTTAGAGATGACCGAACATACTCGTCCGAGCTTGATGCTCGTTCGAGCATTAGCGTACTCCTTCACTGTTCAGCGTGTATGGGCAGAAGAAGAGGAGTTGGAGGAGGAGGAAATGGACAGTCAGGCCAGTGAGGGGAGTGAATTCTTGCGCGTTGGGACTCTGGCGCATATGGCAGATTTCATGCTAAGCTGCCTATCCCATGACCCTCGCATTCAAAGAATTTATTCCAGCACCGATTACTGGGTATTCACTCTCCTGGACCCACGTGTACAAGCAAAATCTTTCCACTTCATCCCTGGAGAGGAAAGGAGTGTGAGAATGCATGAATACCAGCAGGCCCTGGTGCACAAGCTGAAACAGTATTTCCCTTCTGACAGCGCTAGCGGCAGAGTGCGTAGTTCTGCGGGACAAGTAGCGAGGGAGAGTAGGCGAGCAGGCAGCTTGTCCAGCACTGGCAAGGGTACGCTTTACAAGGCTTTTGCCAGCTTTATGTCACCCCAGCAAGACACTGTCACCTGTCCCCAGTCTCGGCAGAGTAGGGCTGATCTTTACAGAAAGATGGTGAGGGAGTACGTAGCTGACCATACCATCGTCCTAAATGATCACACAGCTCCCTACAAATACTGGGTTTCAAAGCTGGACATGTGGCACGAACTGGCGCTGTACGCCTTGGAGGTTCTTGCCTGCCCTGCCGCTAGCGTGTTGTCCGAGCGGGTTTTCAGTGCAGCTGGTGGCATCATCACCGATAAGCGTACACGCCTGTCGACTGACAGCGCTGACAGGCTGACGCTTATCAAGATGAATAAAGCCTGGATTTCTCCGCATTTCCATTCTCCACCAGGTGAAAGAAGCTGAACCTGAATAATGTATGCACTCCTCCTCCTCATTGTCCTCCTTCTCCTCCTCTTTGTACACTAAAGCAGAGGAAACTGGCTCTGGCTATAGTACTCTATGTATTTAATTTTTCTGGAGGGCCAACTACCCTGTCCTCTGTTTTAAACAATTTTTGGGAGTGCCACATACAGGCACTCAATCTATGTAATTTTTCTGGAGGACCAGCTACCTGCTCCTCTGGTTTGAAAACTTTTTTGGACTGCCACATACAGGCACTCAATCTATGTAATTTTTCTGGAGGACCAGCTACCTGCTCCTCTGGTTTGAAAACTTTTTTGGACTGCCACATACAGGCACTCAATCTATGTAATTTTTCTGGAGGACCAGTACCCTGTCCTCTGGTTTGAAACTTTTTTGGACTGCTGCCACATACAGGCAATCCAAATAAATTGGTTCTCCCATACCGCCTCCACACGTTCGTCTTTTTAGCTGCCTTCAACGTTGTCTCCTTTGCTACCTCCACACGTCATCGCATCAGCTGCCTCCAAAAGTAGTCCATATAGCTTGCCTCCATACATGGTCCCCTTATCAACGAGCTGTGTCAGGCAGAAATTTTGGATTGTTTTCATGGCTTCAATGTTAACTTTGTCGCACACCCTGCTGTGTATCCACAAAATATACTGGCAAACTTGTATCATTTACAATATTATTTCAGCGCTTCTTGCGCATCTGTTTACATTCCGCTCACCCGGCAATACCCAAACTTAAGAACGCTACTACACTTGATCTTATACAAAAGTCTCTTAGAAGTGTGTTTGGGGAGTAGCTAGAGCCAGGGCTTGGATTGGCGAAGCTCGCCTGGCAGCGGAGCGCCAGCTCCATCCAAGATCCAACAACATAGTTTTAACTGCAGCACTTTAACATCTCTACTAGTTCACTGCCTCCTACATGGTCCCCATTATCAACGAGCTGTGTCAGGCAGAATTTTGGGTTGTTTTCATGGCTCACATGAAACTTGTTAATTTGTCGCCACGCTGCTGTGTAATCACAAAACTTATATGGAATTTCTCATTGAGAAGTTTATTATGTAGAGCTGTTACGGAGTTTGACTACTTTGGAGGACTACTTGCCATATTCCTCACTTGTTTAAGCCTGAGTCCATTTGGGGTATGTTGCCAAGACACTCTCTAGCCTGCCGCTGCTGCCGATGCCTCTGCATAGTCCCCTATAGTGTCAGGGTCAATTATTGGATGTTTTAGATGCTATCTAGCCTCATTCGGTCACTCTGTCATTGCCATGCTGTTGCCCATACTTTTGGCATAATGGTGCAATTAAGCAGCCTCAGAGGCATCCATGCATGCTGCCCCTGCTGTTTCCTGTCCATTTCCGTGGTGTTTCCATCCTTTTCTGAGGTTCCCAGGTGCTTGGCCAAGCTTCCCTGTGCAGATCCTTGGTCCCCTTGAAAAATGCTCGAGTCTCCCATTGACTTCAATGGGGCTCGTTATTCGAGACGAGCACTCGAGCATCGGGAAAAGTTCGTCTCGAATAACGAGTACCCGAGCATTTTAGTGCTCGCTCATCCCTAATCCCATTCCTTTTTTGTCGCAGAAATGTCTCAAGCTATCGCAAAATATCAGGAAGTAGTCTCCCGAATGCAAGGGTAAAGAAAATTAAAGGTTCAATACACAAACCTTGACAAAATGAAGGAAATTCAAGGAAGAAATGTTATCATACAATCGATTCAGCCAACAATACTGCCAGTGTACCAGAATATGCAGAGTCAAACATAGAACCATCAGTGCCAGTGCCCAAGTACCAACTCAGAAAAAATCCTTAAAGGGGTATTCCAGGAATCAGCATAATTCATATACAAATGGGTACTCAAAATAGAAGCTAATTTGTAATTAGTTGTTATTTAAAATTTTGCTCCCCTTAGCAGAAAATGCTGGTGATATAGACTGTAATGGAGAATTAATATGCTACTGGCCCTTTAATCAGTCCGTTAATTTCCTCCGCGCGGTCCGTTGCAGAGCGGACACAGGACAGAAGATGGCCGCTGGTCACATGTCCATATCACATGTCCTGCACCTGCCTGGGCAGGTCATGTGATCACCACTATGTTTGGCTATAGTCGGTTGGTTGCAGTGACTTCAGTATGGCCAGTCTTGTGGTGATGGCAGTCACACTTCATTACTATGGTGACAGAGCAAGAAAGTCTGTTTTATCATCAGTGGGGGCAGAACATAAGAGGGAGGAGGAGTGACTGAGAACTAAAGGATCATGGAACTTGTAGTTTCCAGTGGCGCCCATCTTGGTGATAACTCCACCTACTTTAGAGAGGCCATAAATTTTGTAAATCATAAAATCAAACTATTTAAGCTCCGTTTTGTGACTAATTACATTGAGTATTGTTGTATTCAATCATTTATATCATCATGGGTTTTTGTGTCAGACGTTCATATTCCCGGAATACCCTTTTAAGGAAAGCAAAAAAAAAAGGCTTTTACTAACCTTTTTAACAACCTTTTAGTTAAAAGTGAAAATAATTTGCAAAGTCAGACAAAAAACTGGTGCAGGGGCTTAAGTAACTGTGGGCCTATGTGTTAAAGGTTCACCAAAAACAGTAGGACCAGTGCAAGGGGCACCACAATTCATGAAGAACAAGTGCAGAAATTCATTAATCTGCACAAAGTGCAGTTTGCACTGTTTTTGGTAAATGTGGGCTACGTATTTCATTAATCTGGTGCACCCTGCACTGCTCTGGAAGTGTGCACCATTTTTTTGTGCATTTTGTTTTTGGTGCAGACAGAATTGTGGGGCATTTCAGTAATAAATATGGCGCAAACTCTGAAAAAGCAGGAACAGTCCCTTAGCGTCAGTTTTGTGTCCAACAAGACAGGAAAAATGTGCACCCAAACACTTAAATAAATGTTGGCCAATGACTACAAAAATAGATAATTAGATAGAACTAGGACTGAAATTATTAGTATCTTATTGCATTCCCTTAGGTATACATGTAATAAGGCTTTTGAATATGCTCATCTGAATGAAGCCTTAAAGGACATCTACCACCTGGATAAAGGATTGTAAACCAAGCGCTCTTACGTGCAGGTGTGTGCCCCTACTGTCTGGATCTGCTCTTCTTTTTGTTTCTCAAGCCCTTGTATTTACAAATAAAAAAGGTTCTTTGGACCTTCATCCTGGTGGTAGATATCCGTTTATCGCACATGAGGGTGGCAGTTATATCACTGAAAATCTTATGACCCACCAGTGCTAGTGTTTGTGATAACAAATCCATGTCTGAAAACCATTGATTAGAATGGACTGGTGTGTGAAAGGGCCCACTGAGAAAGAAAATCATAGGGGGATATTTATCAGGAAAAGCCAGTTTTCCGGCATACAAGCTCTGAAATAATCACTAATTAATAGCGGACCACCAATAATTGCAAGTGGACGTGGAGAGGCATGAAGGGGGACTAGCTATAGCCGCGAACATTCAGGCCTTAAACTTTGTCATGTGCATTGAAAGTATTTCATTTAGTGCAGCTTTGTCGCGGGCATGAGTGCTAAAGCTTTATTTACACTCCCATTTCTAAAAGATGTGTGATGTCCATGTTTTCAGTCAACAACCTGCTAGTATAATGGAGGTGTGTTGTGATTTACAGAAACTTTAGCATACACTGGGAGACATGTTCTTGTTCTTACAAGCGGAACTGACTTCATCTGTCTGTAGATGACATCACAATGTGGCTGGATGTGGCCTAGTATTCACTATCCCTAATCATAGGTAGACGATGAGGTAAGTTGAAGTTTGTGGATGTTCTGTTCCCAGAGCGTTCCTGAGTTTCTGTGATGTGGATACACAAGCAGAGTATGAAAGAGGATTTTTCGGAATCTTTGGAATCTTGGATCAGTCACTTATAACAATCCCTTGATCTCATTCTGCACTTAATCTCCTTAACTTGTTTCTCATTTCTTGACGTAATTATTTTACAGTAGCATAAATTTTCCAGGCAAGTGGTGTATAGTTGTTCTCCCTGAAGTTCCTACACTATATTTGTGGACCAGCAAGCTAATTATGAACAATTTGTCTAATTAATATGTACCAGGGTTCTTCTTATCCTGAAACACTCCTCCTGTAGCTGCTTAGATATTACAAAACCACAACTGGGATTTGTAGTTTTTCAACGGCAAGGGACACAGATTGATACCCTCTGGGTTCCACAATTTGCAGCTGATAAGATGAATAGATATTTTTTTTTCTTTGTTTCATGAATATTGATGAAGCTGACAGAAGAGCCCTTTTTGACTGGCAGGTGCAATGTAATAACCGACTGACTATCTAAAATATACAATTATCTATCTGAATGAAGAGCTCTTTTATCTGATGGATCAAAGCTCACTTTCAGCAAAGCTTGGACACCTGCTCTCATAAAAGACGCTTTATGCACAATTCAGAAATCCTTAGGCTCAGGGTCTTGATGTTTAACCCTGGTACATCAAGTATGTACAGTTTAGTCTAGCTGTCTGCAATGGTGCCCCATGTGTGTTATATGCCACGAAACATCAGCAGAATAGAAGAGAATCCAGTTCTAAGGCCCCTTTCACACGAATGTACCATCGCCGGGAAAGTATGGCCAGGCACCAGGCGTCCCTATGGAGAGGGAAGGGTTGAGCAGCACTTATCCCTACATCTCTCCAGCTGAATGTATGCTATGCCCCGGTCCTGACCCGGGTGAACCACAAGTTCGTGTGAAAGAAACCTAAGATCAACCATCCCATACTGTATCTCCTCCAAGTAAGGTCTTGTTCACCTGGCAGTTCTTAACATTTCTGTGAAAAACCTGTCTAAAACATGGACAATACTACCACATAATTAGCGCAAAAAAAAAAATCACCTCTGAAACCCTAACTGCATGTGGGTAGCCTCATTGCATGAGCACTACTTGCATGAACCATAGAAAACGAAGGTCCACGTTTGCATTGGAGTTGAGAGGCTCAACTGCCTCAAAATATGATCTAAAAATCTCTGTATGAAAATACTCTGTAGAATATTTCACAGATAGATTTACTACCCTGAGAAAACATGCTGTAAAAACAATTGCTGCTTCTTTATTTATATTTCCATGTGAGAGTTATCAGGAAGGGCTTGAACAAATGTTTATTACTTTGTGAGTACATTTTTAACTTCCTCCTTTGAGTTACAATACCGACAAGTGTCATGAATCTGGCACCCCGGCACTGCTCTGGAAGTGTGCACCATTTTTTTTAGTGCACTTTCTTCATGCTGCAGAATTGTGGTGCAGACAGAATTGTGTCGTGCATCAGTAATAAATGTGACACAAACTCTGACTAAGCAATAACAAGCCCTTTTAGGTTCCCCCCTTTTTTGTCTTGTCGAATAGAGTGCAGTTGCCACACAAAACTGACTTTCTAAATACATGTGCAAGCAGTTCTTTTCAGTGCAAAGTCAGACAGAAAACTGGTGCAAACACTTTAATAAATATGACCCAATGGCCCACATTTATCAAAAACAGTGCAAGCTGTACTATGTGCAGCTTGCCTGTGTAGTGTGCAGGGAGGTGCGCCAGATTCAAGAATTGTGGCGCACGTTCGTCATGAATCTGATGCCCACTGCACTGCTCCAACAAAGTGCACCAACTTTTTTTGTGCACCTTTAAAAAAGGGTGTGCAACACATTTCTGTATATACTTCCCCCTACGGTCATGTGAATGCAGCCTAACGTGCCTTGAATGAGGCCACTGTATGCATCTAAAGCTTCTCAATTAACCCATTCACGCTCTGCGACGGATATATCTGCCGCAGAGCTATGAAGGGTGTATAAAGAGGGCAGAGCCTTCTTCATACATAAATGGGCTTTGCTGCATATTGCAGCAAAGACCCATCGCTATCACCCGCGGTCGGTGCTTGCACTGATCGGGGGTGTTAAACTCTTCTTTGGTGCCGGCAAGGTCGCCGGTGGCACTTAAAACGTGGTGTTGCATGGGCGCCACCATGTTACCTCCGATCGTCGCTCCCCAAACATCATCGGGGGGCAGCGATCAGTTGCCATGACAGCCTCAGGTCTTTGTCAGACCCGAGGCTAAATGGTTTCAGAAGATTTGTTACAATGAGCCAGTGGCTCATTGTAATGAATCACATGCAAAAACTCCATATACTGCAATACAGTTGTATTGCAGTATATGGTAGGAGCCCAGAGTGAAAATCGTAAAAACCAAGCCCACATGTGGGCTTTTTTTCAATTTTTCCACATTTGGAATTTTTTTCCTGCTTTCCAGTACACGGCATGTTATAATAGATAACATCACGGGAAAGTAAAATTTGTTACTCACAAAATAAAAATGAAAAAGTTATGGATTTTTGAAGGTGGAGAGCAAGAAAAAACCCTGAGCCCTTAGGCCCCTTCCACACTTGCGTTGCAGATCACGTCAGAGTTTGATCAGGGTGCGATCAGGGTTTGGTCAGTGAAAAACGCACATTTTGCATCAGAGTTCAATCAGTTTTCAGCCAGAGTTTGTTGAGTGTCAGTGACTCAGTTTCTCACACGCATTTTCAGTGCAATTTCAGGACTGAGCTCTATCTTTTCTATGGCAGATGATGCGTGAAAAACGCATTGCACTTGCATTGGACTTGCAAGTGTTTCAGAGTGCGATGCATTTTTGATGCATCTCCATAGACTTGTATGGTGCGTTTTTCACGCGCGTGACTTGCAAAAGTAGAGCATGCTGAGATTTAAATGCGCGTTAAAAAAAATGCGCGTGTGTGCGTGAAAAAAAATGCAAGTCTGAAAAGACCCATTGATTACAATGGGTCAGAGTGCAATGCAAGTTCAGCACGTCAAAAGCACGCGCGTGAAAAACGTAAGTGTGGAAGGGGCCTTAAGCGGTTAACACTACTCAAAAAGAGCTAGGCCATAGCACACAAACGTTTTATTTAGATGCAAAAATGTCCCCTGCAAGTTTTTTTTGTGTCTAAAAAAACGTCTCCATTTACTTCTCATTGCACTGCAAACTGGCCATCAGGCTGCATTGTAAAAATAGAACATTTTCCCAGTATGGTCTCCCCATGGAAATCTATGTGAGCATTTTCTCAGCTTATTTATTGTTCACTGAAAACTAATTCTAACATATACAGTGTCCCCGTTTAATTAAAATATACAGTGCCTTTCAAATTATACTATTGTACCTGTCATGAATTATAATTAGCAATTTACATATATACTTCACCAGAATAAAGCTTATTACATAAAGTACCATTATGATACATACTGCACCAGTATGGAGTTCAATACATAAGTACAGTACTAGAACTCAGCTTCATACAGAAACACAGCACCAGGACCAAGTCCCAGTCCCTATTTACATATATACACTATCCCAGATGAGTTTACATATGTACAAAGCCGTCTAATTTACATGTATACAGTACCCATATAATAAATGAATACATGTAGTCCCCCATTTTAATTTGTACTTTGCCCCTGTAATAAATATAGATACTGTGCCCCCTCTATTAAATACCACCCTCACTTTATAGATACCCTGTTTCCCCGAAAATAAGACAGTGGGGCACATTTACTAAGGGTCCGCAGCCGCGAATCCGTCGGGTTTTTCCCGAATATTTCCACTTTGCGCTGTATTTCACTGGATTGTGGCGCACGCGATCGATTTATGGCGCAATCGTGTCGACTTTCACGCGACAGAAATCGGGGGGCGTGGCCACCGGACAACTCGAAGGATTCGGGAAAACCGCAGAATTTAAAAAGCCATTTGTGTCGCAAGATCAAGCACTCACATACACCAGAAAAAAGCAGGTGAACTTCGGCGGACCTCGGCGCAGCAGCGAAACCTGGTGAATATCGGCGCACGGACCTTAGTGAATCCCGGCAGAACTCGAATCAGCGTCGGAGAACCCGCCGCTGGATCGTGACTGGACCGGGTAAGTAAATGTGCCCCAGTGTCTTATATTAATTTTTGCTCCTCAAGAGGCACTAGGTCTTATTTTCAGGGATTCTTATTTTTCCATGAACAAGAATTTACATTTATTGGTGAACAAAAAATCATCCCCTAAAACATCCTTAAACCCTCCAAACTCTGAATTATTAGAATATCTGGCCCCAATCTCTCAAGTGCAATAGCACTTTCCTTAACTGACCACTTCATGTTCATGTAGCTGCTTGTAGCGCATTTGTCCTGCAACAGTCAGTGATTTTATTCTGCAATTCTTCACCCATGTCACAACCTTCTGCAGCATCCAAAAAATCTACTAATACTAATGTCCAACCAAAGAAGCAGCAGCACTCCACGTCAGAGTTCAAAGGTATTTAATCACCAAGTGAAAGGAAAGCGACGTTTCAGCTAACTCAATGTAGCTATTTTCAAGCAGTGATCACAGTGTTACAAGGCGGGTTTAAATCCCCCGCAGGATGTGACGTCAGTGATGACGATTATCTCGTTAACAATATGACATACATACAAAATTGTGTAGAGTACAAAACATATTTCATAATTACATAATATATCCGCAGTGCTGTGACAATATCGTGCATAGTTTGTGACATAAAAAAAGAAAGGAAGAAGACACGCAACACCGCAGCGTTCCAGCTCCCATAGACTCAATAGATAATCTGCGCATGTCCGGGCGTTGCTAGGTAACCTCTCAAGCTTTGCCTGTGGGGACTATTGAGAAAAAAATAAAAATAAAAATAAAAGGAAGAAGCACCTTGGAGTCTACCTTGTCCACTCAAATGAAGTCAACCAAGTAAGGCCGTGCCTATACGTTCGGATGAGGAGTTGCTCCGGACGCGCCTGTCAAGGTTCAACGATCATATACAGTTACGCATCCACAAACGGAGTCTCACCTCTCGCGTGAATATCGTGCCGGTGTGGCAGCGGCCATCTTGGAAGAGGGAAAGGAGTGACAGGGACCTCGACCGATGTGCGCCCAAAGAGGGAAACAGGTAAGTGTGTCCACTTGTGATTGGGCCCTCGGGACCAGAGGGACTAGCGTCTCCAGGACGTAACCGTTCAGGTGTCAATAAGCTGTATGGTGAAACGTGCTCCCAATGTCCATCGGGATCGATCACTTCCAATATGACACCTAGCGAACGGGGCCCTCGGTGCCAGTAGGGTTATCACGGACCTTCTGAATACCCTCCAGAGGGATGTGCAACAATCGGTATGGTGTCTTCAAAGATAAGCACGTTGAAAAAATGAAAAAATGATGATGCAGGGAGTGGAAAAAATGCTGTCAGGTGGTGGGTGGCTCTTGTCGTAGAGAGTATAATCTGTAAATGATAGAAACATTGTAAAAATAATCAAAATTGAAAAAACAGTATATATCTTTTTGTTGTAACATTTAAATTCGTCCTAACTCAGAAGTAAGAGGTGTCGTATAAATGGCTACTGTCAGGAGTAAACTCACAATAAAGTGTTTACATTAAATTCAATATTAAGGCCATAAGGATGGAGGGAATTAAGTCGATGTATCCACATGGTTTCACGTCGTTTCAAAATTTTTTGTCTGTCGCCCCCCCTCCTCAATGGTGGGACATAATCAATAATAGAAAATTTTAGCTGGCGGACATTGTGACCACATTCAATAAAATGTCTTGGGACAGGTAAGTCGATTTTGGCTGTATTGATGGTAGAGCGATGGTTATTCAGTCTGAACCTGCATTCGGTCGTAGTTTCCCCCACGTAAATTTTTGGGCATGGACAGGTCAGGATGTAAATCACATAATCTGATCTACATGTAACATGATGTACAATCACGTATTCTTTTTTGGTGTTTGGGTGCACAAATCTATCACCTTTTGTCATGTATTGACAGTTCTCACAATTCATACACGGAAAACAGCCAGGTTTAAGTGTAGTAGAAAGGTTTGGCTTAATTGTAGTGGGACCGATGTCACTCCTCACCAAACGATCCCTGAGGTTCCTAGACCTATTGTATGAAAATAAAGGTGGGGATTGTAATTCCCCTATGTCACGGTGGTATTGGGACAATAAAGGCCAGTGTTTACGTATCAACTGGGAGACAAACCGACTGTGGGCACCATATGTGGTCACACAGGGAATACGGTCCGGTTTGTTCCGCTGCGTGCTGGGCTGAAGAAGATCATTCTTAGTAAGTTTTTTGACTCTTTCCTTATGTTGTGACACCAACTTCCTGGGATAACCTCTAGAAATGAATTTGTCAGACATTTCATTTAGTCTCATTTCGACCCTTGTAGGGTCATCCACTATCCTACGTACCCTTAACATTTGGCTGTACGGTAGGGATTGTGTGATTTGTGTCGGATGGGCACTGTCATATCTCAACAGATTGTTGCGATCCGTGGATTTGGTAAATAAATCTGTTTTGAGTCTATCCCCCTCTACATATACTGTGGTGTCCAGAAACTGTATTGAAGAAAATGAATGAGATTCCGTGAATTTGATGTCAGGATCCATTTGGTTAAGAAAGTCAAAAAATATCAGAAATTGGTCAATGTCACCGGTCCAAATAATGAAGACATCGTCTATATAACGCCACCACCTAAGTACATGTACGAAGAGTGGTGACGTATATATCAGCGATTCCTCTAAGTCTGACATGAAAATGTTAGCGTATGTGGGGGCCATATTGGCCCCCATCGCCGTGCCCCGTAATTGTAAAAAATAATGATCACCAAAAAGAAAATAATTACATGTCAACACAATCTCCAGTAAACCTAGAATAAAGGATTGACAGTCAGCCGACATGTCCGTTGTATCAAGTACCTTTTGAATGCAGTGAAGCCCTCTTTCGTGGTTAATGCTAGTATAAAGACTTGTCACGTCAAAAGATGCTAAAATGGCATTAGGTGGGACCGTAATCTCCACCAATTTTTTCAAAAAGTCAGATGTGTCTTGGATGTAAGATTTAGCCAAGACTGCAAATTTGTTTAAAATTTTGTCTAGAAAGATCGCTGATGGGGACAAAATCGAATTTCTCCCAGAGACAATCGGTCTACCCGGAGGGGACTTGAGTCTCTTATGTATCTTGGGGAGGCAATATATGACCGGAGTAACCGGTTTCTCTGGAATCAGGAATGTCTGAGTTGCTTGGTCTATAATATCAATAGCGAAGGCATTATCTACCAGAACACGTAATCTTTTGCGAATCCAGGGGAGGGGATTCTCAGAGAGCTTGTGATATACCTCTATGTCATCCAACTGTCTCTGAATTTCATTGGAGTATTCACTGTGATCCATGACGACAATGGCTCCGCCTTTGTCGGCCGGTTTGATTACCACTTGATCGTCATGGATCAATTCAGTGAGAGCTAGCCTGGCTGTGTGTGAGAGGTTATTGCGTATGGCAGGTGAAGTGGGGTTTTCCCATTGGGACTGTAACCTAGATACATCATTTTTAACTAACATAATAAAGGTTTCTACAGCATTGGAGTTTACAAAAGGCATAAAGTTGCTCTTATTATATAAACCAAAGTTTTTTAAACATAACTCTGAACATGGGGCACTATTCATCTGATTAGGGTTGGTGTCCTGTTGGGAGAACCATACTTTTAATTTTATGGTTCTAAAAAAGCGAGCTAGCTCGGCCTCAAGCCGTAGGCGCAGCAGCGAAACCTGGTGAATATCGGCGCACGGACCTTAGTGAATCCCGGCAGAACTCGAATCAGCGCGGACGAACCCGCACCTGGATCGTGACTGGACCGGTAAGTAAATGTGCCCCAGTATTAATTTTTGCTCCTCAAGAGGCACTAGGTCTTATTTTCAGGGTTCTTATTTTTCCATGAACAAGAATTTACATTTATTGGTGAACAAAAAATCATCCCCTAAAACATCCTTAAACCCTCCAAACTCTGAATTATTAGAATATCTGGCCCCAATCTCTCAAGTGCAATAGCACTTTCCTTAACTGACCACTTCATGTTCATGTAGCTGCTTGTAGCGCATTTGTCCTGCAACAGTCAGTGATTTTATTCTGCAATTCTTCACCCATGTCACAACCTTCTGCAGCATCCAAAAAATCTACTAATACTAATGTATGGCATGGGGGGAGATGTAGCAATGACTGCCGCTAGGTCTTATTTTCAGGGGAGGCCTTATATTTCTAAGATTGAACAAAATTGTACTAGGTCTTATTTTCAGGGGATGTCTTATTTTAGGGGAAACAGGGTATATATATATACACTGCTCCCCTCTCTATTATATATATATATATATATATATATATATATATATATATGTGTGTGTGTGTGCGTGTGATGATGCATCTGCTTAGATATCATTGATCACACACTGTATACCAATAAGGCAGGTCTGCGCTGCGCTGGTAACCACAGGGACAAAACTATTCCAAACATTGAATATTGAGAACGGAAGTTTTAATGCAACATTAATGCAAATGTTAGTGTAGGTGTAAACATGTTGACACATTGCATCTGCGTTCACATCACGTTTAAATCATGTTAAATAATGTACACACAATGTGAAGGCTATTTCGTAACATATTGATTATGTAAATGCAGATATGTCAATATTAACGGAATGTATGTGAATATAGCCTCTCACTACTGTTCATAGTAGCTTCTCTGACATTGCCTGCCACTGATTGAACAGTATTAGAGAAGATTAGCATAACACATGCCTTCAGCCGTAGCCCCAGCTCCTTCTATCTGACCAAAAACAGATTACAATGGTCAGATACTGGGAATGATATCTCTGCAACCGCGAGGTCTAGAAGAAAATTCATAGAGCGCCTGAACAGAAAGGTATGTGTATGTCCAGATGTGTGAGGTGATGAAAGGCCCTTTTTAAGACACATTGCAATGATTAAGTAGGCCAACTTCAGGAAACTGGCAGCCGAAAAACTATGATACATGTGCCCCAATATGTTATTACGCCCCAAGTTCAATGCAAGGTCTGACCGATAGATGCCACCTGCATCAAACATCCTAGTGCCCTTTCTGAAAGAAATAGGGTGGGTAGACTACTAGAAGCATACACAGCCAACTGATCTCATCCATTTATGTTATAGCAAGATGTATGATTCCCTATAGCGCATTGACTACTAGTCAATCCTATGATCAACGCCATTATCTACACGTATACGCTCCATTAGCTACCTACTTAGGGGAATGTCAGACCATTCCCCCCTGTGTGATTAAGGGCATGACCCGTTCAGCCCATAACATGCAGGTACATGTCTTTTAGGTTGGGACTGTTGGGACCACAACATAACATACCATCAAAATCGCGTGCCTTTCTGGAGGCCCCACTGGAGGTTAGATATGGGAGGATACTGAAGGTGCTGAAGGTGTTTTTGCGGTGTTGTTTACAATCCTCCTTTACACATATAAAAAGGGAGGTAGTTTGAAACATTTCCGACCTGACCGCAGAGTGCACAACCTTAAAGTAACACTGTATCACAAACAACTTTGAAGGGAACAGAAATGTTGGACGTTTGTACTTACATGCATTGATATCAAACGGCCTTGTAGCTGGGAAATCAATCCGCTAAGCTATCGGCACATATAGCCAAGCAGCCAACAGCTTTCCCTCCTATTCTGCATCATTAAGTCTCAGGATGGAGAGGTTTAACCGGAGCAAAGTGACATTGGCCCACATTTATCAAAACCAGTGCAGTCTGTACTATGCGCAGTTGGCCTGTGGTGTGTGCAGATTAAAGGAAATCAACCACTTAAAAAATCAAAAAAACAGCTAAAGATACTCACCTGTGCTTCTCTTCACAGTGTATGTGTATGTCGAGGGAGTGATGGCCTCATTCTTTGACCTACAGGCGTGATTCAAACTGGACCATGGATGTTTTACAGGTACCTACATCTCAGAAACACCCTGGGCTCTCAATTCCCCTCAGATTTGCCACCAATAAAAAAATACCCCCAGGCCTGCAATCTGCTTCATACACATAATATGGGAATGTGCTCCCATAGCTCAATTCTGGAGCCGTATTACAGATTTTCTTACCAGACTCCTTTTGCTAACTGTACCGTGTGTGCCTGAGCTATGCCTCCTCTGTGTTTTTTCGAACAAAGATTGGCCTATTTATTTAGAGTAATATTCATAGCAAGGAAATGCATAGTATTGCGATGGTATGCTCCTAAAATCAAGCAGATTATCCCATATGAGACTGTTATATACAAGCACAGGAACTACCCAGACAAATTTGGTTGGATATTAGTTATGTGAAGTGACTCAAATCTGACGCATTACTCCCCTCAGAGGTACAGAGCAGCACTAACGGAAACCTGCCATATGGGTAAACATATATCCTTGTATGAGGACAACAACAAGTACCTGAGGGAAGCCTTAGCTGCAGGTAGATGACACTGGGGCTGCACCTCCACTGTATGACTCATAGCAAACTACATGCTCGCCATATTAACCTTTCTCGGATAGCCTCAGATTTGCATCGACACAAAGTTAATAAAATGTTTTATAGGTTTATTTTCTATTCTTAAGTTGAATTTGTATGTAAGTCGGAACTGTATATTTTATCATTGTAGCTCCAGCCAGAACGTTTTTGGTCTCTATGACATTTGGATTTTAAAAATGTTGGGTTGTCATAAGAATCAGGATTAACACTAAAGCTTCATTACAGACACCTGTGATAACTGTTACAGCTGATCATTGTAGCCTAGGACTAGAGCACAATAAAATACCAATATCCAGAGGTCCGTTTGTAACTAGGTGTCATATGTAAGTCGAGTATTCTAAAGTAGGGGACCGCCTGTAATGCTTATTGCTCGCCAAAAATCCATAATTTTTTTCATAGGTTTCAAGTACAGAGCTGTGTGAGTGCTTGTTTCCTGTTAAACAACTTGTACTTTTCAGTGACAGCATTTAATAATCCATGTTGTGTACTGGAAAGCAGGCAAAATTGGCAAAAAAACACACTTTGTAGCCAGGTCCATGCAGTGTCTACTTAAATGGGGATGAACACAGATCGTACAAAACTCTTAGTATCAATTAACACAAATATAAGTCCTTTTCCCAAACTATGTTTTTTTTTCAAAACTATGCACTTTTCAGCACTGTTGCACTTTGCAGTCATTGCTCCGCTCTGTATCCTCACTTGTAGTCTCTGTGGATTAACAGTATCTGTATAATAAAGCCTAGCTTTGATGTATTTGTCAGCCGTATTGCTGTGACCAAGCGTAGTTTTGCATAAAAACCTGCAAACATTCAACAATGAATGTTTGCAGGTTTTTAGAAAGTGCGCCAACACCATGCAGGAATGCCTCCCACATTGTGTCTAGATGGCATAGTTGCATAATTAATCTCAATTTCTGGCAGTTCATAAGAGTTTGCGATTATTTTAGTGCTTCAGTTTTCTGCCATAGAAGCACTGATAAATCTCCCCCATAGAGCACAATTCAATCAATGAAACCTTAAAGGGGTTATCCGGTTTTAAAAAATGTCTTATGGCCAGGCTGGGGAGGGCTATTTAAACACAATAAACATCTACTTACCTCCTCCGGTGCTGCCGATGTCCCGCGGCCGGTCTTCTCTCTGTGCGCTCTTGTAATGAAACAGGCGCACAGAGAGCTTCCGGCCGGATGCTCCCATGCGACACCATCTCCTAGCGCTTACAACGCTGAGAGATAGGGACGGATGGGAGGGGCCGGCCACATCGCGGACAAACAGCGGCACGGATCGAAGGGACCGCGGCGCGGGACATCGTCGGCGCCGGAGGAGGTAAGTACATGTTTATTATGTTTAACTAGCCCTCCCCAGCCCTGCCCTAGGTAACCCGGATAACCCCTTTAATCTGCAAAGAAATATGCTGTCTGTGGAATAAAACACCTATTGTATGCTATTTTGTTTACCCAGACCATTGCATGTGAGACCATCTAATATATGAAAATATGCGGCAAGGACTGTCTGAATAAACTAGCAGCACTATAGTTATGCCTATAAAATAAGGATGGGTGCTAGTGTTGTTCCTATGGCAAGTAAATATCTCCACTCATTTCTCTGGGTTTACGCTCATCATTTTATGGACCACTGAATGAGATTCTTGAGGGGATAACACAAATCCTATCCTGATTGTGCCCTGCATTATTGGTTCACATATTAGTCAGAAGCATTATAGCATTATTATTGTTCTGCATATGTAAGCTACAAATTAATTTTGTAGTCAAAATTATAAATGCTAACTTGCCTCAAGTACCAATGTTTCCATTTCTCTATCAGAGAATGTATTTTTCTTCCTTCTTTTGTTATCCAAACCCGATAAAGACCTTATCTTATCTGTAGCTTGTAGTGTAAGTCTCTGCATGATGCTGCTTGCCAGCAGGAAGTGTCATTGTCTAAGTTGGTCTTCTGGGAGAATATGCAAAGTTTTTAGGATGGGATAAGGAAAACCATGCCTCTTTTAGCTACCTTGTAAGACAGCCCCTTTGACATCAAGCATGACTTACAAGAGGCCTTATGACATGAATGCGAGATTAAAACCAAACCAGTATATCTATTCCAGAAGGAACAGACTCCCAACTGTAGACAGCACTGTTTCGACCTGATTGGGTCTCCTCAGTACAGTGTAGGGAAATGGTTTGGCTGGGTGAAAGGCTTGTGACTAGTGTCGCGAGGTAAGAGTTCTACTTACGGAGTCTGCCAATCAAGGCCGCTGTGTAGGCTTGTGGAGTCTTATTGTCATGGATGCTCCACTTAGGGGATTCTGGGAAAATATGCAAAGTTTTCCAGAATGGGATAAGGAAAGGAAAGGAAAACCACCCCTCAAGTAAGGAAAACCACACCTCTTTTAGCTTACTTTTAAGGCAGCTCCCTTGAAATCAAGCATGACCTCTTACTTTCCAACCCTAGTCACAGGCCTCTCACCCACCCAAACCAGTTCCCTACGCTGTACTGAAGAGTCAAAACAGGTCGAAACAGTGCTGTCTACAGTTGGGAGTCTGTTACTTCTGGTATAGATATACTGGTTTGGTTTTAATCCTGCTTCATGTCATAAGGCCTCTTGTAGGTCATGCTTGATGTCAAGGTAGATGCCTTACAAGGTAGATGTCTTACTTCCCAATCTAAGTTGGTCTTGTAATGGAGGGGGGAGTGGCAGTATGCAGACAGCATGCTACAGTGTGCAGACAAGAGAAGCTATTCATGAGGAAAATCTGCCATGCCCCACCATGGAAGATTTACAGTTGTATTCCGGAGCAACCAAAATTATATTCCCCAGGATTATAGAGACAGTTTGGAAATGCTGTATTTTTATTAATAACATTGAATTAGAGAATGTGTTATTTTGTTATCTTGTACATATTTAAGAATCTTGTCCTCATGGAAATACCACTTTAAAGAGGGGAGGGCTTCTGATCCCTGCTCACATTGGAGAAAGGAAAAGGAGGTCTGTGTTTTCTGTGTGTAGCAGAGGGAGGTCCATCTGTCCCATCATCCCAGTCAATATTTCTACAGCACTTTCTCTGTACCATGCTCTGCACGCCTCCCCCACCTTCTACTTGACACATACTATAAATGACTATAAAGGAAACCTACCATTTGATTTGATGCATTATGAAGCAAACATACCTTGAGAATGCTCTAGCTACGCTGATGCAGGATCATATCTTGGTTAATCCCTGAGCTGAGTGGTTTTGCTGAAAAAACAATTAGAACGATCAGGACCTTGGGAAAGCTGGGTCAAGCTGGCTGTCATAAACACATTACACATAATTACAAATGGAGTTCAGTCAAGACATGACTAATCAACCTGAGCGGGATCACTCATACACAGCAGCTGGGGGGTGTTGCAGCAATTGATTATTCTGCCTTCAGGCACAACCCAGGGATTACATCATCCTCTCCTACAAAGAATAACTCGTGCTAGGAGAAGCGCTGAAGCAGCCATAAAAGTGACAGAGCTTTATTATCATAATATTATATCTGTTTTATCAGCAAAACCACTCAGCACAGGTATTAAACAAGATATGCTCCTGCATCAGTGTAGCAACAGCATTCTCAAGGTGTGTTGGCTTCATAATGCATCAAATCAAATGGTAGGTTTTTGTTAAGGTAACAGTTTCACTACTGGTATCTACTACTTATAACATGCTCCATCCTCCTCCATTTGATGAAGGCTAACAGGCTAGTCACTATACACAGGCAATTCCCGGGTTCCATAGGTTTGTTCTTAAGTTGAATTTGCATGTAAGTCAAAACTGTATATTTTATAATTTTAGATCCAAACCAAACATTTTTTTGCGCCTGTGACAATTGGAGTTTCAAAGTGTTTTGCTGTGATTGGAACAAGGATTATCAATAATGTTTCATTACAGACACTTTACAGCTGATCTTTGCAATTTGGGACTATAGTAAAGCATTTAGAGAGGTCACAGTGGGCGGAGGGGTCCTTCTTTAACTAGGGGTCGTCTGTCGGGTGTTCTTAAGTAGGGAACCACCTGTACACTATGTACACTAAGTGTTCAGTGGATTAATTTGTAGGAATCTCGCTGGATATGCTGCTATATTACTGAATGAAAGAACACAAGGTATCATGGGAAGTGAGGGCAACCTCAATTTGACTCAGGGCTTCAGGGCAGATACAGGAAGAGGTTAGTCTGTGCCTGCTTTGCAGACTGATACAGGGGATTGTAGATAGTCCCATGGCTGAAATGATTTTGTCACAGGTTATTGCCTAAAGGCAAAAATGGCTTGGTACTGTGTTGACCGACTTCATATAGACTCGAGAGAAATGGCTGTGTGAGAATAACTTGGATAGAAATGGTGAAAAACAAGGATGTTCCAATTCATTGACAGAAAACAGAGATTTGTGTGAGGAAATTTCAGAAGTTTTCATTATACAATAATTGAGCTTCACATACATAAAACTTGTTTAATGAGCAAAAACACTCAGGACATTCTGTTAGTTCTCTCATTATTCCGCTCCGATTGAATGTCATGTGCTAAAAGTATGGTCGACAAGCTTTTTTCTTCTCATTATCCAGACCCCAGAAGAGGGTGGCAGGGGGGAATTTGGACATTTGACGTGGATCTATTACTTTATGTCCTACACAGTAAAAATCAGTGCTTGTTGAGCACGTAAAACTGTACGAATGGCTTGCAGGCTACGCATGGTAACAATTTCTGGATATTATTTCTTTTTATTTATGGGACCAGTAATGTAAAACCACTTTCTCTCCTCATGCAAACTGATTTTGGAAGCATTTGTTAAATTACTTCCATCGCCGGACTATGCTTTGCTGTTGAAGTTCATTTTAGTTAAACAGTCATACGGAGCATATGGTTCTTCGATGTTATCAGCCAGTTGGACGGGCTCCATCGATCTACGAATGGCCAGATATGCAAATGAGGACAGATTCCTTGGAGAGATACTCGGGTCTGCCAGGATCAGTGGGATGTATGTTGGATTCTGAGGTTTTGTATGATGTAACCAGGCTGGAGAACATGACAGCTAATGACAAGGCTTCAAAAGCCATCATTGCTGCCTAGAAGTGGCAAATAAATCCCTTCAGGCTTTCTTCACAGACACACACACACACTTCTTTTGAGGCATTGTTTTAAAACATTTTTGTCTGTAAAATGAGCTAATATTTTTATGTATTTATTTTCTACATAATCTGTTACAGGCAGATTCTTTTCATAACATATATGGACAGTCCCCTATCGACAGCATATCGAATACATTCCATATTTAATAAAAGGATCAAAGGCCAAAAGAAAAGTTAAAGGGAACCTGTCAGCAGAGACCCCATGCCTCCACAGGCAATTAGTAGCCTATCCCCAAAACGGTTTTATCAAACTTCTATAATTTGTGGATCAAATGATAACTTATATTAAATGTTACCTGCAGGGCGGCTCCAGGTATTAGTGGGCCCCTGGGCAACAGTGCCTTAGTGGGCCCCTTCGCGGGCCGCCCTCCAGTGACCACACTGCCCCCCCTCAGATACAGATACACTGACCCCGTCCCTCCACCCTCCCCCTGCGGACACACTGACCCCCCCCTCAGGGAAATAAAAAATAACTCACCTTTCCTGGTTCCCCCGGAGCAGCGCCAGCAGCTTCGTTATTTCTACGGCCTGGGCCTCCCGTCCGCACCAGCCCTGAAGCCGGCACACGTGATATGATGACGTCATCATGTGCGCCGGCTTCAGAGCTGTTGCATACCGCGGGGAGCGCAGCTTTGTGGGAACCAGGACAGGTGAGTTTTAGATTCTGCCTCTATACTGCTCTCCCCTGACGAGCGCAGCAAAGAGGCAGAAAATTAATTGATCCGGATGGTGATCAATTGTACAAGTGTCTTATAGCGACACTGGTACAATTGATCCGGGGGCCCGAGTGGGCCCCTCCAGCACCCCGGGGCCCCGGCACTTGCCCGGGTTGGACGGGTGCTGGCGCCGGGCCTGTTTACCTGGCTCCAGCTGTGTCCCCTGTGCCCCTAATAATAATAATGTCTTTATTCATATAATGCACACAGATTACACAGCACTGCACAGAGCTTGCCAAATCAGTCCCTGACCCCAATGGGGCTCACAATCTTATCAACCTACCTGTATGCACAGGGAGTGTTCATCACAGAGCAAATTACCCTGCCCCTCCTGTGTAAAATGCTTGAAACTGGGAGGAGGTTTTTTTTTTAAACAAAAGAGCATTATTAAGGCTTTATTTTGTGGGATATGATAACATTTGGGGGGACCGCTTTACATTGCATTTTTTGGGGGGAGGTAGGAAACCTTTTGGTATAGGTTTTTAAATTTGGTATAAGTTTTTAATGCCCTTCACAAAACGGGTGTAATAACAAAATATCCTCTTAGTCAAGGTTATTATGTACGCGGCAATACCCATTTTGTGAGAAGGCTTATTTGTATTATTTAATTTTTTTTTTTTTAAACTTTAAAAACAAAAAAAAAGAGGACTAACATATGTAATACAGGCGGTTCCCTACTTAAGGACATCCGACCTACAGACGACCCCTAGTTAAAGACGGACTCCTCTGCCCACTTTAACCTCTGGTGTAGCTCTCTGGATGATTTAATGCTTTATTATAGTACCAGACTGCAATCAGCTGTAAAGTGTTTGTAATGAAGCTCTATTGATAATCCTTGGTCCAATTACAGTAAAAAAATTTCCAACTCCAATTGTCAATGGGGCAAAAAATTTTGTCTGGATCTAGAATGATAAAATATGCATTTTTGACTTACATACAAATTCAACTTAAGAACAAACCTATGGAACCTATCTTTTTTTTTTTTAAAGAAATATTTTATTGGAAATAAAAAAGGAAGTATACATGCAATTGTACACTCACCGGACACTTTATTAGGTACACCTGTCCAACTGCTCGTTAACACTTAATTTCTAAACAGCCAATCACATGGCGGCAACTCAGTGCATTTAGGCATGTAGACATGGTCAAGATAATCTCCTGCAGTTCAAACCGAGCATCAGTATGGGGAAGAAAGGTGATTTGAGTGCCTTTGAACGTGGCATGGTTTTTGGTGCCAGAAGGGCTGGTCTGAGTATTTCAGAAACTGCTGATCTACTGGGATTTTCATGCACAACCATCTCTAGGTCTGAAAAAGAAAATGGTCCGAAAAAGAAAAAACATCCAGTGAGAGGCAGTTCTGTGGGCGGAAATGCCTTGTTGATGCCAGAGGTCAGAGGAGAATGGGCAGACTGGTTCGAACTGATAGAAAGGCAACAGTGACTCAAATCGCCACCCGTTACAACCAAGGTAGGCAGAAGAGCATCTCTGAACGCACAGTACGTTGAACTTTGAGGCAGATGGGCTACAGCAGCAGAAGACCACACCGGGTACCACTCCTTTCAGCTAAGAACAGGAAACTGAGGCTACAATTTGCACAAGCTCATCGAAATTGGACAGTAGAAGATTGGAGAAACGTTGCCTGGTCTGTGAGTCCGATTTTTGCTGCGACATTGGATGGTAGGGTCAGAATTTGGCACGTCAACACAATGAAAGCATGGATCCATCCTGCTTGTATCAACGTTCAGGCTGGTGGTGGTGGTGTCATGGTGTGGGGGAATATTTTCTTGGCACTCTTGGGCCCCTTGGTACCAATGAGCATCGTTGCAACGCGACAGCCTACCTGAGTATTGTTGCTGACCATGTCCATCCCTTATGACCACAATGTACCCAACATCTGATGGCTACTTTCGAAGGATAATGCGCCCATGTCATAAAGCTGGAATCATCTCAGACTGGTTCCTTGAACATGACAATGAGTTCACTGTACTCAAATGGCCTCCACAGTCACCAGATCTCAACCAATAGAGCATCTTGGGACAGGTGGTGGAACGGGAGATTCGCATCATGGATGTGCAGCCGACAAATCTGCTGCAACTGTGTGATGCCATCATGTCAATATGGACCAAAATCTCTGAGGAATGCTTCCAGCACCTTGTTGAATCTATGCCACGAAGAATTTAGGCAGTTCTGAAGGCAAAAGGGGGTCCAACCTGTTACTAGCATGGTGTTCCTAATAAAGTGGCTGATGAGTGTATATAATAAACATTTTACATGTCTATCCCGATACATCAGTAGTTATGCTAGTTAGCAACCACCAGTGGATGAAGTAATAAGACAATTAAATACCACGTGTGCGTATGAAAAAGCCATAACTATACAAAACGGGAGAACAACTCACTATGAAGCCCAATGGGAGACCTGGACCAGTTCCCAATGCTACACTGAGTGACTTAGCCATTCGCCACCACAGCACCATGAGGCAAGACCACCACCACAAGAAATTATAAAGAATGTTTGATTTCTTTCCCAATTGAAGTTGATGGACAACTTAAGGAACCGGACTCCAGTGGTACTGACCAGCCTAAGTAAAGTCCAAGTTTTGGTTAAATGAAGAAGCACTACACATGTTCTATAGAACCTATCTTGTACGTTACCCGGGGACTGCCTGTACTTTTATGATTATTAAAACTTGAATACTGCTGTATTGCAGTTTATCACTAACATTTTGCTTATTACACCCGGCCTCTGGTTGGGCTAAATAGGCTTCCATACTTGGCTGACACAAAGGTATTGATCCATGGGTTGAGCATGTTCATGTGTAGGTGGCCTAGCACAAAAATCTACCATCATAAACAAGGGGCACCTACTCATAGATTCAGGCACTGTGATTGTGGTAATCTTCTTCTATTTGTTCCATTACACTGCCTTACCCTCTTTTAGCACAGTGTGGGAGCGGGGTAAAAGCTCTTATACAGTGTAACATCCTGTGATTCTGCAGTACAGAGAGGCTTGATAACACCCCCCTGAGCCCTTCAGGCTTATTAACATAATTTTTTAAGTTAATGTTAGAAGGAAGGAGGCCATGGATAACAAATAAAAGAAGATTACCACAGTCACAGTGCTATGAATAAGTGTCCCTGGTTTATAATGCTTGATTTTGATGACAGACTGATAAATCTGTCTCAAAGAAGCATTAAGCTTGTGGAGTGTTGTGCCCCAGGACAGTGGTATTTTATTGTGTGGACATCTGTAGCTTGTCTCAGAGTTGTTATGCTTGTAGGAATGCTGTCACAAGTGTTGTTATCTCTTGCCTTCTGGCCAGATAATAGAATCTTCCATCCCAGGCCAGATCACTAGCATTCTACACCAGCTGTGATGACTGGATACATCACTGTGAAAAAACAACCCTCATTTGTTGGAGAAATACAGATGGATCACTACCGAAACAGACTCATTACTGCATTTTGTAATATTTAGTCTCTTACCGTGCAGGGAGTAACTTCTACACCAACTGAACCTGATGTCTAGCTTGAGAAATGAACACAAATCATCAGCATAATAAATGTATTGGTATGCATTTCTGCCATAGGAAGATGCAGATCAGGCTCACTGCGCTTTTTACAGATTGTCAATGACAAAGAGTATACCTAATATGCCACATGCCATGCATAGTCATACAGTGGCATCTGTTGCCTATTGACTCCGGTTTTAAAAAATGTGTACTGTCTAGAGACACAAACAGCAGGCTCTGGAATCCATGCATTCATGAGTCTTTGTACTCAAGAGATGTCGTCTATATTCCTCTTATTTATGAGCGCTGTACTGAGGAGTCCTCGTATATAAGGGGAGGGAGGGCAGGCTGGAGCCCACCGTATTCCTCAGTAGTAGGCTCTGGTGTCCTCAATTTCATGAGCAATAGTCCAAACCCAACTCCATTGACAGCATTCATCAAATCTGTCAATCAGTGATAGGAAGGAGTGGAAATTAGGATGTACAGGCAGTCCCCTACTTAAGGACACCCGACTTACAGATGACCCCTAGTTAAGGACAGACCCCTCTGCCGTCTGTGGCCTCTGGTGAAGCTCTCTGGATGACTTTACTTTAGTCCACGGCTGCAATGATCAGCTGTAAGGTGTCTGTAATGAAGTTGTATTCATCATCCTTGGTCCCATTGCAGCTACAATCTTAATTGTCACTAGGACAAAAACATTTTTGTCTGGAGCTACAATTATAACATATACATTTTCCACTTACATACAAATTCAACTTAAGAACAAACAAATGGACCCTATCTTGTACGTAACCCGAGGACTGCATGTATGCCATTGCACCAAGTACTACTCCGACAACGGAGCACAAGTAGTGACCAGTACAGGCAGATCAGCTGCCGAACACCGAGGTGTCAAAACTCCTTTATACCAAGAGCCATCGATTTCTACAATAAATGGACTCAAGAAGCAGCCAAACCGACTTAATAACCCCCACGCCATAATGTACCACTATTTCATGTGTTATCTTCTGTGTTTCTGACTCTCTAAATGCTGGAGCCATGTACATGTACAGCCACAATTTCCTAAGGGATCAATAAAGCTTTATTGTATTTTATTGTATTGTATTCCTTCTCCTGCCATCATAAAGTGCAGCCTAATCCTGGTGACAGTTGACAATTGCAGTGGAACCAAGAAAAAGATATGCCTGCAGCCCTGTGAAATGCAAAAAAAAGTTTACCCTTGTATCTAAATTATAGAATGGTTTTAATGATTTTCTTATGATCTTATGGTTGCTCCAGAAATCATAGAATGTAAGCTCTTGCCAGCAGGGCCCTCACTCCTGTTGTTCCATATGACTGTTTGTACTCTGTAATGTAATATTATATTTGTATATGTCCCCTATGAGTTGTAATGTGCTACAGAATATGATGGCACTATATGAATAAAAAGTATTAGTATTATTATTATTATTGCCTGAGGTGCCTCACTGTTGCTTATTTCCCACTTTTACAATATGTCTGGTCACTGCCCATTGCTGTTTAAACCATAGAAATGCCATTTGTGATTGGAGCAGTTATCTAATGTTTATTACTAACTGATGGGCTGGCTTAATAATGGGAATAACGAAAAAAAAGAACAGGACATAAACTTTAGAAATAATGGGGTCAATAAATTATCCATACAATGTCAGAACAGGGTCCCTCCTCTTGTAGGACATTGTAGGCTGTAAATGAGTAATTAGATGAGATGTACATATCACAGACAGTCCTGATGATGTCAGGCCCTGAAGACACAGCTATTTTGCATTTGAATTAGTGTCTCCTGTCTGGGATGATTCCTCTCACAGATAAGGAACTCCTTTTATTTGGTAGTTTGCAGGAGATTAAGCTGTCAAAACGAGATCAGAGTACATACAGCATATATTTTGTCCTAATTCTAGCCAGGATGGAACATGTGAAGGTACCATCAGATTTTCTCTGAATATCTTAAAATTGTTGTGCCACTACTGAAACTTATCGATAGAAGATAATTATGTGATCACAATAAAGGGGAATCACAAAAACCCTGTTGTTTTCCATGTTCTCAGCAATGTCCCCAGATTATGGGGAGGGATATCGGGGCAGGTGCGTAAAGCTCAGGACATGGGCATCCTGACACAGATGGCGCAGTGTCATCACACCCTGCACCGTCTGCTCCAGTACGCTGATATACCGAGAGAAGAGGAGGTCGGCGTGTATTGAGGGAAGGTGAGTACAATTTTATTACTTTAAGTGTGTATAGATGTATTACTGGACAGGGGTGGGTCTGTATACATGTTCCTGTGCATCAGCTCTGGCTTTTGACCCCCACCCCACCCTGGAACACAAACTTGTCACTCTCACCATATCACCCCCCCCCCTTCACCACCAACTGCAGCAGCAGAATCTCCATGTTGCACAACTGGGTGCAACAGAGTGCCAGAACCTGGCAGCCAAGAGCACCAGTAACGGCTTCATTGGAGCATCTAAAATGCAAAAAAAAAAAAAACAGAGCCTTACCGCAAGTCAGGAGGAACGCTGTACCATAGCTCCAGTGGTAACCAGCACTTAAGCACCAGTACTTGGCAAAAGTGGAGCTATGAGCAGTATCTCTTCTGCCTAACTAATAGCAACAGCAGCACACCACTGTTTTACCACAACACCGTTAGGGGCGCACTGACACCCCTACTGTGCATCTCTGTCTAGCCCTTGTCTATTTGTTATTGTGAATGGTGTATTTTTTTAAAATAATTATTACCCCATATGTAATGTAATGTGGTCATGTTAACCCATATTGTACTGTATAGCTCTATGTCTTGTAACTACGTTTGTATGCAACCAAGGAACTTGCAACAAGTAAGAACACATCCCTCGGAGTGTATTTATTTAAACTGTAACATTAAACATATCTCTTACTATGTGTAACAGTTGCCAGAACACTAGGTACAAAATAATTTCCCTCAAGGGGATCAATAAAGTACTTTTATATTATATTGTTTTCCTCGGGAGGGGGGCTGTATATAGATATATTACTGGGGGGGGGGGAATCTGTGTATAGATGTATTACTGGGGGTGCGGAGGCTGTATATAGATGTGTTACTGGGAAAAAGCGGCTGTATATAGATGTATTACTGGGGGGGAGACAGTGGATAGTGAACAGGAGGATGTGTATGTATGCTACATTCAGTGGGGACCTCCACCAGATTTCGCACCCAGGTGCCCCCGCCAACCTTAATTCGGCCCTGCCCATTAGACACTAAAATGAACACAGTAATCACAGCCACATGCAACCTACAATGATCTCTGTGGTCATTGCTTGTGATCTCCTATCTTTTAACCAATAAATCAGCATGGCAGAGCTCTTTTGTGGCTGTGTCATGGTTGTATTATGTTGGATTTCATAAAGAAACCATAGGACTAGGGCAACTTTTTTTGTGGTCAAGATCACATGGTTACATTGACATTAAAGGGAACCTGTCACCAGGAGACCCATTTTTAGCAGTCCCCCAGTCCCCACAGAGCATAGTACATACACTGCCAAAGTGTTTTTGTATAAAAAATAGGTTTTACAGAAAAAAAGATATGTTATATTGTACCTTTCATTAGCATCTGCTGTGTGACTAGGCAGTTGCCAAATGGGAGGGGCTGGAAAGGAGCAGTCCCCCCCCACCCTTGGGAAACATGTGACCTTTTCAAATATTTGAATAACTCCCCACACTCGGGATTGGCTATAGAGGAGCAGGGGGCGTCGCTAAGCCCAGTGATGTGTTTTCATATATTTGAAAAGGTCACATAGAGTAGCTGTTTCCCAAGGGTGGGGGGAACTGTTCCTTTCCAGCCACTCCCAGTGGGCAACTGCCTAGTCAAACAGCACATGCTAATGAAAGGTACAATATAACATATCTTTTTTTCTGTAAAACCAATTTTTAATACAAAAACACTTTGGCAGTGTATGTACTATGCTCTGTGGGGACTGGGGAAGCGCTAAAAATGGGTCTCCTGGTGACAGGTTCCCTTTAAAATTATTGATTTGATTTGTTTATTAATCGATCTTGCAACTCCTTTTTAGATATTACTAGAAAGTCCTCACGTAAAGGTTTAAAGAAAAACAAAAACATGTTACCTGTAAAACAGAAGGGAATTGTGGCATTTTATCTAACTTATAGTGTGTTTTCTGGATCCGTGATATTTTTTTAATAATGCAACATGAGCTAGTTATGCCATTGTTTTCAGACATTTCCCAAAATCTTTTCTATGAAATGGGTGACTGTAAAAAAAAAAAATTAATCACCCTAAAAGTTTTTACAAAGAGTATGGATGTACGTTTTTTACGGCTGGAGCCACACGTGCCGATTTGTCTGCGTTTCTATGGAAACGCCTGCGATCGGGAACGAGCTGCCGTTGTTTTGTGTTAATTTAATGCAAAACACCGGGGGCTCGTTCCGATCGCAGGCGTTTCCATAGAAATGCCAATGCGATCAGGCCGCGGCCCACACCGGCGGGTGCAGCTGTGCCCCGGTGGGTGCAGACAAAACGGCACGTGTGGCACCAGCCTAAGACTCACCAAAAGTGGAAACAATGGCATAAATATGCACTGCTTGAAATGCATTCCACATTTCAGAAGTATATTTTCCTGAAAGTTCCATGGCTATACCATGTGAATGCACATCTGCAGGAATTGCTGCACTTATCCTTCGCCAAAAAAACCAACAGAAGCACTGGACAGTGAAAATAAACACTGTTTCTAGAATGGGTGGCACATGGCTGCACCTCTAAATGCAATACTTTGTAATGAATCAGGTCCCATTGCTGTTATTTTAACAGACTGTGCCACTAGTCCATTAAAATGTAGAGCATTTCTTAGAACTATTTTTCATGGATCACTTATAGTTTATAATGACACAATATGCTGCCACAAGTGGCTTACTCACAAGTCTGCTATGTGTCTCCTACCTGAGGCCAAGTTCACATGGTGGGTTTACAATGTGTTAACATAGTATTTAGTGTAAATGTCATGTAAACATGATGTAAACGCAATGTGAACGCAACAAATGAACGCGGCCTCACGGTGCGGGTGTTTATTGTGTTGGAGATGTGAGGAGAAAGTGCAGGTGTCGAATCGACCTCACTGATGGTTACGTTTTTTTGTACTGCAATTCGTGCCTGATGAAAGGACCAAAATGACTGTATGCTCTGGATTGTATCACTGTCAGAAATTGCTGTTTTTTTTCTAATTAAATGAACATAAGCATTTAGAAAAAGCAACATCGGAGTGCAGAATCTTTCAATATGTTACCTGAGTGACTAGAGTACTGAGAACCACTCATTGGTGTATTTCTACAAACTAGAGAAATGAGAATAGATTTGTATTTCTCCTGTTTTCTATCTCTTCCTCAGATCAGTGTTTCCATTATTTCTGTCCTCCAATCACCCATAATTAGTATGATAAGCATCTGTCCTTGTCCAGAGACAGGGGAGAGAAAACACTCTGGTACATCAGCTGGCAACAGCATGAAACACTTAGGCAGCCTAAATCCAACTGCAGACAAATCAACTGTTATGGCTATAATCTCAAAAAGGTCATTTATGTTCAGACATTTCTATTGTTATGTCTGATCAGTGGACCAATATTATAGCCTCCACTCCAACTCTTATAGGAAGTAACAGAAAATTTTCTGAAAGGCAGAAATGTAATGCTCTATGAAACAAAGATCCACCCTGGGTAAAATACACCATTCAGCTGCTGCATGTGACTGAAACCCAACAACCCAGTGTCAGGCCGGACCCCAGATCTTACACCAGTGGTTTACAGTAACCCCAGATATTCCACATACTCAGTCATATTCCACATCTCAGTCATGATATGGGGAGATTATCAAACAGCAGTTCTATTTTTCTATACTGTAAATGCAGTGAATAGCTAAGATGACATCCAGATGCAGTGATTAGCCTGCTCTGTAGTACCATTTCCCCAAGACCCCATTTTCTCAGCCATGCTGCAGGGCCTCAAACACCTGAGGGCCGCTGCTGTGTGGTCAGGTATACCTTGTACACAAATCTAAGAGGGCCTAAGTTCAAGGCTTAAGCCTGTCAGGAGCTTACTGGCAGCACTCCTGTAACAGTCCCTTCTGGGAATATTTTTAAAATTAGATTTTTTTAAGGAAGGAGGCCACAGATATGTAAGATTTGCACGTGCACCGTGCCTGGAAAGTGTCCCTGGTTTATCATGCTTGATTTTGATGATAGATTTCCTTTTAAACACATTTGGCTTTAAAAGTGGTTAGTTTTTCTGTATGCATCCCACCTGTAACCCTGCCTTCAAAAACTTTCTGACACCATCTCTTCTGACTTTTTGTGCATAATTTTGGCAACAATTTGGCCAGTTTGTGAAATCTCAGAAAATCCTTCCAGCCAGGGAGTCTTTAATTTATTTTTATTTTGTCGGTTAGATAGTATACAATGTTTTTCAGGAGACATGCAGAATTTTGAAAAATTTGTTGCAAATTCCATGTCAATGTCAAAATGTCTGACATTTAAAAAATGCAACACCAAAACTGCATCCAGCAATAAATCGTCCCACAAGTGTCTTCTATTAATAAGTATTGAACCTGGGAGGATTTCGCTTAGATGGTCCAAGGATAAAGAAAGTGAAAAAGATAAGGAAGAAGACAAAAAGGACCTTGGCTTAATATGTTTAAGTAAAAGAGAAGTAAAGGTTGTAACAGATTGTGTTCACACTTATGGCTAGGTGATATAGGCTTTGTATCAGATGTGATTGTTGTAATGGCAGCCAGCATACTCTTCTTCATTATCCTCATACACCAGGGTTTGAGGGATAGTGTGGATATAAGATTATTGACCCTGTAAACGAAGAAGAGGTTTAAGGCCACTCAGGATGAATTGATGACAGATATAATAAAACACTGTATTATATTGGAGGCTACACATCTCAAGCCCAGTATGCAGGCCTTTGCAAACGTCCAGTAAAATTCTGTGTTTTATTAGAAACACTGTCCTCTGATATTGATTCATTCTGAGCGCCAGAAAACCTCAGTCATCTTCACTGGGTCTAAAGCCTTCATTCTCATCGTAAATGTATAGCATAGGGTTTGTTTTTTGCGGTGCTCTGTATAGAACAGTTCAGCCCGCTGTTCTTTCCGAAATGAACTTATATTAATACATAATGAGCAGATACAAGAAAAAGGCGAATCACAGGTTTATGCTCTTGTTAACTTTTAGTCTGGGAGTTCATACTACTGTATACATTAGGATAAGTTTACAAACACAGGGACACTTAGCCTTGGCCATCTCAGTACAACCTGCTCATAAAAGAAAGCAATGATGTATCATATCAAATGAGGCTTGTATTGCGGGGTAATGTACTACATAAACAGAGGGATGGTCTGAACCTTATCATCCAACCTGCAGTGATCCTGATTACTCCTGACTGGTTGATGTTGACCTTATATTCTTTCAGCAGATGAAAGAATTGTTAATTACCCCCCCCCCCCTTCTTTTACCCAACAGCAAGCAGTAGAAGACACACAGACATCCCTTAATCTGTTTACTTTAAATTACCCAGCAGGACTCGCCCACCCTTCTTGTATAATAGTCCTTCCAAACATCTCCTAAAGAATCAACCTTATGAGATCGAGCAGCAGTGCACCAAACTTATTTCTTTTCTCTTTCTTCCCCCTACTTCATTCCCTCCTCTTGGACTCTGCCTGCTCCTCCCATTACATTCACTGCCTGCTTGTCTGCTGCTTCACAAGCCACCACTTACACTTTGCTAGGGAAAGAGTAAAGACACATCTGAAACCTCTAGGAAAAGAAAACCACAGGATCCGTCCACTTTCTTGGCCATCCTTGGGCAGAATATAATCTTCTCCAGCCATGACTGGCTTCAGCTGATGTGCACTGGGTTTTCTAAGGACTTCTACAGATGCTCTGGTTTATTTAATGCTCATGTATTAATGAACTCCTCTTTGGACCGAATTGCAGGTGCTAAAAGTTGTAGCCTTCAGATCCAGGGGAAATGAATGTACTTTTAGGGAACAAGACTGGGTCGGCACTCCTCTGCGGATACTTATTGTTAAGGTCTATCTTGGCTGACTTTACATTGGACAATGAAGTCCACTCCAGCTTCATCCAAAGGAGGTTAAGGAGTCAGGAGCGTCGCGAGATGCAAAGAGAAATCCTGTCTATTTTGGGTCTTCCTCATAGACCGCGTCCACATTTGTATGGCAAACAGAACTCTGCACCCATGTTCATGCTGGATCTATACAATGCAATGACTGTTGAGGAAGAGGAGGCTGAAGGTTACTCTTATCCATACAAGCCCATCTTCACCACACAGGGTCCACCACTTGCTATTCAACAGGACAGTAACTTCCTAAATGATGCTGACATGGTCATGAGTTTTGTCAACTTGGGTGAGTAGTAAGAGGATCCCTGTCCATGTGTATTTTGATATATTTCTAACAAATGAGGAGTTAACAGCATACTGTTGATATTTCATGTATAGTGAACATATAGTCTTTAACTTTGGGCAGACAATGATTCCATTGGTACCTCTCCCCATGGAGGCGCTCACCATCTTATTTCCCTATCTTGGATCACTTATGCCATTGGGCATGGGTCTATTTGCCACATTCCTACTGAAATTATACTGGTTTTCTATATAAAGGCCACTGGTTGTTAAAGGGATATACACTGCAACTAAATTGGTTGACTATGCAGTCTGTAGAAATGTAGAATATCATCCAGTTATTAACAAACAAGTACATTTGTGTTTGTTCCAACAAGTAGTTATAGTTTTATATGACTCCTACTGCTGGGTATATGACCCCTTCTGGACCAGTTGGAAGGAAATACAATGAAACTTAGCAAATTCAGAAGTTTAGCAAAAAACAGCAGGGGTACAGACATTTGAAAGGATAGACATAACCAGACATATGGGTATGCTCTGCCAGTCTGTATAGAAACCAGGACAGTTATTTGAAGTGTTAACCATTAAACCACTGTTCGGCTAATGACTAAAGCAAGATCATGAATGTGTTGCTCAAAAATGAGATTGTTAGCTCTTCTGCTTCATCTGGTGCCTCTCCCATCATTCCACGCTCTGCTTGTGGAAGGGAGGAGGATTGTGGAATCTTATCTGGAACACACTTCCAAGACATAAAGTTTTCAGGTGCATGTGTCTTCTCGAAAATGCACCGTCCCAGCAGCTTCTTGGGATTTTACATGATACGACAGGTTTTCGGCGTTCGCTTTGAAGTAGCAATTATTGTACAGGATAAGAGAGGAGAGCAGGAAGCTCTGAGTTCAAAGCACAGCCCTCAGTGATTCACTCTGCAACACTAAGCGCAAATGGACACACAGACCTATTAGGCAACATAATAACATCCTTCATGCTGCTTGCCAGACTCAATGCTTGCTGGAAAAGCGCAGTGTGCTGCTTGAAAGTAACCAAAAAGCAACTTACATGCATTCTTTTCCTGCCCAATGAACAGCATAATGGATACTCCTTACCTACTGCAAGTTTAACTCAAATTATATTTTAGACATGTGTTTGTTTTTTTTCATTCTTGTAGTTTATATATTAATTATTGTAACAGTTATAATGGAAGAGATCAATGTACCACAAAGGGGTGTAAATGTGCCTTTCGAGGTTCTTACCCCAGACATATGTCATATAAATGAATGATCATTAGAGCCAAGGAGGTGTTTGCATTTTCTTATGTTCATCCGCCTGATAATAGGAGCGATAGGGTTCGCTTGCACAGATAATTGCTGAGTTTGTGCCCCTTTAAAATATTCTAATTTTGCCTTTCAAACTTTTGGACTTTTAGTGTTTCGTTTTGAGATGTCCACAAATTACACTTCTCTGGTGATGTCACTTGTCCACAACCTGTCTCTGGCGATGAGTCACATTTATGTTTACCTTGTAAGAAAATATAGGAGTTAACATGACGACATTACAGAGATGTGAGTCACGTTGGAAATATTGTATAATAGTAAAAAAAAAAAATTCAGAATTGTTTCTAGTGATAATAGATTAAAGGAAATCTACAGAAAAAAAACATTATTTTGTTCAGAAATTTGAATGATGAACAACCATCAGATGTTGGCTCTCCAAAGTCCATGAACGGCAATTCTTCCTATGCAGTGTGATATAGTCTACGTTATAGTTTCTAATAAAAAAAAAGGAATATGTCTCTTTCCCTGCTTATCCAGACTCCTGCTTGGTGAATTTGTTTTGTGATAGAACTAGAGTCTACACTATTGGTGCTCTGTCGTATGTAAGAACACCAGCACCAGCCTGCTTGTTCCCATATATCTATTGGAATCAAATATCTTTTAATCTTGGATTATGGAACTAGAGCAATTACCTGGTAGGTCATTGCTGTTTTCTTGTTTTTATCCTTGTGTTATGCGGCGTATGTGATCACCTAACCCTATATTTTTACTACAACTATTTACAGCCACCTCTGCTGAAAGACTACACATGACTCATTGCTGAGATCTCATCCCTTCATGTATCTCAGATGTAAAATGTGACTACATTTTTCCATGTAACTCGCTGTCAGAGCAGTTGGTAAATTTCTTAAGGGACGTGGCAATGAATTGATTAAACTAAAGTCCGGATGATGGTGGCACGACTTAATGCTATTAACTTAATTCGCTCTGTCCAAATATATGGACACCCACACTGATCGGAGCTTCTTCATTCTATTTTTAATGGAATTTTTGCCGGAATGACCGGCCCGAACACTAAGCAATGGAAATGAACATAGAAATTCACAAGTAGCATCTGGTGTCTAAAGCTACAATTACATTTTGTCAGGTTATTCACATCTCATTTAATATAGTTACTTATGCAGAAGATAAAAGGTCAGATTCAACATATAATATTTTTTGAGGAGAATAAAATAAAGAACAGGACATACAATGTATTGCCATGTGTTGTTGTACGATTGTGTAGAAGGGAAAACCATGTAAAACCATGTGTATTATACTTTAGAGTATATAGCGATCACCATTCTGCTAGTAGAGCCCCTTTGCACATAGATAACTGAGGGGGCCCCACCAAATGTGGGCGATTCGGCGGTTGCATGACTGCACGAATCACCAAAAGTGTATTTGGCTTCGGGCTCCCCGAATCGAATCTCGTCGATCAGTCTAATGCATAGCGAGGGAACAGTAAGTTCCCTTCTCTGCCATAGGCGATCGGATGTAAATAAAGCTGGCGGTGCAGCATGTGACATCACCTATGACTTTATATAGTTATTGTGGGGGGATTGTATATATTTATTATGGGCCAGGTATATAGTTGTTATAAGGGGACTGCATGTAGTTAGATATTATAGGAAGGCTGTGTATACTGTAGTTATTAGATGGGGTGTATAGTTATTATAGGGGTCTGTATATAGTTATTATAGGGGACTGTATACTGTATAGTTATAGGGGGACTGTATCTAGTTATAATAGGGGGACTGTACATAGTTATTATAGGGGGTCTATATAGTTATAGGGGGACTGTATAAAGTTATTATGGGGAGGCTGTATATAGTTATTATAGGGAACTGTATATAGTTATTATAGGGAGGCTGTATATAGTTATTATAGGGAACTGTATATAGTTATTATGGGGAGGCTGTATATATTTATTATAGGGGGTTTATATAGTTTTTATAGGGGGCTGTATATAGTTATTATAGAGGGCTGCATATAATTATTATAGGGGGCTGTATATAGTTAATTCCGTGGCACTATATGTAGGTTATGTTCAGGGGCTATCCATAGTGATTACTGGGGGGCTGTATATATTGATTGCTGGGAAGCTGTTTATACTTATTACTGGGGGAGTTGTATACAGTGATTACTGGAGGCTGTATATAGTGATTGCTGGAGGGCTGTATATAGTCATTGCTGGGGAAACTATATAGTGATTGCTGGGGAAACTGTATATAGTGATTGCTGGGGGAACTGTATATAGTGGTTGCTGGGGGAGCTGTATACAGTGATTGCTGGGGGAGCTGTATATAGCGGTTACTGGGCCGAGCTGTATATAGCGGTTACTGGGCCGAGCTGTATATAGTGGTTGCTGGGGGAGCTGTATATAACGGTTGTTGGGGGAGCTGTATGTAGTCGTTGCTAGGAACTGTATATAGTGATGTCTGTGGGCTGTAAATAGTGAATACTGGGCTCTGTACATAGTGATTAGTTATTGATAGGGAGCAGTATTTAGCAATTGCTTTTCCCTGTCTGGACTACATTCAATGGGGGCCCCCGCCATATTTTGCACCCACGGGCCCCACCAACCATAATCCGGCCCTGTCGCCATATTTTGCACCCACGGGCCCCACCAACCATAATCCGGCCCTGTCTACAGCTGTACTCAATAGTTTGCTAAAAGAGCCACTGTGCACATTACTGAGATTACAGTTTATACCATACAGCTCCGCACACTATTCTGTTGGTAGAACCCGTGCATATAGATGATTAATCAGATAGCCATATGGACATTCTGGAAATCTATGCCTTAAAAAATTACCAGTTGATCATTGTTGCTTTACCTGAGCAGCACACGCTCCAAGCTGTAGTCAGACCAGTAGTGTCACTGAGCTGTAAATCTTTCTGGATCCCTTTGCAGTAATTGGCTCCATCTCACTGGAGTGGTGTATCTGGTGTAACATGAGGATATTTTTGTACATAATTATATGTATTGTGCAGAGAACTAACAAACTGGCGACAGAGATACAGCAGCAATACAACAGTGCAAATAAAAAAAAAATGTTTACAATGTTCAAAATTTATGTAGGTAATAAGTGCAAGCTGCAGTCTGGGGAAGATGCAAAGGATATTTACACTTTGATTCCATGATTTATGTCCCTAATGTTTCTAAAAAGAATTGCTCTTAAAGGGTTATCCAAGATTAGTTACTGTTTGGCTGAGTGATCTTGTGTCTCTTGATTCCTTAAAGGAAACCTACCACCATGGATCTACCTATTAAGGTAGATCCGGTGGCAGGTTCCTCTACTGTAGAGTAGTATAGCCCTTTTGTAGGTCTAATTCTTTCGTGGCCCAGAACTTTTATAAATTTTAATTCCTCCAATATGCAAATTTCCTAAAGAGGCTACTGGGGTGTGGAGTAGCTGGAGTTGAGGCAACATGGTGTGGTACTCCACGCCCCAGTAGCCTCTGCGTTTCGCCTACCAGTCCATCTTCAGCACGCAGCTACGAGGAGCTGCGCACACTCATCAGCGAAGCTGGTCTCTGTGCATGTGCAGAATACAGGCCGGCGGCTGCGCAGTCTTAGCTCTGAAGACGGAGCTACTGCGCATGCGCAGAACCCAGCTTTGCAGAGGCGTGCGCGCAGCTCCTCGTAGCTGCGTGTTGAAGATATGTAGGCGGGTGTCCTACATATCTCCTTCCTGCCCCACGTAGGTTCAGGTTGCCAGTATCCAGTGGCATAACAAGGCTACAATCAGCCAACTGCAAAAATTAGGTTCAGTGCCCCATATACCTAAACCCTCACCACCATTATCAAAACGCACAACACACATATATTGTGTATACGCTACACAGAAATATATACACCTGTATCATTTATACTCTACATATATTTATACCCACTATTTATACAAAACACTCAAATATAGAAACACATACATATACTGTATGCATCCATTCCTATATATCAGTGATGGCAAACCTTTGAGATCATGAGTGCCCAAACTTCAAACAGAAGCCACCTTTTTATGGCAAAGTGCAAGCACAGCAATTTAGGCAGTAATTTATTGCTGAGGACACCAACGCAGTTGAAATGACGAGGGCAAATTCTCTACAGGGTCCCTGTGTACAGGAAGAATCATTGGGTCAGCATTCTTTGTGCCCTGTATGGTGAGCTCCATTCTGGGGTGATGTCCTGGGTGCCCACCGAGAAAGGTCCGCAATATATGATATCTATATATCTATAATATATCACACACATAAGTAGATTAATATACATAAGTAAATTAATATACTGCAGGCATACATACTGTATATAGCAGCTGTTAAAATACAGCACACAGAAATAAATAGTGGGAAAATGAATGTGCTGTCATCAGGCAGAAATAGAAATCGCTTACTGTATAAATGCTCCCTTTTCCTGGTCTCGGTTCCGGTGGACTCCTTGCACATGACATAACAGGGCTGCATTAATTAAGTTCTTACCTGTCCTTCACCTGTCTACCCATGGTGTCACAACCAACCCCTTTCTTCCCCACAACCCCACATCTTCGTTGGAAGTTTAGGCCACAGCAGCCAACATCGATTTAAAACATAAATTAACAATATAAAATGACACTAAAGTATCATAAACAGTGCAGATATCATAATAATAATAGTAATAATATTTTGGATAGATGGCTCTCGGGGCTGCAAAGGTCAAGGCAAGCGCTCATCAAAAATTGTGTAAGCTCGAATATTACTGCCACCCGTCACCACTGCCTCAACGGTACCGCTGAGTGGCTGTTTCACTCTCCTGGGCTCCCAAGGACACCACCCTGCAAGAGCCCCCACCCGTTAAGAGCATGATCAAGTAAAAATCCTATCAACTCTGAGGTGTGTCTGCCTCCTTTGACTGAACCTTGCAACAAACAGTTTTACACCAACCCCGAGGACCCTCTACCTGCAACGGCTATCGTGACAAAATCAGTCAAGACCAAACTCATGCAACTACCTATAAAGCCCACATAAAAGGAGGGAGGGAGGGACTCTCTTGTTCTGTGGCTGCTCACTATTGCCTGCTTTTCCCGCTCCCAGGCTTTAATAGTTAATACATCATTTCCCCCAGCTCTGTGTCACTACAACCCTGAAAATATTTTATATAATCTAATTTTCTGAAGAATTGTGCTGTTCCTGGATAAAAAAGGTGCCAACCGTTTTATAATGAGCAAGTAGTTATGGCAGTCTACCATCAGTAAATCAGTAGCATACTCTCCCCTTTAATCAGTATGTTGTTCAGCCCCTCTATATACACTGAAGGACATCTACCATCACGATTAAGGATTGTAAACCAAGAGCACTAACATACCGGTGTGTGCACCCTGTGGCATTATCTGCTCTTATTTTAACTTTTTATTCTCTTTATTACAAAAAAGAATTTTAAAATCATGCAAATGAGCCTGAGGGGCTCCGGGCTCCATAGGTTCTTAGGTTTTACTGAAGCCTGGAGCACCTCAGGCTCATTTGCATAATTTTTAAAGCCTTTTATTCTTACAAACAAGGGCACAAGAAGCTTAAAGTGGATTCCAACAAAGAGGTGGCACGGCAGTATGTCAGTGTGCTTGGTTTACAATCCTTCATCCTTGTGGTAGAGTTCCTTTAACCCCTTCCTGACGGGTGGGCGTGCATGGAGAGGGCTCACGGGCTGAGCCCTCTCCATAGTTGGTAAGTCTTTGCTGCATATCGCAGCAAAGACTTACCGGCAACACCCGCAATCGGTACTAGGTGTTATCCCGTTGATTTGTTGGCGGGTTTAAAAAGGTGATTTCATCTGGAAGCGGTATATGGTTGCCATCACAGCTTTGGGTCTTCCGAAGACTGTCTCGTTTTAACCCATTCATTACAATGTGTGATTTGCACATTTTAATGAATGAGGTGGAAAATCCCCAAATACTGCCAAACTGTAGTGTGGCAGTAAATGGTAGGATCGATCAGACAACTTAAGGTTAAAGTACCCTAGTGGATCTGAAGAATAGTAAAAAAGAAATAATAAAAAAATAAAATAAATAAAAAATAATTTAAAGAAAACTAAATTCAAATCACCTCCCTTTCCGTTGAACTCATATAAATATAAATAAACAGTAATAATAAAGACATTAGGTATTGCCGCGTCCGAAAATGCCTGATCTATTAAAATATAATAACAGTTTTTCACTGAGTTTAACCCCGTGATGGAAAATATCCCCTAAGTTGAAGATGCCACTTTTTTTTCATTTTGAAAAATATAAAAAAATCAATAAAAAGTGATCAGAGGGTCATACAGTCCTCAAAATGGTAGCATTGAAAACGTAATTAAAAAGTTGCACAAAATGACACCACTAACATACATTGATGTATGAAAAAGTTATTAGCACCAGAAGATGGCAAAATAAAAAAAAAATTGTACAGGAGGTTTTAATTTTTGTACATGTATGAAAACATTATAAAACCGGTACAAAGTTGTTATCTCCGTGATTGCATAGACCCAAAGAATAAAGTAGACATGTCATTTGGGGCGCACAGTGAAAGCTGTAAAATCCAAGCTTACAAGAAAACTATGCAAATGCACTTTTTCACCATTTGCACTGCATTCAGAATTTTTTTCCTGCTTCCCAGTACACGGCATGGAATATTAAATACCATCATTATGAAGTGCAATTTGTTACGCAGAAAACAAGCCATCACACAGCTCTGTATGTGTAAAAATAAAAAGGTTATAGATTTTTGAAGGTGGGGAGTGAAAAATGGAAATGAAAAAACAAAAAGGGCCAGGTTGTTAAGGGGTTAATATAGAAAAGAGCAGCTCCACTTATTTATTGACCACCTGCCTCCTCTATTAGTAAAGCACAGCAGCCCCCCATCATTTAATACAGTTTTTGCAGCCCCCTCCATTAACACATTGACATGTAACACAGTGGGGGTCATTTACCAAGGGCCCGAACCGCATTTTTTCGTCGGGTTTCCCGAAAATTACCGGTTTGCGGCGAATTGCCCCAGGCTTTTGGCGCACGTGAGCGGATTGGCGCATCGGTGCCAGCATGCACGCAACGGAAATCGGGGTGTGGCCGTCGGAATACCCGACGGATTCAGAAAAACCGCCGTTTTAAAAAAAAAAAAATGTGTCGCTCGACATGCAATTACCTGCACCCAGAATAGCTTGGTGAACTCCAGCGAACTCCGACGGACTTCAGCGCAGCAGCGACACCTGTTGGACATCGGGCACACTATTTTATGCGGTAAGGTACGAAGTACGCGGTGATGGCACAGTGATATCATCACGCTAACGCATCTTTGAGAATGCGCTTCTCTCACAATCAATCAATTGTATGTGCCTCTTAAAGACACATAATACCGTTGATTTTTTTTCTATGAATCATGAATCCTCATTCTGCAGATGTGGGCCCCTTCTTCCCTGGGCCCGCAGGGGGTGCAACTTTGATTGTCCTGCCCCTTTGTGTGTTCTTATATGTTCTCCAAAAATTACTAAAATGTCATCATTTGCTTTTGTCCTGTATATATATATATATATATATATATATATATATATACAGAGAGTACAGCTGAACTAATTCAACCCATATGTTGATACTAATAGTTGCTGTACATGAGGCCCCCTAGTGGACATTGACAGCACAGACTTTATCAGGTGGGATCATGCCAGCATCCATGGTGCCAATTAGCTAGCCCTGTTATCATTTTGCAGAGAACATTTTTTATATCCCCAGAGCCCTAAGGTTTTCCAAGCTCGGTAAACATGCCCTGGTGTTGATTAAAATAATCAGTCTAGTTTATGGACTTCAGCAAAACACAATAAAAGAAGAAAGTATGGAATAATAAGAGCAGAAAGCTTGGATTTGTTTAAAGTAGACAACCACCTGGACTTATAGTAGAATTCTGCTTAATCCAGATAGAACACTAGCTAAAACAATCTTCTCAGCATGGTTTGCTGTATCTAAGCCTTGTGTGCAGAATACAGTCATGTGCATAGTGTGCTATTTCTAAGTATACTTGGGGACATTTACTAAGGACTATGCACCAGTTTTCTGTCGATTCTTTCTAGTGCAATCTGCTTGCACATGAATTTAAGAAGAGTCCTCGCCACATACGTGTCGCACGAGACGCATTTGAGTTTGGGCTGCCCTATTCCCGACACAATTTATGCACTGAAGTGCAATTTATGCGTTCCAGTGTTCAGTCGGACTGCCGCCACATTTAACATGCAAAGTCCGACAGAAATGTGTTGCACACCCCATGTTAAAGGTGCACCAAATTAAAGTGGTGCACTCTGTGGGAGCAGTGCAGAGGGCGCCAGATTAGTGAAGAACGGGTGCTACAATTCATGAATCTGGTGCTTCCTGTACACTACATAGGCAAACTGCACAGGTGTAGTAAATGTGCTCCATTATGTGTAATGTGACCTATTAACATGGCATGGTGTATCTAAGCCTTGTGGGCATGGTGTACAGTCATAGGCATGGTGTGTTATATCTATCTAAGTTTATTATGTTAAATACGACTTTCTGAACATCTGAGCTATCTATATACTGAGTGGGCACATGAAGGGTCCTGTCAAAAGAGTCTAGTGTGTCATGGCTTAAAAAAGTTTTGGGCAAAAAATAAATTGTTCATACAATGATATGTAGCAATGTGGAAACGGACAGGCGTCCAAAAATTCTTAGTGGCGGCCTCTGACTGGGCCAGTCAGGAATGGTCACAGAGTTGTTCTGTTATTTTGGCTGTGTTTATTACCTGTGATGCTGTATGATGAGTGGCTGTATATAAGCCTATCCTGTGTGAAGCGGTCTGGTGGCTGTTGTGTATAAGTGTATTTGTGCTTCTGCCTGCTGATCTGTTCTATATAAGCTTAAATATGTTTGATACTTCCTGGTGTGGATGTATATCTAATCCTGATTTCTGACTAACACTATGCTTGAAAATGCCTTTATTGATAAGGCGAAACGTCGCATTGATGGTGGAATAAATCACTTTACTTTTCACTTTACACCGGAGTGCTGCTTCATATCGTTTTTCTAATTCTATCATGTGATGCTATTAAATGAACCACAGTAGTTAAATCCATATTGTCTCAAGATCAGTATTATTTCAAATGAAAATTTATCTAGCAGTTCACCCAAATTTATGTTCCCATGTCCTAAGGAAGGGAGTAAGGCTGAAATCTTTTTCTCTTGATAGGAAAAACACTTTACCCTCTGCTTGGTGCTTTGAAGTTAGTGAGGGTGGTTTGCTGCTATAACACTGCAGGACACCAGGAATCAAGGTTCTGTAAGAGCTGAAACATTTCCTCCGGGGCGATGTTTTATACAGTGAGTGCCGGGTACAGGCATTTGCAGCTGTAACCTGGCTTGTGTTAAGTCATTCTCTCTGGAAGGGGGTGCACATTCCAGCTCGCTACAGGGCTCCCCGCTCCAATCCCATTGGTGAACTGCCAAAGGTTAACTAAGATGTCACAGTGCTTTATTTGCTGCATGCCGATCTTACAATATGTATATAAATGTACTGTACAGATAGAGCAACATAAGTGTTTTGTGAAGGCAAGGCATATTTGTGTGCCCACTCACAAGTCAAAAATGAACTCAAAATGATAGCGTCTTTGTAAGAGAAGAGTCTTAATCTCCCAAATAACCCACAAGTAAAACCAGAATTAAGTAGGGTACTTTACATTTATGGTTTCCGATGCAGCCTTGTGTTATTTTGAAAAAAAAAAAAAGTATTAATATTTATACAAATTAGCTCCTAGGGTTTTTCCATGCCTGCTGGTGCACCTGCTTTGTTTCCTTTTTAGCTTTTCAGCACCAAGCAACAGCATCCCTCTGCAAAATGATTAACAAACAACTCTAGAAAGAAGATGCCCTAACATTTTTAGCTCATTTGCATAATTTTTTTCCCCTAAAATAGATTACTCATAAACAGGATAGATAATTCTGAAAAACTTATAAAGTGCCCTATACAAGGGAACCTGGCACAATGAAATACAGATAGGCTCCACATTATAACTATGTTTACATATTAGTTGCCATTCTTCAGAAAAAAACATAGTTTTATAAGGGTAAGTGCAACATCCCCCACCGGGGCCTAGCCTTTTCTTGGGGCCTGGAGGCAGCCGAGGCCCAGAACACCGTAGTGGCTGGCGGTTGCGGCCTAGGGTGCTTGGTATGGGGACCGGAGGGCTGTCCTACACCCTGGCAGGTTTCCAGCAGGTGGTGTGTGCAAGAAATATGGAGGGAGAGGCTGATGTACTGGTTCTCCCTGGGGCAACCCCTGAGTGTCTGAAAGATAGGTCCCTGGGTAATTGATCGGGAGCCCATGGTGGTAGACAGCCATATCCAGGGATCAGACAGAGGAAATGTTGTGCAAAGTAACTCATGGTTCTTTATTGAACAACATGTAGCAGACAACGGGCGTAAACGGTTAACAGCAGATTCTGGTCTGGAGTGGTCGTAGAGAGTGGTCCACAGGAATAGTATACCACCTTGGTAGTAGATGCAGGCTGGGAGAATATGGATGGAGTTGTGTCCAAACTGTGGAAGCTGCAGCTCTGGATTTGAGTCTCCTGACTTAATTGGTTCCATTATTGACAAGCATGTGTGGTGGCAACCAGCTGAGGAGTAGAAAGACAAAAGTGCCTTGCCCACAGTCTAACATATTGGTGGAAGTGTCATGGTGTGGGGCTGGATAGATGCTCCCAGCTGAGGGGAGCAACAGTTCATTGAGGAAATCATGAATGTCAACATGTACTGTGGCATACTGAAGCAGAACATGATTCCCCTTCCTTCAGAAGCTGGTCCGCAAAAGATAACATGATAACAAACCAAAAATGACCACAGGCCTGGAAAACCTTTAAGGCAATGAGGGAAAATAATGATGGCCAGACAAAATATTTACGCTTGGGGCACCATTTGGCCATTTTCACATAGTTTTAATGCCAGCTGTTTAGGTATGTGTAGCACCCTACATTTCGTGTAAATTGTCGGGTACTACAGCATGGCAATTTACTGTGTATGTATCTTTAATTGTTATATGTTTAATAAAGAAGGAGGCCCATCTGCCAATGTATGAGAAAAGCACAAGAGGATTATGGGAAGAAGAATGGAGGAGTTAGTGAGTAGTGAGAAAGTTAGGGGGAGATAGCAAGGTGGTCAGTGTTGAGGAGTGTAAGAGGAGCTGGAGAAGACTGGCAGAAGAGCCTGGGGCTCTGAGGAGCCAAGCATAGGCAGTGCATGTGAAGAGCACATTGAGGAGGATAGCTTACCAAGGTGGCCAGTGTCCTTACAGTTAGCATTTGAAGTGTGAAAGTAATTTCTTTGGGTCGCCACAAAGCAAGTGATATACTACTCTTTCCATTCCCTGGGAGCCAGCCCTAATTGGGAAGGTTTAAACATCCCACTGACCTAAAACACCTATCTCCCAGGGACCCAAGTCCGCAATCAAACTCATCACTGGTGTCGCAAACTATTCCCCTACCAGACCTTTCCCCGGTGCCCCTGTTTATTAGAGAACCTCGGCGCAGGGGAATGAGCCCAACACATCAATGGCTGTGTGTTGAGTAATTTTGGGGGTACTCCTAATTTACACTGCTATACAAGCTGTACACTGACTACTTTATATTGTCAAAGTAAGATATAATACTTTGCCCTTCCCCTCTTCCCCTTGTTGCGTGGGTGCCACCCAGCAAGGTCACGGTGCGGTGAGACAGGGTGTGTAAGACCATAATGTTGGCCAGATCACCGCCAGCATTACAGTTGTTTGCATGGGGGCCTAAGATTGACATTAATGGTGATCCCTTCCCAACCATCCCACTACTCTCAATCCAGTGATGTGTTTCCTCTCAGATTCTAACATCTGTGCAAAATACCCTTGAGTAAGTTGTAAGGTTATGTCTTACAGCCAATGAATGAAGAGGTACACTACCCAAAATTAGCCTCTTACAGCAATTTCTTAGTGCAGTGTGGTAAATAATAATAATAATCTTTATTTATATAACACCATCAAATTCCGTAGCACTTTACAAATCATAGGGGAAATATACAAATATAATATTACATTGCAGAGTACAAACAGTCATATGGAATAATAGAAGTGAGGGCCCGGCTCTAAAGAGGTTACATTCTATGAGAAATACTTTTTAGACCTCCTATGCAAAAGGCACAGCTTTTAATAAGGCCATGTCTGATAATTATTTAATTATCTGCTTGAGACATAGCTGCATGCCTGTTTTTAGCAAACCAATATGTTTATCTGCACATCACCAGCTCCCCATAATCCCAAAACGAAGTTCCACGCAGTGTAAAGACATCCCTAGGCTAGGATCATTACTAAGGCTCCACCTGAAACATGTTGTTTCTGTTTTGTAAAGTGAACTAAAAGAAGGACTCCCTGTTTGAGTGCTGGATCCTTTTTTTGCTTTCTTTGAATGTGTTTATTTGGGTACAAGATTTTGTCAGCAAGTGTTTTTGAATGCTTATCCAGAAAAAGTGGTCATAATATCATGGTATGTACCTGAATATGTGGTTCTTGTTGTGTGATATTTCTAGTTGAGAGTCTGAAAAGTTGCCTAGCGTGAAAATCTGAGCAACTTTGATGACGTCCCAATTGTGATGGCTAGAAGACTAAGCCTAAGCATATCCAGGGTTATATGTAACGGTTGCTACCTACCAAAGATTGATGCTCATTGAAGCGCATCAGATTGGAGGCTAAGAATACTGCAGCACAAACTCTGGAAAACATATACTCAGGATAACAAAATAACACATTTTCTAATGCACGGATATTAACAAAAATACAGCATTTCACAGATATAATATCATCCTCTCTCTATTAGCCATGGTGTTTACAATTTTGGTTCTCCTTGGAATATGAACGTAAATCTTCTGACAATCGTTGGGTTCTTCTTATGAATAGCTTCTCATGTCCGCACACTGCAATGCTCCCTGCCCTTCTCCCCTGCATTACAACACCAGCTCTTACAGAGGTACTTCCTCCCGGCAAGCAGCAGTGTGCAGAGACTTACTCTACAAGCTACAGACAGATAAGGTCTTCATCCAGTGGAGTGGGAGGGAAGAATATAGAAGAGCTGACTCTGTGGGGGACATGTATCTTAGCTTTTTTTTCTTTGGTGTATAATTGAGACTTTTGGAAGGTCTTTTTTGTGCTGTTATGTGTGATCATGTCTTTTTTCTTGTGATACATGTTTAGTTTTTCCTATCCTGGCAGGTGCAACTTGTGGCTTTTTTTTAGACTTTTTGTTGCAAATCCACATGAACAAAAGCTATGCAAGGGGGTTATATACAGGAGTGTACACTGTTGTAAAATTTGGATTTGAGGATGTGGCATGCATTTTTAAGCAATCTAGTGACACCTCTGGGAGAGGAGTCATAAGAGGCTACGGTCACACACGGTGTTAACCCCTTTTTTTTTAAATCCTTCACAACAGCTGTGTAGAGGACATTTGCCTAATTACATTGTTGTCAAAATGACGTTTTACAAAATGCATTTGTTAACAAAATGTTAATGTAGCGTTTTGTAAATGCCATGTTGACAGCACTGTAATTAGGCAAATCTGCTTTTCTCAACTGTTGTGATTCCTCTGAATAACGAACAAATTAAAAAATAAAAAACTGCCCAACAGGTTTATGTGCAAATTTTTAACATTTAAAGCATTTGAAATAATTCTAATTTACATGTTAAAACAGGGTCCATGGAAAAAAATACTTCCTTTGCACCTGCCCTGGACCAGGTGCAGATTTGCGCCTTAGAAGTTGCAAAAATAAGCAAAAAAAACATATATATAAGTGAAAAGTCGCACGGAAAATCTGGAAAATAAAGATACATAAGGCACACTGCACACGGTGCAGACCAAGGCATACTTGAAAAACGTTGGTGTGAAAAGTCGCAAAAACAACAAAAAATGAGACAATTAAACTAGCAGAAATAAAGATACATTTCCCCCTGTGTGTGTTATAGGTGAGGTAACAGACCTGAGAGTGTCGTGTTTTACACCCATCTCATGGATCTCATCATCTCTCATCTATGATCTGTCTCATCTCATTTTTTATGTGTCAGTTACTAGTAATATGTTCAGAAGCTAAACAAAATTGTAGATAAACAGAGGGATCATAAAGTGGGATCATAGGGAGCGATAACAGCAATAAATCTGAGTAAAATTGCAAAGTAATAAGTTAAAATTATCTTTATTGTGTCAACCTTTAAAACTGGCATAGTTTCTGAACGAGAGCTGCACGCCCTCGTCCGTGTACCCGGCATTCTGCAGCTCCTCGTAGCTAAAGATGAAATGGTGGGAGGAGAAAATAGGCTACTGGGGCGTGGAGTAGCCTCATGTCCGGCTACTCCACACCCCAGTTTTCTAAAAGATAGCCGGGATGTGAGGATAAGTTCTAAAAAGGGCTACCTACCAGCCGTTCTACCTTTATAGGTAGAATTGTGGTGGCAGGTTCCCTTTAACCCCTTTTGGACCAAGCTAGTTTATAGATCAAAGGGTTATTCCCATTTTAGCAAATACATGTTATTGTTTGTATAATGAAAAATTTCCAGTATACTTTCTGTATCAATTACTCACGTCTTTGTAGATCTCTGTGTGCTGTCCGTCTAAAGAAAGCTTCTATGTTTTCTTCCAGTGGACAGAAATCTGTCCATGGTCACACAGGTGCACGGCTCTGACCATGTTCAGATTTGTATCCACTGGAAGTAAACATAGAAGCTTTCTATAGAATGACAGCAAGCAGAGATCTAGAAAACTGTGAGGAATTTTATAGAAATTATGTTGGAAAATTCTATAACTTTTCATTATGCAAACAATAACATTAATTTGCTTAAATGGGAACACCCCTTTAAAGTTCATCCCGATTTGTCGTAATCTGACATGTGGCGCTTTATATGGATATAACTTTTGAAGAATTTAACTTACCACAGTGATTTTGAGTTTGTTTTTTCATCACATGTTGTACTTCATGTTAGTGGTAAATTTTGGCTTATAAGTTTTGTATTTATTTATAAAATATATTAATTCTTAAAATTCTAAATTATCCTGTCGAGTGGTAAAACTGTCTGAAATTAGTTACTAAATAACATTTTCTGTTTTTATCATTTTTAAAATGTCATATTGATGTAACACGGCTTACAAATTGAACATCGGTTTTGGGGATCATTATTGTTTTTTATGAGATTTGAAATATATATTATTAGAAACCACCTATATATCAACTCAATTTCAGATCCGCACTCCTCAAACTATCAGAAACTTTTAGGAAGATTGCTAACCCTTTGACATCATCATAATAATTAAAACAAAATGGAGGTGGAATTTAGAATGGTCCGATTTTGTCAGTATTGTATTTGTATTATTAGCATTTAGCAATTTTTAGTTGGTTCATTGGTGCAGTTTTGTGAGCTATAAAATATTAGTTTTTCCATTACTGTTGCCATGCAAGGGCTTCATCTATGTGATCTATACTACTTTGGCGTGGCTATGCCCTATTACTCTGAAAATGTATTAACTATGTGTAGAAAAAAACATCAATTCTCTGATTGAATTTTTTTTTTTTTGGTGTTCACTGTATACATGTGAAATGTTAGATTTAGTCTACTAGTCAGTACGATTAAGACGATAACAATGCCAAATTGCTATTTTTTTTCTTACATTTTACTAATTTTGTAAAATAAAGCTTAATGTGGGGAAAAAAAAATATTTTTGTATAGATACTATTTTTTACTCACATTTTATTGTATTTTATGTGGGACGAGAAAATCATAAATGTTGGTGGGTTTTTTTTAAACTTCTTTTTACGCCATTCGTGAGGGTTTAATAATGATTTTGTTTTATTATACGGACACGGCAATACCTTAGATGGGGGTTTGTATGGTGATTTTCACTTTATTTTATATGTGTTATGTGTAATAGGGCTTTGGGGCCTTTTTTCTCCATTTTGGAGCCATTTTTACCCCATTGCAGGGTAAAAAATGGTTAAAGGACATCTATTATTGTAGTTATATTCCTCTTGGTTTTATATTCCTCTTTCCTTTTGGTTTTATTTTTGACCTTGGTGAATAGGCAGGTAATAACAGCGCCTCAAGTCATTTTAAAGAGGTTGGTCACGTTAATCTAAATTTTAGCTATGGTGTGAGGATAGCCTAACAAACATTTGTCAAACTTACCTTTATATGGAATTCCCCCTTGTCCTGTGTTCCTGTGTTCCTGAGGTCCTTTGTCCATCTTCTTTCTTCTCTGTCTTCCTGGCTTGTCCTCCCCATGTCCTCCATCTTCTCAGTGTGGCACGCACACAAGAAACATCAGCGTCCAGCGATGTGTCCTTTGTACGCGTAGCCACAAACAAAGAAAATGGCGGTCCCTAATCCTGCCCACTCAGGGATGGTGCTGGAAGCCGTGGAGTAGAGCATAGACCGGAGAACTGGTGAGTGGGTTTAGCACCAATAATTCATATTGGGATTTAATATTATCCTTATTATGAAGGTGGTCAACCCATTAAGATTTTATGTATATTTTTTTCTGCTATTATTGGAAAAACCAAAATAAGTAACATTTGTCTTATTAAGCAGTCTGGTACTGTCATCTGGGCTGTATCACAGATACTGAGAGAGGCTGTTATATTGGCTTTATTGATGGTCGATGGGACTAAGGAAATATACGGCTAGCTGCACACAAACATGTGCAGCCTATGGGAAATGAGCTAGCTGGACTGCAATTTTGACACTATAATAACGATTACAGTGTCAGCGCTGAAGTTATGCTGGCAGACATGAAATCCTTCCATCGTATTCCCGTCCTGTGCAATGTGTGCAATCTGTGGAATCGGACCAACATGTGGACCCACTTCCAAGGGCTGCACACGTTCTTGTACAGGTAGCCTAACACTCTTACTAGTTAGACTCTTCCCCTGATTCTAGATCATGCACTGTGATTTTGCCTTGTAATATCCACATATCAAAGAGCTGTAAAATATTATATCCAGATAAATGATGCAACTACATACCATATTTTCCTGATGATAAGGCGCACCGGACTATAAGGCGCATTATGAATAAAGGCCGGGTACCATGAATAATTCCATATATAAGGCGCACTAGACTATAAGGCGCAGGGTTAGACGGAGGTCCGGGCGTGGTTTGAAAGCCGAGCGGAGAGGTCACAACCAGGGACTCTCCACAGACCCGGCAAGAGGTGAGCGGTCACACAGGGAGATGGGGAAGGGGGTCCGTTCAGGTGGAGGAGGGCAGCGGACCCTACTTACCCTACGTGGTCTGCGGTTCCCGCTGGAGATCTGCTGTCTCCGGTAGCGGGGACCTATGTAAGTAGGGTCCGCTGCCCTCCTCCAGTCACTGCCAGTCACTGCCCTCCTCCATACATAAAGCGCACCGGACTATAAGGCGCACTTTGGATTTCTAAGTAAATCTTAGGTTTTTATGTGCGCCTTATAGTCCGGAAAATACGGTATACTGTATAAGCAGAGAGAAAGTATTGATGAGCATATTGACAGATTTTCCCCAGTGCAATAAAACCCAAATCTAGTAATAGATTTAAATCTAGTAATTTAATTTATACATGGCCTAGTGTTTTCCAATCTGAAAAGTGTTAACTCTGTAGCCCCTCTCAGCCTGGTTAGAGTTAATCCATTGCAGAGATGGCCCATTATGCCCCTCTGGTGAAAATCCTCTCCATTCATCAAAATGAGTAGATTGAATTAAAAGCTAGCCGGAGAGTACAAGGTTTTAGCGTAATGGCTTTATTGTTTTGGAACCTGAAATACTTCTAATCTACGACTTGTGCAAACATGTTTAACGTGTGTTAATGTGTTTTTCAGGCAGACCCTCTCAGCAAAATGCTGCTTGTCATTAATTGACATCAGTAGCACTGTACAGGATTTCAAAGGGTTGGCCAAACCCTGGTTGTGTTTCTCATTTCCTTTTACTTTCCTGTGTTTGGTATGCCAATTTTAATTTGTTCCCATGGAGGGACGCAGCCTGCCAAGCTGGGGATTTTATATAGCAATGAGTGCATTTAACTTGCCAGCCATGAAATACCGGCAGAGGAATTTTCTTCCTCCCCTTGCTGTTCCCTTGCACAATGAATGGTGGTATCTGCTTGTGATTAGAAGCAGTCACATCTCCAGGGCAGCCAGAGAAGGTTTTAGCACATTGAAGTGGTGAAGGCGCTGTTATGTTCTTATAGGTTTATTTTTTGTTTTCATATTAAATGGGTTCTCTATGTAAACATATTTTGCCTTGGTTTTTGTCTATTGGTCTTTCATTATCTTCAATTCTTTAAGGACATCTAGCATCAAAAATGACTGACTCATAGATCCAGGCACTGTAACTGTGGCACTCTTCTTAAATTTGCTATCCATTGTCTCCTTCTGTGTAAAATCAACATTCAAATTCAATTTATGTTAATGAGCCAGAAGGGCTCTGGGAGCATTACCAGAGCCCTCCATGCTGTTACACAGTACAAGGGCACTGTGTGCTAAAACTTCCTCTGCTACAATAAGATTACATCAGGCAGGGGGAGGAGTAAAGTGCCAAGGGAGCAGGGAAGGGAACAGTGTAACAGCCTGTGAAAAAAGCACAGAGGGGCACGAGTAACGCACCCCAGAGCCCTCCTGGCTCATAAGCATGATATTAAAAGTTGATGTTAGAAGGAAGGAAGCCATTGATAACAAGTATAAGATTACCACAGTCACAGTGCCTGGATCTATCAGTAAGTGTCCCCAGTTTATCATGCTTGATTTTGATGGTAGATTTCCTTAAAGCAGAAAACCTGTATAGCGTGAGAAAAATTAAGGTTTCTCACGCAACCAGACCATTAGACATGACATGATCACCTAAATGTTGGATCAGTACTGGTTAGACAACGAAGATGCTGAATTCATGGCAATCAACATGTCAGGCTGAGATGAGATTTTTCTAAAGAAAACCTTGCTATATTTGATATACTTACCGGCAATCCGAAATTATTTTTCAAACATATAAATGATAAGAAACTAAAAACGGAGAGTGTGGGCCCACTGAGGAATAACATGGGGGTCATGGTGAAAGGAGATGAGGAAGGGGCCAATCTGCTGAATGTCGCCTTCTTGACTGTCTTTATCCAGGAAAATGACAGGAAGAGGTACGGTGCTGCCTCACAATCACTAAAATAGACAAATTACCAGGCCAAGATGGTATGCACCTCTGGGTACAGCATGAACTATGTACTGTGATAGACAAACAATTATTTTTAATATTTGAAGATTCCCTGAGGACTGGTTAAGTTCCACAGGACTGGTGCACAGCAAACGTGGTACCAATATACAAAAAAGGGTCAAAAAGTGATCCTGGAAACTACAGACCTGTGAGTCTAACTTCTGTGATGGGGAAAATATTTGAGGGGATTTTAGAAATGCTATCCTGGAGTATCTCACTGTAGATAACCTTATAACCCAGCAACAGCATGGGTTTATGAGAGTTCGGTCCTGTCAGACTAATCTGATTGGCTTCTATGAGGAAGTAAATTCCAGACTTCATCTGGGGGACACTGTGGATGTTGTATATCTGGACTTTTCAAAGGCATTTGACACAGTGCCGCATAAAAGGTTGATACATAAAATGAGACTGGGACTTAGGGGAAAATCTGTGTATTTGAGTAAGTAATTGGCTTAGTGATAGAAAACAGAGGGTCGTCATTAATGGCACATTCTCAGATTGGGTTGACATTACCTGGAGTGCCACAGGGGTCAGTATTGAGGCCACTTCTTTTTAATATTTTTATTAATGACCTTGTAGTGGGTTTACACAGTCAGGTTTCAATATTTGCAGATGATACTAAGTTGTGTAAAGTTATAAATACTAAGGTCGATAGTTTAGCATTACAGAGGGATTTGTGGAAGCTTGAGGAGTAGGCAGAGAAATGGTTGATTAGGTTTAATGTAGATAAAATGTAAAGTTATGCTCTTGGGCCGCGGAAACAAAAAGTATACCGTATTTTTCGGACTATAAGGCGCACAAAAAATCCTTTTATTTTCTCAGAAATCAAAGGTGCGCCTTATAGTCCAGTGCGCCTTATATATGACAACAGCTGCCTTGAACTGTGCACAGGTCTGCCACCTGCTGGTCATTAATCCTTATAATCAGGTTCGCCTTATAATCTGGTGCGCCTTATATATGAAGCTAGACGTATAGCAGGCATTTATTGATGGTGCGCCTTATACTCCGGTGCGCTTTATAGTCTGAAAAATACTGTAATTATTTTCTAAACAGTCAATTACTTGGGAAAACTGGAGCTGAAAAGGACTTGGGGGTATTGGTGGATGGTAAACTTCATTTTAGTGAACAGAGCCAGACGGCTGCTGCTAAAGCAAATAAAATTATGCGATGTATCGAGAGAGGAATAGAGTCTCATAGGACATAGTTTTGCCCTTATACAAATCACTGGTCAGACCACACATAGAATATTGGGGCACATTTACTTACCCGGTCCTCTTGCGATCCCCGATCCGGATTGTCCAACGAGGATGAAGTCCGGCTCGATTCACCAAGATCGTGCACCTGATATCCTGCATTTGTCGCTTCCCCGCTGAAATCTGCCGGAGTTCAACATCTTCTTCCCGGTGTAGTTGAGTGCATGTCTTGCGACACAATTTGAGTTTAAAATCCTGCTCTTAGTCTGAATCAGTCGGGTTTTCCGATGGACACGCCCCCCGATTTGTGTTTCATGAAAGTCGGTGCCAAAATTCGATCGCTTGCACAAAAAAACCCTGTTAAATGCGGCAGAAAAACCCGACGGACATGCGGTCTGTGGACCCTTAGACCCTTAAATGTGCCCCATTGTGTTCAGTTTTAGGCACCAGTCGATGAAAAGGACATAGTAGAACGGGAGCAGGGGAAGGCCCCTGAGATTATTAGGGGAATGTGGGGTCTAAAATAAAATGATAAAATACATTTGGGGTTATTCAGTTAAGAAAAAAGACGACTTAGCGTAGACCTCAATTACAATGTACAAATACCTGAACGGGCAGTAGAAGGATCTCTCCAAAGATATTTTTATACCTAGGCCTGTGACCAGGAGAAGGGGGCATCCTCTGCACCTAGAGGAGAGGCGGTTCTACCATCAACATAGACAAAGGTTCTTTACTGTAAGAGCAGTGAGACTATGGAGGTTGTTATGGCGGACTCTATGTACATGTTCAAGAGGGGCCTGGATGCCTCTCTGGAGAGAAAAAATATCACCGGTTATGGGGAAAAAACATGCTTAATGGTTGGACTTGATGGACTTTTTCCAGTGTTAAATGCTATGATACTTTTGTTTTACAGAAAGGCTAGACTGGAAAATATACCATAATTAGAGTTTACTAAAATTAGTATTTTAGTATTTTTACATCTCGATGGGCAAAACCCATGCTAAACAGCAACCATGCAAACTGGATTCTGATTCCACTTGTTTATAATGTAACTGTGTGAGCAGAACACATAGGCACTGGCCTATGATAGACGCCATTGCCTCCGTAGAATCACTGATTAATCCCCCCCCATATGTTTTCAGCCAATAGGTGAAGATAAGATTTGAATTCACTGACAGCAAGGAGAGAATCCTATAGTGTGTGTTTTCTTTCCTTTCAGCAATTTCTGAATACAAAGTTGTCTTTATGTTTTTTGCCATTTGCAAGATCTCGGTTTGCTTTCAGTGCATAGAAACAGTCAACTTTATTTTGACACTATGTATTGATGACAGATGCTCTTTAATATTTTCATATAAAACAATACTCATCTTTTGCTGTGTCTTGCGGTTTTACACTTAAAGATGCCTTTTGCAAGTGTTGTTTGAGAACAGCAGGACATTCTCTGAGAGCGATTAGAAGAATGTAGCAGTAGTGTACTTTGACCGGTCGCCAGCGAGAATCCATCACATTGAATATGTTTTACATATTGTGCCAATCTTTTTTTTCCTTAAATTGAAGGCTTTGAATCTGCCATTTTATACTTTACTGCTATAATAAAATTGCAATGTACCATAGAAAAAAGTATGTTATCATAAGGACCCAGAAAAAACAAACCTAACACCCCAACCTATCCCTGCAAGGCCAGGGATATATAGTATCCCTTTGCCAAATCTTACAGCCCATCCTGCCGTTAACTGTTGCAATCAAAATGTCCACTAGCAACCATCTAAGAGAAGATCCTGTAAAGCAGGGGTGTCAAACTCAATTTCACAGTGGGTCACATCAGTCTTCTAGATCCTTCAAAGGGCAAAAATGTGACACACCCCTAGTTAAATCACCCATCCTTTCTACATGTGTAATGCTGACACCAAACCAGCTGTGACTCTGACCTAGAAGAACAGAACAAGGCTGGCGTTCACATTACCTACAATTAGGCCGGGCTGAAGCGTCATGGCTCTGGTATGTGGAGCCGGAGAGACTTGCTATAAGGTCCTTACCTTATGTAACACACATTTAGCAGAGGATATTGAGGAAGGTGCGGCCTGTGTACATGTTCTGCTTCACTGTCACTATGAGCACCAGGGAGATGTAGTAACATGCACTGGATCGTTCAGCTCTGATGAAAATATTGTGAAAATCAAGCATCAGCCTACAGATTTTCAACTGAACATAAAGACCCCATTAAAGGAAACTCCCCCCTCATTGTCTAGTCTTGTAAACACAAATCCTAATCATTATATATACACCATATAATCCAAATTTCTGTTGTAATCCCCGTTGTTTACAAATCTTTGTCTTTCATGGAATTCCTGTTTATACCAGAACAGAGGCTAATAAACTGTCCAGGGATGGGGGGGACAAAACAAAGGGGCAAATGCGCAGATGAGGAATTGGACAGTGCTAAGAGAAGGACTTCATGATATTTGTCCTTCTGTGGACATGGCGCCACAGGGAGTCTCCTGCTCCAGCCAGTTGTCTTATAAAGAGACACAAAACAATGGAGAAGGGGAATAAGAAGACAAGGTTACTCAATAGATATCTAAATTTTAACTGTAGGATTAAAGATTAATCCAAACAGTGGCCGCCCAACAGGCTATTGCTGCAGCCTGGAGGAAGGAAAGAAGACTGGCGTTGATTTTTCTGAAGTTATTCATGACTCGTGGATATGGGATTGACATTCACTCACTGGAATAAAACAATGTTTAAGTTGTAGTTAATGAACAAAGTTTTATTGCGGTAATCCAAAGTATAACGTTTTGGCTAAAATAAGCCTTTCTCAAATACGTCTACCGCTGTAAGAAGGACGTAAGAAAGAATAACTTCCTTTGCGGCTTGTCTTCCACATGTCTCCCACAACCTGCCTGGTTGTAGGTCAGCCATTTGGTATATCTGGGCCGGCTGCTAGGCCCCCCAAACGGGGGGGGGTTTGGGGGATTCCCCCTTTTTGGGGGGGCCTGAAGGCAGCCAGGGCCCAGAATACCAAAGTGGCTGACCTACAACCAGGCAGGTCTCCCGCAGGTGGTGTGTGCAAAAATATTGTGGGAGAGGCTGATGCAATGATTTCTCCCTGGTGCAACCCCTGAGGTGAAGCCTTATCCAGGGATTAGACAGAGGCAACATTGTGCAAATCAACTTACAGTTCTTTATTCAACAGCAGGCAATGCCCAAATGATAACATCAGATTTAGCGAGCTGGAAAAGTCATGGAGAGCTGGTCCACAGGAAAGTTACATGCAGATTAGTCAGGCTGGGATGATAGAAATGGAGCTGAGTCTGGGTGGTGTATCTCAGCTCTGGGGTTAAGTCTCTGATTTGCCATGGATTCTAGGCAGAGGCCTGAGGCACCTGTGGTACCTTGTTTAAAGAAACTGGCTGGTGCAGCACTGATATGTGCTGCTCACTTGAGCAGACATGTGCTCCAAGAACAAGTCTCTCACTCTCCTGCTCAGACAGACAGACAGACAGACTCTGCAGACCATGTGCCCCTGCCCACCAGGGGTTTATATACTCCCTTGGTCAGGTGGTAGCTGTACAAGAACACCATTCGACAATAGCATTAGGTATTGTTAACTCTTGCCTTACCAGGCAGTGGTTACAGCTGAAATCACTATGTTCTCCAATACTTAGAGACCTCCTAGAGAGGTGATCAGTCTCTTTAACAGTTGCTTACATTGAGAGGGCACTATTAGTAACTACCTCCTTGCCTATGTGTTGGCAGGGGTGTTGCATATGTATCTCATTACTTTATACTTTGGGTTTGGTTTTGCAACAAGATTGTTAATCTTTTTGTCCTTATTTGTAAACATTCTTGCACTTGTTATGACATAATAAATAAAAATTACAATGTTAAAAAAAGAAGAGGAAAAGATTAATGGGCAAAAACATTTTTCATATTCATTTCTATTTTTGGTCATTTTCTGTGTAAAGTGTTCCTTTAAGAGGTTGCCATTTCCTTGATATCTTAGAAGTTTTACACATTATGAGAAGACTTTTATTCCACGGCAGGGATTCAGATCTACAGGATTATATAGATGGCGAAGAAACCTTTCTAAGAGTCCTGCACCTGCGTCTTGCTGTGTAATGATTTCAGGATGATGGAATCCAGACTCCAGGATGGATTATAAATTCTCATTTGATTTCATTTACTTCAGAAATGCCTTCTGAAACCAGCTGTGCTCTGAAAAACCTTATCCATCACTGTAGATATGCAAAAGTGAAGTCTCTTGTAGTCAAAGATGTCTTGACATACAAGCAGTAATAGGTAGCAGGGGTAAACATGAAGAAATACCCCCTCACTCCTCCCCTTCTATGGTCTAGAGGCTAATTGAATCCATCCCATTCTTTTTTTAGTTTACAAAGATTTGATTGTTTGCTTAAGATGTGCACATGTGCTGATATTTAAGCATTTAATTTACATTGAAGCCCATATAGCTGCGATTTTCTTTGACATCTGGTCATTAGGGGAATTGAGTCATAATGTATATGCTATGAGGGATGGGCAGATGGGGTTGATCGGGCCATTTGGAGCGGGATTGTGCAATTAACCCGTTCCAAGTAAATCCACGTGGTCATTAGTGGTCTCCGCTTAGATGACAGCATCAGCAGTAATTGTTACGGCGTCATTATAAACCAGAGCAAAGGAGACATTTAGCAGGGAGGAAAGTATAATGGCATAAGACAGTAAACCTCCATTCAGTGGGGTAATAATTAGTCAAGGTTTAGGTAAAGATTCAACTTTAACAAACAATGTTAAGTGCTTTAGTTACATCTGGATCTGCATTCACAATTCCACATACTTCCACTTCAGCATCAATAACATTTCAGCAATTTATTACTTACCGTAAATCAATAGTGCAAGTGAATACAAGAGGCGTTGTAATTTATCATACTCCACTTACTTAGGTCATCTCGTGCTCCTTCCCTTTTAGAACAAAATGGGTGTTAGTTTGAACTCTCTGCTTAATTCTGTCTTGCTGGCAGGATGAACAGAGACTCATTGAGTTGTCAGATGTTACAGAAGCTCTATGTAGTTAGAAGTTGAAGAGTGACTCACAGCAGCTGGCCTCCACTCAGAGACAACTGCAAACTAGAGATACAGATAGCAAAGATGAGACTTTCCAGAGAATAAAGATTGCCATTCACATAATAGCCGGAAACAATTTTGTTCTTCATGTTTACAAGTATTTCTTCTGGAAAGGTAGGCTTTAAGTACAGATAAGTTGTAAGGAATGTGTTTATATGTTGACTATCTCAAAGATTTTAGGTACATGTATGGTGCAGTCATGAAAGGGTTGTAGGTGAATCTTTTTTTTTTTTTCTATGGGTCCAGTGGGTATAAAAATAATGAATAAGTTATACTTACCCTTCTTCGGTGCAGCATGGTGCCACCCGTCACTGCTGGTCTCTGTACACTGAAGCTCATCGGTGATGAGACGTCGACCACCGCACCTCTGTATACAGAGAATGTATACAGTGAGGAGAGTTTGCCATGCTGCACCTTGGCACTGGAGATACCAGTGAATACACCAGGATCTGGCAGCATTTGAGGGTGTTATCCATTAGGTTGCCACAGTATAAGGGGTCACACACATGTGTGCTTGGAGGAGAAAGCCAAGGAGCAGGAGCCAAGGAGCAGGTCCTATAATCTGCACGGGGGTGTGCTCATGACACAGGGACTGGGTGCCATAAACCTCTATGGGGGCCGTGATACAGCCACAGATTCCGTATCAGTAGCCCAAATAGGGTTGTGTGCATAGGGCCTAATTCTATATAAAGGCACCTAAATAGCTACGACAGTTATTGTTTAGGTATTTTTGTATCTAGATTACATAAAATAAAGTATATTTGGAAAAAAATGGGTAAGGCAGTGATTGAACCATCACTATTACAGCCTGCCAGAGGTATTGTATTGTGGTACATTGTATGAGAATCATAACTTCTAGGATTTGGGCAACCTGGGGAATATTGTTTTTTTTTTGTCCAACATTCAAATCATCCACCTTTCCCTGAAAAAGACTCATAATAAAACAAACAAATCCATAAAAATGATGGGTATCCCAGTACAGTTTACCTGGCAGAAAACGCATTCCTTTACAGCTGTTTAAGCAGGTAACAATTAAAATGAAAAAAAAATAGGGCTTTTGGGTCCTTAACTAGCGTGTTTCTTCTGTACATACAATCTGTTGTGTGTTCCTGCAGATTTACTTGTGCCCCAGAATAGCCCACAAAGGGAGGGGGAGGGGGGTATTCGTTCCAGGTCATCTAACTCCCTTCATAAATAAACTCTGGATCTCAGAAGTTGGCCTCTCTGTTTTCAGACTTCTGTCCACCAATTGATAAATGTGTAAATTTCAAGAGACTGGCACAGCCACAGTCCTGGGCAGAGGAGTTGTTTATTCTGGGTGTGTGAAACTTTGATGTACTCTGAGGATTAAAGCCAAGGTCACTAGCAGAACATTAAAATATCATAAAAGGCAGTGAAGAAAATATTACAGGAAGGACATTGCCAAAAACGTCACATAGGACGCTGCTTCCATCATTCATAAGGTGGAGCAGCTCACTAGACGCCTGAAGCATGGATGTCAGCCACAGCAAATTGCTTGTATCTGTTATTTCCTTACAGTGGCAAAACGTAAAGTGTAACTAAACCTTTCGAAAAATGTTCTTATTGCAGGTGATATTTCCTGTAGTGATCAGTGTATTGGAAATCCTGTACACAGCAGAGATATAGTGAAATGAGGCTAATTATTTCCATTGAGCTAGAGCATATTTCACCTGATGATTCAGCTGTCTAAAAAGATAAGAAAGACTATCCAGGGACTGTCTCTAAAGTCAATGGAAACATTACCAGGTTAAAACTGCCAAAACCAGGAAGAAAGGCATGAAAAAAAGGAAGGCATGGGAACATTTTTCTTCATATTATGTGTACTATTGATTTATACCATATTGTTGACAGCTTAATTAATAACAATCTTTATTTATATAGTGCCATTATATTCCTTAGCGCTATACAACTCATAGGGGACATATACAAATAAAATAAAACATTACAGAGTACAAACAGTTAAATGGAACAACAGGAGCGAGGGTCAGACTCTCAAGAGCTCACAGTCTTCGAGGATGAGGAGGTGACACATAATCGCCCAGCCATTCTTTATAAGGAAACAGAATAAAATAATTTAATAAATAAAGATGCTGCTGCTTAAAGCAGCCATCAGTCACCAACTTATATACAGAGTATAAATTCAGTCAGGCTGCAGAGAAGCCTGGAGCTTGGCGTTTGGTCTTTGCTGGATAACAGACAGGAATAGTATATAAGATGGGTTAGTAAAGAGAGAGTGTGAAAGGCCTGCCTAATTAAACGCTTGAAGTGTGGGTACAGTAAGTGGTCTAAAACACTCGTAAATAACTAAATAAACCTAAACCTCCTACTAAATTACAATAGACAATATACAAAATACAAGGGTCAGAAGGACGGCGCTGGGAAAAAGGAGGAGAAAGTCCAAAAACACCACAGTCTGAATATTAAACAAAGTTTTTTTTGCCACATCAACGTCTTTCCAACTAGATTTTCAAAATGTCACTGCCAAAATGTCCAAATACACTCGTTCCTATGTTGCACAGCACACAGGTGAGGGTATAAGTTCCTTATGTTGTCGTTGTTCGTCTTCCTTCTATCCCACAATTGTGGACGGGCTCTTCAATTCAGGTGCACGGGTCCGGTCTTCCGACTGGAAGTTTTGCTTTCCTGTTTTCGTTCCATCACACTCTTTGGAGTGCTCACTCCGCTCCCATAGAGGAAAAGAAGACGCAATGGTGGCAGAGTTTTTGAATTTAAAATATAATAAAAAATTTATCAATATACTCACACAACATATAATATAAAAAGGCCTTGAATACAATATCGCAGTTCGGTAGAGCTCGCCCGACTCCGAGTTTCGCCTTTCGGTTCTTCCGGGGCTTACCACGTGCATGAAATGTGAAACTTATATAGAGATCTTAACGAGAAACAGCTGTTAACAAATTGTAAACTAACAGAAGTGTTCTTTGAACCATAATAGTTATCAAATATGTGGTGTTAGGTTGAGTTAGATATCGATATGTGACATAACAGTACCAAGTTGTTACGATGTCACCATAAATGTGTATATATTCTATAAATAAGTGTCAATAGCAAAAGTGCTCTTCCATAGTGTTTTTACCTTAAGTGCTTTTATATAGTGCTATTTTGCCAGCTAAAAGTTAAAAAATAATAATAGATCCTGATTGGAATAGAATCATATTCAGTCTACTTACTCACAGGAAACATTTAATTTCGAAATCCGCATTTAATCCCAAAGGAATCAGAGTTTTTAGCTGAAAAACCCAAAAGGATTCCTTCTGACTCATTTTTTTATCTCTAAATCTTCACCTCTCCAATGTGGGGCTACTTCTTCTAAACTAAAGAAGGTGGTGCCCTTAGGGTTCTTTTCGTGAAATTTTGCGTAATGGGCAGACAGAGCATGGTCCATTTTATCCTTTTTAATGTTTCTAAAGTGCTCACCAATTCTAACTTTCAATTTTCTTATGGTACGCCCAATATATTTAAGGCCACAAGGGCAAATAATCTTATATATGACTCTTATCGAGTCACAAGTGGCAGAGAGGAAAAATTGTGAATATAAAAGCACTTAAGGTAAAAACACTATGGAAGAGCACTTTTTGCATATTGACACTTATTTATAGAAGTATATACACATTTATGGTGACATCGTAACAACTTTGTACTGTTATGTCACATATCGATATGCTAACTCAACCTAACATCCACATATTTGATAACTATTATGGTTCAAAGAACACTTCTGCTAGTTTACAATTTGTTAACAGCTGTTTCTCGTTAATGATCTCTATATAAGTTTCACATTTCATGCACGTTGGTAAGCCCCCGGAAGAAGCCGAAAAGGCGAAACTCGGAGTCGGGCGAGCTCTACCGAACATGCGATATTTGTATTCAAGGCCTTTTTTAATTATATGTTGTGTGAGTATATTGATTACATTTTTATTATATTTTAAATTCAAAAACTCGCTGCACCATTGCGTCTTCTTTTCCTCTATGGGAGCGGAGTGAGCACTACCAAAGAGTGTGATGGAACGAAAAACAGGAAAGCAAGAACTTCCAGTCGGAAGACCGGACCCGTGCACCCGAAATTGGTCAGTGTTTGAGAGCTCCGTCCACAAGTGTGGGATAGAAGGAAGACGAAAAGACGAACAACTAAGGAACTTATACCCTCACCTGTGTGCTGTGCAACATAAGGAAAGAGGTATTTGAACATTTTGGCAGTGACATTTTGAAAATCTAGTTGGAAAGACGTTGATACAGTAAGTAGTCTCCCCAGTTTCTGAGATGTCCCCTTTTAGTTGGTGTAGTCCACTGTGGAAGATCTATATAGGAAACTGGGGTATTAAGTGTTTGGTGAAATAAAGATTGTGATTGCAGATGAGCTCAGAAGCCTATACAGGTGGTCGCCTACTTAAGGACACCCTACTTACAGAAAACCCCTAGTTAAAGACGGACCCCTCTGCCCCTCGTGACCTTTGGTGAAGCTCTCAGAATGCTTTTCTATAGTCCCAGGCTGCCATGACCAGCTGTAAGGTGTCTGTGATAAAGCTTTGACAATATTTGGTCCCATTACAAAAAAAACTTTTTGCCCCAGTGAAAATTGGAGTTTCAAAATTTTTTGATCTTTAACTACAATTATAAAATATACAGTTTTGATTTACATACAAATTCAACTTAAGAACAAACCTATGGACCCTATCTTGTACGTAACCCGGGGACTGTCTGTATAAGGAGACCAGTGCTATAAATGATACATTATGGTTGTAGGTCTGCTACAGATTTTGCTTTGGGGTCCAGTAGCTTTAGGTTATGCATCTGGTACTTTAGTACGGTACAATACTTTAGTATCAGCCATTGTCTGGTTTGGAACCTTCATTATCACGGGGTCTGCATTAGCTGCCATTGTCTGGTCTGGGGGTCTGCATTTAACTTATTGTCTGCTATGAAGTTCTAATTTTATTTATCATCTGTTCTGGGGTCTGTATTATTTATGGTCTAGTCTGTATTAAAGGGAACCTGTCCCTAAAGGGACCTCATTTTCACTAAAGACAGGTTACAGAAGCTCATTACAGCAGCATTGCAAATTGTTGCCTTTCTGCTTTCTCTCAGCATTTGTGTTATAACTTACCTTGCACACTGAGAGAATCCTCTGTGTAGTCCTATGTTTTCTGTCTTGTGGTACACAATACAATGCAATATTTGCTAGGTTGGTGGTTACAAGTGCGGCCCTATTCACAATGTCTTGGGTACCTGCCAAGTAGTAAAATACAGTCATGCACTATATTGGACTGTCTGTGTTGCATTCCAATATAGAATATCTGGCTCTGTGTCGCAATTCTGGGCATTTACTCATCCAGGCACTTATTGTTATTAAGATGAAATGGACAACCCGCGAATGTGACCGGCTGCTCCGGTCATCTCTGGGTGCAACAGGGTCCCGTGATCCTTGGGGGTCCCATCACTGAGACCCCACCGATCAGCAAGTAAGGCTGTGGACAGGGCCTAACTTGCTTTGTGGGAAAATACCTTTAAATGTAATCTAATTAGGCAAATTGCAATGAAAATAATTTTCTTGTTTCTAGATCATGGCCAAAAATAGAAATCTATGGGTCTACCAAGAAAACATATGACATTGGTGAGCTCATAGAGCAGTGATGGCGAACCTTTTGGTGACAGAGTGCCCAAACTACAACAAAAATCCACTTATTTACTGTGAAGTGCCAACATGGCATTTTAAGCAGTAACTTATTGCTGCCTGTTTTTCCAGTCTTTCAATCGTATCGGCCCCCTGAGGAAACCAATACAATTGAAAAAAGAAGGGCAAATTCAGACTTAGACATTGTAGTTTCTCTCCAGCGTCTCTCAGTAGAGGAAGAATGGTGGGTCCAGCAGGAGGACCTCTAAGGATGTTGCAGTTCTGTCAACACCTTCTCAATTTTCATATAGTTCCAAACAGCTTTAAAATAGTGCTGAGAGCAGCATCTCTTGCCTGGGACTGCAGGATGATTTGGTGGATTTGGTCCTATTTTGTGAACTCTGTCCTGCGGCGATGGTCTTAGTGCCCACAGAAATTGCCATAGGTTCGCCACCACTGTCATAGAGTATAAGCTCTCTATAAGTGAGCAGGGTCCTCATTCCTATCGTTTTATATAACTATGTTATTACTCTGTTGTTATTACTTTAATGCAGATGCAAAACTGACAAAAAAAACAGGCTGACATAAATGGTTCCGTGTTCTGTCTTGAAAAATTACTGATACCATGCTGAGAAAAAAACTGATGTGTGAATAACTCAAATCTTGCAAACTATCACATTTATTTGTCATATTACATTACCTTTTGTGAAAGTATTTAAAATAAAAAATAGATGACGAAAGGTGGAACTTCTCTCAAAATTTTGTGTTGTTATTTATCTTTTAGTGGAACATGATAAGGAATTCTTTCATCGGAGACGCCACCATCGGGAGTTTCGTTTCGATCTTGCCAAAATCCCAGAGGGCGAAGCAGTGACAGCTGCTGAATTTAGGATATATAAGGATTATATTCGAGAGCGCTTTGACAATGAGACCTTTCAGATAAGCATCTATCAAGTTCTGCAGGAACACCAAGGAAAGTAAGTGAAATCTTGAGAGAAACTGGATTTACAGAACAGATGCACAAAGACGATGAAGGGGTGGGGTCTGTCACCTTGACTACCCCTATTAATATTAGCTGGCATTGCTCAGTAATGCTCCTTGGCACCTCAAATTTGTTGGCCACTTTTCAATAAATCTGTTCCATTAGACATGTCTCTGCATTTATACATACCTTTGCCTCCTTTGATAGCATCAGCCTTCCCTTGTTCTCACCCTGCTGGCTGCATATATATACAACTTCCTCTCTTTCACTGCTCCACCCATCCTGATGGCATCTCCCACTGTGTCTCTCTCACAGTCCATCTTACTGACAGACACAGGAAGAGGGGGAGAGCAAGATAAGTCATAATCTCCTGCTGCCGCCCTTCCTATTCATCAGAGCTCAGGCATGTAAATAAAAAAAGCCCAAGTGTCTGCTGACAGCACTAAAGAAAGTAGCAGGTATGCTGAATCACTTGAAAATTCAGGTTTATTATCAAGGCATTAAAAGCACATGGTCAATTTATGTAAAAGGACAGCCAACCCCTATTAATTCAAAAATAGTAAGCTCCACTGATTTTACCTGTGCCATATTTGGTAAAATCATAAAAGTAAAAACATCTCTTATCTGCAGCAAGGGTCACTTACAGGTGACCTTTGCACCTAAATTACATCCATATACTTTAGGCATCATGCACATGGCTATGTGCACAAATGTTTCCCCTGTTTGCAGCACATTTTAGCCAGGTGGAGATGGGGGTGAGTGCTGCTTACAATAGACCACTGCACTGACCATGCACAATAGACCTCAATAGGGGCCCCCTAAAATGTGCATTTAAGGCATATAGAGGTATTTAGTGACAGCTTGCATAAAGGGTTGCCTAAATGGATGCAGACATGTCCTTTGACATGCCAAATCGTTTGATACCACCAGAGCATTGTGTATCACAGCTAGCAATGCATTCCGCTCTGGGAAAGTACATGAACTTAGGCTGTAAAAAAAAATTAAAGTGATGGTAACAAAGTCACTTAAATATGGGGCCTAGCTTCAGGTGAGGACAGTCTGTGCTGCTAAAAATAATACTAAATTTAAGGGAAAAGGTATCACATACTAAGAAAGATGGCAGAAGTTTTACCTATGGCAATGAATAAGATTTGTGATTGCTCTTGACAACAGAACTGCTGTACTGAGTCATTTGTTTTATCTATTCATTTTTTTTCTCATGTACTAGTCCTGGGTTACCTTATGAATTTTACTTCTCAGCGGCATTCCCAGTCACTTTGTATATACAGGACTGTTTTAACATGTTGGTGGGCCTTACAAACGACTAGGATTTGGGGACGTGTGTTAGCCATTTCTACCATGAGCCAATGCCTGTACCCCAAAAGATAGGGCATAACCTACACACGGGTACACGGATACACACGGGTTGCAAAGAATATTACACAGGATTGTTGTTTATGGCCCATTAAACTGTACAGATTGTGTGCAGGGAGTCTTAAGACTGCACAAGACTATTAATTTAGTATGTGTGCTATCCATATTTTCTGCAGCTAGCATATGGCTTTATTCACATTTTATGGGTTCATGCATAAAGTTGTGAATTCCCTGGCCCCATGCATGAGCTGATTGTCCGGGTCGGAACAGATAGAGCAGGTCCTAAGGCAGGTCTTTTATTATTGTTACAGTTTAGATCATGGGTGTCAAACACAAGGCCCGCTTGCCAAATCCAGCCCACGGCCTTGTATTATCTTGCCCCTAGGCTGTGCTTGTCAGGAGTGCAGCCTGAGGACAAGGTAACTACTATACTTGCCATTCCGTGCCCTCCGATGCAGCGGCCGTCATCTTCTTTATAATGGCTGTACACACTGCCTCTGAAGCCAGCAGATGTAATGACTGTGTGTGTGTGGGGGGGGGGGGGGCGTGACAGGCACGCTGCGGGGGGCACTGTGACAGGTGCCCTGCGGTGGGCACTGTGGCAGCTATTGTGGGTTGACCTCTGGGAGCTGTGGTGGTAATGTGACTACTATGGCGTGCACTGTGGCAGCTGTTTGGGCACAATAACTACTTTGAGGGCACGGTGACAGCGGTGGGGGCACAGTGACTAGAATGGCGACGTGGTGGTGGCTGTGTGGGCACTGTGACTACTATGGGGGGCACCTATGGGGTGCACTGTGGCATCTGTGGGGGGCACAGTGGCAACTGTCTGGCCACTGTGGCATTTGTGGGGGGCATTGGCAGCTGTTGTGGGCACTGTAGCTACTGTGGGTGAACTCAGAACATATGGGGCGGACTTTGGCATCTGTGGGGGGACACTCTGCTGGCTGTGGGGGGCACTTTGGCATGTGACAGCTGTGGGGACACTCTAGCATCTGTAGGGGTACTCTGGCTGCTGTGAGTATTGGCTATTTTTGGGGGCACACTTACCCGGTGTTGAGGTCATTTAACAATATAGCTTTGTGGTTGCCCTGAATTGGCTAAAGCTGTATAAATGTAACTACTCAACAGCTCAAGTAGATACACTTATACAGCAATAAAATGACAGTCGGCCCCTGTAAGGCAACCGCAAGGCTGATGTGGACGCCCTGGAAAATGAGTTTAACATCCCAGGTCTAGATCAATTGATCAGGGTGGACTTTAACCTTAGATAAAACTCTTAAAATGTATAACCAGGGAAACTTACTCATAGATCCAGACACATTTTCCCACGTTAGAGTGTTTGCGCCAGTTTTCTGTCTGACTTTGCACTGAAAAGAATAAGCAAACTGCTTGTACATGTATTTATAAAGAGCCGTTGCGGTGCTTAGTCGGATCATGCACCATTTTTATTACTACAACTCGACAGAATTGTGCACACTTTCCAAGCGATGCAGAGGGATGCCTCTTCAACTCTTCCCACCTCTCTTGCCTGCTGTAATGCTGTAATCTCACATAGTAGTGAAAGAGCTTGAAATAGCCTGTGAAGCTACAACAAAACGGGGATTTGGTAATACCTGCACATTGTGGCTCTGGTAATGCCATCTAGAGCCCTTCTGGCTCATTAGCATCAATTTAAAAGTTTATTTTAGAAGAAATAAGGCCATGGATAACAAATATAAGAAGTTTGCCACAGTAACGATGCCTTATTCTCTGAATAACTGTCCCTGGTTGGTTTTGATGGTAAATTATCTTTAAAGTAAACCAAGGTATACAGGGATTAGAGCCAACTGAGTTCTGACCTCAATGCACAATTCAGCATTGCCTTCTTCTGGGGGTGGCATTATCGCAGTATCCCCACCAATGATGCTCATTTACATTAGAATCACAAGAGAGTGGCACAATAACATAATCCTGGATATAGCTGAACCTGTGTATGGCTGCAGACACATATCAGTGATGCCGGAAATGAACCTTGAGGGAAGCACGGTGGCTTAGTGGTTGCAGGGCTGTGGCCCTTGGTTCATGTTCCATCCAGGTCATCTGTAAAGAGTATTTATGTTCTCAATGTGTTTGTGTGGGTTTCCTTTGGGTCCTCTGGTTTGGGGCGCACAGTGAAAGCCGTAAAAAATCCAAGCCCACAAGAAATCGGTGCAAATGCATTTTTTCATCAATTACACTACATTTGGAATTTTTTTCCCGTTTCCCAGAACATGGCATGAAATATTAAATACTGCAACTATGAAGAACAATTGGTTACGCAGAAAACAAGAACTCATACAGCCCTTTCAATGAAAAAATAAAAAAGTTATACATTTTTGAAGGTGGGGAGTGAAAAATGAAAATGCAAAAACAAAAAAGGGCTTTGTCGTTAAGGGGTTAAATGTGCACCAAAAAAAGTGGTGCACTCTGTTGGAGCTGTGCAGAAGGCACCAGATTCGTGAAGAACGTGCGCCAGAAATCATGAATCTGGCGCACTCTCCACTATACACAGGCACACTGTAGTTTGCACTGTTCTTAGTAAATGTCTCCCATTGTCTGCTCTGATTTGACTTGAGAAGTTAGATGTTAATTAGCTGGAGCTGTTGTTCTTTCATGAGGACATCCAGGATCCAGCTCTTACTTAAGGCACCTCCCCGACCCCTCGTCAGATACATAGTGTGGGGACGCTTAGTATTGTACACTATCTCTAGTGACCATGTTTTATGACTTCCACAGGGGACATGTGTGCATGAAGAATTTCAATAAATGCTCATGCAGCCCCCCTCTTCCTCACAGCCCTGGATCCACCTTTTACGAGCAGCATTTATGGCTCTCTCCAGGCCAGTGTGTAGGTCATTACACCAAAAACTTTATCCAGGGTTAGTTCTTTACTCCCCCTTCTCACCATTATTGAAGAGGTCAGATACTCGACAGAAACATTTTTTTAATTGATTTCAATAAACAAGCTGTTAAAACTTTATATCTCACAGCACTGGGACTCCCAAACAGGAGGGAAATGTAGGTATAGTCACATGTTGGAAGTGTATGGGAAAGGTCTTCAAAATAAAAGCTCCTCTTCTATCCATGTGCCCTAGTGAACAGAACACTGTACAATCCCAAGTCACAAGGAGGAATCATTGCAGATTGTACTTTGCCACACGACAGTCTGAGTCTTACAGGACAAGATTTTCACCTTTGGAAAAATTAAAGGGATCTTCAGTTGAGACACAAAATCTGTTGAAGAAATATACACATTTATGATTTTTTTTTAAATTTACATTTCCATAAATCTAATGTAAAAGTGAATTGTGTGGACATCAAGTTGATACATTTTACCGTCTCTACTACATTGTAGCAAACTACAGACAACCTTAATACATATTTTCTTATCCTCAATGTCTCCATAGGGATTCTGACCTGTTCCTTCTGGACTCTAGGACCATCTGGGCAGCTGAAGAAGGTTGGTTGGTTTTTGATATAACTGCCACCAGCAATCACTGGGTGCTCATTCCGGAGCAAAATCTAGGCCTACAGCTTTCTGTGGAGAGCAACAATGGTGAGTGATGGAGCAAGACATTTTCTTTAATTGAACCCAAAGGTGTAACCATGGTAGTCCATAAAAAGGCATACTGTTATCTCTGTGAATACTGTCTTTAAGGCCTACTGCACACAATTGTATTTTTCATATGGCTGCAAAAAACGGCACTAATGGCCATTTTTGTGGACCATATGTTAACAGTATTTCCACTGTGGCTCCACAGCATGGCCTCAAAGTTGGTTAATGGGGCACATGTATCATTTTCGGCACTTTTTCAAGTTTCCTTTTCAAGTTGACCTACTTAATCATTGCAATGTATCTTAAGTAGCTGCAAAAGTAAGTCTTCGTCTAGCATGCTCTGTTTTGCAACTTATAAGAGGCAAGAATGGGACTATTTCAGAGCCCAAAATTTGCACAAGTTGAACAAACATCTGGGCTACAAAGATAAATATGGCACACTGCATTAAATCCTTGAGGCAGCTAACTTCAGTACGCTGCTTGATTTTGTGCCTAAAAAGTCACCCAAAAAAAGAAAAAAAAACATAGTAGGAGTGATACATGCCCCCCAATGAGTATTCCTTGTTTCATCCGTTTTTGTGGACCACATAAAAAAGGGAGGTTGTTACCTGGTAACCCAATGCAAATATAGACACGGATGACACACTGGCCCAGATTTATCAAAAATAGTGCAAACTGCACTATGTGCAGTTTGTCTGTGTAGTGTGCAAAGTGCAACAGATTCATGATGTGTGGCGTCCATTCTTCATGAATCTGGCGCCCCCTGCACTGCTCCGACAGAATTCACAAACTTTTTTCTGGTGCACCTTTAACATGGGGGCGCACATCACACATATGTCAGACACTGCTTGATAAATGTGCCGCACGGTTCTACTGTGCACAGGAGCTCCCCTTTATGTGCAGATTTTTGTGTCTCGTCGGGAGTAGTGTAACCACGACACAAATGTGTCTCAGACACTTTATAAATACATTTGTAAGCAGTTTGCACATAAAAGAATGTGCAACAGAAAACTGACGCAGGGGCTTTAGTAAATCTGGGCCACTTTGTGTCAGCTGTATTTATCGTAGCCCCATATACTTCCATGGGAGTGCAAAGCCACAATCACGATTAAGGCATCCCTCTCAACATTTGTGAAAGGGAAAGAGGTCACACCCCAGAAAAAATTATCCTCTATGGGATTTGAACCTAGAACCTGCAGTGTCCATGTACAATAATGTCAGTGCCTCAACCAACTGAGCTATGACCTCTGTGATTATCAAGGTTTAGAATTTTGGTAACTAAGAACTATGACTACTGATACACTGTGACACAGGTTTAATGCCTTGGTGTATAGAGAGGGATCTTCTCAGAGATTATTGTAATTATTGAGACTATTATTATTATTATTATTATTATTATTATTGAGATGAATATTATTATTTTTACTATTATTAATAATCGTCTCCATAATAATAAAAATAATAAAATCTATAATAATAATAATAGTCTCAATAATTACAATAATAATCTCTGAGAAGATCCCTCTCTATATATCAGGGCAGTAAGTCTGTGTCACAATGTAACAGTGGCAGATAACACTTCTTAGTTACCAGAAATCCTCTGATAAGACATTGGGCTTATAGCTCAGTTAGTTAAGGCTCCTGTCTATAGTGCAGAGGGTCCCAGGTTCGAATCTCGGCCTGGGCAAAACTTTATTTAATTTAATTAAATAAAGAGCTTGTGTCTGGGGAAGCCCTGGAGACCATATATGGACAGATGCTGATCTGGACCTGATGACGTGGTCCCTGCTCTCCGCTAACCCGACACTTCTCTGAAAAGGATTCCCTGCCCGATGTCTGCTCTGGGGAACCCTAGGAGATGCAGTAACCATATATGGATAGAGATCTGAACCTGATGACGTGGTCCCTGCTCTCTGCTAAGCCGACACTTCTCTGAAAAGGATTCCCTCCCGATGTCTGTAGAAGCCATTCTGTACTTCTGTTCTGGCTTTCAAAGTATTTACTATGCGGACACAGCGCCGGGACATGGGGGAAAATCCGTGACAATCTCATAGCTGCCCGTCACGCTGGGCAGAGGTAAGAAAAACGGGACTTTCCCGGCAAGATCAGGACGGTTGGGAGCTATGATTAAGGATAGGATCTGCCCTTTTTCTTTAGCGACACTAAGCTGAGAAACAGGGCTGAGAAATCCTAAACTGTGTATATGAGCTCATAGAAATATACGGAGCTGTGACACAGTTGCAAACAACTCCACCGTATCAACTGAGGAAACAATGATCGTGTGCATGAGGCCTATGTCTGAAATCTGCAGCTGTAATGGCCTATTTGTGGGCCATCCATGTTTTACCTATGCCACAGCTGTATGTCTGCAAAGTTTTGTGTGTGTGAAGCATGTTTTCCAGGAAGCCAGTGCTTGAGCTAGACCAGCCCATTAAAGTCATATGATTGTTTCCCAGCAAACCAACCACAAAAAATGCCAGACAAACTAGTGCAATGGGTTTTTTTCTTACATCTCCATTGACTTCTATGTGACTGCCTGAGCCACAAACACGGATTAGAATAGGACATGCTCTAAGTTTTTCCTCACGGACACTATGCTCGGACACAGGGCTGAGGACTCCACAGCAGGCAGCATGAGCCCCATACATGGAGCTGTGAGACAGCCGCAAAAAAACAGCCGTAGCACCTGAGAAAAAACTATTGTGTGCAGGATTGATAAACAGAATATATTGGCAATTTTTTGAAAACTTATCAAAGCCACAATGCATTACTGTTTTAGTTATACTGTTACTGTTATAGATATAGGCTGTAATAGACTAGATCTCACTCACTGAGGTCTTTGGAGATTTTTCAAGACTTGGTCTGTGTAGGGATGGTTGTATAATCTTTTATTGTCTGCAGTAGATGCAATGATGGAGTTTTCAATATAAATGTTGTCTTCTTATTTACCTTGTCTGAGATATAATTGAGGTGACGACTGCAAAGAAAACCCATATTATTAAAGGCTTCAGGTGACTCATCATATTTATATTTTTTGAATGCCCTCTTTTTACCATAGTTGCACAGTTACATTGAGGATGAGGCCCACAGTCTAATGTTCACTCTCTAGTTCACTAAGTAATCCAGATTCCAGCAGAATTCTGGGAGGAATCAGTTCAATCCCAATAAGTGAGAAAACACTTGTTTTTCTTGTTCATATAGTACATTCATGTGGATTGTCAATTGCCTATTCCACTGGTAGGTACAATGGGAATGGGACCAAGAACTATATCTGACCAGAGACCCCTTTTTATGAGCGCAGAATTGAACACAATGGTAGCTGAACCTCTTTAGGACCAATGGGCCAAGCATTCTTTTCTGAAATCTCTTTTTTCACCCTCTGTATCTATATGAGGATTTGTGTTTTGTTTTAAAGCTTACAGTTGGGCAGGAAACTGCAATTCTGCCATTTTTTTTTGTTTTAAAAATAATAGCATTTTATCTTTATTCTATATGTCAGTATGAATATTGGTAGCCTTCATTTGCAAACATGGAGAGCCATAACTTGTTACACTTGTTCCTGATAGAGGTCTTATTTTTCCTTTTCCTGTTACCATTCTGCACATTTAAGTCAATGGAGGCTAATACTAAAAGGAAAGTCTTCCATTTGTATCAGGAAAAAGTTTCGTCCTACTACTCATATAACAAAACAAAACCCTTATAAAATTATTTTAAAAAGTGCTTATAAAGTAGGACAACGTAGGATAATTATCTGTGTGTGTGTGTGATGAAGGCTGTAAGAAATTAGGTCAGCCTATTTCACTTGACAAAGGCCCTATGATCATTGCATGTGTTCTTTGGAAACCACAGTAGATATTATAAGTAAGTGGCGTCCGGAAGATAGTTAAGTTTGTGTTTACCCATAAAAAAATGGCAGGAAAGAAACAAAGCGAAAAAAGAACTGGGATAATGAGGCCTGCATGTAAGTCTGTCCTTACTTCGCTGTTATCCTGGGTAGAAGCTGCACTGTATGATCCCTGGCTTTCTGGTCTGCAGATGTCACAGGATGTGAGTGCAGCTTTCATTAGTAATCAGAGCTTAAAAGGGAATGTATCACAAACCTTTTTTGACTTATCAAAACCAGATAGCAAAAATTCTATTTTTATTTTCTGATTGTACATTTGTTTTGGTTCTTTTAAATATGAGGCTGCCATCTTGCATCTCCTGCTGTTAACACCATTAAAGGGGTTGTCCGAGAGCATTAAAAATGAATGGTAGCCTCCCGGAGGACCGTGGAGGTAAGTAAATGTTTGTTATTTTTAAACAATCCCCTTCCGGCCACTATTCAGTTTTTTCTATGCTCTTGAACAACCCCTTTAAGTGAAATGCTTTACAACAGCCTCAAGGCCAGAGGCATCGGTGCGATGGACTGCAGCCTCATTTATGAGCCTATCATGCAGCCTTATTTATAATGGCAACATCAGAGCTCAACTTTCAACTGCTTTAGGAAAATGAAAGCTGAGCTGTGATTGGTTGCCATTAGCAAATAAAACAGTTTTGCTCTCAGACACATTTGATAAATTTGTGACATTTCCCATTATTATGAGTTGGTGTGTTCTTTAGAAGTTTAATTAAATCTTGTCTGTCTGTGTCACTAACCTATCCAAACGGATTGAAGGGTCACATATTTGTGTTACCTATTAACTGATCTGCAAATACAGATGACACACAGATGACATGTGTGTGTCATCCATGGGCTTTCCATAGTTTTTGTGTTCCCATAGACATATACAGTTTGGGCACCCCAATTAATCTTAATCATTTTTAGTTATCAAAATTTGGGTTTTTGCAACAGCTATTTCAGTTTGATATATCTAATAACCGATGGACACAGTAATATTTCAGGATTGAAATGAGGTTTATTGTACTTACAGAAAATGTGCAAGATGCATTAAAACAAAATTTGACAGGTGCAAAAGAATGGGTACCATTATCATTTGTTTGATTTGTATACTTGTAACTACTTTTTTCTGACTTCTGACCTCATTGAGCTTTGAACTTCATAGCCAGGTGTATCCAATAATCTTGCTGCAGATGGTGTCACTGTGCATCGGTCAACAATACAGCGCACTTTCCACAAGGAGAAGCTGTAAGGGAGAGTGATGCGAAAGAAGCTGTTTCTGCAAGCACGCCACAAACAGAGTCGCCTGAGGTATGCAAAGCACATATGGACAAGCCAGTTTCATTTTGGAAGAAGGTCCTGTGGACTGATGAAACAAAGATTGAGTTGTTTGTCATACAAAAAGGAGTTATGCATGGCGGCCATAAAACACAGCATTCCAAGAAAAACAATTGCTACCCACTGTAAAATTTGGTGGAGGTTCCATCATGCTTTGGGGCTGTGTGGCCAATGCCGGTACAGGGAATATTGTTAAATTTGAGGGTCGCATGGATTCCATAATTTTTGAAAATCAGTGACAAAGTTGAAGTTACACCAGGGATGTTTCAGCAAGACAATGATCCAAAACACCGCTCCAAATCTACCGAGGCATTCATGCAGAGGAACAATTACAATGTTCTGGAATGGTCATCCCAGTCCCCACCTGAATATCATTGAACATCTGTGGGATGATCTGAAGCCGGATGTCCATGCTCGGTGACCATCAAACTTAACTGAACTAGAATTGTTTTGTAAAGAGGAATGGCCAAAAATACAGGAACTCATAAATAGCTACAGGAAGCGACTAGAGGCTGTTATTTTTGCAAAAGGAGGATCTACTAACTCCCCCTCTTGGGGTACATTCACACCACCGTCTGGGGGGATGTATTTGCGGCCGTGTATACGTCCCTATGGGTGGTAATGCCTGCCTGGCAGCGGTACAGTGCTTAACCTTTCCCAGTGTGTGCGGCCGTGCGGCGCTGTTCTCTATTGAGAGGGGAGGGGTACAGCTGCGTGAATGTACCCTTATTGTGTTCCCACAGTAAAATAATGAACACAGAAAACGGAAGGCAGATGACATGATAACATTGTGCCTGGCGGCTTGCTACATACAGTAGAAGCAGAAGCATATGCCTCTGCACCATCACTGTAATGAAATGGAGAAAAAGTCTCAGCACTCTGATGTGGCAAAATAAGTACATTATTGCAAATACATCATGCTAACATCCATTAATTCTCCGGACACGTTTAGGCTCTCCTGAGCCTTTTTCAACTGCTCAGGAACAACTGCAGTTATCAGTTATATTCAGTTATGTTCCACAAGCATGTGGTAAGGTTTAGAAATTGCCGTCTATGATCTGGGATATTGATTTATCACTCTAATCAGCTCAGTTGATTATGTTGAAGTATGTCCCAGCACATACTTCCTACCCCGGTGAAACAGCAGGACAGAGGCTGTAAACCAGGGCTGTTCCACTGGATCTGGGATGGTTACAAGGCATGAAAGATGGATTATCATGCTGATGCTGGATTATAAATCTGGTGTGAATTAAGACACTTAGTCATACTTTGTACCACCTATTAGTTGCCTTAGTTTACGCCGGAAAACTTTGCCAAAACTCCGGCACATAGCAGAATTTTTGGCACACAGTCTCTTAGTGGCACATCCAGGCCCCCTTTCCATTAGCCATCGACCTTTGTTGTACTAGTTGGAACAGTGCCTGAAAACTAAATGTACAGATGCATGGATCGCTGAAACATATCCGGATACATCAGGAGGCTCTGCCGGAAGCTCCCCCCTTCAGGCCCCGTCCACTTGGTGTTGAATTCTGATAAGTGTGAAAATCATGGATTGCATACTGACATGCAAAAAAGAGCCCTTATCTAGACAAAAACTAAACCCTTTAAATATCCATGACCATACTGATTTCCCATAGTGCAGAATGGTGCTATGAAATCCACTCACTGTGGTCGTACGTACAGGAAATGTCCCTCCTCCTTGTGTGCCTACAGTATCTCACACAATCTAGTAACACATTTTACAGCTCACATTTGTTTTCTGCATTGAATAAATTACCTGAATCTGGAATTTAAGATTCTCTTGAGAAATGTGGCTTATACTTTTACGTGTTTCTTTTTTGTTTTTACAGTTTTTAAAGTTTTTCAGGTAATTTTTCTAATGTTAAAGGATGGTGAACTTTGTGCAACCCTTCAGAACAAGCCATTGGCGGGGGTTGGGTTTTGAGCTTTATTTATTAACTGCTACAACTGTACATTGGGCTGGATTACAGAACTTGTGAGAGATGGCTAAGATGTGCAAGGGAAGACAATTTTAGGCACTACTCCAGGTTATACACAAATGATATTCAATATTTGGAACATACCTACAAATATGAAAAACTTCTAACCTGTACCCTCAAAGTTACCCGCCATTTGCTGCCTTAAGCAGATGGACTCCGCTTGCAGTATATTACACTGATATGTCCCTAATATTGCAGTGATCCAAGGAGTCACAAGGAAGAAAAAGCAGCATAAACAAACATAATATTGGGGAGGTTCTGAGTTCTCCCTCAATTTATATCACAATAGGGTCCCTTCTAATTTATCCAACATAGTGTTCCCCATACAAGCAAATAGGCCCTATTAACAGAATGCATATTATGTGCGGATTTAACCAAATCCCATACATGCATTGTGGAAAGGATCCACAGCAGAAATGGTTACCCACTGCAGACTCATGTTATGATTTGCTTCAGATTCTCATCTTATGTCTGTGTGATCTATGTATCTATTTTCTATCTGTCATGTGAAGTGTGTGTTTTTTTACCCTATAAATTTAAATTTTATGTATTAGGTCAGAGCATTAATCCCAAACTAGCTGGTTTGGTTGGGACCAATGGACCTCACAACAAGCAGCCCTTCATGGTGGCCTTCTTCAAAGCTACAGAGATTCATCTGCGAAGTATCAGATCAACAAATGGGAAGCAGCGCAACCAAAACCGATCCAAAGCACCAAAGAACCAGGAGGCGCTCAGAGTGGCAAATGTAGCAGGTATACTAATTGTATTTTCTCAATGTTCACAGGTAACTTCACCTACTACAAAGTCATCCATTCACTTGAACTGTAGACTTTGAGAATCAGCTGTGGGTGGATGGAGAAAAAACATTTTATGTCCTGTCCTTTTATACCTACAGAGAACACCAGCACAGATCAGAAGCAGGCATGTAAGAAGCATGAGTTATATGTCAGTTTTCGTGACCTGGGGTGGCAGGTAAAAATTTTTTCTGCATATTCCTTTTTTTATTTGTCTGATTTCTTTTTATTTCAGTGGCTAGAATATTTGGCCAAGAAATATAATCACACTGTATATCCACTAAATAGGTAATGAATGATTTTGGCTGGAATACTCCTTTAAAGAGAACCTGTCAGGCAAATTAACCCCCTAAACTAAATATATTTTCATAAGCTGCCATTAGAAGGCATTGCCTCTATCCCTTCATTGTCCCTCTAAATACCTGTAAACTTAAGCTATGAGGTCCTAAAGCGGTATGCATATGACCTGTGAGATATCCAATGAGTTATTATTATATTCAAGCTGTCCAGCTTATTCATGAGTGGGAGGCACAGCCACACACCCCAGCGCTTGACTGACAGCCTGTATAATGGTGTAATGGCTTCTCCATGTGCTTCCTGGCACCACACCCTCTGCAGCTTGTGTGTGTATAGTAGAGATACAACAGCTCCAGGCAGCCATGTTATAGCAGAACATGTCAGGTACATGTGTAGCTGATGTTTGTGCCTCACACATGTGTATTAGGAGGGAGATCATGTCAGTAGATAAAGCACAGACACTAGCAATGCTTTACTATACGTACATAACACACAGACATGAGCAGGGGGAGGAGAGGGAAGGGGGAACAGCAGTGACATCACTGCCTCTGACCATGTGAACAGCCTCATTTCTATAATAAAGAAAAGATGATTTTATAATGATTAATGTATGAATTGATTAGATAAAGGCTAGGATGGATCCTTTCAGCTGCTTCAACAGGTAGAAGTGACAGAAATAGTGATAAATGATTTGAGGTACAACAGGTTCTTTCAGTTTATGCCACAGTCATTTAAGGCTTCATGCACAAAGAGGTATGCCTGGCAGGTGCGCTGGAGAGGTGGAGGGCAGATCATTTCTCTCCAAAGAAAATAGCGCTGCATCGTCATTTTTACGGCCAAAGATAGAGTAGGCTCTATCTTCTTGGGGCAACGGTACAATATGGTGAGCACTCATGCTCTCCGTACCACACCCGGCACCTTTTGCAGTCATCTATGTTGCAGTCATCTATGTCCCATGCATAGTGCCACAGTCATCTATGTCCACTACATAGTGTCACACAGTCATCTATGTCCTCTCTATAGTGCCACACAGTCATCTATGTCCTCTGCATAGTGCTACTCAGTCATCTATGTTCTCTGCATAGTGCCACACAGTCATCTATGTTCTCTGCATAGTGCCACACAGTCATCTATGTTCTCTGCATAGTGCCACACAGCCATCTATGTCCTCTGCATAGTGCTACTCAGTCATCTATGTCCACTGCATAGTGCCACACAGTCATCTATGTCCACTGCATAGTGCCACACAGTCATCCATGTCCCATGTACAGTGCCACACAGTTATCTATGTCCCCTGAATGTTGCCATTTATGTCTGGATTTTGCTGGGTGGGATAAAGGAAACATTGCCTCTTTTTCCTACCTTGTAAGGCAGCCCCCTTTAACATGATGATGTTCAGGAAGCCTAATGACATGCGAGATTAAAGACTGTACTGAAGAGATGCAACCACATTAAAACAGTGATATCTGCAGTTGGCAATTTGCCCCTTATGGACTAGATATACTGGTTTGGCTTTAATCCCACATCATGTCATTAGGCTATCTGAAAGTCATGCTTGATGTTTTGGGAGCTGCTATACAAGGTAGCTAAAGAGGCATCATTTCCCTTAGAAATTTACCACAGTCATATAAGCCCCCCCCCCCCCAAAGAGTCCCACGGACATTCATGCCTTCTTTGTATTGATATGCAGTGATGAATGCCTTCTTTATGGTACCACACAGTCATTTATCCTTTCTGCATACTGTAGTTCAGTCAGTAATACCACTTGTATAGGGAACACATTCATGTATGTGCCACAGAGATCAACTTTATGGCCAGATAGACTGAACAATTCAAGCTGAAACTTTGTACTATTTTAGTATATATATTTTTCATTTTAAACAGGACTGGATCATAGCTCCTGAAGGTTATGCTGCATATTATTGTGAAGGAGAATGTGCTTTTCCTTTGAATTCCTACATGAACGCAACAAACCACGCTATCGTGCAAACACTGGTAAGCTACATGGACGGGACTGGGGGGAAGGGATATAGAGGAAACACAGCTGTGTATGATGGTATCGTCCGCAATAAAGGTTTAAATACAGACAAAGGATATGTCATTGAGGTGGACGGATTGTTCTGGTTTAGAAGTGACATGTTTGTTATTTTCTGGAAAGAAAGTACTTTCCTGATATTAAAAAATGTCCAGAAACATCATCTTAATAGAGGAGCCTCATCTAATTCTATGAAAAGCAATTTTCTGGTTTTAGTTTTTGTGATTCCTTGCTGAAAATGTGTTCATATATAGCAGTCTATATCAGCAGGTGGATTTGGGGGATGGTCAGCTATGAATGACAGGAGTTGTTTTATAACACAGCATGTACTGGGGTATTGTATTTTATTCAGGGTGAATATAGATAAATGTATTAAGGAATAAAAAAATCAGTGTGGAAATTGTCCTTAATAATCAAAACTTTTCTTCTTCACTTAGGTTCATTTTATCAACCCAGATACAGTTCCCAAGCCATGCTGTGCCCCCACCCAGCTTACTGCCATATCTGTTCTCTATTTTGACGACAGCTCCAACGTCATACTAAAAAAATACAGGAACATGGTGGTCCGAACCTGTGGATGTCATTGATTTCTGCTTTTATCTACAAGATCTGCCAGCATATCCGTCCTGAACAGCCAATCTTGTCTCCTGGCTTGACAATCTGTACGTGAAGACCCTGTTAACTTGAGTCATTATGATTGTGGAATTCCATCAGAGTGGAATCAAGTTCAACCTACAACCAAGGACCATGAATTTCTGTGCTACGAAACCTCCACAAACAATCCATGTCTTGTACAATTTTTGGTTGTGGTTTTAAAGTCTGAGCGATAAAAGATGCAGTGAAACTTCAGCTTTATGTTTTGCATTCTGATTGGAGTCCATAGACTGCAAAATATAGGTCAGATTTGTCATCTTGGATTTATAGAATCTTCCTGGTAGCTGCTGACACAAGATGGAGTCGGATAACATTTAATATTTGGAGACATTTGACTTTGATTTGTTGTATCTGTTCAAAGTCACCAGAAGTCCATATGCGGAGTTGATAACTAGTAATAAAAAAAATATTCTAATCTCTCTGTCTTCTGTGGCCGTTATCAGATCAACAAAATGATTTCCCTCTACATATTGTAGGCTGCATTACAAGGACTATTTTCTTCCTTCTGGATGAGAGTTCATTTGCATGCTTTTTTCCAGGGAGCACTGTTTGTAAGACTTCCTAAACCAGCTGGATCTCCACATGGAGAACCAGTACATGCCAGAAGGGAAATAAATCAGTATCTTTGACATCATGAGGTATGAAAAACACTTCCATTGTCATGTTTAATGGATAATAAGCTTGTCATTAAAGAGAAGGTTTATTTCACAAAAAGTCACCAATGACATATTGGTAGAATAATGAAGCAGCTGGGCACTGAGTTATGTCTACAGGATTCTGCAATATGAAACAGTAAAAGTTGCTGTATAAAGCATGAAAAAACTGCAGCACTCACCAATGGAGAGTCCATAATCATTATTCAAAAGTCCTTCATAAAAAACAGCAGCCGCTCAGGTGGAGTAGGAGCAGGAGGAATGCACCATGAGAAACTGATTGAATAAAGCACTTTGGATAAAGATTATGGACCTTTAATTGGTGAGTGACGCAGTTTTCTTCATGCTTCATACGCCTATACTCTTGAGTTGACTTTATTTCTGTTGCTATATTGCTAAGCACCATAGTATTAAATTGATGTGTCTGTCTCCGATCCAAGCTGTGAAGGTCTGACCAGTGGTTTAGAGAGACTGTGCCCCTATTGTTTCTTTGCTGTTGGAGTGAAACAGTGAAAGTGTATTGTGGTTGACTGCAAGATGTCATCAATAGTGGTTCTTCAGTCAAGAACACATCTATGTGTGAAAACAAAATAATCAGCAGAAGAAGATCTGAATTTCTTTATGTTATGATTAAATTATATCACATTCAGCAGGATGTGTCACCAGTGCTAAAACAAATGACTAGCAGAAAGTTTTTAGAAACAAAATATCATTTTGAGGAATGTAACATACTTTGTCCTTTAGACAGGGTAATTAAAGAGTCCCACTACCGACGTCAGATTTCAGTGTGGAGGCTGAGCACATTTCTGTATATGCTAAGAGACTGAACCCTCTTAGTAGATCCCGCATTCAGTACACCAGCAGAGAGAACATTAAATGAAACCCACCACCACGGATCTATCTATTAAGGTAGATCCAATGGTAAGGTGCATCTAACATATGTAAGGATAGCCCTTTTTAGGGCTAAACCTTTACTCCCCTCTATCTTTTTTAATCTTTAAATCGGGGTAATATGCAAACTTTCTAAAGAGGCTACTGGGGCGTGGAGTAGCCGGAGCTGAGGCTACACAACACGGCAACTCCATGCCCCAGTAGCCTCTTTGGTCCTCCTACCCAGATATCTTCAGCGCGCATCTACAAGGAGCTGTGCACACTCGTACTTAAAGCCGGAGTTCTGCGCATCTTGGCTCCAAAGCTGGAGCTACTACGCAGATCTACGGCTTGCAGACGAGTGCACACAGCTCCTCATAGCTGAAGATATCTGGGTAGGAGGATCAAAGAGGCTACTATAAAGGGCTATCCTTACATACATTAGATGCACCTACCACTGGATCTACCTTAATAGGTAGATCCGTGGTAGTAGGTTTAATTTAAGAGTGGGGTTCTATAAATTAAATAATCAGCAAGAAATAAATAAAATAATAAACAAGAAAACGTGGGTCTTGCTGGTTAAGCATGAGGTTACCTAACAGTCTAACTTATGGACTACCACCTGGCAGATTTTTCATTTCTTATTCCAGATGCGAGAACATTGAGAAAGTATTTTCTTACACTTGCTGCTACTGACATGAGTTATAGTTGCGTTAGACGCTCGCACTGACCTGCACAAGTCCCAGTTGGTGCAGATTACCCACCTCTGGTTTTATCCTCCAACATAGAACCACCTAATAATGATTGATGACGGGTTAAGGTGACTTTGAAAATAACGTCTACTCTGTGACCTCTTAAATCTCCACCAGATGCTGTAGTAAAGAATTTAAAATGTGACCCCTGAGCCTTCACCTCTCTCAGACCCGAGTAAAAATCAAGTGCGTTTGGTATATTGTGTCCCCAATGGAATATATGTAACCTATACAGTCATGAATAGATTGCATTTCAAAGAGTAAGCTCTTAACAAGAAATTCCTTCACTACCTATTAGTCATTCTTTAAAAAATAAGTGAACATATAAATGTATTCACTTGGTTTTACTTTAGCGTTTATTAACTTAACAACTTGATGAATAGACTACAATGGTGAAAAGCTGAAGTAGAAGAATGTAATAAACACTTTTTACACTTGGGATACAGCACAATTAAACTTGGTATCATTTGGCACACGGACATTTGGATCTAAATAGCAATGGACACGCATACCTGAAATACAGAACTATGAGACACTGGAGTTTAGAATACAAGAAAATATCACATTGACAATCAGGGTACAGGACACTAAAACTTGGGGAACACTTCTCAAACATGACAGACACATATAATCGAACTATGAGGCCTTGGCCATAGGACATCATTTTAGGTTTTGCTACATAGATCATTTTTTCCCATGCCTATTGAGTTTTATATTATTTTGGACAAGGAAACCAGTAACTCCATTCTAACCCTTTCCCCTTCCAGCTCACTGACCTTTCTCAGTGCTGGGAACCCACATCTCTGGAACTAATACAAAGTGACTTTAACCACAGGCAACTTACATGGGCCACCGATTTCCCCCTCATGACTGGAAATAGCATTTTAACCCCTTCACAGGGGCACCAGAGTTCCTGCACAGGAAGGGTATGATTACCTCTCTGAAGCATGAATATACCTGATGATAGATGTAGTGTGGTTGAAAATTGATACTTATATTATCCTTTTCTCTTAGTCTAGTCTACAAACTGTGCTAAATTGGTGGACCTTTAGTAGTGTACTCAAGCAAGTCACAACACTGGAGTCTGGAGACTGATCCTCTTTAGTTCCATGGAAAACAGAGGAAGGTTTGAGCACCCTTTTGTGGTCGCTTCTGAAAGGCAAGAAGGACATTGTAAGACAGGGACTACTCCCAGCAGTCTTTTAATAAATGGGTAAAGAAGATCACTTTTGATGCCAAGCAATACCAGACTCGTAATAGCTTTTGAGAAGAACACCACTTTTAAAAGACCAACCTTATATGTATACTAGATTTGCCCCTATTTGCTATGTATAGCATATTAGCCTTCAGCTTTAAGTGTGCGCCCTTGTGGAACTAACTAGCCCCCTCCTCCCACACACACACACACACAGATTATTTCCTTTTGTTCCCTCCATGCAAAAGCAGACAGTCATGTGTCATACTGCGTGCCATCTATGGAGGGAGAGGTAGCAGTCCTGTGTAAGTTACAGGTGTACCCTTACCACTAGTCCCTAAATTGACCTATATACCTAAATACACAACCAGAACCAAGCTCACTACATTGATTTGAAATACATTCAGTGCCCCCAAATGACATACATGAATTATATGGAGTATACCTCCATATGATATATACATGGTGCACCCCTAAATGATACCTATGCAGTGGCTCCAAATGTTAGCCTTGATAGGATTGTTAAGAAAAGGCCATTGGAAACTTTGGGGGAGATTCACAAGGAGTGGACTGCTGCTGGAGTCCATCACGATCCACCACACAGATGTAATCCAGGACATGGTTTCCATGAATCAAGCCATTTCCGACCAGAAGCCTCTTACCTGGGCCAAGGAGGAAAAGAACTGGACTGTTACTCAGTGGTCTAAGGTGTGTTTTTTCTCATGAAAGTAAATTTTGCATTTCATTTGGAAATCAAGGTCCCAGAGTCTGAAGGAAGAGTGGAGAGGCATAATCTTAGCTGTTTGAGGTCTAGTGTGAAGTTTCCATAATCATTGAGGGCTTGTGGAGCCATGTCATCTGCAGGTGTTGATCCACTGTGCTTTATCAAGACAAAAGTCAGCATCTAGCAGGAAATTTTGAAAGTTGATGCCTACAAGCTTTTAAGAGATCGAATTTTAATTTTCCAACAGGGCTTAGTACCTGATTTTGTGGTTGTGGGCACTCTCAAAAAACGGTTTCAGAAATGAATTATGTACAATTTTAATTTCTGACAAATAATGGACAGTTGGTTCTTTAGAAAATACAACAAACAATTAATTTAAAAAATATGACAGACAATGTAGTGTTATCCACAATTGTGTACTATGTATATTCTAGTATCTTGATCATGAGGGTGCAGGGACTTGGTTGGTCCTTTTCTTATAGTACTTAGGGGCTTAGTACCTGTCCACTTTGTCAAAAGTACAAATACCTGGTCTAATAACCACAGTATATCTGTGCTTGATTGACCTGCAAACTCGTTTGACCTTAACTCCACAGAGAATCTATGGGGTATTGTCAAGAGGAAGATGAGACACACCAGACCCAACAATGCAGACAAACTAAAGGCTGCTATCAAATCAACCTGGGCTTCCATAACAGCTCTGCAGTGGTCATCAGCTCATCACCTCCATGCAACGTCACATTCTTGCAGTCATTCATGCAAAAAGAGCCCCGGCCAAGTATTGAGTGCATTTACTGTGTACTGTACATACTTTTCATTTGAACAACATTTCTTTATTAAAAAAATGTTACACATATAAATTTGGTCTTATCTGATTTTAGCCGGCCATATGAAACAATTGTTCGATTAATTGTCTGCAGAATGAAAGGGAAGCCAAAAGTCATGGCATGATGAATACTGTACAGCAAAACAACTAAGCAACCTTGAACCATGCTGCTGCTAAAAAGATTTACCTTGAATCTCCGGATGCTGCTGGTTTGTGATGTGTTTACAGGCAGACACAGTGTATGAAAGTTCATGATTGTTCCTGAATTACAGATGTCAACAGCTGTTTGAAAGAAGAAGAAGGAGGCGAGGGGGGCAAATTAGTTCTGTTTACTGCAAAAATACTTCTGAGATAGAGTCATAGTAATAAAATCAGAGGCTCCAGTGGTAGGGGTTGTTTTGATAGGGCCCACACAGAGGAGTACTTATAGATACCAATCCACCTGGATGGGAGAAAATGCATCTCTCCATTAACCGCCATGTACTTCATTGTATCCACTACTGAGAAATTTGTTATAATAATAAGGTACCCATCTACAAGCACAATATGTAGTATCCACATAAATATATAAAATGCATGTAATTATTAGGACCAGCAACATTATAGTAGTTTCATTTACAAATAGTAGTGTTAAGTATTTACATGATTTTATGTGCATGAGGTTACATTTTTGTTTACATTGTTGTAATTGTTTACATTGCTGTAATTATTGTATTATAATATTGTTATATTATTGTACAAAGGGGGACAAGATTATAGATGTTGTATTAAAGTAATTATACTATATTATTATTCTACATACAGGGCGGTATTATCCTAGTTACTGTCTTCTACATATGAGGCGGTATATTAAGAGCTTATTCTTGTTTTTTTAGTATTTTTGTTATTTATACGAGCATTATTATAGCAGTCATATGGGGTAATTTATCATAAGTCTGTCTCCTTGTGACAGTTCTATTACTGTCTCTGGAGCTCCGATCCCCTTAGATTCATTAAGTGGCTTTGGCCCTTTAATAAATCGGTTCTTATGTTATCTTGTTTGCAACTCTTAGATAAAAAGTCAAATCAAAAGTCGCAGCACTTATACTTGGGGAAAGAAGGAGAGTGCGTTGACAAGAGCCATGTTGCACCAAAACTTGCATCTAAATGAAAAATAACAATACATGAATTAAGTCCTATTAGACTAAATCGGAGACTATGGGAAAGTCACAAAACAGCAACTGCATCACAATTGCGCCATTACAATGCCACAAATAAACAATAAAGAAAATGAGACATCATTCCACATTCTTGTACAAGGGGGGCAGTATTATAGTGGTTACCATATATATTCAAGTAGAAGCCGACCCGAGTAGGTACTGTATATAGGCAGCAGCCCCCCGGTATATAGCCAGTGCCTGCACCCTTAGTATATAGCCAGTGCCTACCTCCTTTCTACCTTTCTATATAGCCAGAAGCCCCCTATGCCCAGTCTATTAAAAAAAAAAAACTCTGTAATCACCTTTATGACATCCCTGAAGGTCCTCTTCTGTCTTCAGCTCCAACCCGGAACTGCGGTCGCATACACCATGATGTCAGCCGCTTGCTGACATCATAGTGTGTGCCGATGGTGGTGCTCACACTATGATGTTGGCAAGTGGCTGACATCATGGTGTGTGCTACACTGCAGGGACCCGAAGACGGAGCCAGAGCTTCAGAAGACAGAAGAGGACCTGCGGACGTCGGAAAGGTGAGTACAGAGTTTTATTTTTCATAGACTCGAGTATAAGCTGAGTAAGGGTTTTTTAAGCACATTTTTGTGCTGAAAACCTTGGCTTATACTCAAGTATGTATAGGTTATATTATTGTACCTTGGGGGCAGTATTATAGTAGTTATATTCTTGCACATGGGGGGCTTTATTATAGTTGTTATATACTTGTACATATGGGGCAGTATTATAGTAGTTATATTCTTGTACATAGGGGGCAGTATTATAGTAGTTATATTCTTGTACATAGGGGCAGTATTATAGTAGTTATATTCTTGTACATAGGGGCAGTGTATAGTAGTTATATTCATGTATATAGGGGGTAGTATTATAGTAGTTATATTCTTGTACATAGGGGCCAGCATTATAGTAGTTATATTCTTGTACGTAGGGAGCAGTATTATAATAGTTTTATTCTTATAAATAGAGAACAGTAGTTCATGTATTTTTGTCGTACATCCTGTATACTACAAAACTTTAGACAACACAGATGGAATACAATGAGCGCAGGAGAATAGCTGTCTAGGTTTAATTAATAATAATTCCTTTATTTATATAGTGCACACAGATTATGAAAATATATGAAAAGAAGTCTATTTAAAAGAATGAAGAAGGAAGCAAAACCTGGTAATAATATATCTGTACAGTATCACTTCACCGCCATTTCTGCACCAGTCCACAGTGGTGACTAAAATCACTTTGGGAATGCTGTGAAAGAAGTTAATGGTCTGTTGGGGCTCTAATTACTCTGTCACTTAGGGAAGGGTTAAGCTGATAATAACGTGACCACTTTCCCTTCCCTGGAGAACCAGGACAAAGCTCTGGAGATGTATCACAGGCCTGGAGGTAAATGGAATAAATGTTCTGTGCTGACAAACAGGGCGGCGAGTGATGATTAAATGGCCCCATATCTTTTCCTCAGAGAAATGCCTAAAATAATACAATTAGCTGCAGCCCGGCCTGTTATCTCTTATGATGGTATCCCAGGTATGAGAAATTTTCAAAATCCAGTCTTGTGGCTGCGATCCCACAGTAAGGCAGGAATTCACATTGGAGGCTTTCTAAACACACTCAATATTTCCTTAAACATAGATTAACCACTTACTGTGTCTTACAAGAACATATATCCTGTTTATAAACACAGTTTATAACAACCTCCCAGTATCCAGAGAACATTCCCCACATTTCTGCAAGTTCAGGCCGGTCATCACTCACTTTTAATACAGACCCCTTTAAATCCTGCAATACTCTAACAAACTCGAGATTGTAGCATTGTAGATAATGTTGGTGCTATATGCAAGAATTAAAAGAATAAACGGAATATAAACAGTTATGCCACCATACTCTGTAGCTAGTAGTGTAGATTTGTACCTTGTTATCCTTCAGTAAGTTGACAATGCAGATAAATTAAATCTCAGGAATAATATTGTCATTCCCTGCCCTATCGGTGGAGGTCCAGCTGCTGAGGCCCCCAACAATCACAAGAACCGATTCCTGCAAAATGAGTGAAGCGGCAGAACACGTTTGACTTCCATTCATTATTGCCGAGCACAGCTCTCAGCTATCTCCAGTGCTCTTATTGACTGTCAATCATAGTATTGAACGCCATAGAATTTCTATAGGACTATTCACACCATATGGCCTTAAGCTTCACTAACTTTTTAGTACTGGATTTTAAACAACAAATACCATGCCAAAAGTTAATACTAATGTCAATAATGTTTCATAGTTTTTCCTACTATGGGCCTCAGCATTGTTCAGTATGTCTCTTGTTTTTAAACTCTCTTCAGTTTACTTGTGTTTCTCTTAGTGGCTGTGCTTGTAAACATGAATGATCTGTGTTTTGTAACCCAACCTTGTTTATTTGATTTAGAAGGGCAACCCACATTTCTGGCATAACAAAACAAATTTTTACTTATCGAAGCTAGCTAGATTTGTAAGAAATGCTGTTACCAACCAAAAAAATAGAAACTACTCATAGCATCAAAGCTGCTGCAAACAATTCAGAAAATTTGTACATGGAGGAAAAAGACCTTAAGGTAAATCTTCCATCAAAATCCATAATGATAAATAAGGGACACTAAGGCCCCTTTCACACTTGCGTTTTTCACGTGCCTGTGCTGCGCATGCTTTTAACGTGTTCCAGTTCCCCAATACAAAAAGCCCCAAAAACGCCCAAGAGTAAGCCAACCTAACAAACACACTTCATAACCCAATCTACACACCCCCTGCAATTTCTGAATAATTTTCCCCAACAAATCAAAGGATAACGGCCTCCTACCATCCATCCTTACCCCTTTTTTAACAAAACCCTTCGTTGTCTGTCTAATTAGGAAAGACTGTGTAACATCTCCCCCCCCCAACAGCTTGAACATAAAAGACAATGGGGGTCATTTACTAAGGGCCCGATTCGCGTTTTCCCGACGTGTTACCCGAATATTTCCAATTTGCGCCGATTTCCCCTGTATCGCCCCGGGATTTTGGCGCACGTGATCGGATTGTGGCGCATCGGCGCCGGCATGCACGCAACGGAAATCGGGGGGCGTGGCCGAACGAAAACCCGACGGATTCGGAAAAACCGCCGCATTTAAAAAAAGAAATGTGTCACTTGGGACGCGCTCACCTTCACTTGGTCCGGCCCGGTGAATTCCGGCACGTTCAGATGCTTTTCAGCGCACCTGGTGGACGGCGGAGGAACTACCTTGATGAATCCCACCGGACCCGAATCCAGTGCAGAGAACGCGCCGCTGGATTGCGAACGGACCGGGTAAGTAAATCTGCCCCAATGTCGACAAATTCCTATGTATAACTGCTCCTGAAACCCCTTTATCAAATAGCGCAGCAATAAAACAAAACAACTGGTCTAACTGCAAGCGAGACAAGGCGTCCACCCCTGAGACATGCACAGCCTTAAACATTATGTTCCACCGCAAACATAACAACACCAAATGTTGCAGACTCGGATAACCGGATGGGACGGGGCAGATTAATTATTAATGACTCCACTGCCGCCATGTTATCGCAGTGAAATACCACACATTTGTTAGCCAAACCCGCACCTCACATCTCCACCAAAACAATGATTGGGAACAGTTCTAGAAGACAGAGGTTCCTCGTAAGCCCTTTCTCAACCCATTCCACTGGCCAATTCCCAAAGCTCCAATCCCCTTGAGAAAATGCCCCATACCCCACGGATCCTGCAGCTTCTGTAAATAAATCTAGCGCTACACTAGAAACCGGCTTCTCCATCTACAAAGTCCTGCCATTATAGCTCACAAGAAAACTATCCCACACCCGTAAATCATTCCTGTGCTCTAGCCGCAACCTAATTAAATGCCCAGGACGTCTAATACCTGTAACAACACTGTCACAAATGCACCCACAATCCTTGTCCCGTGCCCCTCTATGTGCCGCAGTCCCCGCTGCTGCTGTCCCGCTCCCTGGACTGGACTCACCTCTCGACGCTCCTGGCTGTACTTCTGCTAGGCCGCGCGCCAGCTCTCCTGGACTTAAAGGGCCAGCGTCCTCCTGATTGGAGCTCGTTCATCTGCCTTACCCTTATAATCCGGCACCACCCTTCCTGCCTCGCCGGACCCTGTGTTTCCAATGTACATCTGCGTTCCTGCATTTCCAGAGGTCGTCCGTGTTGCTATTCCTGTGACCTGCTGTGTCTTTCAGGGTTCCTGTCCTGCTGTGCCTTCCAGGGTTCCTATCCAGCGGAATCTTCAGTCTGTGCCTGCATCACCAGTGTTCCTCTGTGTGCCAGCGTTACCAGTATTCCTGCTGTTTCCTGCTGTCATCTCAGGTTTGAACTGTTTCCTGCCTTTTCTGCCATACTACCTTGGCTGCCACCATGGGCCTAGTTGCACCCGTGGAACGACCTGGTGGCACCCCGCCGCAGCAAGACTGTTTTGCGGCGGGCTCTGGTAAAGGCCAGGGGCCACTTAGACTTCGGTCCCAGGTTGCAGCTAGCTACATCACCTCCTGCGGTGGTCCAGAGGGTCCACACACTCTTCCCTTAGAGACTCTCTGACAGTTTGCCCCCTCCGAACTGTGACAAACACCCCCAACCCTCACTCGGGCCAACACACAGGAAATCATCCAGGTATTGGATGACCCTCTGCGAACCAGACTCTTTCTGAACAACCCACTCTAAGAAAGTGCTAAACGCCTCAAAATAAACACATGAATGGAGCTGCCCAAAGGGAGACACCCATCAATATAGAACCTATCCTCAAAACAGCAACCAAGAAGGTGCATGGACTCGGGATGCACTGGCAGCAGCCCAAAGGACGATTCAATGTCCACCTTTGCCATCAATGCCCCTTGCCCCGCATTCCGAAACCAATGCCACCGCCGCATCAAACAATGTGTATCAAAGACCCATCAATGTCATCATTGACTGATGTTCCAGGCGGATATGACAAATGATGAATCATTTCCCGCCTCCTTCTTTGGAACTACTCCCAGAGGGGACACCTGCAAATTCTCAACTGGTTGGCTGTCAAACTGACCCATCATTCTTCCCATGCTCACTTCTTTCAAGAGCTTCTCCCTCACAACTCCTGGATGCTCCACAACTGACCTCAAATTTTTAACAAATCTTACCCCAGAACCTGCCTTAAACGGAATCTTAAAACCAAATTGAAAACCCTGTAACAATTACTCTGCCTTATCCTTATTTGGATACATCCCTAACCACCAAATAATTTCTTCTATTTCCACCAGATTCTCCCCCTTTTTGAGACCCATCCCCCGTTCTCTGCTGTCTTGGCTTTGATTACTTGAAACATTTGAAAAGAGGGAGGTTGCCCCCCCCCCACACACCGTGAACATTCGTGGCTATACGAGCATGAGGCTCCCCAAGTACACAAACTCTCTGTTAGGGTTGGGTAACGCTGAACACAGGGGATAGTGTGCCCTGAGCTCTCCCCAACCTCTGTCCCTCACAAACAGACTAACAAACATAAGAGAAGTAAACTAGCCGGAGTCACAACGAGAGGGTACGTCAAGATCAAAATCATTAAGCAAAAGGGTCAACGTCAAAAACTAGGCAAGATCACAACAATTGGCATAGGTCACTAGTGCAGTTGCTATTTATGCAGCCAGAACCCCACCTCCAGAATGTGATTGGAGCTGGATAACTCAGCACCCCTCATGGTGCTGAACGACAAAGCACATTTGCAGACACCATGTAGAAGTACCACAACTCCCAGCAGTCCAGAACACAACCCCTAAACAGCGCAAGGTCTTAGCAGCGCTTGCCCAGAACGTGCCCCAGAGACCGCTGGTAGCGGATGAGAGGTGGAGTCTGCGTTGAGAAGCGCAAGAGGTCGGAGAATGCTGCTAGCACCCCCCCTGCAAACCTGACACTCTAGTTAAATTTCCAGCAGACCCCTTTTTTAAATCCACCCAACAAGTTTCTTGCTTTTGTCCCGTCGGGCACCCCTAAAAACGGACCCACACTTGAACTCCCAAATGGATTTCTAGCTGCTGTCTTAGGGGCTGTTATAATTCGCATCCACAATGCGATGTCTCTATGATGCCACTGCAGGGTAGGGTGCACTGCCATCCTTTGCCTAAACTGTTCATCGTACTTTAACCATGCAATACTCCTGTACGTCCTATATGCCTCCCACATGATGTACAACTGTCCAACAATATTTCGGATTCTTCTCCCCAATAACCAGTTGCCAAAATTTCTGGGGATCAGCCTATATTTCCTACGTTCTTCATGCTCCTCCTTCCTATGCTCCTTTCCCTTTTCCCCATTTCTCAATACTGAAGCGCTGTAGGGGAAGCAAGGTTAATTTGTCTAAATTCTCCCTACACCAAATCTTTTCCTTTACCTCCTGCTTTAAATGACCCCCAAAGGTCTCTCAAAACAAATATAATGGCTGCACTTTAGGACCTTGGAACCCCCTTCCTTCTCAGTCTGCATCCCCATCTCTGTGGAACCACTTTGGCCCCCGTTATTTCAGTTACCAGTTATCAGTTACTTCAGTTACCAGCCTGGAAGAGACCCCCGTCCACACCCGCCGCAATGCTCCTGCTCACCCTTCCAGGCCCCTACTGGATCCCCCAACTGTGACCCCAACGATGACTCCACGGATGTCAACAACTGACGAAAACTCTGGAATAACTTGCCAACCGCCCTCATGTTACCCACACTAGACGGCCCTGCTTGTACCGCCACCCCAGCTAACCTAGACCCCTATGTTTGTGTCACTGCAATTTGTGTTGAATGAGCACTTGTGAACACACCTAGTAGTTGCAAGCCACCGCTATACGGCGCTTGTCCCGCATCCCCTGGCTGTCTCTCCCAGCTAGGTTTGAAGGCCCTGAGCACTGCTGTGAGCAGTCAGCTCAGAGACCACACAGTCACCACCCGCGATGCCCACCCCCCACACGATCGCCCTCCCCCCCACGCGCGATCACCCCCCATCCGCATGGCTGGTGCGGCTGAGGTGTATGTTACATGGGACTGTATGGCTGGTGTGGCTGAGGTGTATGTTACATGGGACTGTGTGGCTGGTGTGGCTGAGGTGTAGGTTACATGGGACTGTATGGAGCAGTGTTACTGGGGATGAGGCGGCTGTATGTAGCTGTGTTACTGGGGCCGAGGCGGCTGTATGTAGCTCTGTTACTGGGGATGAAGCGGCTGTATATAGCTGTGTTACTGGGGGCGAGGCGGCTGTATGTAGATGTGTTACTGGGGGCGAGGCGGCTGTATGTAGTCCAATAGCGCTCCACGTGAACTCTCCTTTTTGCAAATTTCTTCCTATTATCTCTCCGGACCCTATTGGGATCCCGGCCCTTTAGAGTTGTGGTAGCTGCATATTTGGTATAACGAACCCTAGAATTGTACCTGTCAGAAACCGATTTAGAAACCTATATAGATACCTAAAACTCCACAAAGGATAACCACCATCTGATACTTCATCGCCTGGAACACTTGGACCGTACTCTAATATACATGCCTAAAAACCAAGAATAAACCAGGTGAGCACCCTCTATTCTTCATTCAAACTACCAACGCTTACCAAACGTTATCACCCGAGGCGCCATCCTCCGTGTTTCCTATTTTTTATCCCTCAACCCTCAGTTTTTTCCGGTTTACTTGTAAACTCGGACCTACGGAACGCAGAGGTTACTTCGGCTGACAGGGTGATATCGGATCCCTTTGTTGAAAACATGTCAAGATTTGAGAGAAGATTCCGAGAAAGAGAGCAAGCTTTCTCATTCTACACCAGAACTACGTTGGAAGAAAGGACCAAAACTTGTGAAACTGTAAGTGAACCACAACCTGATGCTAAACATATAGAACATTTATTCTTTGACCTTGAGAAACATATGAAGACCGAATCTCAACACCATTTAGATAAACTGTTTTTGGATACCTATCTCTCAGAAAACATCATACCGAGAGGTCTACGTCTGCACCCTGAACCAGCTTTTAAGAATGACCCTCTATTCATAAAAGAATGGGACAATATATTACATGAATGCTCCATTACACTTTTGAAATGTCTCTGTATTAAGCGTTTGTCACTGTCAAAAAACTGTACACCCGTTATTGAAGAAATTTTATCCAAATTACAACCCTTTGAGCAAGGCACTATTTACAACAAACTTTATAAAAAACTTACACTTAACATAGAACAGTACGAAAAAGATATTTTAGAGAAAAAAGTGGGGAAACTAGATAGAGACAGAAATGATTTCAACACTGGAAACATTAAATACTGGACTAAGAACAAAAATAAGGATAGAAATCCTAGCACTGACGAACATACCAATAATACTCGTTCTAGATATCATAGAAAAGAATTCATACCCCCTCACCTATACCAAAATACTAAACCCAGAATCACCCCGAATACTAACACCAGGAATACGTACAGTGTAAGGCCTCCCAAAAAAGACCCCCCCACAGCCAGATTAATTAAACCCACTCTCAACATGAACCATAAGACTATAGGGCCCACTACCCAAGACAAACAGGTCACTCATACGAAACTGAACACAGGAGCTAAACCTGCCTTAAACTTTGACGAACTCACACTTCCCAATAACAATTACCCTAAACCTAACCTACCATCAGGAAAATTCCCCTCCAGGGAATTGAATGAGTCCATCCTCACCATCCACGATAATAGCCCTCCTCCTAGTAGTCCTAATGATGACCCCCCACAACAATTCTATACCCCTCTAAATAGTAATAATGTAATAAAATTACCCATAGAACCTTCACAAAACCTAGATGGTCCTTCATTCAACGAAACCATATCTTTTTTAGGACTTCCAGGGGAAATGACGAATTTCCCATTACAACAATATGCAATAAAACCAATTCTAAAGGAAACAATATACCCGGCACCCCCCCTCTCCCTAAAAAGAAAAAATGCAGTAAGAGAGGAACAAGAGGAGGAAGAACTAGACACAGGGACAGCATCATCAGAGGAAGATTCTCTCATCGAGACACCAAAGAACAAGAAAATCAGATAATTGAAACCATAGCTCCAATAGACAAAAAGGAAAAAGAGAATACGGATCTTGTAAAAATATTTAATCTATCCTCACACCCTTTGTCTACATACGAGACGAAAGTACTTCAGAAGGGTCTATCATATTGCCCTACCAAACGTTCTAACGAATTTGATTTGTTTATAGACCTTAACAGATTTATTAGGAACTTAACGTTAAAAAGACATTTTAATCTTCTTAGTGAAAATAAAGAAGGAAAATCACATCACAATACTAATGATATTGTACTAGACACGACTGACGGTACTGATAGGGTGATCCCTGTGCACACTAACCTAAAACCTAAATCAACTTTCTACCCATCACACCATAAGGGCAATTACGTTGAGACGTTTTACACTCTTGTCTCAACAGAATTTCATGATATGTACTCCCTAGCTGACAAGAATAAATTACCTCCCAAAAAGAGCAATCTTACTCTAAAAGAAAGGACTGCACTAAAAAATCTGTCCTCAATAGATGACTTAGTAATCAAGTCAGCGGATAAGGGAGGAGGCATAGTGCTACAGAATAGGGCGGATTATGTAACAGAAGCAATGAGACTTTTATCTGATACTGAATTTTATTCCAAACTTGAAACCGATCCCACTCCGACATTTAAGAAAGAATTGTATAGACTTCTTGACGAAGGTCTCTCCTCTGGAATCTTAAATAAAAAAGAACATCAATACCTGAAGATTGAAGAACCTGCCGTTGCACATTTTTACCATTTACCAAAAATACACAAACATCAGACAAAACCCCCCGGGAGGCCAATTATTGCAGGCATAGAATCTCTGACCTCTAACCTGTCACATTATGTCGACCTCTACCTGCAAAAATATGTAAGATCTTTGGATGCATTCTTACTTGACACTTCTGATTTAATCAAACAAATAATCACACGTAAATGGGATAACTCCTTCTTATTCATTACAATGGACATATCATCACTGTACACCAACATACCACATGATTTAGGAATACACGCCATCTCCCACTTTTTAGATAAAGATCCCGTAATAGGTAAAGCACAGGCCAACTTTTTGTTACAGGCTACTAAATTTATCCTTGAACACAACTACTTCACCTTCCTTAATAAGATTTTTTTACAGAAACGTGGCACAGCTATGGGGAGTAAATTCGCCCCCAGCTTTGCGAACATATTTGTCGGACTTTTTGAAGAACAGGTCATCTACCAACATACATCCTACTCACACTGCTATTTCTATAAAAGATTTATTGATGACATTTTTATTATTTGGAATGGTACGGAAGAAGAGGCTATGAATTTTATCAAAGACATCAATGAGAATTCCTGGGGTCTTCATTTTACCTGTAATATTACCAAGAATAATGCCGAATTTTTAGATGTTGTCGTCTTCCACACTCCAGACGGGGACATCAAAACAAAAACGTTTTTTAAGCAAGTTGATAGCAACAGTTTTTTAGATTTTAGCAGTAGTCATTTTAAAAAATGGCTCACAAACGTACCCTATGGACAATATAAGAGAATTCGGCGAAATTGTACGGACGATAAAGACTATGTTGATCAGAGTGCCATTTTAACTAAACGTTTTAAAGCAAAGAAATATCCCACTTCTCTCATCCAAACAGCTGTCAAGAAAGCAGGAGCCCTTTCACAAGAAACTTGTCTAGTTCCTAAAAATAAAGACACGAACAAAAATCCCCATAACGTCAACTTCATAACGACTTTCTCAACTGACAGTCAAAGGATCCGCGCAATCCTAAATAAAAATTGGGAAATTCTTATGCACGACCCCTATCTGAGGGAATCTATTCCCAAAAAACCACAAGTTACCTTCAGAAGGTCAGAAACCCTGAAGAATATTTTGGCACCTAGCCGCCTTCGGCCGGAAGTAGCCACTACTAATGTGCAATCTTCTTTCTTTCCCAAATTATTAGGAAGTTACAAATGCGGTCACAATCGTTGCAAATGCTGCGACTCGATCACACATAGACGAAGGGACTTTATGTCTACAGTCACTAGAGAAGTTTACCCTATTAAGAGCTTCCTCAATTGTAGCTCTAAATACATTATATACTTGTTGGAATGCAAGTGTAAGCTTCAGTACATTGGACGCACCATTCAACCATTGAGGGAGAGACTTAACAAACATAGACAAAACATAGAAAAAGGTTTTGCTCTACATAGTGTCTCACGCCATGCAGCCACCCATCACAGTTGCAACATGAGTGATTTCAACATCACACCCATTGAGCACATAAAATCCAATACACCTCAGAGATTTAACTACCTGAAAAAAAGAGAAATGTTTTGGATATTTAAATTACAATGCCTGACACCCACAGGATTAAACGAAAGCCTAGAAAATGTATTTTGAGACAAATATTATCTTACCCTCCGGCCATCTCATCATAATCCAATACTTTCTAATCTTGAGTGTATTTGAATATGAATATGAATATATATGGATACAAAATTTTTTTGCATGTACTTATTATTATGCATTTATATATGTTACTATACAAAATTTTTTATCACCTTCTTCTTAATTTTGATAATATCCTTTTTTAACATAGTCCTCTCACCATTCATGAGATTTTTTACTATGTATTAATTATTTATTTATGTATTTACGGTTTGGTACTCATTTTACTCTTACATTTATTTATTTAATTAATTATTCTGTGAATTGATATTGATTATTTATTCCTAAATTAATGTTTATATTAGTCCCAGTATTATAACTACTTGGAAACTCCTATTACCAAAAGTATATTATTCCGACATCAGCCCAATGTTATTTTAATTACCCCAGATCGTGCCAACCTTTATTATTCTCTATTCTGTTCATTATTTATCTAAAGCTAATTTTTTGTGCCCCCCACCCTTTAACTAACGATAAATCCTGACATGCGCATAGATTACTTGCTTAACATTTATTGTTTTGCGCGTAACATTACATACCAGGAGCTGCGAGAGCGCATGCTCCGTTGTCAAGACTACCACTCACCACGCTTTACTTCCGGTAACTCCGGCAACATCCTTCAACACAAATTTTCTGCGCATGCGTCGCCCGGCTCCGGGCCGTCAGCGCGCCAAAAACCCGCTTATCGCGCCATTTCCCTACCCATTCACCGCACAGCATGGCAATTGTAAGTACACACTCATTTTGTATTTAAAGACTGCATTATTGATCTGATTATTCATATATGTCCTGTATTTGAGAAAGGGTCTGCGACCCGAAACGCGTCATTTGGACTTTGTAAGATTTATTTATTTATTTTTTATCTGTTTTTTAAGAAAATAATATTAAAATTCTTTGATAAATCTTTATTTGGTTTCAACATTGGTATATTTCAAATTTGGGTAAGTTATTTCCAATAGCGCTCCACGTGAACTCTCCTTTTTGCAAATTTCTTCCTAATGTGAAGAATAGCTTGAACAAGCGATTTGTGGATCGCTTCTTCAAGCTTACCTGTAAAAGTAAATAAAAAAAGTTAAAAACATTAAAAACATTTTTGAATAAAAATAATTAAATAAAGTTAAAGTCCCCTAAACACAAATATTCCCTATACACATGCAATAAAGGGAGAAAAACACAAAATCGCCAAAAACCCCCACATATTGGTATTGTCGCGTCCGTAACAATCCGTACAATAACTCAGAAACATTATTGGACCCGCTCGGTGAACGCTATAAAAACAAAACCCGAAAAACACGCCAAAAATGTAAATTTTTCATAAAATCTCTGCACAAAAATGTTCTAAAAAGTGATCAAAAAAAGTTATGTGCGCCAAAATGGTACCACTGAAAAGAACAACTCAACACGTAAAAAAAATAAGCCCTAAACTAGCTCTGTCAACCAAAAAATATTAAAGTTACGTCTCCGAAAATATGGCGATGCAAAAACAAATGAGATTTCTTCTATATTAGTTTTTATCCAGTAAAATTGTAAAAAATAAATGAAAAACTATATAAATGAGATATCACCGTAATCGTCGTGATCTGTAGAATAAAGATAATATAGTATTTTTAGTGTACGGTGTACGACCCCCAAAATATACAAAAAGAAAGGAAACCAAAATTTTCTTTTCACCCATACATTCAAGAGTTAATAAAATCTCATCAATAAGCTAATGACCCACTAAAATGAAGTATTTGCAAAGTGCATCTCATGTCGCAAAAAATAAGCCCTTATATGTCCAAATTGCCAAAAAAAATAAAGATTGTATAGCCAATAAAAAGTGACAATCCATAATCTGCTCTGAATGGCGCAGCTTCCCTTCCATGCCCTGGCGTCTGCCCATACAGCGGGTTACCACCACATATGGGGTATTGTTATACGCGGGAGGGATTGGGTATCAAATTTTGTGGAGCGTTTTGGTATTTTATCCACTGAAAATTTGTACATTTTTTGAAAAACACATTCATTTAGCCAAAAAAATTTCCCTTTCAAAATTGCATCCGATTTTGTTTTAACCCCTGTAAAACAATTAAAGGGTTAACAAACTTCATAAAAGTTGTTTTACGTACGTTGAGGGGTGTAGTTTCTATAATGGGGTAATTTATGGGGTTTTACTTTTATTTAGGCCTCTCAAAGTGATTTGAAACCTGAGCAGGTCCCTCAATAGCAGGATTTTGCGTTTTTTATGAAAATGTGAAAAATCGCACCTAACGTTCAAAGCCCCATAACATCCTACAAAAATAAGAGTATGCATAAAAAACCATGTCCACATAAATTAGACATTTAGTGAATGTTAGTTATTAAGTATTTTTGCTGTTATGACTATGTATGGAAAAAGTAGAACATTTTGAAGTTCGAAAATCAAGAATTTTTCCAAATTTTCACCAAATATTTGATTTTCTCATAAATAAATGCAAAACATACCACCAAAATTTTTCAACTAACATGAAGTACAATGTGTCACGAGAAAACTATTTTAAAATCACTTGGATATGTTAAAGAAGTTATAACCACTTATAGTGACACAGGGAAGATTTGAAAAAATGGGCCGTGTCAGGAAGGTGAAAAGTGGCTTCAGCGTTAAGGGGTTAAAGGACACCTATCATTAGGTCTCTGTCACTTGTCCTGTCACTACTACCTGTTGGAGCAGCCCCCAAGGATTCCATCCCAGCCTTTATCTAGTCATTCATACATTAATCATTCTAAAATCATCTTTTCTTTCTTATGTAAATGAGGGTGGGCACATGGAGAGAGACAGTGATGTCTCACTCCTAAAGGCAGACCCATGCCCATGATGCAGTGTGCCCCAATGTTAGAATGAGAACACATTCCTTTAAAGTCTTTTTGTTTGCTCTCTCTCCTCAACAATTGTACTGTTGTGCCCTAGTCATAGGACCCACACCAGTAATATATACACTTTAATGGAGTATTAAAAACTGTGTCCTTTGTTCCAGTTTAGATAAGTTGTACATGGAGATGGCTTATAATGGCCTTTCTTTTTCAGTGAGTTTAAACCCAGCCTGGAAAGATTTGGTAGCACAAAGACCTCCATCTGGTCTCATCTCAGGAGCTCTTCTTTTTTCTGTCCTTTCCCAAATCTTGATTTGCTTGACATTCCAGACCATGGCTTTCATATTGGTAAAACAAGAGCCTTGGTACGAGGTCTGGACCCCCAGCAGCAAGTGAGTAAATCCTGATGGTAAACAAATCTGAGAACTGTTCATCCATTCTCTCTTCTTTATAAATATATATATTTTTTGCCCCTTTTCAGTGCATGTAATGTTTCCATGGATGACCACCACCATAATAACACCGGACATGATGAGCACAACATCAGCAACTATGAAAACACCACACTTTTCTTTGTGTCCAGCTTCCAGTACCTCGTTGTGGCCGTTATCTTCTCAAAGGGGAAACCTTTCCGCCAGCCATGTTACAAAAACTGTATGTGTTCCACGTACATTGTGCATATCTATGTTTCATGTTTTTTTTTGGAAAATTGTATTCTATATTGTGTTCTATATGTGTTTCTCATCATTTTCGAGGCAGGTGTCATGTAGTGACAAAAATTCAGTACCCTGAATGATAACTATTCTGCTCCTCTGTGTGTGTGTGTATGATATATATTTTTTAGACCAATGATACACTATAGCAGTAATGGTGAACCTTTTTAGAGCCTCAGTGCCCGAACTTCAACTAAAAGCAACTTATTTATTGCAAAGTGCCAGCGCAGCAATTTAAAGGAAACCTACCATTTCAGATCGTCTCGAATAACGAGTACCCGAGCATTTTAGTGCTCGCTCATCTCTAGTCCCTACGCTATTTGGTGCGGCATTATTGTATGATGTTTGTATAATAATTGTTTGATGTGTGGATGTGCAGTCCAATTCCTTTTTTTCTCCCAATGTTAATTTATTATATGTATTGTGAAGATTGTCCTGGTAATGTTTATATAAAATGGATAATTTATTTTGTTTCTATACATTTTTTTAAATTCAATTTAACTATATTAATTATATATTAGAAAAAAAAAAGAATAATGTAGTGATATATAGAGAGATCTCTGAGACGATCCAGTGCACAGAGCTTGTATCACAGTGTAACTATGAAAAAATTCCATAGTAAGTCCATAGTCTAGCGGTTAGAGGGGCTATCTCCGTGGTAGGTAGAGAGTGGAAGTTGAGTTCAACTCTCATCCAGGCAAAAAAATATTTCATTGAATAATATGAAATAATTTTTATGTGTCAAGGGAAGTACTGGGCAGTTTGTGGTATTTCCTCAATGCTGTGGTCCCTGCTCTGCCGCTGGCTGACACAAATTTACAAAGAATTCCCTGCCCGATATTCCCTGTCCGATATCACCTGCCAGAACCGCTCTGAGTACTAAAAGTATCGAAACAAGTACTGAGGTTTTGATACATAGTACAGCCTCAATGACAGGTTTTAATAGCCTCTGGCATGTTGGTTTAAAAATGCTTTTGTCATGCATCTGAATAATTGTTTCATTAACATTACTTGCTCCCTGCCAACAGTGTGTAGTTAGTTCTTAGGGGACAGGGAAGGGGGGTTGGGGCAGTTAAGAAAGCAGGAGGGAAGGGGGGAAATGAATGAGAATGAGGAGAGGAGAAATTGAGGAGAAGACAACTTGAGTTTCCCCCCAGGACTGATCATGCACTGCTTGCAGGGAGCCAGGTAATGTTATAGAAATGATTAAATGTCAGTGTTATATTTCAGATGCATCACATTTTTTAAATCAACATGGCAGAGGCTATTGGAACCTGTTATCATGTAAAAATGTCCTCCATCTTTTTTCAACTCTTCTGTTATAGAATAGATTTTTGAATATTTCAATGTGTCACACTTTTATTAAGGTAGTGAAGCATTTATCTTTTACTGTTATACAGTATACTGGGTTACAATAAACATTGATCTTTGTTTACACATTCCTTCCTCTTTTAGCCCCTTAGTGACCAAGCTCATTTGCGCCTTGATGACCAAGGTCTATTTCTCAAAACCAGCATGTGTCACTTTATCCGGTTATAACTTTAGAAGGCTTTAACTTATCCTATTTTGAAAAAAATAGCTATTTTCATATTCTTACTACCCAAATTAGTTACTAACTAACATTTACCATATCTCAGCTTTGTGTTGGTGTAATCTTAGAAGTGTCCTTTTGTTTTATTACGACACTAGAAAGATCACAAATTGAATAGAATTCTCTCAAATTTTCAATAAAATTTTAGAATCAAGGATTATTTCATTTGGAAGTTCTGTTAATAAAATCACCCTACATATCACCCCATTGTATTAACGTCACCCCTCAAACTAGTCAAAACAGCAGGTAGGAAGCTTGTTAACCCTTTATGTATTTTACAGAAATTCAAACAAAATGAAGGTGTGATTTGGAATTCACTAATATTTATCATTAATACATTCATTTAGCCACAAAAAATTATCCACATCAACTGTATAGAAGTAAAAAATGCATCTAAGAATATATTGTGCAGTTTTTCCGAGTAACAGCACACCCTATATGTGGATTTAACCCACTGTCAGGGCCCATGGCGGGGCACGCAAGGGAAGGAGCACCATTGAACTTTTGTAGGAGAGGATAGCTGCCAGGTGCCATTACATGTTTGTAGGGTCCCTGAGGCCACATTCACATGTGGCATTTTGGTTGCGGTTTGAAACACAATCCAAAGGCTTGACCTGCGATCGCATGTTGAGGTAAGATTGCTTCAGGTCTCTGTCACTATTTCTGTTGCCTCTACCTGTTGGAGCAGCTCACAAGGATCCCATCCCAGCCTTTATCTAGTAAATTCATACATTATTCATTGTAAAATCATCTATTTTTTATCATGTAAATGAGGCTGGTCACATGGTGGGAGGCAGTGATGTCACCCCTGTTACCCCTCTCCTCTCCTCCCCCTGCTCATGTCTATGTGTAATGTATACTAAAGCATTGCTAGTGTGTGTGCTGCATCTGCTAACATGCTGCATCCTCCTAATACACAAGTGTGAGACACAGACATCAGCTACACAAGCACCTGACATGTTCTGCTATAACATGGCTGCCTGGAGCTGTTGTATATCTCCTATACACACACAGGCTGCAGGGGGCGTGGCCAGCACCAGGAAGCACATCATTATACAGCCTCACACCATTATACAGGCTGTCAGTCAAGCACTGGCTGTACCTCCCACTCATGAATAAGGTGGACAGCTTGAATATGCTAATGACTCATTGGACATTCCACAGGTCATTTGCATACAGCTTTAGGACCTCATTGCTTAGGTTTACAGGCATGTAGAGGGACAACGAAGGGATAGAGGTAATGCTCTCTAATGGCAGTTTATGAAAATATATTTAGTTTAGGAGGGTTATTTTGCCTGACGGGTTCTCTTTAACGTGTTGGAAACACAATGTTACCGCAATATGTTATCACGAGTGGAGCCTTTGGATTGCATTTCCAAACTGAACCATAATGGCACGTGTAAACGTGGCCTTAGGTACCACAAACCTTTATCCCAGAGAATTTGTAAACTTTTTATCATGTAGGATCTGGGGGCATATTAACCCCTTGCCACTGATGGGCTTTTTCCATTTTACTTTCCGTTTATTGTCCCCCACTTTCAAAAATCAATAACTTTTTTTATATTTCTGTGCACAGAGCTGTTTGAGGAATTATTTTCTGCATAAAAAAATTGTACTTCCTAGTGATGGTATTTTATTTTCCATGCCATCTACTGGTAAGTGTAAATATGATTAAAAATGTGGTAAAATTGACAAGAAACTGCATTAGTGCCATTTTCTTTTGGGCTCTGTTTTTATGTCTTTCACTGTACATTCCAAATGGCATCTCTAATACATTCTTTGGTTCGGTACGATCACAGGGATATTAAATTTATATAGGTTTTATTAGGTGTTAATAGACTTTACCAAAAATTTTAAACTTATGTACCACCAAAAAATGATTGCCTTTACCATATTCTGACTCCAATAACTTTTTCATACTTTGGACAACTGAGTTGGCTAAGGTGCCATTTTTTTCCGGAACAAGCTGACGTTTTCTATGTGTTGCAAAACTGCAAAAAAGTGTTGATTAGGACATTTGAGTGCATTTTTCTGTTACGGGATTGACCGGCAGGAATAACCATTTTTATTTCTTTACAGATTGGACATTTTAGGACTCTGTGTGGTGTTTTTTTGTGTCATTCTTCTTTATTGAGCAGGATAAAAGGCAGGTACAGTATGATAAAGGTAACATTCTCAACAAATCATACCTAGAGAGGGGTAAGTTGTATTAGTTTATACAAAGCTTAATGAAGCAAGGTTAAAGGAAACCTACCACTTAAAAGTGGTAGTTTTTCACACAGATACATGGCACCAGCTCAGGGTGAGCTGGTGCCGGAACATATTTTCATTAGCAGAATAAAGCCAGTATAAAAGATTTAAATGTTAATATAAGTTATATCTCGGCGCACCACACAAGGGTGCGTGCGCTGGATTCTGAAGTGCTGGAGAGTTGGTGATGTCAGCGAGCTCTCCGGCACACTTGTGCCTGCGCAACTTTGCTCGGGGAAACAGGCAGTGCTAAATTGCGCAGGCGAGAGTGTGCTGGAGAGCTTGGTGACGTCACCGGCTCTCCAGCACTTCAGAAACCGGCGCACGCACGGGCGCCCGCATGGTGCGCCGTGCCCTAGTGCGCCGTGCCCTAGTGCGGTGCGCCGAGATATAAGTTATATTAATATTTAAATCTTTTATACTGGCTTTATTCTGCTAATGAAAATATGTTCCGGCACCAGCTCACTTTTTTCCACTTTTCTTATTGATTGTTTTATATGTGTTTTGGACTTTTGGGAGTTTTTTAAATTAATTTAATTTTTCATTTTCATAAATGTTAAATTTTTTGTGTTTTTTTTAACTTTTTTTATTTTCACATTACTATCATATTAACTAGTGATCATGTGATCACTATTTCATGCTAATGCACTACAATAACCATGTATTGCAGTGCATTAGAAGTGTCAGCCTATGCATCTGCTGGGGCTGCACCGAGTAGGCAGATACCGATGGCAGACCCGGGGACCTTCATTAGGTCCCCGGCTGCCCGGCTAAGAAGAGAGGGAGGGAGCCCTCTCCCTGCGGTCACCACCAGATCGGAAGACAGCCGGGGCACTGCTCCTTCCCTCACGGGGGGCCCTTGCAGAAATTAGGTTAGACCGACGGAGAAACCCTTCGGCCTAGCCTAAGGCCCTTTAGCTACCGATGTAGAAACCCATATGGTTGGTCACTAAGGGATTAACAACACAAACACATATTGAGGTCTGATTTATGTAATTGTGTGGTTATTACAATATTTCACTTTGATATTTTTACATATATATTTATCTATATATATTATATATTTATCCAAATTAAGAAAACTACAGCACTCCAATATAGTGAAAGCAAACTTGTTTGTATTCTAGAGGTATAATAAACACCACATTTGTTTTCACTATATTGGAGTGCTGCCGTTTTCTTTATTTGGATATGCATTGGACTCATGCATAGCACCCATTGCATTTGTTACTGAGGACTATGCTGCTGTTTTCCTATTTTGTACATATATATTTAGATTTATTATAACTCATGTAATCACTGCTCCTAACAGCTACATCAGAAAGGCCTAGATGGCGAGCAATTATTGGAAACACCCTTCAACCCTTTCTCAGTTCCATGTAGACATGTCTTTTAATCAACAGTTTCTTCCCAAATCCTCTGGGAATGTTTTTATTGGGCAGCATAGGTAAGAAGTTTTACTCCCTATGATGGCAAACATTTATATTTCTGTCTGGTTACCAAGAGTGTCCTGTACCTGGATGTCCCATTGACATGTTGAATTCAAAGACTGGATGTGATTTTCACATTACCCATTATCTAATTAGACCTACTGTGGGCGGCGATTGGCCATCCAAGATGCCAGGCCCATAGGCAGCAAAGTTAGGTGCTGTGGTAGGGTGAGCTGTTTTGTACACAATTTGTTGAATACATAAAATAACATTTTAACAACACTACTTAAGTCATACAATCTTTCTACTTTATTCATATGCTGTGTCAATGTTCTGTTGCATTTGTTGTTATATGTCTTTCATAGTATCATAGTATCATAGTATATAAGGCTGGAAAAAGACGCAAGTCCATCAAGTCCAACCTTTAAGAATTAAATAAATGTTTTATCCCCATAACCCATGATATTTTTTCTCTCCGGAAAGACATCCAGGCCTCTCTTGAACATGTACATAGAGTCGGCCATAACAACCTCCTGCGGCAGAGAGTTCCATAGTCTCAATGCTCTTACAGTAAAGAACCTTTGTCTATGTTGATGGTAAAATCGCCTCTCCTCTAGGCGTAGAGGATGTCCCCTTGTCCTGGTCACAGGCCTAGGTATAAAAAGATCTTTGGAGAGATCCTTGTACTGTCCGTTCAGGTATTTGTACATTGTAATGAGGTCTCCCCTCAGTCGTCTTTCTTCTAAACTGAATAATCCCAAATTTTGTAATCTGTCAGTGTATTCTATTCCCCCCATTTCCCTAATAATCCTGGTTGCTCTCCTCTGCACCCGTTCCAGCTCTACTATATCCTTTTTATACACTGGTGCCCAAAACTGTACACAATATTCCATGTGTGGTCTGACCAGGGATGTGTATAAGGGCAAAACTATGTCTTTATCATGAGAATCTATTCCTCTCTTGATACATCCCATAATTTTATTTGCTTTAGCAGCAGCCGCCTGGCTCTGGTCACTAAAATTAAGTTTACCATCCACCAATACCCCCAGGTCCTTTTCAGCTCCAGTTTTACTAAGTAATTGAACATAATTATACTTTTTGTTTCCATGGCCCAAGTGCATAACTTTACATTTATCTACATTAAACCTCATCAACCATTTCTCTGCCCACTCCTCAAGCTTCCACAAATCCCTCTGCAATGCTAAACTATCAGCCACAGTATTTATTACTTTACACAGCTTAGTATCATCTGCAAATATTGAAACTTGACTGTGTAAACCCACTACAAAGTCATTAATAAAAATATTAAAAAGAAGTGGCCCCAATACTGACCCCTGTGGCACTCCACTGGTAACGTCAACCCAATGTGAGAATGTGCCATTAATGACCACCCTCTGTTTTCTATCACTAAGCCAATTATTTACCCAAATACACAGATTTTCTCCTATTCCCAGCAGTCTCATTTTATATACCAACCTTTTATGTGGCACGGTGTCAAATGCCTTTGAAAAGTCCAGATATACAACATCCACAGCGTCCCCCAGATCCGTCTTTAAAGACGGCAAATGTGTTCTCTTTGAGCCTTTTTCTAAATCAGATATTGCTTAATGGGTTTGCATATTGGTAAACACAAAATCTTAAAATGATTGTATACCTGTTGGGACACATTGAAAAAAATCTGCACTGCTGCCCCAAGGCCTTGACTCAAGCAGACTGAAAATATGACAATATAAGTAAAATCTTCTCCCCCATAAGTGTGTGATTTTGCTTTCTTGTCTTTTCTTCCACCGTTGCTGTGTACATAACCCAGTGAGGACACCAGCACACTCCCATTAAACTGTATTTTAGCCTTGACTTTGTGGAAAGGAGGCCTGAACATCTGGGGCTATGATGTCACCATGAACTCTGCGATTATGTCATGTGTGGCGCTGGACTGGGTCACAGAATCTATTTAAAGTTTAGTTGTGTGTCACCCGCCCAGTACAATCTGGTTTACATTAGTGATCCAATGCCACCCGCAGTCTGTCAAACATGCAACAGCTGTCCTACAGGAAGTCACTTTCCCTTCAACTTTAATACAGTTTGAAGGAAAGACATAGGAGACGCCACCATTATCACCTAAGCTTTACAGAATGTATGACATTTATCTTATGATTATTAGAAGATCAAAGGAACAAACAAAACCTGTTAGAATCTTAATCTCAATGCATCTACATGCTGCTGGTCCTGTAGAACATATCAAAGAAACTTATGGAATTTTCTAGTATTAGATCAACCTGGCTGATTTCTTACAAAAACAGCACAGTGGCCCACAGTGGCGTAACTAAACACTTGTGGGCCCAATGTGAACTTAGAATCGGGGCCCACATATTTCTAAACCCTTGCTGCAGGCTCCATCCTGCACATAATACTTCAGAATACACTTAAACCATATATACACTATACAGACATATTCACACATACACTATACATGCATCACACGTATATATAAACACAGCACCGTATATAAACTACACACACTATATATACACTCACTCACTGTGCGTTCAGAGATGCTCTTCTGCCTACCTTGGATGTAACGGTGGCAATTTGGGTCACTGTTGCCTTTCTATCAGCTCGAACCAGTCTGCCCATTCTCCCCTGACCTCTGGCATCAACAAGGCATTTCCGCCCACAGAACTGCCGCTCACTGGATGTTTTTTCCTTTTCGGACCATTCTCTGTAAACCCTAGAGATGGTTGTGCATGAAAATCCCAGTAGATCAGCAGTTTCTGAAATACTCAGACCAGCCCTTCTGGCACCAACAACCATGCCACGTTCAAAGGCACTCAAATCACCTTTCTTCCCCATACTGATGCTCGGTTTGAACTGCAGGAGATTGACTTGACCATGTCTACATGCCTAAATGCACTGAGTTGCCGCCATGTGATTGGCTGATTAGAAATTAAGTGTTAACGAGCAGTTGGACAGGTGTACCTAATAAAGTGACCGGTGAGTGTATATGCTAAACACATAAAAAATAGACCAACACCATATATAAGAAACACTTAAAATACAGATGTACATAAATGTATATCCCCACACCAATACCCTAATACCTGCACAATACTAATAGCAGCGCAGTATTGAATATACCACATACATACTGTAAATATATACCTGCTGGGAATATACTGCACATCACTATACAGCACCCAAAAAATTACTGCACACCATCACTTTACAGCATAACTCAGTCCGACCTTCTTCCTCTTATCTGTCCTGGTTTTCATCTTGGTGGCTCCTCACAGATGACGCTTCTTCTTCTCCATCAGTTACAGAACTTTGATAACTTCTCCAGCTGTGACTTATTGCTACAGAATTCACCACAAGTCATCTTCAGCTCCGTGCAGCACATTCCGAAACTGCACTCCTAAAAACACCACAGTCACCTACAGTATAATGTTACATACATAAAAAAATCTCCTAATCTCCTAATTTATATACGGTGGCTAACTGTTGTACAGCAACGACATCCTCTTATTAATTTAAGTTTTCTCCCATTCATTAATATTAAGCAAAGCAGTACCTAGAAAAGCAGCATTTATATATATGTAACCCTGCACCCCACCATTTATTAAAGTAGTAACAGTAGCCATTATAATTTCCCCCCACCTCCCCTTAATACATAACAGTAGCCATTATTATAGCCCCTACCCCCCATATTACATATCAGTAGCAATTATTATATTCCCCCACCTCCTTTATTACATATCAGTAGCCATTATTATAATACCCCCTCCCCCTTATTACAAACCAGTAGCAATTATTATATCCCCCACCCTTCTTATAAGATACCAGCAGCCATTATTATAATACCACACCACCCTTATTACAAACCTGTTGTAATTATTATATTCCTCCACCCCCTTATTACAGCTCCGATACGGCTGATAACCGCCATAGGATACTCGGCGGCTGCACAGATTTTAATCTGTGACAGTCTCACTCCCACCCTCCACAGCTATCGCCGGAAAACTACAGAAGGGCCCAGGCTGCAGCTGTGACGGGTGTATATACTGCCACCCGATAGGCACATATGACAGCTGCAACTCGGGCCCTCCTCTTACAGGGGCCCGGTCGCAGTCACACCCCCTGGAACCACGATCGTTATGCTCCTGATGGCCCACATTTATGGAAACTAGTGCAGTCTGTACTATGTGCAGTTTGCCTGTGGAGGGGACAAATTAATCAAAACTGGCGCCCGGTCTTCATGAATCTGGTGCCCCCTGGAAGTATGCACTTTGTTCATTATGCAGAAATGTGGCACACATCAGTAGCGCAAACTCAGACTAAACAGTAACAGCGCTTTTAGGTGCACATTTTTTCTTGTCAGACACAGTGCAGCCACGACACAAAACTGGTGCAGGCACTTTATAGACACATGTGCAAGCATGCGTCTTTTCAGTGCAAAGTCTGAAAACTGGGGTAAATTCTTTAATAAATGTGGGCCAATGACTGCCCACAAGCTGTTCAAGGTATTGCAACTCAGCCAAATTTATTTTAATAGAAGTGATACCAGATACGACCCATAGCCAGATTTGCCAGTATTTTTTAAAAAAGGATGTTTTTTATGCTTTTATGCTTTTTTTATGTTATCTTTGTTCTTTTAAGGGCAACCTGTTTAAGTTATACAATTATCCAATATGCTTACTTTATCAATTCTTCATGGTTCTCTAGATCTTCGCTTACTGTCGTGTAATAGAAAGTTTAATTGCTAGTGTCATTTCAGTGGATAGAAATCTGTCTATGATTAAGTGATGTCACTCTGGTTTACAGAGCTGTGCGTTATTATGAGCCATGCGACTGTGTGACATCATAGGACTATGGAAAGATTTCTGATAACATTAAGTTTACAAAAATGCAAGGTTAAAAAATGCAATGTGAGCGGGATGGAAACCCAATGGAAACGCAAATGCAGTGTAAACACACATGTAAACGCCATGTAAATGTAAATTCAATGTAAACGGCATGCAAACACAATGTAGACGTAAATACAAATGGCACGCAAATGGGATGTAAACGCAATGCAATCACCACATAAACACAAATGGCATGCTGACATAAATGCAATGCAAACGCCAAGTAAATGCATGTGCAAAGTGAATACAACACAAATGTAATGCAAACTCCACGTAAATGCAATGCAACATAAATGAGACTCAAATGCCATGCAAACACAAACCACATTTTACATGCAACGCAAGTGCCGCGTAACATGAACACGCCACAATGCAAATGCGTTGCAACCGCCACGTGAATGCATTGCCAATGCTGTGTAAATGCAAATGCAACATGAACAGAATTGCACCGCAAATGGTATGTAAACAGAAACGCTACATGAAGCAAATGCAGTTCAAAACACCATGTGAACACAATTGAAAAGCAAATGCAACATAAACGCAAATGCAAGTAAAATGGCACAAAACTGTCACATGAACAGAAACAGCATGTAAACACAAATGCCACGCAAATGCAACGCAAGCGCTTTGCAAAGTCAAATGCAATGTAAGCACCGCATAAACACGACCCGCAGGTGAAATGTAACGTACACATACTTTAGACATCGATAACCGGTCAATGTATGGCTTAGATGACATTATCCTGTTCAAATAACATGTAGAGAAGAGGAATTGGAGATAGGGAAGAGTAGAAGGGAGGGGCTTGCTGGCAGGACACACCCCTTGATACCAGGTAGGATAACATAAAGTTGATTTATGGGGATGTAATGAAAACTATTTTTAGCTTAAAGACGGGTGTCAGTTAGTTAATAGAGCCCTGTGGGAAAACAGAGTTGTATTTTGGAAAATTTGTAACTTTAAAAAGTTCTCTTTAAAGCTGCTCCTCCATTACATGATAAGATTGAATTGGAAACCCTGGAGACCAAGAAAAGGAGCACAGTGCTGGAACAGGAGGTTGATAAAAACTATGCAAACTTTAGTGGGCCTAACACAACCAGCACTCTGGCAATGGTTACTGTCCCACTAACTTTTCTTATAAGAAAAACTCCAAACCTCCAAAGCCCGGAATTATATTTTTTCCATTTACATAATTAAATGAAGGCTTTTGTTCTGTGGGACAAATTGTACTTGCTTGTGTCATCATTTAGTATTCCATGCAATGCACTGGAATGTTTTGGGAAAGAATTCCAAATTCAATAAAATTAAGGAAAATGGGCATTTGCACAATTTATTACTGGCTTGGGTTTTTTCACTGTATGGTCCAAATGACACCGCACTTTTATTTTTTCAGTAATAAACCAAAAAGGTGCATACTTACTATCCCCAGAAAATTAACATTGTAAGCCTACCAAGCACCCTGCCAGAAAGAGCAACTAGTCACAAGAGCATGTGTTATTCATGCATGTGCCTGTGTCTCTGGCATATCCAAAATTCCTCAAAGAAATTCCACATAATACAAAGGGAACCAGTCATTAGGTTTATTGGTAAAAATCTGGTGAGTGGTTCACGTTAATTTATCTTTGTTATTTTTTAAAATGTTTGTTTTATTTATTATATGTATACTCAGACTTTTGGATAATTGGTTATGATCATCCATGATGTTAGGCATCAATTATAGTAAAAGGAAAAATTTTGAGGCGGGGAGAGCTTAACTTTAGTGCTGTGCTCTCTGTCTACCTGACTTTATACAGCCATTTTACATCAAATTATTGATATTTGCAAAACACCAAAATAAGAGTGATTTTTTAAAGGTATTTTTGTTACTTTCTGCAAAGCCAAACTTTTACATACATTTCATTAGTATTTTGTACCATTGTCTTTAAACTGTATGACTTGGGTCAAATATTTGGATATCCTTCCAAAAGCTTCTCACATTAGTTGTGGGGCAGACACAATTGTGGCACACGTTGGACCGTGGCACATGGTCTGACCAAGCACTAATACGCCCCTTTTGGTGAACATTTTGTCTGTTTTGTCAGACACAGTGCAACAGTGACACAAAACTGGCACAGACACTTTATAAATACATGTGCAAGTGGTTTGCAAATTCTTTCTAGTCCCAAATCACACAGAAACCTGGCTGATGTCCTGAGATGTTGCTTCAGTATTGCCTCATTATGTTCCTCATGAACATTTTGTGAAATTTTACAGACCTTCCTGTAGCAAAACAACCCCACAACATGATGCTGCCACCCTTGTGTCACCACTGTTCTCAGGCTTACAAGCTTCTCCCTTTTTTCCCCTAAACAAATGGTCATTTTGGGCCAAACAGTTCAAAAATTAAGGTATTTGTTCCTATGTGCCTCTGGAAACATTGATCTGGCTTTTTATGTTGTTTTTGGAGTAATTGCTTCTTCAGGCAGAGTGGCCTTTTAGCCCTTTCAGTACCTGTTTCACTGTGGATAGTGACTCTAACGAGCTTCAGCCAGCATCTTCACAAGGCCTTTTGCTTTTGTTCTTGGGTTGATATTCACATGTCAGACCAAAGCTGGCTGGATATTCCCATCTTGTTTGTACTTGAGTATAATTGTTTGTACAGATGAATTAAGCACCTTCAGGTATCTGGAAATTGTACCCAAGGATTAGCCAGACTTACTGTATGCAAGTCCACAAATATCTTCTTGATACCTTGGCTGATTTCTTTGGACTTTCCCATGTTGTTACACAAAGAAACAGTGTGTCTCTGATGTGCCTTAATATAATATATGCATCCACAAATACTGACAGCACTGAAAAAAATAAAAACTTTACATAAAAAGATAAAAAAAAGAGATTGATCTCCCACTCTATTTACCCCGGTCCATCCACAGTCAATGTAACCTATACCCACATCAGCCCTGTCGATACCAAAACTCTCTTTTCACCATTTACAATCAATGTCCTATATGCCTAAGAGCTTCTAAACCCAATCTAATTTGGCCATGTCACTTAAAACCTGTCTTTTGCTCCTTTTATAATGTCAGTTCTTCCATACATATAATATCATATCATACTTTTGAAAGCCAGAGAGACACTGATGGCACTGTTGATTGTTTCCATAAAACTGGAATACATAATTGTGCTTCTAACTGGAGAAATCTCAATGAAGATCATATATACCAGTGCCTAGGAATCTCACAATGCTGTAAGAGTACAAAACCTGGATCAAGAGGGAAACTGATATTCGGGTTCTTTTAAATGATAATATGTATTGCTCTCCAAAATGGTAATAGCAAAGGACAAGACCAGAAAATATGTAGACATGAACTCTCCTCTTCTCCTCTGTTCCACATCTCCAACACATTGGACTAACTTCTTGATTCATAGTATGCATTTTGGCAGGTACTTGATATCATCTTGATATTATTTAATAATTACTTTCTTGAAATCTAGAATTAATAAAATATGTATATGTAAACTCAAAAATACATTCCCATTGTTCTGTTGACAAACTCATTTACAGATCCGGTTCCCACCTGGTAGCGAATAAGGTCAGCGACTGATTCATGGTTCCAAGGAGAATACCCTAAATTCTGGAAAGAGAGTGTCGTACAGGGTCTAAATCTACACATAGTTTTCAAAATTAGTGAAGTCGCTATGGAGGTAATGCGTTTAAATTATGACCATCAAAAAGGAACATTCTCACCCTCCAGTTTTCAGTCATCTCTAGAGGTTGAAGCCACCTTGTCCCAGCTTTAAAATGAGAAACCTATTTACCCCCATCATGTTTCATTCCTTGAAAACTATGTTGTCCATCCCAAGGGGAAATCTCAGGTGTGTCTTTTAACTCAGATGTTGCCTATAATAAGAAGCTCCCAAAGATATGACATCATCATGTTGGCTCTCCCAAATTGTTTAAAGACATAGTAATCTTAGCGCATGTCTTTTGCACAAAGTAATAAAAATTGGCTGACTTTGCAGAAAGTAATAAAAATTCTCTCTCTCACTATTTTGCGATTTGACAGATATAAATAATTTTGGTAATCCTAATTGAATTGAGAAAACCATGCATATATGTATTTTTATATTGTGTATGTATACTGGTTAAAGGTCAACAGCATCCGCTATTATCAAGTGTTAATTTGGCGTAAATAAAGTTAACCGATAGGGCAGTGATGGCGAACCTTTTAGAGCCCGAGTGCCCAAAGTTCAACCAAAAGCCACAAAGTGCCAGCACAGCAATTTAAGCAGTAATTTATTTCTCCTTGTTCTTTGACAACTTTCAATCATTGAGCTTCCTAAGGACACCAGCGCAGTTGAAAGGAGGAGGGCAAATTCGTCTATCATTGTAGGAAGATTCTGCAGGAAGATTCTTTGAGTCCTGTCTGGTGAACTTCATTCTGGGGTGATGGCCTGGGTGCCCACAGAGGCCGTAGGTTAGCCACCAGTGCTCTAGGATAATACCTAACATCTTGTTACTACAATAAAGGATACCAATAATCTAAAAGGCTGCAAATTGTGAGGACCCATAAACACCTCACTGTATTTCTCCTTCATCAACACGTAGACATTTGTCCTGCTAATTGTGGCCAGCTCCAAGCCCCAGGGGAAAAAGCTGGAGTCATAGAAAGGCTTTGTAGGAAAATATCAAATGATTCATCTTGTTCTGCTGGAGAGAACAACACATGGGTCAAGAGGCCAAGTGTAGCAAAACAGAGAAAGAGGTTTAATTACACAATTTGGAAAGTTATGGACCTCTCGGGTCTAGAGAATTGTAACGGTTTAATTTTTTTAATGTTCTATCCAACACACTGATGGGGTCCTCAGCAGCATGGTGGCTTAATGTTTAGCACCACAGCCTTGCAGCGCTGGGGACCTGGCTTCAAGTCCCAGGGTCAACATCCGCAAAGAGTTTGTATGTTCTCTCTGTGTTTGCGTGGGTTTCCTCCAGGTCCTCCGGTTTCCTCCCACACTCCAAAACATACAGGTAAGTTGATTAGATTGTGAGCCCCATTGGGGACAGAGACCGATTTGGCAAGCCATGTACAGCCCTGGGTAATCTGTGTGCACTATATAAATAAAGAATTATTATTATTATATTATGAAATTATGGAGAGTAAAAAACTTTTCTTCATTCCATTGCATATTGAGGCCTACACATAGTAGAAGAAGAGCTACTGGGCCACAAGACATCATAGTTAAAGCGTAACTCCGAAGTTACTTAGTCAAAAATACATTTAGCACAATTGGCTAGAGCCTTTGACAACAAAGTCCAAGAATACCTATGTCATAGTACTGGCTCTTTTCTCAATATAGTAGTATTGCAGCATATGTTAGGAGCAATCAGAGCCCCTAGGGTTCAAGTACTCTAGGGTGGTCTAAAAATACAGTAAAAAAATAAAACAAAAAAAAAAAATAAAAACCTAAAAGTTTAAATCACCTCCTACTCCTTAAAACTCATATAAAAATGAACAAATAAATTCATGAACATGTTTATCATTTTCTCAGCATACCAAACTGCCCAATCTATCAATATATAAAAATGGTTATTCCTGGGGTTAAACCCTCAAGCAAAAAAAATAATAATGCCCAAATGTCTGAATCACCACACATAAAATGATCAAACGGTCATACAGTCCCACAAAAAATGACGACAAAGGTCCATAAACCATGGTATGAAAAAATTCTTGGTTTCAGAATATGGTAAAAAAAATTGTACAAAAGATATTATTTTATTATATGTATTAAAACCTAATAAAAAAGGGCATAAAATGTCAAAAAGATCATTCGTGTGTGCGGCTGAAATGTTCTAACAAATTTGTACAAGTTCATGATATATAAATACTTTTGCAACCCTCGGTATAGGTCAATTGAGATTTTTGCATTGTTGGCTTTAAGTTCATAATTAACGTATATACTCGAGTATAAGCTGACCCGAGTATAAACTGGGGAAAACTATTGACTTGAGTATAAGCCGAGGGTGGGAAATGCATTGGCCACAACCCCCCCCAGTATATAGCCAGCAAGCCCCCAGTAGTATATAGCCAGCTAGATCACAGTAGTATAGAGCAAGCCTGGCCCCAGTAGTATAAAGCCACCCCCTAGTAGTATACAGCCAGCCCCCATGTAGTATACAGCCAGACCCTAGTACTATACAGCCAGCCAGCCCCTAGTGGTATACAGCCATCAGCCCCCAGTAGTATACAGCCAGCCATCCCCCATGTAGTATACAACCAGTCTGCCCCCAGTAGTATACAGCCAGCCTGCCCTCCCAGCACTTAAAAAAATAAACTTATATACTCACCCTCCGATGCTCGGCGCGGCTCCCCAATGTCGTGGCCATGTTTTCTTCCAGCAGGCGCATACTATGACGCGGCCGCTGCTGACGTCATAGTATGCACCGGCCGGAAGATAACATGGCTGCGTCCATGCCGGCAGTTAAAGAAGACAGAAGAAAGAAGAGAAGCCACACGGAAGAAAGAAGATGAGCTGAGCCGACAATGGGGACATTGGGAAGCCGCGTGGAGCATCGGGACGCTGGAGGGTGAGTATGTAAGTTTTTTTTTTTATAGACTCGTGCATAAGCCGGAGTGACGTTTTTCACCACATTTTTTGTCCTGAAAAACTTAGCTTATACACGAGTATATACGGTAGTAAGTATCAAACCAATAGATGTCCGGGTTCAGAGTTCACAGGTGTTACCAGGAGGGGTTATTTAGACAAGTTTATCTGTTACCCATGTCATCCATGCCATATGCTATAGATAGAAACCTATGTTGTGTTGCATTTATATATACAGATATTCTCCAGTCCTCAGTCTATGTGCAAAACAATTTCATGACCTAAGAGGAATAAACCCCCCAAATACATCTAGGTGTACACTGAAAAATGAGGTGTGCAACAGACCTGATGGAACAAATACCTGGCAGAACCAAACAAATTACTCCCTTTAGGTATTGAGAAGCCGCAAAAAAAAAATCCATGTGTGCTGTGTTCTCCCAGGGAATGCAGATTCCATTCCCTAGATACATGGCTCAGATTATCTCATTTCTTATCTTTCTGCTGAGAACTTCCATGTCCTTCTTAGCAGTCCAATGGTTCCAAGTAGCCAAACATTCTTCAGAGGCCTCCACCCACCAGTCAACCTTCCCTACACATTTTTTCACCTTGGTTTTCAATTTCAAACAAACATTTAAGACAAGCAAAACCCTTTAACCCCTTAAGCTCATTTTCACACTTTGGACACAGCCCAATTTTTCAAATCTTCCTGTGCCACAATATGCAGTTATAACTTTGGAGCCCTTTAGCTTAACAAGTTTATTTTCATACTGTTTTTGCATGACATGTTGTACTTCACAGTAATGGTATATTTTAGTTGAAATATATTGCACTTATTTGTAAAAAAATGGAAATTTGGTGAAAATTTTAAAAATGTTCCTATTTTTCTGATTGTTATACTTATTATACAGTTAGCCGCACAAATTTGTTGCTAACAAACATTAACCATATTAGCCACACGTGTCGGGGCTGGTTCTCTTTGTCCGTGGTCAGTATACTTCTCATATACATGTTCCCTTGTTGGTTTTCTGTTGTATCAATGTATCATCTACTTATATCACTACAAGGGTATATGTTGTTTTCAGTACTTTACCATACTCTGGGATTTTTTTGCTAGTGTTTACATTAATTTTGGACGGAATCTGGTCCTAGCATTACATAGCACTTTACTCCATGCAGGGGTTTACAACTGTTGGTATAATGTTTACACCTGGGCAATATGTAATAATTTTTCATCTGTATGTTGCTCCCCTGTAAGTTTGTCAATGTTATCCATACAATGTTTTTATAGGATATAATAATCTTCTATGTATGTATGTATGGTTTTATGTAGTTACTTTGTAAACATCTAATAGGTATGCTGCGCCAAAAGAGTTAATAGCCGGGATCATAACTATCACGATCCTGGCTGCTCATGCAGAGGCTCAGCTGTCACATACAGCCGGCCTCCTGCACGGATCGCACAGGCTCTGCTTCTGACGTTGGGGAACATCATGGTGGCACAAACAGAAGCTCACCATGACTTTCCCCAACGTCATGGTGGCTAAAGGGGTTAAACTTATGTTTTTCTGTACACTGTATGTGATCTATTGGAGCAGATGTATCAAACTTTTGGCTTTTCTGACATGGGCCATGCGCCACAATGTAAAATCGCAGTGCACAACACTAAAGTGAAAATAGACGTAGCGCCACAAATCAATAAATTCCATCCAATGACTGGAAGCACTGGAAGAAGGGACACATTCAGGAAATGTGACTGCATGATGTGAAAGTGATATTCCAACTTTGGTAAATTAATGATATTGTTTGTGTGAAGAAAAATAATACAATTTTCCAATACATTTTTTGTGTCAATTCCTCGCGTTCTCTGCTTGATGTCCTTCTATTGGAAGCCTCTTTGTTTATTTCCAGTGGATAGAAATCTGACCATGGTCACACAGGTACACGGCTCGCGTACCTGAATGAATGGAGCCCGGGAGAATAACAAGTGAGACTGCAGTGGGGGAACAAGGGAAGTTAATAAAAAAAGAGTAGGATGAAGTACAAGAGGCCACACTGAAGGATGGAGGACAGGGTACACAGTAAGAGGAGGGAAGTGGTCAGTAGGCCACAGTAAGAGAGAGATGGAGGACAAGAAGCCGTAGAGGGAGATGGAGGACAGGAGCCACAATAAGAGGAGGGTGGAATACAGAGAGCCACAGTAAGAGGAGGGTGGAGACCAGAGGACAACAGTAAGAGGAGAATGGAAGACAGAAGGCCACACTGGAGCATGGAGGACAAGGAGCCACAGTAAGAGGAGGGTGGAAGTTAGGAGGCCACAGTAAGAGGAGGATGGAGGACAGGAACCCATAGTAAGAGGGAGATGAAGAACAGAAGCCACAATATGAGTAGCTTGGAGGACAGGGTGCCACAATATGAGAAAGATGGAGGACACAAGGCCACAGTATGAGGGAGGATGGAGGACAGGAGGCCACAGTAAGAGGAGGATAGAGGACAGGCCACAATATTAGGAGGATGGAGCACAGGGGGTCACAGTATGAGGCGGTTGGAGGACAGGGGGAGTCACTATATGAGGAGGATGGAGAACAGGAGGCCACAATATGAAGGTGATGGAGGACAGAAGGCCATAATAGGAGGGGAATGGAGGACAGGAGGCCACAGTATGAGGAGGATGAAGGACATAAGTCCACAATATGGAGGATATGGAGGACAGGAGGTCACAATATGAGGGGGTGAAGGACAGGGGTCCACAATATGAGGGATGTGGAGGACAAGAGGCCACAATAAGAGGGGGTGGAGGACAGGAGGTCATAATTTTAGGGGATAGAGCACAGGAAGCCACGATATGAGGAGGGTAGATGACAGGGGGAAGAGGAGGAAGAGAGGTGGCACGATTAAAGCTATAAGTGGACCAAATTTAAAGTGAGGGTAAAATTAAAGAGGGGGCATTATACGTTATAGGCATTGGTCACAGAAAAGGGGCATTGTCATGTGGGGGCCATTAAGGACAATGCGATACTTGCAAATGGGGCAATGGGTGGTCAATGGTTTAGGAAAAAGGGGGAGCTGAAAGTGGTGAACTGAATGTACACCTATATGTGATAGGTTAGGTAAATGAGCTCTATTCACAGGATCACACACAGGATCTGCTTACTGACTAAGCAGCCTTCCATCTTTTTAATACTACTCTCGGACCCCTCCCCTTCTGTTTCTATTATGGGTACATGGTTACGCCGATGACCATCTGGCCTAATTCATTTGCCGAGCATCTTGCAATGTAAATACAATAAAATCTACAGCTGCAGTGTTCGGGACTTTGGAGACATATTTTCTTTCTCTTCTTAGTCACTTCCCTCTGCCAGGATGCACCGCTGCCAGGTCTCACACCAGTGATACATAAACTTTGTATTTTTGATGGATTTTATTTCTTGATTTTACAGTCTGGTAAAAGAGATCACAAGGACGTTCTCTGCTTGTTAAAAATACTGTCCCTTTGATGTGTTGGTCTTTCTTAAAGCAATAATTAGAATGAAAGATAGTGCGTGGCGTCACAGCTCCACCCCCTAACCCCTTTTCAAATACACTGTTTATATTAACTGATTAACCCTTGAGGTCTGGTCATATGGTCGTAGAGGAACCAGCCTACACCATGTCCTGTTTGGAACAAGCGCTACAAATAAATAAATATTATTATTAATTAAAAAGCTTGGTGAAAGCTTATATACATGAAAGGCAAATTGGCTTTTTATATAAAAAAATGTCAAGGTTAATATTACTTTCCAGAGTACAGTTTTCACTGGAAAAATCCTGACCATCTGGCCCAGATGAGAGCAAAATGATTAATCTTCACAAGTGGGCGACTGTCAGCGGGTGTAAGTGTATTGTAATCACGTTGTGCCACAGTTCCTAATAGTAAGGCAATTAACTATCATGCAGCGAGTGACACATTCATGAAGATCGGACTTTGGTCTGGAATGAGGCGCACGCTGCGCGCAGCCAAGGTGCAGGAACTGTGTGCACCAGATTTTTTCTGCTGCATGTTAGGATCAATGGTAGTTGATCCTCTGTACCACTGCGGACGACATCAGAGCCCGCCGCAAAGCGGGTTGGACTTGCTGTGGCGTGTTACCACCAGGTCGTTCCACAGGAGCGACTTTGTGGGCGTTGGCGGCCAAAGCAAAGTACAAAATCGTTAGGCAAACTCGTGGTCCTGGACAGGCAGGAGGTCAAGACAAGCAGCACAGGATCAGAGTCGGGGGAGAAGCAATAAGTCAAGGCAGGCAGCGGAGAAGCATAATCAGGAACGGAACCGGGGTCACAATGGGAAATCACAATATCAGCACAGGGCATGAAACAAAGCTTTTTCTAAGGCACAAGGCATGAAGATCCGGCAGGGTGTGCAGGGAGAGGCAAATTTATATAGAATTCTGGGAAAATGGCCAGTGGCAATTAACGGTGTGCTGGCCCTTTAAATTTTGTGAAGCCGGCGTGCGCCCCCTAGGAGATGGGAATGCGCGTCCACAAATGCTCGAGGTTGGGAATCAGGCGCGGGGACAGGTAGCTAGCATCCTGTTCTCTGTTCTTGTCACAGCATCCTGGCTTGCCACTACCATCACAGACCTTCCTTTTTAGTCACATGCGCTCCCCCTCTTCTTGCTTGCTGATCTACAGCTACACCTGTGGCTAAACCAGCCATTCCATTCCTAGTCTTCAGCTGCCCCCAAGTTTTGTCCCACGATGGGGATGTTCATAATATTTAAAGAGTCAATGGACCATAACTCAAATCTTACCCCTTTAAACTAGCAATAAAGGCATTCTCTACATTGGGAGGTCCAAGAGCTATCTATGTTTATCCCTAGCTTAGTCTGACTATGTATTCTGCTACATTGATAACCCTGGCCTGTTCTGACTCATTGGGGGTCATTTACTAAGGGCCCGAATCGCTATTTTTCATCAGGTTTCCCGAATATTACCAATTTGCGCTCTTTTTCCCTGAATTGCCCCGGGTTTTTGGCACACACGATCGGATTGTGGCGCATCGGCGATGGCATGCATGCGATGGAAACGGGGGGTGTGGCTGTCGGAAAACCCAACGGATTTGGAAAAACCGCAGTATTTTTTTTTTTAAAAAGTGTTGCTTGACAACGCGCTTACCTGCACCCAAGATAGGATGGTGAACTCCGGCAGACCTTGGCGCAGCAATGACACCTGGTGGACATCGGGCACACTACCTTAGTGAATCGCAAGAAAACCCGAATCCTCAACGGAGAAAGCGCCGCTGGATCGCGACAGGACCGGGTAAGTAAATGTGCCCCTGTGAGGCTCATTTACTAAGGGCCACGTATCACACTTTTGTCGAACTTTGCACCGACAGGAGTGCAGGATTTAACTTTTAAATTGTGTCACAAGACGATGCACTTACAAGCACCAGGAAAAGAAGGTGAACTGCAACGGACCTGAGCAGGGAAGCGAGACATGCAGGATATCGGGCGCACGATCTTAGTGAAATTGTGCCACAGTGCATTATCTTCGGACATCTGTGAACTCCTTGGACCGCAAAAGTAAATGTGCCTCTGTCTGTTTGCTACCTACCCTGACCACTGTCTCGTACCTCGGTCGTACTCTGGTGCCTACTTCTGACCCATGGCTTTTTATTTGGATTCTGCTGGATTCCCTTAGTCTGGAAAAACAGTCTCTCTTTGACTACCCTTGTCTTAGTTCTACTCAAAGTCAAACTGGTTGGATAACATAGTGGGTCTATTAACCAATGTTTCTTACACCAGCCAGTCTCTGATCAAAACAAAAAACTTTAGCACAAGCCAGTTTTACTCTTACTTATGGATGTAGGTTTTGTCTACAAAATAAGTTGTCAGACTGCAGGTGCAAACCTGCAATCGTAAAAATATGCCAGTATGTCAATTGCACATTTCATTGGGTATCAGTTCCAGCACCTCTGCACTCAACAGAATGACTGGATAGAGAAGCTGTAGAAGGGACAACTGGATTCCTGAATGTGGATGCATGTACAGTAGATTTTAATTATTGATGATGGTATTTCTAGTAATCTGGTCATAATGTAGCATTATTTGGTCCATTAATTTTTTAACCCTTGGAGAAATTCAGCCACAGAAACCTAATCTAAGGGCCATATAAGAAAAATTGCAACATTGTAAAAATCACACATAACCTCTTCACAAAAGCATCCTACAAATTTCTTTAATCATTGTTTATCTTGAAAACGTTTGTGCTAACCTCCGATCTATCTCCTGTAGTCCCTAGATCTCTCCTGATGAGGTTCAGTGCCACTAAGAAAGGGGTCAAGGACAGGAGGATGGACCTTTATTATTTTATCCTCTTTTGGCCTCATTTAACCCAGGTTCAGCATTTGCATATACAGCATGATGAACTAAACTCTCAGTGCAAGCTCCCATAATATTGAGTTTGATGCACATCCACTACCTTGAATTAAACTTCTAATTTTAGTCCTATTGCCACAGTTTTGCAATGCAGTATGTGCCTCTAAGGCAGTGATGGCAAACCTTTTGGACACAGAGTGCCCAAACTACAACCAACTTTAACTACTAACACCACCTGAGGTAGCGCAAAAAAATGCCCATATCCGGACAGGAAAATATAAAACGTCACTTTTAATGATAGTCGAATTAAAAAGTGGTAGTGTGATGGCTGCTAACTACTCCACTTGAGAAACATCACATTAAAAATACAGGTACCTATGGCTCTTAGATTCAACTGTTCAAGGCTGTAGCGAAAATGTAGGAAGGGAATGAGCCTGTAGTCAGGAGAACATATACTCTCCACAATGTATATCAGAGTACTGAGGGTGGCTAAAGTGGCTAAGGTGAATAATATAGCACGTCCCTCGTGTAAAGGGTTATTATATTTAAACCCAGTACAGCGGGTTCAGTAGTGGGGGGATCAGTTGTGATCCCTTTACATACCGAACCTACCTACGTCTCTCAAGTATAATGTCTCTATGCTCACACACTTCAATGTGCCATGCACCTCTTATAGTAACTGGTCCTAACGGATGTCCAGACATAGGCACTAGCTGGACCCTGTTAGTATAACCTATCCTACATAGTCACTGATTAGAGCAAGGGTATACTGGAAAGAGCCTAGGTATTCCTGCTGATTAAAATAACAAAAAATTAGCCCCCCGACATGTTTCACCGGAGCACCGGCTTCATCAGGGGTCGGGCTAATAATGCGTGTTGGCTCTGTAAAGCCGAGTTTATAAAGAAAGAACCCCTCCCACATTTAGATTATGATCCAATCCACTGTGCGGACTAATGACCAGCCTCCGAGTGTTGATTGGTCCATACCGTATGCTGTGTGACAGCCAGGTCCGATCAGCTGCTCAAAACTGTCAAGCGGAGTTGCCGAGCCCATTCATCCCCAGCGCGCATGTCAAATGACTCAGTATGTACTCAGGGCATTCTGTGTGCGCATGTCAAGGGACTTAGCGTGTGCGCAGGAGATATCCATGTGTGCGCATGTCGCGGGACTTAGTGCGCACGCCGGGTTAGTAGTATCGGCGCATGCCTGGCCACTTAGTAAAGAGAACACACTGAGTCAAGAACATGATGAGAGTCCCGCACGGTGATATAAGTATTTGCGCATGTCAGGGGACTTAGTGTGCACACAAAGATGTCAGTGTATGCGCATGTTTGTAGACTTAGTGCGCTTGCAAAGTTATTGATGTCTACGCATGCCCAGCCACTTAGTAAAAAAATAAGGGCCAAGTAAGAGTACAGATGGGAGTCCTGCATCCTTGAGGAGTCCCATCATATGTTATCTGCGGTGCATGGTCCAGTAACTGAGGTGAGTATTACAGTTGTCATATCGATGACAGGTATTAGTGTATATGTCTTTACTGTGGCTGTCATCAGCCATACATAGTATAGTAGCTGAGGTAAGTATTCAGATTAACCTATCAAGGACAGAAGGTATGTGTGTCTTTGCTGTGGCTGTCACTATATTGTATTTGACATTAATAGAGACAAGAGAGCAAAGTAGGATGCGACTTGGATGGGCTGGGAAAAGGGGGCTGATTAAAATGGACCTATGAAGATGGCAAGTGTCTCATGCCAGCCTTGATAAAGTGTGTGGCGAGGCAGAGGAACTAAGGTCTATGGAAGTAGGCAGTGTTGCTGTATATGAGGCTGATCATGTAACATAGTGGACAGATATCACAAGGGGAGGGGTGTTTCTCAGAGTGAGAACATCTGGAAGTATATATGGCCTATCGGCCAATGTCTATATGTAAGAGATGATTATTGATGCGCTAGTATGTATGCTTTTTAGAGATAGGCTGTAAAGGTAAAACCCTCATTGAGGCCAATGGGACCCAAAGACTTTAGGCGGTGTATCCACCTAGCTTCCAATTGTAAAAGTCTTCGATCAATATTCCCCTGTCGGGGTCCAGCTTGTATTTGATCGATAGCCCAAAAGCGGAGGGTTTCTGGTTTTCCGTCATGGTAGAATCTGACATCTATATATCTTCCCCAGTAAGATATATGTTGTGTATATCCGAATATACACAACATATATCTTACTGGGGAAGATATATAGATGTCAGATTCTACCATGACGGAAAACCAGAAACCCTCCGCTTTTGGGCTATCGATCAAATACAAGCTGGACCCCGACAGGGGAATATTGATCGAAGACTTTTACAATTGGAAGCTAGGTGGATACACCGCCTAAAGTCTTTGGGTCCCACTGGCCTCAATGAGGGTTTTACCTTTACAGCCTATCTCTAAAAAGCATACATACTAGCGCATCAATAATCATCTCTTACATATAGACATTGGCCGATAGGCCATATATACTTCCAGATGTTCTCACTCTGAGAAACACCCCTCCCCTTGTGATATCTGTCCACTATGTTACATGATCAGCCTCATATACAGCAACACTGCCTACTTCCATAGACCTTAGTTCCTCTGCCTCGCCACACACTTTATCAAGGCTGGCATGAGACACTTGCCATCTTCATAGGTCCATTTTAATCAGCCCCCTTTTCCCAGCCCATCCGAGTCGCATCCTACTTTGCTCTCTTGTCTCTATTAATGTCAAATACAATATAGTGACAGCCACAGCAAAGACACACATACCTTCTGTCCTTGATAGGTTAATCTGAATACTTACCTCAGCTACTATACTATGTATGGCTGATGACAGCCACAGTAAAGACATATACACTAATACCTGTCATCGATATGACAACTGTAATACTCACCTCAGTTACTGGACCATGCACCACAGATTACATATGATGGGACTCCTCAAGGATGCAGGACTCCCATCTGTACTCTTACTTGGCCCTTATTTTTTTACTAAGTGGCTGGGCATGCGTAGACATCAATAACTTTGCAAGCGCACTAAGTCTACAAACATGCGCATACACTGACATCTTTGTGTGCACACTAAGTCCCCTGACATGCGCAAATACTTATATCACCGTGCGGGACTCTCATCATGTTCTTGACTCAGTGTGTTCTCTTTACTAAGTGACCAGGCATGCGCCGATACTACTAACCCGGCGTGCGCACTAAGTCCCGCGACATGCGCACACATGGATATCTCCTGCGCACACGCTAAGTCCCTTGACATGCGCACACAGAATGCCCTGAGTACATACTGAGTCATTTGACATGCGCGCTTGGGATGAATGGGCTCGGCAACTCCCCTTGCCAGTTTTGAGCAGCTGATCGGACCTGGCTGTCACACAGCATACGGTATGGACCAATCAACACTCGGAGGCTGGTCATTAGTCCGCACAGTGGATTGGATCATAATCTAAATGTGGGAGGGGTTCTTTCTTTATAAACTCGGCTTTACCGAGCCGACACGCATTATTAGCCCGACCCCTGATGAAGCCGGTGCTCCGGTGAAACATGTCGGGGGGCTAATTTTTTGTTATTTTAATCAGCAGGAATACCTAGGCTCTTTCCAGTATACCCTTGCTCTAATCAGTGACTATGTAGGATAGGTTATACTAACAGGGTCCAGCTAGTGCCTATGTCTGGACATCCGTTAGAACCAGTTACTATAAGAGGTGCATGGCACATTGAAGTGTGTGAACATAGAGACATTATACTTGAGGGACGTAGCTAGGTTCGGTATGTAAAGGGATCACAACTGATCCCCCCACTACTGAACCCGCTGTACTGGGTTTAAATATAATAACCCTTTACACGAGGGACGTGCTATATTATTCACCTTAGCCACTTTAGCCACCCTCAGTACTCTGATATACATTGTGGAGAGTATATGTTCTCCTGACTACAGGCTCATTCCCTTCCTACATTTTCGCTACAGCCTTGAACAGTTGAATCTAAGAGCCATAGGTACCTGTATTTTTAATGTGATGTTTCTCAAGTGGAGTAGTTAGCAGCCATCACACTACCACTTTTTAATTCGACTATCATTAAAAGTGACGTTTTATATTTTCCTGTCCGGATATGGGCATTTTTTTGCGCTACCTCAGGTGGCGTTAGTATTTAAAGTATACTTCTATATCCCTGCCGTGACAGTAGGTCCAAATTTTTTTCTCTTCCCAAACTACAACCAAAACCCACAAATTTTTCACAAAGTGCCAAAGCCACATTTTAAGCAGTAACTTGTTACTCCCTGCTCTGTCAGAGGTTTAAATTGTATAGGCACCTGAGGACACAAATACAGTAGAAAGAAGGAGAAGAAATTGTAGCTTATTTCTAGGGTCCTTGGCTGCCTGGGACTGCAAGAGGCCTGGTGAACCCTGCCCTGGGGTGATGGCAAGGGTGCCCATATAGAGGGCTCTGAGTGCCACCACTGGCACCCGTGCCATAGGTTCGCCACTACTGCTCTAAGGAGTGGAATTAAAGTGTGTAACAAATCTATTTATGAAATTTCTTCCCTCCTAAATATTTCACAATCAACTGTCATGAAATCATGTAGGTTTCAGAACGTAAAAGACTGTGACTAAGTAACTGTAGAGCTGTAATCTAGCACTGGCATTAAAAACATCACAAAGATTATGGCATAGGTATCTCTATCACCCAGCATCGTCATGTAAGCTTTACATTATCTGGCAAAATCCAAGCTTACGATTAAGTGGTATAAGGCACAATATTACCAGTGTAGTGTGGAGAAGTGTAAATGTACTATGTGTACAGTGTTAAATTATGCATCACATTTATTTACCTGTCCGGAGGAGTTCACAAAGTACAGAGTGTCCGGCGATAATGCATTCTGGCATGATTCACTAAGATAATAATAATAATAATAATTCCTTTATTTATATAGCGCACACAGATTACGCAGCGCTGCACAGAGTTTCCTAATCAGTCCCTGTCCCCAATGGGGCTCACAATCTAATCAAAGATCGTGCGCCCAATATCCTGCATGTGTTGCTTCTCCGCTCAGGTCCCCTGGAGTTCACCTTCTTCTTCCTGGTGCATGTAAGTGCTTGATCGTGCGACAAAATTTGAATCTTAAATCCTGTGCTCATTTCTGTCGCATGATATCCAGCGCAGCTGTGCCACAATCCAATCACATGCAACACAATCCCCAGTTAAATACCTGTCACAGCGGCACAAATCCCGAAAACTTCGAAAATCGGGCGAAAGTGCGATCTGCGGACCCTTTGTAAAGGGTCTCTATCTAGCAGGCCGACGGACAAGACTGAGTTATCAAGCACGCTAATGGACAAATCTATGTTAAAGGAAATCTACCACCACGGATCTACCTATTAAGGTAGATCCGGTGGCAGGTTCCTCTACTGCAGAACTTTTATAAATCTTAATTCCCCCAATATGCAAATTTCTTAAAGAGGCTACTGGGGCGTGGAGTAGCCTGAGCTGAGGCTACACGTGCGGGTACTCCACGTCCCAGTAGCCTCTTGCATTCCGCCTACCAATGCATCTGTATTGTACAGCTACGCACACTTGTCTGAGAAGCCTGCATTCTGCACAGAACCCAGCTTTGCAGACGAGTGCACGCAGCTCCTCATAGTTGCTCGCTGAATATGCATTGGTCCATGCCCATGTAGCCTATATAGGAAATTAGTATATTGGGGGAATTAAAATGTATAAAAGTTCTGGACCACAAAAGAATTAGCCCTAAAAAGGGCTATACTACTATACATTGGAGGAACCTGCCACCGGCTCTACCTTAATAGGTAGATCCGTGGTGGTAGGTTTCCTTTAAAGGAAATCTACCACAAGAATTAAAGGACATCTACCAGTGTCCTAATTAGACTGATCATTCAGTGTCGGGGATGGGGGGACTGTTTTTAACATGTTTTCTGCTTTATTAATGAAATAATAACTTTGTAAAACAGCTGAAGGCGCTGAGGCTGACAGCGCCCGAGCACCTCCAGCTTTCCTCAGCTTTTAATTAATGCACGCCCCGCTGTAACTAGGAACTAGGAGAGAGCACATGCAAGCAGGAGAAAGCTTGCAGTGGGGAGCCGAGAGGTGCTTGGGCTCTTTTACAAAGTTATGATTTAATTAATAAAGATATCTGAAAATGTGTTAAAATGGTCACCCATCCTCTAGACTGAACTAGCAGTCTAATTAGGACACTCTACCACGATGTCCTTTAAGCATAATAAACCAGGGAAACTTACTTATTGATCCAGGTACCGTAGCTGTGGTAATCTTCTTATATTTGTTTTCCATAGCCTCCTTTCCTTCTAAAATAAACTTTTCAAATTTTGCCAATGTGCGAGAAGGGTTAGGGTTACACTGTCAACCCCTTCCTCTGTCCAATGTAACCTTACAGCAGAGGAGGTTTCAGCACACAGTGTAACAGCCTGTGAATCTACAGCATGGAAGGGCTTTAGTAAGGTCCTTACTCATACCTAAGTGAATATGCAACTGCGACAGGTTATATATCAATGGTAAGTAAGCACCAGAGCCAAGTTGAGCTAAGGAGGAGGAAGCGCATGACAAAGTGTGTATTAGAGGCCAAGGAAAGGGTTAAGTGTTTTGTTTGGAAATTAATCGGCACGGCCCATAGATTTGCAGGAGCAAACATTCAAGAAGTTTGACTTCGCTGTATGATGGCCGACCACATGGATTAACTGATCCGCTGACTAGGGCTACTGTCTTGAGGCAGGGCCCTGTCTCATTATAGCAATATCTTGCACCCCCTCCCCGGCAACTCCTCCTCCTTGGCGCGATTGTGCCACCCAGGTACTTCCTTGCACCCAGGGTTGATTCTAGGCTTTTTGATGCCTGAGGCGAAAATCAAATATGCTGCAAGCCCCCTAGTAGTCAGTGACACAGACATTAGAAGAATCTAGTATCTTACAGGTGATGATCTGCTCCATCACGAAGAGGCCTTCTTTACAATTTCTCCTGGCCATGGTTTATCCCTGGTGAATTTATCAAATGTCTTCCGCTCTATTATGCACAGTCCCGCCCCTAGCACAGCCTCCCCCCCATAGTATTATGCACAGCCCCCCCAAGGTTTAATACACAGCCTCCCCCTCATAAAAATAATAAACCTAGTGCTTACCTCCAAAAACCGGCGCTCCCCAGTAGGTCCTAGTCCTCTTCTCCATGTCTTTAGTGACACAGGCCGGCATGTGTGATGACGTCATCATATGCATCGGCCTGTGTCCTGCACTGCTCTGCCTCAACTACATCAGGTTGACCTTATCCTTCTGCCTCTCTGACAGCAGCTGGGAGGGCCTTTGCAGGTAGTGCGAAAAGTGGGTTGATGGCGGCTCTCTTGGATGGGCAGCCACATGACTAGCCAGGGGAGGAGCTCAGCCCTGCCCCTAGTTCCGACGAGCTCCTGGATCTAGTTTCAGAGGAGGAGGATCCTCCTGCACCATTGCGGCGAATACCTGTTCCTGTCTCAGTTCTCTAAGGTGCTATCAACTGCTGTGCTGGATGGCAACTGAGATCTCTATATGGGCCCGCTTCTGCGGGTCTATGTCTCTACAGATGTACTTCCTATTCCTGATTCTTCTCCAATGATTATGGTTGGTGACCACAACTGGGGTTCCTAATGGGGGTATCTTATGCATTTCTTTGTGACTATGCAGGAACTTCTTAATAGATGTATGGATGCACAAGTGGGCTCGTCACCAACCTTTGTTTGGGGGGGGGCGCAGGTTGGTGAGGGTGACAGGGGCTTAGCTTCACCAATAGTGTCCCCCATTGGGCGGGAGATGCTGAAAAAAAAGAGGAGAGGCGCCAGTGAGGGTGAAGAGGATGCGCCTCTTCCTCGAGGCTCTTCCAAAAAGGAAGGATGCAGCGCTCTTGGGGTCTGGGTTTAGGGACGGTTACATTATTCCTTGCGTTTTGCTTGTAGGCTAGCCGCGTAACTTGTCTTCAGTCTTGGCTCACGCAGATGTGAGTGGGAGGGGGCCTATTTGGAAGATTTGTGCCTTCCTATGGGTTGTTCAGTTTGCTAAGCGTACTTTGAGTGTTTTAGTCATTCTGTAGATTGGATGGTGAGGCGGGAGTCTTGGTCCTGCACTACCTGGACTATTTTCTGTGTGTGGACGTGCACTGATAATAATATAACAATAATTATTTATTTATATAGCACACACAGATTACACAGCACTGCACAGAGCGTGTACAGAGCTTGCCAAATCAGACTCTGCACTCTGCTCCTACAGCTGATGCAGAGGGTGGCGGGTTACTGTGGGATCCCTTTGGCTCCTGATAAGACTGAGGGGCCTTTGTTGGTAATGAAGTTTTTGGGTATCATTGATAAGGTTCAGCTTGAGTCCTGGCTGCCTGATGACAAGCTGCAGGAATTACTAGGCCAGGTCTAGAAAGATCTAGGCTTGACAGGTCTAGGCTGCGAGACTTGCAGTCCCTATTGGGCCATCTAAATTTTGCATGTAGGATCATTGCATGGGGCGTGTCTTTTGCCATTAGCTGGCCATGGCATTTGGGGGTAGTACAGGCCATTAACTCCTATTTGGCTACCTCTCCTGGGTTGGTGAAGTTGCTCAGGTATTTGGTGTTGCAGGGACTGTCAAGTTTGCTTTTTTGGGTTGAAGTCAGTGGTTGAAGGTATGTCTCCTAGTGGGATCAGTCGGTGCCTCACTGCAGTTGCCTTCTGGTTCAAAATGCAGGGCTAACCCAATGAGACCAATATATTTACGATCAGGTGTTGAAGGGTTTCAAGTGGGGCTGAAAAATGAGGGATTGGATTGAGGGAGGCAACTGTTGGGTTTTCTGATGGGCTGTTGCAGTCAGATGTGCACAAACTAGGAGGTTTGCTTGAATGCTTGGTTCGTAAAATTCAAAACAGATGAGAGGGGTTTGGGGTTAAAGGGGTATTCCAGGAATCCGCATAATTCATATACAAATGGGTACTCAAAATATAAGCTAATGTGTAATTAGTTGTTATTTAAAATTTTGCTCCCCTTAGCAGAAAATCCTGGTGACATAGACTGTAATGGAGAATTAAAATGCTACTGGCCCTTTAATCAGTCCGTTAATTTCCTCCACGCGGTCCGTTGCAGAGCAGACACAGGACAGAAGATGGCTGCTGGTCACATGTCCACATCACATGCCCTTCATCTGCCTGGGCAGGTCATGTGATCACCACTATGTTTGGCTGTAGTCGGTTGGTTGAAGTGCAGCCAGTATGGACAGTGCTGTGGTGATGTGCAGGGATGGCAGTTACACATCATTACTATGGGAACAGAGCAAGAAAGTCTGTTATATCATCATCGGGAGCAGAGCATGAGAGGGAGGAGGAGTTACTGAGAACTAAAGGATCATGGAACTTGTAGTTTCCAGTGGCGGCCATCTTAGTGATAACTCCATCTACTTTAGAGAGGCCATAAATTTTTGTAAATCATAAAATCAAACTATTTAAGCTCTGTTTTGTGACTAATGACATTAAGTATTATTGTATTCATTTACTTATATCATCATGGGTTTTTGTGTAAGACGTTCATATTCCCGGAATACCCCTTTAAGTGTCAAGCTGAGACAAGGGACTGGGGCTTGTCTGGTGGCCTGTTTTCGTAGGTTTTATTCAGATCACCCTGGCCAAAATATTGTTGCTAATAAAGTTTTGGCCTTTTGGCTAATTTTCCATAATTGACATGTCTGTTCCTATATATTCGCTTGGAGAGGTTTTGGGACTGGGCGAACATAGACAGTCCTTGACAGTCATGTTTTTACATGACCAAAACACATCATGTGATTGCAAGAAAAGGGGGAAATGGTGACATAAAAATTTTGTACTATATGTTTACTATCTTACTTACGTTAAAATTAAGACCTCTAGGATATTGAGTTTCCAGTATACCGTATATACTCGAGTTTAAGCCGAGTTAGAGTTTTTCAGCACATTTTTTGTGCTAAAAACTCGGCTTATACTCAAGTATATACAGTAGGTATCCTATAAACGTTCCTTAATTATTATTGTCTTTTTCAATCTCCTCCCTAGGTTGGCATCTTGCTTGTGACTTGCCATGATGCTGTGGTGTGAAGCTAGCTTATCCTGTGGTTGGAACAAACATATTGGGGGTAGTAGGGGATCTGGGAAGAAGCAGATTGCAAAACTATGCTCCCTAGTGGAGTAGCTCTGAAATCTTCAAATTTCAAGTCACAACTATGGCAAAAATAGCATTTCTAATAGCCTTTGGTGGGAGTCATTCAAACAGATACTGGGGCTCATTTACTAAGGGTCGCCGTGCACACTTTAGTCGGACTGTGCATCTTTTTCAGGACTAAAACGGCTTGCACAGGTATCTAATAATTGTGTGTGCTGTGATTTTGGCACACATGACGCTTTTTTGTGGGGCAGCTGCACTGGCTTCCACGCCACACAAATCAGGGGGCGTGCTGTTGGATTGTCTGACCGATTCAGATTGAGCACCGTATTTAACTTTTAAATTGTGTTGCAAGCCCTAGCCCAAAGATGCGCCACTGAAAGGATGGCGAACTCTGTCGGACCTGAGCGAGGAAGCGACACATTCATGATTTCGGGCGCACGATCTTAGTGAATCGCTGCATGGCCGGACAATGCAATTTCTGTGAACTCCAATGACCGGGTATGTAAATGTCCCCCATGTGCCACTCAGCTTGGGGTTCTACTCTCGGCTGCCTGAGGCAGGATGCTCATCTCTCCTCATGGCAGACGTGGCCTTTGTCTAAACTAGCTGAACACACATATTGGGCACTAAAATATGGTAGACAATTTCTGAAAAATGTTTAATTCTGTTTAATGCCATACTAAAAATATGGCATTCCTTTAACTGAGTCTAATGTTTTTTACATTATATGGCATTTTTACATTGAAAGATGGAGTCTGTTGGCCTCATTAATTACTTATTTGATTTTTCATCTTTTTTGCTTACTAAAATAATTTACTGCAATATTTATGTTTTTCAGTGTACTACTGCTGTACCACCATGGCTTAGACAAAACTATGGCAGCTTCGGCCAGGCTTAGCTTTGAGTAAAAACCTGCGAACGCCGAGCAAGAAAACTGGCGTACAAGCACTGATAAATGTCCCCTTTAAAGTCGTTGAGTCATTAATCAGACCCTGGGGCTCAGCACCCACAGATGACAGCAGCATCTATGTGGTTAAAGGGAACCTTTAGCAGCTTTTGTATTGTTAAACTAATAGGCCCCTCAGGTATGATATGTAATAACCTATTTATAATTCCATATTTTAGGTGAAAAATTATGCATTTACCATTGACAAAATTGCATCCTAATTCATGCCATTTACTATTACACAATGGGGCACATTTACGAAGAGTCCGAATCGCGTTTTTCTGCCGGGTTTCCCGAATTCTTACGATTTGCGGCAAATTCCGCCGGGATTTTAGCGCAAGCCATGGGATTATAGTGCATCGGCACCGGCTTTCACGCGGCAGTAATCGGCGGGGTGTGGCCGTCGAAAAACCCGACGGATTTGGTAAAACCGCGGAATTAAAAAAAAAAATAGTGTCGCCAGAATATCACTCACATACACTGGAAGGAAGCAGGTGAACTCTGGCGGACCTCGGTGGACCTCGGCACAGCAGCGACACCTGGTGGACATCGGGCGCACGACCATAGTGAATCGCCGGGAGACCCAAATCCTCGTCGGAGAACGCGCCGCTGGGTCGCGACAGGACTCGGTAAGTAAATGTGCCCCAATGTTTCTGTCAACACCAAATAACACGCAGATTCACAATTCAGCATTTCATAAAGTAACAACCACTGTGGGAACTATGTTGGTCCCATATCACCCAGCTTTCCCAGAAGCAGAAGGCAACATCGCAAGAATTTAGATGTACAGGGTTTTCTTTTTAAGCCTAAAAATACAAATTTGTGAGAGATGAGGTCACAGGGCAAGTTATCAGTTAGGAAATAATGTCACTGACACCAAGGAAACTTTTCACCCTCACCACCTGTGAAACGTACCCTCTTGTAGTGGAGATAACAGGAGGCCAGTGATTCCCGTATTTGCCAACTTGATAAACGTTCTGCACCATCTCAGCACAGTGGCCACAGGGACGTTTTAGGATCAACTTTCTATCTCTCTTTATTCAACACAAAGCCGGTTCCCTGCAGGAACAAAGGGCGATTGTTGGGATTTCACCAGTATGAGCTGAACCATTGTTCTCCATTCTGAGACGTCTCATTCATGTTGGCAAAGACAAGAAATTCCTCCTGGCAATTATCTTCAGCATTTACTTAACTGATTAAGAAGACGATTTGTCACATTAACATTCTGAAGAAATCACAACAAACCCAGAAGAAACCGATTACCAGAGTCTACATGAAAAGGCAATGTTCAGAACAACCGGAAACACAATACTGTACAAGGAAACTCAAGTTATTCTTCTCTATAAGATGAAGTAGTACAGTACATTGGAGACCATTATGTAGTAAATATATTCCAGATAGTTTATAGGTCATTTAGCCAACAAGGCAAATCTCAAAATGTGTGCCCTCCCGCCCCCTTCCCCCACAAAGTTATGTTGAAAGCTGTCTCATAACATGTACCTCAGCTGCCGGAGAAAATCACAATACACACCTCCACTGCTGCAGAACAGCATATATGCCTCAGCTATTGGAGAGCATACATACCTTAGCTGCTGGCGACCAGCACAATAGATACCTCAGCTTCTGCAGAACATCACAAGAAATACCTAAACTGCTGCAGGACATCACAATACATACCTCAGCTGCTGGACATCACCACAATAAACACCTAAGCTGCTGGAGAACATAATAATACACACTGCAGCTACTGTAGAACATCACACAATACACCTCGACTGCTTCAGAACAGCTTACATGCCTCAACTACTAGAGAACATCACCATACATGCCCCAGCTGCAGGATAATGTAATAATACATACCTCAGCTGCTGGAAAACATCAAAATACACACTTCAACTGCTTCAGAACAGCATGCATGCCTCAGCTTCTGGAGAACATCACATTACACACAGCTGTTGGAAAACATCACAATACATACCTCAGCTGCTAGAGAACATCACAATACACACCTCAGCTGCTAGAGAACATCACAATACACACCTCAGCTGCAGGATAATGTAATAGTACAAACTGTAGCTACTATAAAACATAATAGTACACACCTTAGCTGCTGCAGAACATCACAATACACACCTAACTGAAAGAGAACATCATAATACACACCTCAGCTGCAGGATAATATAATAATACACACCTCAGCTACTCAGCTACAGCTACAACAATTCTGCTGAAAAACATAATAACACACAATTCAACTGCTAGAGAACATCACAATACATAATAATACACACCTCAGCTGCTGTAGAACAACGTACATGCTTCAGCTGTTGGGGAACCTCACAATACACACCACAGCTTCTGGAGAACCTCACAATACACACCTCAGCTGCTAAAAAACATAATTATATATACCTCAGCTGCATGAAAATGAAATAAGACACACCTCAGCTGCTGTAGAACATCAAAATGCACACCATAGCTGCTTAAAAACAGCATACAGGTCTCACTTTCTGGAGAACATCACAATACACACCTAGGCTGCTGAAGAACATAACAATACACACCTCAGCTGCTGGAAAAAGTAATAACTCACATCTCACCTGCTGGATAACATAATAATATATAATTCAGCTGGAAAAAGCAGGATAACGCACTCCTCAGCTACTCTAGAGCATCACAGTGTCCACCTCAACTGCTTCAGAACAGAAAACATTCCTCAACTTCTGGAGATAATCACAATACCCACCTCAGCTGCTGGAGAACATCACAATACATACTTCTGCTGCTGGAGAATATAATAATATATACCTCAGCTGTTGGAAAATGTAATAATAATACATACCTTAGCTACTGTAGAACATCAAAATACACACCTTAGCTGCTGTAGAACAGAATACATGCTTCAGCTGCTGGAGAACATCACAATACACACCTCAGCTCCTGGAAAATGTAATAATACACACTTCAGCTGCTGTAGAACATCACAATACATACCTCAGCTACTTCAGAACATCACAAATCTGCTGCAGAACAGCCTACATGCCTCAGCTTCTGGAGAACATCACAATACACACTTCCTCTGCTGGAGAATATAATGATATATACCTCAGCTAGTGAAAAATGTAATAAAAATACACACCTTAGCTGCTCTAGAACATCACAATACATATCCAGCTGCTTCAGAACAGTATACATTCCTGAGCAGCTGAAGAACATCACAATACACACCTCAGCTGCTGTAGAACATCACTATACACACCTCAGCTAGAGAACATAATAATATGTAATTCAGCTGCAGGAAAACATAATAATACACTCCTCAGCTGCTCCAGAATATCACAATGCACACCTCAGCTGCTGAATAACATTACTATGCACACCTCAACTACTGGAGAACATGACAAAGCTGCTGCAGAACAGCCTACATGCCGCAGCTTATGGAGAACATCACAATACATACCTCAACTGCTGGAGAACATCACAATACACACCTCAGCTGCTGGAAATGTAATAATATATAATGCAGCTGCATGAAAACATAATAATACAATACTCAATGCACACGTCAGCTGCTTCAGAACAGCATACACTCCTAAACTTCGGGAGAACATCACAATACCCACCTCAGCTGCTGGAGAACATCAAAATACACACTTCCACTGCTGGAGAATATAATAATATATACCTCAGATAGTGAAAAATGTAATAATAATACACACCTTAGCTGCTCTAGAACATCAAAATACATATCCAGCTGCTTCAGAACAGTATACGTGCCTCAGCTGCTGAAGAACATCACAATACACACTTTAGCTGCTGTAGAACAGAATACACATCTCTACTGTTGGAGAATATCACAATACACATTTCAGCTGCTGGATAATGGGAGAACAAACACTTCAGCTGCTGCAAAATGGAATACACACCTAAGCTGCTTCACAACCTCATAATACACACCTAACCTGCTGTAGAACCTCATGCACAGACATGCAGACGCATGTATTCCCCGACACATGCCCGTAGGCACAAGCATGCTGAGACATGCATGAGACATGCATACATACAAACATGCACGCACATGCACACAGACACACATGGACATACACACATGCAGACACACACAAGCATGCACTTCAGCACACTTGTGTTTAATAAAGATAGCATACATTTATTTTTACAAAAATACATATACATAACTCCCAACTTTTGGGTGAGAGAAAGAGGGACCAAAAGACACTCCCCCTTTTCTAAACCACGCCTGTTGCCCCACCCACAATCATAGTATAATATCGACCTTGATGGTCCTCACATGGTACAATGTCCCTTTGGCCAACCCTCCCCATGGACCCAAATAATATCTCCTAATGTAAAACATATAAAACCCCTCTTTAATTTTATCCTTCCTTTACATTTGGTTTTCCACTTTTATTTATCTCCCCATACTTATACATAATACTATCTGTACTCCTACCCCTCCTCACATGGTGTAGTCCCTGTTCTCCAGCCTCTTGCTGTCCCCCAGCCCCCTGTCTTTATCCTCCTGCTGTCCTCCAGCCTCCTGTCCTCCAGCCTCCTCATCCAGCTTCCTCTTCTTGTCCCCTAGCCTGCTCCTCCTCCAACCTGGGGATATAGTTAGCAATCATGATGCATGTTCTCCCTCGTATGGCAGTACCCCATATGGGGCAATAATCTACAGTCTTACACATAATACTATCTGTACTCCTACCCCTCCTCACATGGTGTGGCCCCTGGTCTCTATCCTCCTTATACTGTGGTCTCCTGTCCCCCAGCCTCCTCCTGCAGCTCCTGTCTTCCAGCCTCCTCCTGTGCCCTCTTGTTCTCCAACCTCCTCCTGTAGCCTCTTGTCCTCCAGCCTCCTCCAGCATCATTCTGTGTCCTCCTGTCCTCTAGCCTCTTCCTTCCTCCTCCAATCCTCCTCCTCTACCAGCATCCTCCTCCTGTCCCCCAGCCTGCTTCAGCATCCTCCTGTCCTCCAGCCTCCTCCTCCTCTACCAGCATCCTCCTCCTGTCCCCCAGCCTCCTCCTGCCCTCCAGCCCCCTGTCCTCTATCCTCCTCCTGTTCTCCAGCCTCCTCCAGCATCATTCTGTGGCCTCCTATCCTCTGACCTCTTCCTGTGGCTTCTGTCCTCCTCCACTCCTCCTCCTCTCCCAGCACATTTACTTACCGGTCCTGTCATGATCCCGCGGTGCGGGATTCGGGTCTGCCGGGATTCACTAAGATTGTGCGCCCAAGTTCCTGCAGGCGTTGCTGCAGCACCGAGGTCCAATGGAGTTCACCTTCTTCTTCCTGGTACATGTAAGTGCTTGATCTTGCGACACAATTTGTTTTTTGATGCTGATGCGCCACAATCTGATCGCGTGCACCAAAAACCCAGGGCAATTCGCCGCAAAACAAAAATATTCGGGAAACCCGACAAAAGTGGGCCGTTTCGACCCTTAGTAAATGTGCCGCATTGTGCAGAGCTATTTACACTGCACACTGCAAAGGACATCCAATGGAAAACAACGCTAACACAGCGCATTGAAAAGAAGGGACAGACAGGAGATGGGAAAAACTGAGGACAAGTGTGACTACACAAGGTGATCACACAATGAATATATAGGATGCAGGAGGGAACAAATAGGGATCAGATAAGGATCAGACAGTGTAATAATGATTTTGGTGCAACAGTAACACTCAGCTCCTCTCTCCAGCGATACCAAACCAAAATGGTGCCGCTGGAGGGAGGAGGAAGGAGCTAAAACCACGTTTTCAGCACCAAAACACTGCAAATGGCCGGTCAGATCAATGGGCAGAACCAATCCGATTGGCCAGGTGACTTCAGCAGGAGGTTCTCCTGCCTCCATCTCCTGAGTTCCATCAGGATATCACCATGTCATGTAGCCATGGGTCACATGGGCGCTGAGCACAGATTGCGGGAGCCAAGGGGTTAAAGGAACTCTCTCATCAATTTAGTGCATGATAAAACAGTGTCACTTACATTTTCAGATGAGCACTGGGATTATGGAGATCTTTTTATATTCTTTTTTGTAGCCCCATTCTTGAAAAAAATCAAGTCTTATAATTATGTAAATAAGCCGCTACGTCTTCACGTCGACATCTCTCCTCCTTTTCATTGAAATCTTGCATCTGCACAGCAGATGTTCCTCCTGTTGTTTCGCTGATGATTTGTGCATGCACAATGTACTCGGAGAGCCGGAGAGACACATCTACTGTGCAGAAGCTGGGGCACTTCTGGTTCATTTACATATTTTTAAAACTTAAAGGAAATTTACCAGTAGATTTATACTTTATTAGCTATTAACCCTGCTGGGTAGAGCTGCATGTGTATTAGGAGCTGTGCTTTACTTTAAATTAAGTAGAAGGACTAAGCAGAATTGCTTCCTGCTCACTGCACACATGCTGAGGGAGCAGGGTGGAGGGTGAGACAGTGTAACAGTCATGTAAAGCCAGCTCCTCAGGCTCATTTGCACAATTTTAAAAGTTGATTTTAGAAGGAAGGAATAGATAACAGATATAAGAAGAAGCACAGTCACAGAGCCTGGATCTATGAGTATGTACTCCCAGTTTAGCCATGCCTGATTTTTCTGGTAAATTTCCTACAGATAAGACCCCAAGAAACCTAAGGACATGACAGAGGATATGGAGGGAGCTGCCTTATTTAAAATAGTTTTTCTTTTCCTACAATGCAAAACTTATCTGCATATGAAATATCTAGGAAAATGCAGTCTTTAAAACTCAGCCTGAAAGTAGCAATGTCACAGTAGTTATATATTTCTGCACTATAACACACTTTTAACCCGTTCATGACCCGTGACGTAATAGCACGTCACGGGTCGGCCGCGGGTGCATGGAGAGGGCTCACGCGCTGAGCCCTCTCCATAGCCGGTAAGTCTTTGCTAGCACCGATCGCGGGTGTTTTCACCTCGATCGCAGCATTGCCGGCGGCTTCAAAAGGATGGCGGCGCGCAGGCGCCGCCATCTTTTCGAGGATCGCCGCTCCCCGTGACGTCATTGGGGAGCGGCGATCCGTCGCCATGGTAAACTCGGGTCTCACGAAGACCCGAGGCTACTTCGGGTTAACCCATGCATTACAATGTGCTATCAGCACATTGTAATGTATGAGTAGTAAAATCCCCATATACTGCCATGCTGTAGTATGGCAGTATATGATAGGATCGTGCAGACACCCTAGGGTTAAAGTACCCTAGGGAGTCTGAAAAGTACTAAAAATAAAAAAAAGTTAAAAAAAAAAAAAATTATAATAAAAAACCCTAAAAACTCAAATCACCCCCCTTTCCCTAGAACTGATATAAATATAAATAAACAGTAAAAATCATAAAAACATTAGGTATCGCCGCGTCCGAAAATGCCCGATCGATCAAAATATGATAACGGTTTTTCACTGCGTTTAATCCCGTAACGCAAAATCGCGCCCAAAGTCGAAAATGGGACTTTTTTTGTCATTTAAAAAAATTAAAAAATTCTATAAAAAGTGATCACAAGGTTGAACAGTCCTAAAATTGATAACATTGTAAACGTCATCAAAATCCGCAAAAAATGACACCACCCACAGCTCAGTACACCAAAGTATAAAAAAGTTATTAGCGCCAGAAGATGGCAAAATCCCCCCAAAAATTTTTGTACAGGAGGTTTTAATTTTTTTAAATGTATGAAAACATTATAAAACCTATACAAATTTGGTATCCCCGTAATCGCACAGACCCAAAGAATAAAGTAGACATGTCATTTGGGGCGCACAGTGAAATCCGTAAGATCCAAGCCCACAAGAAGACGGCACAAATGCGTTTTTTTACCAATTTCACTGCATTTGGAATTTTTTCCCGCTTCCTAGTACACGGCATGGAATATTCAATACCATCTCTATGAAGTGCAATTTGTTACGCAGAAAATAAGCTGTCACACAGCTCTGTACATGGAAAAATAAAAAAGTTATGGATTTTTGATCATGGGGAGTAAAAAATGAAAATGAAAAAACAAAAAAGGGCCAGGTCCTGAAAGGGTTAAGGCACATAAGAGTATTCAGTTATATTAGTGGAACATTATAATTTTTTCAGTTATGATTTATATTTTTATATATACCACTGTTATGACTGTGACATGAAATAACCCTAGAGCTTATCAGTGCTCAGAGCATTGGGGTCTGATCCCTAAATAAAGGCTTCTATTCAGAATAAGAACCATCTAGTTAATCTGATTTTCATCATCCAGGTTCCTTTTAAATCTTCTTTCCGAATCTGAGGTTTAACAATAATGGATGTAGGTAACATGGGAGGCAAAGGTCTGCGACAAAGATTTAACTCATGAGTGCACTATTAAGAGCAAGGATGAGGCTTTAGCTTTTTAATGTTGTTTTCATAGTGTCTCATGACTACAGGAGGATTTCTGAAGAATTAATATGATTCATTAGTCTCACTATTTTGCAGATTTGGCTTAGTTGCTTACATGCTTTGTGAAGACTGCCATCTGCAGGGTGCTGGTAATCATTACACGTTTTCTTCTACACAATAAAATCTAATTCGTTTGTAAAGAAAATCTACCATCAATATCAAGCATGATAAACCAGGGACGCTTACTTATAGATCCAGGCCTCTTGCCTTCTAAAAACTACTTTTTTTATAATTATGCTAATGAGTCTGAAGTGCTCTGTGGGCCTTAACAGAGCTCCTCAGTGCTGCGGATTTATATGCTGTTACAATTAGCAGAACATGTCTCACTCAACCCACTGCTCTCTTTATCTAGCAACAGCAGGAAGTGCAGGGGAATGGGAGACCTGCTCTGCTCATTGTAACAGCCTGTGAAGCTGCAGCACTGGAGGGTTCTAGAAATACCCACCAGAGTCCTTTGGGCATAGTAATAAAAAAATTTGATTTTATAACAAAGGAGGCCATCGGTAACACATATAAGAAGATTACCACAGTAACAATGTTTGGATCTATGAGTTTTATGTGAGATCTATGTTTTACAATGCTTGATTTTGATGGTAGACTTCTTTTACATTTATGCACCCGTGCAAAATACTCTTTAAAGCCATAAGAACATAGGGGCTTATTTACTAAGGGTCCCACGGAACGCACTTTTGTAGGATTTTAGACATTTTTGAGTTTCGCACTGCTGTGACAGGTATTTATGGCACAATCGCGCCGGCTTTCATGTGACAAAAAAAATGTTTAAAAAAAAGTTTCAAAAAAGTTTTACAAGTAATTAAAAAATGTTAAAAACCTAAAAGTTTAAATCACCCCCCCTTTCCCTAGAACTGACATAAAACGTAATAACATTAAAATTCAAACACAATGGGGCACATTTACTTACCCGGTCCAGTCGCGATCCAGCGGCGGGTTCTCCGTCGCTGATTCGGGTTCTGCCGGGATTCACTAAGGTCCGTGCGCCGATATTCACCAGGTGTCGCTGCTGCGCCGAGGTCCGCCCGAGTTCACCTACTTTTTTCTGGTGTATGTGAGTGCTTGATCTTGCGACACAAATGGCTTTTTAAATTACGATTTCCGAATCCTTCAGGTTGTCCGGTGGCCACGCCCCCGATTTCTGTCACGTGAAAGTAATCGATCGCGTGCGCCACAATCCCGTGAAATACAGCGCAAAGCGGAAATATTCGGGAAAAACCCGACGGATTCGCGGCTGCGGACCCTTACTAAATGTGCCCCAATAGGTATCGCCAGATTGCAAAATGCCCGATCTGTCAAAATTTAAAAACGTTTATTCCCGGCGGTGACCCCCATAATGGAAAATGGCGCCCAAATGTCCGAAATGCAACTTTTATACTATTGCACTTCACTTAAAAATGGAATAAAAAGTGACCAAAATGTCGCACAGTCCTCAAAATGACAGCAATGAAAACGTCGGGTCGTTTCGCAAAAAGTTACGGCTAACACAGCTCCACACACTGAAGTATGAAAAAGTTATTAGCTTTTTCTTTTTTGTACACATTTGTTTAATTTTTGAAAATGTATTAAAAAACTATAAAAACCTATATAAATTTGGTGTCACCGCGATCAAACCAAATCAAAGAGTAAAGTAGAGGTGTTATTTGGAGCGCACCGTGAAAGACGTAAAAACTGAGCCCACAAGAATGTGCCGTGACCGTGATATTTTTCCACATTTGGATTTTTTTTCCAGCTTGCCAATACACGGCATGGAATAATAAATAACGTGACAGAAAAGTAAAATTTGTTATGCATAAAATAAGCCCTCAGACAGCTCTGTACATGAAAAAATGAAAAAGTTATGGATATTTGAAGATGGAGAGCGAGAAATGAGCGAAAAAAACCCTGCGTCCTTAAGTGGGAAGGAGACTGGTGCTTGGAATCATTGTTTCTCTTCTGTTAACCATGGTTATCTCTAAAAAAAACACGTGCAGTCATCATTGCACTGCATAAAACTGACCTAACAGGGAAGAGTATCGCAGCTAGAAAGGTTGCAACTCAGTCAACAATCTATCGCATCATTAAGGAATTCAAGGAGAGAGCTTCCAATGTTGCCAAAAAGGCTCCAGGGCGCCCAAGAAAGACCAGAAAGTGCTAGGACCGTCTCTTAAAAGTGTTTGAGCTTTGGGATCGGGCTACCAGCAGTGCAGAGCTTGCTCAGGAATGGCAGCAGGCAGGTGTGAGTGCATCTGCACGCACTGTGAGGTGGAGACTCTTGGAGCAAGGCCTGGTGTCAAGGAGGGCAGCAAAGAAGCCACTTCTCTCCAGAAAAAACATCAGGGACAGACTGATATTCTGCAAAAAGTACAGGGAGTGGACTGGGGTAAAGTCATTGTCTCTGATGAATCCCCTTTCCGATTGTTTGGAACATGTGGAAGACAGCTTGTTCAGAGAAGACAAGGTGAGCGATACCACCAGTCTTGTCTCATGCCAACTGTAAAGCATCCTGCAACCATTCATGTGTGGGGTTGCTTCTCAGCCAAGGGAATCGGCTCTCTCACAGTCTTGCCTAAAAACACATCCATGAATAAAGAATGGTACCAGAATGTCCTCCAAGAGCAACTTCTCCCAACCGTCCAAGAGCAGTTTGGTGATCAACAATGTCTTTTCCAGCCAGCATGATGGAGCACCTTGCCATAAAGCAAAGGTGATAACTAAATGGTTCAGGGAACAAAACATAGAGATTTTGGGTCCATGGCCTGGAAACTCCCACATCTTCATCCCATTGAGAACTTGTGGTTAATCATCAAGAGACGGGTGGACAAACAAAAACCAACAAATTGTGACAAAATGCAAGCAATGATTGTGCAAGAATGGACTGCTATCAGTCATGATTTGGTCCAGAAGTTGATTGAGAGCATGCCAGGGAGAATTGCAGAGGTCCCGAAGAAGAAGGGTCAACACTGCAAATATTGACTTGCTGCATTAACTCATTCTAACTTCCAATAAAAGCTTTTGTTACTCATAATATGATTGCACTTGTATTTCTGTATGTGATAAAAACATCTGACAAACACACATAAAAACCAGAGGGCAACAGATCAGGGGAAAATATAATATTTATGTCATTCTCAAAACTTTTGGCCATGGCTGTAGTATTGCAGTAAATGGTATAAGTGTTCTTTTAAAGAGTAAAAAACAAACAAGTAATAAAAACCTAATGCCCCTTACCGATATAAAAATAAAAACTCACAGAAATATCGGAAACACCCAAAAACATAACTTTTATTAATTCCCTTTTAAAAAAGAAAAAACAAAAGTTTTTCCTTTGACATTTGTCCCATTTATAATAACAACATACAATAGTAGTGTCCTGGTAGGTTCAATATTTGTTGGGCCAAGTTCAGACCCAGGACTCTATTTATTCCATGAATACATGGATACACTGGTGGTGTATGTCTATATGACATGAATAACCTAAACCCACTAACCCTACGGGTTTCGCCGCTGGGGTAGTGTGGTTCCTCAGGGGTCTCACTGTGGGAAAGCGTAAGTAGTCTCCTCACAGAGTTAAATCTTTACAGCAAAATAATGAAAGTGTATCAAGATGTCGTTCGTCCAATTTATACGTATATGTATAAGAGGTTCTTATATGCAGTATTGCACTTGCCCATATGATTAGTTATAAATAGTGCCACATCGTTTATACCATTATGTGTTGATAATTACAAAACGGTACCACATGGTTAGCAGACAGCAAAACCAAAGGAAACAATCATAAAGTGCATCTGTGTCTCTATTAATCTCATATACGTATCAGTACAAGGTAACCATCTATTTTCGGACCCAGCATAAAGCAAGCTCGAATAATTTTATATCCTCCAATGCATAACCATTAGAGATGAGTGAACATACTCGTCCGAGCTTGATGCTCGATCGAGCATTAGCGTACTCGTAACTGCTCGTTGCTCGGACGAGTATTCCGCCCGCTCAGAAAATGGCAGCTCCCGCCGTTTTGCTTTTTGGCGGCCAGAACAGAGCCAATCACAAGGAGACTCTGCACTCCACCCAGCATGACGTGGTACCCTTACACGTAGATAGCAGTGGTTGGCTGGCCAGATCAGGTGACCCTGGGATAGACTAGCCGCTGCCCGCGCTGCTCGGATCATTCTCTGTCTGGATGCCGCTAGGGAGAGAGCTGCTGCTGGTCAGGGAAAGCGTTAGGGTGTTCTATTAGCTTACTGTTAGGCAGGAGTGATTCTACAACAACCCAACAGCCCTTCTTAGGGCTACAATAACGTTATCCTTTTTTTTTTATTTGCTTGTGGCTGGGCTTGCTGGCACTAGTAGTGCAGCTAGTACCATATTGTGAGGAATTAGCAGGGGGACTTGCTACCGTTGTGTTTAGCTCTTAGTGACACACATATCCACCTCAAACACCAAAGTGGGAAAATTTATTAGGGGTTTGATTTCAATTAGGCACAGTCTGCCAGTTTCTTTTTATTTTACGTTTGTTTTTTTCATAACTCAGCGTCATCTCATCTTGCATAGTAGTGTGCTTTAATACTTGGCTAGAAAATAGCCATAGGAGAATCCAAACGGCTTACTTACGCCTACAGTAGCGTTATATATATTTGATTTCTGGTTGATCTGCTGGTGGCTGTAGTTGTTGCAGTGCATCTACTAGCAAATTGTGAGCAATTTGGAGTGAGACTTGCGACCACTGTGTTTTGCGCTTAGTGACGCACATATCCATCGCAAAGACCGAAGTGGGAAAATTTATTAGGGCCCGGGGTTGGATTTCAATTAGGCACAGTCTGCCATTTCCTTTTTTATTTTACGTTTATTTTTTTCATAACTCAGCGTCATCTCATCTGGCATAGTAGTGTGCTTTCATACTTGGCTAGAAAATAGCCATAGGAGAATCCAAACGGCTTACTTACGCCTACAGTAGCGTTATATATATTTGATTTCTGGTTGATCTGCTGGTGGCTGTAGTTGCTGCAGTGCATCTACTAGCAAATTGGGAGCAATTTGGAGTGAGACTTGCGACCGCTGTGTTTTGCGCTTAGTGACGCACATATCCATCGCAAAGACCGAAGTGGGAAAATTTATTAGGGCCCGGGGTTGTATTTCAATTAGGCACAGTCTGCCATTTCCTTTTTTATTTTACGTTTATTTTTTTCATAACTCAGCGTCATCTCATCTTGCATAGTAGTGTGCTGTAATACTTGGCTAGAAAATAGCCATAGGAGAATCCAAACGGCTTACTTACGCCTACAGTAGCGTTATATATATTTGATTTCTGGTTGATCTGCTGGTGGCTGTAGTTGCTGCAGTGCATCTACTAGCAAATTGGGAGCAATTTGGAGTGAGACTTGCGACCACTGTGTTTTGCGCTTAGTGACGCACATATCCATCGCAAAGACCGAAGTGGGAAAATTTATTAGGGCCCGGGGTTGGATTTCAATTAGGCACAGTCTGCCATTTCCTTTTTTATTTTACGTTTATTTTTTTCATAACTCAGTGTCATCTCATCTGGCATAGCAGTGTGCTTTCATACTTGGCTAGAAAATAGCCATAGCAATAGGATAGCATCGTTTGGTTTTAAAAACTAAAAAACACACAAAAAAAAAACACAAAAAAAAGTTAAAAAAAAAATTTAAGTTATAACTCTCATTTTCAAAATGTTTAACCCGAGGGCTAGGGGTAGAGGACGTGGGCGGGGACGTGGGCGTCCAACTACTGCAGGGGTCAGAGGCCGTGGTCCTGGGCGGGGTGAGACACCACCTGCTTATGAGGGAGCAGGGGAACGCCGCAGAGCTACACTCCCTAGGTTCATGTCTGAAGTTACTGGGACTCGTGGTAGAGCACTGTTGAGGCCAGAACAGTGCGAACAGGTGATGTCGTGGATTGCCGACAATGCTTCGAGCAATTTGTCCACCAGTCAGTCTTCCACGCAGTCCACCCATGTCACCGAAATCGCCACTCCTCCAGCTCCTGCACCTCAGCCTCCTCCCCCCCAGTCTGCCCCCTCCCAGGAAAATTTGGCATTTGAACCGGCATACTCTGAGGAACTGTTTTCTGGACCCTTCCCACAGTCACAAACCACTTGTCCGGTTGCTGCTGAGCAATTTTCCGATGCCCAGGTTTTCCAACAGTCGCAGTCTGTGGGTGATGATGACCTTCTTGACATAGTGGAAGAAGTGTCTAAAGAGGTGTCTGACGATGAGGAGACACGGTTGTCAGACAGTGGGGAAGTTGTTGTCAGGGCAGGAAGTCCGAGGGGGGAGCAGACTGAGGGATCGGAGGATGATGAGGTGACAGACCCAAGCTGGGTTGAGAGGCCGGGTGAACACAGTGCTTCTGAGACGGAGGAGAGTCCTCGACCAGAACAGGTTGGAAGAGGCAGTGGTGGGGCCAGACGGAGAGGCAGGGCCAGAGCTGGTGCATCAGCGCCAAATGTGTCAACTAGTGAAGCTCCCGTGGCGAGGGCTCCTGCGGCGAGGGCTAGATTTTCAGAAGTCTGGAGGTTCTTTAAGGAAACACCGGATGACCGACGGACTGTGGTGTGCAACAATTGCCAAACCAGGATCAGCAGGGGTTCCAACACTACTAGCTTAACTACCACCAGTATGCGCAGGCATATGAATGCTAAACACCCCACTCAGTGGCAACAAGCCCGTTCACCTCCGGCCGTGCACACCACTGCTCCTTCCCCTGTGTCAGCTGATAGTCAGCCCCCTGCCCAGGACCCTGCCACAAAAACCCCATCGTCGCCTCCACGATCCTCCACAGCATCCACCAGCGTTCAGCTCTCCATACCCCAGACGCTGGAGCGGAAACGCAAATATAGTGCAACCCACCCGCACGCCCAAGCCCTTAATGTCCACATCTCCAGATTGCTTAGCCTGGAGATGCTGCCCTATAGGCTAGTAGAGCCGAGGCCTTTCGCAGCCTCATGGCGGCGGCCGCCCCGCGGTATCGTTCCCTCAGCCGCCACACTTTTCCCGCTTTTGGTCCGTCCCCTAGCCCTGCCCAGCACGTGTCAGAAAAACACATAATCCATCCGCAATCCACCATCCGTGCCCTGCCCCCCCTGACCAACCCCGTTGCTGAGACAGGTCCCCCGACCACGGACACGTGGACGAGTGCTCTGCGGGCAGGCCACTATATATCGCTGACGGGCACATTGGGTTTAGACCTTGGTGGAGGCCTGGACCGAGTCTGACCCTGCGGGCTGGTCATATACTGCCCGACTCCGAGGATGAGGGCTAACCTCGGTCCAGGTTCTTCAGGCCTACTATGCCTCATCCTCCTCCCACACCCCTCCTCCACCTCCTCCTCCGAACGACCATCGTGGGCATGGCGCCATCAGTCGGTAGCTCTAGGCACAGCAGCAGTGCCGTCGCTAAGCGCAGCAGGCGGTGCTCCGAACTGCTGAGGCATAGGCGATAAAAGCAGCACACCGCCCAAGAACTATTACAGGGCATCACGGCGCAGACTGATCTTGGCTGGCACCGCTGAACCTGAAGCCAGGCATGGTTGGTGGTGACAACGGCCGTAACCTGGTGGCGGCTCTGCAACTCGCGAACTGACACTGTGCCATGCTGGCCCACGTGTTAAATCTGGATAGTTCAGCGTTTCCTCAAGACATACCCCAATCTGTTGATTTGCTCACGAAGGTGCGCCGCATTCTGTGCGCATTTCAGGAAGTCCAGCCAGATGCTGCCCACTCTCAGGGCAGCGAGCGCCGCCCAACGCCGCTCACGACTGTTGTGCGACGTGCCCCACGAGGTGGAATTCAACACTGCACCATGTTATCCAGAGTTTACCAGCAGCGCCGATGCTTGTAGACTGCCAGATGTCAACTTCCACCAGAACTGGTATCAGGTCAGTCACTTCCTCAAGTCTACAATAGGAGTGGACGTGGATGTCTGATATCTGTCAGGTGCTGAGTAACTTTGAGGAGTCAACACAGATGGTCAGTGGCGATGCCGCCATCATCAGCCCTCCCATCCCGGCTGCTTGGCCTGTTGAAAACTCTCTGCTCAGCATGAAGTCGGAAGCTTGCGCTCCTCACAAGAGACGGGGAAGAAGATTCCCTTGTGATACCAAAGCACCTCTTAGGTCTGTTCTCAGCGCATATCGGGAAGGAGTGGAGGTGAGAGAGGAGGAAGAGGAGGAAGAGTGTTGGCGAGACCACAAGAGGGGACCATTGTTGAGTCCTTCACTGTTGAGCGTGTATGGGACAGAAGATAAGAGAGTTGGAGGAGTTGGGGGAGGAGGAGGAAATGTGACAGTCAGGGGCCAGGGGAGGTGAATTCTTACGGTGTGGTACTCTGGCGCATATGGCAGATTTCATGCTGGCTGCCTATCCCGTGACCTCGCGTTCAAAGATTTATTCCAGCACCGATTACTGGGTGTTCACTCTCCTGGACCCAACGGTAACAAGCAAAATCTTTCCACTCTCATCCGCTGGAGAGGAAAGGAGTGTGAGAATGCATGAATACCAGCAGGCCCTGGTGCACAAGCTGAAACATAGTTCCCTTCTACAGCGCTAAGCGGCAAGAGTGCTGTAGTTCGACTGCGGACAAGTAGCGAGGGAGAGTAGGCGAGCAGGCACGCTTGTCCAGCACTGGGCAGGTATACGCTTTACAGCTTTTGCCAGCTTTATGTCACCCCCAGCAGACACTGTCACCTGTCCCAGTCCGGCAGAGTAGGGCTGATCTTTACAGAAAGATGGTGAGGGCCGTACGTAGCTGACCATACCATCGTCTAAAGATCACACAAGCTCCCTACAACTACTGGGTTTCAAAGCTGGACATGTGGCACGAAAACTGGCGCTGTAAGCCTGGAGTTCGTGCCTGCCTGCCGCTAGCGTCTTGTCCGAGCGGGTTTCTCAGTGCAGCTGGTGGCATCATCACCGATAGCGTAACCGCCTGTCGACTGCACAGCGCTGACAGGCTGACGCTATGCATGGTATAAAGCCTGGGATTTCTTCCCATAATTGTCCATCTCCACCAGGTGAAGGACAGCTCAACCTGATATTTATCACTCCTCCCTCCTCCTCCCATTTTCCCCTCCTTCCTTCCCTCTTTGTACAGTAAGAGAGGAAACTGGCTATTTTTGACAGGCCCACTGGCTCTAGCTAAGCAATACTTTATCATTTAATTTTTATGCGGCCACCGACCGGTCCTCTGTTTTAACAATTTTTGGGAGTGCCCATACAGGCACTCAATCTATTCCATTTTAGGAGGGCCCCTCTGCTCCTCTGGTTTGAAAACTTTTTTGGACTGCCACATACAGGCCCTCAATCTATTCCATTTTTTGGAGGCCACCTACCTGCTCCTCTGGTTTGAAAACTTTTTTGGACTGCCACATACCAGGCACTCAATCTATTCCATTTTTTGGAGGGCCACCTACCTGCTCCTCTGGTTGAAAACTTTTTTGGACTGCCACATACAGGCACTCAATCTATTCCATTTTTATGGAGGGCACATACCTCTCTCCTCTGTTTGAAAACTTTTTTGGACTGCCACATACAGGCACTCAATCATTCCATTTTTCATGGGGCCACCTACAGCTCCTCTGGTTTGAAAACTTTTTTGGACTGCCACATACAGGCACTCAATCTATTCCATTTTGTATGGAGGGCCACCTACCTGCTCCTCTGGGTTTTGAAAACTTTTTTGGACTGCCACAACAGGCACTCAATCTATTCCTTTTTGGAGGGCACCTACCGCTCTCTGGTTGCAAAACTTTTTTGGACTGCACATAACAGGCACTATTCCAAATAAATTGTCTCCATAGCAGCCTCCACAACGTTGTCTCCATGCTACCCACTCAAATTCAAAAGTCTCCCATTGCCTCCGATACATGGCCCTTTCAAACGTGTTGTGTGCGGCAATTTGGAGTTGTTTTCTACTGGTTCCACAATCAAAGTTGTTAACTTTGTCGCCACCTCCTGTGTTTAATCCAAAATACCTGGCAAACTTTTTTCCATTACGGATCTTATGTCGCGCTTCTTGCGCACGTTAACATTCCCCTCAACCGCCATATCCTAAACCTTATAGAACTACTACACTTGATTTTATACAAAAGGTTTTAGAAGTGCTGTTTGGGGATAGCCTAGAGACAGGTGCTGTGGATTGGCGACTAATCGCCTCCGCCTGGCAGAGGGCGCCAGCTCCATTGCCAAGTAAACCACTAACAGTTTCACTGCAGGCACTTTAAATAGCTACTCACTAGTTCCACTGCTCCATACATGGCCTCCTTAATCAAACGTGCTGTGTCAGGCAGATTTGGGTTGTTTTCATGGTTCCACAACAAACTTGTTAACTTTGTCGCCACCCTGCTGTGTATCCTCAAAAATTACTGGCAAACTTTTACCATTTACGGATATTATTCAGCGCTTATTCTGCGCATCTGTTTTACATTCCCCTCACCGCCATATCCTAAACTATAAGAACGCTACTACACTTTGATCTTATACAAAGGTTTTAGAAGTGCTGTTTGGGGAGTCTCATAGACAGGGCTTGGATTGGCGAAAGCTCGCCTGGCAGCGGGCGCCAGCTCCATGCCAAGAAAACCACCTAACATAGTTTTAAACTGCAGCAACCTTTAATCTACTACTAGTCACTGCCTCCATACATGGCCGCCTTATCAAACGTGGCTGTGTCAGGCAGAACTTGGGTTGTTTTCATGGCTTCCACAACAAACTTGTTAACTTTGGTGCCACCGCCAAGCTGGTGTGTAATCCTCAAAATATACTGGCAAACTTTTAATCCATTACGATATTATTTCAGCGCTTCTTGCGCATCTGTTTACATTCCCTCACCACGCCTTTCCAAACTTTAAGAACGCTACTAAACTTAACTTGGTGTCAGCTGGACCTAGTCTGACCCTGGGGCGGTCATATACTGCCGACGCAGAGAGATTGCGGGGCCTACATCGGTTCCAGGTGTTTCAGGCCTACTATGCCTCTCTCCTCCCACCCCTCCTCCACCTCCTCCTCCGAATTACCATCCGTGGGCATGCGCCATCAGTTCGTAGCTCTAGGCACAGCAGCAGTGCCGTCGCTAAGCGACGCAGGCGGTGCTCAAACTGCTGAGCCTAGGTGATAAAGGCACACCGCCCAAGAGCTATTACGGCATGTCCGCATCAACTTGTTAACTTGTCGCCACCCGTGCTGTGTAAGCCACAAATATACTGGAAACTTTTTTCATTTACGGATATCTGTCAGCGCTTCTTTGCGCGATGTTTACATTCCCCTCACCCCCCCGCCTATCCCAACTGATAAAACGCTACACACTTGATCTTATACAAAGGTTCTTAGAAGTGCTGTTTGGGGAGTAGCCAGGACAGGGGCTTGGATTGGCAAAGACTCGCCTGGCAGCGGAGCGCCAGCTCCATGCCAAGATCCAACTAACATAGTTTTAACTGCAGCAGCACACCTTAATCTACATAGTTCACTGCCTCCATACATGGTCCCCTTATCAAACGAGCTGTGTCAGGCAGAATTTGGACTTTTTTCATGGCTTCCATGTTAACTTTGTCGCCACCCTGCTGTGTAATCACACAAATATGGCAACTTTTATCATGTACCGATATTATTTGAGCGCTTTTGCTCACCTCCTTTGGTTCCTCTGCCACCCATTGGTTGTTAAGCCTGAGTCATTTAGGGTATTTGCCATGACACTCTCTAGCTGCGTGCTGCCGCCGCTGGGCGCTGCCTCTGCCATGCCGTCCCCTATTGTCAGGGTCAATTATTGGATGTTTTAGATGCTATCTAGCTCATTCGGTCACTCTGTCATGGGCCATGGCGTGTTGCCCCATAATCTGCATTCAAAGGACAAAATGGTGGCGATTAAGCGGCCTCAGACGGCATCAGGCATGCTGCCCCATGCTGGTTCCTGGTCCATTTCCGCTGGGTGTTGTTCCATCCTTTTCTGGAGAGTCCAGGGTTTCCAAGCTTCCTGTGCAGAAGAGCCTGTGAGTCCCCTGTGAAAAATAGTCTCGGTCTCCATGACTCAATGGGCTCGTTATCGAAACGAGCACTCGAGCATACGGGGAAAGTTCGTCTCGAATAACTAGTACCCGAGCCTTTAGTGCTCGCTCATCTCTATAACCATCAATTGCACTTGCCCATAAGTACATACATTCAATTCAATAATACAAAATAAAACCCAATTGTAATTTCATGGTGTTTGGTTGAAAAAAAAAAAATTTTTCATAGGGAACAATTTACAAGGAAACAGGATTTCAAATATCCATAGTTTTTGCACTAGTCACAAACAGTGGGGCAAATTTACTTACCCGGTCATTCGCGTTCCGCGGCGGCTTCTCCCGCTCTTGGATTCTGGTCGGCCGGGATTTAATAAGGTAGTTCTTTCTTCCGCCGTCCACCATGTGGCGCTGCTGCCTGAAAGTAAACATCAATCGAGGGCCGGAAGCAACCGCGCTGGAACCAGGTGAGGTAAGCGGTCCTTAATGGACACATTTTCGGTTTTTAAATTCGGCGGTTTTTATCAGAATAAAACGTCACGGGTTTTCTGTTCGGATCGTAAAGCCACGCCCCCGATTTCCGTCGCGCGCATGCCAGCGCCGATTCGCCACAATCCGATCGCGGCGCCAAAATCCCGGGGCACTTTAAGTACAAGCGTCGCAAAACGGAAATATTCGGGTAACACGTCGGGAAACGCGAATTCGGGCCCTTAAATAAATACCCCCATTATTTCAAAGTGCTATTGTGCAGAGTAGTAGATATCTATAGCAATGTGCTTAATTGCACTGTCCCTCACTCAGCACCATCCCCACGAACGTGTTACTTTTATATCTTCATAGTAACACCTAAAAGTAACGGGTGGCAGATACTTATCTTGCATGTGTTTGATTGCCCGTACGCCTGGGCATGATTGTTTGGGACGTGACAAAAAATGATTAAAAATAAACAAACAATTAAAAGCATGTTAAGTCTTGGTGGCATATCGCTTGTCCTATCAAAATATCTAAAAGGATTATTCTCTGTGGTGAACGTGCATAACAAGAATAGCTCCCAAATTGTCTTAAATCACCACTTTTTCCCATTTTTGCACAATGGTTAAAGTGATGATAAGGTCGTACAGTCCCTAAATGGGAGCAATAAAAAAACATCATTTGTATTGCAAAACTATGCCAGCTTCTGTACATCACCAAATATGAAAAGTTATTATAGTGTCAGAATACAATGAAACAAAATATATATTGCTGTACAAAAGGTTTTTATTTTTTTTTAATCAGCTAAAATACGCATGTAATTAATGGGGTTCTTTAGCAGCGAGTGGCCAGGTAGAAAGGAGATGAACACAGTCACATATATAGAGAAAACCCAGCAACAGTCCATATTTTAAAACAAATACTTCAAGGGTATCCCATGAAGAAAGTTTCTTAAATATACTCCATGGTAACAAAATACAAATTCTCTAATTTACTGTTATCAACAAAAATTAACAGAATTTACCTATCTACTTCAACCTGTACACAATTTCAGTTGCCCCTTGTTTCCGACCCTGTATCTTCTGCTTTAGGATCACATTCTTGCTTTGCTGTCTGACCCTGTGGAACGGAGATTATTCTCTGCTTCTGCCTCCAGCTCCTTCCCCACTGCATTCCAGTAGGAGCTTCACACTGATCAAACACTGACTTTTCCTTGCCGGCAAACATGCACACAGCAGCAAGAGGAGAGCTACAAGCCTTACAGGCAGATAATTTCTTTATATCCAGGGGGAAGGGTGAGGGAGGCACATCAGATCTGGTACGTTAGAGCACGAGAGTGCATTAGGACAGATTTATCCAAGCTGTCTGAAAGTCAGAATATTTCTAGTTGCCCAGGCAACCAATCACAGCTCCCCTTTACAATATTCATGACACTGGTAAAAAAAATGAAAGCTTGGGCTTTGATTGTTGCCATGGGCACTATAAATGTTGTGCTTTCATACACCTTGATAATCTGCCAATAGTGGTGTTTTATGTATCTCTGATCTTATCATCTCTCAATCTCTATCTTTTTCATATCTCGTACTATGTGTCAGATACTAGTCAATTTTTTCAGAGTAAATGCAAGTGTAGATAAACCTAAACCTCATAATCTAGCAAATTTTCAGCTCACAGAGCTAGAGGAATCATGAAGTGGTCTGCTTAGATAGTCCCTGCAACACCCGCTGGAAATTTTTGTACTGATCCGCCTAGGGAGTGGATATTCGCTAAAACATCATACAACTGGTAAATTGTAAAGTAAAGGATTAAAATGATCTTTATTGCATACTGATCACTATAAGATTGAAATTTAAGAATTTCCCCCCTTCATTGCAACCCCTTTAAAAGCGCACAACTCAGAAGCAGCTGGCAAAGGCCTTTCCCTCCCAGTTATATCAAGCACTGTTACATTGCTAGCTTTATTACGTAAAGTTAGGGAACATTCCAGTACGTTAACGGTCCGATTGATGGACCTAGCTTACAGCGGTTTTGGCGTAGTTATAGTTGCGGTACCAAGCACTCCTCTCTCCCCCCCCCTCTCTTTCTGCGGAGGGCGGGCGTAAGGTATGGGAGTGGGCATATAGTAATGGGAGCTACTTCCTTACCTAACCCCACCATGGTGGTGGTGGGTGGGCTGTCACCCACCACAGCTGCCAACTTCTATTTGCCTGCTTTTCTTATTGTGGTCCAACAACACCCCTGCCAGGGTGGCTAACATAGCAGGATTAGTACTTTGTTATTAATGTTGTAACATTTCCAAAAAAATGAACATTTAAAAAAAAATAATATATATATATATTTTTTACATAACCTTGGATAATATTGATCATTTGTGTGAACGTGTGCCCTTTAAAGACGATAATACTTTATTGTCATTAGTAACACTTACTCTAGATGTCGCCAGAGTCTTTCCATAATAGTCTTGTATCAGGCTCTATGTTAAAATATAATCTTTGAAGTATAGCAGATTTCTATATATTATTACAGATGTACCACTGAATAATCATGACGGCTTAACCTGTTAACCGGCAATGGCTTTTTTGTGATACTATAACTATTTCGTTGCCCAACACACCCATTAGGGCATTATAGCTACTGCTGTTCAAAGAGCACATATTATTCACTGCAAGCCCCAACCTTTAATTTACATGTCCATGCATCCCAAACATTTAACAATCAGGAATGTTTAACAAAAAAGGCTGCCATCATGCAGAATACTGGGACGTCAGTCACCGCTAGGAGAGGGACCCGGGCTTGGCTTCGGTATTGGGTGGGTGGGAGACTGGAGTTGGCTACTGTGGGAGGCATTGTGACTTGGCTATCTGTGGGGTGAACTGTATAGTTTATGGTTGGAGGCACTTTGACTTGGCTACTGTTAGGTAAGGATACTTTGCTTCTATTGTGTTGACTGTTACTTTTGGCTTCCTACAAGTTGTATACAGAGACAAAGATGCAAGTAGCATACCTGAACGATAATTGTCGAGACCGCTTTGGTATATATTTATAATGAGAGAGACATCTCAGAGACAGTACAACATTGTGCATGCTAATATTGAGGTGCTACAAATCGTTTCCTACTGATAAAGGGTTTCTGTTTTTTAAGTCATCATATTCATACCTTTTCAATGTTTTTCAAGTAATTTTGATTTAAATACAAATAATAAAAATAACAGATTCGTTTCAATAACTTTATTGAAAGTTGTAAAATTGTACCTCTCCACAGCCTGCTTCGTGTCTGACTAGGCCGTGAGCTCCCCGCTTATAAGTGCGCGCACAATCTCTTTTTAATAGTCCTTAAAAGGGACTCCACCAGGATTCCCATCAGTGCTGGCTGTTTTTTCCCGGGGTGGTCGCCCAGCATTCCTGCCCTCTCACTTTTTTGGGAAGAACACAACTAGGCAGAGTTGTATCCCCGTGCTTCAACGTTTGCTTAAACCCCAGCAACTTCAAGATCGGCTTCGCATGTATCCCCTGGGCTTCCTGCTTTCCAGAAGCCACTCCAGGCCTCCGGCTTACCAAGAGCCACTCCAGTCCTTGGCTTTTTAGAACCCTCCAGTTTTCCAGCGTTCCAAGCCGCTTCAGCCTCTGGCTTTCCAGAAGCCACTCCATCTACGGCCTTCCAAAGCGCTCCAGCCTCCGGCTTTACAGAAGCCACTCCATCTCCGCCTTTCCCGAAACACTTCCAGTCTCCGGCCTTCATAACCACTCCAGTCTCCGGCTTTCCAGAAGCCACGTCAGTTTTCCGGCTTTCCCAAGCCACTCCAGTCTCCGTGTCCCAAAGCCCCTTCAGTCTCCGGCTTTCCAAGATCCTCTCCAGCCCTTTGGCTTTCCAGAGGCCACTCCAGCCCTACGGCTTTCCAGAATCCACTCCAGTCTCCGCTTCCAAGAGCACTCCCAGCCTTCGGCTTTCCAACAGCGCCGCTCTACCTCCGGCTTCCAAGAGCCGCTCCAGCTCCCGGCTTTCCAAAGCAACTCCAGTCTCCGGCTTTCAATTCCAAGTTGACAGAGGCCCAACACATGGCCAAGGGACGTTCAGCGTCGCCGGCAAAACCTCTACCGTACATTGTCGGTCCCCAAGTCTAGGAGAACACCATCAACCCTGGGGGTCCTGGGTGAGACTTTAACCTGGTATGGTTAGGGGGGGGGGGGTACTGTCACGGATGCCCCGCGATCCTGGCTCGGATCATGGGCACACCCGTGCCCTCTCTGTGTGGCGGTGGGCCCCCTGGCCCGGACTACCTCTGCATGAGCCTACGTCCCGGCTCAACTAGGCTGCGCGAGCTCCGCTGGCTAGGGCGCGGACACGCCGCTCTTCTAACCTTAAGGGCCAGTGTCCTGCTGATTGGCGCTGGCCTAATCCGGCTCACCATATAATCTGCCCCTCCCTTCATGCTTCACCTACACTTCAGCAATCTTCAGGAACTTCCAAGGTTTGCCAGACCTCGCTGTTCCAAAGTGGTTCCTTTGAAGTGAAACCCTCTCCAGTTTTTCCATACGCTCCTTCTCCTGTTTTTTCTGTGCTCCAGCGTCCCAGACGCCCTGTTTTCTCCAGCGTTTGTCCAGATGCTCTGTGTTTCCTGTGTCCTCCAGCGTTCCCAGACGCTCCTGGGTCTCCAGCATTTTCCCAGATGCTCCTGTGTGTCTTCAGATTCCCAGACGCTCCTGTGTGTCCTCAGCTGCCTCGTGTTCCTGCAGTGCCCTTCCAGTCCCAGCGGTGGTTACCAGCGTTACCAGTTGTTCCTCCCTTTTCCTGTGTTACCAGTGTTCCTCCGTGTTCCTGCTGTCATTCCAGGCTCGGACTGTTCCTGCACTCATCCTACCCTGGTTCTCTTGGCTGCCACCACAGTTCGCACACCGTGGAACAACCTGGTGGCACCCCTGCTGCAGCAATACCTGCCCGCTTGGGCGGCTGGTTCTGGTTCCTGCGGTGGTGCCAGAGGGTCCCACAGACTCTTCCTCCTGGTACTCCGTATCCCTCCGTGACTGTGACAGTTTGTCCCCATACGAACTGTGCAAGTACAGTGACACAAGGCAGGGAACAGCAGATAAAGAGGCACAGAACATGAGGAATAATGAAGGGCATAGAAATAAGGAGCCATGGTAGTGAGAGGACCTTGTACATTGCAGCTAGGATCAGAATGAGAAAAAGAGGAGAGAATGTTCAGTGCAGGATCAGTGGGTGGTGGACCCACTGAATAACCCTGTGAGCGATGGCATAATCCGACACCTGGGAGCAGAGTCCAAGTGTCACCTAGTATTTTACCAGAGCCCGCTGCAAAAGGGGTTGGACTGCTGTGGGTCAGAATCCCCCATTGCTCCACAAGCATGGTACAAGGCGAGTTACAGAAACGGAAAAGTGAGTCAGAGTCTGTGTCACAGGAGTCACAAAGGTGCAAGAGCAGATTCGGTATGTAGCAAAAATACAGCTGAAAGAATCGAGATTTGCACGAAGCGGAAGTCACACAGGAAATTACAAAGTTACAATAACACACTGCCCTTTAATTTCACAAAGCCGATGCCATGCACTAGGGGCGGGGATGCGCCGACACAGGGATCCGTCACTGTAGCTTGGACAGTGAGTAAGCCTACACTCAACACGGAGGTACACATGTGCACCTGCGCCCGAGCATGGGGTCCATAAGACCAATTGGGGCAGGACACACGCATATGCGTCCCAAGAATTAAAACAATCATACATATATGCAATTTTTTTATCACACTGTGCTGGCCTGTCAATGAAAAGTACGTGATGCCGTGAGGAAGAACTCACCCCACGCGTATCATCCACATATAGTGGCTTCCTCAGGATGACTGTGTACCGGAAAATGCAGAAATAAATACCTTTAACTAAGATCCGATGCTAAGGCATCTAATGCTTCCCGTGTAATGCAAGTAATGGTGCCCCCATGTAAGATGAATGCGCAGACCCACTAAGACTTCCGCTCAGGTCAAAATACCACGCACAGCGCAAATTGCATGAAGTTTATTGCAAATAGTCCGGTACTGAAAATGTTAACGTTTCTTGTAATAACGGCTGGTGCGTTATAGAGTCCAAGCGGCATGACGAGATACTCAAAGTGTCCATCACGAATATTGAAAGGGGATCTCTCATTTGGTCGCCTTCGCGGTGAGATTAATGCCCCCGATACGTCCTAATTAGGTGACGAAACCTTGGCCTCCACGTAGGCATTCGAAGAGTTCCGTGATCAGAGGCAGCCTAAGACCCGCGATAATCTATGCATGGACCAGAGTGAGCCATCTTGGTGCCTCACAAGAAGAACCAGCATGGGTCGTGTCAATGTGGCCCGCTGCGACCCATAGCCCAGTCGCAGGCGCACCCGTGTTACCTCCGTGTGCCCCATCTTCTAACCTTACCTGTCTCACAACCTCCAGCGGCTAAACGCACCCGTGAACGACCTGGTGGTACTTTGGCCCGCATGCAAGACATCTCGCTTTACGGCGGGCTCTGGTGAAGAACCAGGTGCCACTAATATTCCGGTCCCGAGTGTCCCGGCTTAGTACAGAGATCCACTTATCTGAATCCTGACAGCCAGGAGAAGAGGACTTTGGGTTATAGATTCTCTTTCCTTCACTTAGGCTGACATAGCTGCGGTTTCAGCACGAAAAGTGGGTACGCTCCGACCCTGTAGAGGATATATGTGCCTGGCGAAAGTGTATAGGACGTGTGGACACTGAAGGGGTTAACTGTGGATGGGCGGTAATGTTTCCCCTAGGTTTGGCTTCTATGCAAAGGCCTTAGTGCTGAGGTGGGTTTTGTCCCCAGCACCTTGGACAACAGGTTATGGGAACAGCCTATCACCTGGAAAAAAAAAATATAACACTCAGCAGATCTGAAAGTTGTTGTCTCTCTCTGGCAGGAGGCTGGAGGCACCCGCAGCCTTGTTCTCTGGCCTGAGCAACAAAGTGTTTTTTGTTAGCGGTGAGTTTAGAGACCAATGTTTAGAGTTAGCACCCCTGACGGTAGGATATTATTTTGGTTATGTCCTGAATGTGAAGCTGTTTTATTTTACTTTTGCTGCAATAAACGCAGGCGAGACTGTTTTGGACGTACCTTGGTGTCACTGTCTTGAACTGCATCATCACAGCACCCACAGCACACGCCCCGTTACCACATTCTCTACTGTGCCAAATCCCCCATATGGTGCTTCGGATTGGCGGGCCTCAAAGACACACACCTGAACGGCTCGCTACAGATTCCTGCAACATTGCATGCCTGGGTGAAACAGCAGGCAAATTGCGGATAAAGCCAAGATGGAGGACATATTAAAGCCATGTGTCCGCAGCAGGAAGGCGAGGTCCCGCCAGCATTCAGGAGAGTCCGGGGCTGATCGGCAGCTGCAGCAGCCATGCTCCAGCACAGCGGAATAGTCCCGAGCCCATTTCCAACTGATGATGGAAAAAAGTTTTCTTCTGGCGTTATTGCAGCAACCGCAGCGAAGACTTCTGAGGGTCCCAGACTGGGTTGAAGGGTACCCCCGTTGTCCAAGTCATTCCGCAACGGGCCTGCAGTCAGAGTGCTTTACAAGATGACGGCGACCGACGACGTGGATGCGTATCTCACTGTTTCGCGCGAGTAGCTGAGCGAGAGGAGTTAACCGCTGTAGCAGTGGGCAGATTTCCTGGCACCTTCCTGACAGGCGAGTCGCAGAAGGCTTACTACGACCTGAGTGAAACGGAGGCCCGTGATAACCGCCCCCAGCTAAAGCTGAGATTCTGGCTCGTCTTGGGGTCCACCGTTCCAAGTTCCGTTTTCCACACCGGGTCACACCAAGTGGCTTACTCAGAAAAACTACCGCCCACGCTCCCAATGCATGACCTGATCCATCTTGTTCCGGAGTTGCTCCAACCAGAGACTTGCACCCCAGTCACAGAGGGTGGAGAAGTGGTCTCGCCAATGCACCGTTCTCTCCCTCTTCGGCTCCAGCGGTGGGTTGGACAATGCCGGTCCGCCCACCAAAGCTGATGAGCTCTGTGTCCCTAGTAGAGTATCGGGCTACGGAGGACTTCTACTTACTCTCCCACACAAACGAAGCAGTGCCAGTGACATCACCAAACCGTGGTAGACCTACCTGCGGAAGAAAGGGAGGTCATGTCAGGTTGGGAGAGGGTTCATTGGGGGCGTGATACCGAACCCAGTGAGGCTCGTGACCAGAGGTCATAGGCGTATCCGTGTGGCATGCCATGCAGAAGGGCCTATTGCTGCCACTGTCCTCCACTGTCATGTGAGCCAATGGCCTTCAACCCAGACCGTCGGTGGTCACTGTTTTGCCCTGGCCGTTTCTGGCGCCGATGTCGTCACGGATGAAGACCGCCCCATAGTGGTAGATGGTCACAATCGATGGTCACACGAGTGGAAAGTCCTTGCTGACTCAGAGGAGTCTGGTCAACGCGGGAAGCATGTGCATGGTGAACTTGAATAGATTGAAGTAAAGTTGAGTGGAGAGTGGAACGTGTATGCAAGTGTAGTCGAAGATGGAGGTGCAAGATTAAACAACTGGGGCACCATAGGAACATCGACTATATCCCGCACCTGCTCGTGCAACCTACATACTCCTTGTGGTACTGATGCCCATGAAGTGGGGGTTGTGGGACCTACTGTTTCATGAGGCTATTATCGTCAGAGACTATCCGGTGTTTTGGGACCCTCTGAGACGAAGTACCCACCTCAGGTGCTGTTGCAGATAATGGCACAGTAATGTCCGGCCTTGGCCCCTGAACCCTTTGAGCGATGTACCCACATCCAGCAGTATGGGTGACCCATTTATGAATCTCTCCCCTAGAGGTTCTAGCTGGTGAGTCGAGGCCACGAGGAGGTGCCGACATCCGGACTTGATGATTTCCTCCGGTGAAAATTTTTGGGCTGCACAGCTACAGGACCCTACCTTGGTTTAAAGCACGGAGAAATGTTTTAAGGGTGATAAAATGGGGTACTCCAAATACCCGGGGCTGATAAATATCCCGAATGGTGGATTGTTGGGGAACTGTGTACAGGTCGACAATAACGGTGGGGGTTGAGCAACTTGGTAGTACCCATCTCACCTGTAGGCTGGTGCTAAGTTGGCACACAAACCATGTGCTGGGAGCAACTTAGGTGCTGATAAGACCCTAGCAGAGGATCCTGTCAGAGATTTTTTCTGGCCCGGGGTGGGGAGGTATGTAAACCGTTATTGTAGCTCCTGCCCTGAGTGTCACTACTGCCCCGGTGTCCCACTTCAGGAGTCCTTGGATCCCGCTACCAATCATAGAGGTGCATTTGAACGGATTGCAATGGATCTGGTGTCCCCAAGTCAGTCCTCAAGGGGGCACCAATACACCTGGTTATCACTGGGACTCGCTACGGTATCTCCGAGGCGATTCCATTAAGGAACACCTCCTCCAAAAATATTGCTAGGGAGCTGTTCCAGGTATTCTCACCACGGCCTCCCCAAGGACAATCTTGACGACCAGGTACTCCCATTTCATGTCTAGAGTAAGAGGAGATGTGTGTAAGTTCACCAGGTAAAACAGCTCCGCCCCTGGTGTATCATCCTCAGACAGATGGCCGCTGGTCGAGAGGGTTTAATAGACCTTGAATGGGATGCTAAAGAGGGTGGTCAGTCAAAATGGGAAGGACTGGGTTGTTTTGTTGCCCTATTATGTGTTTGCCATACGTGAAGTTCCCAGTCCTCTCACTGGTTTCTTCCACCCTTTGAGTCTGTTATATGGCCGTTGCCCCACGTTGGCTTTGATTGTAGCCCAGGATACCTGGAAGCAGGAGACCCCCCACCGTATGTGTAGAACACGTTCTCCCTTATGCAGGCACGCATAGTCGGCGGTAATGCCCCTTGTAACGTCGCAATCCATGACAAGGGCACAAGAGTCGCCAGTCTGGTGTCGTCACAAATAGGTCGCCAGACTCAGACCTTTCAAAACGCCAGGCGACACGGTGCTAGTTCCTGGTGCCCACCGTTTGAGAGCAAGTTCTTGGCCAAATGGCAAGGACCATATGAGGTCATGCGAGAGAGGGGGAAGGTAACCTACAAGTATCTCAGCCGGGGATGAGAACCGAACAGATATCCCACGTTAACTTCCTCCTAATGCCATGGAGGGAAAGAGAGTCCTGATGGCATGGTAGTAGAGAAGTCGTCTTGTCCCAGAAGGGGACACCGGAGTAAGGTGTACCCAGTGCCAAGGTGCTGGGAAGTCGGATCTCGGAGTCCCTCTCTCAGCCAGATTCAGGAAGCGAAGGGAGTTTTGTGCTCCGAAATGTGGAAAATGTGGTTCCTAAATTTACCGGGACGTACTTCATCATCAGCAGACATCATAAACGAACAACCCACATCCGGGTACACCAAAACCCTTAACGGGTCCCTCGAAGGCACCGGCTTGCCATAGACCGAAGAAGTCAGACATATGTTTAGACCTGGGGTATCGAGGATCTAAAGTACTGGCGGTCCCTATTGTGTTTTGATCCCAAACCGTGATGGTTTCCCTACGTTCTGCAATGATTTTCAGGAAGTTGGAACGAGGTGTCCAAATTTGATTCCTTATCCCATGCCCAGGGTTGTAACGGTTTATAGAACGACTTGACTGCTAGGTTCTCTCCACCCGTTGACCTGACAAGAAGGTATGAGCAGGTCCCCTACTGACAGAAGGCTCAAAGAGAAGACCGCTTTTGTTACCCCTGATGGCTTTTCAGTAGTGGTCTCCCTTTGGGCTACATGGCTCCCCGCCTTTCCAGGGTTAATGGATCTCGTGCTAAAACCCTCACCGGTAAGTTATGCCTCGCCTACTAGATGACATCATAAGTTTATAGTAACCGACTGTGGAGAGTTCATCCTAGCCAAGGTGCAGCAGTGGTAGACCCCTACGGGCAAGCAGGGTGACACAGCGAACCCCAAAAGTGTGCACGGTCTGAGAGGCCCGTTTAACCTGGGGTACCGTATGGGCGAGGTGGTCTCAAACCCCATAAATAAAGTAGAGGCTATCCACAGTGGCACTAAGACGGGCAGATAAAAATTGAAAAGGGAAGACAAAGGGATGAAGAGGGAGTTCAACATAGCGCAATAAAATATAATAAGGCGAGATGAAAAGAGGTCGCAATACTGAGGATCATGGTGCAAACAAGTCGGAAAGTTCACAAGAGGAGGCAGAGAGGACAAATGAGAACAGAGCGGATATTGTAGAGCGTCTGAAGGAGTAAGAGGGGCGGAAACGCCGAAAGTAGAATAATAAACCAAGATAAGAGGGGTAAAGGGAGGGGAGAGCAAACGGGAGAGGTAGAGAGCGAGAAGTGGAGCCTAAGGGACAGACATCGGAGAGAAGAGAGACTAAAGGGATAGAGAAGAAATTAGAGGGGAAAGAGAGGTCGAAGCAAAGTAGAGGAGGGGAGCGCGGAAGAAGAAGTTAGGGGAAAGGAGAAGTAAGGAGAGGGGAGGGAGGACGAAGGCTGATGCCCGGGGAAATCGTAAAAGGGGTGGGAAGGGACCACGAGGGGCGAGATTCTGTAAAATGGAGACAGTACCCAAGTATGAGAGAAAGAAAGGAAGAGAGCAGCACAACAGGCGTCGTAAAGGGCCAAAGAAGAGGAGAACGCGGGGGAGGGCGGTGGAAAATTAACGGAGTGAAAAGAAATAAGAGATGCGGGGAGAATCAAGGGTGAATTTAAATGAAGAGATTAGGGGAGGAATCCCTTTCTTCCCTCCTTCCCGTTTGCTTGTCTGTTATCATGGGCATAGTGGGCTATTATCGCCGATTTATTCCCCGATTTTGCGACAAAGCGGCACCCCTGACTGACCTGACCAAGGTAGCAGGGGTGATGGTAAGTGATGAGAGGCTGAGGGCGTTTCACGACTTAAACGGTTTTGTGGGTGGCGGGACCGTACTGATCACCCCTAAATTCACCAATACCTTATTGTGGCAGACTGAGCCTTCTGACTGGGCTAGCTTGTCCTGTCCCAATTTAGTGGAGGGTGAGGAACATCCCGTGACATTCCTGAGCCCAGCCACACCGCCTGAGAAGAACTATAGTAAGTTGGAGGAGTGCTTGGCGATCAAATGGCTCTGGAATCCCTGAGGTATTATCTGGTAGGGCGGCAGTTTCCCCTAGTTACTGATCACTCTCCCTAACCTGGATGAGTCAGGCCAGGAGATGAACGCCAGGTTCACAAGGTGGTTCCTAAATGCTCCAGATTTTAAATTTCACGGTGGAACCATCGAGCAGGAAAGCTTCATGGAATGCCGCTGCCCTATCCCGTCCCTGTCTGATTGGCCAAAAGTGTTCGTCCCACAGGGTCAAACAGAGGGGAGGGTAAATGTGAGACACTGAAGGGTTAACTGTGAATGGGCGTTATGTTTCCCCTATTGTGGCTTCTATGCAAGGCCTAGTGCTGAGGTGGGTTTGTCGCATCACGCTTGGAACACAGGTGAATGGGAACAGCCTAATCAGCCTGTATATCATCACTCAGCAGATCTGAAGTTTTGTCTCTCCTGGCATGAGCTGGAGGGGCCACGCAGCCTTGTTCTCTGGGCCTGGAGCAACAAAAGTGTTTTTAAGAGAAAGGGAGAGAAAAAGAAGAGGGACAAGCAAGAAAACAGAGGAAGATTTTCTCTATTCTTTCTCTCCCCCTTTGTTAGTTAGCACCCTGACGGGTAGGATATTATTTTGTTTGGATGCCTGAATGTTGAAGGCTGTTTTATTTTACTTTTGCTGCAATAACGCAGGCAGACCTTTTTGGACTGGTACCTTGGTTTCACTGTCTTGAACTGCATCACAGCCCCCCGTTACCACAGTCTCTACGGGCCAAATCCCCACAAAGTCATAGGTCGTGTGGTGGTAGTCTCGTGCTTGCTTTCTCCGAAAGACATCATCAAAGTCGCCCCATATATGACGCGGGGAGACTACCAGGCTTGGAGGACGCCGGCTAGTCATGGTGGGTACAGGATGAAGTGTCCCATAGAACGAATGCTGGCACTCAGGTCCCCAACAAAGAACTTCCCAGTTTTCCAGTTGACATAGGAGCACGGCTCTGCAACCATGGAAGACCCAGTATCAGAAGCACATAGACTGTGGTAGCACATAACACGAAGCCTTCTCTGTGGCAAGGCCCCAACTGGCATAGAGAGAGCCTCAGTGTGGTACCAGACCGATCACAGAGAATCTGCCCACTGATGACGAGATACCATGGCTTCCAAGACGGTTCACCGAAAGATTATGTGGGAAGACCAGGGCAGCATCCAAAAGATTTTCCGTAGGGAAGGAATCCAGGAGGTAAAGTTTTAACGGGCTACCTGCCCAGAAACTGAGGAGGACAGGTATATTAGATTTTAAGAGGCTTTGCTCACACCTAGGGTTGCTTCCAGACACCCTAGATCTTGCGTTTCCCCAGACGGCTGTGACGGAGTGAACAATCTGAGAAATTGCCCTTGGGAGCAGCACCAAAAGAGGCAAAATTTTTCCCTGTCTCTCTGGAGGCACTCTTGGGTGTCGATGAGCTTTGGTCCACCTTCATTGCCTCCTCACTCTGGGGTGAGGACAGTTAAGTGAGGCTGCAGCCACACGGATTACACGGGTGCCCTGCAACCTGGGCATGGGTCCGCATCAGCGCCCGTGACAATGGGTTTTTCACCAGTCACCCAGGACTAAATTCTTCTGAAAGTTACATTTAATTCAGCACATTTGGTAAAACGCACTTCACTTCGCTAGCACAGGTTTATCTTCATAATGTCTTCAATTGCATTCTTCCTTTCTTACAACCATCCCCCCTGCTCCCTGTCGGTTCGTTGAACAGGACAGGAAGGGGGGATGGCGATAGATGAGTGTGTAGGAGAGGAGCTCCCCACTGCTGATGGCAGGTAGCCCGTATGTGGAATTAAACTATAATAAATAAAGCTACTGAAATATTCAGATGCTGACAAAAGTAGTTTTAAAATCACATAGGTTATTGGAACCTGTCACCAGGATTTCATTTTTAGCCTGGTGACAGGTTCCACTCTGCGCTTTCTCCTCTTGCTCTGCCATGACATATCTTTGGTGCTCAGAGGGTGTCACCTTTTGGCAAGATGTAATGAGGTATGTCCTGGATTCTATGACCATACTGGGTATCCCTGGCACCTAGAATCTTAGGGTTTTTGTAAACCCTACTGTTATCATTTTGAAGTTAATATATCTGGATCCCTGGCATTAGAAACATATCCTAGATTCATATGAAAGAACATATTTGCCTTTTTCAGAGTGCTGCAAATCCAAACTATAGCCCTCTGAAGTGTGCATCCCATCCAGTTTCTTAGCCACCAAAATGCAGAAGAATCTGGAGTTAGAGTGTCAACATGGAATTCCATATTGCCAGATTGGTTGCCTTTACGTTTTAAGCTGCTTAAATCACTATATTTTGGCAGTTGTTATTGTTTTAAAAATTCTAGCTGCAAATCATATGTTCATCTAGCACATGGTCATCATTACATTTAGGTGTGAAACAAATTATTTATTTTGTTTTTGGGGCACATTTTTTTACCATCAAACTAAATTTTTAAAGTACATTACCCTTTCCCACCGGGTCACGGGGCCGAGCCCTCTCCATAGCGTTAAGTCTTTGCTGATATTGCAAGCAAGCCTTACGGTAACACCCGCGATCGTTGGCTAGCACCGATCGCAGGTGCTTTAACGGCCATCGCCGCCGGCAATGCTGCCGGAGCCTCCAAAACTATGGCCTCCATTCTTGTTCCCAACGGGATCACCCGCTTCCCGATGACGTCACGGGGATCGGTGATCCATTGCATGACAAACAAAAAAGCCCCCCCTTTTTTCGGGTCTCACGGAATGCCCGAAGCTGTCTCGTTTTACCTATTCAGTCCAATGTGCTATCAGCACATTTATCTGTATGAAGTAAAATCCCCATATACTGTCCATTTGCGTAGTATGCAAGTATATGTAGGATCGATTCAGACAACCCTAGGGTTAAAAGTACCTAGGGAGTCGAAAAAGTAAGTAAAATAAAAAAAAGTTAAAAAAAAAAAATATCATAATAAAAAACCAAAAATTCACATCACCCCCTTTCCCTAGAACTGATTTAATATTAATAAAACTAGTAACAATCATAAACATTAGTGTATATCCCGCGTCAAAATTCCGCTCTGATCAAAATAATAACGTTTTTCCTGCGTTTACCATCCGTAACGGCAATCGCGCCACAATCAAAATGGAATTTTTTTGCATTTTGGTCATAAAAACATTAAAATTTCTAAAAAAGTGATCAAGGCTTACAGTCCTGAAAATATGAAAGCTTGAAAACGTCCAATCACAAGCTCGGCAAAAAATGACACCACCCCAGCTCCAGTATCACCAAAGTATGAAAAAGTTGCCGCCAAAATGGCGAAAATTAAACCCCAAATTTGTACAGGAGGTTTTAATTTCTTTTAATGTATGAAAACTTATAAAAACCTATACAAATTGGTATCCCGGTAATCGTCACAGACCCAAGAATAATAACAATGTCATTTGGGGCGCACAGTGAAACTCCGTAAAATCTAGCCCACAAGAAGACGTGCAAAATGTGGTTTTTTTTCACACATTTCACTGCATTTGAATTTTTTCCCGCTTCCTAGTAACGGAGGGGCGCATGGCAATATTCAATACCATCATCTACTGAAGTGCACATTTGTTACGCAAAATAAGCGCATCAACGACTCTTTGTATGGAAAAAAAAAAAGTTTATGGATTTTGAGTCAGGGAGTAAAAATGAGAATGTGAAAAAAACAAAAAGGCCAGTGTCCTGAAGAGGGTTAAAGTACACATGACAGAGTATTCATTATTTAATGATTACACTATTTTTCATGCAATCAAAATTGCATGAGGGGAGGTGTCTATATTAATACTCCTTCATGCTAGTTTAAAAATAGGACAAATAGTACTGCTTGAAGAAATATATGGTTTGTGGGGTTTTAGTGTATTTTTATGCTTTTATTTGTTTATTTGTACATTCAACATTGTAAATATTGCTCGGCCATCATGACAACATTCCAGTTATTATCCAACTTTGAGACCCACACCCATCTGGGATTGTGGTCCACTGACCCAGTTCCACAGACCAGCTAATGAGACTTTGTGCACATATGCATTCAATGACCCAAATGAAGTGTTGTGTGCATGTGTTGGACAATTCTTTATTCAAGTTGTGGCGTGATTAAAATGTCAATCGTACAGCTAGGTTGTCAGCACAGGGGAGTGCAGTTAAAACGTACGGTTTATAATCTTTTTTTTCTAACGCAACACCACATACAGAGAAAGAAATAGCATGACCATCTGTGGGGAGACTAATAATATCTGTTAACTGATCCACTACCTAACTTATATGACCTTGCTTAAGATGTGGATAAAAGAAAAGATGGTAGATCTTACCAGATGTTCACATCAATTTGGTATCCTTGGTACTCTTTAAACTCCTCTGGACCACCCGCTGACATCGTGAAGTCCTGAGTCTTAATAAATTATAATTAAGATGGGTGAATTTTTCAGAAATTCCGATAATCGAGTTAGTCGAATTCTCCATCAAATTGGTTTTCATGAGAATCGAATCTGGCAAATCAGTAAAAAAACAGTATTTCCTGGCTGCAGAGAGCCTGTAGGGTGTTTGTAGATGTTGTGGCATGCGCAAATATGGATAGGGCGCGTGGTTTGGTCCTTCAAACAATGCTTGTCTTTATATACACGCACATGACAGCCGCCGCCTAGAATCGCTTCACTCTTCAGTTCCATGGGCCACTTAAAGGGCCAACTTGACCAATAAGTGAAGCGGGAACCTAGCCTGACACGATAATGTCAGTGCCAGCGCGAAAGGACTGAGCTGAGGGCCCAGATCCCACTATAACATCAAAGATTGCACCTCTTTTTACACTGACAGCAGAGAGTCCATAGATTACGGCAGAAACCGTGCTGTTAAACATGAGACATGTCGAACCCCCCAAAAGAGTGCAGAGGTGTCGGCAGTATTCTGCATTGACTCACTGATCATGTTGGCCCTTCATTTCATCCCTCATTGTCTGCTTTCATCGTTCCATAATCCATCAGTATTGCTAAACCAAAAACCAAACATGAGTTGATCCACACAGACATACCATTAAATGGGATATTGCATGTCCCTCTGTGTCCGGTATCTACTCCTTCTTTTGGCTATCAATCCTGAAGCTTTTCATTCTTCTGACAGATGAATGAAGTCGAAAACCAAATATAGTGGCTACGTCATAGAGGAGTGTAGGGTGAAAACAGCAATATGGGAACATTAGGGTGTGCCAGGGAGACAGCGTCAGTTGGCAGCACATGAGTGTGGAGGTGGCGGCAGCGCAGCATGAGGTCCAGAGAGTGCACAATGACAAATTCTGAGGTGGCAGCAACTGGTAAGGCCATAGTGTGGCACAATTACGAGTGTGGTGTTTGGCAGTAGCAGCAGCAAGGAGGTCAAGAGGGGCAAATAACCATGTTGAGGGTCAGCGCGCAGGAGGTCAGAAGTGGCACCATGACAGAGTGTGGAGGTGGTGACAATTTCCAGTCCCTGGTAAAGATGGTGGGAGGCAATGGAGAACTGTTAGCCTGATGTGGGCATCATATGGGGTGCCAGCATCAGAATAGTGGCTGAGGCAGGTAGTTAGAACCCCAGACTCATGTTCTCAACGTTGGGGGAGGCGTCATGGCTGATCTAATGCTTGATGTATAAGGCATTGGTGTGTTGAATTCCTGCCGATCACACCTATTCATCTTGACAAGGGTCAGTCTCCCACATTAGGGGTGGACAGCGGGTTTCTCCTTGGGGTATGATGGCCCCCGCTGCCTACCACCCGTCTGAATGCCACACTAGCGGGGGCCAGTTAGGACAGCGTCTCTACTGCAAACTCCGCAAGTAGCTGCACAACATTTTGGCTGGCCAGTAGTCCAGGGGATCCTCTACCTGGGGTGGTAGAAGTGCTGTCCCGTGTCCACCACCTGCTGGTGGCAGGGTCTGCTCCATTTCCTGCTGTTTCTTATGCGGCTACCCTCCTCACTAGGGCGGGTGAATAAGCTGCCATTAAGGACTAAAGACTTAAGCTTCTGCTGAGGGAGCTGCTCCTACCCCCCCCCCCCCATATCTCCCCACAAGCCTGGCAGTAGTAATGTGGAGCGTGACTGCCGGAATTCTATGGTAAGACCTGACAGGATGGACAAGCACACATAGTAGGCACCAATTGTCTGCACTGTATTTCTTTTATAGTACACCAGTTGTTCCTCCTCTAAGGCAGCTGTAAAAGGCACCCATTTTGGACCCGTACAAGGGTCCAAGAGGATGGAGAGCCAAAGTAATCCCTATGCCGGTTTTGACTCTTCGGGCTATCACTATTTAGGCAAATCAGCATGCTGCGTGCCATCTGCGCAAGTGACATCTGATGACTCCTGCCTCCATCTCCACTGTATACTGCCACATTTTACTTCAGGGTCATCTGTCTCCTCTTCTACTCCTCCAGATGCTCCGCCCTCCTCTCCTTAACCTGAGTCAAAAAATCACTAATTTTTCTCCAGACTCTGCTTGTGCTCCAATATCCTTTTCCTCCTCCAGTTTAGCCTCCACTGTACCATGTGGCCAAGAGATTGTAGTCGCCCACTTCTCCAGTGCCCTACGCAGACAGGTTTTTGCAGCATCTGTCCAGGACACCAGTGGGAATGACTTATTCATCCATATCCTGGCGACGTATAAATAACGTGGCCTCTTTAAAGGGTCTAGCAAATGGCAGGTGCCATTGTTGACATCAAATTACATATGGGAGTACTCTGGTCCACTTGCATCATCAAAAATCAGTATGGCTTTTCTCTTTTTAATACAGATCGTCTAACATATGGAGGCTTGAATTCAACGGGTGGAAACAATTGCTATCAGACTTGTTGGGGGGGCCGTTCTGATGCTGTCTTCGTGTGGTTGTACGTGGCCTTGTAAGAAGGAGGAGTGTATGACATTTACTGCCCATTTTTAGAGTCTTGCAGATGGTGGACGACTACTGGAAACTTTTGACAACCAGATTGAACACGGCGGAACTCGTGCAGAACCGAATTTTCCATAAATTCTAAACCCATTTCTATTATAATAATATTCTTATTAAATAGCGCCTACAGATTACACAGTGCTGCCCAAATATTGCCTTATTGGTCGTTAGATGTCGCAGCAGTTTTCTACTTCTCCGCACTAGCTGCCTGGAGCAGGTTTGGGTCCCGGGTGCCAGAGAACCTAGGAGAAGGGAGTATGTGTTTATTACCTCGTCTCCCTTCTCCACTCCTCACAGCCTTGTACTGAGTAGCACGATAAATAGAAGATGGAGCCGTATCTAAAGGGGTTACGAGCTGCTGGGTCTCATTAGACCCATTCCAGCTCTGATTAGACTCCCCAGTCCACAGGTTTTATTTTCCTTTGTAACTGGGGCTCTTGTATAGAAAAAATCAAGTAAAAAGTCAATAGGCATGTTGTCCATCCTCAGGATGATGGTGCAGCAAGTGCAGCAACACATATACGGTAGTGGAGTGCCATCTCCCCGGCAATTGCAGCCAGTTAATAACACTTACCCGATTCATGACATCTATATTAGTTACCTCTACGGCCGGACACACTGTTCTAGTCAAATCGTGCCGATTTCAATGTTGGTAACCGGAAGTCCATCATCATCAAGTTCTTAGAACGCAGAGCCAAAGTAAGTATCTTCTGGGTAAAGACAGGAATCGTGCATGTCGAATACGGGCCTAAAACATGTATAGTTCACTTGAGATTCGACCATTAAGTGGTCACTTTACCAAAAGGTATGTCTACTGGCCTCTCTCTGTAGAACCGTACATCTCCAGTCACCTCCCTCTCCTTGGATTGTGTACCTCTTAGTTTGAAGCCTTGTAATTTAAACTGGATGCTTCCTCTTATTAACAAGATGATAGTTGGGCAAGTGGGTATCAATGCCTTTTCATATCCCCCAGATGAATCCCCCAGCAGCGCCAGAATTTCTTTACCTTTTGCTCGTCTAAAATGTCCACAGCCTGGTTTATTAGTGGTAGATCCGTCAGATCAGGATCCATAGATATATCGGTTCAATGTTTGGCAACCTTCTTTTGCCTTTTCAGTGTCCGTTAGCAACAATAGTTATCAGCCTGAATCCTTTATTCTCAATTCTAGATGTCACCCTCCCACCGGTCACAGTTCATGCCTTGGTTTTAAGCGATTGCTTTGATCTGCCTCTCTACTAAATATTACCCCGGGTAGCCCTGTATCCTACATCTAATACCAAATGTTAAGATTATCAGTTAATCCTTTAAATTCACTGTTATACTACAGTTATTTTCATTCATAAATATTGTGCCTGTTGGTATGCCCTTCCGTATGCAGATGGCGGCTACATTTATATATCTATATACAGATAAATACATATAATAATTATATCATACACCATGTTTGTAAGCTCCCTGCGGATCCATCCAAGAAAGGTAAACGCTCATGGTGTGACCGATTTCACTCACATCCAGAGTTCACAAGAGACAATGTCATCGAGATAAACGTAAAAATAATTCCCCATTTTCAATTCCTTCTTGGGGAGTTTCCCCAAACACACAGTTCTCTGCCACCAGCCTATGAGCAAGTTGGGCATATTGTTGCATACGGCTCCTTATTCCCATGCCCTGCGCCGGTTGTAGAACTTGGGGGTTGATGAAAAGTGAAGAAATTAATTGTAATGGACAAATTGAGAAGAAGCAAACAACTGATTGTGTAAGTTATATTGGGTACCTCTGGAGCATGATGTGAACTTTTGAGACAGATACCCAACTACAACCCAACCCACTTAATTTATGCAATTGCCACACAGCTTATTGCTCCCTTCTCTGTCATAGCTTTTAAATCATATCAGTATCCTGAGCCCCTCAAACAATCAGTAGAACGGAGGAGACAATTCAGGTTCAACTAACAGTAAGAATGGTCATACCTGGATCCGGAGCTACCTGATATTCAGACTGACACCCTTTCATTTCCTCCAGTAGTCTGAGCAGCGCTGTTTGCTTTTAAAGCGGGGTTTTCTAGAGTTTGAATAACTTGACTGAATTTCTTCCAAACACAGCACCACCCCTGACCATGGTTTGTACTGTAATTTGGACTCAATTCATTCTCTCCATCTAGCCAGAGTTGCAACAAACGGTCCAGGTGTGGCGCTGTTTTTGAAGAAAGGGCCCCAAGTTTTCACAGTATAGTAGAAAAAAATGGTCTTACCATCTTGGCTATGTACACCCCTATATGTCTGACACAAGAAATCACCCCTGACACCAACTTTCAATGGGTTGACCCCTTTATGGAGTTTGGGAGAGCATAGAATGTGACTACTGTCGTGTGTGGGCAGGAGGTGGCGGGGGGGGTTGGGGAGTGTAAAAAACGAATAGTGAAGACTGAGGTGTAGCTGCGGTAAAGGTAAAGATGGCATCGGCAGGGGACGGATGTCGATCTATTTCATTGCTTATGTCCCAGTGTCTGATGAAAAATTGCATCAAGCTCTTCTAAATTCTAAGTGGGATTATTGTCTTTTAGAAGAGAAAAGCAAGTCTCTGTACATTTTGTTCCAGATTATGACATTGCTCCCCTTGTCGGAGGGCTTGATCGTAATTTTAAATCTTTTTCCGAGCTCACAAAGCCGTATCTCATCTTTACAATAGATTAAATGTGTAGTACTATTTGTATCCAATCTTAAGTCATGTTCCCCCAGTCTACAAAGAGTCTATGTCACAATAACTTCACTCTTATAGGCACCTTAGTTAAGGGGATAAAAGGGCCTGTCCTCTGAGGTTTCGGTTGTTTTCTAACCTCAGATAGCAATATCTGCAGGATCCCCAATTCTATATCTCAAAAAAACCTGTTTAAACCGCCAAAAGAAGCAAATTACTGGGGCTATTATAAGACTTACTTATATAATACCTTTTCTTGAAAAATTAGATTTGTTCCTACCAGATTAAAATCCAGAATGCTAGGCAGATATTCTATATAAACTGGGGTATAATAAAGATTTGCCCTAATAGTAATAGTATCAACTAATCCAGCGTTGACAGTGTAAGTTAGAGAAGTTTTAGAAGCCACTTGGGTTACAGTTATGGAGCTAAAGTTTTTATGGGTAAAAAAAGGAGGGCATGTCACCATATATATGAGTATATAGTCTCAAGGACCACTGGCACTAATACTTGTCTAATGTGCCAAATTATCATTGTCTGCGGGACAAAGAGAGGGTACATTTAATAGTCCCCATTATTAATGCAGCATTTATTAGCTATTCTGGTGATATCATATGTAAACTGTTCTGGAAATTTAAAGAAAGACAAGAAACAGTTATCCATTTTAATACCGCTAAATTTAGAGTACAATTATTGATATAGGTAATAGCTCAATTGGAGTGAATATATTCCTAAGTATTACTTGTATCATTTATTTCTTCCAACAAGAGTTTTTACACTCTGCAGGAAATACTTAGTCCTGAAAAGTGTATCTAATTCCACTGCCGCCGATTTCGGCTTTCTACATAGTACTTTCCTCAACCCAATATCTAACTGACTGGCTCCATCACAAGATTAGGAATACTGACCTGACTACTGCCTAGTTATTATTCTTCTGATTATACAAACATTAAAGAGACCTCTATCAAACACTGGGGTACATTGTAATCATCCGAAAGCTTGAAAAGTTGTCCCGATGTAATCATGAGGGGGCGGTCGAGGCGCTGCCTCTCCCCGGACCGCCCCACTCGATCCATAGTCCAGCAGTGAACTGCCGCGCGCCAGGCAGAGTTTACCGCCTCTAGCCACGCCCAACCCCGCCCCCTCAGAATACGTTGAACAGCTTTGGTGAGCTGTCGACACTTACATTTTAGCCCGCCGCAGTGTTTGATGGCGGTTACCGGTAATGCTATCAACACTGTGGCGGGTTACAGTATAATCATCGGCAGCTTGCAAGCTGTCCGATTTATTCATGAGGTGACGTCCGAGTGCGCTGCCTCTCCCCGGCCCCAACTACACGCAAGGAATGTCGCTCATTACCCTCCCGACAGAGCGGCAGAATCACCAAAAAAAAATAGGTGGCCCCGCGGCGCAAAGAAAAAATACGGGTAGTGGACAGTGACCGGATCATGAGTCTAGTATGATGCTGCAAACAAACCCTAGAAACGGGTAGGATGAACCTAAAATCGAAACATCGGATGAAGGAAATGAGACTTATGAATGGAATAATAAAGAAGCTAACGAGAACCCCACTCACTCCATAGGCCCAGCAGTGACGCCGCGCCAGGCGGCAGTCACCGCCTCTAGCCACCCCCAACCCCGCCCCTCATGTAATCGTCGGACAGCTTATCGAGCTGTCCGACAATTACAGTGTAGCCCTCCGCAGTGTTTGATGGCGTTACCGTAAGCGATCAAACACTGCGGCGGGGTACAGTGTAATCGCGGACAGCTTGCAAAGCGTCGCGCTGTTTCCATGAGGGGGCGGTCCGAGGCGCTGCCTTTTTTATTATTAGCGAAGACCCAAAATTACTACATTTAATCTATGGATTTCCCCTTCCCGCCCCCCTTGCTCCATAGGCCTGCAGTGGACTGCCGCTCGCCAGGCGGCAGTCACCGCTTCTAGCCACACCCAACCCCACCCCTCATGAATACTCTGACAGCTTAGCGATCTGTCCCGACAATTCATTGTACCCCGCCGCAGTGTTTTATGCGTTACCGGTACGCTTAACAACCACAAGCAAAAACCTGTGGTGTCACACGGCAAAGTTACAGAAATAAACAATCTTTATGGGATTACCACATTGAAAAACAGACAAACTCACAATTCAAATCAATTAAAACGTACAAAGGTACATCCAAAACTGCACTTTGGTTACCAGGTAAGTATCCCCAAACCCCCCCCTCACATGTTAAATTGTGAATATTCCTGAGGATAACTGTAAAACAACCCGGCTGTGTGCTAGTTAGTCCCATCAGTGGACCAAAAATAAGACAAGTTAAAGTGCATGGTATGCAAATGTAACTGCATTCTAACATGAAGCCTGAATACCTTAACGCTTCACATGGAACTGGTAAGTTTCATAGGTGAGGTTCTGAGTGAGTTCTCGGAATCAGGTGGGGGGGGGGGAGAGGGCTCCCACGCGTTTCGCTCCTGCTAGAACTTCCTCAGGGACTTCTACCCCTGAGGAATCTCCTAGCAGGAGACGAAACGCTTGGGGAGCCCTCTTTCCCCCCCCCCCACCTTATACAGTGGATTGCCTTCCTGAACATCTCTTTTCAATGGGCTTTATGACATGGAGTTTAGATCGTGTGTATATTTCAATAAATACTGAATTGGGAATATTTCTTAACCCTTAACGCTCTGTGCCGTAGCTCTACGGCGTCAGAGGTACGGGGGATGTAATGAAGAGCGTCGCCATCTTTATTACGATCGCCGCGCCCCCGAACGTCCATTGGGGGCGGTGGATCGGTTGCCATGGTAGCCTCAGTCTTCGTTTTACCGCGGCTATCTGGCTTCTGCAGATTCGTTACAATGACGTGACTCAGTTAATGATGAGCTGCAAATGCCATATATTGGCAATACAGAATATTGCAGTATATGTAGGAACGATCTGACCTACTAGGGTTAATTATGTCTAGATTGGTCCTAAGATTAGTGAAAAAAAAAAAAGAAAAAAAAAGTTTAAAAAATTAATAAATTTAAAAATTCAATCACCCCCTTTCGCCAAACTGATGTAAAACATAATAAACAGTAAAAATCACAGACCCTTAGTTTCGCCCATCCCAAAATGCCCGATCTATCAAAAGATTAAAAAACGTTTACGGCCGGTGGTGACCTCCGAGGCGGGAATGGCACCCAATGTCCGAAATGCGACTTTTTAACGCCTTTTTAACATCACATAAAAATGGAATAAAAAATCATCAAAATTTTGCACAGAACCTCCAATGGTACACTACAAAGTCGCTCATTTCGCAAAAATTACATGTCACACAGCGCCGTGCGCCAAAGTGGAAAAAGTTTTAGCTTCAAAGTTTTTTCCTTTTTTGTACACATTGTTTAATTTTTGAAAATGTACCGTATTAAAACACAAAAACCTATATAAATTTGGTCTCACCGGATCGCACCGAACCAAAGAATAAGTAGCATGATTTTTTTTTTTTTTTTTTTTTTTTTTTTTTTTTACTTTTTTTTTTTCTTTTGGAGCGAAGAGTGAAGCCGTAAAACTGAGCCCACAAGAACGCCCCCTCATGAATACATCGGACAGCTTTGCAGTTTTTTTTCAATTTTTCCACTTTGGAATTTTTTTTTCAGCTCATCAGTACACGGCATGTTAAATAATAACTTCAGGAAAGTTAAATTTGTTTTGCACAAATAGCCCTCACACAGTTCCTGTACACGTACAAATGAAAATGTTATGGATTTTAAAGGTGGGAGGCGAGAAATGATCGAAAAAACCCTGCATCCTTAAGGGGTTAAATTTGTCTCATAAATTTGTCTGTTTCATAAATTGCATCTTACGTGAACCACAGTCTTAAGGAACATTGTCCGCATGACTATCTTTACCAACATTTTGCAGAATTGACTTTGCATATGACTCAAGTTCATCAGAAAAACCTGTAAAATATATGGTAACCCCAGAAATCAAATATTGAAATAATAAAAACCGCAATAAAACCGAAAGGATCATTCAACAATTATATCCACATATTACGAAATAACTGGCGCTGAGGGCTCATGTATCTGTCCAACACTGAAATAATTTGGAAGATGAGGAGGAACCTGAGAAATCGCACATCGAAACAGTCAGGAAAGTATGATAATAAATCAGACAACGAAATACACATCCAGTATCAAACTAACATAATATAAAAGCTGGTTACTCTCCTGTCTAAACTTTTACAAACAAAATACATATTTCAGAATAAAATTGAAAACATGTCTAGACTCATCAATCTCTATTTTTTTCTGTATACATACTTATTATTTTTCGGACTATGAGACTCACTTTTTAGCAAGAAAAAAATTCTTGCAAAAAGTTCTATAGCCAATGGTCAGGATGACTACCCCGCAGCCTCTCCTCAATGGTGTAATGGAGAGCGGTGACATGCTGACATATGAGAAGTACCTTGAACACTCTGCTCCCTGTGGTCCCAAATTTGTAGCTCAGGACATGCTAAGCTGTAATTGGGTCATTGACAGTCGCAGTCACCTGAAACATAATTGGGTTACGATGTTAAGAGCTCTGTGCTACAGACTATAAGTAAGCTGGGGAATTTTAGGAGAAGGATAGGCAGTTTTGCAGAGAGAATTAGGAGCAGATGGGGTGGAGTTGATTATTAATGATAAGGGTTACATCTGATGCCATACTTTACATACCTATCTTCTTATATAATTGTATATATATATATATATATATAGAACATACACAGATATATATGTGTTGTGTGTTTGGGGATCGGGGTCTGAGGGGGTTTAGTGAGCTAAGTGGTTGAGAACTAATGGTTGTGTGGGGGAGGTGTGTAGCAGAGCTGTGTCACAAATAGATAGCTCTGCAGATAGAGTAGAGCTATCTGTGTGCTTGTTACAGATCAGTTTGTGTGGAGATATTGCAGAGATGTGTGTGACAAGGTGGAATTTTAACTGTGTGAAATAGAATTTTCAATATCGCAGAATCGGAGTTGCGTCTCATAGTGAGAAAAATACAGTACCTATATTACCTGCCTCTCATATACCAAGCTTCTAATATCATAGACTATGTCCTGTGTATCAGAATTAACTACTATAATGCTGCTTCTATTCCCAAGCTATAACTCCTATATGCTGCCAATTGGCTTGAATGTTTATCTTGTTGAATCAGGGACGCTCAGCTCGCTGACTGCATGAAGTACCTCCCCTTCATACCCGCAAAAGCCTGCAGGATCCGGAGTATTTATTATATCTGATGGCCTGCTGTGCCGGACAATCTAGCCCAGGCCCTGCTGCAGCCCATCATGCCTCTCCTCTCCCAATCTGTGTGGAGTGACTAAGGGAAAATTGTTGCATTCCTGGTTGACTTTAGCAAGGCTTGTAGACCTTCTTATAGTTCTTATTTCTATTAGCAATAGGTGAGATCCCATTTTGCCCATGTTTTCTATGAATCAAGCTTTGTGTATGGCTTCCCCATGTTCAGTATGTACTTTATCCAGTCATTCCATGATGAGACAGCAAATGGTGTTTGGGAATTTTCCTTCAGACCTGGAAGTGGCAGTAGGCTCACACTTTCATATGATTGTTCTTTAGCGTAGCCTCCCTGCAAATCCATAATAAGGCTGGAACCTACTCATGTCTACACTGTGTGCCAGGGGGCGGGAACTCATACGCTGGCGCACAAGCGTTCCCTAAGGTCTCCAATGATTCCATTTAGGAACATGTGATTGCCAGTCAATTAAATTAATTTCTTTTGTCATCCAGACACTTCCCTCACACTTGGTCTTTGAATGAGGGCTCACTGTAATTATGGTAATGAGTTAAATTTATACATTACTTTCTGCATCGTTCTACTTTTTTAGATCTCTGCTTGCTTTTAATTAAACTGCCTCCTTACTCAATGTTCATAGATGTGAACATGTAGGAAACTTTTAGACGTGTTTTTAGTTTTTTGGTTTTGCAGTCACCCTACAGTACTAATTTGTAATGCACCTCAAGATTTCTTTGCTGTGGAGCGCAAAATAGTTTTGAGCCCTGGGATGAAGCTAAGGTGCTCGGGTCGGTCTGTAAAGGCTAATGGGGGACATTTACTTACCCGGTCCCTCAGAGTTTCCAAAAGTGTCATTGTCATTCCAGAATGCCTCTGCTGGTGATTCACTTAATTGTGTGCCCATTTCCTGTCATCGACGCTTCCCCCCATCAGGTCCGCCGATTCACCATCTTTCCTCTCGTTGATGTCAAGTGTCTTGTCTTGCTAACCAATTTTGAGTAAGGCCACGTTTGTCTGCATCCGTTGGATTGTCCCCCGATTTGGGTCGCATGAAAGCTGAGTGTCCAAATCCGATCGCGTGTGCCAAAAACCGCTTTTAAATCGGCGCAAATGTACATCTCGGCATGTCCGCAAAGTGCGGTCACACTGTTACCATTCACATTCACGCTTTTTTGAACTCCTGAAGTTTTTTTTTGTTAATTACAAAAATTGAGTAGTCTCAATAAAGATCGCGTATATTTTTTACTCTGGTGTGTCCCCTTTGTGTTGCCTCTAGAGTCTCAAACATAAGATTGTGGTGGGACAGAAGGAAAAAATCATAATAATACCCTGAACTGCCAAATCGTCCCTGACCCCATGGGGCTCACATCTATAACATACCAGTATGTTCTGGAGTGTGGGGGAACTGAACCGGAAAACCCAAGCAACACATGGGAGAACATACAAACTCTTTGCGATGTTGACCTGGGAGGTCTTGATCCAGGACCCCAGTGCTGCAAGGCTGTAGTTCTAACCGCTAGACCACCGTGCTGCCTCAACACATGTAAATATTCTGAATGGCGCGATTTTCTAGAACGAATTTGATGAAAGGAACCTGAGACTGATCCTTTTTTTATAAGAGAACTTTATTGGTTCAGTGTTAGACCACAGTTTTGAGTTTATCTTCATTTACATATATGTACAAACTGATTTGATTTATTACTGTTTTACCAGTCTGCCCTGTGGCTTGGATTGGCGAAAGCTCGCCTGGCAGCGGAGCGCCAGCTCCATGCCAAGAACCAACTAACATAGTTTTAACTGCAGCACCTTTAATCTACTACTAGTTCACTGCCTCCATACATGGCCGCCTTATCAAACGTGCTGTGTCAGGCAGAATTTTGGGTTGTTTTCATGGCTTCCACAACAAACTTGTTAACTTTGTCGCCACCCTGCTGTGTAATCCTCAAAATATACTGGCAAACTTTTACCATTTACGGATATTATTTCAGCGCTTCTTGCGCATCTGTTTACATTCCCCTCACCCGCCATATCCCAAACTTATAAGAACGCTACTACACTTGATCTTATACAAAAGGTTCTTAGAAGTGCTGTTTGGGGAGTAGCCTAGAGACAGAATTTTGGGTTGTTTTCATGGCTTCCATGTTAACTTTGTCGCCACCCTGCTGTGTAATCCACAAAATATACTGGCAAACTTTTATCATGTACCGATATTATTTGAGCGCTTCTTGCTCACCTCCTTTGGTTCCTCTCTGCCACCCATTGGTTTGAAGCCTGAGTCCATTTAGGGTATGTCGCCATGCCACTCTCTAGCCTGCCGCTGCTGCCGCTGCCTCTGCATGCCGTCCCCTATAGTGTCAGGGTCAATTATTGGATGTTTTAGATGCTATCTAGCTTCATTCTGTCACTCTGTCATGGCCATGCTGTTGCCCATAATTTTGGCATAATGGTGCGATTAGGCAGCCTCAGAGGCATCCATGCATGCTGCCCCTTGTCCCAGCTTCCTGTGCCGACCTTGGTCCCGCTTGAAAATGCTCGAGTGCCCCATTGACTTCAATGGGGCTCGTACTTACTCAAACGAGCAACACTTCATAGCATCAGGGAAAACTCGAATAACGAGTACCCGAGCATTTTAGTGCTCGCTCATCTCTAATAACCATCAATTGCACCCTTGCCCATATAGTACATACATTCAATTCATAATACATACATTTAATTCATGGTGTGGAATTTCATAGGGAACAAATATATACAAGGAAAAGAAGGATTTCAAATCATCCATAGGTATTGCACTAGTCACAGTGGGGCAAATTTACTTACCCGGTCCATTCGCGTTCCAGCGGCGGCTTCTCCGCTCTGGATTCGGGTCCGGCCGGGATTTAATAAGGTAGTTCTTCCGCCGTCCACCAGGTGGCGCTGCTGCGCTGAAAGTAAACTCATCGCGCCGGAATGCACCGAGCTGGACCAGGTGAAGGTAAGCGGTCCTTATGCGACACATTTTCGGTTTTTAAATGCGGCGGTTTTTCCGAATACGTCGGGTTTTCGTTCGGCCACGCCCCCCGATTTCCGTCGCGCGCATGCCAGCGCCGATGCGCCACAATCCGATCGCGTGCGCCAAAATCCCGGGGCAATTTAAGTACAAGCGGCGCAAAACGGAAATATTCGGGTAACACGTCGGGAAAACGCGAATCGGGCCCTTAATAAATGACCCCCAGTATTTCAAAGTGCTATTGTGCAGAGGATTAGATACTATATCAATGTGCTATATTGCACATGTCCCTCAACCTCTAGCACCATCCCCAAAGAAGTGTTACATTTTATATCTTCATAGTAACACCTAAAAAGTAACGGGTGGCAGGATACTTAGCTTGCATGTGTGGATGCCGACGCCTGGGCATGATTGTTTGGACGTGACAAAAATGATATAAAAATAAACAAAAAAATTAAAAGCATGTTAAGTATTGGTGCATATCGCCTTGTCTATCAAAATATAAAAATGATTATTCTCTGTGGTGAACTGCATAACAGAGAATAGCTCCCAAATGTCTAAATCACCACTTTTTCACCATTTTGCACAAATGGTGTAAAAGTTATGATAAGGTCGTACAGTCCCTAAAATGGGAGCAATAAAAACATCATTTTGTATTGCAAAACTATGCACAGCTCTGTACACCAAAGTATGAAAAAGTTATTAGTGTCAGAATACAATGAAACAAAATATATATTGCTGTACAAAAGGTTTTATTTTTTTTTTAATCAGCTAAAATACAGGCATGTATTATGGGGTTCTTTAGCAGCTGAAGTGTCCATGTAGAAAGGAAGATGAGACACAGCACATATATAGAGATAAAACCCAGCACAGTCCATATTTTAAAACAAATACTTAAAGGGTATTCCCATGAAGACAAGTTTCTTAAATATACTCATGGTAACAAAATAACAAATTCTCTAATTTACTGTTATCAACAAAAATACAGAATTTCACAGATATAATTAAAACCTGTACACAATTTCAGTTGCCCCTGGTTTCCGACCCTGTATCTTCTGACTTTAGGATCAGCATTCTTGCTTTGCTGTCTGACCCTGTGGAACGGAGATATTCTCTGCTCTCTGCCTCCAGCTCCTTCCCCACTGCATTCCAGTAGGAGCTCACACTGATGCACACTGACTTCCTGCCGGCAAACATCAACAGCAGCAAGAGGAGAGCTACAAGCTACAGGCAGATAATTTCTTTATCCAGGGGAAGGGGGAGGGAGGCACATCAGATCTGGTAGCGTGAGAGCAGAGAGTGGCATTAGGACAGATTTATCAAGCTGTCTGAAAGTCAGAATATTTCTAGTTGCCCATGGCAACCAATCACAGCTCCCCTTTAAAATATTCATGAGCACTGGTAAAATGAAAGCTGGGCTGTGATTGGTTGCCATGGGCAACTAGAAATGTTGTGACTTTCAGACACCTTGATAAATCTGCCCAATAGTGTGTTTATGTATCTCATGGATCTTATCATCTCTCATCTCTGATCTGTTTCATATCTCTTACTATGTGTCAGATACTAGTACAATGTTCAGAAGGTAAATGAAAGTGTAGATAAACCTAAAACCTCATAATCTAAGCAAATTTTCAGCTCACAGAGCTAGAGGAATCATGAAGTGTCTGCTTAGATAGTCCCTGCACACACTCTGGAATTTTGTACTGATCCGCCTAGGGAGTGATATGAGCTAAAACAGCAATACAACTGAGTTAAATTGTAAAGTAAAGGATTAAAAATGATCTTTATTGCATAAATATCACTATAAGATTGAAATTTAAGAATTTTCTTTCATGGCAAACCCCTTTAAGCTGCACAAACTCAAGAAAGCAGCTTGCAAGCCTTTCCCCAGTTATAGCACTGTTAAATTGCTAGCTTTATACAGTAAAGTTAGGAAACATTCCAGTACGTAACGGTCCGATTGATGGACCTAGCTTACAGCGGTTTGGCGTATTTATGAGGTGGCGGTACAAAGCACTCCCTCTCTTCTGCGGGAGGGCGGGGCGTAAGGTATGGGAGTGGCATATAGTATGGGAGCTACTTCCTTTACCCTTAACCCCACCATGGTGGTGGTGGGTGGGCTTGTCACACCACACAGCAGCTGCCAACTCTATTTGCCTGCTTTCTTATTGTGGTCCAACAACACCCCTGCCAGGTGGCTAACATAGCAGGATGTAGTACTTTGTTATTAAATGTTGTAACATTTCCAAAAAATGAACATTTAAAAAAAAATAATATATATATATATTTTTTACATAAATCCTTGGATAATATTGATCATTTTGTGTTGACGTGTGCCCTTTAAAGACGAATAATACTTTATTGTCATTAGTAACACTTACCTCTAGATGTCGCCAGAGTCTTTCCATAATAGTCATTGTATGCAGCTCTATGTTAAAATATAATCTTTGAAGTTATAGCAGATTTACTATATATTATTACAGATGTAGCACTGAATAATCATGACTGGCTTAACCTGTTAACCGGCAATGGCTTTTGTTATAATATAAAACTATTTACTTTGCCCAACACACCCATTATTGGCAATTATAGCTAGCTGCTGTTCAAGAGCACATTTTCAACTGCAAGCCCCAACCTTTATTACAATGTCCATGCATCCAAAACATTTAACAATCAGGAAATGTTTAACATAAAAAGGCTGCCATCAGGCAGGAAATACTGGGACTTCAGTCACAGCTAGGAGAGGGGACCCGGGCTTCGGTAGGAGACACTGTGAGTTGGCTACTGTGGGAGGCAGTGTGACTTGGCTACTGTGGGGGGAACTGTGATAGGTTATGGTTGGAGGCACTTTGACTTGGCTACTGTGAGGTAATGAGACTATTGGCTTCTATTGTGTTGAACTGTGACTTTTGGCTCCTATCAAGTTGGTATACAGGAGACAAAGATGCAAGATTAGCAGACCTGACGATAATTGTCGAGACCAGCTTGGTATATATTTAATGAGAGAGATAATCTCAGAGACAGTACAAGCATTGTGCATGCTAATATTGAGGTGCTACAAATCGTTCCTACTGATAAAGGTTCTGTTTTTAAGTCACAATATTCATACCTTTTTCAATGTTTTCAGTAATTTGATTTTAATACAAATAATAAAAAATAACATATTCTGTTCAATAATCTTTATTGAAAGTTGTAAAATATGTACCTCTCCACAAGCCTGCTTCGTGTCTGACTAGGCCGTGAGCTCCCGCTGATAGAGTGCGCGCACAAGCTCTTTTAGCCTTAAAGGGACTCCACCAAGGATTCCCATCAGTTGCTGGCTGTTTTTCCCGGGGTGGTCGCCCAGCAGTCCTGCCTGCTCACTTTTTGGGAAGAACAACTAGGCAGAGTTGTATCCGTGCTTCAACGTTTGCTTAAACCCCAGCAACTTCAAGATCGGCTTCCATGTATGCCCCGCTTGGCTCCTGCTTTCCAGAAGCCACTCCAGCCTCCGGCTTACCAAGAGCCACTCCAGTCTTTGGCTTTTTAGAAGCCACTCCAGTTTCCAGCTTTCCAAAAGCCGCTTCAGCCTCTGGCTTTCCAGAAGCCACTCCAGTCTACGGCCTTCCAAGAGCCGCTCCAGCCTCCGGCTTTACAGAAGCCACTCCAGTCTCCGACTTTCCCGAAACCACTCCAGTCTCCGGCTTTCCAGAAGCCACTCCAGTCTCCGGCTTTCCAGAAGCCACTCCAGTTTCCGGCTTTCCCGAAGCCACTCCAGTCTCCGGCTTTCCAGAAGCCACTTCAGTCTCCGGCTTTCCAAGAGCCGCTCCAGCCTTTGGCTTTCCAGAGGCCACTCCAGCCTACGGCTTTCCAGAAGCCACTCCAGTCTCCGGCCTTCCAAGAGCCACTCCAGCCTTCGGCTTTCCAACAGCCGCTCTAGCCTCCGGCTTTCCAAGAGCCGCTCCAGCCTCCGGCTTTCCAGAAGCCACTCCAGTCTCCGGCTTTCCAATTCAAGTTGACAGAGGCCAACACATGGCCAAGGGACGTTCCAGTCGTCTCCGGCAAAACCTCTACCTGTACATTGTCGGTCCCAAGTCTAGGAGACACCATCACCCTGGGGTCCTGGGTGAGACTTACCTCGGTATGTATGGGGGGGGGGTACTGTCACGGATGCACCCGCGATCCTTGTCTCGGATCATGGGCACACCCGTGCCTCTCTGTGTGGCGGTGGGCCCCCTGGCCCGGACTTACCTCTCCATGAGCCTACTTCCCGTCTAACTAGGCTGCGAGCTCCTGCTGCTAGGGCGCGGACACGCCAGCTCTTCTAACCTTAAAGGGCCAGTGTCCTGCTGATTGGCGCTGGCTAATCCGGCTCAGCCATTATAATCTGGCACCTCCCTTCATGCTTCACCGGATCTTCAGCAATCTTCAAGGAACTTCCAAGGTTTCCAGACCTCGCTTTCCAAAGTGGTTCCTGTTGAAGTGAAAGCCATTCTCCAGTGTTTCCATACGCTCCTGTGTTTTCTGTGTCTCCAGCGTTCCCAGACGCTCCTGTGTGTCTCCAGCGTTTTCCAGATGCTCCTGTGTTTCCTGTGTCTCCAGCGTTCCCAGACGCTCCTGTGTGTCTCCAGCATTTCCAGATGCTCCTGTGTGTCTTCAGAGTTCCCAGACGCTCCTGTGTGTCCTCAGCCTGCCTCCGTGTTCCTGCAGTGCCTTCCAGTCCAGCGGTGTTTACCAGCGTTACCAGTGTTCCTCCCTTTTCCTGTGTTACCAGTGTTCCTCCGTGTTCCTGCTGTCATTCCAGGCTCGGACTGTGTCCTGCACTTCCTCCTACCCCTGCTATCTTGGCTGCCACCACAGGTCGCACCCGTGGAACAACCTGGTGGCACCCCGCTGCAGCAAGACCATCCCGCTTTGCGGCTGGTTCTGGTTCCTGCGGTGGTCCAGAGGGTCCACAGACTCTTCCTCCTGGTACTCCGTAATACCCTCCGTGACTGTGACAGTTGTCCCATACGAACTGTGCAAGTACAGTGACACAAAGGCAGGGAAAAGCAGATAAAGAGGGCAGAGAGACCAATGAGGAATAAGTGAAGAGGAAGAGAAATAAGGAGCCATGGTAGGGGAGAGGACCTTGTACATTGCAGCTAGGATCAGAAGGAGAAAAAGAGGAGAGAAGTGTATCAGTGGCAGGATCAGTGGTGGTGGACCCACTGAACCGCTGTGAGCGATGGCATAAGCCGACACCTGGGAGCAGAGTCCAAGTGGCACCTAGTATTTACCAGAGCCCGCTGCAAAGGGGGTTGGACTTGCTGTGGCAGAATACCACCAGGTTGCTCCACAGGCATGGTACAAGGCGAGGTACAGAAACGGAAAAGTGAGTCAGAGTCGTAGTCAGGCAGGAGGTCACAAAGGTGGCAAAGGAGCAGAGTCGGTAATGTAGCAAAAAAGACAGGCGGAAAAGAATCGAGATGTGGGAACGAAGCGGAAGTCACAACAGGAAATTACAAAAGTTACAATAACACACTGGCCCTTTAAATTTCACAAAGCCGATGCACATGCACTAGGGGGCGGGGATGCGCCGAACCACAGGGAGCCGTCACTGTAGCTTGGACAAGTGAGTAAGCCTACAGCCAACACGGAGGTACACAGGTGCACCTGCGACCCGAGGCATGGGTCCATAAGACCATATTGGGCAGGACACACGCATATGCGTCCCAAGAAATTAAAACAATCAGCATATAATGCAATTTTTATCACACTGTGCTGGCCTGTCAAGGAAAGTTACGTGATGCAGTGGAGGAAGAAGCACCCCACGCGTATCGCCACATATAGTGGCTTCCTCAGGGATGACTGGTGTACCGGAAAATGCAGAAATAAATACCTTAACTAAGATTCCGATGCTAAGCATCTATGCTCCCGTGTATGCAAGTAATGGTGGCCCCCATGTAAGATGAATGCGCAGACCACTAAGACTTCCGGCATCAAGGTCAAATACCCCGCACAAGCGCAAATTGCATGAGAAGTATGTTAGTGCAAAATAGCAGGTCTCTGAAAATGTTAACGAATTCTTGTAATACGGCTGGTGCGTTATAGAGTCCAAGCGGCATGACGAGATACTCAAAGTGTCCATCACGAATATTGAAGGTGATCTCTCATTTGTCGCCTTCGCGGATGAGATTAAATGCCCCCTATAGGTCTAATTAGGTGAAGACCTTGGCTCCACGTAGGCAGTCGAAGAGTTCCGTGATCAGAGGCAGCTAAGACCGCGATAATCTATGCATGGACAGAGTGAGCCATCCTTGGTGCCCACAAAGAAGAACCCAGCATTGGTAGTGTCACATGTGCCCCTGCGACCCATATCCCAGGTCGCAGGCGCACCCGTGTACCTCCGTGTGCCCCAGCTTCTAAACTTACCTGTCTCACCTCCAGCGGCTAAACGCACCCGTGGAACGACCTGGTGGTACTTTGCCGCAGCAAGACCATCTCGCTTTACGGCGGGCTCTGGTGAAGACCAGGTGCCACTAAGATTCCGGTCCCGAGTGTCGGCTAGTACCAGAGGATCCACTTATCCTGAATCCTGACAGCCAGGAGAAGAGGACTTGGGTGATAGATTCTCCTTCACTTAGGCTGACATAGCTGCGGTTTCAGGCACGAAAAGTGGGTACGTCCGACCCTGTAGAGGAGATGTGCCTGGCTAAAGTTGTATAGGGAAGTGTGAGACACTGAAGGGGTTAACTGTGGATGGGCGGTATGTTTCCCCTAGGTTTGGCTTCTATGCAAGGCCTTAGTGCTGAGGTGGGTTTGTCCAGCACCTTGGACACAGGTGATGGGAACAGCCTAATCAGCCTGGATATAACACTCAGCAGATCTGAAGTTGTTGTCTCTCTCTGGCAGGAGGCTGGAGGCACGCAGCCTTGTTCTCTGGGCCTGAGCAACAAAAGTGTTTTTTGTTAGCGGTGAGTTAGAGAACCAATGTTTATTAGCACCCCTGACGGGTAGGATATTATTTTGGTTATGCCTGAATGTGAAGGCTGTTTTATTTTACTTTTGCTGCAATAAACGCAGGCGAGACCTGTTTTTGGACTGTACCTTGGTTGTCACTGTCTTGAACTGCATCATCACAGCACCCCAGACCCCGTTACCACATGTCTCTACTGGCCAAATCCCCACATATGGTGCTTCGGATTGGCGGGCCTCAAAGACACACACCTGAAAGGCTCGCTACATTCCTGCAACATTGCATGCCTGGGTGAAACAGCAGGCAAATTGCGGATAAAGCCAAGATGGAGGACATTATTAAGCCATGTTCCGCAGCAGGAAGGGAGGTCCCGCAGCATTCAGGAGAGTCCCGGCTGATCGCAGCTGCAGCAAGCCATGCTCCAGCAACAGCGGAAAGTCCCGAGCCATGTTCCAAGCTGATGATGGAAAAAGTTTTCTTCTGGCGTTATGCAGCACCGCAAGCGAGACTTCTGAGGGGTCCCAACTGGTTGCAAGGGTACCCGTTGTCCAGCATTCCGCAACGGGCTGTCAGTGCAGATGCTTTACAAAGATGACGGCGACCGACGACGTGGAGGCGTATCTCACTGTGTTCGCGCGAGTAGCTGAGCGAGAGGAGTTACCGCTGAGCAGTGGGCAGATTTCCTGGCACCGTATCCTGACAGGCGAGTCGCAGAAGGCTTACTACGACCTGAGTGAAACGGAGGCCCGGATAACCCCCCCAGCTAAAGGCGAGATTCTGGCTCGTCTTGGGGTCACCGTTCAAGTTCGTTTCCACGCCGGGTCCACCAGTGGGCTTACTCAGAAAAACTACCCCCACGCTCCCAATGCATGACCTGATCCATCTTGTCCGGAGTTGCTTCCAACCAGAGGACTGCACCCCAGCCAGAGGTGGAGAAGTGGTTCTCGCAAATCACCGTTTCTCTCCCTCTTCGGCTCCAGCGGTGGGTTTGGACAGGGCCTCCGCCCACCAAAGCTGAGGAACTCGTGTCCCTAGTAGAGAGATATCGGGCTACGGAGACTTTCTACTTACCTCTCCCACACGAAGCAGTGCCAGTGACAGGGTCACCAAACCGTGGGTAGGCTACTACTACTGCGGAAAGGGGAGGCATGTCAGGTTGGGAGGGGGTTCATTGGGGGCGTGGATAACCAGACCCAGTGAGGCTCGTGACCGAGGTCATAGCCGTATCCAGTTGTTGGCGATGCCATGAAATGGGCCATATTGCTGCCACTGTCCTCCTGTCAGTGGAGCCAAGGACTGCAACCCAGACCCGGCGAGTGTCACTGTTTTGCCCGGTCCGCTCGGCACGATCAGTCACGGATGCAGACCACCCCAGTTGTAATGGTCACAATCGTGGTCACACGGGTGTAAGCCTTGCTAACTCAGGGAGTCTGGTCACGGCGGGCTGTGGGGGACTTATTGAGTTGATCGCAGTGGGACTGTAAGTGGCGTGGAGACAGGTGAGTGCTAGTATACATGGGGACACACTGCAGCGATTCCCCACTGCGTCATCAACCTACATACACCTTGTGGTACTGTCACCCATGAAGTGGGGGGTGGTGGGACCCTGTTTCATGGCTATTATTGCAAGACTTACCGGTGTTTTGGGACCTCTGGAGACGAAGACCCACCTCAGGTGCTGTTGCAATAATGGGCATCAGGTAATGTCCGGCCTTGGCCCCTGAACCCTTTGAGGCCGATGTACCCACACCAGCAGTAGGGTGACCCCATGTTATGAATTCTCTCCCTAGAGGTTCTAGCTGGTGAGGTCGAGGGCCACGAGGAGATGGCCGACATGCGGACCTTGAGATTTCCCGTGAAAATTTTGGGCTGCACAGCTACAGGACCCTACCTTGGTTAAAGCAGGAGAATGTTAAGGTGATAAATGGGGTACTCCAAATACCGGGCTGATAAATATACCCCCGAATGGTGATTGTTTGGGGAACTGTTGTACCGGGTCACCAGATACGGTGAGGAGGTTGAGCAACTTGTAGTACCACCATCTCACCGTAGGCTGGTGCTAGAGTTGGCACACAAACATGTGCTGGGAGGGCACTTAGGTGCTGAGAAGACCCAGAGAGGATCCTGCAGAGATTTTTCTGGCCCGGGTGTGGGAGGAGGTAAACCGGTATGTAGCTCCTGCCCTGAGTGTCAACTTACTGCCCCGGTGTCCACTTCAGGAGTCCTTGGTCCCACTACCAATCATAGAGGTGCCATTTGAACGGATTGCAATGGATCTGGTTGCCCCAAGTCAATCCTCAAGGGGGCACCAATACATCCTGGTTATCCTGGACTACGCTCACGCGGTATCCCGAGGCGATTCCACTAAGGACACCTCCTCCAAAAATATTGCTAGGGAGCTGTTCCAGGTATTCTCACGCACCGGCCTCCCCAAGGAATCTTGACGGACCAGGTACCCCATTTCATGTCTAGAGTAATGAAGGAGATGTGTAGTTCACTGCAGGTAAAACAGCTCCGCACCTCTGTGTATCATCCTCAGACAGATGGCCTGGTCGAGAGGTTTAACAAGACCTTGAAGGGATGCTAAGAGGGTGGTCAGCAAAGATGGGAAGGAACTGGGATTGTTTTGTTGCCCCTATTGATGTTTTGCCATACGTGAAGTTCCCCAGTCCTCTACGTTTCTTCTCACCCTTTGAGCTGTTATATGGCCGTTCCCCACGTGGCTGTTGGATGTAGCCAGGAGACCTGGGACACAGAGAGGACCCCCCACCGTATGTGTGATAGAACACGTTCTCCCTTAATGCAGGACCGCATAGCGCGGTAATGCCCCTTGTAAAGGACACATACAAGGCACAAGAGGCCAGTCTAGGTGCTCCAATAGGTCGCCAGACTCATGGACCTTTAACCCAGGCACAAGGTGCTAGTTCTGGTGCCCACCGTGAGAGCAAGTTCTTGGCCAAATGGCAAGACCATGAGGTCATGGAGAGAGCGGGGAAGTAACCTACGGGTATCTCAGCCGGGAGGAGGAAACCAACTACATTCTCCACGTGAACCTCCTAAGCCATGGAGGGAAAGAGAGTCCCTGATGCCATGGGTAGTAGGAGGCGTCTTGTCCCAAGAAGGGGACCCCGGGGTAAGGTGTACCCGATGCCAGGTGCCTGAAGTACGGAATCTCGGATTCCCTCTCCAGGGCCCAGATTCAGGAAGCGAAGGAGTTTTGTGCTCCGAAATGTGGATGTGTTCTCTAAATTACCGGGACGTACTTCAAGTCATCAGCATGACATCATAACGAACCCCACATCCGGTGTACACCAAAACCCTTACGTGGTCCCTGAAAGCGGCGCCGGCTTGCCATACCGAGAAGTCAGGCAGATGTTAGACCTGGGGGTTATCGAGAGAAATCTAAAAGTGACTGGTTCGGTCCTATTGTGTTGATTCCCAACCGGATGGTTCCCTACGGTTCTGGCAATGATTTTGGAAGTTGAACGAGGTGTCCAAATTTGATTCCTATCCCATGCCCAGGGTTGACGGTTTATAGAAACGACTTGGACATGCTAGGTTCCTCTCCACCCTGACCTGACGAAGGGTATTGGCAGGTCCCCCTGACTGACAGGGCTAAAGAGAAGACCGCTTTTGTTACCCCTGATGGGCTTTTTCAGTACGTGGTACTCCCTTTGGGCTACATGGGGCTCCCGCCACATTCCAGAGGTTAATGGATCTCGTGCTAAAACCTCACCGGAGTTATGCCTCGGCCTACTTAGATGACATCATAGTCTATAGTAACGACTGGGGAGTTCATCTAGCCAAAGTCAAGCATGGTAGGACCCCTGTAGGGCAGCAGGGCTGACGCGAACCCCCAAAAAGTGTGACACTGGGACTGGACAGGCCCGTTACCTGGGGTACCGTAATGGGCGGGGGTCCTCAAACCCCAATAATAAAGTAGAGGCTATCCACAGTGGCACTAAGACGGGCAGATAAAAATTGAAAAGGGAAGACAAAGGGATGAAGAGGGAGTTCAACATAGCGCAATAAAATATAATAAGGCGAGATGAAAAGAGGTCGCAATACTGAGGATCATGGTGCAAACAAGTCGGAAAGTTCACAAGAGGAGGCAGAGAGGACAAATGAGAACAGAGCGGATATTGTAGAGCGTCTGAAGGAGTAAGAGGGGCGGAAACGCCGAAAGTAGAATAATAAACCAAGATAAGAGGGGTAAAGGGAGGGGAGAGCAAACGGGAGAGGTAGAGAGCGAGAAGTGGAGCCTAAGGGACAGACATCGGAGAGAAGAGAGACTAAAGGGATAGAGAAGAAATTAGAGGGGAAAGAGAGGTCGAAGCAAAGTAGAGGAGGGGAGCGCGGAAGAAGAAGTTAGGGGAAAGGAGAAGTAAGGAGAGGGGAGGGAGGACGAAGGCTGATGCCCGGGGAAATCGTAAAAGGGGTGGGAAGGGACCACGAGGGGCGAGATTCTGTAAAATGGAGACAGTACCCAAGTATGAGAGAAAGAAAGGAAGAGAGCAGCACAACAGGCGTCGTAAAGGGCCAAAGAAGAGGAGAACGCGGGGGAGGGCGGTGGAAAATTAACGGAGTGAAAAGAAATAAGAGATGCGGGGAGAATCAAGGGTGAATTTAAATGAAGAGATTAGGGGAGGAATCCCTTTCTTCCCTCCTTCCCGTTTGCTTGTCTGTTATCATGGGCATAGTGGGCTATTATCGCCGATTTATTCCCCAGGATTTTGCGACAAAGCGGCACCACTGACTGATCTGACCAAGGTAGCAGGGGGTGATGGTAAGTGGTATGACGAGGCTGAGGGCGTTCCAGGCACCTTTAAGACTGGTTTTGTGGGTGGGGGATCCGTAGCTGATCACCCCTAATATTCACCAAGACCTTTATTGTGGCAGACTGACGCTTACTGACTGGGCTAGGCTGTCCTGTCCCAATAAGTGGAGGTTGAGGAACATCCCGTGACATTCCTGAGCCGGCAAGCTCACCACCGCCTGAGAAGAACTATAGAATAAGTTGCGAGGAGGAGTGCTTGGCGATCCAATGGGCTCTGAATCCCTGAGGTATTATCTGGTAGGGCGGCAGTTCATCCTAGTGACTGATCACTCTCCCATAACCTGGATGACGTCAGGCCAGGAGAGAACGCCAGGTCACAAGGTGGTTCCTAATGCTCCAGATTTTAAATTCACGGTGGAACCATCGAGCAGGAAAGTCTCATGGAATGCCGACTGCCCCTATCCAGTCCCATGTCTTGATTGGCCAATAGGTTGTCCCCACAGGGTCAAGACAGAGGGGAAGGGTATTGGTATGTGAGACACTGAGGGGTTAACTGTCGGTAGGGCGGATTATGTGATTCCCTAGGTTGGTGGCTTTTATGCAAGGCCTTATGTGCATGAGGTGGGTTTGTTCGCACACGCTTGGACACAGGTGATATGGGAACAGCACTAATCAGCCTGTATACATCACTCAGCAGATCTGAAGTTTGTTCTCTCCTGGCAGGAGGCTGGAGGGCCACGCAGCCTTGTCTCGGGCCTGGAGCAACAAAAGTGTTTTTAGAGTAAGGGTGAGTAAAAAGAAGAGGAACACAGAGAAGATTTCAGTCTTTTTCCCTGTTGAGTAGCACCCCTGCGGGTTAGGATAGTTATTTTGTTTGGATGCCTGAATGTTGAAGGCTGTTTTATTTATATTTGCTGCAATAAACGCAGGCGAGACCTGTTTTGGACTGTACCTTGGTGTCACTGTCTTGAACTGCATCACAGCACCCCGTTACCACAGTCTCTACTGGGCCAAATCCCCACAGAAGTCATAGGGTCGGTGTGGTGGTAAAGTCTCTGCTTGCTTCTCCGAGAAGACATCAGCAAAGTCCATATATGAAGCGGGGAGACCTACCAGGGGCTTGGAGGACGCCGGAGTAGTCATGGTGGGTACAGGATGAAGTGGCACCAGACAGAATGACTGGCACTCAGGTCCCCAACAAAGAACTTCCCCAGTTTCCAGTTGAGCATAGGAGCACGGCTCTGCAACCATGGAAGACCCAGTAATACAGAAGACATAGACTGGGGTAGCACATAAAACGAAAGCCTTTCTCTGTGCAAGGCCCCAACTGGCAGAGAGAGAGCCTCAGTGTGGTACCAGACCGGATCACAGAGAATCTGCCCACTGATGGACGAGATAACCAGTGGCTTCCCAAGACGGATCACCGAAAGATGATGTTGGAAGACCAGGGCAGCATCCAAAAGATTTTCCGTAGGGAAGGAATCCAGGAAGGTAAAAGTTTTAAACTGGCTACCTGTCCCAGAACTGAGGAGGACAGGTATATTCAGATGTGAAGAGGCTTTGCTCACACCTAGGGTTGCCTATCCCAGAAACCCTAGATGCTTGCGTTTCCCAGACGCTGTGGACGGAGTGAACAAGTCTTGAGAAAGTGCTTGGAGCTAGCACAAAAGAGGCAAAATTTTTCCTGTCATCATCTGGAGCACTCTTGGGGTGTCAGATGAGCTTTGTCCACCTGCATAGCCTCCTCACTCTGGGGTGAGGACAGGTAAGTGAGGCTGCAGCCAACACGGAGGTACACGGGTGCCCCTGCAACCTGAGGCATGGGTCGCATGAGCGCCCGTGACAATGGGTTCACCATGTCACCCAGGAACTAAATTCTTCTGAAAGTTACATTTTAATTCACACTTTGGTAAAAAGGCACTTCACCTGCTAGCACAGGTTTATCTTCATATGTCTTCAATTGCATTCTTCCTTTCCTTTACACCATCCCCCTTGCTCCCATGTCTGTTCGTTGAACAGGACAGGAAGGGGGGATGGAGATAGATGAGTGTGGAGGAGAGGAGACTCACCACATGCTGATGGCAGGTAGCCAGGTAATGTGAATTAAACTATAATAAATAAGCTACTGAAATTATTCAGAATGCTGACAAAAGTAGTTTTAAAATCAGCATAGGTTATTGGAACCTGTCACCAGGAATGTCATTTTTAGCTGGTGACAGGTTCCAATATGCGCTTTATCCCTTGCTCTGCCAATGACATATCTTATATGTGCTCAGAGGGTGTCACCTCTTTGGCCAAGGATGTATGAGGTATGTCCTGGATTCTATGAGCCATAACTGTGTATCCCTGGCACCTAGAATCTTAGGGTTTTTTGTAAAACCCTACTGATTATCATTTTGATAGTTAATATATCTGGATCCCTGGCATTTAGAAACATAATCCTAGATTCATATGAAAGAACATATTTGCCTTTTTCAGAGTGCTGAAAATCCAAACTTATAGCCCTCTGAAGTGTGCATCCCAATCCAGTTTCTTAGCCACCAAAATGCAGGAAGAAGCTGGAGGAGAGTGTACAAAGGAATTCACATATTGCCAGATTGGTTGCCTTTACGTTTTAAGCTGCTTAATCACTATATTTTGCAAGTTGTGATTGTTTTAAAAATTCTAGCTGAAAATCAGATGTTCATCTAGCACATGGTCATCTATTACATTTAGGTGTGAAACAAATTATTTTGTTTTTGGGGCACATTTTTTACCATCAAACTAAATTTTTAAAGTACATTAACCCCTTCCCAACCGGGTCCCGGTGCCGAGCCCTCTCCATAGCCGGTAAGTCTTTGCTGCATATTGCAGCAAAGGCTTACCGGTAACACCCGCGATCGGTGCTAGCACCGATCGCAGGTGCTTTCACGGCCATCGCCGCCGGCAATGCTGCCGGAGCCTCCAAAAAGATGGCCGCCATCTTGCCGAGGATCACCGCTCCCCGATGACGTCACGGGGAGCGGTGATCCATTGCCATGACAGCTTCGGGTCTCACGAAGGCCCGAAGCTGTCTCGTTTTAACCTATTCATTACAATGTGCTATCAGCACATTGTAATGAATGAGGAGTAAAATCCCCATATACTGCCATATTGCAGTATGGCAGTATATGGTAGGATCGATCAGACAACCTAGGGTTAAAGTACCATAGGGAGTCTGAAAAATAGTAAAAGTAAAAGTAAAAAAAAGTAAAAAAAAAAAAATTATAATAAAAAAACCTAAAAATTCAAATCACCCCCCTTTCCCTAGAACTGATATTAATATTAATAAACAGTAAAAATCATAAACACATTAGGTATCACCGCGTCCGAAAATGTCCGCTCTATCAAAATATAACAACGGTTTTTCCCTGCGTTTAACCCCGTAACGGAAAATAGCGTCCAAAGTCAAAAATGACATTTTTTTGCCATTTTGGAAAATAAAAAAAATTAATAAAAAGTGATCAAAAGGTCGCACAGTCCTGAAAATGATAGCAATGAAAACGCCATCAAAAGTCGCAAAAAATGACACCACCCACAGCTCCGTACACCAAAGTATGAAAAAGTTATTGCCGCCAGAAGATGGCAAAATTAAAAAAAAAAATTTGTACAGGAGGTTTTAATTTTTTTAAATGTATGAAAACATTATAAAACCTATACAAATTTGGTATCCAGGTAATCGTAGCAACCCAAAGAATAAAATAGACATGTCATTTGGGGCGCACAGTGAAAGCTGTAAAATCTAAGCCCACAAGAAAACGTGGCAAATGTGTTTTTTCACCATTTTCACTGCATTTGGAATTTTTTTCCCGCTTCCCAGTACGCGCCATGGAATATTAAATACCGTCACTACGAAGTGCAATTTGTTACGCAGAAAATAAGCCATAACAGAGCTCTTTATGTGGAAAAAAAAAAAGTTATAGATTTTTGAAGGTGGGGAGTGAAAAATGGAAGTGAAAAAAATAAAAAAGGCCAAGTCGTTAAGGGGTTAAAGTAAAATGCTAAAGTACATTTTTTAATGTTACACTTTTCATGCAATCAAAATTGCATGAAGGTGTCTATATTAATAACTCCTTCATGCAAGTTTAAAAATAGGACAATAGTATGCTTTAAGAAAATATATGGTTTGTTGGGGTTTAGTGTACTTTTTATGCTGTTATATTGGTTTTATTTGTACATGTCAAAATTGTAAATATTGCTCTGGCCAATCACTGAGCAAAATATCCAGTTATATATCCAACTTTGAGACCCACACCCATCTTGGGAATTGTGGTCCACTGACCCAGTTCCCACAGACCAGCTTAATGGAGAATTTGCTGCACATATGCATTCAATGACCCAAATGAAGTGTTGTTGTGCATGTGTGGACAATCTTTATTCAAGTATGTGCGAGTGATGAAAATAGTCAAGCGTACAGCTATGTTGTCAGCAACAGGGGAGTGCAGTTTAAAACGTACTGTTTATAATCTTTCTACCAACACACATACAGATAAAGAAATCAAGCATGACACATCTGTGGGGATACTAATAATATCTGTTAACTGATCCACTACCTAACTTATATGACCTTGCTTAAGATTGTGGATAAAGAAAATAGGGTAGATCTTACCAGATGTTCACATCAATTTGGTATCTTGGTATCTCTTTAACTCTTCTGGGACCACCCGCTGACATCTGAAGTCCTGAGTCTTTAATAATTATAATTAGAGATGGGTGAATTTTTCAGAAATTCGATAAGCCGAGTTAGTCGAATTCTCCATCAAAATTTGTTTCAATGAGAATCGAATCATGGCAAATCACGTTAAAAAACAGGTATTTCCTGGCTGCAGAGAGCCTGTAGGGTGTTGTAGAATGTTGTGGCATGCGCAAATATGGATAGGGCGCGTGGTTTGGTCTTCAAACAATGCTGTGCTTTAGTATGACACGCACATGACAGCCGCCGCTCTAAGAATCGCTTCACTCTTCAGTTCCATGGGCACTTAGAGGGGCCAACTTGACCAAATAAGTGAAGCGGGAACCTAGCCTGACACGATAATGTCAGTGCCAGCTCGAAAGGACTGAGCTGAGGGCCAAGATCCCACTATAACATCAAAGAGTGCACTCTTTTTACACTGACATCAGATGATTCCATAGATTACGGCAGAACCTGTTCTGTTAAACGATGATACATGTAGAAACCCCCCAAAAGAGTGCAGAGGGTGTCGGCAGTAATTCTGCATTGACGTCACTGATCATTTTGCCCTTCATTTCATCCATCATTGTCTGCTTTCAATCGGTCAATAATCCATCAGTATTGCTAAAGCCAAAACCAAACAGGAGTTGATCCAAAACAGACATGACCAGTAAATGGGATATTTGCATGTCCTCTGTGTCTGTATCTACTCCTGCTTTTGGCTATCAATCCTGAAGCTTTTCATTCCTTCTGACAGATGAAATGAAGGAGAAAACCAAATATAGTGGCTACGTCATAGAGGAGTGTAGGGTGAAAACAGCATTATGGAAATCAGGGTGTTCCAGGGAGACAGCGGTCAGTTGGCAGCAGCATGAGTGTGGAGGTGGCGGCAGCAGCATCATGAGGTCAGAGAGTGGCACAATGACAAATTCTGGAGGTGGCAGCAACATGGTAGGCCATAGTGTGGCACAATGACAGAGTGTGGAGGTGGCGGCAGTAGCAGCAGCAGGAGGTCAGAGAGGGGCACAATAACAGTGTGTGGAGGTGCCAGCAGCAGCAGGAGGTCAGAAAGTGGCACAATGACAGAGTGTGGAGGTGGGTGACAATTCCAGTCCCTGGTAAAGATGGTGGGAGGCAGATGGAGAAACTGTTAGCAGATGTGTGGCATCAGATGGGTGCCAGCATCAGAATAGTGGCTGAGGCAGGTAGTTAGAACCCAGACTCATTTCTCAACGTTTGGGGGAGGCGTCATGGCTGATCTAATCTGATGTATAAGGCATTGGTGTGTTGAATTCCTGGCCGATCCACACCTGATTCATCTTGACAAGGGTCAGTCTCTCCACATTATGGGTGGACAAGCGGGTTCTCCTTGGGGTAATGATGGCCCCCGCTGCACTGAACACCCGGTCTGATGCCACACTACTGGCCAGGTAGGACAGCTTCTCTACTGCAAACTCCGCAAGTAGCTGCCACACAGTTTGGCTGCCCAGTAGTCCAGGGGATCCTCTACCTGGGGTGGTAGAGTGCTGTCCAAGTAGTCCACCACCTGCTGGTGCAGGGTCTGCTCCATTTCCTGCTGTTTCTTATGGCGGCTACCCTCCTCACTAGGCGGGTGAAGAAAGCTGCTCATTAAGGACTAAAGACTTAAGCTTCTGCTGATGGAGCTGCTCCTACCCCCCCCCCCATATCTCCCCACAGGAGCCATGGCAGTAGTATGTAAGCGATGACTGCCAGGAATTCTATGGTAAGACCTGACAGGATGGACAATGGCACACATAGGTAGCAGCCAATTGTCTGCACTGTATTTCTTTATAGTACACCAGTTGTTCCTCCTTCTAGGCAGCTGGAAAAAAGGCACCCATTTTGGACCCGTAGCAAGGGTCCAAGAGGATGGAGAGCCAAAAGTAATCCCTATGCCGGATGTTGACTCTTCGGCTATCACTAGTTAGGCAAAGCAGCATGCTGCGTGCCATCTGCGCAAGTGACTCTGAGGGACTCCTGGCCTCCATCTCCACTGTATACTGCCACAATACTTCAGGGTCATCTGTCTCATCTTCTACCTCCTCCAGATGCTCCTGCTCCTCCTCTCCTGTAACCTGAGTCAAAAAATCACTAATTTCTCCAGACTCTGCTTGTGCTCCAATATCCTTTTCCTCCTCCAGTTTAGCCTCCACTGGACTCATGTGGCCATGAGATGTAGTCGCCACTTCTCCAGTGCCCTGACCAGACAGGTTTTTGCAGCATCTGTTCCAGGACACGCAGTGGAATGACATTATTCATCCCATAGTCCTGGCGACGTATAAATAACGTGGCCTCTTTAAAGGGTCTGAGCAAATGGCAGGTGCCATTGGTTGACATCAAAGTTACATAGGGGAGTACTCTGGTCCACTTGCATCATCAAAAAAATCATTAATGGCTTTTCTCTTTTAATACAGATCGTCTAACATATGGAGGCTGGAATTCCAACGGGTGGAAACATTGCATATCAGACTATGTTGGGGGAGGCCGTTCTGATGCTGCAATTCGTGGTGGGTGTACTTGGCTTTGTAAGAAAGGATGAAGTGCATGCACAGTTTACTGCCCATTTTTAGAATGTCTTGCAGATGGGTGGAAGACTACTGGAACCTTTTGACAACCAGATTGAACACGTGCGGAACTCGTGCAGAACCGAAATTTTCCAGAAATTCTAAACCCATTTCTAATTATAATAATATTTCTTTATTTAAATAGCGCCTACAGATTACACAGTGCTGCACAAATATTGCCTTATTGGTCTTTAGATGTCGCAGCAGTTTTCTACTTCTCTCGCACTAGATGCTGGAGCAGGTTTGGGTCTCCGGGTGCCAGAGAACCTAGGGAGAAGGGAGATGTGGTTTATTACCGCTTCTCCCTTCTCCACTCCTCACAGCATTGTACTGAAGTAGCACGATAAATAGAAGATAGGAGCCGGATCTAAAGGGGTTAACGAGCTGCTGGGTCTCATTAGACCCATTCCAGCTCTGATTAGACTCCCCAGTCACAGGTTTTATTTTTCCTTTGTAACTGGGGCTCTTGTAGAGAAAAAAATAAAGTAAAAAGTCAATAGGCATGTTGTCCATCCATCAGGATGATGGTGCAGCAAGTGCAGCAAACACATTATAAGAGGAGTGGAGTGCCATCTCCCCAGGCAGATTGCAGCCAGTTAAATAACACTTACTCCTGATTCAGTGACATCTATATTAGTTACCTCGACGGCCGGACACACTGTTCTAGTCAAATCGTGCCGATTTCAGATGTGGTAACCGGAAGTACATCATCAGCAAGTTCTGAGAACGCAGAGCAAAAAGTAAGTATCTTCTGGGTAAAGACAGGATCGTGCATGTCGAATACTGGCCTAAAACATGCATAGTTCAATTGAAGATTCAGACCATTAAGTGTCACTTTACCCAAAAGGTATGTCTACCTGGCCTCTCTCTGTAGAACCGTACAGTCCCAGTCACCTCCTCTCAGTGGATTGGGTACCTCTTAGTTGAATCCTTGTAAATTTAAAAACTGATGCTTCCCTCTTATTAACAAGATGAATATGTTGGGCAATTGGGGTATCAAATGCCTTTTCAATATCCCCCAGATGATCCCCCATGCAGCGCCAGAATTTCTTTACCATTTTGCCTCGTCTAAATGTCACAGATGGTTTATTAGTGAGTAGATCCGTCAGATCAGGATCCAATAGAAGAATCGGTCAATGTTTGGCCAACACTTCTTTTGCCTTTTCAGTGCCGTTATCAACAATAGTTATCATCCTGATCCCTTTATTCTCAATTCTAGATGTCACCCTACCACCGGTCAACAGTTCATGCCTTGGTTTAAGCGTTGCATTCTGATATGCCTCTCTAAGAATATAGCCCGGGTAGCCTGTATCCTTAAATCTAATACAAAAATGTGAAGATTATCAGTTAATCTTTTAAATTCACTGTTATTACTACAGTTATGTTTCATTCATAAATATTGTCCTTTTGGTATGCCCTTCCGTAATGCTAGATGGCGGCTACATTTATATATCTATATACATATAAATACATATATATAATATATATATACACCAATGTTTGTAAGCATCCCTGCGGATCACATCCAAGAAAGGTAAACACTCATGGTGTAGCCCGATTTCACTCACATCCAGAAGTTTCACAAAGAGACAATGTCATCGAGATAACGTAAAAATAATTCCACATTTTCAATGCCTTCTGTGGAGTTTCCCCAAACACAACAGTTCTCTGCCACCAGCCTAGGAGCAAGTTGGCATATGTGGGTGCATACAGGCTCCTTATTGCCATGACCCTGCGCCGGTGGTAGAACTTGTGATGAAAAGTGAAGAAATTATGTGTAAGGGAAAAATGGAGAAGAAGCAAAACAAACTGATTGTGTAAGTTATATTGGGTACCTCTGGAGCAGTGATGGTGAACCTTTTAGAGACAGAGTACCCAAACTACAACCACAACCCACTTATTTATTGCAAATTGCCAACACAGCTTATTGCTCCCTTCTCTGTCATAGCTTTCAATCATATCAGTATCCTGAGAACACCAATACAGTAGAAAGGAGGAGGACAAATTCAGGTTCAACTAAACAGGAAGAATTGTCAGACCTGGATCCGGAGCTACCATGATAATGCAGATCTGACCACCCTTTCATTTCCTCCAGTAGTCTGAGGCAGCGCTGTTGCTTTAAAGGGGTTGTCTAGAGGTTGAATAACTTGACTGATTTCTTCCAAAAACAGCACCACACCTGACCATGGTTTGTACTGGTATTGGGACTCAATTCCATTCATCTCCATCTAGCAGAGTTGCAACAAACGGTCAGGTGTGGCGCTGTTTTTGGAAGAAAGCAGCCAAGTTTTTCAACAGTAGAGTAGAAAAAAATGGTCTTAACATCTTGTCTATGTACACCCCTATATTCTGACACAAAGAATCTACCCCTGACACCAACTTTCAATGGGTTGACCCCTTTATGGATTTTGGGAGAGCATAGAATGTGACTACTGTCGTGTGTGGGCAGGAGGAAGTCTGATTCTATTTCATTGCTGATTTCCCAGTGCTGATGATAAAATTGCATCAAGCTCTTCTAAATTCTAGAGTGGGATTAGTGTCTTTTAGAAGAGAAAAGCAAAGTCTCTGATACATCTTTGTGCCAAGAATTATGACATTGCCCCCCTTGTCGGAGGGCTTGATCGTAATATTTAAATCTTTTTTCCAGAGCTCACAAAGCACGTATCTCATCTTTACATAGATTAAATGGTGTATTACTATTTGTATCCAATCTTAAGTCATGTTCCACCAGGTCTACAAAGAGATCTATGCAAAATAACTTCACGCTTATGAGGCACATTAGTTAAGGGTGATAAAAGGTGCCTGTCCTCTGAGGTTCTGGTTGTTTTCTAACCTCAGATAGCATATCTGCAGGATCCCCAATTCTGATATCTCAAAAAAACTGTTTAAACCGCCAAAAGAAGCAAATACTGGGGCTATTATAAGACTTAACTTATAATAATACATTTCTTGAAAAAATTAGATTTGTGCCTACCAGATTAAAAGCCAGAATGCATTAGGCAGAGTATTCTATATAAACTGGGGTATAATAAAGATTTGCCCTAATAGTAGATAGTATCAAACTAATCCAGCGTTGACAGTGTAAGTTAGAGAAGTTTAGAAGCCACATTGGGTTACAGTTATGGAGGCTAAAGGTTTTATTGGGTAAGAAAAAGGGGAGGGCAATGTCACCATATATATGAGTATATAGTATCAAGGACCACTGGCACTAATACTTGTCTAATGTGCCAAAATTATCATTGTCTGGCGGGACAAAAGAGAGGGTACATTAATAGTCCCATATATTAATGCAGCATTTATTAGCATATTCTGGTGATATAATATGTAAACTGTTCTGAATAAGAAGAGACAAGAAACAGTTATTCCAATTTATACCGCTAAATTTAGAGTACAATGATTGATGATAGGTAATACTCAATTGGAGTGAATATATTCCCTAAGTATTACTTGTATCATTTATTTCTTCATCAACAAGAGTTTTACATCTTGCAGGACAGATACTTAGTCCTGAAAGTGTATCTAATTCCACTGCCGCCGATTCGGCTTTCTACATAGTACATTTCCTCAACCCAATATCTAACTGACTGGCTCCATCACAAGATTAGGAATACTGACACTGACTACTGCCTAGTTATTATTCTTCTGATTAATACAAACAATTAAAGAGGACCTGCTATCAAACACTGGGGTACAGTGTAATCATCCGAAAGCTTGAAAAGTTGTCCGATGTAATCATGAGGGGGCGGTCCGAGGCGCTGCCTCTTCCCCGGACCGCCCCACTCACTCCATAGGCCAGCAGTGACTGCCGCGCGCCAGGCAGCAGTTACCGCCTCTAGCCACACCCCAACCCCGCCCCCTCATGAATACGTCGGACAGCTTAGCGAGCTGTCCGACAATTACATTGTAGCCCGCCGCAGTGTTTGATGGCGTTACCGGTAACGCTATCAAACACTGCGGCGGGGTACAGTGTAATCATCGGACAGCTTGCAAAGCTGTCCGATGTATTCATGAGGGGGCGGTCCGAGGCGCTGCCTCTTCCCCGGACCGCCCCACTTGCTCCATAGGCCTGCAGTGACTGCCGCGCGCCAGGCGGCAGTCACCGCCTCTAGCCACACCCCAACCCCACCCCCTCATGAATACGTCGGACAGCTTAGCGAGCTGTCCGACAAATTACATGTACCCCGCACAGTGTTTGATGGCGTTACGCGGTAACGCTGTACAAACCACAGCAAAAACCGGTGTGTGTCCACGGCAAAGTACAAGAAATAAACAATCTTATGGATTTACCACATATGAAAAACAAGCAAACTCAAATTAAAATCAATTAAAAAGTACAAAGTAGGACATACAAAATGCACGTTGGTTACACAGGTAAGTATACACCAACCACCCCTCACATGTTAAATGTGATATCTGAGGATAACTAGTAAAACACACGGCTGTGTAGCTAGTACCATAGTGGACCAAAGAATAAGACAAGTTAAAGTGATGGTATGCAAAGGTAACTGCATTCTACATGAAGCCTGAATACATTACGGCACATGGACATGGTAATTTCCAATAGGTGAGGTTGCTGAGTATGAGGTCTCGGAATAAGGTGGGGGGGGGGGGAAAGAGGGCCCACACGCGTTTCGCTCCGCTAGGAGACTTCCTCAGGGACTCTACCCTGAGAAGTCTCCTAGCAGGAGACGAAACGCGGTGGGGAGCCCTCTTCCCCCCCCCCCCACCTTATACAGTGATTTCTTCTGAACATCTTTTCAATGGGTTTATGACATGGATTTAGATTCTGTGTATATTTCATAAATACCTGAATTGGGAATATTTCTTTAACCCCTTAACGCTCTGTGCCGTAGCTCTACGGCGCAGAGGTACTGGGGATGTATGAAGAGGGCTCACGGGCTGAGTCCTCTTCATACAATGATGGGGGTTGCTGCATATTGCAGCAAACCCCCACCGCTAATAACCGCGGTCGGTGCTTGCACTGATCGCGGCTATTAACCCTTTCATTGCCACCAGCAAAGTCGCCGGCGGCATTTAAAAGACGGCGGCGTGCAGGCGTCGCCATCTTTATTACGATCGCCGCGCCCCCGAACGTCATTGGGGGGCGGTGATCGGTTGCCATGGTAGCCTCAGGTCTTCGTTTGACCCGAGGCTATCTGGCTTCTGCAGATTCGTTACAATGAGCCAGTGACTCAGTGTAATGAATGAGCTGCAAAAATGCCATATATTGCAATACAGAAGTATTGCAGTATATGGTAGGAACGATCTGACCATCTAGGGTTAATGATGGTCTAGATGGTCTAAGAATTAGTGAAAAAAAAAAAGAAAAAAAAAGTTTAAAAAATTAATAAAATATTAAAAATTCAAATCACCCCCCTTTCGCCAGAACTGATGTAAAACATAATAAACAGTAAAAATCACAGACACATTAGGTATCGCCGCATCCCAAAATGCCCGATCTATCAAAATATTAAAAAACGGTTACGGCCGGTGGTGACCTCCGAGGCGGGAAATGGCACCCAAATGTCCGAAATGCGACTTTTACGCCTTTTTACATCACATAAAAAATGGAATAAAAAATCATCAAAATGTTGCACAGACCTCCAAATGGTAACAATACAAAAGTCGGCTCATTTCGCAAAAAATTACATGTCACACAGCTCCGTGCGCCAAAGTATGAAAAAGTTATTAGCTTCAAAGTTTTTTTTCTCTTTTTTGTACACATTTGTTTAATTTTTGAAAATGTACCGTATTAAAACACAATAAAACCTATATAAATTTGGTATCACCGGGATCGCACCGAACCAAAGAATAAAGTAGGCATGTTATTTGGAGCGAAGAGTGAAAGCCGTAAAAACTGAGCCCACAAGAACGCCCCCTCATGAATACATCGGACAGCTTTGCAGTTTTTTTTCAATTTTTCCACATTTGGAATTTTTTTTCAGCTTCACAGTACACGGCATGTTAAAATAAATAACATTAAGGGAAAGTAAAATTTGTTTTGCACAAAATAAGCCCTCACACAGGTCTGTACACGTAAAAATGAAAAAGTTATGGATTTTTAAAGGTGGAGAGCGAGAAATGAGCGAAAAAACCCTGCATCCTTAAGGGGTTAAATTTGTCTCATAAATTTGTCGGTTTCATAAATTTGCATCTTAAAGTGAACACAGTCTTAAGGAAAATTGTCCCATGACTACTCTTTACCAACATGTTGCAGAAGTTGAACTTTGCATATGACATCAAGTTCATCAAGAAAAACCTGCTAAAAATATATGGTAACCCAGAAATCAAATATTTGAAATAATAAAAACAGCAATAAAACAGGAAAGGATAATTCAACAATTATATCCACATATTAAGAAATAACTGGCCTGAGGGCTCATGTATCTGTCAACACTGAGAAATAATGGAAGATGAGGAGTAACCTGAGATAATCGCACATCGAACAGTCAAGGAAAGTAATTGATAATAAGATCATGACAACAGAAATACACATCCCAGATCAAACTAACATAAATATAAGAGCTGGGTTACAGCTCCTGTCTAAACTTTACAAACAAGAAATACATATTTCAGAATAAAAATTGAAAACATGTCTAGACTCATCAATATCTATTTTTTTCTGTATACATACTTATTATTTTTCGGACTATGAGACTATGAGAAAAAAATCTTGCTAAAAAGTTCCTATAGTCCAATGGTCAGGAGGATCTAACACTGCCAGACTCTCCTCAATGGTGTAATGGAGAGCGGGTGACATGCTGACATATGAGAAGTACCTCTGAACACTCTCTCCCTGTGGTCCCAAATTGTAAGGCATCAGGACATGCGAAGATGTAATTGGGTCATGTGACAGTCTCAAGTCACCTGAAACATAATTGTGGTTAGATGTTAAGAGCTGCCTGTGCTACAGACTATAAGTAGCTGGGGAATTGTAGGAGAAGGAGAGGGCAGTTTTGCAGAGAGAATTAGGAGCAGATGGGGGTGAGTGGATTTATTAATGATAAGGGGTTAAAGCTGATGCCATATTTACATACATATATCTATAATATATATGTATATATATATATATATATATATACATACACACATATATATGTGTGTGTGTGTTTGGGGATCTGGGGTATGAGGGGGGTTTAGTGAGTCTAAGTGGTTGAGAACTAATGGTATGTGTGGGGGAGGTAGGTGTAGCAGAGCTGTGTACAAATAGATAGCTCTGCAGATATAGTAGAGCTATCTGTGTGCTTGTTACAGATCAGTTTGTGTGGGAGATATTGCAGAGATGTGTGTGACAAGCAGGGAATGTGAACTGTGTGAAATATAATTTTCAATATCCAGATCTGAGGTGCGTCTCATAGTGAGAAAAATACAGTACCTGATATTACACTGCCTCTCATATACAAGATTCTAAATATCATAGGACTATGTCCTGTGTATCAGAATATAACTACTATAATGCTGCTTCTATGTCCAAGCATATAACTACTATAATGCTGCCAAATTTGCTTGAATGTTATCTTGTTGAATCAGGGACGCTCAGCTCGCTGACTGCAGAAGTACCTCACCTTCCATACACCATCCTGCAGGATCCGGAGTATTGATATATCTGATGGCCTGCTGTGCCCGGACAATTCTAGGCCAGGCCCTGCCTGCAGCCCATCATGCCTCTCCTCTCCCAATCTGTGTGGAGGTGACATAAGGGGGAAAATTGTTGCAATTCCTGGTTTGTACTTTATCAAGGCTTGTAGACCTTCTTATAGTTCTTATTTCTATTATCAATAGGTGAGATTCCCATTTTGCCCATTTTTCTATGAATCAGAGCTGTGTATGGCTTCCCCATGTCAGTATGTACTTTATCCAGGCATGCTCATGATGAGACAGCAAATGGTGTATTGGGAATTTCCTTCCAGACCTGGAAGTGGGCAGTAGGCTTCAAACTTTCATTATTGAATTGTTCTTTAGCGTAGCCTCCCTGCCAAATCCATAAGAAGGCTGGAACCTACTCATGTATACAGCTGTGCCAGGGGGGCGGGAACTCATACGCTGGCGCACAAGCGTGTCCCTAAGGTCTCCAAATGTATTCCAGTTAGGAACATGTGATGGACAGTCAATTAAATTAATTTCTTTGTCATCCAGAAACTTCCCTCACACTTGGTCTTTGAAATGAGGGCTCACTGTAATTATGGTAAAGGAGTTAAATGTTATACAATTACTTTCTGCATTCGTTCATACTTTTTTAGATCTCTGCTTGCTTTTATGAAACTGCCTCCTTTACTCATGTTCATAGATGTGAACATGTAGGAAAATTTTAGACGTGTTTTAGTTTTTTGGTTTTGCAGCACACCTACAGTACTAAATTGTGTAAATGCACCTCAAGATTTCTTTGCTGTGGAGCGCAAAATAGTTTTGAGCCCTGGATGAAGCTAAGGTGCTTAGGGTCAGGTCTGTAAAGGCTAATGGGGACATTTACTTACCCGGTCCCTCAGAGTTTCCAAAAGTGCATTGTCAGTCCAGAATGCACTCTGCTGTGATTCACTTAGATTGTGTGCCCGATTTCCTGCATCTGACGCTTCCCCGATCAGGTCCGCCAGAGTTCACCATCTTCCTCTCGGTGCATGTAAGTGCTTGGCTTGCGAAACAATTTTGAAGTTAAGGCCCACGGTTTGTCTGAATCCGTTGGATTGTCCCCCGATTTGTGTCGCATGAAAGCTGATTGTGTCAAAATCCGATCGCGTGTGCCAAAAACCGCTTTTAAATCGGCGCAAAATGTAAATCGTCGGCATGTCCGACAAAAGTGCGGTTCACACTGTTACATTCACATTCACAGCTTTTTTGAACTGCTGAAGTTTTAATTAAAAAAATTTGAGTAGACTACAATAAAGATCGCTATATTTTTACTCTTTGGTGTGTCCCTTTGTGATTGCCTCTAGAGTCTCAAACATCAAGGATTGTGGTGGACAGAAGGAAAAATCATAATAATACACTGAACTGCCAAATCAGTCCCTGTCCCCATGGGGCTCACAATCTAATAAACCTACCAGTATGTTCTGGAGTGTGGGTGGAAACCCCAGGGAAACCCATGCTAACATGGAGAGAACATACAAACTCTTTGCAGATGTTGACCTGGGTAGGTCTTGAATCCAGGACCCCAGTGCTGCAAGGCTGTAGTGCTAACCGCTAGACCACCGTGCTGCCTCAACACATAGTAGAATATTCTGAATGGCCTATTTTCTAGAACTGAATTTGATGAAAGGAACCTGAGACTGAATCCTTTTTTTTATAAGAGACTTTTATTGGTTTCAGTGTAGAGCCACAGTTTTGAGGTTTATCTTCAGTTACATATATGTAGCAAACCTGATGTGATTTATTACTGTTTTACAGTCTGCCCTGTGACAGCTTCTTACAATGTATCAGTTTTATCTGTAACACAATCCAGTGTATAAGTTTACACAGTATTAAGTAATGATCAGGGCTGGATTCCCTCAGGCGTTCTTCATCTCGGTTACACAGGTTAGTTCATTGTGTATGGAGAAAGATTCTCACTGATTTTCTGCTAGTATTGTCTCTGACCCTTTTATTTTTATTGTATTGTTGAATGTAATGTATAGCAGCTATTAATATGAAATGTAAATTATAAACTTGGGATTAGTGATGAGCGAACCTGAACTGCCAAATTCAGGTCACTAATCATTAGGGCCTCAGGAAACACACCAAGCTGCTTTTTTGACTGTTAAAAAGCAATTCAAGCAGCTTTTGGCCCTTAACAACCACAGCCTTGCCCACACAGCGTGGCTGATATTGGACCGGTGGGGCATGTGCTGTATAAGAGGCAGGGTCACATGTCCCCTCGGCATTATTGCCAGGAGATAGCTAGGGAGAGCTTGCTGCTAAAGGGCCAGTTAGGGAAACATTCGAGTTGTAATATTATAACTGGATAAGTCAGATCAGAAGATAGGTAGAGAAGGCTATATGGAACAAAGAGAACAAAATGCCCTTTAGAGTTACAATATTCCCAGCAACTTGTGTTGGAGGATGAGGGTGTGGATGGTGGCCCATCAGAAGAAATCTACAATGATGATGAAACGCGACTGTTGTGACTTTCTACGATGTGCAGACTGGTAGAAGAGGCGAGAAGTGATTATGAGGTCCAAGACTCTACCTTTGTGACAGGCATTAAAAGTTCAGATGAAGAGGTCACCGTGAGGAGCCCAAGGAAGCCAACAGGGTGCCAAGACTGTCCATACCCAGGGACCCAGTAAACAAAGACCATCCCAAAGGGTGTCTGTACTTTTTCTCCCAGAATGCTAGCAGTCCATGAAGCACGGCCAAAGTCTTTACATTCTGAGCAGCTCATGTATGACCAGGGACCTGCAAAGTAAACATGAGCTACACGTAAGACACCAAAAAACGTTGAAGACACCTGAAGCTCCCTCTACTCCTTCGGTTGGCTCAGCCTGTACCACCTCCTCCCATGTGACAATGCCACCTGTCTCCCTGCAAAGGGAGGATGTGGCACCACCCACACTACCAGCATTATCACCATCACCACGCCTGTCCATACTATCTGCTCAGCTTTCTAACCCCCAAATAATGGAGAGAAATTTGGGGCATGTCAAGCACAAGATCTGGTTCTGAATGAGAAAATTTCCAAATTGCTTTGAAATGCTCCCATTCAGGCTGGAAATTCCTACAGTATGAAATTCCTACAGTATAAAATTTCTAGCCACCACTTCTTTTCTCGGCAGGCCATGGTGTGCACTACGCTATTCCATTAGTCCCAAGATGCACCTCACAAGTTATGTGGACAAGCAAATTCCTTAACTGCCCACTGTGCACCAAACAGTTATGATTCTAACTGCTGCTCACAGGCTGTCCCAGAACACCCAATGTCAAAACAAGTCATACACTGTCACAACATACTTGCTGTAGCTTTCTTTAAATTTAACCCCTTAATGCTCTGCGCCGTAGCTCTACGGCGCAGAGGTGCAGGGAATGTGTGAAGAGGGCTCACGGGCTGAGTCCTCTTCATACAAGGTTGGGGGTTCCGTTGCCCCCGGAAAGTCGCTGGCGGCATTTAAAAGACGGCGGCGCGTGGGCGCCGCCATCTTTATTCCGATCATCACTCCCCCAAACGTCATCGGGGGGCAATCGATTGCCATGGTAGCCTTGGGTCTTCGTTCGACTTGAGGCTAAATGGCTTCTGCAGATTCGTTACAATGAGCCAGTGGCCATATATTGCAATACAGAAGTATTGCAGTATATGGTAGGAACGATCTGACCATCTAGGGTTAATGTACCCTAGTTGGTCTAAGACATATTGAAAAAAAAAAGAAAAAAAAAGTTTAAAAAATAAAAAAAATTAATAAAATATTAAAAATTCAAATCACCCCCCTTTCCCTAGAACTGATATAAAACATAATAAACAGTAAAAATCACAGACACATTAGGTATCGCCGCGTCCCAAAATGCCCGATCTATCAAAATATAACCTCCGAGTGACCTCCGAGACGGGAAATGTCCGAAATGCGACTTTTACACCTTTTTACATCACATAAAAAATGGAATAAAAAGTGATCAAAATGTCGCACAGACCTCAAAATGGTAGCAATGAAAACATCAGCTCATTTCGCAAAAAATGACACATAGCTCTGTACCCCAAAGTATGAAAAAGTTATTAGCATCAGAAGATGGCAAAAAATAGTTTTTCTTTTTTGTACACATTCGTTTAATTTTTAAAAATGTATTAAAACGCAATAAAACCTGTATAAATTTGGTATTGCTGTGATCGTACAGAACCAAAGAATAAAGCTGAGGTGTTATTTGGAGTGTACAGTCAACGTCGTACAACTGAGCCCACAAGAACGTGACGTTTTTTAAAATTTTTCCACATTTGGAATTTTTTTCCAGCTTCGCAGTACACGGCATGTTAAAATAAATAACATTAAGGGAAAGTAAAATTTGTTACGCACAAAATAAGCCCTCACACAGGTCTGTACACGTAAAAATGAAAAAGTTATGGATTTTTGAAGGTGGAGAGCGAGGAATGAGCGAAAAAACATGCGTCCTTAATAGAGATGAGCGAACATACTCGTCCGAGCTTGATGCTCGTTCGAGCATTAGCGTACTCGAAACTGCTCGTTGCTCGGACGAATACTTCGCCCGCTCGAGAAAATGGCAGCTCCCGCCGTTTTGCTTTTTGGCGGCCAGAAACAGAGCCAATCACAAGCCAGGAGACTCTGCACTCCACCCAGCATGACGTGGTACCCTTACACGTCGATAGCAGTGGTTGGCTGGCCAGATCAGGTGACCCTGGGATAGACTAGCCGCTGCCCGCGCTGCTCGGATCATTCTTTCAGCGCTTCTTGCGCATCTGTTTACATTCCCCTCACCCGCCATATTCCAAACTTATAAGAACGCTACTACACTTAACTTGGTGCAGGCTGGGACCGAGTCTGACCCTGGGGCTGGTCATATACTGCCGATGCAGAGGATTGCGGGGCCTACCTCGGTCCAGGTGTTTCAGGCCTACTATGCCTCCTCCTCCTCCCACCCCTCCTCCACCTCCTCCTCCGAATTACCATCCGTGGGCATGGCGCCATCAGTCGGTAGCTCTAGGCACAGCAGCAGTGCCGTCGCTAAGCGACAGCAGGCGGTGCTCAAACTGCTGAGCCTAGGTGATAAAAGGCACACCGCCCAAGAGCTATTACAGGGCATTCCGCATCAAACTTGTTAACTTTGTCGCCACCGTGCTGTGTAAGCCACAAAATATACTGGAAAACTTTTTTCATTTACGGATATTATTTCAGCGCTTCTTGCGCAGATGTTTACATTCCCCTCACCCGCCATATCCCAAACTTATAAGAACGCTACTACACTTGATCTTATACAAAAGGTTCTTAGAAGTGCTGTTTGGGGAGTAGCCTAGAGACAGGGGCTTGGATTGGCAAAAGCTCGCCTGGCAGCGGAGCGCCAGCTCCATGCCAAGATCCAACTAACATAGTTTTAACTGCAGCACCTTTAATCTACTACTAGTTCACTGCCTCCATACATGGTCCCCTTATCAAACGAGCTGTGTCAGGCAGAATTTTGGATTGTTTTCATGGCTTCCATGTTAACTTTGTCGCCACCCTGCTGTGTAATCCACAAAATATACTGGCAAACTTTTATCATGTACCGATATTATTTGAGCGCTTCTTGCTCACCTCCTTTGGTTCATCTCTGCCACCCATTGGTTTTAAGCCTGAGTCCATTTAGGGTATGTTGCCATGACACTCTCTAGCCTGCCGCTGCTGCCGCTGCCGCTGCCTCTGCATGCCGTCCCCTATAGTGTCAGGGTCAATTATTGGATGTTTTAGATGCTATCTAGCCTCATTCGGTCACTCTGTCATGGCCATGCTGTTGCCCATAATTTTGGCATAATGGTGCGATTAAGCAGCCTCAGAGGCATCCATGCATGCTGCCCCTGCTGTTTCCTGTCCATTTCCGTGGTGTTTCCATCCTTTTCTGAGGTTCCCAGGTGTTTGGCCAAGCTTCCCTGTGCAGAGCCTTGGTCCCCTTGAAAAATGCTCGAGTCTCCCATTGACTTCAATGGGGCTCGTTATTCGAGACGAGCACTCGAGCATCGGGAAAAGTTCGTCTCGAATAACGAGTACCCGAGCATTTTAGTGCTTGCTCATCTCTAGTCCTTAACATAAACTATATTAATTTGGTAATTATACTGTATGTGGAATTCTTTTTCCAACTCCCTGATGCATTGCATGAAATATTGAATGCTGACACTTTAAAGTACAATTTGTTCCTCAGATAACAAGGCCTCATACTGCTTTGTAAATGAAAAATAAAAAGGTTACAGCTTTGGGAAGGTGGGGGTGAAAATGGAAACCCAGAAAAAAAAATTGGCCAGGTTGTTTAGGGGTCAATACATCTTTCTATCTATCTACAGAATATCACATGACTATTTTTCATATGATGGGGACAAAGCTGCATTTACCCCTTAAAGAGGTTTGCCCATGAAAGAAAATTCTCAAATTTCAAACCCGTAGTGATGATTACACAATAAAGATAATTTTTAACCCTCTTACTTTGCAGTTTTACTCAGTTTTATTGCTGTTTTAGCTCCTATCACTTAGTGATGGTAATTGAGTTTGGACTCTCTATGCAGACACGATGGGGCTGATTCACTAAGGGTCCGGGGAACGCACAAAAGTTGGATATTCCGACGATTTCGGATTTGCGCTGCATTTAAAAGGGTATTGTGTCACATAAGACCGGATTGTGGTGCAACACAAATCGGGGGGGGGGGTTGCTCCGTCTGACGATCCGACGGATTCGGACAAACCACGGGATTTAACTTAAATTGTGTCACAAGCCAAGCACTTACATGCACTGGGAGGAAGATGATTAACTCCGGCGGACCTGATTTGGGAAGCAACACATTCAGCAAGTCGGGCACGCAATGCACTTTCGGGACCGGGTAAGTAAATGTGCCCCATTATGATTCCTCTGGTTCTATGTGGTTAGATTATCTGAATCCAGGTTTATATACACTTTCATTTAGCTTCTAAATATTCACTAGTATCTGACACTTCAGTATCTGAAAGAAGGATGAGACAGATCAGAGATGATGAGATGCATATTACACATAACATTCTTAGCTGTACTATAACAGCCATAACATACTCATGGCTCTGCTATATACCTCCCTCCTCCTCCCCTTACTCTCCCCACAATGGGGCACATTTACTTACCCGCAGTTCACTAAGAGCGTGTGCCCGATATCGTGCATGTGTCCTGCTCAGGTCCACTGGAGTTCACCTTCTTCTTCTTGGTGCATGTTAGTGCATTGCGACACAATGGGGCAGATTTACTTACCCGGTCCAGTCACGATCCCCGAGGTGCGTTCTCCGATGAGTAAGAAGTCCGGCGCGATTCTTCAAGATCGTGCATTCATTTTCCTGCATCTGTCGCTTCCCCGCTGAGGTCTGCCGGGGGTCACCTTCTTCGTCCCGGTGTATGTGATTGTATTGTAAATCCCGCGCTTAGACTGAAACAGTTGGGTTGTCCATCGGCTACAACCCCCGATTTGTGTCGCATGCAAGTCGGCGTGATTGCGCCAAAATCCGTTTGCGTGTGCCAAAAACCCCAGTTAAATCCAGCACTCAATCCGAATCAGTCGGATCAGCAAACGGCACCCCCCCCCCAATCTGTGAAAGCCAGCGCAGATGCACCAAAAATGCCAGCGCAGACACCTGTTAAGTACCTGTCCAAGCCGCGCAATCCCCGAAAAAGAGCAGGAAGTCTCTGCGTGAGCTTGTCCTGGAATGCAAGGGTGGGGGCCACTGCAGGGAGCGGCTCAGGCAGTGTCTGACAGGAGAACACTATTTCTACCCGACTGTAAAGTCAGAAGATTCAGGTTTGGGTCTTGGTTGTGTACACCAGGACTGATAGAGACAGAGTAAAATTATATCTGTGAAATGCTGTATTTTTGTTAATAACAGTGAATTAGAGAATGTGTTATTTTGTTATCTGGAGTATATTTAAGAATCTTGTCTTCATAGGAATACCTCTTTAAGAACACAGCCCTTTCACAATTCCATAACTTTTTATTTTTCTGCACACAGAGCTGTTTGCAGGCCTGTTTTCTGTGTAACAAATTGTACTCCCTAGTGACAGTATTTAATATTCCATACCATGTACTGGGAAGCTGTAAAAAAAATTCCAAATGAGGTGAAATCAACATATAAACACATTTGCAACATTTTCTTTTTGGTCCTTTTTTTATGGCTTTCACTGTGTGCGCCAAATGACACCTGCCCTTTATTCTTTGGGTCAGTACAATCAGTGAGATACAACATTTATATAGGTTTTATTATGTTTTTATAGATTTTAAAAATTAAAATCTTTTGTACAAAAAAATTCTTCATTTTGCCATATTCTGAGACCAATAACTTTTTTTTATGTTTCTGTGTATGGAGCTGTTTAAGACATAATTTTTTTGCAGGATGTGATGATGTTTGCTTTGTTCCTATTATGGAGACTGTACACCCTACTTTATCCCTAGGTTGTCTAATTGATCCTACCATATACTGCCATACTACAGTATAGTAGTATGCGGAAATTTCACACACGATCTGCTACAATGGTCGAGCACACTAATGAGCATGGTCATTTCAAAAATAATAGAGTGGTGTTTCTGGCTCCATTATCTTTGTTCCTTTATCGGTGGAGTGGGATTAGTGACTGTACCCCACCAAGTACTGTAAGGAAAAGTCATCAATATGTTAAACTTTGAAAATTCCTTTATTGCCCCATAAATAGTAGCAAACATAGCACTCCAGGATTCTCACATGAAAATTATAGAGGGACTATTATTCCACATGTGAGGTTTTGGAACATGGAATAAAGTTCCCTGATTTTGTTACACAATTTTACTCCCTTACCTTCTTTACAGTCCTTTGCTATGTTTTAATTTCTGGGCTGCAAAATGCATTCTGTCTTCATGTTACTTCTGATCTTCTATTGATTTGTATCCTGCCATATATACTTACAACCGCATTGAGCCATATTGTCTTCCTCCACTCAACTTGTGTGATGATTGTCCCATTTTAATAAGAAATTCTATTTATGTATTCTTATGAAATTTGCAGCAATTTTGATTCCGCCTTGAGCACTTGTGCCTATTTTCTAAGAACAGTTTTTCAAGGAATACATTAAATATAATGGCATAAAAGTAATATGTTGACCACATGTGACCTTTAAATAGAATGCGAGACAATGGCATTCTGTTTGTACCATCAGCATCAATTAATCTGTGTTTCAGAGTTGGGCATGATGGCTGCTGCTTAGAAATTACAACCAGCATGTACCAATTTTTTCATCTTAAAGTGGTATTGACAGATTTAACTTGAGAATTGTTATATTGAACTTGGAGAATTAAGTGAGAGCTTTGCCCCAAGTGAATGGAAGTGAATCGCTTCCCATAGAAAATATAATTTCTCCATTAGAAAAAACAAACTGAAGGGTCATTTTACACTTAGGTATATTTAGTACCAATAGCTTTTAAAAATGCTACTGTAGGTGAAAAAAGTAAATTTTCCTGAGGTAAGTTTTGCTACATTGAGGTTCAGGGAGACTGGCCCCGTCACTGCAGGGTGATAGTGACATTTTAAAAAATAATTGCCATAATTTCTAATGCTGTGATCCGTATATACAAGCCCTACAGAATTTAATGCCGCTATATAAATAAAGCTTATTATTATTATATTGGTGACTGAATGTGTGATGGTTATCTTTATTTCTTATTAAAAAACAATGGTGGAGATGTATTAATGTGTCAGTCCTTAGACCAGTGCAGAGTAGGATTAGACAGTTCCCTGCTGCTCCAGATTCATCACGGTGTCTGATGCTCGTACTTTTCACTTCCAATTAGTTGGTATAGCTTGATGCACCACAATATTGAATATCCTGGCGCTTGGGCTATTTTCTGTCCAGTCAGGTCCCCTAGTTACTGCCCCTTTTTCGGAGAAGTCAGAAAACAGACTTAAAACCTTATGTGGTGTTCGGCATTTCTGGCGTAGACAGATTGATACACCCAATGACTTCTGTACAGTATACGGACTCTCCATGCAGAATAGCCCTGTTTTAGGCCCCTAAATTACTGCAAAACAATTACTAAGAACTGTTTGAAGAAGATGTGCCATAGAAGCTGCAACATTGTGACATGCAGTATATTTTCATCCAACATAATGGGGCACATTACTAAGGGCTATTGCTAAGGGCTTTGTGCCAGTTTTCTGTCTGACTTTCCACATTATTTTTAGTTTAGTCTGCTTGCATAGGTATTTAAGAAGTGCCTTCTGTGGTGCAACTGCAACAGTCATCATGCGACACAAATTAGGGGGCGTTACGTTGCTCAGTCAGATCGTGCGCTAAATTTAACATGCAGAGTCCGACAAAATTGTTTTGCACGCCCAATGTTAAAGGTGCATCAAAAAAAGATATCCTGAATCTGACGCACCCTGCACACTACAAGGGCAAATTCGCTGAGCGCATTTTCATTCGGTTTCCCGGTGATTTCCGTTTCGTGCCACATTTAACAGGGGATTTTGGTGCACGCGATCGGATTTTGGCACATCAGCGCCGGCTTGCACGCGACACAAATTGGGGGGACGGGCCGTTGGACAACCCGACGGATTCGGACTACGTGCGGAATTTAATATTTTGAATAGAGTCGCAAAACACGCACTTACAATTGTGTGGACATTGTGTCCACTTTTCCTTACTCACATTATAGCCCCTCTGTTATTGTGCCCCCATGTTCCCCTTATATAAAAACCCCCTCTTATTCTGCCCCTCCAACAGCTCCCCTTCATTTTGTGCACCCCCAGCAGCTTTCCCTTATATTGTGCCCCGAGTAGTTCCTCGTCTTATTTTGGCCCCCCACCAGAAGCTTAATTTTCCCACCCCCAGCAGATCCCTCTCTTATTTTGGCTCCCCCTGTTATTGTAGAGCCCCAGCAGCTCCCTTCTTATTATGCCCCTGAGCAGCTCCCCTTTTTCTTTGCCCCATTGGCAGATCCCTAAATACAGAGACAGCAGGAAATAATACGCTGGTGGAATGTATGTGGTTATTAAGTAATTTATTTATAGGCATCAAAGCTTACACTCGGCAATCAAATAAAAATCACCTTACCATATATACACGTGTATAAGCCAGGTTTTTCAGCACAAAAAATGTGCTGAAAAACCTCACCTCAGCTTATACACGAGTCAATAAAAAAACTAAACTTATATACTCACCCTCCGGCGGCCCCGATGCTCAGTGCGGCTCCCCGATGTCAGCGCGGCTCCTCTTCTGTCTTCCCTGTGGCTCCTCTTCTTTCTTCGGTCTTCTGTAACAGCCGGCGTAGACGCGGACATGTTATCTGCCGCTGGCTTTATATTACAGGGGGCAGGCAGGCTGTTTACTACAGGGTGCAGGCTGGCTGTATACTACAGGGGGCAGGCTGGCTGTATACTACAGGGGGCAGGCTGGATGTATACTACATAGTGACAGGCTGGCTGTATACTACAGGGGGCAGGCTGTCTATATACTACTGGGAACTGGCTGGCTATATACTGGGGGGGGGCTGTGACCAATGCATTTCCCACCCTCGACTTATGCTTGAGTCAATAGGTTTTCCCAATTTTTGGTGGTAAAATTAGGGGCCTCGGCTTATACTCGGGTCGGCTTATACTCGAGTATATATGGTAATTAAAAAAAAATGAATAAAGCTCATTATAATCATAAAAAATTCTAAGCAGTAAATAAGCTGTATCTCTTCCAAAGTTTTCTTAGTAGTGTGCATTCATATTTCTGGAAGAAAAGAAAGAATATGCATTTTAAATATGCATCTTATAAAATATAATTAGCACCAACTAAACGGGGAGATATAGTAGGGACAAGAGGTACCACAGGACAAGTAACATTACTTTGCACCGCCAAAGAAAATTTTACATTCAAACCTTTAGGTCTAATCCAGTATCCAGTATCCAGTCTAAATATCCACTGCACTTCCTTCCATATAAGGATGTCTTTCCTATCACCTCCTCTACGAACATGTGGTTTATGGTCCACAATATAAAATCGTAATGATCCCTTTTATCCTTTTACTATACTGCTGTTAACTGCTGTGTATGTATTGTAATTTTATTTCTCTTACAACTCACCATGGTGCATTTCATGTGTTGATCAACAGTATTTATTCATAAAACAACTGCAGGTCACCATCACTTCCTGTCCATAGAAGGAAGATAATGTATAACCACCACCTCAATACCCTTGTGAAGTGGTGAGACACATAGACAAACTCCTCCTCCAGATTGGTCCTATATATTCGCGTATAAGCCAAGGTACCTAATTTTAACACAAAAAACTGTGAAAGTCTATTGACTCGCGTATAAGCCTGGGGTGGGAAATGCAGCCTCCACCCAGTATGTAGCTAGATAGCCAGGCAGCCCACCTGTCAGGCATATAGCCAGCCACCTGAACCCCAGTATATAGCCAGCCAGCACATGCCCCCAGTGTATAGCCAGATCATGTCCCCTAGTATATAGACAGACAGCCCATACCATCCAGTATATAGCCAGCATGCCCATGTCCCCCGGAGCCTAGCCAGCCAGCCCCTGCCCCCTACTATATAGCCAGCCCACGCCCCCTAGTATATAGCTAGCCTGTCCATATCACCAGTATAAAGACAGCCATCCCCTGATCGCAGTATATGGCCAGCCCCTACTCCCAGTATATACCCAGCACCTGCTCCCAGTATAAAGCCAGCCTGCCCATGCCCCCCGTGTATATAGCAAGCTCATACTCCCTAGTATATAGCTAGCCAGCCCCTAATATATAGCCAGCAGCCCATGCCCGCTAGTATATTGCCAGCAGCTGAAGAAACTGGATTGATCTGCCTGTAAAAATATTGTATTTGTGACTTTAGATGTGGTATCACCTAAGAATGACCTAGGAATTTACTGTGACACTGCTAACACTGGTACTGTACAATAAATATTTTTTATTTGGAGATGGCTATTATTTGCATAGCTGTGGAACGGCAATGGGTAGCAATACAGCACCAACTTATCAAAGTTAAGATTTTTCAGCACATTTTCTGTGGTGAAAAACTTGGCTTATACTCGAGTATATACGGTATGTATATTTGCATAAGTTGGTGCTGTATTGCCACTCATTGCCATTTCACAACTATGCAAATAATAGTCGTGTCCAAATAAAAAATAATTATTGTACAGTACCAGTGTTAGCAGTGACACAGTAAATTCACTGAAAAATCAGAGGCTTCCAGCTTTTTAGTTACTGCTCTCAGCCCTTGTACATACAATACAATATTTTACAGGCAGAACAATCCAGTTTCTTCAGTTTCAAAAACATTCAAAGGCATCCAGATACTTTTTTGCATCTTGTCTAAGTTCCTTAAAGGGTTATTCCCATGAAGACTAGTTTCTTATATGTACTCAGAATAACAAAATAACACATTCTCTAATTCACTGTTATTAACAAAAATGCAGCATTTCACAGACATAAGTCCAACCTGTCTCTATCAGTCCTGCTGTACACAATTTCAGTTGTCCCTAGAAACGAACCTGTAACTTCTGACATAGCACCGCCATGTTGGATTTCTGTGTGAGATCGTGGAGCTGAGTAGTGATGTGTCATTTGCGAAGAAGCCGGTGCTAAGAGCTAGCTCTTGTTCGTGAACGACATGAGCCGACACCTGTCAGTGAACCGATGGCTCACTTAGCCCTGCCCCTAAATGGCTCACCACTCCCCCTGCAACCGGATACAATCGGTTAAAAGTAGAGTGGTGTGGGGTGATTGACTAGCCTGCGGCTCCTATTACATATTTAATAGGGAGTCATTCAGGAGCCAGAATAGCTGGCTATTCTTAGTGAGCGGAGCCTAATGAGCCAACTCACTAGAGATTTCTGTCTCTCTCTGGTCTGAGCCTGTAATCACACCCACTGCACGGAGCTCACAATGATTACTTTCGGCTAGGAGATGGTGAGCAGAGAGAGGAGCTACACACTACAAGAAGATAAGTCATTGAGGGGAAGGGGGATGCAGGCGCATATCTGTGAGATGTAGCAGAGTTCACAATGTAACAGTGTAAAAGTCTGTTGGCCTGATTGTATCAGCCTCTGTGTAATCTTTGATGCATCTCTGATCTGTCTCATGTCTTTTCATGTGTCAGTGTCAGAATTTTTAGAATTTTCTTTCATGGGAAAACTCCCTTAACTAAGAATATAGCTATATTCGAAAGTAAAGATTACATGCTAGCCACTATGGACCTGCCTGATGCATTCACCAAACTCATATGTTATCTTTTGTTAAATTAAATAACTGGAGTAACCAGATTATTATCAGGACCCTATACTGCTCTTCATCAAGCAATCCATAGTTTGTACTATAGCAATCTCAAGACTTGTCATCAACTTTTTAAGAATCTCAAACTTGGGATCCCTGTTCAATCTCATTTCATTTAATTCATATATATATATGCGTTGGAAATGGTAGGCAGCACTCCAGAATTCAGGTCAAATAAAGGTGATTTTTATTGGAACAAGTGGCGACGTTTCGGTGTGATACACCTTTCTCAAGCAATTTTACAAGTGCCCCATTTGGGGTATAAATAGGAAACACAATGTGCACATATGCATAGGGGGTGTGTCTTTAAAGTGCCGGTGCATATTGTACAAAGTTAAAAATGTACTCATCTTAATACAAAACATGTCATACAATATAGTGTGCATACACTTAAAATACATACATAAATGCATATAGTGTAAACAGACAAAAATCTTATATTGAGTGTCCTTTATAAGTGAAACAAAATGTGCAATATTTGGCTAGGAAAAGGTTAAAATTACCCAACAAGCTATGCAAAATCTCCTCTGGTGTGGAAGCCTCGCTATTGGTATGTTGGCCCATCGGCGTCTGAAAAATTACATTGCGCTTGCCAACTTGTGGCGCACGCGCCAATTTGTGGCGCACGCGCAGTGTGTCTCAGTGACTGCCGGGCGGCCATATTACATTAGGGCCGCGGAGGTAAGAAAACAATCTAATGGATATGTGTGTATCAACAAAGAATTGGGTGGAAAAGGGGGAGGGGGGATGAAGAATAAGTGCCCAGCGTGTATATGGCACAATATAGAGATATTGTATATCTCATCTAAATAGCGCTGGTGCATTGATGTAGATACAAACACATATGGTCTCCGTAGTTACCGAAGAGCCTATCAAAGAGCTCTATGTCACTACGGGTGGTCGTTATCGACTCGGCTTTAGCCTGTCACCCGTGTAATGGTATGTCCTGTGTCCAGAATAGTGTGCATATAGCACTGGAATAAGAGATGCCAGGGGGATGAATCTGCAATGTAATCGCATCCCCAATAGTGGCAATGTTCACACCACTGGGGGTGGAACATATATTATGGTCACAACCCCCGCTGGCGAACAATAACGCCACCCTTCTGGCCGTAGATGAGAACACTAGACAGTATGAGGAGACATCAGTGTCATAGCAATATATAATCGGAATGTACAGTCTAGTTGTCACAACACTTATCCCAAATTCTAGAAAAAAATATATTTAATGTCTGAATAAATACAAATAGAATACAGGCCAAATAGTGAGGAAAAAGGAGTTTTGTCTTCCACCTGGAGGGTTGTCATTCAGCTTGCTGCATATTCATAATTCGGTATCAAATATTGAAAGATGGTGTTAAATCTAGAAAAAAAGAGACAAATATCAATAATCGTGCAAAGAGTCTCCTATCTAGTCACAGTTTGGGATCAATTTTATGGATCAAGACACCGAATCAGGGATTGAGGCATCACCCTCACAAAACGTTACCCAGGTTGAACTCCACGTTTAACCCGTTAGGTTTGAGAGTGTTTAATCTGGATATCCATTTTAGTTCAGTTTTTCTCAAGATCTTTTCTCTATTCCCTCCACGTCTGAGGGGGGGTATATGATCAATCAACACAAATTTTAACTGGCTCTCAGTGTGTCCCTTCTCCGTAAAGTGCATTGAGACTGGGAGATCCAGTTTTCTCTTCCTGATTGTGTACCTGTGTTGTGTAAAACGGGTTTTGAAATCCCATGTCGTCTCCCCAATATATGCTAAGCCACATGGGCATGTGAGCATGTAGACAACATAACTGGTGTTACAGTCAAGATAATGTTTAATCTTATATTCTTTGTTCATGTACGTAAATGTCTCGCCTTTAATCATGTGGGGACAGTTCATACAGGATCTGCAGGGGAAACACCCTGTACGTGTCTTGCCCCATAGTCCTGACTGGGTGCATGTTTTGAGAGGACCTACGTCTGCTTTTACCAATACATCTTTGATATTCCTCGCTCGTCTAAAGGAGATAAGAGGGGGGTGGTCTAATTCTGGGAGATGAATATCCATATTTCGCAGGATAGACCAATGTTTTCTTACAACACTATTTATTTCTTGACTCAAATCATTGTATGTCGTGACAAATGGAATACGTTTGTCCATGTCTTTCGATTTTTTGGTACATAATAAATCCTGTCTGTTCATGTTATCAACTTGGCTTCTATTTTTATGAATAATTTTCCTGGGGTATCCCCGTTTTTCAAATTTTTTCTCCATGTAATTGAGATCTCTGTTAAGTTTTTGTGTATCACTAGAGATTCTTTTTACGCGTAACAGTTGGCTAAGGGGTAATGAGCGAACCATGGGTCTCGGATGACAACTATCATATCTGAGAATGTTGTTTTTGTCTGTGGGTTTGGTGTATAGTGAAGTCCTCAATCCTTCGTCTGTCATTTCCACTGTCACATCTAGAAATTGTATATGTTCTTTGGATTTCACCATCGTGAATTTGATGTCCTGGTCTATTGTATTTAAGTACCTATGGAAATCATCCAGTTGCTGTTTCGAGCCTGTCCAAATGAGGAAGGTATCATCTATGTATCGCCACCACCTCTGTACGTATTGGAAGTGGTGGGACACATAGATGAACCTCTCCTCAAGGTCGGCCACCACAATATTAGCGTAGGTGGGGGCCATATTGGCCCCCATCGCTACTCCTCTCAGCTGCACATAAAAGTCAGTACCAAATAGAAAGTAGTTGTTGAAGAGTAAAAGTTCAAGTAGTTCTAGAGCTAGATGTCGCTCTTTAGGATGGTATTCCGATCCCTCGAGTACCCTCTCAATGGCCTGTAATCCCCTATGATGGTCTATGGATGTGTAGAGGGATACTACATCGAATGAGACCAACCATGGTGAGTTATTTGTCCCTATGTCAATAGTATTCAATTTTGTCAAAAAATCTGAGGTGTCTCGGATATAGGAGTCACTGGAAAGTGCAAATTTCTGCAAAAATTTATCTAAGAAGGTGGCTATACGTGATGTGATGGAGTCGCTACTTGAGACAATGGGTTTTCCTGGTGGCGACTCCAATGATTTGTGAGTTTTGGGGAGGACATATATCACCGGAGTCATTGGGTCCTCCACCTGTAAATATTGACGCATTTTTTCAGTGATTACACCTTCCTCAATGGCTCTGTCTAGTATGGTCTTTATCCGTTTGGCTAATTGAAATTTGGGGTCAGCCGCAACTTTCTTATATGCGGCAGTGTCCATCAATTGTCTGCGGATCTCTGCCAAATATCTCGGCGTGTCCATGACGACTACAGCACCCCCCTTATCAGCGGGTTTAATTGTGATGTCGCCGTCATGGGCAAGCCAAGACAAGGCAGAGATCTCATCTGAGGTAATATTTGGGTGTTGTAACCGCCCTGTGTACTTGTTTTTTAGCTCAATAATGTCCTTGTGGACAGCATTTTTGAACGTCTCAATTACAACATTTTCTACCTGTGGCATATATGAACTTTTTTTGTATAAGGCAAATTGTTTAGGATCGAGCGCCTCAGAAGGATTGGGTGCTCTTTCCACACTCTTAGCAAACATGCTATAAAGTGAAAAAAACACAAAATCGCCAAAAAACCCAACATATTTGGTATCGCCGCGTCCGTAACAATCCGTACAATAACTCAGAAACATTATTGGACCCGCTCGGTGAACGCCGTAAAAACAAAACACGAAAAACACGACAAAAATGTAAATTTTTCATAAAATCTCTACACAAAAATGTTCTAAAAAGTGATCAAAAAAAAGTTATGTGTGCAAAAATGGTACCACTGAAAAGAACAACTCAACACGTAAAAAATAAGCCCTAAACTAGCTCTGTCAACCAAAAAATATTAAAGTTACGTCTCCGAAAAGATGGCGATGCAAAAACAAATGAGATTTCCTCTATATTAGTTTTTATCCAGTAAAATTGTAAAAATAAATGAAAAACTATATAAATGAGGTATAACCGTAATCATAGCGACCTATAGAATGAAGATAATATAATATTTTTAGTGTACGGTGTACGACCTCCAAAAAATACGAAAAGAAAGTAAACCAAAATTGACAATTTTCTTTTCACCCATACATTCAAGAGTTAATAAACTCTCATCAATAAGCTAATGACCCACTAAAATGAAGTATTTGTAAAGTGCATCTCATGTCACAGAAAATAAGCCCTTATATGTCCAAATTGCCAAAAAAATAAAGATTGTATAGCCAATAAAAATTGACAATGCATAATCTGCTCTGAATGGCGTAGCTCCCTTCGATGCCCTGGCGTGCGCCCATAGAGCAGGTTACCACCACATATGGGGGATTGTTATACACGGGAGAGATTGGGTATCAAATTTTGTGGAGCGTTTTGGTATTTTATCCACTGAGAATTTGTACATATTTTTAAAAACATATTAATTTAGCCAAAAAAATTTTACTTTCAAAATTGCATCCGATTTTGTTTTAACCCCTGTAAAACAATTAAAGGGTTAACAAACTTCATAAAAGTTGTTTCACGTACGTTGAGGGGCGTAGTTTCTATAATGGGGTAATTTATGGGGTTTACTTTTATTTAGGTCACTCAAAGTGATTTGAAACCTGAGCAGGTCCCTCAATAGCAGGATTTTGCGTATTTTATGAAAATGTGAAAAATCGCACCTAACGTTTAAAGGCCCATAACATCCTACAAAAATAAGAGTATGCATAAAAAACCATGTCCACATAAATTAGACATTTAGTGAATGTTAGTTATTACATTTTTTTGTGGTTATGACTATGTATGGAAAAAGTAGAACATTTTGAAGTTCAAAAATCAAAAATTTTTCCAAATTTTCACCAAATATCTGATTTTCTCATAAATAAATGCAAAACATACCACCAAAATTTTTCAAATAAACTGAAGTACGATGTGTCACGAGAAAACAGTTTTAAAATCACTTGGATATGTTAAAGTGTTCCGAAGTTATAACCATTTATAGTTACACAGGGCAGATTTGAAAAAATGGGCCGTGTCAGGAAGGTAAAAAGTGGCTTCAGCGTTAAGGGGTTAAATAAATCCCTGATCCCTGAAGGTAGGAGAAATATTGAACACACCAGCTTGTCAAGCAGCCCCCAAAGAGTGAACACTATTTCCTGGATCTCATATTGTTTTATAAGATCTCTGTTTAGTTCAGGTTTTAGAACCTCCCATTGATTAATTAGTCCACAGGGTCATTCAATATTGGACAAAGTGTAAATGAGGGGGAGAGTCCAGGAATATTTAAACAGTTCTTTGTTTCCAAGTCCTGATGCAGAGATGGGGGTAGGTGCAGAGAAGAGGGACCAAATGGCTTTTGAAGTCAACACAGAACATTCTTCAGGTCAGAGTTTATCAGGTTGTAAAGATCTCCAGGATGTTGTAAAAGCTGCCTGGACGCTTCAATAGATACTAATTGCCCCATAGTTCAACAAATTAGTAATTGCCTTATAGTTAAACAAATCTTACACATTCAAGATTAATATTTCCTTGACACCTTACAAATGAGATATCTGTCGTTGTATATGACCACTTTTGCTTGGCTACATTTATGAGAAATTATCTTCACACAGGTCAATTTGTTTTTGTAACATCCAATTGAAGAAATGTTTGTATATGTAAAATGAATTGAATTAAATGTCAATATCCAGATGAGAATACCCCTTTAAGACTGCAGTTTCTGCAGCACCAACATTGTAATCAATTACAGTATCGGCGCTGCGGTTTAGCAGAGAAGCAGAGCACCATGTATTATAAATCAATATTATGCAATGAATGCCACTCCTGCAGTGTGGTCAGCCTTTGACACAGGATTCAGGACAGATTGGGGCAGATTTACTTACCCGGTCCTGTCGCGGTCCCGAGGTTCCTTGTCTGACGAGGATTCGGGTCTGCTGCGATTCAATAAGATTGTGCACCCGAGTTCCTGCATCCATCGCTTCTGTGTCGAGGTCCACCGGAGTTCATCCTGTGCTTGTAAGTGCATATCTTGCAACACATTTCTAAATGTTAAATTCGTCGGGAAACCTGGCGAAAATGCGCTCCGCAGACCCTTAGTGGTCACTTTATGGCAAACCTATGCACACCTTCAGTGTGCCCAAGTTGTAACTTGATACTGGGGTCTCTGCTATATATTTTCCATTGGAATCCTTATGTTAGATCTTTGCCATTGACGTTGGTGCTCAGCTTCAGTTGCGCATCCGTTGCATTTTATCTCCATTGTGTCTCCATTTTTCTTCCTTTTTGTCTCCGTAATACATCTGTTTTGTCTCCATGTCCGCAAAATAAACTGAAGGTTTAACACGGCTTTGAAAACATCACATCTGCCTTTTCAGCCTCACGAGTGGAAAAAAAACTGATGTTTCATCCGTTTTTTGCAGATCCATAGACTTCTATCACCTTCTGTGATCCGCATCAATGAATGTGAAAACACCCATAGAAATCAATGCCTTTAGGAGTCAACTGTGGAAATTACTGAACCACGGATGTGAAAAACAATGCCAATGTAAAAGAGACCTTAGACAAATGTGTTTCAGTGTGAATTATTTAATGAAATCTTTTCAGCTATTTTCTATATATTCTGTATCAGATGTAACAAACATGGCAATCGCAGTTCTGTCCCTAGAGCTTAGTTCCTGCTTATTGCTCAGCTGCCATCGAGGTTTGTCAGGATTGTTTTACAACCTCCGTTTATTGGTTGACAAAAGTTAGTTAACCCATCACAGAAATCTTAGCAGAAATCTGCTGCAGTTTATTGAAAAAGTATATTTCTGACTTAGGCTACATTCACACACATGTATGGGGGACGTATATACGGCCGACGTATATACGGCCGATATACGTCCCCCATACACTCCTATGGGCTCACGGCCCTGTACGGGAGCGGTATTGTGCAGCACACGTGCGGCACCGTACCGCTCCGTAGCACGGGAAAAGATAGGACATGTCCTATCTTTTCCCGTGATACGGCGCCGTGCGCTGTATCTTCCTATGGAGAGGGGCGGGGGTGAGCAGCGCTCATCCGCTGCGCCGATGTATGCATACATGGTGTGAATGTAGCCTTATACTGTATTATTGCATCAATAAACAAATCTGACTCTTAGGCCCCTTTCACACTTGCGTTGCAGATCATGTCAGAGTTTGATCAGGGTGCGATCAGTTTTTGGTCAGTGAAAAACACACATTTTGCATCAGAGTGCAATCAGTTTTCAGTCAGAGTTTGTTCAGTGTCTCAGTTTTTCATGCGCATTTTTGATGCAATTTCAATGCAATTTCAATGCGTTTTTCACGCGCAGAAAACGTGCGTGAAATGGACTCAAGACTGAGCTCTATCTTTTTTATGGCAATTGATGCGTGAAAAACGCATTGTACTTGCATTGCACTTGCAAGTGTCTCAGAGTGCGATGCGTTTTTGATGCATCTCCATAGACTTGTATGGTGCGTTTTTCACGCGCGTGACTTGCAAAAGTAGAGCATGTCGAGATTTAAACGCGCGTTTAAAAAAACGCGCGTGTGTGCGTGAAAAAAAATGCAAGTCTGAAAAGACCCATTGGTTACAATGGGTCGGAGTGCAATGCAAGTTCTGCGCGTCAAAAGCACGCGCAGAAAACGCGCGTGAAAACCGCAAGTGTGACAGGGGCCTTAGAACTAATGCTGCATCCCTCCTCCTGTTATCTCTGATTTTTCTCTCCACCTTCCAAAAGCCATAATCTTGTTATTGTTCCTCTTACAGACTTGTTTTCCATGAAATAAATTGTCCTTCCTAGTGGCACAATTTTAAAGATTTGTCCAGAGGTTAAAAACTTTTCTTTCATCCAAGAAAAAACAGCAAAAAAAACCAAGGTTCATACCATACATACAGCACCAGAACATTGAATGTACCATAGATCCAGCAACAGAGAGCAATACCTGTTTCATGCAGACAGCTCCAGAACCAGGGTTTGTACAGCAAATACATAATATTATTACTAATTATTTTATTACACAGACGGGACATGAATCTGATGCTTCTTACATCATCAGCATTTCCCAATGTCCCACCAATTTTGGTCCGTACCCCTTCCTCCAATAGTATGTTTAAATTCACATAATGTAAAAAATATATTATATCTACCACCCTAATATGCACAGGGGCCATAGTTTGATTAGTATTGATATACCTGTATTTTGACACCTGTTCATCTTTTTGGTTTTTAAATATACAAACATGTTATAAATATACCAGTATAACATGTGTGTGACATCTGTAATAATCTGATGAAGAGCTTGGATTGAATAAAAAAGTCAAAATTGTCTTTGGCTTCCTTGTTCCTATCCTTAACAGCTCGGTTGAAAGGGCTTTTCATTTTTTTTTTAAAACCTGCAATAATATTTTTACAACATTACAAGTTTAACAACAGTTGTATAATAAATGTGTCTGATATGTTACAATGACTGTTCTCTTAATAAGGAGGGGCACACTTTGCATTGTTTTGTGCCTTGTGTTTAAATACTCCTTCCTCTGCAATGTTGCTTATCCAATGCTTAAAATTTTGTCTTTCAAATGATTTTCTTTTCTTGATATCTTTAACTTCACCGATGGTTAACACGATGGTTATGGTCTTCTCTTTTTGGTGGCATGTCCAAACTGTTGTTTTTAACTCCTGCAGGTGTCTGTAGGGATCAATTTGTACCTATTTTGCTTCTATTCATTGTTGTGGAACACATTTTCTAGTTCCTTATGGCAAGATCCAGTGATCAAGCAGAATGCTGGAAATATTGCATTACAAAAGCCTGTAAAAAGTGGAAGTGCTTATAATATACTTTGTCTATCTGAAATATGGTACACTGCATATTTGATATTTCATGCCATGTAGTGAAATATTTGAAAAAATATCCAAATGCAGTGAAATTTCTTCACTTTGTTTTATTTTATTTTGTACTAAAGGTTTTTACATTTGAAATTTTTATGCATTACAAGATGGTGGTGATGCCTAAATTTGTGCGCTATTTTGTATTATATGATTTACTGCTAGGAATAATTATTTTTATATTTTGATAGATTGGGACTTTTGGAACTTTTCGGCAATACCTTACATGTTTGATTTTTTTGTTTATTTTATATCAATTCTCTGGAAAGGGGGATGATTTAAATGTTTAAGTTTTTTTTCATTGTATTTTTAGATCCTACCATAGCCTACTACCATATACTTCAATACTACTGTATTGATCTGCTATAGGGTGCCACAGACATAAACTACAGGCTCTGGAGTTTCATATTGACTCAAGGAGTCGTCTACGTAGAGCTGGCATTTAAATGGTGCTGACAAATTTACAGCTGGTATTTAGTAGGTTAACACCCATGATTGGTGCCAGCATGGATTGTGGGTGTTACCAGTGTGTGTTTGCTGCATGATGCAATACTGCATAATGCACTTTGATTTAATAGTTTTCCACATGTCATAAGTTGTTAACCCCTTTGGGTGCTTGGATAGGGTTTAGGATCCAATTCCTCTTCATACATGGCAGGTGTCTGCTGTATTGTATTTTAGTCTTCCTTTTCATTATGGGACTATTTTATTTATAATGGGGACTTATGTAGCAGTTATTTTACTTTTTGTTCTTTTGCGTTGGGCTTCTAGTAAGAGAATGTCTGATCATTTCTTCAGAATAATACAGTGCAATACTAATTGGAGGGTAATTAAAATTTAACAAGAAAAACTTTGATCCATTAAACAAGTAAAAACTAAATATCACATGGTCATACGTATTCAGACCCTTTCCTGGGACACTCATATTTAACTCACATGCTTTTCATTTCTTTCTGATCCCCCTCAAGATGGTTCTACTCCTTCATTGTTTACAGCTGTGTTTAATTAACTGATTGGACTTGATAAGGAAATGCACATATCTGTCTACATAAGACCTCCCAGCTGAGAGAGCACAAGAGAATTATGAGGACAAAGGAACTGCCAAGGAGCTCAGAGACAGAACTGTGGCAGGGCACAGGTCTGGCCAAGGTTACAGAACAATTTCTGTAGCACTCAAGGCTTGTAAGAGCACATTGGCTCCATAATCCTTAAATGGAAGTGTTTTGGGATGACCACAATTCTTCCTCTACATGGCCATCCAGTCAAACTAAGCAATCATGTGACAAGAGCATTGGTGAGAGAGGAAAAGAAGAACCCCAAGATTACTGCGGCAGAGCTCCATAGATGCAGTAGGGAGATGAGAAAAAGTTTCACAAAATCAACTCAGTGCAGTCCTCCACCAGTCGAGGTTTTTGGCAGAGTGTACCGACAGAAAGTTCTCCCCAGTGCAAGATATATGAAAGCTTCATACAGTTTGCAAAAAAAAAACACATGAAGGACTAGGCTATGAGAAATAAGATTCTCTGGTCTGATGAGACGAAGAATAAATTTTTAAAAAAATCAACAATAAAACTTTATTTAAGGGCATTTGGAGATACAATGCACACAGTAGATAAAGCACATAAATGGTGGTTTCGCAGGACCCCACATAAAGGAGAACCCCCCCTTCCTCCCCAGAAAACAGCGTACAATTATACAATATGCATACATTGGGGCAGATTTACATACCCGGTCCCGTCGCGATCCCGCGGTGCATTGTCCAACGAGAGTTCCTGCATGCGTCGCTACTGCGACGAGGTCCTCTGGAGTTCACCTACTTCTTCCTGGTGGATGAGAGTGCTTGATCTTGCGACACAAATAATTTTTTAAATTCCGCAGTTTGTCCGAAACCGTCTGCTTGTCTGACGGCCCGGCCCCCGATTTCTGTCGCGTGCAAGCCGTTGCCGAGGCGCCAAAATCCAATTGCGTGTGCCAAAATCCTGGGGCAATTCGGCGCAAAATGGAAATATTCAGGAAACCCGACAAAAGTGCCGCGTTCGGACCCTTAGTAAATGAGCCCCATTGTCTGCTACCATAGCAAATTTTCTCAATGGCAAAGTAAAAAAAGAACAGAAAATGTAGAGGCATCAAGCATGTTTATAATCATATATGTGTAGAGTGCACCGTACAGCAATGGGTTTAAATAAAATTTAGTACATTCCCTTGTAACGATAAACAAATTTGAAACACAAAAAGCACAAAGCACCCAACCACTCACCTGCACCATATTCCCACCCCAAATGGTGTAATCACACAAGGAGAAAGAGAGACCTATATACATCATAGAGTGTGCCTGGAATGGAACCTGAGGAAACTGGAGAGGATCTACAAGGAAGAATAGCAGAGTATCTCCAAATCCAGGTGTGAAATACTTGTTGCATCTTTCCCAAGCTGACTCACGGCTGTATTAGCTAAAAAGGTTCTAGTACTGAGCAAAGATATCTACATTTATGTCAAGATAATACAGATAATACATTGAGCAAATAAAGAACTTTTTTGATCTTACTAATTGGCTACAATAAATAAAGAGTGAAAAATGTAAAGGGGTCTGAATACTTCCCATACCCACTGTACAGACACATAGGCTGACACAGGGACTGCTGGATTCTGCAGACATTTACATACAGCCATCCCTGGGGTCTTGATTAGAACCCACAGTAGTGCATGGAAATTGGTCTTCCAGGGGAATTACTTACAGCTGACCAATCTGGACCAGCATTAGTTCTGCACAATAGACTTATCAGCATTAAAGGGACCATGTCACTAGCTTTTATCCCACTGAATTGGTAGGGTAAAGTAGGGTATGAAATATCTTTTCTAGAATCCACTCTTTTGTGTAAAATGTCACCCATTTAATTAGAAAAAATGTCCTCCAAAATCATTTTGCAAACGATCTAAGATTAAATTATTTTTTTGCTGGTGATGAGGTACTTTTAGAGGTTAAAGTATGGTTCCATGTACTGTATTTTTCAGACTTTAAAGCGCACAAAATATCCTTTTATTTACTCATAAATCAAAGGTGCGCCTTATAGTCCAGAGCGCCTTATACATGAACCATACTTACAGACAACAGCTGCCTTGAACTGTGCACGTCTTCCACCTGCTGGTCATTCATCCTTATAATCAGATGCGCCTTATAATCCGGTGTGCCTTATATATGAACGTAGACGTTTTAGCAGGCATTTATTGATGGTGCGCCTTATACTCCGGTGCGCCTTGTAGTCCGAAAAATACTGTACTACAAAGCCCAATATATGGGCATTTAAAGTTGTTAACCTGACTCAGGTCAGGCTCTTTAATGGAGATTTTTAATAGGTAAAAAAGGCTTGATTTCCCATAAATGAGGATATTCCAGAAAGAATGTTTCAAACCATACCTGATGGAGCTAGTAGTTTAGTAGGATTAAAGCTGGTTTCCCCTTTATATAGAGAATGAAAATGTTGTTATGCCTAATACAAGATAGTATTTAAGGTTCAGTGTCAGATTGCCTTATGGTATGGCATGATGCAGGGGTGGATACCATGTTATAAGAAAATCTGACACTGGATGTAATGTTTCAGACGTGATATTTTTATACCAAAAATTGTACTTTATAATCTGATAAATATTGCATTTTATAATATCAACTAAGCAAAAATTATTTAATTTATCAGAAGAAGAAGCTCAGAAAGGTAGTTGTTCTCAGCCATTAAGACATTATGATCATTGGCATACAATAATAGTGTGTTTTAATTGTAGGATTTCTGTTGGAAAAACAAAGACTTGTAAGCAAAATACACCCTTTAAGTACTTAAGTAGACTGCAGTAGAAAGGTTTGTCTAATCCTATTAGAGATTGGCTGGGATGGCCCCTGTCTTGTCGGACACAATACAGTAATAATAAAACCAACAAGATATTACAGTTGAGGTGGGTTCGTTATTTTCCTTTCCAAATAATTGATCTTATATAAGCTATACATCAGTGTAGTATCAGGTAACAGAAATCCTTGTAACTATAGAAACGTGACTTTCCTACTATATGTTTAATTGCACAAGCCCCATTAATCTGACAGCTCCTGAGCGATGTGTGTTAGAAAAAGTATTTAGCTGATGCCTGCAGGGGATAAATGGGTGAGGTTCATTTAATTTTAAGCCAAAATGTTATGCTACCAGTTCCACCTGTCAATCGAATCTTAATCATTTAGCAGTTTTAAATATTTCATTAAAGCACCAACCCATATTGTAAGCCGAGTGAAAATAAAAGCAATTAACCATCTGCTACAAAGTTAAAAGTGATAAATTGTCTGTTTATGAAATAATATGAGTTTCACAGCATACCACCAAACAATGTCCATATAAAACCACCTCATAAGTTCAATGTACTTATATTATAAAGTGCCCATTCAATACTTCCAAACTAGACCAATATAATACCACTGGAAAGCGTCAACAGAACAGTGTCATAGAACAACCAGATAAGGTAACCAAAGACCCATCACATCATGTTATAATAGTCATGTTCAGGGGCACCACTAGGAATTTCAGGGCCCCTGACTGGTGAATTTTGTTGCCTCGCCCTTTCCACATTTATTTATGATTTCATACTACTACACCACATTGCAAACATAAGTTTAAGGCTATCACTAGCCTTGTGCTGTACAGATATTTTGGTCTCCCCAATGATCTAGAGCTTTTAAATGATTTAATGTTTACTGCCTAAAACAGTCACAAACAAAACTTGCTGCATAGAAAATAACATACAAAATGTATTAGATTACTATAATGTTACAGGAAATAACAAAGCTTACTAATTATATATGGTACCAGAACCAAGCGTACTACATATAACTATAGTACCAGAAACAAACTGAGTGAGACAGTCTTATACTGCTCCAGATTTAAGACTGTCTCCATGTATATCACCCACAGAGGAAAAGATAATATAAAGTGACAGCAAAAGGAGATCATTGTTAATACCAGCATGTACTATAAATCTGGTGATGAACAGATGAGTTCTTTGATTGGAGGATGCCTCCTTCATTTTCTTCTGCCATGTCAGCTTCTTCCAGCCATGACTCATCCCTGTAGATTTAACACAAAAAATAGGTCCTCAGTTCATCATGTCATCCACCTACTTAACACAAACTATATACTAGTCTCATCCTTTTTGAATATCTTAATAGAAATTACTGCAACTTAGAGTTTACCTCAGTAACGGACACCCAAATTGTTGGATTTATACAGGGCTTTTATTAAAGCCAAAAGAAAAGCTAAAAGTGAATCATGTCAGTAGAGAAAAAATAATCACACTATACAGGTTCAGGTGTTTTTTAGTTCTGTATATTGTACGAATTTTGATGCTTTTACTTAGATCATCAAAAAATCTTTTAATCCATTACAAATGTTTAATTTTCCACCCAAAATGAATGTATAGTCAATAAATATTACAATTTGTAGACCGCAACCAATGTTTGTAATGACACCATTTTGTTTAAACCCCTATAAAACACCTAAACACCTAATAATTTTACGGGTATAGTTTCAATAATGGGGTCATTAACAATTCTAGCTATTATTTAGGCCTCTCACAGTCAATTAAAAGTCGAGCAGGTCCATCTAAATACTGGTTTTGGTTGATTTTCCTAAAAATTTGAAAGATGGCACCCAAATTCTATGCCTCATAACATTCTAGTAAAATATGTGGAATCTTATAAAACCATGCCAACATAATACAGACATTTGGGAAATGTAAGTTATGAATTTATTTGGGTTCTATGTCTAACTGCATTAAAAGAAGAGAATTTAGAACTTTGAAAATAAAGAATATCAAAAGATATCATCGAAATTTTTAAACTAATTTGAAGTACAATGTGTCATGAGAAAGTAATCTCAAAATCCCCTGGATATATTATAGCGTTCCAAAGCTATAAGCACTTATAGTGACACAAAGCATATTTGAAAAATGGGGCCCCGTCCAAAAGGCCAAAATAGGCCCTAAGGGGTTAACTTAAGTAGACAATTTAGATTTTGACTATGGGACTGATAGCTGAAAAATACACTGCAGCAGCTATGTCACTACAAATTGTGGTATATAACAGATATCTGTAAGGAGGGTTTATGCAACCATGTGTTGACTTTATGTTAGAACTGATACTAGTTGCTAATGATGCTATAGCTAAACTACACATAAAGATATTGCTGTGTTAAATAGGAATAAAATAGGAATAACCTATATTCAGTGGCATAGTTATAACTAGAGATGAGCGAACATACTCGTCCGAGCTTGATGCTCGTTCGAGCATTAGCGTACTCAAAACTGCTCGTTGCTCATTCTGTGTCTGGATGCCGCTAGGGAGAGAGCTGCTGCTGGTCAGGGAAAGCGTTAGGGTGTTCTATTAGAATAGTGTTAGGCAGGAGTGATTCTACAAGAACCCAATAGCCCTAAGAAGGGCTGTTGGGTTCTTGTAGAATCTTAGGGGTTGGATTTCAATTAGGCACAGTCTGTCATTTCCTTTTTATATTACGTTTATTTTTTCATAACTCAGCGTCATCTCATCAGTGTGCTTTCATACTTGGCTAGAAAATAGCCATAGCAATAGGATAGCATTGTTTGGTTTTAAAAACTAAAAAACAACCAAAAAAACTAAAAAACACAAAAAAACACAAAAAAAAGTAAAAAAAAAAAATTAAAGTTATATAACTTTCATTTTCAAAATGTTTAAGAGGGATCGGAGGATGATGAGGTGACAGACCCAAGCTGGGTTGATAGACCGGGTGAACACAGTGCTTCTGAGACGGAGGAGAGTCCTCGACGAGAACAGGTTGGAAGAGGCAGTGGTGGGGCCAGACGGAGAGGCAGGGCCAGAGCTGGTGCATCAGCGCCAAATGTGTCAACTAGTGAAGCTCCCGTGGCGAGGGCTCCTGCGGCGAGGGCTAGATTTTCAGAAGTCTGGAGGTTCTTTAAGGAAACACCGGATGACCGACGGACTGTGGTGTGCCACATTTGCCAAACCAGGATCAGCAGGGGTTCCACCACTACTAGCTTAACTACCACCAGTATGCGCAGGCATATGAATGCTAAACACCCCACTCAGTGGCAACAAGCAATTGTCTCCATAGCAGCCTCCACACGTTGTCTCCATTGCTACCTCCAAAAGTCGTCCATATAGCTGCCTCCATACATCGTCCCCTTATCAAACGAGGTGTGTCAGGCAGAAATTTGGGTTCTTTTCATGGATTCCACATCAAAGTTGTTAACTTTGTCGCCACCCTGCAAATAAAGAACTTTTTTGATCTTACTAATTGGCTACAATAAATAAAGAGTGAAAAATGTAAAGGGGTCTGAATACTTCCCATACCCACTGTACAGACACATAGGCTGACACAGGGACTGCTGGATTCTGCAGACATTTACATACAGCCATCCCTGGGGTCTTGATTAGAACCCACAGTAGTGCATGGAAATTGGTCTTCCAGGGGAATTACTTACAGCTGACCAATCTGAACCAGCATTAGTTCTGCACAATAGACTTATCAGCATTAAAGGGACCATGTCACCAGCTTTTATCCCACTGAATTGGTAGGGTAAAGTAGGGTATGAAATATCTTTTCTAGAATCCACTCTTTTGTGTAAAATGTCACCCATTTAATTAGAAAAAATGTCCTCCAAAATCATTTTGCAAACGATCTAAGATTAAATTATTTTTTTGCTGGTGATGAGGTACTTTTAGAGGTTAAAGTATGGTTCCATGTACTGTATTTTTCAGACTTTAAAGCGCACAAAATATCCTTTTATTTACTCATAAATCAAAGGTGCGCCTTATAGTCCAGAGCGCCTTATACATGAACCATACTTACAGACAACAGCTGCCTTGAACTGTGCACGTCTTCCACCTGCTGGTCATTCATCCTTATAATCAGATGCGCCTTATAATCCGGTGTGCCTTATATATGAACGTAGACGTTTTAGCAGGCATTTATTGATGGTGCGCCTTATACTCCGGTGCGCCTTGTAGTCCGAAAAATACTGTACTACAAAGCCCAATATATGGGCATTTAAAGTTGTTAACCTGACTCAGGTCAGGCTCTTTAATGGAGATTTTTAATAGGTAAAAAAGGCTTGATTTCCCATAAATGAGGATATTCCAGAAAGAATGTTTCAAACCATACCTGATGGAGCTAGTAGTTTAGTAGGATAAAAGCTGGTTTCCCCTTTATATAGAGAATGAAAATGTTGTTATGCCTAATACAAGATAGTATTTAAGGTTCAGTGTCAGATTGCCTTATGGTATGGCATGATGCAGGGGTGGATACCATGTTATAAGAAAATCTGACACTGGATGTAATGTTTCAGACGTGATATTTTTATACCAAAAATTGTACTTTATAATCTGATAAATATTGCATTTTATAATATCAACTAAGCAAAAATTATTTCATTTATCAGAAGAAGAAGCTCAGAAAGGTAGTTGTTCTCAGCCATTAAGACATTATGATCATTGGCATACAATAATAGTGTGTTTTAATTGTAGGATTTCTGTTGGAAAAACAAAGACTTGTAAGCAAAATACACCCTTTAAGTACTTAAGTAGACTGCAGTAGAAAGGTTTGTCTAATCCTATTAGAGATTGGCTGGGATGGCCCCTGTCTTGTCGGACACAATACAGTAATAATAAAACCAACAAGATATTACAGTTGAGGTGGGTTCGTTATTTTCCTTTCCAAATAATTGATCTTATATAAGCTATACATCAGTGTAGTATCAGGTAACAGAAATCCTTGTAACTATAGAAACGTGACTTTCCTACTATATGTTTAATTGCACAAGCCCCATTAATCTGACAGCTCCTGAGCGATGTGTGTTAGAAAAAGTATTTAGCTGATGCCTGCAGGGGATAAATGGGTGAGGTTCATTTAATTTTAAGCCAAAATGTTATGCTACCAGTTCCACCTGTCAATCGAATCTTAATCATTTAGCAGTTTTAAATATTTCATTAAAGCACCAACCCATATTGTAAGCCGAGTGAAAATAAAAGCAATTAACCATCTGCTACAAAGTTAAAAGTGATAAATTGTCTGTTTATGAAATAATATGAGTTTCACAGCATACCACCAAACAATGTCCATATAAAACCACCTCATAAGTTCAATGTACTTATATTATAAAGTGCCCATTCAATACTTCCAAACTAGACCAATATAATACCACTGGAAAGCGTCAACAGAACAGTGTCATAGAACAACCAGATAAGGTAACCAAAGACCCATCACAACATGTTATAATAGTCATATTCAGGGGCACCACTAGGAATTTCAGAGCCCCTGACTGGTGAATTTTGTTGCCTCGCCCTTTCCACATTTATTTATGATTTCATACTACTACACCACATTGCAAACACAAGTTTAAGACTATCACTAGCCTTGTGCTGTACAGATATTTTGGTCTCCCCAATGGTCTAGAGCTTTTAAATGATTTAATGTTTACTGCCTAAAACAGTCACAAACAAAACTTGCTGCATAGAAAATAACATACAAAATGTATTAGATTACTATAATGTTACAGGACATAACAAAGCTTACTAATTATATATGGTACCAGAACCAAGCTTACTACATATAACTATAGTACCAGAAACAAACTGAGTGAGACAGTCTTATACTGCTCCAGATTTAAGACTGTCTCCATGTATATCACCCACAGAGGAAAAGATAATATAAAGTGACAGCAAAAGGAGATCATTGTTAATACCAGCATGTACTATAAATCTGGTGATGAACAGATGAGTTCTTTGATTGGAGGATGCCTCCTTCATTTTCTTCTGCCATGTCAGCTTCTTCCAGCCATGACTCATCCCTGTAGATTTAACACAAAAAATAGGTCCTCAGTTCATCATGTCATCCACCTACTTAACACAAACTATATACTATTCTCATTCTTTGGAATATCTTAATAGAAATTACTGCAACTTAGAGTTTACCTCAGTAACGGACACACGAATTGTTGGGTTTATACAGGGCTTTTATTAAAGCCAAAAGAAAAGCTAAAAGTGAATCATGTCAGTAGAGAAAAAATAATCACACTATACAGGTTCAGGTGTTTTTTAGTTCTGTATATTGTACGAATTTTGATGCTTTTACTTAGATCATCAAAAAATATGTCAAGATAATACAGATAATACATTGAGCAAATAAAGAACTTTTTTGATCTTACTAATTGGCTACAATAAATAAAGAGTGAAAAATGTAAAGGGGTCTGAATACTTCCCATACCCACTGTACAGACCCATATGCTGACACAGGGACTGCCGGATTCTGCAGACATTTACATACAGCCATCCCTGGGGTCTTGATTAGAACCCACAGTAGTGCATGGAAATTGGTCTTCCAGGGGAATTACTTACAGCTGACCAATCTGAACCAGCATTAGTTCTGCACAATAGACTTATCAGCATTAAAGGGACCATGTCACCAGCTTTTATCCCACTGAATTGGTAGGGTAAAGTAGGGTATGAAATATCTTTTCTAGAATCCACTCTTTTGTGTAAAATGTCACCCATTTAATTAGAAAAAATGTCCTCCAAAATCATTTTGCAAACGATCTAAGATTAAATTATTTTTTTGCTGGTGATGAGGTACTTTTAGAGGTTAAAGTATGGTTCCATGTACTGTATTTTTCAGACTTTAAAGCGCACAAAATATCCTTTTATTTACTCATAAATCAAAGGTGCGCCTTATAGTCCAGAGCGCCTTATACATGAACCATACTTACAGACAACAGCTGCCTTGAACTGTGCACGTCTTCCACCTGCTGGTCATTCATCCTTATAATCAGATGCGCCTTATAATCCGGTGTGCCTTATATATGAACGTAGACGTTTTAGCAGGCATTTATTGATGGTGCGCCTTATACTCCGGTGCGCCTTGTAGTCCGAAAAATACTGTACTACAAAGCCCAATATATGGGCATTTAAAGTTGTTAACCTGACTCAGGTCAGGCTCTTTAATGGAGATTTTTAATAGGTAAAAAAGGCTTGATTTCCCATAAATGAGGATATTCCAGAAAGAATGTTTCAAACCATACCTGATGGAGCTAGTAGTTTAGTAGGATAAAAGCTGGTTTCCCCTTTATATAGAGAATGAAAATGTTGTTATGCCTAATACAAGATAGTATTTAAGGTTCAGTGTCAGATTGCCTTATGGTATGGCATGATGCAGGGGTGGATACCATGTTATAAGAAAATCTGACACTGGATGTAATGTTTCAGACGTGATATTTTTATACCAAAAATTGTACTTTATAATCTGATAAATATTGCATTTTATAATATCAACTAAGCAAAAATTATTTAATTTATCAGAAGAAGAAGCTCAGAAAGGTAGTTGTTCTCAGCCATTAAGACATTATGATCATTGGCATACAATAATAGTGTGTTTTAATTGTAGGATTTCTGTTGGAAAAACAAAGACTTGTAAGCAAAATACACCCTTTAAGTACTTAAGTAGACTGCAGTAGAAAGGTTTGTCTAATCCTATTAGAGATTGGCTGGGATGGCCCCTGTCTTGTCGGACACAATACAGTAATAATAAAACCAACAAGATATTACAGTTGAGGTGGGTTCGTTATTTTCCTTTCCAAATAATTGATCTTATATAAGCTATACATCAGTGTAGTATCAGGTAACAGAAATCCTTGTAACTATAGAAACGTGACTTTCCTACTATATGTTTAATTGCACAAGCCCCATTAATCTGACAGCTCCTGAGCGATGTGTGTTACAAAAAGTATTTAGCTGTTGCCTGCAGGGGATAAATGGGTGAGGTTCATTTAATTTTAAGCCAAAATGTTATGCTACCAGTTCCACCTGTCAATCGAATCTTAATCATTTAGCAGTTTTAAATATTTCATTAAAGCACCAACCCATATTGTAAGCCGAGTGAAAATAAAAGCAATTAACCATCTGCTACAAAGTTAAAAGTGATAAATTGTCTGTTTATGAAATAATATGAGTTTCACAGCATACCACCAAACAATGTCCATATAAAACCACCTCATAAGTTCAATGTACTTATATTATAAAGTGCCCATTCAATACTTCCAAACTAGACCAATATAATACCACTGGAAAGCGTCAACAGAACAGTGTCATAGAACAACCAGATAAGGTAACCAAAGACCCATCACATCATGTTATAATAGTCATGTTCAGGGGCACCACTAGGAATTTCAGGGCCCCTGACTGGTGAATTTTGTTGCCTCGCCCTTTCCACATTTATTTATGATTTCATACTACTACACCACATTGCAAACACAAGTTTAAGACTATCACTAGCCTTGTGCTGTACAGATATTTTGGTCTCCCCAATGGTCTAGAGCTTTTAAATGATTTAATGTTTACTGCCTAAAACAGTCACAAACAAAACTTGCTGCATAGAAAATAACATACAAAATGTATTAGATTACTATAATGTTACAGGACATAACAAAGCTTACTAATTATATATGGTACCAGAACCAAGCTTACTACATATAACTATAGTACCAGAAACAAACTGAGTGAGACAGTCTTATACTGCTCCAGATTTAAGACTGTCTCCATGTATATCACCCACAGAGGAAAAGATAATATAAAGTGACAGCAAAAGGAGATCATTGTTAATACCAGCATGTACTATAAATCTGGTGATGAACAGATGAGTTCTTTGATTGGAGGATGCCTCCTTCATTTTCTTCTGCCATGTCAGCTTCTTCCAGCCATGACTCATCCCTGTAGATTTAACACAAAAAATAGGTCCTCAGTTCATCATGTCATCCACCTACTTAACACAAACTATATACTATTCTCATTCTTTGGAATATCTTAATAGAAATTACTGCAACTTAGAGTTTACCTCAGTAACGGACACACGAATTGTTGGGTTTATACAGGGCTTTTATTAAAGCCAAAAGAAAAGCTAAAAGTGAATCATGTCAGTAGAGAAAAAATAATCACACTATACAGGTTCAGGTGTTTTTTAGTTCTGTATATTGTACGAATTTTGATGCTTTTACTTAGATCATCAAAAAATACAAACTAAAAACACCTGACCTGTATAGTGTGATTATTTTTCTCTACTTTTGGTTTTTTCTCTACTGACATGATTCACTTTTACTTTTCTTTTGGCGGTAATAACCAACAATTCGGTGTCCGTTACTGAGGTTACTCTATTGCAGTATTTTCTATTAAGAAGATATTTCAAACAGGATGAGAATGTATATGTTTGTGTTAAGTGGGTGGATGACTGATAACTGCTGGACGTTTTTTTGTGTTAAATCCTACGGATAGTCATGGCTTAGGAAGCTGACATTGCAGAAGAACATGAAGGAGACATCCTCCCATCAAGAACTCAGGAGCCATACTTAACCTCTAAAAGTACCATCATCCCCGCAAAAAGGATTTAATCTTAGATTGGTTGCAAATATTTGAGGACATTTTTTTTTTTCTAATTAAATGGGTGACAGTTTACCAATAGTGGATTCTAGAAAGATATTTCAACCCTACGTTACCATAACCAAATTCTTGGGATAAAGCTTTGACATGGTCCCTTAATGGCTGATAAGTCTATTGTGCAGAACTAATGCGTTTCAATTGGTCGCTGTACGTACTCCCCTGGAGACCATTCCAGCACTACTGTGGGGTTCTAATCAATACCCCCGGGTGGCTGTATGTAAGTCTGCAGAAATCCCGCAGTCCCTGTGTCGCATATGGGTCTGTACAGTGGGTAATGGGAATATTTCAGACCCCTTTTACATTTTTCACACTCTCTTTATTTTTGTAGCCCATTAGTAAGATCAAAAAAGTTCTTTATTTGCTCAATGTATTATCTGTATTATCTTGACATATTTTTTGATGATCTAATTAAAGCATCAAAATTCGTACATATCAGAACTAAAAAACCCTGAACCTGATGTGTGATTATTTTTTTCTTCTTGCTAACTGACATGATTCCTTTAGCTTTTTTCTTTTGGCTTTTAATAAATGCCTGTATAAATCCAACATTGGTGTCCGTTACTGAGTAAACTCTAAGTGGCAGTAATTCTATTAAGATCTTCAAAAGGATGAGACTAGTATATTAGTTATTTGTGTTAAGTATGTGGATGACATGATGAACTGAGCCCTATTTTTTGTGTTAAATGACAGGGATAGTCATGCCTGGAAGAAGCTGACATGGCAGAAGAAATGACGGGGACATCCTCCAACAAAGAACTCATCTGTTCATCACTGGATTTATATTAACATGCTGGTAGTAACAATGATCTCCTTTTGCTGTCATTTATATTATCTTTCCTCTGTGTGTGATATACAGAGACAGTCTAATCTGGAGCAGTATAAAGCTGTCTCACTCAGTTTGTTTCTGGTACATTAGTTATATGTTCGTAACGCTTGTTCTGGTACCATATATAATTCTAATCTTTGTTATTTCCTGTAACTTAATAATCTAATACATTTTTATGTTTTCCTATGCAGCAGTTTTGTTTGTGCTGGTTAGGCAGTAAACATTAAATCATTTAAAAGCTCAGATCTTGGGGAACCAAAATATCTGTACATCAGCAACAGGCTAGTGATGCCTTAAACTTATGTTTGCATGTGGGTGTAGTAGTATGAATCATAAATAAATGTGGAAGGGCGAGCAACAAATCACATGCAGGGCCCTGAAATTCCTAGTGGTGCCCCTGAACATGACTTATAACATGATTGATGGGTCTTTGGTACCGTACTGGTTGTTCTAATGCACTGTTCTGTTGAACGTGCTTTCCCGGTGGTATATATTGTCTAGTTTGGAAGTATTGATGGGCCACTTTATAATATGAGTCCATTGAACTTATGAGGTGGTTTATATGGACATTGTTTGGTGGTATCGTGAAACTCATATTATTTTTCATACCAACAATTTATCACTTAACTGTGTAGCAGATGGTAATTGCTTTTATTTTCACGCGGCTTACAATATGGGTTGGTGCTTATAAGAAATATTTAAACGCTAAATGATAACTATGTCTGGACAGTGAACTGTAGCTGACATTTTTGGCGTAAAATTAAATGAACCTCACCCATTTATCACCGCTGCAGGCCAACAGCTACATACTTTTTTGTACACCATCGCTCATGCGCTGTCGATTAATGGGCTTGTGCACTTAAACATATAGTGGAAAGTCACGTTTCTATTGTTACAAGGATTTCTGTTATTACCCTGATATACACGTGAGGTATAGCTTATATAAGATCAATTATTTGGAAAGGAAAATAACGAACCCACCTCACTGTAATATCTTGTTGGTTTTATATTTTACTGTATTGTGTCCGACATACAGGGGCCATCCACCAATCTCTATAGATAGACAAACCTTTCTACTGCAGTCTACTTAAGTACTTAAAGGTGTATTTGCTTACAAGTCTTTTTTTCCAACAGAACTCCTAACAATTAAACAGCCACATTATTGTATGCCAATGATCATAATGTCATTAGATGGCTCAGAACAACTAACCTTTCTGAGCTTCTTCTTCTGATAAATAAATAATTTTTGCTTAGTTGATATTATAAAATGCAATATTTAGAGATAGGGTCTAAGTAAATTTTTGGTCTAAAATCTCACGTCTGAAACTTACACAGCCATGTCCAGAATTTTCTTATAACCTGGTATCCACCCTGCATCATGCCATACTCATAAGGCATCTACACGAACCTTTTAAATACTAATCCTGTATTGGCATACCCACATTTTCATTCTTCTTATAAAGGGGAAAACCACTTTATCCTACTACTAAACTACTAGCTCCATAGGTATGGTTTGAATTCTTTCTGGAATCCTCATTTATGAATCAGCCTTTTTTACCTATTAAAATCCCATTAAGGCCTGACCTGAGTCAGGTTAACAACTTTAAAGGCCATATATGGGCTTTGTAGTACAGTATTTTTCCGGACTACAGGTGCACCGGAGTATCAGCGCACCATCATAATGCCTGCTAACACGTCTACGTCCTATATAAGGCACACCAGATTATAAGGCGCACTGATATAAGGATGATGACCAGCATGTGGAAGACGTGCACAGTTCAGGCAGCTGTTGTCTTTAAGGTATGGTTCCATGTATAAGGCGCTCTGACTATAAGGCGCACCTTTGGTTATGAGTAAATCAAGGTATTTTGTTCGCTTTAAATCTTAAAATACGTAACATGAACCATACTTTACCTCTAATAGTACCCTCATCACCAGCAAAAAATAATTTAATTTTAAGAATCGTTTGCAATATGATTTGGGAGGACATTGTTTCTAATTAATGGTGACCTCTTTACCAAAGAGTGGATTTAGAAAAGATATTTCATACCTACTTTACCCTAAACCTACCAATTCATGGGATCAAACTGGTGAACATGGTCCCCTTTTAAGCTGGAATAAGTCTATTGTGCAAACTAATCGGTTCCATTGGTTCTTGTAAGTATGCCCCGGGAAGACCAATTTCCACCTACTGGGGTTCTCATCAGAAGACCCCAGGGATGGCTTTATGTAAATGTATGCAGAATCCCATCATAGTGTCAGCCTATGTGTCGTGTATCCATGTGGGTATGGGGAAGTATTCAGACCCATTTTTACATTTTTTCACCTCTTTTATTTATTGTAGGCCAATTAGTAAGATCAAAAAAGTTCTTTATTTCCCCCCTCAATGTATTAATTGTATTGTTTGAACCTAACGGTAGATTCTTGCTCAGTACTAGCACACCTTTTTACTAATTACAGCCGTGGGGTCAGCCCTTGGGAAAGATGCAACAAAGTTTTCACACCTGGATATTGGGATACTCTGCATTCTTCCTTGCAGATCCTCTTCCAGTTTTCCTCCTCGGTTCCATTCCAGGCACACTCTATGATGATATAGTCTCTCTTTCTCCTTGGTGTGATTACAAACCATATGGTGGGAATATGGGGCAGTGTGAGGTGGTTGGGTGCTTTGTTGCTTTTTGTGTTTTCCAATTTTGTTTATCGTTACAAAGGGAATTCTAAATTTTATTTAAACCCATTGCTGTCGTGCACTACTCATCATATGTATAAACATGCTTGATGCATCTGCTACATTTTCTGTTCTTTTTTTTCTTTGCCCATTGAGAAATTTCTATGGTAGCCGGACAAGGGGGCCATTTATAAGGTCCGAACGCGGCGCTTTTTCCGGGTTTTCCTGATATTTCCATTTTTGCTCCGAATTGCCCAGGATTTTGGCACACGCAATTGGATTTGGCGCCTCGGCACCGGCTTGCTGCACGTACATAAATCGGGGGCCGGGCCGTCAAGACAGCAGACGGTTTCGGACGAACTGCGGAATTTAAAAATTATTTGTGGTCGTCAAGTCAAGCCTCTCATCCACAGTAAGTAGGTGAACGTCGATGACCTCGTCGCCTATCCTACCAATCAGGAACTCGCGTTGGCATGCAACCGCGGGATCGCGACGTGACCGTTATGTGAATCTGGCGCCCAATGTAGCATATTGTAATAATTGTACGCTGTTTTTCTGGGAGGAAGGGGGGTTCTCGTCCTTTATTTGGGGTCCTGCCGAAACCCCATTTAATGTGCTTTATCTACATGTGCGTGTATCTCCAAATGCCCTAACTAAAGTTTTATATTGTTGATTTTTTTTTTTTATCTATTCTTTGTATTCTTCGTCTCATCAGACCAGAAATCTTATTTCTCATATCCTGTCCGTCTGTGTTTTTTTTTTTTGCAAGCTGTATAAGCTTTCATATATCTTGCACGGGGTTGAACTTTCGGTCGTAACACTCTGCAAAACCTCGACTGTTGGAGACGCACTGAGTTTGATTTTTGAAACTTTTTCTCATCTCCCACTGCATCTATTGAGCTCTGCCCAGTAATCTTGGGGTTCTTCTTTTCCGCTCTCAACAAATGCTCTTGTCACTGATTGCTTCAGTTTGACTGGATGCCAGGTAGAGGAAGAAATTGTGGTCATCCAAAACACTTCCGTTTAAGGATTATGGAGCCCAATTGTGCTCTACCAGCCTGAGTGCTTAAGACTTGTTCTGTCACCTTGGACCAGACCTGTGCCCTGCACGTTCTGTCTCTGAGCTCCTTGCAGCTTGTCCTCATAATTCTCTTGTGCTCTCTCACTGGGGAGGTCTTATGGAGACAATATGTTGCATTTCCTTAGCACGTCCAATCAGTTTAATTAAACCAGCTGTAAAAAAGTATATTGTACGAATTTTGATGCTTTTACTTAGATCATCAAAAAATACTTCCCATCGGGATCTGGGTCCTTCCTCCTAGCAGGACCTGGCTTTAACACATTGAGCACGAGAATCGCTTGTTCAAGCCAACCCTTAAAAGTAAAAAAAAAACACTTAGTTAAAACACTTTTCAATAAAGAGAATTAAAGAGGACCTTTCCCCTATAAAAAAAAAGCCACTACGAGCTTCTTACTAAAGTAAGTAGCTCTTAGAGCTAGCCTATTCTTAGCAGTGATAAACTGCTAGCTTTACTGGAACCCTCCAATAAAGATAACAGACACTGCCATACAATAGGAACGCTGGACTGCGCTCAAAGCTGTCCGTAGTATTCATGAGGGGGTGGGACTAGGAAGCGGTGTCTGCCGCATGAACGCCGCTTTGAGTTTGGTCCGGGGTTCCTATTGTACTGCACAGCAGTGTCTGCTAGCTTTATCAAAGGGTTCTGATAAAGCTAGCAGTTTATCACTGCTAAAAATGGGCTAGCGATAGGAGCTGCTTACTTTAGTAAGCAGCGCCTAGTGGCTATTTTATAGGTAATAATAATAAAATAATAAGGTGAAATAATTAAATAAAGTGAAAGTCCCCTAAACACCAACATTGTCATTGTCAACATTGGACCTGCTCGGTGAACGCCGTAAAAACAAAATCCAAAAATGTAAATTTTTCATAAAATTCCTTTACAAAAATGTTTCAAAAGTGATCAAAAAAGATATGTTGGGACAACCCAACACATAAAAAATAAGCCCTAAACCAGCTTTGTCAACCAAAAAATAGAAGTCTCCAAAAAGATGGCGATACGAAAATAAATGAGATTTTCTCTATATTATTTTTTTTTCAGTAAAGTTGTAAAATATATAGAAAACTATATAAATGAGGTATCACTGTAATCATAGTGATCTATAGAATAAAATAATATGCTATTTTTATGGTACGGTGTACGGTCCCCAAAAGGTGCAAAAATAAACTAAAACAAAATTGTCAATTTTCTTTTCCTCCATACATTCAAGAGTTAATAAAATCTCATCAAAAAGCTAAGAACCAACTAAAATGAAGTATTTTAGTTAGAGATGGGCGAATCGATTCTAATGATTCTAACTTCGGTTACAATTTCAGGAAAAATTCGATTCGCCACGAAGCCGAAGTTTATGCTGATTCGCGGGAACAAAGTTGTTTTTTTCCCCTCATGTTTTTGCTAAATGGGCGCGAGAACAATGTGTTACATGGGCCAGAGAACTCTGGGAAGAAGAAAGGAACACCCCCGATGACATCTGCAGACCTATAAGCCAATCAGCGACCGGCAGGCTTATGTGATGTCACACAGCCCTATAAAACCCAGCCATTTTCTATCTCAGCACTTCACACTTCATGTTGTAGCGTCCAGCTGCTGCTATCAATCATGGAGACCGCCGAGGGCACAATGATATAGTGTTGATAGTGGCATCCGAAGCAGAAGGAGCCCTGCAGAGTGCACATGATATAGTGTAAGTGGCATCAGAAATCATCAGGAGCCCAGCGGTGGGCAAATGAATATGGTGAAGTGCATCAGAAGCACAGGGAGCCAATGCGAGTGGCACAATGATATAGTTTGAAAGGTGTCAGTCAGCAAAAGAACAGGGTGCCTGCAGAGTGTCACGATGATAATTGTGACCGTGGCAATCAGAACAGCAGAGCCTTCAGAGTGGCAAAATGATTAGTGGTGATGGGGCATCAAAGCAGCGACCTGCAGAGTGGGCACAATGATATAGTGTGTGAAGTGCATCAGACGCAGCAGGAGCCTGCCAGAGTGGGGCAAAATGATTACTGTGGAAGTGGGCATCAGAAGCAGGCAGGAGCCTGCAAGTTCCACAATGTATATTGTGATGGTGGCAGCAAAGCAGCGGAACCTGCATAGTGGCACAATGATATATGTGAAGGTGCATCAGAAGCAGCAATGATCCTGCAAGTGGCACATGATAAAGTGTAACGTGCACAGCAATCAGCAGGAGACCGCGAAAGTTCACAATGATAAGTGTCAACTGGCAATCAGAAGCAGCAGTGAGACCGGGAAGAGGGCACAATGATAAGGTGTTAGGTGGCATCAGACGCAAGCAGGAGAAACGCAGAGTTGCACAATGAAATAGTGTGAAGTGGCATCAGAAGTCGAAGGAGGCCTTCAATTGGCACATATATAGTGTGAAGCGTGGCTCAGAGCGCAGGAGCCCGCATAGTGGCACAAGATTAGTGTTAAGGTGGCATCAGAAGCGCAGGAGCCTGCAGAGTGGCAAATTAGATAGTGTGAAGGGGCATCAAAGGCACAGGAGCCTTCAGAGTGCCACCCTGATATAGGTGATGGTGGCATCAGAAGCAGCAGGAGCTTCAGAGTGCCACAATTAAGATAGTGTGATGGTGGCATCAGCAGCCGCATGAACCTGCAGAGTTGTCCAATGATCTAGTTGAAGGTGGCATCAGAAGCACAAGGAGCCTGAGAGTGCCACAATGATATAGTGTGATGGTTGCATCAAAGCCGCAGGAACCCCTGCAGATTGGGCACAATGATATGTGTGAAGGGTGGGCATCAAAGCAGCAGTGAGCCTGCAGCGTGCACAATGATATAGTGTGAATGTGGCATCAGAAGCCGCAGGAGCCTGCATAGTGGCACAATGATTATTTGAAGGGCATCAGAAGCATCAAGGAGCCTGCAGAGTTGCAAATGAATATAGTGTGCAGGTGGCATCAGAAGCCAGTCAGGAGCCTGCAGAGTGCCAACATTATATAGTTTTGATTGTGCTCAGAAGCGCAGGAACCTGGCGAGTGGCACATGTGGAGTGTCAAGTGTAAGAGTGGCATCAAAGATCAGGGCCTGCAAGTGGCACGATGATCTATTGTTAAGGTGGCATCCAGAAGCAGCAGGAGCCTGCCGGTGCACATGATATAGTGTGAAGGTGGCATCAGAAGCGCCAGGAGCCTGCAGAGTTGCAAAATGATATAGTGTGAAGTTGGCTCAGAGCAGCAAAGAGCCCTGCAGAGTTGCCACAAGATATAGTGGGTGATGTGGCAAATCAGAAGCAGAGGACCCTGCAAGTGGCAAATGATATAGTGTAAAGTGGCATCAGAACAGCATGAGCCTGCATATTGGCACAATTGGATTAGTTGTGAAGGTGGCATCAGAAGCAGCGAGGCCTGCATAGTGGCACAATTATATAGTGTGCAAGGTGGGCATCAGAATAAGCCAAGCAGGTGCTGCATAGTGTCACGATGATAGAGTGTGAGGTGGCATCAGAAGCATCAGGAGCCTGCATAGTGGCACCATGATATATGTAAAATGGTGCATCAGAAGCAGCAGGACAACTGCAGAGGTGGCACAATGATATAGTGTGAAGGTGGCATCAAAGCCGCATGAGCCTGCAGATTGGCACAATGATATAGTGGTGAAGGTGGCATCAGAAGAAGCAGGGGCCCTCAGAGTGGCACAATGATATAAGTGTTAAGGTGGCATCCCAAGCACAGCAGGAGCCATGCAGAGTGGCACAATATATAGTGGTGATGGTGCATCAGAATCAGCAGCAGGAGTAGCACAATGATTAAATAGTGTGAAGGTGCATCAAAGCAAGAGCAGCAGGACCCCACGAGTTTCCACAATGAATATATTTGTGAAGGTGGCATCATAACAACCCGGAGCCCGCATAGTGGCAAAAATAAATAAAGGTGGGAAGGTGGCATCCTAAGCGCAGGAGCATGCATGTGGCAAAAAGGATCTAGTGGTTTAAGGTGGCATCCAGAAGCAGCATGAGCCTGCAAGTGCACAATGATAATAGTGTGAAGGTGGCAGCAGTAGCAGTAGCCAGCAGATGAGGCCCACAGGTGGCACAATGATATAGTGTGAAGGTGGCCTCAAAGTGAGCTGCAAGTAGGAGCCCACCGGTGGCACATGATTAGTGTAAGGTGCATCAGAAAAAGCAGGTGCCTGCGAGTGGCAACAATGATAAGTGTGATGTGCATCAGAAGCAGCGTTGGCCTGCAGAGTGGCACAAATGATATAGTGCGTTGGTGGCATCAGTAACAGCACCGGAGCCTGCAAGAGTGGCACAATGATGATAGTAATGAATGTGGCATCAGTAGCAGCAGGAGGAGCCTGCAGAGTGGCAGCAATGGATAAGTATGAATGTGGCATCAGTATCAGCACTGCATAGGCCGCCACAGACTGGCACAATGAACATTGTGTGGTTGGTGGCATCAGCGCAGCAGGAGCCCGGCAAATTGGCACATGATATAGTGTGAAGGTGGCATCAGAAGAAGCAAGAACGGCAAGAGTGGCACAATAATAAAGTGTAAGGTGGCATCAGTAAGAAGCAGAGCCCGCAGAGTGGGGCACAACAATGATTAGTGTGAGGTGGCATCAGAAGCAGCATGAACCGCAAGTGGGCACAATTATATAGTGGTGTGTTGGTCGCATCAGAAGCAGCAGGAGCCCGCAGAGTGGCACATGATATAGTGTGAAGGTGGATCGAAGAAGCAAGAAGGCAGAGTGGCACAATAATATGTGGGAAGTGGCATCAGAAGAAGCAGGTGCCTGCCAGAGTGGCCCATGAATATAGTGTGGTGGCATCAGAAGCAGCATGAACCTGCAAAGTGGGCACAATTATATAGTTGTTTGGTTGGCATCAGAATCAGCACGGAGCCTGTCAGAGTGGCAACAATGATATAGTGTGAACGTGGCATCAGAAGCAGCAAAGCGGCAGAGTGGCACATGATATAGTGTGTTGGTGGCATCAAAGCAAGCAGCAGTAGCCCACATAGTGTCACAATGATATAGTGTGAAGGTGGCATCAGTAGCAGCAATCATCATGAGGAGCCCACAGAGTTTGCACAATATATCGTGTGGAAGGTGGCAATCAGAAAGCAGCAGGGCCTTCAGAGTGGCACAATGATATATGGTTAAGGTGGCATCAGAAGGCAGGTGCCTGCCAGAGTGGTACAAATGTATAGTGTGAATGTGCAGCAAGGAGCCTGCCGAGGGCACAAATGATATAGTGCGTTGGTGGCACATCAGTAACAGCAGCACAGGAGCCCGCAGTTGTCATAAATGATATATATTGAATGTGGCATCATAAGCAGCACAGCAGGAGAGCCCACATATTGGCAACAATTTATCTAGTGGTTTGTGGCATCAGAAGCAGCAGGAGCCCGCAGAGTGGCAACAATTCTAAGTGTGAGGTGCATCAGAAGCAGCAGAGCGTCCGAGTGGCACAATATATAGTGTGTTGGTGGCATCAAAACTAGCGCAGCATGAGCCCACAGAGTGGCACAATGATATAAGTGTAAGGTGGCGTCAGTAGGCAGGCAGCAGCAGTAGGCCGCACAGAGTTTGCACAATGATATATGTGTTGTTTTGGCATCAGAAGCAGCGAAGCCTGCGATGGCACATATATAAGTGTGAAGGGGCATCAGAAGCAGCATGAGCCTGCAGAGTGGCACAATTATATAGTGCGTGGTGGCATCAGTAGCAAGCAGGCAGCAGGACCCGCAGAGTGGCACACAAGTTATATCGTATGATGTGGCATCATAAGCAGCAGGAGGAGCCCCACAGAGTGGCACAATGATATAGTAGTGTTGGTTGGCACAAAGCAGCATGAGCCGCAGAGTGGCACAATGATACAGTTTGAATGTGCAATCAGAAGGAGCATCAGCAGGATCCCATAAGTGGCACCATGATATATTTGAAGGTGGGATCAGAGCAGCAGCAGCAGGAGGAGTCCACAGAGTGGCCAGTGATCTAGTGTGTTGTGGCAATCAGAAAGCAGCAGGAGCCCGCGAGTGGCACAATGATATAGTTTGAAAGCGGCATCCAGAATCGCAGGAGCCCGAAGTGGCACAATCATATAGTGGTGAAGGTTGGCCTCAGAAGCAGCATCAGCAGGAGCCCGCAGATGGCACAATGAATATATTTTTACTGCAGCATCAGAACAGAATCCATCCGGAGCCCGCAGAGTAGGCACACATGATATAGTGTAAGGTGCATCAGAATAAGCAAGAACGTCAGAGTTGCACAATACATTATTGTGAAGGTGTCATCAGAAGAAGCAGTGCCTGCAGAGTGGGCCATGTATTAGTGTGAGGTGGCCATCAGAACAGCAGACTGCAGATGCACAATGATTAGTTGTTTTGGGCCGCCATAAGCAGCAGGGAGCCCGCAGAGTGGCACACTGATATAGTGTGAGGTGCATCGAAAGACAAGAATGGCAGAGTGTCACAATAATATAGTGTGAAGTGGCATCAGCAGAAGCAGGTTCCTGCAAGTGGCACAATGATATAGTGTGAAGGTGCATCAGAAGCAGCAAGGAACCTGCAAAGTGGCACATGATATAGTGTGGTGGTGGCAATCAGAACATCGGAGTTCCTGCAGATTGGCACAATGATTAGTGTGAGGTGGCTCTAAGCAGCAAGAGCGGCAGAGTGCACAATGATATAGTGTGTTGGTGCATCAAAGCAGCAGCCAGGCGCCCACAGAGTGGCCAAAGGATATAGTGTGAAGGTGGGCATCAGTAAGCAAGCAGCAGCAGGAGAGCCCACGAGAGTTGCACAATGATGTAGTGTGAAGTGGCATCAGAAGCAGCAGGAGCCTTCAGAGTGGCACAATGATATGTGTGAAGGGGTGGCACAGAAGCAGCAGTGCTCTAACAGAGTTGGCACAATGATATAGTGTGAATGTGGCGCAGTAGCCTGCAGAGTGGCACAGATATAGTGCGTTGTGTCATCAGTAACAGCGCACAGGAGCCCACAGAAGTGGGCATAATGATATAGTATGATGCGGCATCAGCAGCAGCATCAGCAGCAGGAGGAGCCCACAGAGTTGGGCAAAATGATCTCTTGTTGGTTCATCAGAATCCAGTCAGAGCCTGCAGAGTGGCACAATGATAAGTTGTGAAGGTGGCATCAGAGCAGCAAGATCGGCAGATGTGGCACACTGCTATATTGGTGTTGGTGGCAATCAAAAGCAGCAGCAGCAGGAGCCGCAAGATGGTCACAATGATATAGTGTGAAGGTGGCCATCAAGAGAGCAAGCAGCAGATGACCATGCAGGGTCCCAATGATATAGTGTTGGTGGTGGACATCAGAAGCAGCAGGAAGCTCAGAGTGGCCAATGATATAGTGTGCGTGGTGGCATCGTAGCAAAGCAGCAGCCGGAGCCCGCGTAGGCACAATGAGAAGTGGTGAATGTGGAATACAGAGACAGCAGCAGAGAGGAGCCCACAGAGTGACCAAGATATAGTGTGGGGATTGGTGCAGGCAGAAGCAGAAGGAGCATGCAGGTGGCACGAATGATATAGTGTGAGCGGGAACTAAGAAGAGCAGGGTCCGCAGGCCAAGAGTGGCACAATGATATAGTGTGAAGGTGGATCAGTAAAGAATAGAGAGGAGCACTGCGATTGGCAAAATTAATAGTGTGCCTGGTGGCATCAGAGCAGCAGGAGCCCGCAAGTGGCACCATGATTATTTTTTGAAGGCGGCATCAAAGCAGCAGGAGCCCTCAGAGTGTGCCCAATCAATAGTGTGAAGGTGGGGCAGCAAAGCAGCAGCACAAGGAGCCCACAAGAGTGGCCACAATGAATATATTGGTTGAAGGCGGCATCAAAGCAGCGCAGAGCCCGCAGTGGCACATGATATAGTGTGAAGGCAGCATCAGAAGCGAACAGCAGGAGCCCCGAGATGGCACAAGAATATAGTGTGAAGGTGGCATCAAAACAGCGCAGGCAGCAGTATCCCGCAGAGTGACACAATGATATAGTGTGAAGGTGCCCAGAAGCAGAAGCAGAAGTCCTGCAGAGTGGAACAACTGATAATAGTTGGGTGGAGGTGGCTGACATTCCAGTCCCTGGTAAAGAATGGTTCAAGAGGCAGCATGGTGCAACTATGCACAGATGTGTGGCATCAGCGGTGGCCAGCAACAGAATAGTAGATGAGGCATGTATTTGACCCGACTCATTTCAACTGGTATAAACACGTGATATGACACATGAATTCTGGCTGTAAACTAAGCCCCAAAAGGTATTGCAATGTGCGTTATACGGCACCCCACCACTTACGTGTTTTCAGCAGAACTAACTGATAAAAACTACGTGATTTGGACACGTAAATCTGGCTGTAACCAGAGCCCCCAAAGGTATTGCAATGTGCGTTATACAGGAGGCACCCCCAACTGACAGTGAAATTTCTAGTTCTTTTCTGCAAAAACCACTGTATAAACTATTCTATTTCACAAACCGTAATTATAGCTGTAAAACTAGAGCCACAATAAGGTTGGCAATTTACATTCAACAGATACCCACAAACTGACATGTGTATTTCAGGCGAAAACCACTGTATATAAACTATGTGGAATTTCACACGTAAATATGGGCTTCAAAACTAGCAGCCACAATAAGGTCTGGGCAATGGGTCGTATATACATATACCACCACAACTGACAGAGTAAATTTCAGCGAAATCCTGGTGGGGTATAAACTTGTGGAATTTCACACGTAAATTATGGCCTGGCAAACTAGAGCCACAATAAGGTTAGGCAATGTTCGTATACAGATACCCCACAACGACAGTGTACTTTCAAGTCAAAAAGTCACGTAATTAAACTATGTGGATTTCACACACGTAAATCTGCCGTAAACGTAGAGCCCATAAGGTATGCATGTATTATACAGATACCCACACTTACATGTGGTAATTTCGGCAAAATCACTGTATACACTATGTGATTTCACACGTAAATATTGACTGCAAACTATAGCCACATAAGTTATGGCAAATGTGCGTTCTACCAGATACCCCACAATGACAGCTCACTACTGCGATGCATGAAGGTCCAAACCAATTTCTTCCTATTCGATTTTGTCACTAACTAAACTTCGAGTTGGGGTATACAGATCCCCCTTAAGAACAACCAGGGAATTAGTCCACCATCGCTACTACAGATGCATGAAAGTCAAACAGATTTCTTCCTTCCTATCATTTTTGTCACTAAATAGAACGTGCTTATTTGGGTGTACAATCCCCCTTAGAGATGCGAGGGTATTGCAGAAGAATCACAACATACAATAGCAGCAGCTGTACGCTACAACATGAAGTGTGAAGTTGCTGATATAGAAAATGGCTGGGTTTACAGGGCTGTGTGACCATCACAATAAGCGGCCGTCACTGATTGGCTTACAGGTCTGCAGATGTCCTCAGGGTTTCCTTTTCTCCTTCCTCAATTTCTCTTCCCCATAGTAACACGTTGTTCCGCGCCCATTTAGCAAAAACATGAGGGAAAAAAAAACACTTGTTCCCCGCGAAAAACTTGATTATTTTATTATTATACCTATAAAATAGCCCACTAGGCGCTGCTTAACTAAATTAAGCACTCCCTATCCGCTATGCCCCTTTTAGTCAGTGATAACTCTAGTTTTATCAGAACCCTTTGTACAGCGCCGACACTGCTGTGCAGTACAATAGAACCTCGACCAACTCAAAGCGGCGTTCATTGCGGCAGAACCCGTGCTTCCCTAAGTCCCACCCCCCCCCTCATGAATACTAACGGACAGCTTTGAGCGCAGTCCGCTTCTATTGTACAGCGCGGCATGTCTGTTTTACTTTATATTGGATGTTCCATAAAGCTAGCATTTTATCACTGCTAAGAATAGGCAGCTCTAAGAGCACTTAACTTTAGTAAGAGCTCGTAGTGGCTTTTTTATAGGATAAGGGTCCCTCTTTATTCTGTTTATTGAAAATTGTTTTAACTAATGTTTTTTTTTTTTTACTTTTAAGGGTTGCTTGAACAAAAGCGATTCGCGTGCTTCAATGTGTTTTAAGCCAGGTCCCTGCTAGATGAATACCCAGCTCCGTGTAGTTTTTTGAATGATCTAAGTAAAGCATCAAAATCGTACAATATACGACTCAAAACCCCTGAACCTGTATAGTGTGATTATTTTTCTCTACTGACATGATTCCTTGTAGCTTTTCCTTTTGGCTGTAATAATACCCCAACATTCGGGTTGTCTCGTTATACTGAAGGTAAACTCCTAGTTGCAGTAATTTCTATTAGATATTCCAAAAAGGATTAGAATAGTAATAGTTTTGTGTTAGTAAAGTGATGACATGATGAACTGCGACGTATTTTTTGTGTTAAAATCTACAGGATGAGTCATGGCCTGGAAAAAGCTGACATGCTTAAGAATGAAGGAGTACATCCTCCGAATCAAGTGCATGGAACCATACTTAACCTCTATAAAGTACAATCATGCCCCCCACCAAAAAATAATTTAGATCTTAGATTGTTTTGCAAAATGAGTTTGAGGCACATTTTTCTAATTAAATGGGTCCATTGTTAACACAAAATAGTGGATTCTAGAAAGAATTTCATCATACCCGACCTACCTTTAACCCAACCAATTCAGTGGTATAAAGCGGTGACATGGTCCCTTTAAATGCTGATAAGTCTATTGTGCAGAACAATGCTGTTCATATTGGTCCAGCTGTAAGTACGTCCCCTGGAAGACCAATTTCCATGCACTCTTGGTGGGTTTCTAATCAGACCCCAGTGATGGCTTGTATGTAAATGTCTGGCAGAATCCCGCCAGTCCCTGTGTCAGCCTTGGGTCTGTACAGTGGGTATGGGAGTATTCAGACCCCTTTACAAGTTTCACTCTTTATTTATTGTAGCCAATTAGTAATAAATCAAAAAAAGTTTTCTTATTGCTCAATTTATTATCTGTATTATCTTGACATATTTCTTTTTGATGATCTAAGTAAAGCAATCCAAATAAAATTCTTACACTATACAGAACTAAAAACACCTGAACCTGTATAGTGTGATTATTTTTTCCTACTTGACATGCAGATTCCACTTTTAAGCTTTTCTTTTGGCTTCTAATAAAAGCCCTGTAATAGAATTCACAACCAATTTTTTTTTTGGGTGTCCCTTCACTGAGGTAACTCTAAGTATGCAGTAATTTCTATAGATATTCAAAAGGATGAACTAGTAATATAGTTTGTGTTTAAGTAGGTTGGATGAAATGATAACTGAGACCTATTTTTTTAGGTGTTAAATCTACAGGGATGCCTGCTGCTTCTGATGCCACCTTCACACTATATCATTGTGCCACTCTCTGGTCTCCTGCTGCTTCTGATGCCACGTTTACACTTTATCATTGTGCCACTCTGCGGTCTCCTGATGCTTCTGATGCCACTTTCACACTATATCATTGTGCCACTCTGTGGCTTTCCCTGTTGCTGCCACCATGTTGCTGACACCTATGGACTCCTGCTGCTGCTTCTTCTGTCGCCATCATTGTGCCACTCCGTGGCCTCCTGTTGCTGCTGTTGCTGATGCCACCTCCACACTATATAATTGTGCCACTCTGTGGCTTTCCCTGTTACTACCACCATTTTGCTGCCACCTGTGGGATCCTGCTGCTGATGCCACCTCCACACTAAATCATTGTGCCACTCTGTGGCTATCCCTGTTGCTGCCACCTGTGGGCTCCTGCTGCTGCTTTTGCTGCCGCCACCTCCACACTCTTATCATTGTGCCACTTTGTGGGCTACCATGTTTCCGCCACCTCCATAATTTGTCATTGTGCCACTGTGCAGCCTACTCATGCTGCTGCCAACTGACTGCTGTCTCTCTGGAACACCCTGTGATTTCCATTATGCTGTTTTCACCCTCCATCACTCTATGACGTTGCCACTATGTTTGGTTTTCTCCTTCATTTCATCTGTCAGAAGGATGAAAAGCTTCAGGATTGATAGCCAAAAGCAGGAGTGGATACAGAACAAAGAGGACATGCAACTATCCCATTTGCTCATCTCTTTTCTGGATCAACTCCTGTTTGTTTTTGGCTTTAGCAATACTGATGGGTTATTGACCAATTGAAAGAGGACACTGACGCATGAAAAGAAGGGCAAAATGATAAGTGACGTCAATGCAAAATTACTGCCAACAAATCCTCTGCACTCTTTTGGGGGGCTTTTCACATGTATCCGCATTTAACAGAACAGGTTCTGTAGTAATCTATGGAATCATCTGATGTCAGTGTAAAAAGAGTGCACTCTTTGATGTTATAGTGGGATCTTGGCCCTCATCTCGGTCCTTTCGAGCTGGCACAGACGTTACCTTGTCAGGCTGCGTTCCCGCTTCGCTTATCTGGGGAAGTTGGCCTATGTAAGTGCACATGAAAGTGAAGAGTGAAGCGATTCTAAGAGCCACGGCTGTCGTGTGCGTGTCATACTAATACACAGCATTGTTTGAAGACCAAATAACGCTCCCTATGCATATTTAAGCATGGCACAACATTCTAAAACACCCTACTGGCTCTCTACAGCCAGGAAATGCCTGTTTTTTAACATGATTCGTTTTGATCGATTTGTGTCGAATCAAATTTTTTCTAAAAATTCGGCGAATCGGGACGAAATGAATTTTAACAAATTCGCCCATCTCTAATTTTAGTGCATCTCATGTCACAGAAAATAAGACCTTATTTGTCCAAATTGCCAAAAATATAAAGAGTGTATAGCCGTTACAAATTGACCATGCAAATCTACTCTGAATGGCGCAGATTCCCTTCAATGCCCTGCCATGTGGCCATACAACAGGTTACCACCACAATCAAGAATTTTTCCAAATTTGCACCAAATATCTGTTTTTTCATAAATAAACGCAAAATATACCACCAAAATTTTTCAACTAACAAGAAGTACAAAGTATCCTGAGAAAACAATTTGAAGTTAGAACCACTTATAGTGACACAGAAGATTTTTAAAAAATGAGGAAAGTGAAAAGTGGCTTGGGCGGTAAGTGGTTAAAGGAGGTGGCAGGAGGTGTCTTCTCTGCCCATATAACAAAACAACCAGTATTTAGTTATTTGTAAGAGCTGTTATATACAGTACACGGACAGCACTAAGCGATTAGATGCCTAGAAGGACAATGAAACTGCAACTAAGAAAGAGGTTGGAAAAAAACATGTCATGTCTTTCTAAACATTTTTCTTTAAACATTCAGGAGATACCACCAAACGTGACGTTACTGCTATAGGAAAGGTGACTGCTCCAAAGAGTGAAGTTGATGGCTTCACAAGTTGCATAACATAGAAGCCTTCTGGATACTGTTCCTGGATACAAGAAGTCTGAAGGGTCTTAACAGCAGATCCAATCTAATGTATATCTATTGACTTAACCCCTTAAAGACGCTCTTCACCTTAAAAAATATATAACTTTTTGTTTAAATTTGTAACTTTTACAGAGCTGTGTAAGGGCTTATTTTCAGCATAACAAATTTTACTTCTCAGTGACATTATTTATTATTCCATGCAATGTCCTGGGAAGCTGGAAAAAAAACGTACAGTATTTGCATCAGTTTCTTGTGGATTCAGTTTTTACGACTTTCATTATGTGCTCCTAATAACACCTCTGCTTTCTTCTTTGGTTCGGTACAATCACGTGGATACCAAATTTATATAGGTTTATTGTGTTTTAATACATTTTCAAAAATTAAATGAATGTGTAATTTAAAAAAAAAAATTGTTTCGCCATCTTTTTATATTAGCCCCTTAGCGCTAGTATGGCGCTGAGCCGATGCCCGTGCGGCTCCAATTGGGGGTGTTTAACCTGTTAAATGCAGCGGTCAACGAGATTGTGGCATGTAACCTCCCTTCTGGGGGTATCTGCGCCATAATCGGTCCCCCTGCATCGTCTTCGTGGGTACCAATAGTTCCTATGGCAACCCTGAGGTCCAATCAGGACCCCAGGGCTGTTTACAGGCAGTGCCTGTAACAGCCAGACAAAGCTAATACCCTGCAATACATCAGTATTGCAGAGTATTATCATGAACAAGCAATCAGATGATTGCTTGCTCATGTCCCATGGTGGAACTAATAAAAAAGTAAAAAAAAATGTTATTCAATAAAAAATGCCCATAAGCCCCATAACATATAAAGAGACATACATGTAATGCACAAAAAAGTCTAAATCATAACACAAACCCAACATATATAGTTTCACCACGTCCATAACAACCCGTAGAATAAAAGTAAATTATTATCAAACCTGCATGATGAAAGCCGTAAAAAAAAACCTGCCAAAGATTATAATTTTTACCTATTTAATCCCACAAAAAATGCAATAAAAAGTGATCAGAAAAACATATGTACTCCAGAATGATACTGTTGCAAAGTACAACATGTCCTACAAGCCATCAACCAGCTCTGTAGCCAAAAAAAGTAAAAATGTTATGCCACTTGGGAGACGGCGATGAACAAATGATAGATTTTCCCCACATTAGGGTTTTATTTGGCTAATTTAGTAAAACATAAGAAAAAACATTCAAGTATGGTATCCCCGTTATCGCATTGACCCATAGAATAAAGATAACATGATCATTAGTCTATACGGTGAACACCAACAAATCCAGTACAGAATTGATGCTTTTCTACTCCTGACCTAAAAAAAAAGTTCATAAATTTTCAACAATACCAACCCCAAAATGATAACTCTGGAAAAAATCTCATCCTGCTAAAAAAACAACAACCCAATAACGAAACAGCTAAAATTTTATAGCCTACAAAAGGGGCGATTGAGGAAACTAAAATCCTGGCAGCTGAAGGGGCCGCAATTTACCTTCTGTGCCTCGCTGTGCGCCTATAAAACAAGTAACTGCCACATGTGGGGGGTCTCTGTACTCAGGAGAAATTGCAGAACAAATTGTAAGATAATTTTTCTTTTTTATCTTTTTGAAATGTGTCAATTTTAGGGCTAAATAAACATAAAGCTTGCAAAATTTGACCATTCTAAATTTCACTTACATTTTGATTTAATTATTATGAAGATCTCAAGGGGTTAACAATCTTCCTAAGAGTTTGTTTCTGATAGTTTGAGGGGTGCAGATTTGAAAATGGGTTGATACATAGGGAGTTTTAAATGTTAAATATTTAAAATTTCATTTAAACAGTAATTATCCACAAAATAGTAAATTCTGAAAATATGGAAAACAGATATTCAATTTGTAAGCCGCGTGACATCAAAATAAATTATCCAGGTATTTAAAAAATTATTAAAAAATGTACAAAGTACAAATATGGGAAATGTTACTTAAGTGGTAAATCGATTTGCCTGAAAGCGCAATGATTTTGAATTTCAAAAATGGAAAATTTTTCAAAAAATTCATATTTTTTCTAAATAAACGCTACTTATCAGCCTAATTTACCACTAAAATGAAGTATAACATGTGGGGAAAAAACAATTTCAAAATCGCAGTGTTCAAAAGTTATAACCATATAAAGCGATGCATGACAGAATACAAGAAATGGGTCTGAGCCTTAAATTATAAACTGGCTACTTCCTTAAGGGGTTAAAAACGTTTTCATACTTTGGTGTACTGAGCTGTGTGAGGTGTCAATTTTTGCAAAATGAGTCAATGTTTTCATTGCTGCCATTTTGAGGACTGTGCAATTTTTTCATCACTATTATATCACAATCTATGTAAAATCTGACAGAAAATTTACTTCAGCTATACAATCTCTATGTGAAAATTGATGCAGTGTTCTCTACAACCTCTAGGTGATACTATTTCCTATTGCATGATAGATACTACTGTCTACTGCATGATATACGGTGGAATAATTTAATCATTTAAACTGTAACATAGACAAATGTGGCCTTAAAATCTTAGCATGTTATTCTTTGCCCAGCTTACCAAGATTCCTGATGCCAGACAATGACAATCACCTGTTGTTTGCAGGTTGTATCTATATAAGATAACTTTATGGAAAATTATACAGGCGGTCCCCTACTTAAGAATACCCGACTTACAGACAACCCCTAGTTACAAACGGACCTCTAGATTTTGGTTATTTACTGTAGCACTAGGCTACAAAAAACAGCTATAACAATTATCAAATGTGTCTGTAATTAAGATTTATTGTTAATCCTGCTTCTTAAGACAACCCAACATTTTAAAAATCCAATAGTCATACAGACCCCAAAAATTTTGCCTGGAGCTACAATTATAAAGTATACAGTTCCGATTTACATACAAATTCATCTTAAGAACAAACCTACAGAATCTATGTTGTACGTAACCCGGGGATTGCCTGTACTGTGATTCCTTACTGCAATGTGTAGCACCATGTGCCACTCCGTGGTGCTCTGTACATCACTTTACAGCTTTTCTATACTTCTCAAAGATGCTGTGTCTGCCATGTTCTCCAATAATATAACTTATATAACTATTTAACTACCATAAAGCTGCATAAATTGGTAGATTTGCCATTCAGAAGCTTGGTAAAGTTTGGATGGAGTGGAAACTTTGAGACACTTTGTGCACACTATGAGACAGCTCAACTGGATATTTCAATAATAGGGCAGTTCAAGGACTTTAGTTTGTTGGTATTTTTTAATGGGAACTTTTTATGCAGTGAAGACGCCTTAGTCAGTGAATTCCAGCTCGCCTTGGCTCCAGATCCTCCTATTATCTTCCGCTGCAGCAGAGAGTTGTAACATGTTCCAGAATTAGCTGGCTTTGATTACTGGCCAATAAGCTAATCCTCCTTGTCATGACATATAAAGTCAAGATTACTTTATCTACATAAAGCTGTATCTTGCTCCACACCAATCCTCTGCCGATTTGGCACTGCCAATGTATCACTATAGCCATGGAGAAGAAGTGCTGCATTTACAAAGTGTTGGACTGCACCTCTCTCGTCAAAGACTGAAAACCATTATTAGCATAGGAAGTTTCCAGATTTAACCGTGGCAGAATTTGTCATCAAATGTTTATCCACACTATACACACTTTCCTTTGCCTTTTTGTTCATTGGTTTATTTAGCTAGTGTGTTGGCGATTGCAAGCACGATACGGCATATTTGGTCTGAATATTTGAGCTGCGCAGGTTTTGCCTCTTTCTTTTACTATTTATCCACAGAAAGGGGTGCACAACACAAAGTGTGCTAGAAAACCCATTTTCCATATATTATTGGTTATTTCTGAGCTTCTCAACTGCAGGGCATATTGTGCTATCTAGTAGCTACATATATTATTTTGTGCAATTGAATTGACAACCATCTCCTTTATTAATGCATATTATAGCAGGATATGTAAAAGACAGTTGTATTGTAGTATATGATATAAGTGATCAGGCATCTTAGGGTTTAAACCCTCCAGGGGACCTAAAAAATTGTTTAAGAAAATTAAATGTAAAAATGTAAACAAAATAACCTTAAAGAGGACCTGTCACCCTGGAAAACCCACCCACTAATGAATACTGGCCCCCTAATGAATACCGCCGACTGCCAGCACATCAGATACATGATCCGACCTCTTATTTGGTAAGAGGTTGGATCGGTTTAAATCAATTTAAAGTACTGCACATAAATTTAAAAAAAAATGGCTAGGGAGAAAGGGGCTAGGAGGGAAGAATATGGGGGGCACATTTGGTGGGTGGGTTTTCCGGGGTGACAGGTCCTCTTTAAACCCCTCTTTCCCTTTTCTCTATATTAAAAATAAAAACAAATAAATGATAAATTTTAATAAAAAGTGATCAAAAGGTTGTACAGCCCCCAAATGGAAGCAATCTAAACATCAGCTAAATGTCAAAGGTCACTTCATTAAAGGAAGAAAGTAACGATACAGCAGGTCAGTTCCTTGAATAAAGAAAATTGAAATACACCAATTTTCTTTCCTTTCCTAGGTATTAAACCATAGGAAAAACTATGAGAATTTGGTTTCTCAATGATCATACTGACTTAAAGAATAGAGGTGATGTGTAATTTGGACTGTAAAGTGAAAGCCATAAAAACAAAACACATAATAAAATAGTGCAACTGCATTTTATTATCACTTGTACTGCATTTGGAATGTTTTTCCAACTTCCCAGGAAATCGAATAGAGTTATATATGTTATTAATATTAGTATAATAGAGCAGATATGTCAGCTCTCACCATACACCATTGATGGCATAATGACTTATATACAGGTCATAATTTGTGAAATTGTTAAAAAAAATGATAATTTAGGCCTTAAGGAATCACTCCCAGTTGTATTCACAGTTCTTCTGTTTGTTACACTCATTGGCAGGAAGAAGTTGTAATCCAACATTCCTGGTGATTCCTAGCTGTGCGTGGGGAGCATTATCCTGATACAAAAATGCTAGATGGAAGCCCTATTATTGGCCCTCATTTATCTAATAGGAGTGACTGACTGTAATATGTAATATTTAGGAGAGGTATAGTGAGATACATTAGATACATTAAGAAATAAAACAGAACAGAGCATAATATACACATATAGGTTTTGTTCATGGCTTATGAAACATATACAAAATAGAGAATTAACGCTTTAAGATTCACTGTAAATTTGTCGCAAGGTATTTGTCACCTCTGTTCACCTGGGGGTGAAACCTTATACTTGCAAAATGCTTCTGCAGAGTAATACAAATTGATGTAGCTTCATATGCGCTATTTAATTTTTAATTAAGACATGGCCTCAGGCAATCACATTCCGCCTTTGAAGTGCCTGCAGTTTTGACATAGCTGGGTGGTGAAAATGAACAGATTATCGTGTCAAGTTCTGCGTCTTCCAGAAGTCACTTTCCACATTCTCAGGTAGCATCAACTGTCTGTTCACTGGATCGTAAAAAAATACAAGGGTGAGATTCCACACTGCTGAGAGCTTCTGTACTGGGAATAGCAATAATGATAAGTAAGTATAGGGAGCAAATCCTACTTTAACCATAACAATGGCAGAAACAAAATAATGCAGTTTATTGTCAACTAAGGAAGAATTGCATTAAGTGAGATCTTTATCAAGCTGAAAAAAAGTTTTATAGAGATAAATCTATGTGAAGATGACTCTACATGACATGATGTGTAGAGTTACATTGCAAACACATAACATAAGTACTGATGTACTGATCCTGAATTACATCCTCTAGCTCTTTTAATAGTAAAAAAAATGTCCATAACCCAGGAAATTATTAAAATATAATTAAATATAATCTCAAAGCAAAAAAATCTCCTGGCCAAGTTATACACTCCACTTACTAAACATACATTTTCTTGTATAAAAAAATATGCAGGTCTATCTTTTTTAGCACCCTCAGTTCCTCCGCCTTTGCTAGATCCCTTCCCAGCACCACCCCACAGCTTCAAAACTCCCAAATCTTTTTCTGCTGCAGTTTCACGAAGTAATTGACTGTTTAGAACATAATTGTACTTTTAGTTTCCGATGCCTAAATGCATAACTTTACATTTAACTACATTAAACCTCATTAGCTATTTCTCCACATACCTCCATATTTTTATATTTATTTTTTGAGACTCTTTTTATTTGTAAATTAATTTTGTATCAGATTTTTCTGTTTGTGTTCTATAATGCTGCACAGCACCATTTACCTTGTTCTATATTTTGGGACATTACACAGTACCACTACTTTTCAGCTTGCATCAAAAACGTCAGTCTGAATCTATATGTCCCTGCCATTTAGAGAATGTGCTGATCGGAAGCTCCAGTGGCTACCAGCTATGGTGTCCCTGGAAATACTACCATCACTGTTAACACACCTACTTCTTGCCTGATAACGGTTATTGGTATATTTGACTATTATGGGATTATAGACCTACTCTGTGATAATTTGCCTGGTGAATAGTAATGCTTAGGGCTATGTATTGCTGCGTCACACAGGACAACCTGCTAGATAAACAATTGTAGGTTTGTATTGTACACTTGTATTGTGTTCAGTGCTGTGCACCCACACACTATTCCGAACGCCCATCCTTTGGAAATAACCTGTTAATTTAGTTAATATTTGGCAAATTGAGAACAGAAGTGCAGCTGTTTAGTGTTCATATATACAGAGTAAGGACAGATAATGTGAAGTGCTACAATGCATAATAAATACATATACTGGTGGTCCTCGACTTACGGATACCCAACTTACTGAAGACCCCTAGTTACAGACGGACCTTTCTGCCCACTGTGACCTCTGGTGATGGTCTCTGGATGCTTAACTTTAGTTCCAGGCTCCAATGACTAGTTGTAAGGTGTAATAAAGTTTTATTGATAATCCTTGTTCCCATGACAGCACAACATTTTGAAAATCCAATTGTCACAGGGACAAATTGTCTGGAGTTACAATTATAAAAAATACCAGATTTGACTTACATACATATTCAACTTAAGTACAAACCCAAAAGGGGAGATTTATCAGAAGTGTATGAGGTAAAACTATTCTAGTTACCCATGGAAACCTATCAGAACTTAGGTTTAATTTTATAAACAGCTGTGGGAAAATTAAAGCTGAGCTCTGATTGGTTGCCATGGCAAAATAAAACAGTTTTGCTCTCAGACACTTATGATAAATCTCCCCCAAAGAACTTATCTTGTACTGTACATAACCCGGAGACAATCTGTACTGAAATTTACACCCAGAATACAGAACAATAAAAGAAGACACTAAGGATATATCATACAAGAGAAAAGTATTCATACTGAACAGTATTATATATATATAAAAGACAGATGCTGAGAGTTATACCCTCAATACAGAACAAGAGGATGTTTTATTGGTTATATATACAGAATAAGCAATGAGTGTAAGAATATAAGGTCATCTGTGCATTTCTCACTATGTCATGCACCCCCACCTCCCTAATTAAAGTGACAGCCCATCCCGAACATTCACCTTCGCAGGTAAGATTACAGCTTTGAACATAAAAGAGAGCAGAGTGTTAATATGTGTCAGGCTGTCAGTCACCGCCATCAGAATATTTCACAATATATACATGAAAGCAATTGACATGTCAGGTGGTAGTTAGCCGCATCTCTCCCCTGACATTGTACCACTCAGCCTTTACCCACTAATCTTCTCTAAGCCTCTCATTAAGCTCACAGACACTGGCATGATGTGTGCCAGGTAGATCCCTACACTGCAAGGCTCATCCTAGGGGTATCATTTAACAACAGAGGCACATGTAATTGTGTGATACTACACAGTTTCAGGGACAGTGATGCTGAGTGTATCTATGCAGAAATCATGCCAAACTGTCCAGTGAGCCACTGTTCATCAAGCATATAATATTTGAAACACTCTGGTAAGCAGATGTATCTAAGTGATACCCTTTACCCCTCTTTCATGTTGAATGTTCAGACTCATTGGGGCAGATTTACTTACCCGGTCCTGTCGCGATCCCGTGGTGCGTTGTCCGACGAGGAATCGAGTCTGTCGCGATTCACTAAGATTGTGCGCCCAAGTTCCTGCATCCGTCGCCTCCGCCGGAGTCCACCTTCTTCTTCCCGGTGCTTGTAAGTGCATGTCTTGCGGCACATTTCTAAATGTTAAATCCCGCACTTTTCCGAATCCGTCGGGTTGTCTGACGGTCACGCCCCCCCCCCCATTTTTGTCGCATGCAATCGGAGCCAATGTGCCAAAATCCATGGGCAATTCGGCGCAAAACGGAAATTGTTGGGAAACCTGACGAAAATGCGTTCGACAGACCAGTAAACGAGCCCCATTGTTTTTACAAAGTGTAATATGTGAATTCTAAGAGCATCTTCGTTACAGGACAAATCCGTCTCCATCTCTGGGATCACATAGTCATTATATGAGATGAAATTGTCACTCGTGCAGAAATCTTTCCATCAAGGTAAATGCAGACTTAATGTTTCCTCACTGCTGTCAGAGTACTGGACCAGCCTTTTAAATTGTGAGAAATGGCAGACAGGCGTCACACTGCTAAAATCTGACACTTTAATTATTTCAGTACTTAAAGGGCTGGTACAGTCTTATGTAAATAGCCCTTAATCATTTGAGAATTAAAATTCCTCCTAACAAAACTGCTTGCATTGAGTCAATGGAAACCTACATGTTTAAATCCAGAGGCCAATAAACTTTTAAAAAAATTATAAAAAATACATCTGCTTATAGAGATGCTATTTGATGCTATCTGTGTATGCTGATATAGCTGTAATGCAAATAAATGCAAATAAACGCAGAGGTCCTGATAAATATGACCCATCCTCTTTATTCTTTGGGTCAGAATGATAATGGAGATTAAGTTTTACTATGTTTTCATACATTTAAAAAAATTAAATTCTTGATTTCCCCATATTTTGACACTAATAATTTTTTCACACTTCAGTGCACAGTCCTATCTAAGGTGTCATGACTTGCTGGATGAGCTGACATTTTAATTGCTACCATTTTAGAGACTGTACAACTTTTGATCACTTTTTGTTAAAATTTTTATGTGTTTCAAATTGCTTTTTGGACATTTGGATGCTATTTTCCTTTACAGGGTTCACTGCCAGGAATAAATTTGAGACATGGTGATACCTATGTTTGTTTATTTTTATTCCTGTTCTAGGGAAAGGGTGCTGTTTTAAACTTTAATTTTTTTTTTTTTACTTTTTGTAAAAAAGTGTATTTTAGGCCCTCTATACTTGTACCCTAGAGGGTCAGATCACTCATACCATATACTATAATATAAATGTCTGACTTTTAAATTTAATTGCCAGCTTTGTCCGCTAAATTTTAACAAATTTAAACTATTATGCAACAAACATCCAGTATATATCAAGATGTCTCCGTCTGGAATATTCAGCAATTGATCCTCTAGATCCCCTGAGTCTGTTTCTACCGCATTCTTATACACTTTGATGGAATTAGCGGCAGAGCATAGCTTTTCATTGCAGTGTGTCAGTAACTCACTGGTCACCTGCGGCAGAAGAGGATCCCACGCATTACCAGACAGGAAATGAGAGTTACAGCTTACTTCACTTGGATTGGTTGAGATGGCTGCAATCAGGGGGAAGTAAACAAAATCCCATGTACCTGTACCACTGAGGCTGGAGCGTGGGCTACCTGTCAGGAGGGGAGGCAAAAGAGGAGAAGAAAGCAAGAAAGAAGTTCATCCTGAAGTAAGTACCTTTGATAAGTTTCAGAGGGAAGGAGGCATGGTTGGAGGGAGGGTTTGCATGGTCATTACTGGTGCAGCAGTGTCTACTGGAGGCAGCACTGTGACTACCAGGGGCAGCACTATGAGCATTCGGGGACGAGACAGCCTTTTTACTACTGGTGGCAGCAGTGTCATTACTGGGGGCAGCACTGTGACTACTGGGGGTGGGCCAGGCTTGTGTCTACTGGGGGCAGCAGTGTGGCTACTGGAGGCAGCACTGTGACTAGGTGGCAGGCAGCCTTGTGACTCCGGGGGGCAACACTGTAACTACTGGGGGCTGACTGGCTACTGGGAGCAGCACTGTGGCTACTGAAGCAGCATGGGCTATTGGGGGCACCTTTGTGGCTAATGTCTACTGTGGGGCATAACTGTGACTATTATCACTATAAGGGGATAATTGTGATCTCTAGTGAAACAACAGAAGAATATTAAATTTGTCATATGTGGAGAAGATGATGATAAAATAAGTAAATATTGTGTTCTTAATCTTTAGACCTGAGTTCTAGCAGGAAGAAGCTGACATATCCTACAGATAGAAGATGAAAGCAAATTCCTCCAACCAAAGATGTTGTGTAAGTTGCTCGATTTACAGCAAGTGCTAGTATTACACATTAGCTCACAATACTGCACTAAATATACAACACTGAGCTTGGTTTTCTTCTGTTTTCATGTACTTATGAACATGTCTATGTGTGTATATATGCACACCGGACAGGCCTTGGATATTTCTTTACCAGTGGAATGGAAGGCCGTAAAACCAAGAGACAGTTGTACTTACCCCCATTGGCACACAACGGCAGACTCCCTCTGTAGCCTCTGTCTGCGGCCTCTAGTTCATACATTCTCCTTTAATTATGGAGGGCAATGCATATGTTAGAAGGGCAGTAGCTTAAAGTTAATAGGCCAAGTTTAGTTAGCTTAGGGTTAGGTACATTTAGGTTCCTGTGGTTACATTCACACGCTGAGCTTGAATGACATATAGGGGCACATTTACTTACCCGTCGCGATCCCCGAGGTGCGTTGTCCGTCGAGGATTCGGATCTGCAGCGATTCACTATGATCGTGCGTACGATATCCTGCATGTGCCGCTTCCCCGCTCAGGTCCGACAGAGTTCACCTTCTTCTTCCTGGTATATGTGAGTGCATGTCTTGCGACACAATTTTGAATGTTAAATCCCGCGTCCTAATCAGTCGGGTTATCCAAGGGCCACGCCCCCTGATTTGTGTTGCAGTGAAAGTCGGCATGATTGCGCCAAAATCCGATTGCATGTGCCAAAGCCCCCAGTTAAGTGCGCAAAACTGAAAAAGGTCGGGAAACCTGGCAAAAATGCAGTCCGCGGACCCTTAGTAAATGTGCCCAATAGTATCACAATTCCAGCACCAATAGGGGAGGCAAACACTGAAAGTACCCAGGGCAGCATCAACACTAAATTCGCCCTGCCAATATGGCCCTGGTTGACAGAAAATGTGTATAATATGCTTATTTAAAGGGAAAATGTCCTTTCATAAACCACAAGCACTTGTGTCCACTCATTCTTTGCACTCAACTATGTCCATCTCTGTGCTAATTCCTAGAATATTTAGAAAGCATGAGAGAGTGTGAAGAGCGGGTGAAGGATCACAGCCGTTCTATGACACTTGGCAGATCGCTGCTGAAGTTCCTCCTAAGGGCAGAGATTTGTGTATGTTTAAAGCGTTCAGGTCTTTGAAAATTAAGAGCGTGTGATGACAGAAGCTGCAGATAACCCCAAGTGATACAACCTGCTAGTAGGACCACTCAAGATAAGGTGTGCAAAGAGTGTACATACCCATTACACTACACATAAGAAACTTCCATCATCTTGCTACATTAATGCTGACCACTGATACACAAATAACTCAATGCTGGGCTCCTCTACCAGCACTCTTCTACTATGAGAGACAAGATACATTTTACATATTATTAAGTACAGTGTCCTGGCCCTGTATCATCTCCCAGAGCTACATGATTGCTGATGAAGTCACTTTGTACACACATACATACATTACATCAGCAGCATAACTTTAAGCTGCTGGGAATCAATTAAATTTTCACCATAATGTTTTATTAATAGAATAATCTTTTCTGTAGACATGAAACACCCTCTACAACTCAACATTATATAACTTATCCTGTTGTGACTCTAGGTTATAAGCCTCAGGGGAGGCTGCATTCACTATTTTGCTGTTAGAGTCATTCTGGCGTTTGGAGAATTTCGTGGGTCTAAACAGGCACATTTTGTGAGCCACCTCAATCCCAACACCCACAATACAGTTTATCATTGTGAACAATCAATCGTACATGTTATTGTAACACACTCTAGAATGTTAGTCAGTGACTACTGATTATATACAGGCAGAAGTGGCACCTAGCAATTTACAGGTGAGGATCCTACAGAACTGCAAGCTGACTTCTCCTGGCGATGACTACTTCACTGCAGAATTCTCCCCCAGATGTCTTTAGCTCCTTGTATCATATCTCCTTACTGTTCCCCTAAAAATACTGCCGCATACTTCTTGTAAGTTGTACTGTTACCTGGATCACAAATAAGTAACTAAGTAATATCTACCCTTCAGAACACAACTGACCACACTGTGCATCAGCATATATCATATAAGCCTGGACAATGTTGTAGGGTTGATGTAAAATACAAAAAAAATATTTACCCTAGTTCCCAGTGCCCAAATGCATCATTGTATTTACTTAGTCTCAAACTTCTTTTTCACTTGAGCAGCCTGTTCGGTCGATGAGACCATGGCCCTAATGGCAGTGCCAACAGAACTGCCCTTATTGTGGTCCTGCACTCTGTTACTTATTCTATATTATACTATATTACTTATACTAGAATGATGCTGAGTTACAGCATGTTCATTGTATAAATATATAACATGACTTATCATGAACTGATCCTAAGTTAAGTTACATTTTATACATATAGTTTCGCTCTATACAAAGTGCTTCTTGAGTAGAGGAAGCCTTAAGATGCTGCTGTGTCCTGTGCCATGGACAAACCATATTGCCAGGGATGAGACTTTGTATTATATTGATATGATACAAGGAGTACCTGCTTCCCTGCAAAACAGCAGCACAGAACTATAATCATGATCATTCTAATTTTATGTGGAGAAGAAGAGACTCCTTGTATCATATATCACTGTAATGCGTGTAGGCCCATACTGTGGTCATTGTGGTTAGTCTATAAAAAGACCTTTATACTTCCCTAGAGATGGGTGCAGTGAGGTGCATTGAACTCGTCTCTGGTTCTCCCTGCACCTGCACAATAATTAAATGAAGCTGGATCAGTACATCCTGGCTTCAGTACTGTCACGGGTGCTCTTGCGACCCACGACTATGGTCGCAGGTGCATCCGTGCTCCTCTATGTGCCCCCGGTCCCCAGCCATGGCTCTCACCTCTCCACAATCCACCGATGGCTCCGGGAGGCCCCGCGGGCTAGTCGCACCTGTGGAACGACCTGGTGGTACCACGCCGCAACAAGTCCCACCTGCTTTGCGGCAGACTCAGGTGTTGGCTTATGCCATCATCCACGGTAGTCCAGTGGGTCCACTAATCTTGAGGCCTGACAGTAAGATCCGCTATGGATCCCGCTATGGTTTCACTAGCTAAACTGGCTGATCTTACTTCCTTTATGGTCCAGCTGTCTCCGCAGATTTCCACATAAGGTGAACAGCTCAGACAAGTCATCGCCATGCTGCAGCAGTTGATCACCACGCAGCAACAGCGTCAGATTCCTGCAGCTTCTCCTGCTCCTCCTATTTGCCTGCCTGCCGCTGAACCTAGGCTGAGACTTTCCATGCCTTCGAAGTATGATGGGGACTCCAAGTTGTTAAAGGGGTTTATCACCCAGTGCTCCCTGCACATTGAGCTTATGCTGACTCAATTCGTCACAGAGTGGTCTAAGGTGGCATTCATCATCAGTCTCCTCTCCAGGACAGAAAAGACCCGGTCTGTCTTTGAGGAACCTGCACGGATGTCTTCAGCTGAGACTGCACTGCTGAACCTATGTCAAGGGGACTAATCTGTTGGTGACTATGTGGTTTGATTCCGTACCCTGGCCTCTGAGCTAGCCTGGAAAGATTCAGCCATGACTGCAACCTTTAAAAAGGGGCTTTCAGGACAAGTTAAAGACGTGCTGTCTGCTCGTGACCTGCTGTGTACTCTGAGTGAACTCATCTCACTGGCCACTTGGATTTGTATCCGGTTTATGGAGTGCTCTCAGGAACAATGTCTCGAACAAGTGCAATATGTTTTAAGAAAATGCCTATTTATTTATTTATTTATTTATTTATTTATTTATTTATGTAAAAAGATTCTGTTTGTTTACCATGTACTATACCATTTCTATTTACTGTCTAAATCAATAATTGTCCTCGTTTCTATCCTTACCTACCACAGAACAAAACAACTCGGACCTGAAGAAGGGGAAATTCTCCCCGAAATGCGTAGTCCATATTTTCTCTGTCCCTATATATATGTTACTTGAGCATTTGTAAAATAAATATTTTGTTGAGAAATTTACGAAAAACATGCACTTGTTCTGTCAACATTGTGTATTATAAATAGCAGTGTGATACCCCATCTGGTTATCCACACTCTATCTTGATACTTCTGATCTGATACTTCTATTTTTCCTGTATACCAGTCTCTGCAGCAGCTAACAAAAGGTACCCTCCAAAACTGAACAACAGGTACATTACCGCTACCAAGTAACACTCATCTTGGTAGTAGTCCAACACCTCCCCATTCTTACATAATCCCCGTTGTTTATACATGGAGTGCGGTATATTCCCTCTTTATCACTCGAACAAGTGCAAGTCCAGGTTCCACGTTTGCCTCGCTTGGCTCCTACCTTCTAAAGATCACTTCAGTCACGTGTCATAACAGCTACAAGGGAACCGATGCAGGTGGACAGAGCTCGGCTGTCTTCTCAGGAACATTCCAGGCGACATCAGGAGAACCTCTGCCTCTACTGTGCCAGCCTGGGACACTTCCTTCAGGCCTGTCCATTCCGGCCTCAGCGTCCAGGAAATGCTTGCACCTGGGGATCTTGGGAGAAGTGTCCCTAGGTGAGAACAAAGCTTCTCCACGAATCTACGCGTTTTGCGCAGCTCATGAACAGGTGCTCAGTTCCAGATTTCTGCCTTCATGGATTTCGGCTCTGCAGGAAACTTTGTGGATGCCTCTCAGGTCTCCCAGCATCTATTCCCTTTGGTTCACCTCAAGAAGCATCTGGTCATCTCCTCTGTCAGTGGCCAAATCCTCTCCATTCCGGTCTGGTACCACACTCTAAAGAGAGACTGTCTTTCTGTGTGCTACCGCAGGCCACGTCTTCCCTTCTGTTGGGTCTTCCGTGGTTGCAGCTCCTGTGCTTAATTGGAAGACAGGGAAGATTCTTCATTGGGGGCCAGATTGCCAGTCTCGCTGTGTGGTGGTTCCTCATCCAGTCATGGTCCTTCTATGGTTCCCAAGCCTTGGGACGGTCTCCTTGTTTGCTATCAGGATTTTGCAGATGTCTTTTCGAAGAAGCAAGCTGAGACTTTGCCCCTGAACCGTCCCTAAAACTGCCCTGTTGATCTGCTGCTATCAACTTCTATCTGCTGGGTATGTCTCCTCCTTCTTTTAAATTATTATATTGTGCCTGTCATGAATTATTTATAAAGCAAATTACCTTTAACTCCACCAGAACAAAGCTTAATACATAGATGCAGCACTAGTATGGTGTTCAATACTGTATATACACTCATCGGCCACTTTATTAGGTACACCATGCTAGTAACGGGTTGGACCCCCTTTTGCCTTCAGAACTGCCTCAATTCTTCGTGGCATAGATTCAACAAGGTGCTGGAAGCATTCCTCAGAGATTTTGGTCCATATTGACATGATGGCATCACACAGTTGCCGCAGATTTGTCAGCTGCACATCCATGATGCGAATCTCCCATTCCACCACATCCCAAAGATGCTCTATTGGATTGAGATCTGGTGACTGTGGAGGCCATTTGAGTACAGTGAACTCATTGTCATGTTCAAGAAACCAGTCTGAGATGATTCCAGCTTTATGACATGGCGCATTATCCTGCTGAAAGTAGCCATCAGATGTTGGGTACATTGTGGTCATAAAGGGATGGACATGGTCAGCAACAATACTCAGGTAGGCTGTGGCGTTGCAACGATGCTCAATTGGTACCAAGGGGCCCAAAGAGTGCCAAGAAAATATTCCCCACACCATGACACCACCACCACCAGCCTGAACCGTTGATACAAGGCAGGATGGATCCATGCTTTCATGTTGTTGACGCCAAATTCTGACCCTACCATCCGAATGTCGCAGCAGAAATCGAGACTCATCAGACCAGGCAACGTTTTTCCAATCTTCTACTGTCCAATTTCGATGAGCTTGTGCAAATTGTAGCCTCAGTTTCCTGTTCTTAGCTGAAAGGAGTGGCACCCGGTGTGGTCTTCTGCTGCTGTAGCCCATCTGCCTCAAAGTTCGACGTACTGTGCGTTCAGAGATGCTCTTCTGCCTACCTTGGTTGTAACGGGTGGCGATTTGAGTCACTGTTGCCTTTCTATCAGCTCGAACCAGTCTGCCCATTCTCCTCTGACCTCTGGCATCAATAAGGCATTTCCGACCACAGAACTGCCGCTCACTGGATGTTTTTTCTTTTTCAGACCAATCTCTGTAAACCGTAGAGATGGTTGTGCGTGAAAATCCCAGTAGATCAGCAGTTTCTGAAATACTCAGACCAGCCCTTCTGGCACCAACAACCATGCCACGTTCAAAGGCACTCAAATCACCTTTCTTCCCCATACTGATGCTCGGTTTGAACTGCAGGAGATTGTCTTGACCATGTCTACATGCCTAAATGCACTGTTGCCGCCATGTGATTGCCTGATTAGAAATTAAGTGTTAACGAGCAGTTGGACAGGTGTATCTAATAAAGTGGCCAGTGAGTGTATGACATAACTACACAACACAACATTTTTCTGCATAGGGGAGCAAAATTGTAAATAACAACTTATTAAAGTGGGTATGGAAAGTAATTAGGCCCTTTTAAATTTTTCACTCTTTGTTTCTTTGCAGCCAATTGGTTAGAACCAAAAAAGTTTTTTCTTTGCTCATTAGTGTACACCCCATCTCGAGAGAAAAAAACCCAGAAATGTAGATATTTTTGCCAATTTATTAAGCAAGAAAAACTGAAATATCATATGGTCATGAGTATTCAGCTCCTTTGCTCAGTATTTGAGCTAGTACAGCCATGAGTCTTCTTGGAAATGATGCAACAAGTTTTTCACAGCCGGATTTGGGAAGCCTCTGCCATTCTTCCTTGGATATCCTCTCCAGCTCTCTCAGGTTGGATGATGAACATTTGTGGACAGCCATTTTTAAGTCTCTCCAGACATGCACAATCGGGTTAAGGTCTTGGCTCTGGCTGGGCCAGTCAGGAATGGTCACAGGGTTGTATTGAAGCAACTGCTTTTTTATTTTAGGATATCTCTGTACTTGGCCGCTTTCATCTTTTCTTTAACCCCTTACCGACATGTGACTTAATAGTACTTCACATGCCGGGTGCATGGAAAGGGCTCATGGGCTCAGCCTTCTCCATAGTCAATAAGTCTTTGCTGCATATTGCCAGCACCGATTGCAGGTGTTTTCCCACTAATCGCCACCGGCGGCTTAAAAAAGAGGATTGTTGCTCCTCGTGAAGTCATCAGGGAGCGGCGATCCATCGCCATGGCAGCCTCGGGTCTTCCAAAGACCCGAGGCTGCTTTGGGTTAACCTATTCATTACAATGTGCTATCAGCACATTGTAATGAATGAGGAGTAAAATCCCCATACAGTGCCATACTGTAGTATGGCAGTATATGATAGGATCATGCAGACTACCTAGGGTTAAAGTACCCTAGGGAGTCTGAAACCTCAAATCACCCCCCCATTTCCTAGAACTTATATAAATATAAATAAACAGAAAAAACCATAAACACATTAGGTATTGACACCTCCGAAAATGCCCGGTCTATCAAAATATAATAATGGTTTTTCAAAAGCCACAAAAAGCGACACCTCCCAAAGCTCCATACAACAATGTATAAAAAAGTTATTAGCGCCAGAAGATGGCAAAATCCCCAAAAAATTTTAGTACAGGAGGTTTTAATTTTTGTAAATGTATGAAAACATTATAAAACCTATACACATTGGTATCCCCGTAATCATACTGACCCAAAGAATAAAGTAGACATGTCATTTGGGGCATACAGTGAAATCGCTAAAATCCAAGCCCACAAGAATACAGCACAAATGCATTTTTTTACCAATTTCACTGCATTTGGAATTTTTTTCCCGCTTCCCAGTACAAGGCATGGAATATTAAATACCACCATTTTGAAATGTAATTTGTTACACAGAAAATAAGCCATAACACAGCTCTGTATATGGAAAAATAAAAAAGTTATAGATCTTTAAAGGTGGGGAGTGAAAAATGAAAATGCTAAAACGAAAAAGGGCTGCGGCTCGATGGGGTTAATTACAACAATTAGTTGTCCTTAAAAACACTATTAGGATTGTATTTGGAAGGTGATTAGCAGTGCCTGTTTTTTTCCACACATACCCCTTAGAATTAACACAAAAAAGTTCAATCTTCGTCTCATCAGGAGTCCTTCGTATGTTTTTTTTTTGCAAACTGTATGCAGACTTTTATATGTCTTGCACTGAGGAGTGGCTACTGTCAGCACACTACGCCATAAAGCCCTGACTGGTGAGGGTTTCAGTGATGGTTGACTTTCTCCCATCTCCCTACTGCTTTTCTGGAGCTCAGCCACATCTTGGGGTTCTTCTTTACCTCTCTCACCAAGGCTCTTCTCTCACAGTTGCTTAGTTTGGCTGGAGGGCCAGGTCGAGGAAGAGTTGTTATCTTCCCAAACGTTTTCCTTTTAAGGATTATGGATGCCACTGTGCTCTACGGAACCATGAGTGCTGCTGAAATGATTTTGTAACCTTGGTCAGATCTGTGCCTTGCCACAATTCTGTCTCTGAGCTCCTTTAGCAGTTCCTTAGACCTCATGATTCTCATGTACTCAGATATGCACTCTGAGGTCTTACATAGACAGATGTGTGCATTTCCTAATCAAGTCCAATCCGTTTAATTAATAAGGCTGGACTCCAATGAAGGAGTAGAACTATCTCAAGGAGGATCAGAAGGAAATGAACAGCACGTAAGTCAAATATGATTGTCACAGTAAAGGGTCTAAATATTTACTGTGTGATATTACAGTTTTTCAGCAAAAAATATCTACATTTCTGTTTTTTCTAGTGGGATGGGGTGCAGAGTGTACATTAATAAGCAAAAAAAAAGACTTCTTACCAATCTTACCAATTGGCTGCAATGAAACAAAGAGTGAAAAATATAAAGGGGTCTCAAAATTTTCTCTACCCACTGTACATATTAGCTTATATTTTATTTACCCATTCAAATACAAATACTGTAATACCAATTTACAGGAGAATTCTGGTAATTACAAAATAAACCTATCTACAAGTTGTTCAGTGACGGGTGTGCCTTATTAATTGAGAAAAGTTAAGAGGTCACCATCATTTCACAAAATGCAGTGCAGAGTACACCAGGTTAATGAAGACAGTAGTGAAGTTTGGATAATGGTAAAACTGTTTTGAATTTAGAAAGATCTCACGTCACATTGGGGAAAATTTATTACGATTGCCATATTGAATGCATTTCATTATCCATGGCCTCCTTCCTTTTAAAATCCTAAACTTAAAATTATACAAAGGAGCCTGAAAGGCTACAGGGGCAGTTTCCAGAGCCCATCCATACTTCAGATTTACATTATCTCAACAGGCTGTTACACTGTCTCAGCTTCCCCCTGCTCCCTCAGCACTTCCCCCTCCCTTTACCTTATGTAATCTTACTGCAGCACAGGAAGTTTCAGCATACAGGGGGACGTGCTCCTTGTACAAGGTACCCGCATGTGAATCTGAAGCACTGTGGGACTCAGGAGCCTTTCAGACTCATTAGCATAATTTAAAACATTGATTTTAGAAGGAAGGAAGTCATGGATAACAAATATAAGAAAATTACCAAAATCGCATGGTACAGCAGTGTCTCCATTCTTTTTCTGTTGACCTATATACGTGACTATTCATGACTGAATAACATCCAGACTATTTATGAAAGTCTCCAAGAGAAGATGGAGACAACTAGCTTCAATCCTTAGAGAAATTAGAAGAATGCCAGATCCTAACTGTGTTCGCAGGGACTTGTCTAACTGCCTTCTCTTGTAGAACTGGACACTTTCCACCTGAGACCTGTCTGACCCTAACAAAAATTATACAGCTTCAATTTTCATGGTCTGACAACTCTCTTCAGTGTCCCACTCATTATAGTGATATTATCATGTCAACGTCTGAAAGGTCACCCGGTACTACTCTACCTAACTACTTTGTGATAAGGTATAGAAAGAATTTATGGTTTAGGGAAAAGTGTCTATACTCATGGAAAAATATGAATGTTCTCTCCATTGTGTTTCTTGCAAGGACTTGCAGGATATTAATCAAGGAGTTTTGCCCCAAATGTCTGCTAAATAGAAGACTTTTGTGTTATCATAGTGAGCGTTGAATGGACCCAAATATTTATTTTGTTAAATGTTACTAGAATAGGAGCTGATGAAGACACTAGACCAGTGATTGCGAACCTTTTACTGGCCGAGTGCCCAAACTGCAACCCAAAACCCCCCTTATTTATTGTGAGGTGCCAACCAAAAATGAAAGCAGTAACTTATTACTCCTTGTTCTTCAACAACTTTTGATCATATTGGCCTCCTAAGGACAGATGGAAAATTTGCATCATTTTAGCTTCTTTCCAGTGTCCCTATGTAGACAGAGAATCGTGGGGCAGCAGAAGGTCCTCCAAAGATAATTCTGCGCTGTCTACTCATTCTCCCTCTTCCTACATTCCCAAGCAGTGAGGTATCACTTTAATATATGACTGAAGGCAGCATCTTTTAAGTTGCTTGAGACTGCAGGAAGCAGTCCTTGGTCCTTTCCTTGAGTCCGGCAGGTGTTCTGGGGCAATGGCCTGGGTGCCCACAGAAAGGGCTCTGAGTTCCGCCTCTGGCACCCGAGCGATAGGCTAGCCACCAGTGGACTAGACTCTAACACAACCTCAACAAATACAGCACATATAAGGCAAATTCACCACCAGCAGTGGCCAATTAATTCCCAAAACCCAACAAAAATTATGATTTTTACCTATTTCATCCCACAAAAAATGCAGTATAAGGGATCAAATAACACATCTACACAAGAATGATACAGGTACAAGCACAACATGTACCACAAAAAAACAAGCCAGCTTCATTGACAAAAAAAAAATAAATGTGTTATGCCACTTGAGAGCTGACAATGCAAAATTTTACAGCTTTCACTGTGCGTCACAAATGACATGTCTACTTTATTCTTTGGATCGGTGCAATTACGGGGATACCAAATTTGTATAGGTATGTTTTCATACATTTACAAAACTTAAAACCTCCTTTACAAAATTTTTTTTTTAATTTTGCCATCTTCTGGCACCAATAACTTTTTCATACTTTGGTGTGCGGAGCTGTGGGTGTTGTCATTTTTTGCGACTTTTGATGGCATTTTCATTGCTATAATTGTTAGGAGTGTACAACCTTTTGATCACTTTTTATAGATTTTTTAATATTTTTCAAAATGGCAAAAAAGTGCCATTTCTGCAGTGAAAAACTGTTATTATATTTTGATAGATCGGGCATTTTCAGACACGGCGATACCTAATGTGTTTATGATTTTTACTGTTTATTAATATTTATATCAGTTCTAGGGAAAGGGAGGTGATTTGAATTTTTAGTTTTATTTATTATAATTTTTTTTAACTTTTGCTATTTTTCAGACTCCCTAGGGTACTTTAACCTGATCGATCCTATCATATACTGCCATACTACAATATGGCAGTATATGGGGATTTTTCTCGTCATTCATTGCAATGTGCTTGTAATGAATGTAAATGAGACAGCCTTGTGTATTCGGAAGAATCGAGGCTGTCATACGATGACGTCATGGGGAGCGACGATCCGCAGCAAGACATCTTTTTGAAGCCGCCGGCAGCATTGCGTTCGGTGCTAGCAATATGCAGCAAAGACGTTCCGGCTATGGAGAGTGCTCTGCCCGCAAGCCCTCTCCATGCACCGGGACCCAGCTTATGCTGTACTAAACACAGTAGATAATTTTTTAACAGACTTTTAGATGAAGCACATAGCTGAAGCACACAGGGGGTATTTTATCCGATAAGCCCCTATCTTTCAGCATTGTAGGCGCTGGGATATGGTGGGATTGGCTGGGCCGACAGGAAGCTCTCTAAACAAACAGGGGCATGGATCAGACTGACCACGGTGCAGGACATCTGCAGCAACGGAGGAGGCGAGTACACATTTATTATTTTTTTAAAAGCCTCCACCAGCTCAGCCCTAATTTATTGATAGTCTCGGATAACCCTTTTAAGGGGTTAAGTATAAACATGTTTACAAGCCTGTGATCATAATGCAGGTGAATAACTAGCTAGAGATCCAAGACTATTCTTTAGAGAGGTGAGGCGGTGATATTTCCAGCTTACTGCAAATTTGTAAAACTTTGAAAACAAAACATTTGCGTTGTAATGCCCTGAAATGTGTCAAATTCTGAAAGAAAAAAACATAAGAATTTTATGATTTTTTAATACTTATCATTGTAGAAATCCCTTTATGGCAAACACCTCAAGTGATGACAGTATGACATCAAAGATGCTTCTGAAGAGTATTATTTCTGTCAGTAAAGGCTCTTGATATAGACAGATTGAGTTTCTAAACTTGTCAATCTTCAAAATATCAAAAGAGAACTGAAAATCAAAAAATGACCTTAAAAGTGCCTCTAGGGTCATTATCAGGACCCAAGGAATCTTTGCAGTGTCTAGAAGCCAGTAATGGGATCAGAAAAAGACTTCATTAAGGAGGGCAACACGTGTATGGGTGAAATATAAAATTTACCCAAGTGACCTCACTAAACCATGAACTACTTTATATTTAGACTAAGACCAATGTAAAAGGCAGCTCTGGCCATAATATCCATGACTATGTAGGTGCATTTAGGAAACTGCTCTAATTCATTTTAAATACTATAATACTGGCCTCTATGTACAAGAGTATAACTACTTTAACGATGGCTTTCTCATATTCTTGGTCTCCAGGAGGTGTTCAATATATGGGAATTCATATTGCACCCTCAATGAAATTAGAAAACCACCACAGACTTAGTGGCTATACAAGAAAATGCACACTCTAATATACTGGTAGCACCCTAAATTCAAAAGTAAAACTATACTAGTACAGCAAGTTCAAGAATACATCACTATAACACTGCTATTACTCTTTCCTATGTTCAAAACTGGATTATAATACTGCCACATGTATTCAAGTAAATAACTACTACAATACTGCTCCGAGGGAACCAGTATATAAAACTATAGTATATCATATTATCAAAGAATATACCTACTATAATACAAGAATATAAATGCCACATATGAATTATACTGTCCATTATGAACAAGGATTTATACATCATACTTTGTATATTAGAAATGATTCTGAAGTTCATTGTAGTGGTCGTCCACTCACTGCTGCCATGTACTGCCCCATCAACTGGGAACACAGTGTATCTTTTCTCTGACAAAGAACAGACCAGGGTCCAGCTAAACATTCTCAGGCCAGTACAGATATGGCTGATTTGTCCAACCTCTGTGGATGACTCTTGCTTATATGTGACATGTGGTTTTGTTTAAGGCTTATGGGAACCACAAGACCTTAGGAATCAGAGCAGATGGGATGGAAACACCAAAGAGTGCATATCATGTCACTGAACAGTCCTTAGAGGTTTGATCTGGAAGTATGGGGGCAGATGCTTTAGAAGGTTACCCCTACTCCAAAACCTTGCATGCTGTACATCTCGTCACACATAATGGAGGATGAAGGTTTTGTTGTGTAAGGGTGATGTTGCTCAGAGCATGCCGGCTTTGCCTGGCAGCAGGGTTCTATTGGGCTGATGGTGCTGTGCAAGTGTGGTGATGTTGCTTGGAGCTTGAGGACTTTACTGGCAGGCGAAGGGGCTATTGAGCTGCTAGTGGTGTCCCACTAGGGTGATGTTGCTCTAAGCCTGGGGACTTTGCCTGGCAGCGAGATGCTCTTGGGCTGCTTGGTGAATCCTCTATGAGGGATGCTGCAGTGGTGGTGATCATTGTGTGGGCTGTCCCCAATGATGAAGATCATCACAAAGTGGCCAGTGGCCTATAAAGTATCATCAAGGTGTATTCTAAGAATCTTTTATTCATTTTTGTAGATTTTGTGATGGACAAACAAGTCTGTGGTAGTCTGTAAGAGTAAGTAACTGAATTTCTGCTGTATATACTCTAGTATTCTTAGGCCCTCTTGGATTAATGTCCTGTCCTGGCTTTTCCCTATGGCTTCCTCTGAGTATATGTCCCTGCTTGTGCAGTTTTTAGCCCTTTAATTGGAGATGGCTTGCAGCCCGCTGTATATGGCAGCACTTTAAAGTCCTGTCAAAGTCACTGATTCTTAAAGCGAACCTGTCACCAAGAATGTCATTTTTAGCTAGTGACATATTCCAACAACCTATACTGTGCTGATTTTAACTCCTTATCCATCAGAAAGCTGTTAAGGATGTATGACAAGGACTCAAGAGCATATTGTACTGAATCCTATGTAAAATAGCCAGATACTGCAATACAGTAGTATCACAGTAAATGGTAGGAACAATCAGATCATCTGGATTTAAAGTACCCTAGAGGGTATAAAAAATAATAAAACATTTTTTTAAGTTAAATAAAAATTCATATTACCCCCCTTTCCCTAGAACTGATTTAAAACTAAAACAGGAAAAATCACAAACATTTAAGGTTTCAAAACGCATCCCGAAATGCTTGTTCTATCAAAATATAAATGTGGTTATTCCCAGGGATGAACCCCATAACAGACAATAGCTCCCAAATGTGAAAAACTCTGCTTTTACACCATTTTACGTGACATAAATGCAATATAAAGGTTGCACAGTCATCAAAAAAAAAATTTAATCTTTCAAAAAATGACATCTTACACAGCTCTTACACCGAAGTATGAAAATGTTCTTAGCGTCAGCTGAGGCAAAAGACATTTTCTTTGTACACGTATTAATTTTTAAAAATGTATTAAAACACAATAAAACCTTAAATACCTTTGATTAAAACTTTTAATAAAAAATTTGGCATCATCGTGATCATACCAAACCAAAGAATAAAGTAGACACATCATTTGGAACGCACAGTGAATGTCATGAAAAAGTCCACAAGAAAGAGACGCAATTGCCTTTTTTCACCAATTTCAGCACCTTCTTAGTATGCGGCACGGAATGATAAATAATGTCACTGAGAAGTCAAATGTTTTACACAGAAAAGAAGCCCTCTCACAGCTCTGTACACGGAAAACAAAAAAGTTATAGCTTTTTGAAGGTGGGGAGCGAAAAATGAACAAAAAAACTCTGTGATGTGAGAGGTTCGTTGTCAGCATTCTGAATCATTTCAGTAGTTTATAAAAGTTTAATTTATATTACCTGGATCCCTGTCTGCAGCGTGTGGTGAATCCTGCTGCAAGCAGGGAGCCAGGTAATGTAATTCAAACTGTTTAAACTACTGAAATGATTCCGAATGCTGACAAATGAATGTTGAACATCAGCATAGCATAGACTATTGGAACCTGTCAATAACCAAAAATCACATTCCTAGCGACAGGTTCTCTTTAAGGATGAATTTTGACTCATGGAAATAAAATCAAATATATGAATTAAAGGCATATTCATTCAAGCTTAGAACACAAGTTTGGTTTTGAGGACTAAGCTACTAAGTTACAAAATCATGGCAAAATAAAGCTTTACAGAGATTTTAAAATAGGATGTATAAGACTTGAAATGGGACTATTAATAGAGGATCCTGTTCAGTCTTGTAAAATCAAAGTTTCTTTTTCCCATGCTTCCTGATAGCTCTTATAAGACATATGACTATACATTTTGATCCCTAAGTGGGTCATAAAACTTAAAGGGAACCTATCACCAGTAATGTGATTTTTAGCTGGTGACAGATTCCAATGCCATATTCTTATCTGATTTTATAAAAGCTTTTGTTAGCATTCTGAATCATTTCAGTAGTTTATAAGTTATGTTCACGTAACCTGGCTCCCCGCAAGCAGCATGTGGTGAGTCCCCAGGGATGGGCACAGCTGCAGCCTGTGTGTGCTTGTGTCAGTTTTTTCTCCTCCACATTCATACAGCTCCCTCACACTCCCAACTCCCTGTTATGTGCATTGAGCAAAAAAGGGAGGGGGGTGGTGAGGAGGAGAGGAAGAATGTATAAGGAGTACATGCACACAAAGGCTGCAGCTGACCCTCCCTTCCTTTCACCACGACTGACCACACGCTGCAGGCAGGGAGTCAGGTAATGTAAACCAGAATATTATAAACTACTGAAATGATTCAGAATGCTGACAAGGGCATTTTTGAAATGAGGTTTAGGTGACAGATTCGCTGTAAGAAACCTTTCACGAAATTATAGTTTTTTTCTATGAATATGAATGATTAATCAAAAAAATTATACATATGTGAATAATTCTTTAATGCAAATACATAATAAAAATACAGATTAAAATAAGTAGATAAAATCTTGTATCTTGTATCCTGTTCAAAAAATAACTTATACTGTAACTCAACTTAATACATGACTAAGTCGATTAGACGAAACGCGTAGGTCTGTGCTATATTGTCTGTGTGTTGCTGTATGTGTTGCCTTGCATTTTTAAGATGGAATAAAGGGATTGGATTTTTAAACGCATCCCCTGTAATTGTGCTGGATTTCCTTTTGGATGTTCGTCTTGCTGCTGCGTGGAGGGCTTGCACGCTGAAAATCTCCATGCAGCGGGAGGATTGCGGATCAACCACGAGGGTTAGTTGGCAGTATCGTAATTTTATATTTATTTAAATTTAACCTACAAATTATTGCATTTTTATTTTATTTTTATTTTTTAATGATAATATAACATTTTCTATCCTTAACCCTTCTGGCAACAAAACTGAAACCTAATAATAATGAGAGTATTAATAATAATAATAATAAAAAATGTTTTATATATTACTATTTTTTATCGCTATTTTTGACAGTTTCCAGGCATCTGAATTGTTTATTGCATCCCAGGTAATTACCTAATCAAGAGTACAGAGTATTTGTGATAAATATTGTCATTTTGTGATACAAAATAGCTTATATACAGAAAAAAAAATCTTTTCCGCATTATTTAATAAAATTTGACATTTATTTAGATAATACAAGCCTCTGGTGTTTTCTGGAAGAAGGTGTTTTGACATCTTCCAGTAGATGGGTGATATATTATAAGCAACGGTGATGCAAACATAAGTGGGAATTGAGAATACCTCTTCCCTCAGGCTATGTGAAGCAGTTGCTATTTTGAAGGTTTTATTTTTCCTTTTTTTTTCTTTGATTTGTGTCGTTGTGACAAGGTCTTAGATGAAAATAATACAGGGAGAGGTGTTTAAGCTCAGAAGAAAATATTTAATTAGACTTTTCAATGTCAGAGACTGAAAACATTTGCAAAGAAGAGAAAAAAAAAGTTGACTTATTATCGTCAGACGCATCTCAAATACCCTCAGGCATTAAGTTATCTTTGAAAAATATTTCTCAGCATTTGCATAGAACACAAGAACATTGCTTTGAAATAGTATTGGAGGTGAAGTCAGGGTAATTTGTGAAACTCACCATCTGATTAATTTCCTTTAAATAATTTCATACTATTGTTTCACTTTCTTTAACTATTTATTCAACTATTGTAAGCCTGGGGGAGAAAGCAGTGACAGTAGTAATCAATAGGGTTTTTTCTTATCAAACAGTTGATCTTTGGCTAATACTAGGCAGTGCACTTACTGGTGGTGGTGATTATACTAGAATGAGGACTGACTGGTAGCAGTGATTATACTAGACCGTGGACTGACTGGTGCCAGTGATTATACTAGACTGAGGATTATTTGGTAGAAAAAGCTTACATTAGACTAAGGACTGGCTGGTAGATAGCATTTACATAAGACCCCCACTCATCACAACACAAAATACAGTTTAATATTGTGCACCATAACATATTTAATTGCCTCACATACTAGGAGATACGTTATTGACTATTTTTATGGTTCAATAAACTTTATTGCAAGTGAGCGAGAAGCCTACAAGTCAGGCACATGTTCGGGTCGCAGCCCCATATTTATCTATGACAAGGATCATAATCAAGCAGGGTTCAAGCTCGAGCAAGCAAATATGAACAAATCTAATATTAACTAAACAACTAGAGGTGAAGAAATAAGGGGGGTAGGAAAAGAGGGGGGGGGGGGGGGGGAAAAGGAATCGATCCCTAACAACTCAAGGTGGGGGGGGGGTACCCCCTGTTGCTGAAACAGCGGTGCCCATGATTACAACATCTATAACCAAGAGGTTAGAGCAGGTGAGTTCCTGAACATGTCCCATCTGTACCAGGTTTTGTGGAAAATATCATATTGATTGTTATCTAGTGCTCTCAGTTCCTCCATTCGTCTCAGTCTGTCCATCTCCTCCACCCACAGTAGTCTGGTAGGTGGAGAAGTGGATTTCCACAATCTAGGAATTACCTGTCTCATTGCCACTATGCAGTGACGCAGGAGGCCTTTTTTAATGTCTCTAAGCCGCCCTGGGAGCATTGATAACAAAGCAATATCAGGAGAAATGCTCCCAGTGGAGCCGTATAGCTGCTTGTAGAGATCCCAAATGGCGTTCCACACTGCTGCCACCACTCCACAGTCCCACCACACATGAAGCATGGTGCCCCTGTCCTTGTGACAACGCCAGCAAATAGGAGAAACTGAAGGGAACATGCTATGTAGGCGAGTGGGGGTTCTATACCACCTAGTAAGGATTTTAAAATTAGTCTCCTGGATTTTGTTGGACACCGACAACTTATGGGTTAAAAGGAGGGACTTTTCCCATTGTTCTTTGGTGAAGGTTTTACCCAACTCCGTTTCCCATGCCTTCATATATGGCAGTGGTAGGTCCTCCTCACCGCAACCCGACAGCATCCTATAGACTAGAGACACTCCATGAGGAGTCAGTTTGGCCGAACTGCAGATGGACTCAAAAGCCGTAAGTGTGGAGGTTAAGGTTCCCCCGGGAGTCAGAGTTTGAACAGCACTACGAAGTTGGAGATACTGTAGCCATACCCCAGGATAAGGTCTCCTTTCCCCCAAGATGTCGTTTAAAGAACGTATCCCTGTTGTGGATATTATCTCCCCCAGAGTCTTATGACGGCCATTGTCATTTAGTAAAATAGGGCATCTATTTAATGTTTCCGGCATTCCGGGAAGACCTATGACCGGGGACAAAGGACCGGGGACATTGATAAGTTTAACCCTGATGGCGAACTTGCCCCAGACTTTTAAGATGTGCGACATTAGTGGTGAGATGTTGTATAAGTCCCAGTCACTCTTAGGGGGGAGCCAGAACAGATCTGGGAGATGACCATGATTCAGTAGGGAACATTCCAGGTCTACCCATAGCTTCCCGCTGTTCCGACTTGTCAGGTCTAATACCACTTTACTTATGACCGCCCTATGGTAGCGTGAGAAGTCTGGAAGACCTGCCCCCCCCAATTCTTTGTGTCTTGTTAAGATGCTGTGTTTTATCCGTGGGGGGGAGTTCCTCCAAACAAATTTAGTTGCTAGTTTCCTGAGTCGATCTAGGAAAGCGGCGCTTAGATCCATGGGAACCGTCTGGAAAATGTAGAGGATCTTAGGCAGGGAGTCCATCTTAAGCGTATTCATCCTACCAAACCAAGAGAGGGAGAGGGAACTCCATGATTTGAGATCGGTTTCTATGTTCTTAAGCAGGGGCGCATAATTCAAAGCGTAGATTTGGTTAGGATCTGATGGAATGTGCACTCCAAGATATTTAATATGCCCATTTGCCCATTTAAAGGGAAGGGAGGTGGTCAGGGAGGAGACCAGCTGATTCGGAATATTGATGTTCAAGATCTCAGATTTTTGGACATTAACCTTGAAATTGCTAACTCTACTGTATGCCTCAAACTCCCTCATAATATTAGGAAGACTTACTACCGGATCTGAGACATAAATGAGTAAGTCATCAGCAAACAGTGAGAGTTTATAAGGTTTTCCTTTGATCTCTAGGCCTCTAATGGAAGGGTTATCACGAAGTGCACAAGCCAAAGATTCCATCACTAGGATATAAAGGAGTGGGGACAATGGGCACCCCTGTCTCGTGCCATTACGAATGGGAAAGGGGGAGGATAACGACCCGTTAACCCTGACACATGCGGACGGATTTGTATAGAGGGCCATAATTCTGTTCCTTGTTTTTGCTCCCAAACCCAACCTCGTAAGAGTGGCCCCCAGGTACCCCCAATGTACCCTATCAAAGGCTTTTTCAGCGTCCACCGTAAGCAGACATAAAGGGGTCCCCGAGCGCCGAGCCCACGATTATAAGTATGGGGAAGGAGGAGGTTAGACCAGGAAAGACGGTGGAGGGAGAAAGGGAGAACAAAATGAAACAAACATAACATACATGAGAAAAGTACACCCGGCCCCTTAAGTTTGTTGGGAGCCTGGTAATCTAAGAAACGGATAAAAAAGCCAAGCGATGATCCAGCACCGCAACCATAAGGGGGACGAGGAGATCACATGGGGGCGAGTCTCCGGCACATCTCCGCCAAAAAAAACACAGTATGTCATAATACAAGCCAAAATAACTATTACAGCGCTTCAGAAAGAGGAATTTCAAATAATTAAGATTATAAAAGCCCCTGTACACTCCCAAAGGCATCGCAGCCTGTGATAACGAGGGAGGTACAGGTATATATAACCATGTGAAATAGATTATAACAGCTTCGTAAGGAAAGCATAACAGGTAACCCTATCAAATAGATAAGTATACAAAGAAAAACGTTCAGGTTCGGATAGAGTGACGAGTAGCTCGTCTGAGCCTCTTATGGGGTTTCCTGCACCTTCTCCGGGGTGAACCGGGGCCGAGTTGTATGATATTAGGCCATCAGGTAAGGCTATCTGTGGCAGCTCGAACGTCCCCAGAAATTTGGGAGGTCTCCGAGAGATTGAATACAGCCGAATCCCATTTTTCTTGGCAATCAGTGTTGTGAAAAGGGTTGAGCCCCATCATACGGATGTCCCGGATTGCAATTCCGTAATAGAGGACGCAGGCCCTCCGCAGTTGAGGGTTCTCCTCGCTAAGTCTGGTTTGGAGAACAATAATTTGGATCCACGGAACGTGTGACTGAGTCCCTTGCCGCCGAAAGTATCTCCTCTTTTCCTTGAGAAGAAATGGACTCGGAGATGGATGATCTCTAGGGCGCTCAGAAGCCGCCGGCTTAGGGCCCCAATGTGCGATGGATCACGATCACAGCTCAATTGGAAGAGGCAGAAGGTTGGTTTAAGATCTCTTGCAAAAACGCTGGGCCCACTCCTCAAGTTTACGATGTTCCACGTCTTCATTTACGCCATCTAATCGCTTAGATTGTTACGGCGGTGCCTGTTCTCAATATTTCCAGGCGGTGTCAAAATACAGAGATATGGGATGCATGTTCTGTAGAACTTGTGAGTGAGTGTCCAATTGATCTAGAATTTACTCCTGGGCAGAAAGACTCCGCTTCTGCCACCCTGTGGCCAATGTGATGTATTTCTTTCTGCAAACCAGCAATGTCCCTTTATGAGATTCACTCAGCCTTGAAAAAAAGGTGTTAATTTCATGCCTGGTAGGCATGGCACGTATATGCGCCTTCCAGTCCCATTTGTTGGGGAGACATTGCCCCCTGGGATGGGGAAAACATTGCCCCTTGGCTTGCAGTGGGGGTGGGGAGGTAGGGCTGTGGGAGTGGAAGGCCATATTAAGGTAGGGGAGGCCTGAGGATGGAGGGTACTTCTCCTCTGCTCCCCGATTGTGGGGGGTATTCTTCATGATGCCCCTCTGAAGGGGCAATCACCGTGGGTGCCCGGAGACTGGGGGGCTGACTACTCCATAGACTCACAGTCCTGCTGAGCAGATGGCTTTGGGCCGTGTATGTGAGGAAATTTCGGCGGTCGCGGCCGCATCTTGGGCGCCTCGTGCGCCGCGTCCTCAGGCAGACTCGTGCCCTGAGGAAAACTTGGTTATAGCTCAGGGCCGGTGGGTTGGGGGTGCCGTGGTCCTCCTCGGTCCCCTCCTGTGACCATGGTGCGATCGGGGGCTCTTAGCGCTCTGTATCGAGTGTGATTGGCGGGAATGGCCGGGAGCTCGCAGTCAGTGCGACTTACTCCGCCATCGCCAAGCCACGCCCCCCTTATTGACTATTTTTAAACATAAGCAGAAGTCACATCTAGTGACCAATTGTGCTCTGATGCAGTACTTCGTGACTACTGTCTTCAGCAACTTGCAGCAGATCTCCATACTTTGTCTCTAATATTACTAAAGTCAATTAAATTAAAGTTTCCCCTGAATAACAACACTCTTCCCTTCAATAATCCTCACAACACATGTAACCAATCTGTGCTCCCAAATGTATAAATTATAATAAATTTTACGCCCCAAAAATAAATTATATAGAATCCCTTGAATTAAACTATACATGCAGGGTCAAATAAATTATATAGAATCCCTTGAATTAAACTATACATGCAGGGTCACCTAATATAATCAGTAAAACTACAGTAAATACTTGAGTATAAGCCAACCCGAGTATAAGCCGAGGTACCTAGTTTTACCACCAAAAACTGGGAAAACCTACTGATTCGAGTATAACCCAAAGGTGGGAAATGCATTGGTCACAGCCTCTCAGTATATAGCCAGAAAGCCCCCTGTAGTATATAGCCTGCCAGCCCCCTGTAACATATAGCCTGCCAGCTTCCTGTATTATATAGCCTGCCAGCCTCCTTTAGTATATATACAGCTCCCTGTAGTATATAGCCTCCAACCCTTTAGTATATATTGCCTGCTAACCCCCTGTAGGCAAAAGAAGAAGAAGTTCCACAAAAAATAATCAAATATTAATACATTTTATTGTAGAAATATTATAATAAAAATATGTACTGACTAATGGACAACTATGCACAGGAAAAATATGCCCCGGCACTAGACAGCGGGGGCTGGAGCTATATATAACATTTTACACAATGGCAACATCCAAGCCGCATGACAAGATTACTGACATTGAATATCATGCAGACACGGGTGGAGACTTGAAGGCTTGACAGCTGAAACGTGCATCGGGGTCAGCGTGGGGCTCATTCTCATTATGTGTGAGGATATTTGGACCTTTCTGTTTACTTTATGATCACCAGCAGTTTATTTTGTTCTTATACACTTGTATATACTCTCTTTTGTGTCCTCTTTATGTACAAATCCCACACTTGGTTTTTTGTACATAGCCCTCACCCGTGTCTGCATGATATTCAATGTCAGTAATCTTGTCATGCGGCTTGGATGTTGCCATTGTGTAAAATGTTATATATAGCTCCAGCCCACGCTGTCTAGTGCTGGGGCATATTTTTCCTGTGCACAGTTGTCCATTAGTCAGTACATATTTTTATTATAATATTTCTACAATAAAATTTATTAATATTTGATTATTTTTTGTGGTACTTCTTCTTCTTTTGGTTTGAGTGCTTTCCATATGTTCCATGGTATTTATGTATCTTTTGAACCCAGCAACTTCATAGCAAAAATTATTTTTTGGTTTGGCTGTTAGCCCCCTGTAGGGAATAAACTGACTATTCACCATTCCGAAGGCCCGGGCATGTTCATGCCGCAGGTCCGCGATAGATCCGTGGCCTGCCACTTCTGTCTTCACGTGCGTCAGCGACAGCTCCGTGTGCACAGCCCGATCGGCAGCGGCTGACATCACAGTTGTGCACCGGCCGGGCCACTCGCACAAAGCTCTCGCGGACCTGCAGCCAGCATGAAGACAGAAGAGGTGCGGCCACGGAGCTGTCGTGGACCTGCGGCATGAAGATGAAGAGGACCTGCCCGGGCCATCGGAATGGTGAGTAGTCAGTTTATTTTTTTTTGTATACCGGAGTATAAGCCGATTGGGGAATTTTCAGCACAAAAATTGTGCTCCATAAGAATAAGCATAATGCACCCCATAGAAGTGAGTACAATCTCCACATTTATGTAAAGATATAATACTTTGATACAATTAATTATATTATAAACAGTGCCAGACCCCTCTCCAAATAAATTATATTGTCTTTAAAACAATTATATTATCATTATAAATTTAAGACCCCACTAATGAATTGTAATATATATTGTCCTCCATAAATGAAAACCCCCAATGATAAATAATAATATATTCTGCTCTGCCAATAATAGACTTTCAAATATAAACATTGATTTTGTAATAGACTCTAATAGACTCTGAAGTCTAAAACTCCAGCCCCTTAAAAGCCCTGCCTGCTTGCCTCCGTAAACAGGGATAGTCACAAAACTTAGCTCTGTTATATATAACATGTTGTTTATTACTGAAGAACACTAAGAGGCTATTCTACCCCAGAACAAAGGATTTTGTCACAATTGGCTCTAGGGGAAATACCAGGTGGGGATGTTTTACCTGGAATTTCTTCTTAAAGGAGTGAGGTGGTGCCAGCGCTTATTTTCGTTATGTTATTAAATTGATGTAAAGCATTTAAACGCTTTATTAATATTTATATACAAGTAGCTGCACAGCACCGTGGTCCGCGCTCGGCGCACCATGCGTGCGACCACTTTCTATTCAGGCGCACAAAGTGGCCGAGGGCTCGGTGCGCCGAACGCGGACCACGGTGCGGTGCAGCCACTTCCTATATAAAGAAAAATAAAGCGTTAAAACACTTTACATCTATTTAATAACATAACGAAAATAAGTGCCAGCATCAGCTCACCCTCAGCTGGTGCACGGCATTAGCAGCTTATACCCACTATGTGGTAGGTTTCCTTTAACCATGAATTGTGAGGAGACTCCCTCAGAGGAAAGATCTCAAGAACCTATTTATGCAGGAATCCTCCATCACCTTCACCTCTAAATCGTCTAGGAAATCTATTATGTGCACATTGGCCCGCCAGGACCTCTCCTCTTAATCAAGGTTGCCAAGCTTTTTTTTTAAAACAATTTTTATTGGTTTTACACCAGAAAAAAATAGCTGACATGGAAAACATGCCCAGTGGGCACCAATTACACATCTCATGGGAACAAATATCATTTACCAACAACAAAAATTTCTTGCTCTTGTATTTCTGAACAATTGTATTTAAATTCTGTATTGACATTAGCATAGATCCTAATGTCTAATATACGGCATCACAAGGACACATACAAAGAATAAAAAGAAACAAAAAACTGACTAGATAACATTAATATTGCATTAAAAAAAAATAGTATTGGGCCTAGAGCTACTGATAATCCAGTTTCACTCTTGGAAGTGGACGCTTTGCATCCAAGTATCCCACTGTGTTTTAACGGTGCTGTAATAAAATAGCCTTTTCGTAGGAGCATGTAGTGTTGATTTGTGTGATGACTTCCTTGATATTTGGATTTCAAGTATCTTTCCAGTACCTTGCTAGTTTTGTAGACATTAGGATATCGCCTAGGATAGTACACAATTTAGAAGGGAATTCTTTGAGATTCATTAAAAATAATGCTGTAACTGGGGAGAATGGGGTGTTTGTAATGAGTGTCAAACTTTTTTCACTGGTGGCCATATCAGCCTTAAAAAGGCCTAATGTGATTTTAGTTCTGTATGAATGTAGCTACACCTTAAAACAGTTAAAAGAGCTTATAAGTAATTTATGGCGCGGCACTTGCTCAGCACACTGTACGCTGCTTTCCTGAACTTCTGCCATGCTTGTCAGACAGTAACTAAGCTCAATGTAGGGGCAGGGAGCCATAGCTGGGCCAGGGAACACAAGGTTGTGCACCAGATTCAGTCCACGAGCCTTGTGTTTAATGCTCTAAATCCACTAACTTGTCATTCAGAATATTATTTTCCCTCACCGCACAAGCCATTCCTTAGCCTCCAATCAAGAACTTTCACCTAGGTTACCATTGCTGACACCTTTACCTTAATTTTGGCCATATCACCTCTCAACAAAGAGAAATCGGTTGAGAGAATACCCATCGGTTTGGTCAGAACCTCCAAAATTTTCCCAAAAACAAGATTAAGTTCACTCCCTTATACTTCCTCTAGGTTCTCAGAAATGCCTGGAAGGTCTTGATTTTTCACCTGCATGCTACCCAGCTTTAGAATGGCCAGATTGAGAAGTTTGTCAGTTTTTGTGAGTGAAGAATTCCAGATAATTCTTAGTGGCTTCTTTCAGCTTTACCACATGTAGGATGAACTGATGATCTACCAGTGAATCGTCCCGATTTACTCTGGTGCATTATTTGCCATTTTTCCTTAACCCTAGCGAATACTTTACAATCTCGGATTCCAGGGGACTTACCTCCAACCTAAGACCCAAGCACAGAATACTGCCCCTGGTTTATTTTACATCATGTTAGTTACTAGATCATAGCAGAGACCCTATATCAATGGTTTCTATATAGGACACACTTACAGATAGATTTAAACATAGCGTCCAAAGGGGGATGCTTTTTTTAAAGCATTACTGTGGCTACAGAAAATGGAGGTTCTGGGCTACAGAAGTGGGTGCTAAGTTACTTACCTATGGGGGTGGGTGCTGGGCTTCTTTACCAAAGGGTTGCTGTGCTACATTTATATTGAAGGAGCTGCCCTGCATTTCCAAAGGAGGTGTAGGGCCACATTTGTAAGAGTTGTAGTGATTTGTGCTACTAAACAATGGCATGAACTGGTATAAAATGCGTTAATTAGGGGAAACAACACTAGTATTTACTATAATAATTAACGGTGATAGTGTATTATCTATATGATGTATGGGCACATTGTGATCAGTTTTGAGGGGAAAAATTAGAAGCACTTTCTTAAATTTTTAATAATGGCATTAAGCCATTGCATTTATCTCCTCAGGATCAGCCTTCATTCTGCTGTGTTTTGCTGCAACTTTTTTTGGGGGGGAGGGGCACAATTTGGCTTTTAGCCAATTGTTATGGCTGCTATCATATCAGATTCTCCCCCATTGTCTATATAGCATACACTGAAATCAAGAGCTGTTTGCATCCACCTGTTGATGTGATATATCTCTGTCTTTGATGTGTGTCAGAATATTCAATGATTTCTTCAGTAGTCCCCTATCATATCAAGAATAGGTTGCCAAAGAATGTCTATAAAGTAACATTGTGAATGTAGAATGGCCTTTGGTTATGTGATGCTCCTCAAAAATCCATCTATTAAAACATGGTGCAACAATCATACCCATTGTTACGTAATTGTATTTCCTATGCTCTCTGATCTTAATGTAGGAGATTCTAATATCATATATGTACCATCCTGGCATACCTAAACTGATTTTGGACATTTTTTTATTGATTTTAAAGGTGGTATCTGGGAATATTAAGTCTGATACAAAAATCCATTGCTATAATAAATGATACAACAAAACTCAATGAGGAAGAAGTATCAATCTGTCTACGCCAGAACCTGGAGTAATTTTCACACAAATCATGAATGCCAAGTGCCACATTTTCTGAAGGCTTTAGAACAGTTTCGCGATTTCTTTTTAAAAATGGATGTGTTCTCAGTAGCTACAGGGGTGCAACTTTACACAAAATGCCTGTGCACCAGAAAATCATATGTGATATGCAGTAACTAGACCAACTAAAAGGAGGTGCAAAGTAATACTCATCAGTCTTATCCCACAACCGATTAATCATCTGGCATCAGACACAATGTAAATCTGGAGCAGTAGAGAACTGTCTAGTTCAACTCTGCACTGGTTCAAAGACTTGACATAAATGCATGTTTGCTATTAGGATGGCCAACGCAGAATACAAGAGAATACAACTCCCATGAGCCCTCAGTTCCCTTTTGCTCTGCCCCACTGAGATGGTGTCTCCCCCCCGAGACTGGCCTACTTGATGTGTCACCAACTTTACTGGTGTTACCAAGTCCAAGCACATAATAAATCCCTCCAGTTTTATCTGCAATGTTCTGTTGCCTCCATGTATTCACATCCAGGACCCCTCCATGTAAAAATTCAGACATATCCCTGAATAACCATTATAACACTGTGAATAAAAGTAGCTGAACATTCAGAACAATGTCTTTGAGATGACTATTGCAGAGTTTCTAGTTTGTAATGAAGATTTACAAAGAAGAAAGTGTAGACATTAAATCACTAGGGGATCAGTTGCTAATTGACAAATACAACCAATTCCTCCCCAAGGTGATGTCACTCAACAGGAGTTGTTCTTATTCGGATTCATAATTATTGGATAATCGGTTTATGCCGGACAAGCTAACAACAACCTACTGATGCTAAAACCTATTTGTTCGGAAGGGACTTCAGAACGTTGAGGAAATACAGGCTGAATTCAATTGCCAATGCATGGTTCCATCAGTTTTGCAAATTCGACATGCTTTTTGAATTACAGTCCAGGGTAGATCAGAAAGAAGTAGGCTACAATGGAGCATTGAATAGATCTTGAAGTCAAGTTCTACTAAAGGCCTGATCTCATATTTTATACAGTGCTATTAATGACTTATTAAGAATATTCCATTAAAAATGCGGGCCAAGGGATAGAGAAGTGGGCCCTATTGATGAGGAGCAGTGGACTGAAGTTTGGAATGGTGCCAACCCTCTCGCCTAGTGAAGCACGCAGGATGTCTCACTTATTTCTTTTATATCGAACTATAGGTCGCCCCAAATATATTTTTGCATAGGAGCTAGGCTAATTCAATGTCCGAGATGTGGAAACTGAAGAGGAAACTGGGATCCTTCGGAACATATTAGAACTGAACGCGTAAAGTCGCTCTGTAACAATTGAGGAAGTCCCCTAGTATGTCTATTGGGAGTACTGAGATAGACAACCTGACAGAACCTAACAACATGCCATACACAGATCTTATATCAGCTAAAAAGTTATAGCTGCCATTGGATTAGGCCTAGGCCACCGGACAAGAAAGAGTTTATAGACCGTTGGATTGCAATAATATTACTGGAGTATAGTACTTATGTGAAGAGAATGGGGTCTCCAAATTTGAAAAGATTGTGGGCAGCGGCTAGATAGCCTGGTTACCATCAAACTCCTCTATAAGACTAAGAACTAGTTTAGAATATCAATTATAATTTAGCAAAATAAGTAAAGATAGGTTAGGTCTTCTTAATATGTGAAAGACTGTATAAGACCTAATGGTCTGTAGGCTTGGCATGCAAGGGTGGGTGGGGGAGTTGGGAAGGAAGCAGGGAGTATGCTACCAATAATAAGCGTTAAGGATACGGTGAATATATGCGAAGAAGGATACAACTGTAGTTTCCTTATACTGCTATAATATGATATTATATTATATATATAATATATATAGTATAATTGAGGTTGTATTATTGTATTAAAACCAAGCTTAGTAATGATAGACATACTCCTAGGCATAGTTGTGGCTGTTGCTGAAGAGGCAAGTGCAGTGTACGAAAAATTCTCTCATTGGGGCACATCTTAATCGGTCCAGTTGCGATCCCGTGGTGGTTGCCGACAAGGATTGGGTCGGCCGGTTTCACTAAGGGTGTGCGCCCGAATTCCAGCAGGTGTCGTGATGCGAGGTCCGCCGGGTTCACCTTTATCTTCTGTGCATGGTAAGTGCGGTGATCTTGCGACACAAATCGTTTTTTAAATTCTGCGTTTTTTCCGAATCCGTCGGGTTGTCGGGACCCGATTTCTGTTACGTGAAAGACGGCACCGATGCGCCACAATCCGATTGCGTGCGCAGCAATCCCAGGGCTATTCGGTGCAAACCGTAAATATTCGGGAAACCCGACGAAAGTGCGGTGTTCGGACCTTTATAAGCGAGTCATTGGGTTTCTATGGTTTTTACCGAGGTATATACTTAAAGTTACATCGGTAGTATAATTTTCATATTTGGCTCCCACTCCCATTTCATTATGGATATCTCCATGTCATCAGAATCTATAAACACAATTGGTGCTATTGAACAGAAGTTATAGCTGTTTAAATTCTGCTCCGCCAGCCTATCAGCTAAAGACAGCATAAACGATGAATGAGCTGACAGATGCAATGCCCTACAAGCAGAAATATAGACAAGAGGGAATCATTCAAGGAAAGTGCCATTGCTAGACATGAGAAAATGGTTCTAATGATCCCGAAGGCATTAATCACAAGAAAATCACAATCAGGGCGCGGCCACACACAGCGCAATGCAAATGCCCAGGGTGGGGACTTGGCCAAAAACGCATTTGATCGGTAACTGGCACCTGGTATTTTGCATTGTTAAAATGCAATACAAACGCCACACGGAACTACACCCGTTTTGTGTTATGATGACATGATTATATTACAATAAATGTTGTTTCTTTTTGTAAATGTGGAATTTCAAAGAATAAGACATCCACTGAGAATGAGCCCCAATCCATTTTTTTTTAATATTATACTGTTTTTTTCTTTCAGAATTCTTCTAAGTAGTTTGAAGGGAACCTGTGATCAACAACAGGTACAATAAACCATACTTACTATCCCACTGTGTCTTTGTCAAAAAGTATCAGATTCCCAGCTTAAATCTACCTCCTGACTGTAGTAAAGTCATTCCCCAAACTTTTTCTGCCTTTGTCTATGTTGGCTCTGCCTACTTGTGTGTGGATCTGCCCACTGCTGCTTGGTCCTGCCCATCCCAGGGTTTGTAAAATGGTGAGAAGATCTGCAGTTTCCCCACACAATGCTCATGCTAAATACACCATGCAGTTGAGAGGGGGCACATACTGATTAAGGGACGGAAGTGGACAAGGGAAAGAAAGTGCTGTCTGATCAGGCCGATTGAATTGCGAGTTTGTCAGTAAAATATGATACGGTGGGGTTATGGCACAGCTGGAGAAAGTGCCTTTCTCTATTCAGAAAAATGACTCTCTCCTCATTTGTATATTAATTAAAGGTTTAATTGAAGGAAATCTACCCTATTGTGCATGTGAAGCAAACATACCTTGAGAATGCTGAAGCTACACTGTGTAGAAACGATATTTGTTTAATCCATGAACAGTAAGAAAATGATGGACAGAAGTTACAAGCTACATGTTCATGAACTTGTTATCAGCTGTAGCGTTCTTTTAGGGGATACACAGCTGGTACACCATGGTTCTCAGGTAGATGTTTAATAGAAACTTAAGACCTACCCTGAAAATAAACCCTAGCATGATTTTCCAGCCTTTTAGAGCAGGTTTGTAATATAAGCCCTAGTATGAACGTATTTTAAATATGAGAATCTCCCATTTAATAACATATATTAGAGGGAATATATCAGTGCTTCTACGCCAGTTTTTGGCATAGAAGGAGTCAAATAATCACAAGATTGGCATAGTTTTGTGCTGTTGCCTGAAGAGGCAAGTGCCAGTGTACGACAAATTCCTCTCATTGGGGCACATTTACTTAGTCGGTCCAGTTGCGATCCCGTGGTGCGTTGTCCGACAAGGATTTGGGTCTGCCGGGATTCACTAAGGTTGTGCGCCCGATATCCAGCAGGTGTCGCTGATGCGAGGTCCGCCGGAGTTCACCTTCTTCTTTCTGGTGCATGTAAGTGCGTGATCTTGCGACACAAATCGTTTTTTAAATTCCGCGTTTTTTCCGAATCCGTCGGGTTGTCCGACGTCCCCCGATTTCTGTTGCGTAAATATTCGGGAAACCCGACAAAAGTGCAGTGTTCGGACCCTTTATAAATGAGTCCCATTGTGTTTCTAGGTTTCTTACCAGAGGTATATACTTTTAAAGTTACTATCGGTAGTATAATTTTCATATAGACAAGAGGGAATCATTCAAGGAAAGTGCCATTGCTAGACATAGTAAATATTATAAGGTGGGGTTCACTGGCAGCCTGGAGAAAAGGTGACTTTTCTCTTCAGAAAATGACTCTACTCATTTGTATATTATATAAATGGTTGTAATTGAAGGAAATCTACCATTTGTTTTGATGCATTGTGAAGCAAACATACCTTGAGAATGCTGAAGCTACACTGATGCAGAAACATATTTTGTTTAATCCCTGAACAGTAAGAAAAGATGACAGAAGTTACAAGCTACTTAGTTCATAAGTTGTTTATCAGCTGAGCTGTTCTTTTTATGACTGTTCTCATTGTATATTTCCTGTAGTTGTTAATGGTTCTTTAGCTTTGTGTAACTTAAACTTAGGCTGTTTTTACATGAACGGATCCCTTTCTGGATCTAGTGGATCTAGTGTTATAAACCGCTGCATCCCGGTTTAAACACTTTTTAATGTTTATAGCTGTAGCTGCTTCGGCGCTTGGTGCGCACGACCGTGCGCGCGTGACGTCTCCAGCAGAAGCAAACATTTTTTAGCTAAAATAAGGGTGTCAGTCAGTTAATAGAGCTCTATAGGACCTGTCACTGGCTGTATATGTGCAAATATGGTTACAAGTTCTCTTTAAGGAAAGCTGGGTGTGTGCTTGAGCTTGTTTTGTCTGCAGCTGTGGCTTGAGTGATGGATGGCTGAAAAATTGCACTTCCTAGTAACTGTATTTAATATTCCATAACATGTACTGGGGAAAAAAAAATCCAAGTGCAGTGAAATTGACAAAAAAAAAGCTTACGCGTATCTTCTTGTACATGAGACGTCCCCTAATCTGGTTACTAAATCCACCTCCCTACCTTGCACTCAGCTTATCCAATAGTTATGCGCAATGATGAAGGCTCCACCCACAAGAGTGAGGCCTGTGGATGCTATTTACGGGGAGTAGGCGGAGGTGAAAGAAGGGTCTCCAAATTGGAAAGGGGGGGCAGCTAAACGCCTGTTGACCAGCACTCCATTATAACTAAAGACTATGTGAATCAGTGACTCAAATAGTAATAGTGGGTCTTCTTAATATGTAATAGTAGAAGAACCGAACGCTTAAGGAGGCTGGCTCGCAGCGGGGGTGGGATGGAGTTGGAAGGGAAGCCGGGGTCGCTCCAATAAGGTAGATGAACTTATATTATATATACAGAAGCCAGGATACTGTATTCCCTTAGAATGCTTATCATTATATTCTCTTCGATATATAATATATTATAAGTTATTGGAGGTTGTATCATTGTATAAACCATAAGCTTATTGGTAAGATTATGTACATACTCCCTCCAGCATAGTTTTGTGCTGTTGCCTGAGAGCAGCGCCATGCCAGTGTACACAATTCCTATCTCATGGGGCACAATTTACTTACTCGGATCCAGTTGCGATCCTGTGTGGTGCGTTTTCCGACAAGATTCGGGTCGGCGCAGATTCACTAGGTTTGCGCGTCTCGATCTCCAGGGACAGTGTCGTGATCGCGGGTCCGCCGGAGTTCACGACGTTCCTTCTTTCTGGTGGACATGTAAGTTGGTATCTTTGCGGACACAAAATCGTTTTTAAAAATTCTGGTTCTTTGGTGTGTCCTGAATCCGTCGTGTTGTCGGTGACCCGATTTCTGTTACGTGGAAAGACGGCACCCGAATGCCCACACTAATTCCGATTGCGGCGCAGCATCCCAGGCTTATTCGGTTGCCAAACCGTAAATTTCGGGAAACCCGCGAAAGTGCGGTGTTCGGCGAACCCTTTATAAATGAGTCCCATTGTGTTGTCTAGGTTTCTTACAGAGGTAATACTTTTAATCTATGGTAAGTATATTTTCATATTTTGGTCCCACCCCCATTTCATTTGGATGATCTTCCATGTCATCAGAATTCTATAAACACATGGTGCTATTGAATACAGAAGTTATAGCTGTTTAAAATTTGCTCTCGCCAGCCCTATCAGCTAAGAGACACGACAAACGATGAATGGAGCTGACAGATGCAATGCCCAAAGCAGAAATAGTAAGACCAAGAGGGATCATTCACGGAGAAGTGCCAATTTGCTAGACATTGGAGAATAAGTGGTTCTTAATGATCCCCGACGGCATGATCACAGAAAATCACAATCCAGGGTGCGCGGCCACAACACAGCGCAATGCAAATGCCCAGGGTGGGGACTGGCCAGAGAACGCATTCGATTGGTAACTGGCCCTGTATTTGGCATTGTTAAAATGCAATACAAAACGGCCACAACCGGAACTACAAACCCGTTTTGTGTTATGATGACATGATTATTATTACAATAAATGTTGTTTCTTTGTAAATGTGGAATTTCACAACAGAGATAAGAACATCCACTGAGAATGAGCCCACCCATTTTTTTTTATATTATATCCTGTTTTTATCTTTCGAAATTCTTCTAAGCAGTTTGAAGGGAACCTGTGATGCAACAAACAGGTCCAATAAACCCTACTTACATCCCACTGGTCTTTGTCAAAAAAATATGCAGATTCCCCAGCTTAAATACTACCTCCTGACTGGTAGAAGCATCCTCCAAACTTTTTCTGCCTTTGTCTAGTGTTGCTCTGCCGGATCTGTGTGTGGATCCTGCCCACTGCTGCTTGTCCTGCTCCATCCCCAGGGTGTTTAAAATGAGTGAGTAAAGCATCTGCATTTCCCCACACAATGCTCACTGCTAAATACACCATGCAGTGAGAGGGGCCACATACTGATAAGGACTGGAAGTGGACAAGGAAAGAAATGCTGTACTGCTGTCAGGTTTAGAACTTGAAGAGTTGTCGACCTGACGTTGCATCTCTGCCGCCTGCCCTGACCCTGTGCCTGGACTTGTCTACGAGATTGTCATCCGCTAAGGTACCTCGACCTCGGCTGCCACCGTGGGCTAGTCACACCTGGGAACGACCTAGTGGTATCCTGCCGCAGCAAGTCCAACCCGCTTTGTGGCGGGCTCTGGTGAATACCAGGTGCCGCTAGGCTCCGGTTCCGGGTGTTGGCTAGTTACATCTCCCGCGGTGGTCCAGAGGATCCACTGATCCTGACACAGACGCCAAGTGTCACATGATGCTGGACCCAATAGCGTTGGACGGCGCACGCGCACAGGGAGACCGGTCTGCGCATGCGCACAAGAGATTTTCGGGCGCCAAGTGTCACAAGATGCTGGACCCAATGGCGTCGGATGGCGCACGCGCATAGGGAGACATCAGAAGGAATGCGATCCGCTCACAGTATCAACATACACAAGGGAGGAAAGGGGAGGAGCAGGGCAGGTGTCTAAACTAAATACACCAATGCATGGACATTTCATCATAAGGGGGCAGTAATTCACTATAATGATGGGGAGATGTGGAATAATAAACTGAAACAAATCAAAGTATGTCAGATATATCAAAATACAAAGTGCAAAATATAAGATGAGAATATTAAAATATTAAAATACATTTTCAAGACATTCATTCAATCCTGTAGGTACTAAACTTTGCAATTTAAAAATCCAGAACATCTCTCTCCTTTTTAAATGGTTAAACCTTTGGGGAATAGATGGTTCAACAAACTCTATGGGGATTATGCTGAAGTCTTTACAACTCTTATTATGGTGTATCGCTGCATGGCGGGATACACTATGTAATGAAAAACCATTTTCAATAATAGCTCTGTGTTTATTTAGGTGTTCACATAATGGTTGTATGGTACGCCCAACATATTAAAGCTTGCATGAACATTGTAAAAGGTAGATGACATATTGGGAGCCACAGTTTACAAAATATTTTATCCGGAACGTTTCACCTGTTACATTGGACGTAAAATCTGGCTGCCTGTGTTTGATGATAACGGACGTAGGCAGCTAGGAGCTAAAATATTCTTTAACCCCTACAGGACTCAGCCTCTTTTGGCCTTAAGGACGCGGCCCCATTTTTCAAATCTGACCTGTGTCACTATAAGTGGTTATAGCTTTGGAACGCTATTAGATATCCAGGGGATTTTGAGATTGTTTTCTCAGTAAATATTATAAGGTGGGGTTCACTGGCAGCCTGGAGAAAAGGTGCCTTTTCTCTTCAGAAAATGACTCTACTCATTTGTATATTATATAAATGGTTGTAATTGAAGGAAATCTACCATTTGCATTGTGAAGCAAACATACCTTGAGAATGCTGAAGCTACACTGATGTAGAAACATATTTTGTTTAATCCCTGAACAGTAAGAAAAGATGACAGAAGTTACAAGCTACTTAGTTCATAACTTGTTTATCAGCTGAGCTGTTCTTTTTATGACTGTTCTCATTGTATATTTCCTGTAGTTGTTAATGGTTCTTTAGCTTTGTGTAACTTCAACTTAGGCTGTTTTTACATGAACGGATCCCTTTCTGGATCTTTCCTTAATGGAAACCTACCAGAACGGATCCCTTTCTGGATCTTTCCTTAATGGAAACCTACCATTACAAATGGTCGGTGTAAGCTGTAGATACGGAGCACCAGATCAGGGTGAGCTGGTGCCGGAGCTTACTTTCGTTAGTGTTATAAACCGCTGCATCCCGGTTTAAACACTTTTTAATGTTTATAGCTGTAGCTGCTTCGGCGCTTGGTGCGCACGACAGTGCGTGCGTGACGTCTCCGGCACTTCCTATAGGAAGTAAAAAAAAGCGCAGAAGCAAAAATTTTTTAGCTAAAATAAGGGTGTCAGTCAGTTAATAGAGCTCTATAGGACCTGTCACTGGCTGTATATGTGCAAATATGGTTACAAGTTCTCTTTAGGGAAAGCTGGGTGTGTGCTTGAGCTTGTTTTGTCTGCAGCTGTGGCTTGAGTGATGGACGGCTGAAAAATTGCACTTCCTAGTAACTGTATTTAATATTCCATAATACTGGGGGAAAAAAAAACCAAGTGCAGTGAAATTGAAAAAAAGCTTGTGGGCAATGTTTTTACAGTTTTCAATATGCAGCTTACAAATGACACCTCCCCTTTATTTTATGGTTCAGCAAAATAATCAAATTTATATAGGTTTAAATAGATTTGAAAACATGAAAACCTTTTTCGTAGGCGTGTGGTTAGCTAGACATGTGAGCAGGTCTGCATTTGGCTAGTAGCTGCAAAATCCATTAAAATATCCTATTTTACACTATTTCAGGGGAATTTCTGTTTCACCACAAGTACTCTAAGTTATCATCTGCTTACAAGACATCGTCCGGTACCCCGTGGGAAGTTTTTGGACAAAGTAACCGTTCCCAATCCGATTCTGTTTGTCTAAAGTCTAACTGGTGCTCACTCTTCTCATTTAACTGACGTGCTAAGCTTTCTGCACCTGTCCAGAGCTTGGGGAGTTGTTTGGAGCCTGTGAAATCAGTGTCACCTGCTTCGAAGACTATGACCATCCTGAGGCATAGCAGGAGAAGAATTCAGGGGCCAGACCAGAGGCTCAGGGCTATCTGAGCATGTCAAATGGTTGGAGATATGGGTGATGCAGCTAGCCTGCTGAGTGTCCAGCATCTTTGAAGTCCACCTTTTCTGCTCTGGCACTTGAGAAGAGGTGCCCAACCGGAAGTGGTGCTCGGCTGGATGCGTCAGTTTGGGACTCTAACCATAATACCCTTCTACATCCCCATTCTCTTGTTGTACAGACTGTATGCCTTGCCGAGTCCTTTCCCAGCCACCATGTTGGTGAGCCAGGTGATCATAGTATCATAGTATCATAGTATCATAGTATATAAGGCTGGAAGGAGACTGCATAACTTTTTTATTTTTCGGCTGACAAATCTAGTTAGGGGCTTATTTTTTGCAAGAAGAGTTGTTCTTTTTAGTGGGCTTATTTTGGAGTGCAAATCACCTTTTAGATCATTTTTTATAGGGTATTAATTAAAAATGATCTTTTTTCAGAACGTTTTTGCGTTTTTTTTCTACGGCGTGTACCGTGTGGGTCCAGGATTGCCACGTTTCTTTGCCCTGGAAAGTAAACTCCGTCGAGGAATTACATTGGCTTTGTGAAATGCGGTGAGGATGTCTTCCTTTGGGTAACCCCGTTGTATGAAGCGTGATGTCAATTCATGTGCTTGTTGTTCAAAGCGTAAACTGTCACTATTAAGTCTATTAAGATGTAAAAACTGGCTAAATGGTACACTGCTTTTGACATGCGGGGGGTGAAAACTACTGTGGTGTAAAAGTGCGTTTGTCGCTGTAGGTTTTCTGAAACCTTCGGTAAGCAGCGTTCCATTAACCACTTTCACCCTTACATCAAGGAAGTCAAGAGAGTCACCTCCGAATATGGCCGTAAACTTCATGTTCATGTCGTTGGCACTGTTGAGATAGTCAGCAAACAGTCGAAATTCGTCATGTGAACCGTCCCAGACCATAAATATATCGTCCACATATCTAAGGTATGTGCATATATGTTTGGCGAATGGGTTGCGCAGAGAGTGGACAAAGCGGGATTCAAAGACCGCCAGAAATATATTGGCCAGAGTGCAGGCAACTGGGGTGCCCATGGCCGTGCCCACTCTCTGCGCATACCAACGATCCCCGAACATAAACGCATTATGGGATAATACGAATTCTAATGCGTCACCCACAAAATCAATATATTCAGTGTCTTTATCCGCATTTCGCAGGACCAGGCGGACAGCATCAACGCCCAAGTCCTGCGGAATGCGGGTATATAGACTGATCGCCAGAGAGAACTCTTGCGCCGCGAGGCTAGGTGGATATTGAGGTGCAGAGCCATGGGCCCTCTCGGTCTGAATGACCGTAATGATCTTAGTGTCTTTTTATGATTTTTGTAATAACACCGCTGGGTCCTGCAAAAAAATGTATTGAATTCCATATAGTAACAGTGCTTCTCTCTTGTATTCTCTTATCTGTTATTGTTTTTAAACACACTGTATGTTATGGACAAATGTCCAAGTTTGTACGTATTCACATGTGTTGTATTGTTGCCATGTATCTATGACAGCCTCTCGGGGCTGGCGCTTATAATGCGCACGCCCCGGAAGGATGACGTCAGAGGCTAGAGAAAGCACTACTCAGCGCGAAACGGCCCGTCGCCTTGCCGCACGTCGGCGTCCTGTATTACCTGCATATCTGTGAATAAAATTTGAAGACTGCATTGGTGAGTGCCGCGATTGTCTTTCTCCTCCTTTCATACTTAATAAAGGAGTGGTACTGCAGGTGGGGACCAGAGACCACCTATGCTTTCTGGCTAATGTTTTGGTCAATTTTGAATGTTGGTGGTGCTTTCACACGTGTGGCAGCATGGAATGGACTCTACAACCCACACAAGGGGCTCGTGTAGTGCAGCTCATCCAGGATGGCACATCAATGTGAGCTGTGGCCAGAAGGTTTGCTCTGTCTGTCAGCGTAGTATCCAGAGGCTGGAGGCGCTACCAGCAGACAGGCCAGTACACCAGGAGACATGGAGGGCCAGTACACCTTAGGAGGGCAACAAGCCAGCGGCAGGACCGTTACCTCTGTCTTTGTGCAAGGAGCAACAGGCAGGAGCACATCCAGAGTCCTGCAAAATGACATCTAGCAGGCCACAAATGTGCATGTGTCTGCACAAATGTTTAGAAACTGACTTCATGAAGATGGTATGAGGGCCTGACGTCCATAGATAAGGGTTGAGCTCAAAGCCCAACATCTTGCAGGACACTTAGCAACAGGATTGGCAAATTTGCCACTGGCGCCATGTGCTCTTCACTGATTACAGCAGGTTCACACTGAGCACATGTGACAGACGTGACAGAGTCTGAAGGCACAGAGGAGAGTGCCTGCTGCCTGCAACATCCTTCAGCATGACCGTTTAGGCATTGAGTTAGTAATGGTGTGGGGTGGCATTTCTTTGGAGGGCCACACAGCCCTCCATGTGCTCGTCAGAGGTAGCCTGACTGCTAATAGGTACCAAGATGAGATCCTCAGTTCCCTTGTGAGACCATACCCTGGTGTGGTTGGCCATGGGTTCCTCCTAATGCAGGACCATGCTAGACCTTATGTGGTTGGATTGTATCAGCAGTTCCTGCATTAAACCTATGGACTGGCCAGTTTGTTCCCCAGACCTGAATCCAGTTGAGCACATCTGGGACATCATGTCTCGCTCCAACCACCAACATCACATTGCACCACAGAATGTCTAGGTGATCTGTATATAGAGACTTTATATAATTATACCTGTGGGAGGATCTGTATATAGGGGGCTTTATATAATTAAACCTAGGGGAGGATCTGTATATAGGAGGCTTTATATAATTATACCTGGAGGAGGATCTGTATATAGAGGGGAGGGGGCTTCACATAATTATACCTGGTGGGAGATCTGTATATGGGGGAAGACATTTAATTAAACTAGGGGGGCTAAATACTAAAAACTGCATTTTAATGAGGGCTCTGTATAATTAAACTAGAGGGGCTGTAAACTAGGTGGGGTTCTATTTATAAACTATGGATGTTGTATATAATTTAATTGGGGGTCTGTATACTGAGATGTTGAAATGGTGGAGGGTGGAGTCACATGTTGCAATTGTTTTGCATTTACTAATACAGTGTGAATGCCCAGGGTGGGGATTGGCCTGGTCGCATTTGTGTTTTTTTAATTGAAATGTTTGCAATCAGTATCTAGCACCCAGTGTTTTGCATTGTTTAATTATTCTTTGGGACTATATATATGGCATTTATGAGACCCTGCATATATGTATCATTTTAGTGGAGGTATTATATGGTAATTTATTCAGGGGGAATATAGCAGATATCCTAATACATTAGTAGAGTCATGCTGTGGATGTTTTATATGTGGGAAACAGTGTGGTCTATTGTGTTGTGCATAAATGGTATTTAGGTGATGTTATGCTGTAAGTGACTTTGGTATTTTTACGGGCGCAATGTGGAAATCTTATCCCTGGAGCTAAAGACATCTGGCGGCAAAGTCAACCGTGATAAACCACGGATGGAAGGAGCCATTATGAAGTTCTTTTCTTGATGGAGCAGATCAACGTCTATAAGGTAATTCAGTCAGCAAAATATATCTGCGGATCAGGATAGCCAGCAGGGTTAAGGGGAAGGGGGAGGCAGCATTTTAATTTTCACCTCAGACAGCAAAAAGGCTAGAATCATCCTGAGTTGATGGATACTTAGTCCAGGTCTGGGAGGAGACTATCCTCAGCCGCATCAAGAGCATGCCGAGGCATTGTAGGGAGGTCATACAGGCAAGTGGAAGCCACAAAAAATACTGAGTCTCATTTTGGATCAGCCTGTAGTGTGGTTTCCACTTACATTTTTTGGGTGACTCGAATTCCAGGCCTCCATTGGTTAATAAAATGTATTTCCCTTGATCCCATTTTTGTGATTTTGTTGTCACCATATTAAACTTTGAATGAGAATGTCATTCTTACAGATCTAGGATGTGTTTGTTATTTAAGTGTTCCCTTTATTTTTTTTGAGCAGTGTACCGTATATTCCGGCGTATAAGATGACTTTTGAAGACAGAAAAATCTTCTGTCTTCTCTGGGGTCGTCTTATACGCCGGTAATCCCGACCGCCCGCCGTGTATTCACGGCGGTGGTCGGGTCCCGGTGCATGGCTCACGGGCTGAGCATATTGCAGCAAAGGCTTACCGGTAACACCGATCGCGGGTGTTTTCACAGTGATGGCTGCCGGCAGCCTCAAAAAGCTGCCGGCAGCCTCAAAAGGACATTGGGGCGCATACTCACCCTCCGTTGGCCCCGATGTCTGCACGGCTCGTCTTCAGTCTTCCGCGCCATCTTCTTTCTTCTGCTGGACGCCGCCATGTTTTTCCCAGCAGCGGCGCGTCATAGTAGGCGTCTGCCGGGGAAGATCAATGGCGGCACCCAGCAGAAGACAGAAGACGGCGCTGAGAACTGAAGACTCTTTTACTCTTTTCTTTACTCCTCTAAGGTGGCTCCCACACAGGAACAGCTTGATTCTTTCCTAGCTAATTTACCTCTACGTAGGTTAACAAAGGAGCAGGTTGCTCTTCTGGTTGTGCCCATAACAGAAGAAGAACTGGAATTGGCCCTTGCTTAGTTTTAATAAACTAAATGGCATGTTTAGAGACCTTATATAGAAGAAATTTGAGGTATATCTCATATTAAGTTTACGACACTTCAGCATTCCAAGGAGGATGGTGACCTTGCACACCCTTATCCTTGTCTATACTACCTGTCCTCTCAGCTGCAACTGTTCAACTGTTCACAAATGTTATCCTGTTCGCTTTTGAAGACATTGGTGGAAATGGGTAATTTGTTTAGTGTAAGTGCTCGGTATGCAGGGTTAAACAGCTCACACCCACACTTGGTCCGATATCTTATATTCTGAATTGAACAAAGTACTTAAATTTGTTCAGTTCAGTGGGGTATTACTGCTTTGACACATACTCTGGAGGAAACCTCTATGAAGTAGTTTGATCAATTGCAAGAGGAGTTTGCCCTACCTTATTGATGTTTTTATCAGTTTCTTCAGATACGCCATGCAACATCATCTCGGAACCGTCTTCTCAGCCCCATCGGAAAAGCTCCCAGTAATATGGTGCTTAAAATGGTAGCAAAAGTGGGAGACACCAAGGTGATTATCTCTGCACATTATAGTTATCTGTTTCTCATTTGTTTCTCATATCCCCTCTGATGGTAAAACCTAAATCGGAGTTGGATGTGTTAAGTATCTCAGTTGACCAGTGGCAGGACATTCTGGAATCCATACCTAAGGCCCTTGTAACGGTTTAGTATATTTGATGTGGAATTGACCTTGACTCAGAAGATACTGGATTGAGTTGTTAGAACTTGTTAATGCTGTATGTGAGACTGACTGTACCATGTTTGGGAATAGTATGTATCCTGGGGTATGTTTATGACATTCCTATAACGGAGAGCCACAGATTTGCGATTCCGCAACTTTTATACCTTGCCCGTAAACTTGAGGGGTGGGTTGACATTTTAATTGATACCATTTGAGGACTGTACAAACTTTTGATAATTTTTCATTCCAATTTCTGTGATTTGCAAAATGGCAGCATGCAATTGCCGGCGAAATATAAAAGGTTAACACTAGGTTGTGTTACTGTTGGGTGTTTGCCACAACCCTTGAGCCCTCTTCAAATATCCTTAATGCCATTTTGATGTACTGGTAAGTCACATGTTGTTAAACTTACATACAGGTGTGGCAGTTATATAAACTCTGGAACTGTTCACTGAGGATCCTTACCAGCTGTCTCCTCAAGAGGTCATCAAGCATATATTAAGCATATATGGTGATCTGTACATTTCTTCATAGTTGCCTTTAATCTCAGGAGTAGAGAGATAGTGTTATTGGCTGTGATATTGTGTCACGGGTGCTCCTGCGACCGACCCATGTCCCAGGTTGCAGGCGCACCTGTGTGCCTCCCTTTGCTCCTTCATGTCAGCAGCAGCCCTTACCTGTTTCCGTTCCACCGATGGTCCCCCTTAGAGATGAGCGAGCACTAAAATGCTCGGGTACTCGTTATTCGAGACTTCAGCATTCCAAGGAGGATGGTGACCTTGCACACCCTTATCCTTGTCTATACTACCTGTCCTCTCAGCTGCAACTGTTCAACTGTTCACAAATGTTATCCTGTTCGCTTTTGAAGACATTGGTGGAAATGGTAATTTGTTTAGTGTAAGTGCTCGGTATGCAGGGTTAAACAGCTCACACCCACACTTGGTCCGATATCTTATATTCTGAATTGAACAAAGTACTTAAATTTGTTCAGTTCAGTGGGGTATTACTGCTTTGACACATACTCTGGAGGAAACCTCTATGAAGTAGTTTGATCAATTGCAAGAGGAGTTTGCCCTACCTTATTGATGTTTTTATCAGTTTCTTCAGATACGCTATGCAACATCATCTCGGAACCGTCTTCTTAGCCTCATCGGAAAAGCTCCCAGTAATATGGTGCTTAAAATGGTAGCAAAAGTGGGAGACACCAAGGTGATTATCTCTCCACATTTTAGTTATCTGTTTCTCATTTGTTCTCTCATTTCAAAATATCCCCTCTGATGGTAAAACCTAAATCGGAGTTGGATGTGTTAAGTATCTCAGTTGACCAGTGGCAGGACATTCTGGAATCCATACCATACATCCATACGGTTTAGTATATTTGATGTGGAATTGACCTTGACTCAGAAGATACTGGATTGAGTTGTTAGAACTTGTTAATGCTGTATGTGAGACTGACTGTACCATGTTTGGGAATAGTATGTATCCTGTGGTATGTTTATGACATTCCTATAACGGAGTGCCAAAGATTTGCGATTCCGCAACTTTTATACCTTGCCCGTAAACTTGAGGGGTGGGTTGACATTTTAATTGATACCATTTGGGGACTGTACAAACTTTTGATAATTTTTCATTCCAATTTCTGTGATTTTCAAAATGGCAGCATGCAATTGCCGGCGAAATTTAAAAGGTTAACACTAGGTTGTGTTACTGTTGGGTGTTTGCCACAACCCTTGAGCCCTCTTCAAATATCCTTAACGCCATTTTGATGTACTGGTAAGTCACATGTTGTTAAACTTACATACAGGTGTGGCAGTTATATAAACTCTGGATCTGTTCACTGAGGATCCTTACCAGCTGTCTCCTCAAGAGGTAATCAAGCATATATTAAGCATATATGGTGATCTGTACATTTCTTCATAGTTGCCTTTAATCTCAGGAGTAGAGAGATAGTGTTATTGGCTGTGATATTGTGTCACAGGTGCTCCTGCGACCGACCCATGTCCCAGGTTGCAGGCGCACCTGTGAGCCTCCCTTTGCTCCCTCATGTCAGCAGCAGCCCTTACCTGTTTCCGTTCCACCTATGGTCCCCCTGCCACAGTCCCTGGGGCGTGTGCCAGCGTTCTGAGATTCAAAGGGCCAGTACGCTGATAATTGCCGCTGGCCGGCCGGACTTAGTGCCTTGTGTCATAGAAAAAGCTTGTTTCCCTATGTCCTGTGATTGTTTTCTATTCCTGTTGTGACCCCGGGTTCTGTTCCTGACTATGCTTCTCTGCTGCCAGGCCTGACCTTCTGCTCCGCCATCAACTTGGTTGACACCGCTAGCAAAGTTGCACCTGTGGAGCGAGCCGGTGGTAATTTCAGCTGCAGCAAGTACAACCTGCTTTGCAACGGGCTCTGATGAAAATCGGGTGCCGCTTAGACTCCTTTCCCAAGTGTGGGCTTACGTTATCGCTTGCGGTGGTATAGTGGGTCGACTAACCCTGATACTGACATACTGGTTCCTGTGTAGTGAGGTGTCATATTACCTATATGTTTTCTACACTACCAGTATTATCTGCTATGTAATCCATTTACAGCCGGTATTGGTTGTTCTATACAGTATTGTATGATCTATACACTACTATAGGGTATCTGCCAGGGTCGGACTGGGGTGCCAATGGCCCACCAGTGAAATTAATTCTGGGGGCCCACCAGCTGCTTCATCGATACGTGCGAGCCACCCCCATGTATATTTTCATTACGTTTCTGAACGTGCTGCAAATGCAAGGTGTGAATGCAGCCTGTGGCCATGTACACACATTCCGTTTTTTGTTGCTTTTTTCAACGCTTTAGAAAGACGATCTGTTCCTCTTCCATTTGAATGTATGTCCATTCAGCAGACAAACTTTAAATTTTTGCAACAAAAAAAACATAATGTGTGAATGCAGCGTCAGGTTTTCTGAACACTACACTTGTGCAGTTCTTGGGATGGAAACAATGGTCCCATGGAACATTGTTTGAGGGTGGCTTGTCATCAGGATGCAAGTACATAATGATAGCCTGAACCGCAAACATGGTTGGGACCTGCTTGGTCAATTGCAGCTCAGGCAGTTGGCTCATACACAGCTGTGATATTCACAGCCATGTGCATGAGCCCATAGAAGTGAATGAGGACGTGTACAACAATCCTGCAGAGAACAGGCCTCAGGCCCCATGCACACTTTGTTTTTTGATGAGTTTTAACTGCATTGGAAACCGCAAAAGGTAGGGGCTTTGTCAGAACACATATGTCTTTCTACTGAAACACTTTTGTTCTGGAATGAGCCCCTCCCTGTTGCGTTTTTAAATGGAAATAAAACAGATAAAGAACTGCAACGTGTGAATGGGGCCTGAGGCTTGTTAACCGCCGGACTGTTTAACTTCCTGGAATCAGTAATTAACATTTATCACCAGGATGAAGGATTGTAAACCAAACATACTGGTGTGTGCCCCCTCTGGCAGGATCTTCTCTTCTTTAAGGTGGTTATGCCCTTGTTTTTAATAAAAAAGGGCTTTTTAAAAATTATGCAAATTAGTCTGAGGGGCTCCAGGTTCCATTAACTTCTATAAAGCCTGAGCCCTTTTTTTCAAAACCAGGGAATAAGAAGCTAAAAGAAGAGCAGATCCTGCCAGAGGGGGCGCACACCAGCATGTAAGTGTGCCTGGTTTACAATCCTTCATCCTGGTGATAGATGTCCTTTAAGGACTGCACATAGTATATGTATGTCCTTAACAGGTCCCCTACTAAAGGACACCCGACTTACAGACAACCCCTAGTTACAGACATACCCCTCTGCCCACTGTTACCTCTGGTGAAGTCTCTGGATGTTACTTAAGTGTAAACCTATTTTGTCTACCTAAGAAAGGAGACAGACCCAGGACATAAACACATAATACAAATATAATATTAAAATGCTTTATTAGATTCAATATACAAAAGACCATAAAAAAATGTTTATTAATAAAAAATGTGCAGCCACAAATGGTGGTAAGCAGACAAAAAGGAGTGACACCACTTGGACACAAAGGGAGAAAGTTACTGCATTACATATTTCCTGGGGAACAGGTAGATCAGGTATTTATGTACCGTTATAATTAGAGATGAGCGAGCACTAAAATGCTCGGGTACTCGTTATTCGAGACGAACTTTTCCCGATGCTCAAGTGCTCGTCTCTGAAGTCAATGGGAGACTCGAGCATTTTTCAAGGGGACCAAGGCTCTGCACAGGGAAGCTTGGCCAAACACCTGGGAACCTCTCCATCCGAATGTCGCAGCAGAAATCGAGACTCATCAGACCAGGCAACGTTTTTCCAATCTTCTACTGTCCAATTTCGATGAGCTTGTGCAAATTGTAGCCTCAGTTTCCTGTTCTTAGCTGAAAGGAGTGGCACCCGGTGTGGTCTTCTGCTGCTGTAGCCCATCTGCCTCAAAGTTCAATGTACTGTGCATTCAGAGATGCTCTTCTGCCTACCTTGGTTGTAACGGGTGGCAATTTGAGTCACTGTTGCCTTTCTATCAGCTCAAACCAGTCTGCCCATTCTCCTCTGACCTCTGGCATCAACAAGGCATTTCCACCCACAGAACTGCAGCTCACTGGATGTTTTTTCTTTTTCGGACCATTCTCTGTAAACCCTAGAGATGGTTGTGCGTGAAAATCCCAGTAGATCAGCAGTTTCTGAAATACTCAGACCAGCCCTTCTGGCACCAACAACCATGCCACGTTCAAAGGCACTCAAATCACCTTTCTTCCCCATACTGATGCTCGGTTTGAACTGCAGGGGATTGTCTTGACCATGTCTACATGCCTAAATGCACTGAGTTGCCATGTGATTGGCTGATTAGAAATTAAGTGTTAACGAGCAGTTGGACAGGTGTACCTAATAAAGTGGCCGGTGAGTGTAGTTAGCTCAGAATCAATTCGACTAATTCAGTTTAAAATTATATACAGACTCTATTATTCCCCTGAGGTGGTAAATTGATTCAGAAGGACACACTCAGAAAAGTGCCTAAAATGTCAGGAACCAAAAGCTAACTTCCTCCATATGATATGGAACTGTGAAGGAGTTCTTAAATTCTGGGAGGAAGTACACATAGAGGTCTGTCGAGCAACAAACTTGAAGGTGCCTATGACACCCGTTGTCCTGGTACTAGGAAACACGAGTGATATTGTTGGCCCTACGCATATAATTAGATGGGTGGGGCTGGCATTACAAGTAGCGCGATGTATGATTGTCTATGCTTGGAAATCCCCAAAAAAGCCTGATACTGAAGAGTGGGAAAATAGGCTAAATAAAATAAAAAAGTTTGAAGAGATCAAATATGCAGACCTAGGAAAAGATGAAATCTGGCGGAAAAAAATGGCTATGTGAAAAATAGAGTGAAATGGTAGAGGGGGGGGGGAGGAGGGAGGGAAGAAAATATTTTCCTGTCCTGCTTTTCTTTTTCTCTCCCCTTTTTTGTCTCTTTTCTTCTTTCCCCCTTTCTTCCCTTTTTTATTTTCTCTTTTTCCCTTGACTGAGGGAGGGTGGGAGTATGGTGGTGTTGGTGGGGGAGGGGTTATTGCCTAAGACATTCATTGTTTCTAGTATTGTATATCTATATGAGGAATGTTAGTATTGAATGATAAGGTTAAATATTAAGGTTAGAATTAACTGTCTATAACCAGAAACCAATAGAGAGTCTTGACTATAGTAGAATACAAGATTACTGATAGTTTATAATTAGAGATGAGCAAGCACTAAAATGCTCGGGTACTCGTTATTCGAGACGAACTTTTCCCGATGCTCGAGTGCTCGTCTCGAATAACGAGCCCCATTGAAGTCAATGGGAGACTCGAGCATTTTTCAAGGGGACCAAGGCTCTGCACAGGGAAGCTTGGCCAAACACCTGGGAACCTCAGAAAAGGATGGAAACACCACAGAAATGGACAGGAAACAGCAGGGGCAGCATGCATGGATGACTCTGAGGCTGCTTAATCGTACCATTATGCCAAAATTATGGGCAACAGCATGGCCATGACAGAGTGACCCAATGAGGCTAGATAGCATCTAAAACATCCAATAATTGACCCTGACACTAAAGGGGACGGCATGCAGAGGCAGCGGCAGCAGCGTCAGGCTAGACAGTGTCATGGCGACATACCCTAAATGGACTCAGGCTTCAAACCAATGGGTGGCAGAGAGGAACCAATGGAGGTGAGCAAGAAGCGCTGAAATGATTTACTATGTGAACAAAAGGTTGACGGTATATTTAGTCGATAACACAGCATGGTGGCGACATAGTGACCAAGTTCCATAACGTATCTGGTGAAACACCCGAAAAATGAGCCTGACACAGCTCTTTTGATAAGGGGACGACATGTGGAGGCAGCCATGGAGACGACTTCCATGATTAAGAGCGACAGTATGGGGCATTCATATTGCGCTGCTATGATTGCAACTTCAGGTCTCCAGCATGGCGGCGACAGATGGGCCGAGTTTCATTATGTGTATCTGGTGAAACACCTGAAAATTCTGCCTGACACAGCTCGTTTGATAAGGGGATGATGTGCTGCATATCCTCTCGTGCTCCAGCGTCTGGGGTATAGAGAGTTGAAAGTTGCGCATGGAGACATTGGTGGACGCTGTGGAGGATCGTGGAGGCAAAATGGACAGGAAACAGCAGGGGCAGCATGCATGGATGCCTCTGAGGCTGCCTAATCTT